>CP124714.1:6122500-7460000 GCA_031232105.1 Capsicum rhomboideum | reverse complement strand
CATTGGAACATTCCTGCAGATCAAACATGAAAGGTATTTGCAATCTCCCTTTTGTTTCATCTGGCGGTTTGTTCTTCCGACCCCAATACAAGAAGATGTTATTCGTTCTCATTCGATTTCTGAAAATTTTCATCGTTTTTGTTCTTCCCTCAAACTTCCTGCCAAAACTATAAGCAAACATGTTAAGGGTGCTGGATAGAGATATGAATTTATTCATCCCCTTGGGGGGTAGGACATGAAATTGAGGGGACTACTTGTAAGGAAATTGTCTCTTTCATTTCTGTCTCTTACATGGTTAAAAAGGGAAGATAGGACCTACTTTTGCTGCAGTCATTATTGTAACATTGTAGTTCAAATTGTGCCTTGTGACCACAAAGGAAAACATGGTAGTTTATGGTGAATGAGATGTAACCTTTGTTTGGACTGTTCCAATTAATTCTTTGTTTGGTTCAAATTGTTGGATTGGATTGGATTAGATTCTCATTTGGCTAGTATTGGATGTAGTGATAAAAATGTTACGTTTGCGAAGTAATGAAAAATAGGCACAGGTTAAGAAAAGCAATAGAGACTGGCTTCTTCATTCGTTTTTTGAATGTATATCGAAGATGGAAAGTTTTATACGTGAAAGTCCAGCATATTGTGTTTGGAGTTTAGCCATTAAAACTCTTGTAAAACCAAAGAAAATAGATATCCTAGTGAGAATGCATCCATGACAATCATCAATCTGGAGTTTACCGGCGATAAGTTGAATCCTAAAAGCTTTCGGCAACCAAAAGAATAGTATAATTCATTATATAAACGATGACTTATCGAGTGTAATTTCACAAGTTGGGTCTGGGGAGGTAGGGGGTAGATGCTGACCTTACCTTACATTGAGAGGTAGAGAGCATGTTTCCAGTAGACCATTGGCTCAAGAAAAGCAAAGCAAAGCCGCCTGGAATAGGAAATAATTGAAGCCAAGAAGATATGAAAAATACGGTATAAAAGAGGAAACAATAACTACCAGAAATAATATGATAATTGAAGTATAAGAAACAACAAATAATAACACAAATAGAAGGACAAGAAACTACAAGAGTAATACTACGGCAATTAATATGAGAATGACAATGCTCAACTACCTACTAATTTGCTATCCTAATATGTGTTCTCCGTAACCTCCTGTCTAAGGCATGTCCTCTGTAAGCTGGAACTGTGTCATGTTCTGACTAATAAACTCTCTTCGATTCTTCTTTCGCCTACCTTTGACTCTCCTGAAACCATACATAGTCAACCTTTCACACCTTCACATCGGGGCATCATTGCATTTCCTAGTCACATGTCTGAACCATCTAAGTCTCGCTTCCCTCATCTTGTCCTCAACTGAGGTCACTCCATCTTATCCTGGATATCTTCATTTCTAACTTATCTCTTCCAGTGTGTCTACACATATCCTCATTTTCGCAATCTTTATCTTTTAAATGTGAGTTTTTGACTGATCAACACTGTGTCACATACAACACAGTTGATCTAACTACTACTCTTTAGCACTTGCCTTTAAGTTTGGTGGCACCTTCTTACCACATGAACTCCAGATGTCTGCCTTCACTTCATTCACCCTATACTAATACGATGGGTGACATCATCATCGATCTTTTCATTTTCATGGATAATAGGTTCAAGATACTTGAAATTTCATTTCTTCTACGTATCAAACCTCACTTCTATGTGAGTCTCATTTGTTACATTCACATGATTACATACATAGGAAAATATATAGAATAATGTAGATGGATTAAATATAAGTCATGTAACGTTCTTTCCTCTGTGAGATAATGTAGTTGTGAAATTACATTGAATGTGTTATTATTGCTTCACTTATATATAATTTAATATAAAATAAAATAATTACTACTAGAAGATTATTTTAAATCTTTAATCTTATATGACCAAATGGATCCACAAGAATCACTTATCCCCTTCGTATTTGTCGTATTCTGCTTTGCTATCCTCTACGTAGAAATTTAGAAGATGCAATTAAAAGGGACAAATGAGTTTGTCAACTAAGTGAGGGTCTTTCAAGTTTGAAAATTGGGTAAAAATGCTAAAATTTTTCAGCAATCTTCAAACTTTTTATTTTTACACTTTTACCCTAACAACTGTGGAAGTTGTCTCAACAACTATAGAAGTTGTCACAACTGTGCGAAATTATTGGACAATTGAATAGTTGTTGGGATAACTAATGCAGTTATTCGACTGTGTACAATTATTTGAAGAACTTGACCCCTTCTAACTTAATTAATATTGCGGGACCTTCTCGTCCCTTTTAATTAATTAAAGACGTGAAAGACATTCTCGCCTCATTTTTCTGTAGAAACCCACTATCAATTAAAATCACCAAAACCCAAAACCAGCTTAATCGAGTAATTAACGAATAAGAAAATGAGTTATGTGGGTAACTAAAATTAGTTATCTTTTGGAAAAAAGGGTAAATATACCCCTTAATTTTGATCGAATATATCCCTCCTTGTATATATAACCTGTTGTCTAACGAATGATGTATATTTATTTTTTTCATTAACAGACATATATTACTAAATTAAAAAAGAAACTTAAATTTGTTTTTTGATTTTAAAAAAATGCCACGAGGCTTTAGAAAATGACCACACCCAATTTTTATTCCTTCAGGCCTGGCCCAAACTCGACCCAATTTTTTAAAAAACTTCAATCCCTTTTCTACTCTATCATAAAATGGGTTCGGATTTGCTCCGAATAAAAAAGGGATTTGAATTTTTTTAGTTGGGCAGGTCTGGAGAGTTAGAGAAAACAAGTAAGGTAATTTCTTAAAGTCTCGTGACATTTGAAATTAAAAAGTCAATTTTAGATTTTTTTTTAGAAAAAAGTTATTTGGTTAATAAAAAAAATAAATATGCATCATTTGTTAGACGATGAGTATATATGACTATTTATAAAATAGTGAAAGTATATATGCACCACTTTTTAAATGAAGCATATCCACTCTAAATTGTAAACTCGTTAGACGGTAAGGCATATATATGCTTTAAATTTCAATGTTGTTAATTAGTGAGACATATATATATTATTTATTAAACGATGCATACACCTCAATTTTTTAAGAAGGTATATCTATTCTATATCGCAAAATTGAGGGATGTATTTGTCATTTTTCTATTTTTCTTTTTCAAAAAAGGAAATAAAATAGAATTACACTCTCTTCGTTTAAAAAAAGAATGATCTATTTTGATTTGATATAGAGTTTAAAAAAATTAAAAAGGCTTTGAATCTTGTGGTGTTAAATTAAAGCTATGTCAAATGTATTAAAATGTTCTTTAATATTGTGATTTTAAATATGTGATGTGAAAAGTTAAAATTATAATATTAATAAAAAAGAAAAAAATTATTTTTTTAAACGAATTAAAAAGAAAAATAGTTAATTAGTAATTGATAATTTTTTAATTATTTGTTTTACAAAAATAAGCGAAAGTGCCACCTCTTCATTCATCATCACATTCGTCGTCTCTCTTCCATTGTTTTCATCGTTTTCTCTCTCTCCATATAATCTCCACAATATAAACCCTTCATTTTCCCTATAATTACACATAAGCCACTCATCGTCGTCGGCGAATTTCCGGTGCTCCGATTTCCATAATTCCAATTTTACCCTCGAAGATCCGAAAGAGTGAGTAGAAGAAGAGTCTAGAAAGGCGACGAGCCGTTGCTCCGGTATCTGTAATTCCTATTTTACCCTCGGAGATCCATTTGGTGGTGAAGAAGTGAATAGTAGAAGAACGGCGAGCCGGATTGATGAAGGTCAATTTAGGGATTTCACAAGTTGATACTGCGTAGTGGAGCATGTACAGAACGCGGTCGTGCAATCGAACCGGAAGAAAAAAACAACGAATAGCAACGAAGAAGGATATAGATAACGAGGAGTTGCTGTTGCTCCGATTTGTGTAATTCCGATTTTACCCTAGGAGATCCATTGAAGAATTGAATAGTAGAAGAATCTAGAAAGAGTTGTTGTTGCTACGATATCTGTAATTCCGATTTTACCCTCGGAGATCCATTTGGTGGTGAAGAAGTGAATAGTAGAAGAACGAATAGCGAAGATATAGATAACGAGGAGTTGTTGTTGCTCCGATTTGTGTAACTCCGATTTTACCCTCAGGAGATCCGTTCCATTTGGTGGTGAAGAAGTGAATAGAAAGAACAGTCTAGAAAGGTGGTGAGGAGCAGATGAAGGTCAATTTAGGGTTTTCACAAGTTTGATGGATGATCGATATGCCTCAACTGCGTAGTGGAGTACGTAGAGGCCGTCGTCCTGCGATCGAACCAGAAGTAAACAACAACGATAACGAAAACAAGAGGGTTACGAGGCAAAATACTGCTGCAAAGAATACGAGGCAAAGAAGAACTGTTGGAAAAAGTGTTGGAGGAAGGGATAAGAAGAAGCAGGATATAGGTAACGCGGAGGTTGTTGTACCAGTAGGTGATGAGATTGCTGTGAGAAAAACAGAGGCGATTGACGAAGAGGATAAGGAGAAGGAAGTAGAGAAGGCGAAGGAAGAGGAAGAAGTAGGAGAAAAAGAGATGGATGAATATGATAGTGGGGGGCAGAGTGGTGATAAGGGTTTGGGTGCTGAAGATGAAGGAAGTACTGCTCCATTGCCTGAAAGGGTACCATTTTCTACTCAAAAATCTCTCCTTTTGAACAATTTGTCTGGATAAATGTATTGTGATTTTCTGTTATAATTCTGCAAGTTATGAGGTTGTAGATTTCTGGGTTTGTCTAGTGTGTGATTTTTCGTAAACGTCGATATGCAACGTGTGAAGGATTTTTTTTGCAGTAATATGGTTTGGCCATAGATTTTGAAGTTGAAAATTGTAACTTGAAAATTTGAATTGTTGAAGTTGACACTTGAAACATGAAAAATTGAGTTTTTGAAGTTGAAAGTTTGAATTTTTGAAGTTGAAAAGCTGAGTTTTTGAAGTTGAAACATGAAAATTTGAGTTTTTGAGATTGAAACTTGAAAAAATGAGTTTTTGAAGTTGAAACTTGTATATTTGAGTTCTTAAAGTTGAAACATGAAAATTTGAGTTTCGAAGCTTGAAACTAGAAAATTTGAGTTTTTGGAGTTGTGATTTTTGGAATTTGAAGTTAAATTTTTGTGAGTGGACGTTCCAAAAACTCAAAAGCTGGTCTGAGCCAGTGTTTGGTAACTTGAATTTATTTGAAGATCAGATTTTCTGTTCAAATTTCATGGCCAATTTGAAGATGAATTTTCAAAATCTATGGCCAAACGCAAGTGAAGTGTTTGACTGTGGATTACAAGTACTGCAGTTAGGTGTACTACTAGCTTCTACATTTTGTTCTTTCCGACTCCTTTGAATTTTATCGTCAGTCTTGCTCAGTGAGAGCTTGTTTCTGAGGTCTTGTTTGGGGAACTGAAAGATAGGCCGAGTCAATATGGTTCACTTGGTATGGTCTAGTTTTGGTTGTGACGTCACATTCATTACTACACACACACACACACATATATGTGTTAGTTATTTTTCACTATCTTTGGTTCTCATTAATTTGCTTGTGGTTACCGAAATTATGAATTACATTGAAGCACTTGACTTGATTGTTGTATTAAATTGTTTCCTTTTGCGTCCAATAGGTCCAGGTTGGTGGATCACCAGCGTATAGGATTGACCGGAAACTTGGAAAAGGAGGATTTGGTCAAGTTTATGTAGGTCGTCGTGCGAACCCACCTAATCCACATGAAAGAACTGGCCCAGGAGCAGTAGAGGTACATCATTACTTCTCCAATTAGTTAGTGTTTTATTTGTTGTATGCTGAAGATGATTCTCTTTATTATGATGAAGTTATTATTTCTGGTTCTAGGTTGCCTTGAAGTTCGAGCATAGAAGCAGCAAAGGTTGTAACCATGGACCTCCTTATGAGTGGCAGGTCTACAAGTATGTAGTCGTTCAACAGCTTCTGTTATCTTATTTATATTATTGATATCTGGTAACTTAAGGTTTTTTTAAGAGTGGATGCCCTTTCCTGTTGTTTTTAGTGCCCTCGGTGGTAGTCATGGTATACCGCGCGTACATTACAAGGGGCGACAAGGTGATTACTATATTATGGTATGTCATCTGCAGTGTTATAGAGTTATTTTATCATCTGTTTTAAGTTGCAGTTGATTCCAATCTCCATTACAACTGCTGAATTCCTGTAATGAAATTACAGGTTATGGATATGCTTGGTCCTAGTTTATGGGATGTCTGGAACAATAATTCCCACGCGTAAGATCTATTCTCCATCCGTATTATTATAGAAAATGCTTATCTTTAAACATTTCGCTGTTTTCTGGGCCTCATTGTCAGCTCTTTGGTTCTTATGTTGTCCATTTAGGATGTATGTTGAAATGGTAGCATGCATTGCCATTGAAGCAATCTCCATACTAGAGAAATTGCACTCCAGAGGGTAAGTATAGTATACTTAGATTAACAGTTCCTAGTGTACTACATGTGGGATGCTGTTTTCTATCCTTAGATAGATTTCTATAAATTCTGGCAATATGGCTTACACTGTCTGTTTTGGCCTCCCTGAAAAGAAAAAAAAACAAGCACCACTAGGAAATAATGTTAATTTATCTGATTGGTTTGTCTGTCTGATGATATTGTTCTGAAGGTATGTGCATGGGGATGTAAAACCTGAAAACTTTCTTCTTGGAACCCCCGGAACTCCTGATGAGAAAAAATTGTTTCTTGTTGACCTTGGATTAGGTGAGTTAATAATTGTAGCTTAGAAAAGGAGGAGGAATTTTTTTTTAATTGTTGATCTTTCCTATATTCTCTCTTTGGAATCTTCATCGTGCTCTATTCAGCATAAAATGGTCATGCTGATTTACCTGTTTGAATGCTCCAGCAACAAGGTGGCGTGATACTTCTACTGGCTTACATGTCGAGTATGATCAACGGCCTGATATTTTTAGGTACAATATCCAATAATCAATTTGTCCTAGCTCTTTGTTTGTCTACTTTTGTTTTGCGTCTGCTTCCACTGACTATCAAGAGAACCATTGCCTCAGAGGAACTGTAAGGTATGCTAGTGTGCACGCTCACCTGGGAAGGACTGGAAGCCGAAGGGATGATTTAGAGTCACTGGCTTACACACTCATCTTTCTTCTCCGAGGCCGGCTGCCTTGGCAGGGATACCAGGTTTTCTTTTTTCTCAACTTAATTGCACATTTTACTTGTAATTGTCTCATTCCGGTGACACAAATTTTTTTTTGCTTAGGGTGAGAACAAAGGTTTCCTTGTCTGTAAGAAAAAGATGGCATCTTCTCCAGAAACTCTTTGCTGCTTCTGCCCTGCTCCATTTAGGCACTTTGTGGAATATGTTGTGAACTTGAAGTTTGATGAGGAGCCTAACTACGCGAAGTATATCTCCTTATTTGACGGAGTAGTAGGTCCAAATCCGGACATCAGGCCAATCAACACTGATGGTGCACAGAAGGTTGGTATTATTTGCAGACATCTTTATTGCAGGCTTCTGTTGATGTTGAAGAATCAGCAACAGAAGTAGAATTTTGCTAACATGTTTTTCGTTTCTGAAGCTTATATACCAAGTTGGGCAGAAAAGAGGAAGATTGACAATGGAAGAAGAAGATGATGAGCAGCCGAAGAAGAAGGTTCGCATGGGAATGCCTGCAACACAATGGATCAGTGTTTACAATGCTCGTCGCCCAATGAAGCAAAGGTATATACTGTTTTTAATCTCTTTGTTTTGAGCTTGTGAACAATGTGGTGACTTTGTTTGGGTTCGCAGGTATCACTATAATGTTGCTGATATGAGGCTAGCTCAGCACATTGAGAAAGGAAATGAAGACGGGCTATTTATCAGCAGTGTGGCATCTTCTTCGAACTTGTGGGCCCTAATCATGGATGCAGGAACTGGGTTCAGTGCCCAAGTTTATGAATTGTCTCCTTTATTTCTTCACAAGGTCTATTATGCTCCAAAGAGTGGTTTATGTTGAAGCATATTCAAATTAAATTATGTTGCATATTTGCGATACCTCTAGCAAACTTGTGCATTTCTGGCTTTATCTAACTCCCTCTGTATATGTTTAAACATAGGAATGGATTATGGAGCAATGGGAGAAGAATTATTATATTAGTGCCTTAGCTGGAGCTAATAATGGGAGCTCATTAGTTATCATGTCAAAGGGTTAGTGGAACTCCTATAACATGCTGTACATGTTTTGCACCATAATCTGTGAATTTGGGCAGACTAAACTTAGTTTTGTTTGTAACATGTCAGGTACACAGTATCTGCAGCAATCATACAAAGTCAGCGAGTCTTTCCCATTTAAGTGGATAAACAAAAAATGGAGAGAGGGGTTTTATGTAACTGCCATGGCAACTGCAGGAAGTAGATGGGCAATTGTTATGTCTCGTGGGGCTGGGTTCTCTGATCAGGTTCTTATCATGGATTCTCTTTTAATTTTTTTAGGGTCACTTGCTATTTTGTTCAAAGTTGTAATTCGGTATATAATTTCCAGGTGGTGGAATTAGATTTTCTCTATCCTAGTGAAGGGATCCATAGGAGATGGGATGCTGGTTATAGGATTACGTCGACTGCAGCCACATGGGATCAAGCTGCTTTAGTTTTAAGTGTTCCAAGAAGGAAACCTGCAGATGAAACACAAGAGACACTTCGTACTTCTGCTTTTCCTAGCACTCATGTCAAGGTTGTTTATTTAATCAATTATTCTTTTCTTAACATGAATTGTTCCGTTTCTCATTTTTTTTGGCCTCCATGTTCCGTATTTAACTATTGATTTTGCTCGCTGCAGGAGAAATGGGCAAAAAATCTTTACCTTGCATCTGTCTGTTATGGGAGAACTGTTTCTTGAGGCACCCAGGTTTGGCTGCTAATTTTCCTGGGTGCCATGTGATAACCCTGAATGTGCTTTGAGCAACTTCTGCTTATTTCTCTAACTAATGAAGAAAAATAGACAACACTGTTTCGTGCTGTCAAGCCGGCTTTTCTTTTCATTTGGAGATGCTATTTGCAGCGATCAGTGTATGTGAATATTAGTATTAGGCAATTCAGGAGCTAGGGTGGAGTTAATTTACATATTGGTTAAAGATTGTACAGCTTGAACAATAATTAGTTTTCAGAGACTAGCAAAACAGGATATTCTGTAGTATTATGAACCCTGCAATTTAATGTTGTGTAAAGGAGTTTGAACACTGGTAGTCAATCTCAGTTTCTATATCTGTTTTTTCTTGCCCCATCTTGGTTTTGGCTCAGGTCAGTCCAGATATTATGTCGGTTAATTCTTCACAGCGAGTTTGTTCTGGAAATGAATTTTAACTTACATATATAGTGGCACTTTGTTCCTGTTGTTTTATATGTTGTCTCTATCACGCCTTATGTGCATTCATGATCATTTGGAGCTTTGGTCACTGGAAATTATAATTTTCAGCACAAGCTTTGGTCACTTGAAATTAAGTATAATTTTAAGTACCGGTTTCTCTTCTCCTCCATCATACCTCTACACTACAGTAAGCTCTCATTCTGAAGTTGTCCTTGTTAGTTTGTTGCTTTTAGTGAAATAAAAGGTGTTTTTAAGGCAAAAAAGAGCAGCTGCAGTCTGTGAATTATAATTGTTTGCACCACCTGTGCTATTGGAAAGATATAAATGTTGTTATGAATTTGGATAACATGGTGGACTAGACTGCTTAGGATTCTATTGTGATCTAGCCTGCAGTTTCTATGTACTTTCGGAGTATCGTCTTGATACTGTTTCCAATAAAATCTTACCTTTCACAGTAACATGGTGGACATGTTACTCCTCTTTGCTTTAATGTGGGTCATTTGGAAGGAGAGAAATGGGAAGAGAGCTTTTGAAGGGGTGAAGCTGAAGTTTGCTCAATTGAGTAGTAGTCTCCGATCCCTTATTTTCTTTTGGTGCGCCCATGTTGTTCCTGTTTGTATAGAGGATTGGGTGTCTTTTGGAGAGAATCATATTTTGTAGGTTCCTCCTTTTTTGGTAACTCTTGTATACGGCCAAGTTTGCCTTGTTAGTATCAATGAAATCTTTTATGTGATCCCCAAAAAAAAATCTTACCTTTAAAAAAAAAACTGTGACGGATATTTAAGTAACTAAGGCTGTTAGTGCATGCACCCCCCACATGGACATATATTTTAGGCTGGGGTTCGTAATTAGTTGATATTTTCCAGTATCTGTCTCACAATATGAATCCTCACAATACAAGAATTGTTGTTTATCTCAGAGTACATCTAATAAGATTTGGATTATTGGATATTTAAGGAAGACTGTCCTAGAAACAAAGTGGTGGTTTTCTCCAGAGATTCGGGTGGTGTTTGACATGAAAACAAAGTGAAAAATATGTTGGTCAAGATTCTTTTCACCTGGTTTTCCTTCCAAAGGAAGCCTTTATCTGTTTCCTAGCAGTTGCAAAATTTCCATTCGGTGGTTTGTTTTCTTCTGTTGTCATTCCCTTCATCAAATTTTCAGGTTATGAATACATTAGCCTGTATTAGAGTGATGTCATATGTATGTCCGATACATTAGCCTGCAAAAATAAAGTATTTGCAGGTCAGAAACTTTAGCAACTATTTGTGAGAACCATACTGAAGTCTACTTGATAGTTTTTTTCTGAAAAGATGCTTCTTTGTAATGTGTTGCATACCTGGAGCCAAAGAAGATCTATTATAATATGTATTAACACAGGAGTTTCTCAAGATATGTAAGTTACCTGTCTGCTACTCATTATTTTTTATTATTATTATTATTATTTTTAACCCTCCCTAGGAGCTCCCATCTTTTTGCTCTCTTAGTGACTCGAACCCACAACCTTAAGGTTGGTGGTACAGGATGCTTGCCACCTGAGCAACCCCTGTTGCCACCAGTCTGCTAATTATGTTGTTGCCGCTATTTGTATTTTGAATATCTAGCTTTTTAGAAGCTATTATTCTGGTGCTAGGTTGGTCTCTTGCCCATAATTTTACTTTTTTTAATCAGTATCAAAATTTTCCAGAGTTCCTATCAGAGCTGAAATACCCACCCCTCCCCTTACTGGAAAAGTTGAAGAATCAGCTGGTCAAGCATGTGCTCCAGACTCTGATGGCTACGGGGTTTTAGGTAATGCAAACAGCAAGTTGATTGCAAGATTCCTATTTTAAGTGCTTGTGCTGTCTGCACAATATTCTATTTTTTGTAGGTTATATTTAGTGTGTACAGAAAATTGTGGCTGCATTACAATGTCATTCTTTCCACAGTCCACTAACCAATTTTATTTGGGTGGTAGGTGTCTCCCTGCCTGTGGCCTAATGTGGGAATGATAGCTGTTAATCTGATGAGAGTTGTTACAAAGTATTTGTGCATGAACTTTATTAGTTACCTGGAAACCCGTGTTTTGTATGAAGGGTGGCCTTACTTGCAAATGCAATTGTAGCCCCTTTCTAGTCTTGTGGTGTGTCTTTGTATTTAGGTGACCCCTTGTCAATTTTGGTGTGCACAGTTCTATGGTGTGCATCGATGCTTCTCTAGCTACATCTGGCGATTGGCTGGAGCTGCTTCCGCATCCCAGCTTCAGAATATTTCGATGATCTAGTTGCAGAATTCGGATATTTTCTGATAGTTTGTTCTGCATCAAACTGGTGTGTGGTGGCACACTTGGATGGAGCTAAGTTCGGTGGCTATTGTACTTTGCTTGTGGAAGGGTAGATGTATTGGCACTCAAAGGTGTGGTTTAGTGGTCAAAAAAGTGGGTGTAAACTTGGCAGTTTCTTCCTATCTACCGAATTGTGTCTAGCAAAGTCATTTGTTGTATTTGCTGGTGGGAGATAACAAGTACTTGGTGTTGGAATAATTGAGGTGTATGCAAACTAGATCGAACATCACATTTATATTAAAGAGGGTTGGAGAGGGTGGGTGGGGTGATGCCTTTCTGGGAACTTTGAGCTGATTATCCAGGCTTTGGATCCAAATTGGACTCTCACATAACTAACCCACGTATCTCAAGGGTATTTGAATTGATCTTGTTTGTGTTTGACGAACTCCTGCAAAGAAAAGTAACACCTAGTTAACATGCCAAATTTAACTTAACAATAGGTAAAACAAATACGATAACAAAAGCGTAGTAGTATAGAAAGAACCTATTTTACATGAAACACACGAGGTTGTGAAGTTTGCCTTTGCCGATGACGTTGGTTTAGTGCATCTAACATAAGTCAAACGTTTACTTGGATTAGTGTCTTTTTACATAATCGAGAAGATATTAGTACAGTAAAATCTCTTTCTAAGTTAATACTCGATAAATGAGTAAACTCCTTAAGATAATATTTTTTCCCAGTCTCGACTTGGGCCAGTGGAAAAAATTATAGTGTTTTTTGTTAAAATTTAAATCTAGTTGAAGCTTTCTCTAACTTTTTTTATTACATTCAAAAGTTCCGATATTGTCTTCTCGAACTGTACGAAAAAATTGTGAAGAGTTCCTAGACGTGATAAGTGCTTCATTATGCGTAAATGGTTCCAAGGGTATGTATCGTCTTCAACTTCATCATCAACATTGTTTTCTTCAATGATATCCACAATTTCTTCTAAGCTCTGGATCTCTTAACATGTAGTATTTTCACCTGGGTAATTTAACAAGCTATTGACATTTATTTTGTTGCGGTAATTGAGATCATTAATCATGACATCAAGTTCATGAATGTCTTTTTCACAAGGGAGTTCATTTAAATTCCTTGAGGCTTTATCCCCCAAAGGAATTTTGTAGTGTCGATAAAATGTACTTTATGTATAATGAATTTATTTTTTATATTAATTCAATAAATATGATACATAAATTAGTAAGATACAATGATTTTGATGTAATTAAAATTAACCTTCATTGAATCTAAAAAATATTCTTTAAATTAATAAATATTAATTTAGAGAAGTTTTACTGTAATTGTTTTTTAAAAAAACTAACCCAAGATAAATGAGCTCTTATATAATCAAAAAAATTATATTAAATAGGTACCAGTTCATTGAGGATAAGTCCGTCAAAATATCTATTTTAGGAGTTAATATTTTCTTAAGGGATATATCAAAGACCAAAAGGACACCTATTAATAATAGGCTATTATGAAGCGGAGGAGTAAAATTATAAAAAGGAATTTTTAAACCGATTTACAATGAAAGTAAAACACTTAAATTAGAACAAAAAAAATATTATTTATAACCTGTTTGGCCAAACTTCTAAAATCAACTTATTTTCAGAAGTGTTTGTCAAAAAAGTACTTTTAGTGAGAAGCAATTTATGTTTGACCAATACAATTACAAAAACACTTTTAAGTAGCAATTAGTGTTTGATCAATCTTTTAAAAGTGCTTTTAAGTACATTTTTCTCATAAGTGCTTTTTTCAAAAATGTTTTTAGAAAATACTTTTTTTAGCTTATGAAAAACTGCTTTTTTTACTCTCCAAAAGCATTTATTTTCTTCCATAAGCTTGGCCAAAAACCTCAATTTTTAAAAATAAGTACTGTTGAGAAAAAATAAGCATTTTTGAAAAAAAAATAAGCTTGGCCAAACAGGTTATTAATCTCTCAACATCCTAAGGTATGAATATCAGGAGTTACAATGTCCGTACTCGCACATTTTCCATGACAACAATAGTACTCCATAAATAACATTGGTAACTCAATCTATGTTGCCCGAGGCTTCTTCAAAAATGTTACCGCATCCATGTCGGATCCTTTAAAATGCACTTACGTTTTGGAGGATCCAACATGCACCCAACCGACATTTTTGAGTTGTCCAAGCAATATAACACTCAACTACTCATTACCCCAATTAGCTAATGTAAACGTTCTCCAGTATAAATATTCTTGTAATCTCGTCTCAAAACAAGTCACAAGTAACTTGTACCCAGACAAAGATCTAATATATCATCAAGAAAATGAAATGCTACAACTCGGATTAGCTAGGAAATAGCTATTATTGAAGTATAAAAGCTCGAAATCAAAAACGCTAAGCATTAAAATTTACAAGACCAGATTACAGAATAGCTACAAGTAAATAAAACATTATAACTTCAATGCGAATCATCAGCAACTTGGGAACTCCGAATGCCCCAAAATGATGTGGGTTTAAGTTTTTTCTTTGTAGCAGTAAAACGCCATCCCAATTGAGTTTCACAAGCGGCACAAACAGCAATTGACCAGGCATACCTAAAAGAAACTCGCTTCTTAGTTATCGAATCTCTTCACACCGAGATATCTTGATATAGCAATTGAGAGATCATATCTTATTGCAAAGGGTTTTAAGCAGAAACCAGAGTATGAAGACATGGTTGCAATTTACGTTTGAAAAATAAATTTCTATATATATTCCCCCGAAGCCTCTACTCTTCGGGTGTGCACGGGGTAAACCCCGCTCCAGTGTAATAGCCCGCATACCACATAGGAGAGGTAAATCGCACTAGACAAGCTCCATGCCCTATACTCTATATCGACGTCCAGGAGCATCGATTTCCAATAAATGCAGGAAGCAGGCTACTTTCTCATATTCCAGCTGAGTGAACAAGAACAAATCATGAAGTTGTCTAATGAAGATGCTTCTAACTAAGGTTACACTTCTATCACAACAAATGCCCCCATCCGACACCTTAGTGTGATTAGAAACATCCCACTACTCATGCATTTTGTCAAATACGGTCAAATTATGGAAATAATTGACACCAGACATAGTTGACCGTAAAAATCAGCCAACTGAAAATAACTTACCCAGGAAACCAGCTGTATTCTTTAACAGGAGTTCCAATAACAACCAACCCGTTTGCTTTAAATAGTGTCATTATCTCATGCACGAAACCATGTGGATTAACATAAGCACCAAGTGGGCCCTCACTAGACATCACCAACATATTGCTCCGCCTGGCAATTAGAGCCTACGAGAAGGGAAAAATACAACAATTAGTGACACAATATTCAACTTATTTAAAACAGCGGAATAGCTTTAGTGCCATTTTCTGCATCACAATTAGAGTCCTCGAGAAGGGAAAAGCAGAACAACTACTGACACTATAGTAAGTTATTTAAAATAATTGTCATTTTCTACAGTACCTCACAAGATCTACACCGAACACAGTCAAAACTCTCAAGCAATTCAATTTCCCGTCTCAATCTATAGGATACTCCATCAATCTCCAAAAGCTCTTGCCTTGTTGATTCAGATACGGGCATCTTACTTGCAATATGAAATGAAAGAAGATCTGGCTTTCTTACGTAACTGTCCATGCTTGGTGCCCTGACTATCTGTTTCCATCGACCTGCAAAATTTCAACTCAATATTACTCAAGCCGTCTCAATTCCACGGAAAATCTAACTTCTTACTCAAATGATCCACTCGAATCAAAGAGGAGAAAACACTAGAAGAACAAAATTATCAAAGTGTGATTGAGACCACAAACGTAAGGAGATTTACCAGAGTTAAAATAGTTCACATTTTATTCGTTAGTGTAGCCATGATTGTCGTAAAGAAATCAGGCCATTGCCATCTAACACAAGTTGATAGCTCAGTGTTAAGCAAAGAAAAGCCCCTTGTACGGCAAGATGGAGGAGACAACACATTAATAGCATAAACTACATGTAGCATGATGTAAATTTCAATACAAAATACCCAACTTTTAGCATATGGTAATTTTTCTAAATCAATTTTATGGGGAGAAAAGGAAGAAGGATCTTACGACCAATATTTCAATGTCGTAAGTGCAGCTATAAAAGAGTCCAAACTAGTGTGACCAAATTTGGAAGATTCATCATCCATAATTATCTAAAAGGAGAAAGAAGATCACATGACCTGCTGCTCTTTGAGCAAGAGAGTATGAATCATACATCTGGTAAACCCAACTGGGCCAAAAGGCCCTTGGAACTTCACGAAACTGGTTTAAAGCATGTTTTTTCCATGTGTTGTGTGTTGGCATAGACCTTTTCTCCAAAGCGAGCCTCACACCGCCAGCATCTTGGTTTTTCCCCCTGCCGAATGACCTTCTAAAATTATCAAAAGGAGATCTCCCAGATTGCATACGGAACTGCTGCTCAATATTCTCATCGTCGCTGCTCGTTGAATCGTCAAGCATATAACAAGAAACAAGAGCAGACTGGTGCAACCTCCTTTCTGTGGGTGAAAGTTCACTTTCAAAACTTTCCTCTGACATTGCATCCGAATCATTTTCATTTCCAAATCCATATTGATCAGCTCGAGAGCGATTTATCGGTGGTATTTGATTATGTACACCAGATCGGAAGATACTTAATGGTGTTGATCTTCCAACAGCCTCCCTGGGTGTTCTCAATGGCAAATCTTCTTTGATAATTTGTATCTCCGCACAAGGCTAGACAAAAACGAGCAATGCAACATGAACTTATGAAGATCTAAAAATTAAGGATACCTTTTTTTAAATAATTATATTAGTATCAGTTGTACACTTACTGATCCCTCCACATCCACCCAGCGTCGCTTCAAACGAAAACGCTGTTGCCCACGAGTTACAACATTCACTGAACCATCCTCCAAGTGCCGGTATTGCCTAATCTGAAACAGTATTAACATAGCTACCCAGGATCATCAAGTCATACAATAAGCCATCTTTCGATATGTTGTTGAAACACAAATATATCAACTCTCAGTACAATCCATATACTCTCTTTGCATGTCAATTTGAAAGGGCATGGTGATTAAGAAATCAACTTGACTAACATATATCGGTAGTAGGAAAAGTAATAATTCTTCTGGGAAAGTTAGGTTTGTACCGAAAACATCATGTGATAGTGTCAATGTGACTCACAAATTAAAGCTCATGTTTATTTATGCAATTCAATAAATTATTTGCCACTGGACGCCAAACATTTTACTTTGCGTCCTACTTACCTATAAATATGGGCATAAATACTGCCTACATAATGCCCGTCATATAGTCACAAAGAAGCTTTTAACCAAAGTCACTTTGACAGGGCCAAACATCATATGTACAAGACACAGTATGTTATTTTAGATCTTAATTGTATCATTATCTTGTTTCAAGGATAAATAAGGCAAAAAACCATGCTATTTTTTTGTGCTGCTTACTTAAAAGAATGGAAAGAACTTTATCAAATATAAGTGATAAAAATATTATATCAGCTTATCATTATGTCTTATTTGTAGAAAGCTGAGATTACCTCGACTATTCCACAGGTACCACTTACCAGGTATCTCCGCCCTCCCACCAAGGATTAGGCAAATGGGAAGAACTCACCTGATGTTTATGGTACTCTACCCACTTCATTGACCACCAGGTTATACCCTTGGGTACTAGCAAGGTCCCTATATATATAATCAATTTCGTAATGGAGAAACTTATTGCTGTGATAAGCTCACTCTTCATCTGAAGTTACATTCATTCTGTAGCAGAACAAGCTTATAATTGTGTCAAATTCTAGCCATTTTTAGATCATAATAGCAGCAATGTTCACACCTTATCAAACTTACATCACTTTCATAATGGAGCACCTTCTCACAGTCCCAAGACTCATACTATTTTAAAATAAATCATTTCCATGTTTGAACATGCATGCATTTTGATATAAAATTATCCTTAGCACTAATAATCTGCTCCGATATGAATTGTCTTGGTTGCTATATTTGGGACCTTGGAAACTTTTTCCAACTTCAAGGAAAATCCATCAATTGATCACACATTACCTTGAATGTTTTGTAACAGCAAAGATTACATCCAATCTTCTGGCTTACATAAAGGGAAAAAAGAAATAGGCAAATAGCTCTTAGCTTAAATATCCCAAGCAACCATGAGTCGGGACATTGAACTCACAGAGGGAATAACACAAATAAATACAACAGAAAGAAAAGAATTTTAGACATTGCTTTTACCATTTTGAACTTGCCATCAATTAACTGCATGCACCTCATAAGTTCAACTTCACAAAAAGGATGCATTACCAAAAAAAGTTGACAATACAGATTTTATCTGCTTCTAGAACATGTCTTTTTTCAAATAAAAACCAAAACCAGAAAGCTCCCATATGTTCTAATTTAGATTATGACGAACTAGGATTCTTCCTAGATCCTGAAATCTTTCAATGTTATACCAGTCACGAGAAATAAATGGATATGCAAAAAAAAATCTAGTAGCAAGATGCAATGTCACAAAACCCACATGACATTTCTTCTTGAGACACAGTCGAAATTCTTGTCTACTTATTAACACCCAAAAACATTTCTAACAGTTTGTAAGAAATATAATCAATTCGACTATGCATCCACAAAAATAACTACCATGAAAGGTGGAGGATTCAAGTTCCATACCTCAGCAGTTGTACCGGTGGTTGCAAGTTTTACCCTTCCATTACTTGGATCCTTGTAAACTCGAATCTGGAATAATTTTTTACCAGAAATCCCACTCAAAATTCAAAGAGAAACAAATTCTAGGGGGGGGGGACATCAGCGCCATCAGGTATCCACTTACCACACCGATTGTGTAAGGAGCATCAACTTGCCTCAGTGCTCTTTCAACAGAAGCTATAAAATTAGGCTGAATGACTCGCAGAGGAAGTGTGGCCTCGGGAAATAAAACAACTCCTGGAAGTAAAATAAAGCATATAAGACACTGTGAGGGATGTTAAACTACCGAAGACAAACCCACATGAGTTAACATTTGCTGCCTAGAAATCTGAACTCTGAAACAGTTGTTGAGCTGAAAGAAAAGCTGACATGCTTATTTGGGATCAAGTAACAAAAATACGATGCATTTATGGTAAAAGACTCATGCACTGCTGTCATTTCTCAAGAAGAAACTACAAAAATATAGGATCTAGTTGAACTTCACAAACATCATATTACATATAGTAGCATACCTCACATCTACAATTGTACAAACAAGAAAACTTGTTTCATACCGTTAGCGGTCATATTTCGTTTTCCACCATAAAACCTTTGAATTGAAAAAAACAGTCACAAAGCAACTGAGTAATAAATGTACCTTCAAGATAGAACAGAGGAACATTTAAGACAGCTCCTCCATCCAAGAAGGCCAGCCTGTTATGAGTATCTTCAACGTCTGACACAAGAAAATGTTCAAAAAATAATTCAAACAACATGAAAGTTACATCATCCCGAAAAACTAACTGAAAAATGTAAATGGAAAAGCTGATTACACCTACCACCAAGGTAAGAATGTAAGGCAGCCAAAGAGGTGTCATAAGTAACTCCACCAGATGCAGATGCTCCCCCCGAACTACGATAACTATGATTAGAAGCCAAGTACAAAAAAAAAAAAAAAAACATTTCTTAGATGGTACTTTTAGCAAAGAAATTCTTGGTTGATACTTGTAATGAGAAAAATGAAAATCCATAAGATCGCATAGCTGAAAAAGCACTACTTCCTCCCTTTCATTTCATAAGGCACTTGTTCCTTTTTAGCCTATTCTGAAAAAGCATGACAACTTTTTGATAATTGTGGTGTCTGCGCTACCTAGCGCGTACCTTGACTAATTCCACGGGATACCTGCCACCTCCCACCAGCAACGGGTACTAGGTAACTCTATCTACCAAGGCTAGGATAGATGGAAAGAAATCACCTAATATTTTTGTCTCTGCTGGGTTTTGAACTTGAAACTTCATAGTTCTTAACCCACTTCATTGACTACTAGACCACATAGATGCCCCTTTAACAGCTCTTCATTTACAAATAATTCTCGATGTGAGAACACAAAGGTAGGGAGGCCGATATTCGAATAGGAAAAAGAGTGGATCGGCAGAATCCCACATGAATTGGCTAAAAAAGCATGACAACTTTCTTTCTTGAACTCAGGACCCAATTATGCACCTCCATATTAAAATCAGAGGGATTATTAGACAAAATATATCAATCATCACATTGGGACTGCGTCAGAAGTATCGGATTGACTGACCTACAAACTTATATTTGGATATATAAGTGTGGGGGCTAACTTGCACACACCTGAACTTCTACATGCTTTGACTACTAGGCTTAAGTTACTTATAATTTCTCAAAGTTCTTATAAACTCCCCTTTTTCTTTTACCAATATTAGTTTGAACATACACAACTAATATGATATAGCATTGATGTAACTATCAGACATAACCTATGCAAGGAACATAAAAAGTCTAAAAAAGATCCAAGAAAAGCTAAAATTGTATCCCTCCAAAAAATTAAGAAGATAGGCAGCACTAAAAAGACGAGTTGATAGGTGACAAATTTAGAGGTAACAAAGAAGTGAACTGAATAATGAACAAAATCTCCTCTTACGTTTTTCTCTTAATATGATGATACCTACAGTCCAAGTAAATTTCTACAAGGTATTCTCAAAAGTGATTCCCATAAGAGAATAGGCATACTTCTAATTCTCCAAGTCATCCAATTGCCAACATTTTTACTTCTCTCTCTCCTTTATCTGGGTACCCAAGGAAAGACAACTGATTAAACGCCCAATACAATTTATGGGATTTTTTTTATTTTTTTTGATAACCGTGATGTCCGGACCAGCTTTCGCACCTCAACTAATTCCACGGGATACCGGCCACCTCCCTCTTGACAGATACCAGATACAAGGATCCACAAAGGCTAGAATAAATGGGAATAAATCAGCTAGTATTTTTTTGTCTCTGAATTTGAACCTGAGACTCTATGTTCTCAACCCGCTTCATTGACCACTAGGTCACACCCTTGGGTGCTATAATTTATGGAATTTTCTCTAATAGAAAAATGAGTTTCGTGTACTATTTCTTTCACTTTCCATTTCCAATTTGCAGATATATCTGATAGAGATAAATTAAGCATATAAATATCTCAAAAACTACTCCAATTTGAAGCGACAAACAGGCATACACTGAAAATTAATCAAACTAAACCAAGAAAAAGAAATTATTAAATGCCCGATATAACAAATGGAGTTTTCACCAGTTGAAAAATGATGAGCTTAGCGTATAATTTCTTTCACTTTCCATTGCCAATTCGCAGACAGATGATAGAACTAAATTAAGCATATAATATCTCTAAAACTACTCCGATCTGCACCCAAGGGTGTGGGCCTAGTGGCCGAACTATAGAGGTCCCAGATTCAAATACCAGCGTAGACAAAAAAACTAGGTGATTTCTTCTCATCTGTCCTAGCTGAGAAATATGAGGTTTCAGGTTCAAATACCCGCGTAGACAAAAAAACTACGTGATTTCTTCCCATTTGTCCTAGCCTTGATAAACATAGTTATCTTGTACCTGTTGCTGGTGGAAGGTGGCAGATATCCCATGGAATTAGTTGAGGTACACACAAGCTAGCTCAAACACCACGATTATTAAAACAAAATACTACTCCAATCCAAAAACCATAAAATCACAAGGCGACAAACATTCATACACTGATACTAAAAGCCATACACTTAAAATAATCAAACTAAGTACCCAAGAGTGTAGCCTACTAGTCAATGAACTGTGTTGAAAATCACTAGGTCTCAGGTTCAAATCACAACAGAGATTTAAAAAAACACTATGTAATTTCCTCCCATCTAGTACCTGTTGCTGGTGGGAGGTGGGCGAAAGTTGTCCCGAACACCACGGTTATCAAAAAAAAAATTAAAATAAAAACCCTAAATCATATGAACGAAAATAAAAAAATACGGAAACAACACAAATTTAACAACAAATCAAAATGCAAAAAAAATCGAATTCAGATTAGAAATGTTACTTAGTTTGATCTTCATCTTACCTAAGGGTATGCCCTACTGGTTAATGCCGTGAGTTGAAAATCACCAGGTCTCAGATTCAAATCACAACACAGATTTTTTTTTTTAAAAAAAAAAAAACTAAGTAATTTCTTCCCATTGGTACCTGTAGCTGGTGGGAGGTGGGAAAGTTGTCCCGCACACCACAGTTATCAAAAAAATAAATAAAATGAAACTAAAAACCCTAAAAATTGCGGACAACGCACAAATTTAACAACGAATAAAAATGCAAAAGGCAAATTGAGATTACGAATTTTACGTAGTTTGATCTTCATCTGATGATTCCTCATCGACTTCTTCAATTTGTAATTCTTCGGATTCAAGCTGCCGTATTTGCTCCATTTGATACCTTTCTATCTCTGTAATTCTATCGTCTTCCATTTTATTTTTTTTCCTATTTCGATTCTGTTCAACTGTGACTTTCTTATTTTTATTTTATGCGAGTCGGTTATTACTTATATATATGCACTCTTGATAGACACAAACAGATTAATGAACCCACGAGAATCTTAACACATTGTTTGTTTGGATGGTTGTTACTTAATTGTATTTAATTATTGGCTGTTAGTTTAATATTCCACGTTTATTTTTATTTATCACATTTTTTAACTTGACAAATTAAAACCTATAATATTGATGTTTAGTACTCTCTTTGTTCACTTTTACTCGACACATTTTGACTTGAAACACTCATTAAGAAAATAATTAATAACATAACTATTTTATTATTATGTTTTAAAATTAATTTGTAGACTAAGCAATTAATGTTAAGAATAAAATAAGAAAGAAAAAAGATTGTCTTTTCTTGATATGTCAAAAATGACAAGTAAAAATAAAAATTCAATTAGGAAATAAGTGATAAGTAATTTTGATAGGGGAGCAGTATTAAATCTTGAAAAATTTGAGGAATAAATAATTAATGTTAATGGTTATTTGAGTAAATCTTTTGTTTTTTCTTGATATATAAAAATAAAAATTTTATTTTAGAAATAAGTGATAAATAAAAATGAACGGAGGAGTATAATTTTTATATTAATTATTATTAAATCTTATCATACCGTGTATTAAAATGTGAGATTGCATTGTTATTTATCTTTTTAATTTTGTTTATATTTATTATTTTATTATTTTATTTTTACTTCTTTTTTTTCATAGATTCATCTTACAAAATTGTTGGTGTGTGATGTAAAGACGATAACGTAATTTATCTAAATATGTAATTATTAAAAAATATGAATAATATTAGGTGGGGTTAACATTATCTTGAGACTTAGAGCGAACTCGGGATAGTAGACTTGTCAAAACACATCAAGATGTAATACAAGTTTTTTTGTTTTCTTTTTTTCGAAATTGATTAATATCCTAATCGAAAAGTGGATGGACTATTTATATTGGACAAAATTGGTTATAACATGTGGCGACGGTATGAAAGGACATGAGGAGTTAAGATCTTATGAAAGTGTGTGATCACCGAGATTAGTCCCACTAAGGAGCGTCCTCGAATATAGAAAGATATGACCTTCCCGAGAACACACGAAGTTGGAACAACCGAATAGAAAAGGCCCGCATCTCAGCGACGTGGATAAAGAGATGAAGAGGACAAATTCGCGAACATGGTCGTACAAATCATTCGATTATGGCAAGAATATTGGCTGACATCACTAATGACATTATCACATAGTCTAAGGCCGCTGGTTTAAATACTTTAGGTCTCGAGTGTAGCTCCCTGATTGGCTGATGCCCTATCATTATAACTTATAAATAGTTTATTTTACTTATTTGTAAAGACATTCTGCACGACACCAAAGCCTGAAGCTTCATATTTCACTAATCTCATAACATTTAACTGCAAATAATCAAATTTTAATGAGTTAAATTAACTTGCGTGTCATTGATCTCATACAAATTTAATTGCATTATTTTTTCGATAAGCAAACTATAAGTTGGAAATAGCTAACTACTGTGTTAACTTTTAGCCTTTTTTTTTTCTTTCTATTTTTTTTAATCTAAAAATAAGTATTTAAAAGTATTTATTTTTTCTCAAACACTATGAAAAAAACAGGAGGGAAAAGGGCCAAATTTATCCCTTTACTTTGAAAAAAATAACTAAATATACTATTCGTCATACTTTAGGTCAAATTTACCCTTGTTGTCATACTTTGGTGCCAAATTTACCCTCGATGTTAAGAAACTTTTTCACTTGTACTCTTCCTTTAACAGAAAAGCCTAAATCAACGTTAAATACCCCATTTTTTAAAAATAAAACACACCCTAATCTAACCTGTTCGATCCGGTCCGACCCATAAAAAAACACAAACAAATATATCCCTTCCTCAATTCTGTTGGTCAAATTTTCCCAACGAGATTAGGCCACTGGATATTTATCAGTGGATAGCTCATGAAAAATGGATTTGCATCAGTGCAGACACAAATAAATATACCCTCCCTCATTTTAAGGATCTGCATCAGTGCAGAACTCATGAAAATGACACTTAGCAGTCAAATGCAACAGATTAGGCCAACTGAATATTTCTCTGGATGACTGAGTTAAAGAGGTCTCGTTATGTGTCGATCATGGCATCTCTTCATTCTTATGTCTCCTATATACAATTTGGATCTACACAAAATTTTCATCATGTCATTTGCTCAGAAAACTTGTCCACTGATTATAGAATCTAAATGCACATAGAATTGCATACCAATTTCTGAAATTTGAACATAACTAGAACATGAGCAGAGTTTGTACTAGATATTTTCTCTAGTTCTATGCTTCAACGTTGTCCGATTCCATCTTACTTTTTATTCATTTGTAAACAAACTACTAGCGCTACATGTTAAAAGAGAAGTATATTTATTCGTTGAAAAAATTAGACCAATAGAACTCACGAAGGAGTATATTTGTTTGTGTCTTTTTTGTAGGTCGGGTTGGGGGGTTAAATTAAAGTGTGTTTTATTTTTAAAAAATAAGACATTTAACGTTGATTTGGGCTTTTCTGTTAAAGGGTATAGGTAAAAAATTTCTTCACAACGAGGGTAAATTTATCTCAAAGTATAATAGATAGGGTAAATTTGATCCCAAAGTATGATGAACGGTATATTTAGTTAATTTTGTAAAGTAACGGGGGTTAAATTTGACCCTTTTCCCTAAAAATAATAATAATAATAATAATAATAATAATAAAAGCTTAAAAATCAAAATCCAATCTATTTCCCTCTTTTATTCTTCCAGTCTCACCATCTCATCCATATTCCTTTTGCGGCAATGGTTCGTTCTCTTCTCTCGCATTTCAGTTTGGTGACCTATTCTGCTCCGCGTTTCGCCTCTTCAACGTATTCATCTCTCTCCCTCTCTATTACTGTCATTCTCCGTCAATTTTCGGTTTCTCAATTCAATTTTGTTTCTGTTTATGGAATATTAAGCAGCTCTTGCGGATTAAGTATCGGTAAATACTTGACAAGACCAACGCTAATTCGTCAACAACCCGGTCGAGATTTACGGTGCTTTTGCAGTAATGTAGCTGTGTCGGAAACTGTGAATTCAGAGTCTTCTTCAACTCCTGTAAGGTAATGTGGCTCAATTTTTTTGTGAACTGGAATTGTTTTGTACATAAGAGTTGTGCTTGATTGTGATTCGCTTGCCATTTTGTGTATTGCAATTGAGGATTTAATGGTCAAAAACACGCCCAAATTATTCCGATTTTTCGAGTTTCATAGTTGAACTATTAGGTGTGTAAGTTTACTACTTGAACTATCATCAACTATTTATCAAAACATGTGGCTCGAACTTTTTGTAAACTGGAATTGTTTTGTACATATGAATTGTACTTGATTGTGATTAACTTGTCATTTTGTGTATTGCAATTGGGGATTTAATGGTCAAAAACACGGCCAAGTTATTCCGATTTTTCGAGTTTCATATTTGAACTATTAGGTGTGTAAGTTTACTACTTAAACTATCATCAACTATTTATCAAAACACGTAGCTCAAACTTTTTGTAAACTGGAATTGTTTTGTACATATGAATTGTACTTGATTGTGATTTACTTGCCATTTTGTGTATTGCAACTGAGGATTTAATGGTCAAAAACACGGCCAAATTATTCCGATTTTTCGAGTTTCATATTTGAACTATTAGGTGTGTAAGTTTACTACTTGAACTATCATCAACTATTTATCAAAACCTGTAGCTCGAACTTTTTGTAAACTGGAATTGTTTTGTACACATGAATTGTACTTGATTGTGATTTGCTTGTCATTTTGTGTATTGCAATTGAGGATTTAATGGTAAAAAACACGCCCAAATTATTTCGATTTTTTGAGTTTCATATTTGAACTATTAAGTGTGTAAGTTTACTACTTAACTATCATCAACTGTTTATCAAAACATGTAGCTCGAACTTTTTGTAAACTGGAATTGCTTTGTACACATGAATTGTACTTGATTGTGATTTGCTTGTCATTTTGTGTAGTGCAATTGAGGATTTAATGGTAAAAAACACGCCCAAATTATTTCGATTTTTTGAGTTTCATATTTGAACTATTAAGTGTGTAAGTTTACTACTTAACTATCATCAACTATTTATCAAAACATGTAGCTCGAACTTTGTACATATGAATTGTACTTGATTGTGATTTACTTGCCATTTTGTGTATTGCAACTGAGGATTTAATGGTCAAAAGCACGCCCAAATTATTCCGATTTTTCGAGTTTCATATTTGAACTATTAGGTGTGTAAGTTTACTACTTAAACTATCATCAACTATTTATCAAAACATGTAGCTTGAACTTTTTGTAAACTGGAATTGTTTTGTACATATGAATTGTACTTGATTGTGATTTGCTTGCCATTTTGTATGTTGCAATTGAGGATTTAATGGTCAAAAACACGGCCAAATTATTCCGATTTTTTGAGTTTCATATTTGAACTATTAGGTGTGTAACTACTAGGTGTGTAAGTTTACTACTTGAACTATCATCAACTATTTATCAAAACACACCTTAACTATCAGTTGTTATGTTTTCTTACCTGAAATATCACCATGTTTTAGGTAGGAAAGTGGAACAATTGATAGTTGAGGTGTGTTTTGATAAATAGTTCGTGATAGTTTAGGTAGGAAACTTATATGCCTAATAATTCAAGTTTGAAACATGAAAAACCAGGATACACAATGTTAATGAACTAGTAAATTTATAACACTTGATTCCCCCTCAAATTAGCATTCACTGCAATCCTGGAGCGGTCTTCCCCCTTTTTAACCAGAGACTATATTGATCCACGACAATTAGTGATTGGTTCCAAATCTTAATAGTTATGCTTTTCCACAATGCTAAAAGCTGTATTTTTACAAGAGTTATAATTACACTATCATGCAACTTTTACAATATAGTTGTATGATTTATGTCTTATTCTTAACAACCTCTCTATCTCACTTCTGAAACAGCCTCTCTATCTCACTTCTGAGGTAGTAGTATGGACTGCGTACACTTACACTCCCCCCCCCAGACCCCACGTGGTGGGAATATGCTGGGTATGTTGTTGTTGTTCTTAACTTTTAGTCTTCTTGCACTCTATGCTCATATTTTGTGGTTCCATATATCAGTACTTCGGAAAGTAGAAGTTTTTTTTTTTTTTTTTTTTCTTTCAATCTATTTTAAACCTAGTTTAACTTGTGGAAATCCCCGGACTCCACTTGTGGGATTGCACTGGGTATGTTATTGTTTAACTTGTGGAAATAAAAAATGCAAAGAATGAACATCTTCATCAAGAAGTTATGAAGTTGTTGGGCATGCCTCAAGACATGGAGCAATATGATGCTTGTGGTTTATGCTACCATGATGCATCATCTGAACCCCTTATGACTGATTTTCAATAATGATATTTATGTGAAGTGCTAAACACTTGGCTGGTTATTTGAAAGTTCAGATCACCGTGATAGTTTATGATTTTTGTGATTAGAACGGTGTGCTTTTGTTCTTTTCTTTTTCTTTAAACAGGAAGAGAATAGTCTCCGGTGTTCAGCCTACTGGATCGATACATCTGGGGAATTACCTTGGTGCCATAAAGAACTGGATACGCTTGCAGGTTGGCTTCTTTGTCATTTTTCTTATACTTTCTGTGGGAAAGAGTCTATGTAAAAGGAGTTTTAACTTATTACAACATACTCCTAGCAGTTAAGATTCTTTCTTTTTGTTGCTGTCTTCTTATTTATAGTTTTGAATATCCTATTGATGTTTTGTTCTGCAATCTGAAGCGAAGGTGCATGTGCTTCCTACTAATGTAGCATGTTGAAGGGTGATTGGTTTTCCACTTTCAACTTTTATTCTAGAATTTCTTGTGTTAAAAAAAGTTTGTAGATTTGTCTCGGCGTAGTCATATTCGTTTACACCTTATTGAAAATGTATATATCATCAATCTAAGACTTCCAAATTTCTATGACTAGTTTCATTTTCATTTCACTGATATTCGTTTACACCAGGACAAGTATGTTGAATGAACATTGTCGAATCCACACTTCTTAGTCATTCATCAACATCTTTTTGCTATATGTTACTGTGGACTGCCCATCAAGGTCTGATGGGCGATGTTTAGGACTTCGAACTTACATGCTAGCATGTTTATCAACTTGTTATGAATCGAACATCTGCTGATCACTTTGGTTTTCTCTATATATTTTGTGAATGTCGTTGCTTCAATTGGGTTTTCGAATGTAATGGTGAACACCAATTGCTAACACAGGTTGATGAGGGAACAGTGGATGTTATAACACATGCGTGCTATGGGTTCCTTTTTTTGTTTGGGTTCTTCTTTCTAATTATTTGAATACTCAATTAAATGGCATATTTTTAAAGAAATTCTGGAGATCCCTTAATGCTAGTAGTCAGTTGATTGGAGCCCATGCTGGCATAATGCTAATAGTGAGTTGATTGGAAATTACAACTGCTGTAAAATATAAGATGTGTTGAGAGATTTACTATCATTTTACGTATTTAAAAAAAAAGAAAGAAGAGATTTGCTATTAATTTGTTTTCTATTTCTATGAGAAATATTATTATATTTTCTTTTCAGAAATTTCAATTAAGATTTAAATTACTCTTTCACTGACGAGTTTTCTCTTTTCAGGATACATATGAGACATTCTTCTTCATTGTGGACCTTCATGCGGTATTGTTCAAATTGCCAGAATATTCCTTAGTCATATTTCGTTTCTTTGCAATTTTCTTATGCCATTTTATGTTTTTTGGAAGATAAATCTGAACTTGCATTATCAAGTAATAGTGGTATGACTAACTCCTCTCCTTGTAAATTTAAACAATATCTGTACTCACTCAGTTTTGGAATATCGTTGCGATTATCTGCACAATTTGCTAAGCCAATATTCAGTCCTAGGAAATTTTAACATAAATTGCATAAATCCTTGTCCAGACACTCGCAATTGGAAGTTAGTTCATTTAGGATTTTGACCGGCAATCTTGATTCTCAGACTTTATTAGCTCAAATCCTAGTAGGGATTTCCCTTTTACATTTTTTTTGGATAACCATGGTGTTCGGCCCAGTTTGCGCACCTTGACTATTCCTAGTTTCCACCAACACATGTACCGGAATTTCCCTTTTCCTCGTTCATATGGACTTCAGAGTACCAATGAAAAAACATTTATTTTCTTGTTTCTAGGCTCATCATGATAGGTTTGACATCAACTAATTATAAGGTTGATAAGCTTTTAAAACTTTTGAGCCTTAATTATAAGGTGCACTATTAATACAACAGGAGGAGCAATGGTACTCGCTTGAATTTCTTTTTAGATGTTCCATTGCAAGAGATTTGTAGTGGAAGTGTTTGAGGAAGCTTTTTAAATAAAAATATGATGCACATTGGGAGAAAGCACCCCAATTATGAATACAATAGGAATTACGACAGTGATTAAAATAAGAATATGATGCACACAGGAACAACAGCAAGAAGCCCATATGTACAATTCTAGCCTCAAAGTTCCTCCCTATACACCCCTCATACTGCATGTGAGGATAAGGATATAGTTGAAATGAAAAGGAAAAACGAAAATACCCTCTTAAACTTGTAGCATTAGTTGATAAAAGTAGTACTAAATATTCTGGTGGAACCTTTCTTTCACTTTATATTTTAGGCTTATTCCATCTGGGGAAATTCCCAAAAATTGGAGTTTTGTTTTGGTGAAGGTAATATTGTTTCAGATGTTTCCAGATAACTTTGCAATATGACGCACAACAATTGCTAAAGTCAACAAGGGATACAGCTGCTATTTATCTAGCATGTGGGGTAGATCCTTCTAAGGTCTGCTCTTTATCTTCTCTAACATAAATATTACATTGTAACCTATCTCTTGCATTCTGATTACTGCGCCTTTGGTTTCAGGCTTCAGTCTTTGTGCAGTCTCATGTTCGTGCTCATGTAGAGTTGATGTGGCTTTTGAGTTCTGCAACACCTATTGGTTGGCTCAATAGAATGATTCAATTTAAAGAGAAATCACGGAAGGCGGTGCGTTGCTGCTGTATGCGGCTCTGTCTCTACAGAATGTCGATCTTTCAATATCTTAATTTCTGCTTTTTAGGATTAGTCATCCTATACATATTTAACTCATCAAATCTTTTCTAAGGAATTCTATTTCAACCTTATCATCTCGTAAACTGTAATTTGGTGCTGCATGTGTAAAAGGTGCAACAAGTATGAACTCAACCAAAGGATGTTTTGGATAAACTAATAGTAGGTAGATTTGATATCAAGTATGAATACACAACCTGGGGAGAACTTCTATAAGTGGAAAAAGATAATTCATTGATTTTTCTCTGACTATCTTTACAAGTGCCATTGATGTCATTGGGCTCAACATAAATGTATTCATGTGAATATCATGCCTACTTTTATCTTCAGATTACACTTTTGCTCAACAGGATTTGCTGCTTACTTCTTGAACTTATAACCTTTAATGCTGCATAAAATCTTGTTGTTTACACACTTATTTTAGTTACCTGATCATCCTTTCTGTTTTATAGATCACTTCCTCTATTTTATGCAGTTAGTAGTAGTCAAGATCAGGATTGGTACTTCTTTACTGTTTCCTATAAACAACATTAATCAAACGTCACTTGATGGTAACATCTCTTACGAATATGAACTAAATTTGACTAATTTGATTTGATGATCCCCACTTTATTGATAGGTCAAATTTTCTGCGAGTTGCATGACCCAGTATGCATACCAACTACCATATGAATGCTTGAAATATATTCTTTACAAGCATGCTTTTAATGGGTATGCCTTTGGACCTCCTATCTCGAGCAGAAACATGTATGACTGCTTTGGGGTTCTTACTTTCTCACTTCAGGTGTCAAAATTTCTTTGAATTGTTGAAATAGCCGGTGCATATATTACTGCCTGAAATTGGAACAAAAAAAAATGGATTGAACCTTTTTTTCCCAACGACGTAAAAATCCAGACGGTTGCTGGATGTCCCCATCCTTTATAGAAACATCATAACTCCCAGCGCTCACACTTAAAACCTTTAGCTCTATCTTGTACCTAACTGTTTTTGGTGTCTCTACCGGTTGTTTTTAATATATATGTCTCCTGTATGCAGGGGGATGAAAATGTGGGTGTTGCCCTTCTAACCTATCCTGTGCTAATGGCTGCTGATATTCTTCTGTATCAGGTGTTTCCCATCTCCATACTTCAATAACGATAGTTGATATGCCTCAGATTTATTTTTCATGAAGAAGAATCTTGATTTTTTGCATTCAGTATTTTGATTATCATTATATCTTGGGGTATCCTTGGTGGAGCTTGCTAATGCCACTGCAGTCCCCAGCACAAATTTTCACCAACTCTAATCTTGAAAGTGTGTGAATATGTGTGGATCTGATGTATCCTAGTATCTTTCTGCAGTCTGATCTTGTCCCTGTCGGAGAGGATCAGAAGCAACATCTGGAGTTGACACGAGAGCTGGCTGAGCGTGTAAACTATTTGTATGGAGGAAGGAAGTGGAAGAAGCTGGGAGGGTAAGTCATAAGGTAGTCATGTTTTGCTCTGAATACCTTGTCGTTTGTTTGACTTTTTTGTGTTTCTTTTTTTCGTGGTTTCTAGGAAGTAGCTGATTCTGTTTCAAAGTGTCAAAAGAAATCACTTTGTCATTTCTCTGTAACAGGAGAGGTGGTGCAATCTTCAAGGTGGATTCTCAACTGTTGTCTGGTTGATACCCTTCACTTCTATACATATTATTTGTATAGGTGAAAACACTTGTCAGTATGCTTTTTTCAATGTAGGTTCCTGAACCCCTTATTCCACCCGCTGGGGCTCGAATCATGTCCCTTACTGATGGTCTTTCCAAGGTTAGCAATCTCTTAAGTTCAAACAACTTTTATTTCTATCCTTTTCTTCTCCTGCACGGACTCTTTCTTAGAAGCTTAAAAGGTGCATATGCACAGAAGACTAAGATTGTAGATATCTTTAATGAAGCAAAGACATATGTTTTAGATTCTTTTGTCTCTTTAATGCTTAAAATTCAATTTTAATTGGTAACTGTAGTAAGGAATCTAAAGATGTTGAGTATTCTACTTGAACCATCAGAAATAGCAAGGTAATTGTGGATCTAAAACTCAGTAACTAAACTCCGCAATGCTTTGATTTCAGTTAAGTGCGGATGAGAAAATTCTTTTCATGTGTAACGAATGACAAATATACGTAGAGTTCCAACTTTCACACACTTCATTTATAGTATCCTGCTAATGGTGAATTCTGATGAGAAGGTATAGAGAGGCACTAAATTACCATCCCAGTACAAGTGGATGTATTTGATTTGATTCTACTTGACCTGCAGCAGCAACTATAACAACGCTTCAATGCTAAGCTAGTTGGGTTTTGTCACGTGCTGTATACCCATACTACTCCATTTGCGCTTACTCTTTGACCTACAGCCAAGAATGTTCTTGGGCTAATCCTACTACGAAAGGAGTGGTAGCATTTCCCAAGAGAACATGATATAATGTTTTTGTTAGAAATTTCTGCTTCTGTCAACTTGATAACACTTTTTCTAGAACCGTAGTCCACAACATACAGATGGGAGAGGAAGGATTTGGATCTACATAAAACACCAATTTACTTCCTAATTTCACTCTTAAGATAGTTTTGTGACATGTCAAAGACTCAAATGGTTAAGGCATTCTGCGGGACAAAAGGCTTACTTGAATGGACATAGGCCTAGCCATTATGAAAGTATGGTGTGACCCTCTCTTGGAGACTGGCTAAGTAATTCCTCCCCATCTAAAAGATTTGCTCTTCATCTTGCAATAGTTGCTGCCTAAAGCCTTTGTCATATTTGTCTCAGTTTCATTAATAAATTTGTGCATCTTTCCTATATATTTGTCTAATGAGGTGTGTTGGACAGATGTCAAAGTCAGCACCATCTGATCAGTCAAGAATCAATTTGCTAGATTCAAAAGATGTAAGTAATTTTTTTTTGGGTGATCTGTAGTTGTTTTCAGCATTCTTATGTTTTTCCTTTTAAATGTGGGTTTATGCATTTGATCATGATAATAAAAACTTGAATAGGCTAATTATATTCTGAATGTGTCAGCGTAAGAAGGAAAGAGTAAAAGACAACTTTGCAACTCTCGTCTTTGGAAATCTGCAATTCCATCTCGAAGTTCATCATAAATACTTTTCAATTCTCTTTCTCTCTTTGTTTATATTTGGTTTATTCCACATATCCATGTCCATTTATTGGTTTCGGATTAACATATCTGAAAGTTAAGATTAGTAAAAGAATGTCTATAGCGTTAGTGCATTTCAGGGTCTAGTTCAAGAAAGCTAACTCAATCTGACAAGCTAGCAGTTGGAGTTAAGTCCAATGTTCATTTTTCTACACAAGGTATTAAAGCCAGATTCATAATTATTCTTCATTTAAACAATGTCGCTCGCTTCTTGGTGTTATGTTATATGTGCTCCAAGTGTCCAGCCTTTGGCATGTGGAAGTGTTAGAGGTTCACATAATAGGCCTTACTCAACCTAAAAAGCTAGCTGTTGGAGTCGAGTTAAGTGCAAGGTTCATTTTCTAAATATGGTATTAATTTCAGATTCATAATCATTCTCAGTTTAAGCAATGTCTTGTCCGGGTGTTATGTTGCCTGTGCTCCAAATGTCCAGCCTTTGGGATGTGGAGGCGTTAGGACCCCACATTGGTTGGGAATATGGGTTGTAGTGGCTTTATTAATAGTTAAGCAATGGGACTAAGAGTTGACATGCACACTTGACCATATTTTGGGATTATTCGTCTTTGGTTGAATGTCCAACTTTGTCCTAAATTAACATCTATTTCCTTTAAAGGAAAATCTAACCTTATTTTATTCACGGCAAAAGATTAAACAACATTTCCTTTCATCCCAACACACCGTATCTTCAATTTTGACCTTAAGAAACCAAGAAAATAAAATAAAATAATAATCTCTTTTTTTTTTTAAGAAGAAAATCTCACGTCCATTCTTGTATTAAAAAAAAAAAGGCCAGCCCGGTGCACTAAAGCTACCGCTATGCGCAGTGTCCGGGGAAGGGCCCCACCACAAGGTTGTATTGTATGTCCATTCTTGTATCATCATCATCATACCCAGTGTATTCCCACCAAGTGGGGTCTGAGGGGGGTAAAGTGTACGCAGTCCATACCACTACCTCAGATGAAGTAGAGAGGCTGTTTCCGATAGACCCCCGGCTCAGAACCGATAACAATAACAAACAAAAATCATAAAAATCATAAATCAAAAATCATAAAAAAATCCTAAAAATCATACAAATCATAATCAAATCATACAATTATTCCATTCTTGTAGATTAAACAATTTATAGTTTAAATTCTTATTCAATTCTTGTGTCATGTCAAAGTGCTTTGATGGAGTAGAGGTTCTAGGTGTGAACTGTGTAGCTGTAGGCATTTTTAATAAATCCTTAGTGGCGATGACCTTATGATACCAAAATAAAGTTCGGTTGGGATAATTGTTGTATGTTGAACTGTAAACCTAATTCATGCTTAATGTGGGATCTTTTGTTCTTTTCATAGGTAATAGCAAATAAGATAAAACGGTGCAAGACTGATGCGTTTCCCGGGTAAGCATCCAATCACTTCTGATGTGGAGGCTTGTAGAATTTTATTTATCTTCTCCATTGAGACTTTAATGTTTTACTTCTACTTTATAAAAGAAAAGGCTTCTCTAAAGGCTAAACTGTGACAAGGCGTGTGGAAATACATCCTTTAGCATAAAAAATTTCTCAATGACTTTACTTTCTTGTGCTGAGTTATAATTTCTTCTGTTGTTTTATTTGCCAATACACAGCTTGGAGTTTGACAATGCGGAAAGACCTGAATGTAACAATCTTCTTTCCATTTATCAGCTTGTTACAGGCAAGACCAAGCAGGTGAATCATCTCATATTCAATGCTAATAATTTGTGTACGTTATTATCCTTCTTGTTTTGTTTTCTTTTCACCAATACTATGTTCGCCGCTTCTTTAATAAGTAAATTTCTTCTTTTTTCTTTTGGGTGGTTGAGTTTGACGGCTGCAAAATTGATTCCTTTTTCATTACATTGTCCAAGCGATACTGGAGAAGTTAAATCTCAATGACTTGATGTTGCAGGAGGTTGCAGAAGAATGCAGAGACATGAATTGGGGAACGTTCAAAATCGTGCTTACAGATGCTTTAGTTGATCATCTGCACCCTATCCAGGTTTCTTCATGCGCATGTGATGCCTTCCTGAGAGCTTTATGTTAGTTGGATAGTTGTGCTTGTGGAGTTGATCTGTCTATGATATATTTGTTTTTAATTTCCTTGCCAAGCTTTGCATTTAGTTGGAAATTTTGCAAAAGCATGTTGCTCGGACTATTCAAAAATGTCAACGTGTGTATCGGATTCTCCAAAAATAGTGTATTTTTGGAGAATCCAACACGACTGCAGCATCAAAAGTGAAGAATCCGCGCAACTTAGTGCAAAAGTTAAGTGTAGGCAATGCCATAGAGCTTGAACCTTTGTAAGAAATATAGTTTTGAGAGTGGCAATAAAGTGCATTTAGTGCTATTATTTCTTTGTATACCTCCTTTTTCGATCTTTTGCTACCATATGTATAAACAACTTATAATATAGGGCGACATAAGCCGCATTTGAGGTTTTAATTTGTGACACATTCCCTCCTGGTTTCAAATATTGTAGTTACATTTCTTATAATAGCTTTGTGGGCATACACATGTTTGCATTTATTGTGTTCTAACTCGTCAATTGCCTCTCTTAACATCTTTTTTTCTTTCAATTCGCTTCTCTTTTGATTGTGGGGTTATAGTTTCTTCATTAGCCGCCTTCTTTTTCCAGCGAAATTGTTTGTCTTCGGTTTTCTAGCAGGATACGTTTCTGTTTAGAATGGAGTAAGTTGAGCTTGGCGAATGAGATTGTCTGTCTCTGATTTACATCAGGCAATTGCAATTCAAAGATAATTCATCTTGACTGCAAGCCTAGTATCTGTCCTATGTTTTATTCCTTCAGACAGTTTTGCACAAAGTTATTTTGGTTTGTACTTTGCAGGTACGCTATGAGGAAATCGTGTCTGACTCAAGTTACTTGGACGAAGTTTTAGCAGAGGGAGCCAGAAAAGCAGCAGACATAGCAGATGTTACTGTAAATAATGTCTACCAGGCAATGGGATTCTTGAGGAGATGAGCATGACCAAATGCCGCATGAACCAAAGATGCAGAGGTCAATGTGATACTTTAAGGTACACATGCATCGCTATACGTTCCAGACCCCGCTTGTGGGATTATACTGGGAATGTTGTTTGATGCACCACAATGCGTTACATTTGATTTCTTTCTTTATACATTAGTAGATCTCAATGGAGGACGTATCACCGATTTTGTCATTTGTGTTTAGTCACATTGTATAACTAATTTTTATACTCCCCTTTTTCTACTCATTGTATTAATTAGTCTTAAAATTGAATTTTATGCTGCAAGTTGCCTTTAGCCTTATGCACTTACTATTGGCTAAAGCTATATAGAGAAGAATTTTTTCAAAAATTTTCTTTTGGCATACAGAAATCTGTCAATAACTGGTTGCAGTAATCTCTTAATATTTTGGCTAGACTAGATCATCTAACGTCACAAGCTGAAATAAAACGAAACTGCGAATTAAAATGCAAGTTAGAAACTTTAGTTATTTATCTAATTAATAGTTAATCAATCCAAAAGCAAAGTGCTTGGCTTAGTCCTAGTATTGCTCCTTGTGGGATCGACTTATATTTGATAACGATCGTCTTACCGTATCTGTAGAGAGGTTGACAAATCAGCTTGCATCCTCAAGAATGACACATTTGGATAATCAATAAATTTTACTACGGGGTTCCGTTAAGGGTTGTGCATATGACACATTTGGATAATCAATAAATTTTACTATGGGGTTCTGTTAAGGGTTGTGCATAGTTTGCTATCTGGGGAGGGTAGAGTATAGACAGACCTTACCCCTACCTCAGAGGTAGAGAAGCTATTTATTGGATAGCGTTGGAGGAAATATAATTAAAACCTTAAGAACAAAGCCGAAAGATTGCACAATTCCTTAAGAACAAAACCTTGTAGATAACATAATCAAATTTACATTAGAACTAAACATGAAGGTGCAAAGAGTCATGGAACAAAGCCAATATCTTTTACATTAGAACAGGTGCAACGAATCATGGAACGAACCCAACATCCTTGAAGTATTCATGCTCAAGGGCGCTCCGGGCAGTGATTCTCTTACTGGGGTCTAGGCAAAGCAATTTCTGAAACATCAATAAGCCAGGACATGAGTAATGGGGACACATATATCAACAATACAGGTCGAAGTCCAAAATATTCTATCAGTCTAATCATCAAACACTAATCATTTTCCACATGAAGGCCTACTCATTGTTCTAATGAAAAGAGAAGTACTAAAGTGATTCATCGAATGAACAACATGAAAGTTGCTAACTCCCATAGAAACAAACTGCATCATAATGACCCACCCTCCCAATAAATGTCCTCCAAATAAAAAAGAGAATTGAGAAGGAAAAGAAAAGAGACACGCAAAGAAAGGAAAAAACCGTAACACAGTACAGCAAATGGAACATCCTTTTCCTTCAAAAAAAAATTAATTGTCAGTCTCTTGCTGCTGTTAAAGGTTTGATGTCCTTCAGCTGTCTGCTGATGTTGCAATGTTCACAAAGCAGTTAGTTGTAGATGTTTTTTGTAGTTCACTAGACTATCTTTCTCATTCAAAACATGATTAACTTTCATGCTCATAAGATGCATATACCATTTATAACTTAGAATGTGAACTTACACCAATAAGATCAAGGCCTGCTTCATCAAGATTTGGGACTACAGTTGCCAAGTCCTGCAAGTTTGAAGGTCTCCGATTAAATAATTTATATGATGTTATCCTCATAGTATAGCCGGAGTCAAATTGTTAAGGAAAAAAAAAAAAAAGAGAAGCGTAAATTACCTTAGCTGGCCATCTTGGGAAAGCAGATTATAGTCAAGCAGAGATGTCACTCCAGGCCATGTATCCTCATTTGGAGTACCCACAACTCTTCATAGACGGAAAAAGTAGAGAATCATGACATCATTTGAAATATTCAATAAACACGATGCAGAAGGAAACGAAAAGCTGACGTTGCTTGATCACTAGCATTCTCTTTATAGAGTTTGGTGAAATTAATAGTTATAAAACCTGGTAACAGTGACATTTTGGTCATAAATGTCACAAAGCCAATATATGAACCTTCTTGAATTCCCTAGATAGGAAAGTCGTCATCATCATCATACCCAGTGTATTCCCACCAGGTGGGGTCTGGGGGGTAAAGTGTACGCAGTCCATACCACTACTTCAGATGAAGTAGAGAGGCTGTTTCCCTAGATAGGAAAGTAAATAGAATAAATTACTAATCTGTTTACTCAGCCCCCTACATTCTGCTTGCTCTTTGAGCTTCTAATTATTTTAATCTGTGATACATAATGGAGGCCAGTAGAATGTTCCATGCCTATTTCTTTCTAAGAAGGGTAAGTTACAAGGACGAAAGGGGAATCTGTAGTCTGTAGATAAGGAGGACACTTCCATTATCAAAGTATATTTGGAGTTGTTCTTTTCATAAGAAGCATTGGTTTCATGAAAGTATTAGCGATGTCTATTGTTTTATCAGTAAGAATGATTATGTATATTAAAACCTGAAAATCTTGAAAAGTTCGTCAATCTCAGAGTCACCCGGAAACAGAGACCTCTGGTTCACCATCTCAGCAAATATGCAGCCAACTGACCAAACATCAACAGGTGTAGAGTAGTGGCGTGATCCTAGCAGTATTTCTGGTGCCCTGTACCATAAGGTCACCACCTGAACAAAAAATGAACTATTGAAGGCCCAATGAAACAACAGCTAGATAAACATCCTTGCTCTAGCCAATCCAAAGTCAGAGAGCTAAACACTGTGTGCACACCTCATGAGTGAAAGTTCTGACAGGAATACCAAATGCTCTAGCCAATCCAAAGTCTGCAAGCTTTAGAGCATTTGTACGTCTATCTAGCAGCAAGTTCTGAGGCTTCAGATCTCGGTGAAGAACTCTATGAGAATGACAATAAGCAATACCACGGAGGATTTGATACAAAAACATCTGCAAAATTGGAGAGATTACTTAATTGAGGACCATGAACAAGAACCCTGTGAACTTGTGAATAATCATGAGATAATGGTACTTTCTCAATTCACATAACCAAATAATCTTAAATTTAAGTATTTGTGGTCAGGGTGCCTCTCCCTCCCCCATCCACAAAGACATAATAGAGTTATACAATTCAACAAGAAGATAACACAAAATGACAAACAAACCTCCAAAGGATCATCCAGTTCTTACTCACTTTTACAAGTTGCGGATCCTTAGAGAATTCTGGACATGAGTCCATATGCTTCTTCAAATCCAAGTCGAGATATTCAAACACTAGATATAATCGCTTCTCATTGTGAACCACATCGTGCAACCTGTAACCAGATTAGAAGAAAACTGTCTTACAAAATTCAAAAATTGCTTTCCGATATTATAAAAGAGAATTTCTATCCAACATACAGATCGTGTTTGGATCTGCTCTCTAGTCGCCAATTCCTTTTGCTTCAATCAGCCCCCCCCAAAAAAAAGGCATTCCTAAACTCACTAACCCCAAAATGGCGCAAATTCAATTTAGCTATCGTCATGAAATGAACCTTTGCACCCAGTTTCTTCACCTTCCAAACATAATAGATAGAGGACCAAATGAATTGTGATTTCAAATGTAAGATAAGCTAGCTCACAAAAACAATAAATGGGAAGTTAGAAGATGCCTTTGCTCAGAGGCTAAAATGAATTGAATCCTCTCTTTTCTTTTGGGTGAAGTCTAAAGAGCTCTATACACTCAGACTAAGGAATGATTAATAAGCTCCTTAAATTACAAATGATCTCCACCCATTCTACCTTCAGCAGTTACAAATTATTGTACAACCATAAATGCATCTATATGGAAATAAGCTTGTGTGGGTAGATGCATAACTTCTATAAATACTTCAATCTTAAACGTCTAGATGCTGAACTTTCAAACTATCCAGAATGAAATAATACTATGAATATCGTTTAACCATCCATACTACAAGTTGCAGCAAAAATAGGTCTATATCTATGAAACAGAAACAGCCCTTATGCAACCCAGATACACTTGAAGAAGTGCAGGACATAGAGGGGTGAAGGTTTCCCTAGTAAGAACTGGTACATCCCATGAGGAGCCTTCAAAGAAGTAAATATGTACAGCTAAATTCTTCCCCAATCCCCAGAGAAGAAGGAAAAGCATCTCCCGACTATGCACTCCATATAGAAGAATTTAAGAAGATCAATAATTAAAAATATTCTTACACGGCGAAACAAGGGTAAAAGGAAAAATGCCTATGCCAGAAAACAAATCAATATTTTACTGCTATAGAAAGTATAATAGTAAAGGCCTTGCTTAAACTGATACGAAGGGAAACTAGACGTCCATAAACTAGATAATCAACATTACAATTATCAAATAACCACAAGAAATAGAGAATACAGCCTCAATCACTCTCCTCCCATCGCATCCATAAAATAATATTTTCAGTAGTAGTATATAAAGACCAAATTGCTACAGTACACCTCACAATGTTTCCATGCTGCATCTCTTTCAAGAGGGAGATTTCTCTAATAGCCGTGCTTGGCACACCCTCATCTTCCTGCTCCAGCCGAATTTTCTTCAGTGCAATAGTTTCATTTGTTACACGATCACGAGCTTTGTACACTACACCAAATGCTCCTTCACCAATCTTTTCAACTTTTTCATACTGCAATTACTCCAATATCACTTTCCAATATAAGCATCAGGTAAACAAAAAGCAACTAATTATACAAATGAGAACTCCTTTACCTGGTCCATCTAGGTAAAGCTGGATGGACTCCTGAAAATCAAAGCAAGAGGATCAAAAAAAGAAACTCAGAATTTAAGAGGCAGTAAGAAAGAAAATTTTGTCAAGGACGCCTTTTTTGTCTTTTGACCAAGATCAAGTGCAGTAGTTGTTTCCTATCATCTTCTTATAATTTGGATTAACATTCAGTTCGAACTTGCCACTGACACAATGCATAGAAATTAAGCGGGAGCAGAGTAGAGGAGAAAACTCCCGCAAACCCTACTCTCCTGAGTTTCAAATGTGTGGGCTAAATGGGTTATCACTTATCAGAAAAAGAAGAAATAACTTGTCGAGTTTGTTATTTCTGCTTTGCATCTGCATGTTATTTTTAAAATTGCTTTGTTATAAGTTACTTGAGCTGAGGGGACTTTCGGAAACAGCCTCTCTGCCTCCACAAGGTAGAGATAAGGTCTGCGTACACACTACCCTCCCCAGACCACACCCAGTGGGAGTGGGATTACACTCGATATGTTGTTATTGTTGTTCATGAACACTACACTAACGAGTAACAAGTAACGTTTAAGTACATTTCAAATTCAATGCAGAATCAACCAAAGTTTTCAAATGGCATATTTACAGAGAAACTAAATACTCCCGGATAAAACAAAGATGGAAATTAACTTCCACCAATTGCATACTTTGTTGGTTAGTAAGTCATTTCAATTCAAGCAACAACAATTGACTATAAAACATATCCCCAAATTTACTAAACACATAACCAGCTCCAATTCCCACAACCCACCCCCAAAAATCAACACCAAAATGATCAGGCGCAATGGAAAAAATTAACAGCAACTCCAAATTCTTCAGAAAATTAACATAGAAAGGAAACTCATCCACAATTTAAGCTTCACCGTTAGGGGTTGTTTGGTACTAGGGATGGAATAGACCAAGTTATCCATGGATTGGGATATCTCATGGTTATCCCATCATTATAGAAAAATGGTGGGATTAGATGCAACATTATTTTATCTTGCGTTTGGTTAGGAGTATTGGTTAGTCCGGGATTATTTATCCCACATTTTACACTATAATGATGGGATAAGTTATCTCATATATATGATGAGATATTCTAATCCATGCAATAATTTTGTTTATCCCATCCCCATACCAAACAACCAAAGATAAGAAATGGCGTGTGGCTTAGTGATCAATGAAATGGGTCGAGAACCATGAGGCCTCACATTCAAATCCCAGCAGAAACAAAAAAAACACTAGGTGATCTCTACTCTTATCTGTCGTAGCCTTGGTGAACAGAGTTATCTGATACTCCCTCCGTTCACTTTTACTTGTCGCATTTTCACTTGACACATCTATTAAGAAAACAATTATTAACATGACTATTTTACTATAGTCCCCCTATTAATTGATGATTACTATTGCATCTTGAAATTAGTTTGGAGAGTAAATAATTAATGCTAAGGGTAAAATAGGAAAAAAAAAAAGTTGTCTTTCCTTGAAATGTCAAAAATGACAGGTAAAAGTGGAAATCTAATTAGGAAATAGGGGACAAGTAATTCTGAACGGAGGGAGTACGTGATGTGTGTTGCTGATGAAAGATGGCACGTATCCCGTGAAATTAGCATAGGTGCACGAAAGCTGTCCCGGATACCATGATTATAAAAAATGTAAGGCCCCGTTTGGCCATGCGAGATGAAGTCATAATTTGAAATCATGAAATGAAGTTGAAGTTTTGTTTGGAAATGCAATTTGAACTTTTTATGTTGTATGTTTTTTTAATGAACATAAAAACTTCATAAGTTGTGAAAACTATAAAACTTGTCCCAATTCTTTATACAATTTTACCAAATAAGCAAAAGTTTATAACAAAGTATAATGCACTATCACAAAGCTATTATAAAAAAAATACAACATTTATTAATTAAGCTTTAGTTTAATAAAAAAGTAAAATTGAACATGAGTTTAATGGTAATGTAGGAGTTGATTTGAAGTAATAATAAATTTGATGAGAGTAATAGTTATATGAGATATAAATAGTGTAAAGAGTAATAATATGAACTATAAAATTTATTTACATATAAATAAATGATTGTTAGATATAAATGGTTGGGTGTGTTTTTATAACAAAATATAAACTTGTGGATTAACTTTTGTAGTTGAAACATCATGACATGAAATCGCATGATCAAACGTTGATTTCATGTCATGATTTCATATCGCAGATATGAAATCACATGTCCAAACGCCTACTAAATAAACAAATAACTAATGGCTTGATACGTTATCCCATCACCACAACAATCAGCATAGAAAATCAATTAGAGCTTTGAATCTATCGACGTTTTTGGAAAATTTGATTATATGTAAAGAATTAATTATGACTCACTTTGAGTATGAATAGAGAAGGAAATCGCCGTTGTGATGATGAAAAAACTGAGACGGAGTAAACTGTACTAGTGTATGAACACTTGACTTGCAAGTCAAGCTTTATTTTCCTTCATCTTATTAATTTGGTTTATTTTTTGTTTTTGTTTTTGTTTTTGTTTTTTTCCCCTTAATTTTCTTTATACTTTTACAATGATTTTTTTCTTGAATTTAATTTATAAGTAATTTTTATTTTTTTTATTCCTTGCTAGGAGCTCTCACCCTTTTTGCTCCCTTTATGACTCGAACTCACAACCTTCGAATTGGAAGTGAGGGGTGCTTATCATTCGATCAACTCTCTCTTTATGCATGGGAAAAAATTATAGTGAACGCATAGCCACACAAGATGAAGACACACTTCATTATAATAATATTAGAGGATGAACTGAATGATGTCTCCGGAGGTAAGCCATCTCCGAAGAATCACCCGTAAAAGCGATCTTAATTATTACATATTCGATACTAGACACTTCTATTATAATGTCATGCCAATGAGGCTTTTGTTAGTAAAGATAGAAATTTGTGGCCCGAAATCATGATAGAAGAAAGAAGAGTCAAACACGTCAACTAGCCCGTACAAAATCGTACAAATCACGATGGGATTATAGTCGGTGCGTGTAACGATATGCCTAAATGGAGCATTTCTATAGACAATGTCTATAATGCTCAAGCGAAATAATTTCATTGGTTGATGTACGCTACCTGTTGCCTATAAATAACTAAACTATTCACTTGTAAAAAGGTTGATTTTTGATAATATAAGACATTATATTGACATTTTTGCACTTTGAGCTTTCTCTCATTATTTTCTTCATTAAGGCAAATTATCATAGAACATACATACCAGGACCTTCGATTCCAGAATCAACATCTAAAGTTGTCACCGAAATCAGAGCTGAAGCAACGATGCCTTGATTTATTGTTCCATTCGCTTATTTGATTACATTATCATTCTTTAAACGTTCAACAAACAACGTACTTGTTTACTTAATCTCTGGTTTATAAATCAAATCAATCAGCGTGTCCTTAACCTCATTTATGTAGGTTTTCAATTATCATATACTCTAGTTTCTATAATATAGGTCATGGATTGTAGCATTTACGAAAGGTCAACCCCTCAAATTTTTTAGTTCTTGATCTCCACTCACAATCTCAATCTTTCACCTACTCTTCAATCTATTAATTTAATTTATTTTTGATTGACTTATTATGTACTCGGGCCAATCTACATCATATGTGTAAATATAATGGTGGAGCTAAGTCGTCCTATAGACAATAGTATTATCAAAAAAACATTTGTTTTAACTAAGAACTTGTTGGGATTATCTGTATATTATACTGTATTATTATATTTCAATATGTTTGTGATGATTGCACTTCATGTTTTATATTATTAGATTTATCCTTACCCTTTGATTCTCTCGTAGGCTATCCGAAGGATTCTTCCTTATGGACAACACATACAAACTTATCATTTTTTTTTTTTTGATATTATCACTCTCCTATGGTCAGTACGAAATTATAGAAAATTAGAATATTATCTCTATTAACCTTGATTTTATTATCATCGACTTAGTCAATCCGATTAGATTAACTAGCACAACTAGAAGCTACAAGTTAGCATGACTAAAACGCTTGGTCTTTGTCTAGAAATTCTCGTTTTTAATGGTTCGAAAAATTGGACTTAAAATTATTGAAAGAATTCTTAACGTCAAAATAATAAGTTCCTTCTTTTACCTTTCCACAAGCTTCTTTTAATTTTTTGTGTAGTCCAAATCATCGGTTTAATACTAGATGTATCCTTTTTGCCTAGCAATATATTGAATATTTACAATGCTTTGATAGTTTAAGATTCGATTCTGAGCCGGGGGTCTATCAGAAACAGCCTCTCTACTTCATCTGAGGTAGTGGTATGGACTGCGTACACTTTACCCTCCCCAGACCCCACCTGGTGGGAATACGCTGGGTATGTTGTTGTTGTTGTTGTTGTTGATAGTTTAAGATTGAGACGGTGTTCAAATGTATCGCAGAACGATCTACAAAGCAATTGATATTGATATAGTTTGCCTTCTGAGTTGATCAAATTGATATGAGTATATAAATTGTTTGAATAGAGGTTATGAATAAGTAATTCCGTTCGAGATTGCTAATTAAAGGTCTAAAAATTTCATCTGTCCCATCACAATCCGTAAGAAAAACTCATTTTTTTTTAAAAAAATTCTAACTTTGGTTATCATTGTCTAGAGACACTTCACTACTAAGATCTTTTAATTTGTTTAATTCCCGCTTGTCAGTCCATGAATTTAACACCAATCGCTATTTTGAAATCTCAAGATCATTGGTAATTTTTAATTTCCCAAAGCATTTCGTCGACTACTGTGAAAAAGCTAGAATGGACCCTCAATACACAAAATCTTTAACTCGCAAGGACGGCCAACTTAATTGAGCAAGGAATTTGTGTGATTTGTAGACTATTACATTCAAGCGGGTAGTAGCGTGGTTCCATTTTCATTAAAAAAAAAAAAGAGCAAACAACAGAAATATAAGAGGTTTGACCCCTAATTACAAGATGTACCGAAGTAATTGACTCAGATTCACAATACAAATTTCGGGTGTATTTGAGATACACAAATCAGATACACAGCTTAAAAAAGCCTAGATACACAGAATTGGGTGTATCTGACATAGACAAACCAAATTCGCGTGTATCTGAGATACACAGGCCTAAGATACACATGATTTCCCTTTATCCGGTATATTCTGTAATTAATTTAAAGTTAAGAGAATTTTTATAAATAACACCCTTATGTTTAACTATTTCGTTAATTATCCCAAAAAAAAAAAAAAAACAATACACAAAAATATTTTTACAAAAAGGTCATTATCCCCATTGGCCCACATGTCACGTTCAATATGACCGTTACAATGGGAAAGAAATCTCCTTACATTCAAAAACTTCAACATATTTAAACAAGTCACAAATTTCTCCCCTCTTCACCTTCACCCATTTCTCTCTCTCCAATTTAGGGCATCAAATATAAGAGGAACATGGCGATTTCAAAGGAGACTACGTCACAACAACAACAACAAAAGGTAAAACAATTTTTTTCTCAATTTTGTTGTATAGCGAGCTTAGGGTTTTATGGAATTTGTTAATTATTAACTTATATCGTTCTCTGTTCGATTGAATGAATGCTATGAGCTTGAATTTTTACGATTTTGTGGAATTCAATTTGTTTTAGAAGAGTTTTTTTTTTTTTTAAATTTAATGGAAAGGGAGTCTTGAAGTAACTGGTAAAGTTGCTGCCATGTGACCACGAGGTCACGGGTTCAAGCCACGGAAACAGCCTCTGGCAGAAATGCAAGGTAAGGCTGCGTACAATAGAACTTTGTGGTCCAGCACTTTCCCGAACACTGTGCATAGCGGAAACTTTAGTGCACTGGATTGCCCCTTATGAGCACTATAAAAGGATTTAGGGGTGTGACTAGGATTTTTATCATGGAAAACTTTTGGCATTGATGTAGAACAAAGATGGACTTGTTGACTTTGTTAAGCTTTGTTATTCATTTTCCTGGACATTGACCACGGTTATGAAATTCTAAGAGCTTTTACGCTTTAAGTTTATTCAAGAGTATGCTTTGCACTGCTTTCTTGGTAGTTGTCATGTTTGATTGTTTTCTGCGCTGTCATTTTTCCTATCCATTACTACTTTGATTTGCTTCACTTGAGCCGAGGGTCTTTCGGAAACAGTCCCTCTACCTCCACGAGGTAGGGGTAAGGTTGTGTACACTTTACCCTCCCTAGACCCTACTTTGGGATTTCACTGGGTATTTTGTTGTTGTTAAGTTTATTCAATAGAAATGTATGATCTTTTAATTTTTTTTCATAAGTTTTCCCTTTTGTAAATTGAGTTGATTAGGATTTCAATTTTTGCAGGGTTCCTCTGAGGGTGCAGCAGCGGTGGATCAAAAGAGATGGACTCTCAATGATTTTGATATTGGAAAGCCTCTTGGAAGAGGAAAATTTGGTCATGTATATTTAGCTAGGGAGAAAAGGGTTAGTGCATAAGACCTCCAGTTTCTAAGTTTTTAGATTATTGGAATGATTTGAGCCGAGAGTCTATTGAAACAGCCTCTCTACCTCTGAGGTAGGGGTAAGGTCTTCGCATACTCTACCCTCCCCTAACCCGACTTTGTGGGACTACACTGGGTATTGTTGTTGTTGTAGATTATTGGAATAATTATTAGTTTTTTTGTTACTCAACTAATTATGCTTCACTGATTCGGTAATCTTACATATTCTTCATCTTTTGGTTTAATGAGAAATTGTTGAGCATCTGATCCCACATCTTTCATTTTTCATGGAAATCAAAGTTTTTGGAGTAAAAAGGAAAAAAGAAATGTATAGTACTTATTTGGATGTTAACTTAAATTGTGTTGTCGTGTCAGAAGAACTATTCGGATTTTAGTAAGTTCTTAGCCCATTGATCAAATCCTTCCTAATCTTCACATATCCTTCTTCTGTTATACTTCTTTGTTTTTCTATTCATACCACAAGGGATAACGCCAATAGTAATCTTAGTTGTTTCATGTTAACAGAGCAATCATATTGTTGCACTAAAAGTGCTTTTCAAGAACCAGCTGAAACAGTCACAAGTCGAGCATCAGCTCCGTCGTGAGGTTGAAATACAAAGCCACCTTCGACATCCAAATATCCTGAGACTTTATGGTTACTTTTATGATCAGGTGGAATTCTACAATCTAATTGCTTTACTTGTTCAATTTGTTGCCTGAGAAGAATTTATAAGAGACTGATTATCGCATTATTATTGCAGAAACGAGTTTATTTGATTCTGGAATATGCTGCCAAGGGTGAACTCTATAAGGAGCTGCAAAAATGCAAATATTTTAGTGAAAGGCGTGCTGCAACCGTGAGTTCTTTATCACACTGTTAGACTCTGCCTTAGCATTACCGTGGAACATTGGGATTCCCTGTTAGTCTTTTCCTTTTTCAATTAGGGGATGAAGAGAATTCGTGTCAGTCAATTGGGAGTTCTCTTTCGGTTTGGTCCCATTTGCCTCGAGTCTGAGCAACTAGAATTATATTGATTTTTATCAGCTACATCATTCTAACATGCTCTCCAATATACCTGCCGTTATTAAATTGATCAAAAGTTCTAATTTTTTTGTCACTGGCATGGAACAGTATGTTGCATCATTGGCACGAGCCCTCATATACTGTCATGGGAAGCATGTGATACATAGAGATATTAAGCCAGAGAACCTTTTGGTTGGTGCACAGGTACTTATTTGGCATTGCGTTTTATGCTTTGCTGTAAAATGGACCAAAGCTTTTATTAACTGTATTTTTCATGGTGTCTTCTATTAGGGTGAACTTAAAATTGCAGACTTTGGTTGGTCGGTACACACTTTCAATCGCAGACGCACAATGTGTGGCACTCTAGACTATTTGCCACCTGAGATGGGTAAGCACACTATACCTGATGTAACTTTATGTTCTAATGGCCCGATGCAAATAATCTTTTCTCGAAGTGCTCCTCTGTACTAACCTTCACATGCCCTGCTTGATTTTGTTAAAGCAAGCCTAACTTCATTACATAAGTGATTGTTGATTGCTGAATATTGCAGTGGAAAGTGTGGAGCATGATGCAAATGTGGACATTTGGAGCCTTGGTATTCTCTGCTATGAATTCCTATATGGGGTGCCTCCATTTGAAGCAAAGGAACACTCAGACACTTATAGAAGGTAAACTTTCTATACAAGTGGAAACTATTAAGAGTTGCTCTCTTTATGAGGAATATAAAACTGAAAAACGAAAGAGAGACAATGTCGCATTGATTTTTCGATTTGGCTAGAAAAAAGAAAAAAAAAACAGTACCAAAACAAACAATAAAAGAACTGTCAGCTGATTGGCCATGAAACAATTTTGGAATATTTTAAGGAGATTATTCCAATCAAGTATTTGTTTTATCAAACTGGGCCGTTATTTCAACTTTAATCTTAAAATATGGTCCCACTTTGTGGGAATACACTGGGGGTATGTTGTTGTAATCTTGAAATATAGAATTTGAAGTATGTAAAACAGGTATTATGAGTTTTATGAGTTTTACAAGTTCTTTCAAGTTTTCACTCACAAAATTTCAACTCTACTTTTATGTCATGACACAACTTCAACTTTCAAATTCTTATTTTCAACTTCAAACATTACATTGTTTTGAATCTCAACCAAATAATGTCCAAACGCCTTCTAAATATCCTGGTTTATGATGACATACACAGGATTGTGCAAGTGGATCTGAAATTTCCTTCCAGACCGGTAGTCTCATCAGCTGCAAAGGATCTTATCACTCAGGTAATTTTCAAAATTATTCCACTGATTTTCAGATAGGCTACTATTCGGAAACAGCCTCTCTACTTCTTCTGAGGTAGTGGTATATAGACTGCGTACAACTCCCCAAACCTCACTTTGTGGGATTACACTGGGTACGTTGTTGTTGTTGTTTCAGATAGGCTACTATACTTGTGTTTCAGCTTAGACTAATTTTATGTGGAATAGCAGATGCTAGTCAAGGATTCATCGCAACGTCTGCCCTTGAAGAAGTTACTTGAGCATCCCTGGATTGTGCAGAATGCAGAACCTTCTGGTGTTTATAGGGGATGATGAATACTTTTTATCTTAGGGAAGTTTCAAACTTGGGGCATACCATACTACATTTTTTCATTTTTTTAAGAAGCCTTGATGAGACTGGATTTGTCATGTAAAATGATGGAAATTACTTGAGGAGCTATAATGTAAAAACATTGACATGTCACTTTGTATGGTTGTTTACCTGTATTGACTGAAAATGAGAAGAATTACTTTTCTAACTGTTTGGTATGTGTAGCTAATGTCATTTTTTGCCTTCTTTTCTAGATGTGTCTGTATCTCTCATTGTTACTCGGATCCGTTTAGTCTCTCTCAACAACAACATACCCAGTCAAAAACCCCCAAGTGAGGTTTGGAGAGGATAAAGTGTACACAGACCTTACCACTACCTCAGGAGGTAGAGAAGCTATTTCTGAAAGACCCCCCTCGGCTGTTTCCGTTTAGTCTGTCCATTTAGCTAATAACTTGATTGAGTGAACAGCAGTAAGCTTTTAGGGCTTGTTTGGTACAAGGTACAAGAAATAACTAATCCTGGATTTAATTTTAGGATGAGTTTATCCCATGTTTGGGTGGAATAAATATCGTGGGATAACTTATCCCGGGATTAATCATCTTGGAATTGTAGTGTTACTTTTATCCCACATTTAAGGTGGAATAACAATCGCGGGATGACTAATCCCAGAATAATTAATCTAGGGATATCTTGTTTTCCAACCAAACGAGCCATTTAATTGTATGAAATTCAATTAGTAAAGCACTGGAAATTAAAGAAAATACGCATATGCATTGACTCATAGACGCCCAACTTGATCTCAATTGACAACTAGATATTTTAACTTTGAAAATGCACATCTACACACCCTAACTTGATTTAAAAAGCCCGGATCACCAGCTAAGGCCCCTAAATGACCGCTCAGTGATAAAGGAGGTAGGGGTGCAGAGACAGCCAGGAGGTATTCTCCCTCCCGGACCAGTTTCTTCTGATTCCAATGATAGATGGATGGTCAGGTCGGTAACATATGGATGGAGGACTTCTACAGGGTCTTGCCGCCCCTGAATCCACAAGTACCGGCTTGATTACCCCCTAAGATAAGAGGAGGATATAGAAGCAGATTTAGTTGCAGGTAGGAGCGAGTCTACCCTGCAATTTTGTATACATATTTTTTCGAATATGCATTCTCAAAATTGGAGTGTTTACAAGGTCAACTTAAACCGCACTAAGGTATTCTTGTCCTACAAATGTCCTTTTTAGACCTCATTTAGATTTTATCCTCGTTTTAGAAGAAGTGCAAATATGACTCCTAAAAAAATAATCCTTCCGAACAAAAGTAAAGACTCAAATTTAAAAGTTGCTCATATTTCTAAAAAAAAATAAAAATTATAATCGTGGCAGTCAAGTTAACTAATGCGCACCTAAGCTAATTTTACGAGGTAATTGTTACCTCTCACTAGCATAAGCATCTAATTACTCTATCCATCATATATTTTGCAATCTTACCGACGACACATTAAACTATAGTCCAGTATTCGCAATGACTTGGAAGTTTTAGATTGATCCAACATTTCCTCGTAATTTTCTTAATTTGCTTGAATGGGATCAATTACAAGAGAAAATGGAAAAAGCAAAAAAAGAAAACATCTCAATAAGCTCGCTTCCTGGTTTGTATTGTTTTACTTGAGCCGAAAATCCTTCGGAAACAACCTCTCTGCCTTGACAAGGTTGGAAAAAAGTCCGCGTAAACGCTATCCTCTTCCCAAACCTCACTTGTGATATTACACCGGGTATGTTGTTGCCGGCTAAGTACGTCTAGCTCGGGTGGGTATAACTCGAAGAAAGATTAGAATGTCCCACAAATTCGTCCCAAAAAGGGACAATTGGTGAAAAATTCTGCCTCTAATGCTGATGCCAAAATGGACTATTTTAGATCTCAAAAGACCATCCAGCCACACAAAGTTTATCATTTATGTGCATAGCAATTTTTTCACTATTTAAATTTATTACAAAATTAGGACTCTAGATGAATTAGGCAGCAATACATCTGTTACTACTGCCCACATCTGATGCAGAAGAGATCCCAAAACCTTCAACAGATAAGTTCCTAGGACTTGTTTTATAAGGCACAATGCCAAGCATCAAAACTTCAAAAACAGCAAGAGAATCACTGCACAGGCAAATGATGAAAAACAGAATTACTTCAGTGTCGTGTCAAGCGCGTTATTATGGTGTCAGTGACCTGAGTTCTCATGTACATCGTTATCCCCATCCAACAGTTTAGTTTGCGGGTGCTCCTCATTTTTAACCTCTTCAATGTCTTTCGGGCGCAAGAAGCTTGGCTGATTGGTTGATGAAAGAAGACGTGCCCACATCCTGTCAGTTATAACCACCATATTTTGTTTCTCCGTAATACGCTGCAAACAAAAATGTCGATTAAAGTTAAAACATATACGATGGTGCATCCACGTAGATAAGAATTCAAGGGATCAGAGAGGGAAGTGACATCCAACTTGGGAAGCTCGGTACCACTAGTAAGAGGAGTGGCCGAAGGACGAGAATCAAGCATGTCTGCACGAGGCAAGAAATCAAGGGCATATTTCTGCTGGGTTAGGTCACCACTTATATAATAGTCGGTCATCAATTGGAGGCGAGCAGGATGGTGATGAATTACGATTGGTCTAAATCTTCGACCAGCAACTTATTGTGGCCTGCCCAGAATGCCCATACAGACTAAGACCTTATTCACACAGCGCAGAGAGGCCGAGTGGAAGGGGCAGTCAGCTGGCTGCTTCTTTGCTATACGCTTTGCTTCGCTTTATTTTTAGAAGAAAGAGACCAAATGAGAGTGAAGGCTTTAAACCTTCATAGCAAATCAAATGTGCTTTTTGAAGCTTGACAGAGTAGGTGATAAAAGGAGGTGGTAAATAGAATACGGTTGGACTTGCAATGACAGCTTTGGTTTCAGATGCAATGACTATTGGCTACTATTTATATAGATTATGCTAACTGAAATTAGAAAATTCAAGATCCATTTTTCCTTTAACCTCAAAAAAAGAGTAAAGCAACTGCTGACTAACATTCTAATACAAGGACATGCACCTACTCACACTACAGACTTGTAGAGACTTATGACTTCAATAACACCAATATACATGTGGAGATGTTCTTATTTAACATCATAGAAATACATCTTTAATCAACAATAGGACAAAATTATCCAGTGACTGGGTCAGCATATCGAAAGTCTCTCTTGGAACGAGGGAAGCTTGAGAAAAACTAAACAATGAGTCCAGATGCATATGAACGGAGAACTGATCATAAAGTAGAAGATTGAAAGAATTTAAGAAGCAGTTGCACCCTTGACCTAAAATGAGAGTTTCCGCTATTGAACCAGAAGCTGATAAAGAAAAGCGCATAAAATGCCAGAAGGGTGTTCTTGAAGGCACTCGTAACTCGTAAGGTTGCCTTCACACGTGCACGTGTGCTTAGAGAAGAGCTGATTCCTACTATCTCGAGGCAGTCGATATGAAAAACTGGTAACATTTTTGTCCTTTGCCAATTCTCATGTGTCTTCTGTCAGGTACTTCTTGCCAATGCAGAAAGAGGATGTTTGAATGGGTAAAGTTAATATAGGATATATATTAGTAACCAATATCGTATTTGCATGGAAAGGAGACATGGTAATTGGTAATTTCATGTTGTTTAACCCCCACCCCCAAAAAAGACCATTATCGTAGTAACCTAATTTTTTAAATTTTCATGGTTTTGGACCTTTTACGAGCACTTTTTTCCACTAATAACTAAAGATGACAAAAATTACTCCCTCCGTCCTAATTTAAGTGGCACTGTTTAACTTTGCACTAAGTTTAAGAAAGCTAGGATGACTTTTGAAATTCATAGTTGATATCCGCATGCCATTCACCCTCGGGACATTCTCGCCGAACCTTACACATTCCCTTCAAAAGCTCTGTAGTTTGGGAAAAGTATCTGTTATCACAAGCAGCTAGGGCCCAAGCTGGACCTTGAGAGGTACAGGTATGGAACTTCTCGAGATCATTTTCATTGAAAAGACAAGTCTATGCAGAACAACTTACACTGAATGGAATATAAGTCAATGCAGAACTACTTACGCTGAACGGAATATAAGTCTGGCGACCATTGACAAGTCCTGAGGTGTAACCTGTGTAGCCTGCCATTGCTCCATGAACACAACTTTGAGCAAGAAGAGTGCAATATACATTATCAGAGGCGTTACTTGGAACAGCGCGAATCATGTAAGTCGGATCTGGAAAAAAAATGGATTAGCTTGATATATTTCACAACAAATCCACTAATTTGTTTTTTTCTTTTTTTGAGAAAGAACAAATCCACTAATTAAGACGTTGAAATCTCATACCTATATATTTAAGAGTAATGGGCATCTTAGGGTTTTTAGCAAAATGATCCTACAAGAAAACAAAGTGGTGAGTATAACAGAATATAAGACAAAATAGTTCCTCTCTCATTCAACTCAACCATGACTTCTCCATAGACTCTAAGAATATAACTAAACACCATGTTCGAATGTTTTGGCCAGTGATGATGACATTGGGCAATGTAAGACTTCTGCAGATTGCTAAGGAAATTTTCATCACACATAAATCAGAATGGTCAACAAAAATTTGTAGATCCAACCACCTTACATCAATTACACCAACAGACAATTCAGTTCTGATAGATATGTATAACAGCAATACATTTAAGAAAAAATATCTATAAACAAATTCATTTAAATATATAACAAAGTAAAGATATAGGGCCCGTTTGGATTGGCTTATTTTAGGTGCTTTTAAGCACTTTTGAAGTGTTTGGGTAAATTTAAAAAGTGCTTATAAGCACTTGATTTTTGGCTAAAATGCTTAAAATAAGCCAAAAGCCATAAGTTAGGAATCCTAACTTATGACTTTTGGCTTAAAATGCTAAAAAATAAGCCAAAAGCCATAAGTTAGGATTTCTAACTTATAGCTTTTGGCTTTTAAGCCAAAAGCCAAAAGCCCATCCAAACGGGCACATAAACATAACACTCTTAACGCATAAGCTATTTCCTTACCATAACTTAGATGGTAATTTCTTTGTTAGAGCCATTGCCTATTAGTGATGTTGTGGTTATTATTTGGTAGAAGTAATAATGTGGTACAAGTTCTTTCATCTTATTTAAATCCTTCTTAGGTGAATACTTTCCGTTTTTCTAGATATAGGGTAGAAGTTGAATGTTATACTCCTTCGTAATCTGCATGCTAAAATGGAAACAAGCACACTTGCAGACAGATTACAGACAGATATTTCTCGGTCTAACAAGATCTTTAAAGTAGAATTCCATGAGTTTTTCCAACCATTACCCTGATTTTCTGGGAAATCCACAAACCAACATCTTGGAGAAGCTTGTTCCCCGAAGCATCTTGTTCGTTTTTGGCTTGTGCATTCTCTTCTGCAAGAAGTTCTTGTCCTGCTCCTTCGGCTATCACAATAACCATGTGCCCATTTTCTTTGAGCCGTTTGTCAATGTATTCGAAGAGTCCACCATCTCCTTCAAGATAAAAGGGTGACTCTGGAATTAAACAGAGATCAACATCTCTGCTCGCCAAAGTGGCATACATTGCGATGAATCCTGCAACCAAAATTCCAGAAAATTGAACTAAGCCTGAAATTTTTTAAGAAGATGCTGCACCGACATCGTTTCTGAGATCACTGCAAATATTATAAGTCATTCTCCACGTCAAAATGATTGTCCCAGAGGTTAGATAAACTCACTTTATAATTTATTACCATTAATGCTTCAACCAATCTAATGACTAGTTCGCAGCTACTAACTGAGAAGCGGTAATTTTTAAAGAGCAAGATTAACTGACACCGTGCAAGAGATGTTACGCAGCAGAGACAGACAAAAAATGCTCTCCACGAGAACTCGGAAAAAAACTTGTCATAACTAGCCTATTGACTATGGGTAAGAAGATTTCAAAGTCAAGGTGCACAATACCACTATAGCGCCCCATGAGCTTCACCACACCAATACCATTCTCAGCACTTTCAGCTTCAACATGAGCTGCATTAATGGCACGTTGAGCCTCCTCAACAGCAGTATCAAAACCAAATGACTTGTCGATAACCTGAAAACAGAAAAAAGTCGTATTTTCACAGAACAGCAGCTATAAATGAAGAGCTCAATTTGCCTCGATCAAATAAGAGATGATACTTTCAAAATGAGGCTTTTGAAGACATAATATTAAGTAATGTGCAGCAGAATACATTAATGTTCTCATTTGCAAGAAACATCAAACTGTACTTCCTGAGATTATTAAACAATTTATTAGATGGAAAAGAAAAAAGATCAATTGGAATTTGAAGAGATGAGAATTACAGGAATATCATTATCAATTGTCTTGGGGATCCCAGCAACAATTACTTTGAGACCACGCCGCCTAATTTCCTGCAAAATGACAGTAAGGTTGCGCTCTAATAAGCTTGACAGAGGATAAGTATTCTTTCATCAATCTAAGTATTGGGAATAACCAAAACAAGGACCATATAATGAGTCAAAATCAGATGCAATGATGCATAAGGTAAAGCATATAAAAATGGTGGTTTCGCTATTATTGGCAAAAAGATGAATACATAAGCACCATCCAATCTGATTTTCAAAAATCATACTAAAACAACAGGTGACTTCATTCAAGATGATGTCAACATGTAATACAGGCTGTAACAGGTGACTTCATTCAAGAGAGATTGTTAAGTGATTAAATCACTTCAACAACCTAATAAAAGAATTGGTTTTGAAAACTTTGAGCAGAGTGCAAAAAGGCTCAGCAAGAGAATACAGTCCATGAGCACCTTGTTGACCTCAAAATGAAACTATTTGAGCTGGCATCTTTAAAATCTTGTAGCTGGCCTTCTTATTTGCAGAACTAACATACCTCATATATTACAGCTGCTCCTTTTTGAGTTCCATCACCGCCGATTATATAAACCTGGACCAGCAAAAATACGATTTATAGCTACTGGAATTTATTGAGTGACAAAACCACACACAAAAACATTTTGTAATGAGAGAGACGGTTGGCCCAAGAGGACGCTGACTTTTCTTTTTATCAAGTAAATGTATTTCATTAATGACATGGATAAAAAACTGCATGTGTACACGGGGTATACCAAAAGGTAAAGAACCAACAAAAAGATATGGTTCTATACAAATGCTACCCAATCTTCTCTGCAACAAGGAACTTCATAGGTGCACCAATTTCATCCCTAAAGATGCAAGATCATATTGTTTGTGACAAAACTGAAATTCTATCCTAAAGCCCTTTTCTCCCTCTCCTTTTCCACATAAAGTCTTTTGCATAAATAGAACATTCAGCTCATAGAATCCCAACTTACTTCACCCCTAAAAAGGATTTTCATGACCAGTATAGCTCTTCATTAATAAGCTGCTTTGCAGAAGTAGGAAAATCGTAGTTAGAATGATGAGGGATGAACGCAGAAAATGTATTCTACCATTGACCACACCTATTTATGGACAACTTATCCCCCTAAAAAACATTTGTTTATGGAAAATCTCGCACTAGAGGTACCTGATTAATTCCACGGTCCTGTATGCTGTCAACAATCTTTGTTTTATCATGGCCTCCTCGTGATGTTCCAAGAATTGTACCACCACGTTTATGAATATCATTAACAAGCTTTGGTGTCAAAGTGATGATATTCTTTGAATAGAATCCCCTGTAACCACCCTTTGAAAAAGAATTACAGTATCAGCTGCCAATGAAGTTCCATATAAAACTTTGCCAACAGGAGGATGAGAAAACAGAATAAAGAGTAAGCACATACGGTGCCATATCAATCTCCAATAGTCAAACGTTAATATTTAATAGCCAAACAAATTTTTTTAAGAAAAACAAAGCAATAAGAATCTGCTTTACTATCTAAACTTGCCACATGTAGCAAATTGCCCTTGTACCAGTGTTACCTAAAAGGCAGGGATTCAAGATAGAATTTGAGTTTCTAGGAGCTGGAAAGGAGCTTAACGGAGAAGCCCTCATCTACCAGATAGCTTAAAATGGGGCAGCTCTGAAAAAGGAATATATACAGTGAAGGAAGGATACAGTAAATTGTGCTTATCAAATGATATGATAGACCACTGGCATTGGAAATTGATTTGGAAGACTAAGCTACCACCAAAAATCAAGTGTTTCATCTGGACATCCCTCAGAAATGCTATCCTCACCTTGGACAACCTAAATAGGGGGAACTTTCAGCTAGTGAACAGATGCTTCATGTGCCACAAGAGGTTGGAGTCTGTGAATCATTTGTTTCTGCTTTGTCCAGTGGCAATAGATCTTTGGAATATGTTCATCTCACTACTAGGTATAAACTGGACTCTTCCCCAGGATGTCAAAGAAGCAGTGGAAAGCCGGAGCCTAGAAGAAGTTGACAGTTCCATCAAGAAGACCTGGCAGATGATCCCTGCATGTATTTTTTGGTGTATCTGGAAAGAAAGGAATCTCAGATGTTTTGATGGCATCTCAACTCCTAGCAGTAAATTGAAATCTTTTTGTCTTTTTAACCTATTTAGTTGGAGCAATCTATCCCCTGTAAATGATATAATTCCCTTTTTGGATTTTATCAGCTCCCTCACTATGGTTTAGAGACCATATTTTTGCTTTCTGGTTAACTCCCAGACCTACAATGGGAGTTTTTGTTCTCAGGAGTTAACCATGACTCTCTTATGTAACTACTCTGCATCCTCTTGATGCCTTGCTAATATAACATCTTACTTCATCAAAAAAAAAAAACAGAGAAGCTCGAGTTATTCAGCTTTGGTGGACGAAAAGATAGAAGATGAAGATTAGAATAGTAGTATATTCAATTGATGATTGAATCTCTAATGATACAATGCCTTTCACAGAAATGAGAAAGAATCTAATTTGCTAAATGCTTTTAACCAATTCAACAGCCCGTACCGAACTGCTAATATGACAAAGCTAACTAACTTCACCAGCTGATTCATTTTCATGTAACAGTACTCCCTGATGCAAGGAGATCCTTGACCTCAAGGATCAAAAATGAGGAAACCTTGTTGTCAATGCATTAAAGAATTCTCAAGTAGCATGATCTGCTGATTTTTGCTTCGATAATAACTTCTGCTTTGACAAACCATCAGCAATTGATTCCACAATGTTGTTCAGAAGATCCTTAGTTGTAATTCTCCCAGGCATTTTCCCACCTGCTCCACCAAGTTTAAATCCATTTTCACAATATTCATGCGTCTATCCCGAGCTATTGATGACTGCAAAAGGTCGTCCATTCTGCCCAGAGGATGCAGTCCCTTCAACTGTAGGACTTGTGTTTCTGAATAAAGGGCCAGGAGAGTGGAATAACATAAGCAACTGATTACCTCCATTCTCCATATTCTACGCAAAAGATGTCGAACTCGTCTTTCCAAGTGAAGGCGTAGAAAGCTGTAACGGTAGAAACTGAATGCATCCCTTCCCCTTAGATCACCCTTGTTCTCAAAAGTGAAATATGAACTAATGATTGATAATTGATGACTTCTAAATGTGCAGAAATATGAAAGTTTACAAGGTACATCATATGGTCATACATTCTCATCCTCAACATTATTGCTGTCTTGTTCCCAATCACATCCCAAGTTGCCAATGATAGAAAGCCATCAATCCACACTTCTACTCTTTCCTCAGCAATTAGCTTTGGTCTTTCCTCTGTTATTAGAAAGAGTGATTTTTCAATCTTTTCACATGGGGAGGTCTTCTTATTAGTCTCCAAGTTTAACCAAATCACAGGAATCAGAACGAGCTTGCCATGAGAGCACTTCTTTCCAAGCAGCTCTTGAATAAACATCACAAGTTTTGCTGTTATATGCATTTTTCACCCCTGGAAACCTAATTCGATAATATTTGAGTTCAAAGACCTGTTGCTGGCACCAATTCCCATTGCTTTGCACCAACTCCATTATGCTTCTCCTTCTCATTATTCGAAATCATATTCTCGTATTCCAACATGAAAGCATTACAATAATTCACATTCACATCAAAATAACCAACCAGAATAGGGTATGAAGAAGCCAAAGGTACAAAGTCAGATATCATATTATTCCTTGAAATTCCATTTCTCTCAGGGATTCAAGATAGAATCCGAGTTTCTAGGAGCTGGACAGGAATTTAACGGAGAAGCTCGAGTTATTCAGCTATGGTGAGTGAAAAGATAGAAGATGAAGGTTAGAATTTCAGTAGTAACCTTGTAGTATACTCAATTGATGATTGAATCTGTAATGATACAATGTCTTTTATAGAAATGAGAAAGAATATAATTTGATAACTGCTTTTAACCAATTCAACAGCCCGTAACTAACTGTTAATATGGCAAAGCTAACTAACTTGACCAGTTGATTCATTTTCGTTTAACAACCAGATGCTACAGTAAATGATAAGAAGCAATCTAACAAAAACACCTCAGTCTAACAGAATGCCTAATCAAGCATAAAAGTTGGAAGTTCAAACAACTTACATCGATTCCATAGACTTTGCTGACCCCATACATATAATCAAGGCTATGTACAATTTCTCTGATCACTGTGTTTAGCCCTGGGCACAAACCACCACAAGTTACAATACAAGCACGAACATCATCCGAACTGAAATACACCTGAGCAACAAAGAAGCACGCTTCTCAGTGAAACGTTTTATGTTCATACTTTTACTGATTCACCAAAAAAAAAAAAAGAGAACTGCATCCCGCCGCTTCAGAGGAAAGTACATACCTTCTGACGGGGACCAGCACGCCGGAAATGCACCCCTCTGGGACTGTCCTTGTGAACAACAACCTGGAAAGAGATTTAAACATTACTTCAAGGAAGAGGACTCAGAAAAACTCTCTCTAATACAAGTTTCCCTGGTACCAAAATGGAAAGACAAGGTAGCATAATAAATATAAAGATAATGAAGGTGTTCATTCCATGAAAGAGAGCGTAATAAAGAAATAATTTTCTAAGCTTTCTTCACTGCTATATCATCTTGGAGACTACTGAAAAGACTAAAAAAATGAGAGAAGTGCAGAGTGTTGTTTGTAGGCATTCTGAAGAGACAGATCAGCCCATCAGAAAAGTCTTCCTTTGTATTTTCAGCTATATAATGGAGTAAATTCTCTAACTTTTGCCATATACCACGATTTTGGTTATCCTTTAAGCATTCCATTTCAAAACTTAGAGACTGTTTCCTGAGATGTAATTGTGGCAAGGGTGAAATAACAAAGTGCTCATATGTAACGCAGAACCTCTAGACAGGTCAAATTCAACAAAATATGGGATCTTCAATTTTTTTGAAACTAAGATTGAAGTATAACGGTCCTTACTCTTTTTCTAGAGATATCCCTATCAGGACATTCTTTGGGTCACTTGCACCCAAGGGTAGCAAAATTGAGAATCCTAAGCCCAGCTTTCTCAAGACTTAAGAGTCTATGTAGCTAAATGTAATTTGTCTTAGTATTTCAATTGAACATTAAAATAAAGATGAGTATAACATTTTTTGTTTGCAGAGAATTTTAGACCCATGGAACAAGTCAAGAAGCAGGAATCACCTTTTCGGGGACAGTATCACCCATGTCAACAAAGTACTGCCTGAAACAACAATGAAAGTTCATAACTTTTTATGGCTGAAATGCACAAATAATGAACTGTAAAGTAACAGCCACGTCAGCTTGAAGCATAACAGAAGAATTTTTGGTGATAGACTCACTTCACAACTGAATATGCAGGATTCGACCGCAATGGATTGGCATAAGTCTGCCGTCAAGCAACAAATTGAAAAGAAGGTCAATTAGTAAAAATATCAGCATCCAGCACAACAGACATAAAGGTTGGCAGTATAAAATAAGTAATACTTATAAAAGCCAAAATTGAACAATTATGTGCAACACTAAAAAAGAACTGGTAGAACAAGACGAACTGAGAATAGTATGTTACTCAGCTACATGCCAGCATCCAAGATATTCAAAATGATGACAAAATGGGTTCTTTCCAAAAACGAAATGCAGATTGAATGAGTTTCTCCAACCATGTGATTAAACTGAGAAGAGGAAAGAAAACAAAGGAGAGTGATGGCAAGGATACGGTTCTTTGTCTTGGGATTAGTTTGTGGACAGAAGGAAGAACAAACACAATGAGAGATAATTTCTTTGGAAGTATACCAGAATCTTCTCCACTAGATACTTGGCAATCCAACAAAACCTGATCTAACCACTTGGGTATAAAACCAAATAGGCAATCCAACAAAACCTGATCTTACCACTTGGGTATAAAACCAAATAGTAGACATTTCGAAAATGTTTTGTAAATGAACTCAAGTTCAAGCGTCTAACAATTCTCCATCAACAACTGATTAAATACAACAAAAGCTAATGTATGAATACTTGATGCTTCTTTTTTAAAAACGGCATCCCAGTGCACTAGCGCTCCGCTTCTCCCGCAATTGTTTGTGTGAAGTCTTAGAGCCCTTCTCACTACCAGATAGTGGGAACAAGAAATTTCAGCAAATAGAAGAAAGACAATAGAAGTTCCCCAATAACCAAGGCCCACTTCCCTATATGCACTTACCGAAGGGGAAATGCTTGATTCCCATAGATTAGACGAAGCATCCCGTGTTCTAGCAGCTGTGCTGAACACCAAATTGTAGATGTCCCAAAAACATATTTTTACATAAAATGCCAGTTCATACAAATATTCAGCAAGTTGGGTTGTCCCCTCATCGAGAAAGCTATGAATTCCTTCCTTTTGTGGACTGCTTACAACCAAAGCATAAAACTAACATCTTAATTTTCATAAACCTGTTGTGCTTTACATCTTATATAGTATTGTCCCATAGCAATTGAGCAGAGAATCCCACACACCCCACCCCTCCAACCCCTCTTTCATACAAAGGGTTCTGGTCTTATCTCTTAGTTCTGACATAACTCATCAGAAGCCCCATTATCATTTCCCAAGAACTTCAAATAGTAAAAACTAGTCGAAACTAAGCATAAGAGAACATGTGTACTTCATGGATACCATACTTCTATAACCAGCTCTCCAAATACACAAGTACATGAAGTCTAAAGTTATCAATATATATTAGAACGGTCATTCAGTTCACCACAACATAGAACATATTCTTAACTGTAATCCAAAAGGGAAAGAAAAATGCCACACTATACATTCAACCAGAAAATCCACTATTCCGGCTTTGAAAGGTAACTACCCTCCGTGCGTCCTAGTCCTAGTGGTTAATGAAGTGGGTTGAGAACCAAAAAACACTAGGTGATTTCTTCACCTCTGTCCTAGCCGCCTTGATGGACAGAGTTACCTAGTCGCTATTGCCGGTATGAGATGGCAAATATCTGGTGGAATTAGTCGAGTTGTGCGTAAGCTGACCCGGACACTACACTAGAGTTAACAAAACAATAGATACTACCCTCCTCCACTTAAACACTATATCGTAAACAGAGCATACACTATGGCAAATATCTTGTGTTGTTTTTTGGATCAATTTAAGGAAAAACAACACACGATGCAATAACTAAACAAACCCAATCAAATTAACACTACAAAATGAGAAAATCGAACTATTATAGATTCAAAAATACAACATCCAAACACATGCATATCCAAAATCATTCATAAATTAAGAGCAAAAAAAGGGGAGAATGAGAATAGTTACAGGAAGATCAGGAATGTAATCAGTCAAGTGAGGAACATCTTCAAGTACATAACCATATTCTCCTTTCACCACTTTCATTTGATAATTACTCTCTGTACCCATTTCTTCCCCCCTCAATATACAACAACAACAACAATAACAATAAAATTCAAAAGTGTATTATATATATTTTTTGTTATATATATATATATATGTGTTAGATTTAAGTCAACCCAAGAAAAGGGAGATTGGTTTTTTTTTTTTTTCTTTTTTTTCTTTTTGTTTTGTGTAATGTAAGAAGAAACTGGAAGAAAAGGGGCTGTAATAGTAAGAGAAACAAAGCGTGGCAGTACAGCAGGTGAATAGGGGATTCTCTTTTTTCACCGCTTTAATTAATAAATCAAAAGGAGGAAAAAGCGAGTGTACTAATTTTCAAAAAGGACAGTGAATTAAAGTATAATAATACATGGCGAAGCGTGAAAACTGACGGCTAGGAAGTGGTATTTTGTATAATGCATAAATAAAATATGGAGTATAATATTAAGGAAAATGACTTGGAAATGGATTTATTTTTCTAAGATTTAAGAAAAATGAAGAAAGATATTGTCAAAACTGTCTTTTAATCTCAACCCAAACCCAACCCGAGTCATGACTCCTGACCCCGACATGGGACTCGACTTACGATCCCACTCCCACCTCAGCAACCAACCCCAACCCCGATCTAGATCCCGATTCCAGACATCGACCATGATCCGGCATCAAGTCCCGGATTGGGGTTGAGGTTGGGATTATGAGTCGAGTCTCGGTTGGGGTTGGGAAACGGGGTTGATATCAAGAGTCGGGTCCTTGGTCAGGGTCAGGATTGGGATTAGGAGTCGAGTCATACATTGGGATGAGGATTGGGAGTCGGATCCAAGGTTAAGATCAAAGTTTGGGCCTCGGGTGGGGTCCAAGTCGAGGTCGAGAGTCGAGTCCCAATTAAGATTAGATCTTGAGTGGAGGTCGGATCTTGGGTCCCGAGTCTCAAATCGGATCATAGGTTCCAGTCTCGATCAGGGTCAAAGTCAAGTCTCGAGAATCAAAATAAGTGTTAGGAGTACCCAATATATTAACCTAATATATTCTCTTTTTTCATCGCTTTAATTAATAAATCAAAGGAGGAAAAGGCGAGTGTACTAATTTTCAAAAAGGAAAGTGAATTAAAAAATAATACTCTATTACTAATTAGTTGTCGTTCTTATTAAAAATAGATATTCCTTAATATTCTTTTCGTTCATCTTTACTTGTCCATTTTGTTATTTGGGAATGTCCAATAATATTTATCCAATTTAGAAAATCAATACATAAGTTATCTTCTTTTTTTTCAATTTTACCGTTGATATTAAATACTATTCAACCCTCATTGCATTTTTCAAAACAAAAATTTTATTATATTCAAAGGATGATATAGTAAAATCACCCCTCTATTTATTATTTCTTGAGGTATGTGTCAAGTCAAAAGTGGATAAGTAAAGATGGACGGAGGGAGTACTTGTCATTTCACAAAATCAGTGCATAATTAGTTGTTTGTTTTTCACTTTTATCCTCAATAATAAATATGGAGAGATATTAATATAGTATAAAAAAAAGAAACATTAAATAAAGATGAGTAATAGATAAATGTAATTTAGTCAAATTACCTTCTAACTAATATTTTTTTCAAGAGATATATAATTTAAAAAGGTAACAAATAAATAAGAACAGATGGAATACTTAATACTACAAGGTGAAGCATGAAAACTGACCGTTAGGGAGTGGTCGGCTGGCAATCCATAAAATATACTCCCTCCATCGTATATTAGTCGATCACCTTATTAAAACTACATATTCTAAATTATTTATCCCCTAAATTATTTATTCACTTACTAAATCAAGATAAAATCAATTAAATTTTTTTTATTTTACACCTACAATTAATACTCTTTATAAGTATAAAACAAGTTTGTAAAGTTCCAAGAAAGTATTCATTAGTGTAAATTATTATCCTTTTTATTTATGATTTCTTAAAGAGCTTGCAAAAATGAAAGTATAGGTTGGAAGAAGTAATGCAGTGATGTAATTACTCTCTCCGTTTGGATTTATTTGTCATATTTTGAGTTGGCACACCCATTAAGAAAACAATGATTGGTATGGTGAATTTACCATATTATCCCTATTAATTGATGTTTAGTATAATAGGTATTGGAAAATAATTTGGAGAATAAATAATTAATGCTAATGGTAAAACATGGAAAAAAAATTATTTTTTCTTGATTTGTCAAAAATGACAAGTAAAAATGAAAATCAAATTAGAAAAAGAGTGACAAGTAAATTCTAACGGAGGGAGTAATAGGTATTTCTTTTTCATTAAAGGGTGTGTTTGGTATGAAATTTCCAATTTTCTCATTTTGGTTGGCTTTAATGCTTTATGGAAAATAATCTTCCTTTTTAAAGTAAAGAAAATATTTCCAAAACTCTATTTACACCTCATCACTCGACTCCCAACCCCGACTCAAACCCGACTCCCTCTCTAACCCGATCTTGACTCCCAACCCCAACCTCAACCTGAGTCCCGACTTCTAACACCAACCTCGATCCAACTACTAACTCTCAATCTAGACTCGAGTTAGAGTCGGCGTCGAGGTCAAAAGTTGAATCCCGAGTTAGGGTCGAAAGTTCAGGGCGGTTTGAGATTAAGAGTCGAGTACCAAGTTCGAGTTTGTTAGTCGAGACCTGTGTTAAGTCAGGGTTAGGAGTCGGATCTCAGATCAGGGTTATGGAAGAAGCTAGAGTCGAGTCTTTGGTCGAGGTCATGTTGGGACTGAAAGTTGGATCCTAAGTCGAGGTCAAATCATGGATCAGGGGTATCTATTCAGGGTCAAGAGTTGGGTCTCAGGTCGGGTCAAAAGTCCTGGTCGGGAGTCGGATCTCGAATCAAGTTAGTGAATCGGGTGTTGGATCAGGATACAAAGTAGGGTCTAAGGGTGTCAAAGTAAGCTCAAATTAAGTGAACCCGTTCAACCCAACCCAATCCAATATTTATGGGTTGGGTTCAAGATAATTTACAACTGAGTTTAATCTCAATACATTAAGCCTCAACCCATTTTAAAAAGATCTTCAACTGAGCCCAATTCAATCTCCACTTCAACCAATTTAATAAAAAAAATGATTTCCTAAGGATAAAACAAGTGACAACTAAATTTTTTTATAAAACTTTTTCAAAAATTCTTCCCCTACCCCAACCCCATACCCACTCCACCTTCCTACTCCCACCACACCTGCACCTCCTCTCCCCTTACAAATAATTTATTTATTTATTTATTTTTTAAAAAAACTAACTTTTTTTAAAAAAAAATTCTCACCCCAAACACACCCACTCCATCTCCACCCTCCTACCCCCAGAATCCTCTTACCCTTTACCCCCCCCCCCCCCCAAAAAAAAAAAAGATTTTTATTTTATTTTTCAAAAAACTTTTTTATGAATTATATTTTCTTGAAAAATATTTTTCCTCCCTACCAAGCACACCCATAGTATATTTTATTTCATTGGTATAATGTTTGGTGACTTTTTCTTTTCAAAATTAAGAACTTGTTTTTTTATTCTTTTGAGTTGGAATTCAAATTGTAGTTAAAGAGATAAATATCAATATGCTAATATTCTTTAGATTAAGTGGGTCAAATTGGTCGGCTCAAGACCCAACCCAGTTTTTAGTCCATTTGAGCTCAAACCATTTGAACCCAAAGTAAATTTGGATTGGTCATGACCCAATCAAATTTCTAATCCAACCCATTTTCATATCTTCAATTTTAGCCCAATCCGCCCATTTGACACCCTTGGTAGGGTCCTATGTGGAGTCAAGAGCCTACGCATTAGTGTAAGATCACAAAATTCAAAAAATTATTTACTTTCTTAAAATTTCGTGCCAAATCAAAATCAAACAAACAAATTTAAATTAATTCTTTTTATTTCTCTTTGATGTTCAATACTTATATTAGAATCAGATTAAATCCAAATTTATATCGGGAGTCCCGTATTAAAGATGAAATATTTTCTAATAAAGGAAATTTTTTATTTAAAGTTGAAGACAAAATTTTAAATTAATAAGGATGCAATATTTAGCTCTTTTAACTAAAAAAACAACAATGTTTTTTATACGAAGGATTTCTAATTATTTCATGTTTGATTGGCTTAAATGTTTTGAAAAATATCTTCCAAATATATTTTTTTCCCTTCAATTTAAGAAAAATGACCTCTCTATATAAAGTAAGGACAACCATTTTTAAAAACTCTCATTCAACCTCATCACCAACTCTACACGAAATCTGACTGCTGACGTGACCCGACCCAAAATTCGACTCTCGACTTGAGACCTGGGATGTAACTCCTAACATCGATTCGAGACTCAATTTTCAATGCTGATCTAGGACCCGATCTGGACACTTACCTCGACTCAAGACCTGAGACTTGACTCTCGACACATAATCCAATCAACCCCGATCCTTACTTCTGGCACCAACCTAAGACCTAATCCCTATCCTAACCTTGTTCATGCCTTGAGATCCGACTTTTGACCTTGATCCATGATCCAACTTCTGACCCCTTCTAAAACTAACTCTTTACCCCACTTCGGCACTCACATCTCATCCCAACTCGAGATTCAGCTCCAAACCTCGAGTTAAGGGTAAAGTCGAGTCTGGGTTTGGTCTTGAGTCAGGGTCACGGTCGAAATTTAGGTCTTGGGTTAAGGTCTGACACTGGATCAGAATTGAGAGTTGGGTCCTGGATAGGTGTGAGGAGTCAGGTTGGGAGTTGGGTCTCAGGTTGGGTCCCGAATTGGTGTTGGGAATTCGGTCCTAAAGCCGGTGCCTGGAATTAGGTTCTAGGTTAGTGTCGAGAGTTGGGTCCCAGGTCAGGTTCTGAGTCGGTATCAAGAGTTGAGTCTCGTGTAGGAGTTAGAGTTGGGTCTCGAGTTGGGGTCAAAATTTGATTCCTTGTCAGGAGTTGGATCTCGAGTCGGTGTTGGAAGTCGGATCCTAAATAAGGGTCGAAGAACAAGGTCGAGTTAAGTCTCGAGTTAGTGTCTGGTTGCAGGTCGTGGCTAGGACCGATTATCGGGTTTTGGGTTAAATTATATTTAAATGATTTTAAAATTTTTTTTTTTTTTTATTAACTAAATACCACAAAATAAGTTTACTCATTTTCCATTAAACCATTTTTCGAGAACATTTGTTTGACTAATTTGACTGCTAAACCCAGGGGCTGCCTCTTCGGCTTAACCACTGATCCCACTCCACCCCCCCAAAAAAAAAAAAAATCCACTATCTTCTCCACATCTCTTTTCCTCTCTTTCTTTAGGATTTGATATTCATTTACACTTGAAAATTTCTCCCCTTTTTCCTTCAATTTCTTCTGTTTCAGCATTTCTTCGGTTCGGTGATCTGTAAAGTTTAGTACTTTGTGGTCCCGCCCTTCTCTGGACCTTGTTCATAGCGGTAGTTTTAGTTCACTGGGTTGGCCTTAGTGATCTGTGAAGTTTAGCAACTCGTGGTCCGACCTTTCCCCGGATGCTATACATAGCGGAACCTTTAGTTCACTGGCCTATCCTTGGTGATCTGTGAAGTTTAGCACCTCGTGCTCTGGCCTTTCCCCGTACCCGTGCATAGCGGAAGCTTTAGTTAATCGGGCTGCCTTTAGTAGTCTGCATACAATAGACCTTTGTGACCGGCCTTTCCACGGACCCTTTGCATAGGAGCTTTAGTGCACCGGGCTGCCTTATTGATCTGTGAAGCTTAGCTCTAATCTGAATTCTGGTAACCTAGACTGGTCTTTTTTTTTGGTGTGGGGTTTTGTCCTATTCGATTTTGGTTCATACATAGTTGAAAAATTCTCTCTTTTTTTTTTTTTTGAGAATTAGTACTGTTGTATTCTTCAGCATTAGGATGCTGGCCACCATCAAAAAGAGAGATGGTGAATTCGGGAAAAATTCTCTTTTTTTTTTTTTTTTTTTTTTTTACTGTAGATTGTTTCTGGTTCGGCATTTAGGCAATTCAGTGATCTGTAAAGTTTAGCTCTAAGCTGAATTCTGGTAATTTAGGCTGCTCTTTTTTTTTTTTCTGGGGGTTTTCAGTTTCGATTTTTGTTCCTAGATGTTTGAAAAGATTCTGCCTTTTTACTTAGATTGTTTATAGTTCAGCATTTCATCGGTTCAATGATCTGTGTAGTTTAGCTATTATGTTAAGCTGAATTCTGGTTACTCGACTGGTCTTCTTTTGGTGTGGGATTTTTCCTTTTTGATTTTTGTTCCTACATAGTTGAAAAATTCTCCCTTCTTTCCTTCAATTTTCGGTTCGGCATTTCATCAGTTCAATGATCTGTGAAGTTTAGAATCTTTTATGCTAATCTGAATTTAGGTAACTCGACGGGTCGTTGTTGGTGTGTGGTTTTTCTTTTTCCATTTTTGTTCATACATAGTTTAAAAATTCTCCCCTTTTTCCTTTGATTGTTCTAGTTTAGCATTTCATCGGTTCAATGATCTGTGAAGTTTAGAAGCTTTATGCTAATCTGAATTCTGGTAACTTGACTGGTATTTTGGTTTGGGTTTTTCCTTTTCTAGTCAGTGTGATGGTGAGTTCAGAGAGCTTAAGTGAGTCTGCTGCACCACCGCCGAATAAATATGGCGTCACAAAGCCATTATCTCTTGCTGGGCCGACTGAGGCAGATCTTCAAAGAAATGCAGAACTAGAAAAGGTCGTTCTTTTCTATATTTTTGTTCTAAGGTCGTATGAGTTGATTTCAACTTGATCATGAATTTGTATTCACTTTTGGGTTTTTGTGGTGATGGGGCAGTTTTTGAGGGAATCAGAATTGTATGAGAGTGAGGAAGAGACTTCAAGGAGAGAAGAAGTACTGCGGCGACTTGATGAGGTAATTGAACCTCATTAACTATTTTAACTATTTCTATTTATCAAAAAAGTATTACTTTAACAATTTATGTTTACATGAGTTTGATGAAACATGCTTTATTGTTTGCCAAAAATGTCATGGACTAGGAAAAACTTTTAAGTTTATGCATTGGATTTACTGGTTATTTTGTATTACAGGTGACGAGATATTATTTAAGTTTATCAGCAAACTCTAAAAGACATAGTTGAGAAGCTAAAGAAGGGGTGGCAGGTTGGGAGACTGGTTTCTTGTTGTCCATTTCACTTTTGGATTTGGATGTGTGAAAGTACTGCGTTGAAATAACTTCTCATCGGCTGGATAACAATGAAATGATAAATTAATTGTGCATTTAGTTATATAAATTGGCTTAGATTATGGACTGAAATCTATTTCAAGTTTCTAATGACAGTGCTGACAATCACTATAAGTTTAATATTTATGTGTCAGCTGCTGCACTTTCCATCCCTTTTGAGCTTGTATTAGGGTCTTTTGCAGAAAATTAGCCCACTTTCTAGCTTTATAGTAGTTCTCGTTAGTTCTGTAATATAGGGCTTTGGTTTATATAAAGTATTAACAGAAATTTGGAAGAAATAGAGTTATTACAGTTAGAATAAAAAAGATTAGGGTTCAAGTCAGACGTGTAGAATTTTGTTCATGCGGACAACGGAAATGCTGGAAAATCATGTAGAACTTCTGCAGATGTTACACCGAACAATAAAGCTTTATAGCTAATTAACTATGCTCAGGATAGCTACTCCTTCGAAGATCTTCTGTTCATTTCCTTCCAAATACGACGCACAATATTTAGAGAATCCCAATACCCCAGTTCCCGAATTGCTTTTAGAATTGGGAAACCTCTCTAGCTAGAAAGGCTTGCCAGATTGTGTTTTCTGGTTCACCCGTAATTTTTCTAAACCAAGAGGCACATGTTACATGGTTTCTAAACCAAGAGGCACATGTTACATGTCCCTTTGTTGTTCGATTGAGCAGATGCTTAAGGTTTAAAATATGACTTGCCACTGAAAATTTGGTTGTTGGAATACCGTCTTTTGGATCTGGTAATAATGGAACCATGTATCCCTGAAATGAGCTATCGGAATTCTTATCCTGATCTAATTGATAAGCATGTACTTTTCCCATCACAGCGAGTTGTTATATCTTCTTAATTATCTATATTTGTTTAACATGAAATGCTTGTTGAACTTGATTACCAAATCCATATATGATATGGCCTTTTATTTTTTGGTTTGTTGGACTTCAATTTCATTCCAAAAGTCAATTTGATGGTGGATGAAATTGGGGCGTTTTCTTTGTGGTTGTATTTGAAACATCTGTCTAATTTTTGGTATTAGCTCCTTACTATAGTCCCTTTTATGTATTGTCCTACCATTTGCTATCTGATATTTGCCTCCTGAATTCATTCATATGTCCCTAATATCCGTCTAATATTGTTGGATTCTCATAATGTAACCTGTCCATGGATGTGTAGTGAAAGAAGTTATAGTGACCAGTCACTATTCTGTTGTAGATTGTAAAACAATGGGTGAAACAATTGACTCGCCAGAGAGGCTACGCAGATCAAATGGTTGAGGATGCAAATGCTATCATAGTCACCTTTGGCTCTTATCGTCTAGGGGTAAGTAAAAGTTTTACTTTATGGAATTTACGCGTAGTTAGTTTTTCCCAAAGCAGCTTAATAGAATCCTCTTTTACAACATAAAACAACAAAAAATATTGTAAAAGAGGATTCTATTAACATCCGCTTTTCTGGATGTTAATTATGCTTCAATCTTCACCTGGAAAATTAACATGCCCTCAACTCGGTTTATGTTCCTAGCTTTCTTCTGAGTGGAGTTTGGAAATGCTATGCATTATATGGACTATTTTATGTAAAATTCAATGCTCAACCAGAACAATATATACTTTCACCTCTTGCTTTATCTCTCAAAAATTTAACTGGGACAACTTAGTAAAGTCTTGGATGGCACCTTCAGAAACTGAGTAACAACACCACTAGTCTAGGACTTCCAATTTGTTCCTGTTTTGCAGTTAGTCTCTATGTGATCTCTTGCTGCAAGTTTAACCTTGGTTGAATAAATCAATGGACTTAGATTTGTGCAATATCTCACGGGATTGTTAAGGAGTTGGAACTATTTTGCCCTAGAATGGAGGCAGTGCTTTTGTTTGGGTCTACTTTCGTCTTTGGTGATGAAGGAATTCTATTAAGTTGTAGTTCTTGTACTTTAGTTGTACAAGATATAGGAAATCCATGGTAAACCTGAATCAAGTTTAGACCGGATGCATCTTCATTCTGCAGGCGGTAAATGTGTTCAGTAGAGAAAAAAAACAACATACACCAAGCTATTTGGGATTAGTAATACCAATCGTCACCATCCATGGTTATGTCTATCTTAGTCTAAATTCAATAATTTAGATTCTTCAACACTTGAAGTTCTCAACATTTTCTTCTAACATACAAATCTCTAGCAACATTAAATGCATATCCAATGGAAGTATTGGATATACGGAAAAGGATCAGATTTACCCCTGTACTCTTCAAAAAAAGGTTATATTTACCCTTTGTTATACTTTTTTGATATATTTTCCCTTACTGTCCAACTTTGAGCACATTTTTACCCATGAACCGTTATTTCCCCTTGTCCCCACCTTTATTTCCTACGTGGCGTCCACATGGATTTTTGTTTCTCCCAATTTAAATTTGGTCTGCATTTAGGTTATTTTAACTGGACCCATCCAATAAACTCGACCCAATTTGCAAAATAGATCCATTTCAAATATATTTCATTTTTCAAACTGGGTCGGTTTTAATGGGTGGATCCGGTTAAAATAGCTTAAATACAAACCAAATTTAAATTGGAGAAACAAAAATCCACGTGGGCGCCCTGTAGGAAATAAAGGTGTGGACAAGGGGGATTAACAGTTCAGTGGTAAATATGTGCTCAAAGTTGGACGGTAAGGACAAATATATCAAAAAAAGTATAGAGAAGGGGAAGTATAACTTTTTTTGAAGAGTACATGGGCAAATCTAACCCTTTTCCGTTGGATATATGAGTATAACTATGATATAGGCAATAGATATTTGCGTTCCTTTTATTGCAAAGAACTTTTATCAAATTTAAAGCCAAATACATGGTTTAGGTTATACATTGTTTTTTCCAAATTTTAATACGTTTTATCAAACATGTCCTTTTCTAATGAAATTTATTACTACTTTATAAAGAAAAACCTTTTATCAAACAACTGCTGACAAGTGCAAGTAATATAGTGATTATATCCACAGTATTAAAATTCCTTAGTGTATAAAAAGATTAATTGGGAACAGTGTTGTGAATGGCGCTTGCCACGTCGCCAATGGCGAGAGGCGAGGCGAGCCTATGTCGCCATCTGCCTTCGTGGCGATGCCACCTTCGAACGGTGACGCCATGGCGAGAAAGGCGACGCCTTTTTTTAAAAAAAAAATAAAAAATTAGATTCTTAAAGGATAAAAGGTAATTTTAGGGTTTATTTGCTTCTGGACTGCTGCGAGCCTACCACTGCTGCGACTGCACGACTCCGGCGACTCTGTTTTAGCCTTAGGAACTTTAACTCTGTTTTTTTTTTCTTTTTCTAGTTTCTTCTTCTGATTTTCTATTCTGAATTCTTCTTCAAATCAGTTCCCCTGTTACTTCTTAGTTCACTTCCTCTGATTTTTTTAACTTCTTCCCAGTGTTTTTTTCTCACAGTGACAGTAGTTAGTACTTACTGTTTCTGATTTCTTCTTTCAAGTTTAGTACTTTAGTTATATAATGTACTAATTAATGTCGTAATTGTTTGATCTTGAAGAAGAATAAACTTTTAGAGTTTTAGCATTGCTTGTTTTATGGATTGTTGAGTCATTCAAGTTCTAGACTTTTAGTAGCTACTATCTATTTTAAGTTTTTGAATCGAAATATTTGCTAATATATTATTGCTATTGAGATTTTGATAATTTATATATGCAATTAATTTTTTGGTATTAATTGGCGCCGCACTTCAAAAAGGCGAGCTCCTCGCCATGTGGCGAGGCAGAGCCTTGTCGCCTTTCGCCGTTCAAAACACTGATTGGGAAGCAAACATCCAACTAATCATATTCATTTTATTTATAAAAAAGACATTGAAAAATATGAAAATGAACTTGGTGTAGTTGCTGAAACTGTAGTTAATGTAGCTTTTATTTTATTTGAGCATTACAAACATGTTTAACTTGTTGGTTCTGGATACAGTTTGTCCCATGTTATAACGATGATGAAATAATACAGTGCAGTTGCCTTCTCTATTTAGAGATGTCTTGATCTTATAGAATCTGAATGGCCTCTTTGGTCACTATCTTGAGGTTCTGGCTCAACAAATGCATAAGTTCGTCACGAGTTGTATGCCTTGTAGGTTCATGGACCAGGAGCTGACATTGACACATTGTGTGTTGGTCCCTCTTATGTCAATCGAGAAGTGAGTACAACCCACTGGTCAAATCTTTGTTGTTTAGTCTAGTGATCATGACATAATTTGATTAGCTCCTTTTTGTTTTACCCCGATTTGCTTGGCATTGAGGCGTAGTTTTAATTTTTTTTTAATTACTATGCAGGAAGATTTCTTTATCCTCCTCCATGATATTTTAGCTGAAATGGAAGAAGTTCGTGAACTTCAACCAGTTCCTGATGCTCATGTCCCTGTTATGAAATTCAAATTTCAAGGGATATCAATTGATCTTCTTTATGCAAGTGTAACTCTCTTGGTTGTTCCTGAAGTAAGATGGAATTAAGTTCTCATGGATTATTCTTTATTTTTGTAGTTTCCTTTTTCTTTTCGGAACTCATTGTATGTCAAGGTTCTCATGGATGTTGTTTGTTAAGGCTTGTGCTTGAAGAGTTGATCTACGTGGATTCGTTCTTTCAGTGGAGAATATAACAACTTTTTCATTTATAGCGTGTATTTCAACTGTGTTCCACCTTTTTTAAGTCTCTTTTCTTGCGAGCTCTAAATGCAAACATCTGGTTCTTGAATATAATTATTCCAGACTTCGATTATATTATTATGCTGAATTGAATTCAACTCCAACTTGTAATTTTGATTTCACAACAGGATTTCGATATCTCAGACCAATCTGTACTCTACAATGTGGATGAACCAACTGTTCGAAGTCTCAATGGTTGCCGAGTTGCTGATCAAATACTGAAACTAGTTCCCAATGCTAAGGTAACCATCAGTGTTCCTCCTTTCCTTAAATGATTGATCATTTCCATGTTTACTTAAACTTTTGCAGCACTTCTGCACAACCCTTAGATGTCTAAAGTTCTGGGCCAAAAGACGTGGTGTTTATTCCAATGTGAGTTCTTAATTCCTCCAACCATCTCTGTGGTCTCTCTCTCTCTTGTATTTCAATCAGTCATTCCTCTTGTTTGGTCATAATCTTTCCCATAAATTTGACATGACGGCGTCATTCTTGAAAAATATCCCATTCTGATTATGATTTTCTGGTTTGCCTCGTCTGTGATTCTTATTCAGGTAACTGGATTTCTTGGTGGGGTCAATTGGGCTCTTTTAGTTGCTCGCATTTGCCAGTTCTATCCAAATGCAATCCCTAGTATGGTTGTTTCTAGGTTCTTCCGTGTTTATACACAATGGCGTTGGCCAAATCCTGTAATGTTATGTCCAATAGAAGAGGATGAACTTGGGTTTCTTGTTTGGGATCCGCGCAAGAATCCTAAAGACAGAACTCATCATATGCCAATCATCACTCCTGCCTACCCTTGCATGAACTCTAGCTACAACGTCTCACCAAGCACTCTTCGAGTAATGATGGACCAATTTCAGATTGGTAACAACATTTGTGAGGTAGGCTAGAAGCGTTCAGTGTTCTTTCTCCCTTTCCCCCTCTTCTTGTAACAAATTTTAATAAGTAGTGCTGATGTTTTAAGTTTATTGTTTGGTCCAGGATGTTGAGTTGAATAAAGCACAATGGCCTGCTCTTTTTGAGCATTACTTTTTCTTTGAGGCGTATAAAAACTATCTCCAGGTTGAGATTGTAGCAGCAGATAATGATGATTTGCTAGCTTGGAAAGGCTGGGTGGAATCCCGGCTTCGACAACTAACGTTAAAGGTAAAGCTGGTAGTTTTTAGTTATCTCAGTTTGATGAGAATTATTAGCACAGAAAGATAAAGTTTGGGAGGGAAAGATCTAATTTCCTTGTCCGTTTTCTTCTGATTCTAGTGATTGTGTGGTTTTCGGTTGATGCTTTGCAGATAGAGCGGGACACCAACGGGGTGTTGCAGTGCCATCCTTATCCTCATGAATTTGTGGACATGTCGAAGCCATGCCCGCATTGTGCTTTTTTCATGGGTTTGCAGAGGCAAAAGGGTGTCAAAGTACAAGAAGGTCAACAGTTTGATATTCGTGGAACTGTCGATGAGTTTAAGCAAGATGTAAGCATGTACTCTTATTGGAGACCGGGCATGGATATCTATGTCTCGCATGTTCGCAAGAAGCAAATTCCTGCTTATGTCTTTCCTGATGGGTATAAGAGACCACGGCAATCTAGAAATACAACTCAGCATACTCCTGAGAAAGATGCCAAAGGTTGCATGTCTCCTGAAGAAAGGCATTCAAAAAGGAAGCAGGAAACCGAATCAGTTGTACAGTCTGACAAACTGGGGAAACGTGCCTCTATCAGTCCTCAAACTATAGCATCTGTTTCTCCTGCAAGTGTTTCTAGTTGGTCAGGTGGATCATCACAGATAATCATTCCTGAGGAGTCACTGCAGGACGTTAAGACTGCTGGACTTCAGAACAGAAGTTCTCATGAGAAATCAACAGGGAATATTACGGAGCAGAAACCAGGCCTTCCTGAGTGAAATGAAAATTCCGGCCTGATAGTCTAGATATCACCAAGTCAAGGAATTCGTTGGGAGTTATAAAAGAAGGCTTTCTTGACCAGTCCAATATAACATTCTTCCCTAGCCAGGAGGCGCTTTGGTATTTGTGAACAATTTCTAGAGGTGCCCCAGCTTCGCAGGTTATGCAGGATGACAAAAAGGTGGAAGATGATGATGAGCAACTCAATGGACCAGGTATACGAACTTGTTCATAACCACTCTTGCGGGGTGAGGAGTCAACGTGAGTTCTCGTGCAGGAATAGTATCTGACGGCAGTGAGAGACTGCAAGCTTTGAGTCTTTGCAGGGTGATATAAGCTTGGCAGACCAGATTTCACTTCTGTGAGATGGATGTCGACGGGAGAATGGAGTAGTGCATGCCCTACACTAGACAGCAAAGCATCAGCAGCATCTCAAAAACAAACTCGTGCCAGATCTACGTTGCTACAAATCCAGCCAACTAAACAACCAGCAACCGGGTTAACGGCAGCATCAACATCATCCCAAAAGTAGCAGCAGCAGCTCCACCAAATTTGCAAAATCAAGATTTTCCCCAGACAACAAAAAAAATCAACAACAGCAAGAGAGAGTAGAACTAGAAAGCAGCACCAGAATTTTCTAGATCTGAAGTTACCAATTAAAGCAGCATAGCTATTGAGGTGACAGAAGTTTTAGAACTTGAGACAGGGAGAGAGAGAACTTGGAGAAGAAATTGTAAGGGGCTACTATAGGACACTAGGAAGAAGTGTAATTTTTTTTGTTTAAATTTTTGTTACATGCACAGGTAGTGTAGTGAATTTTTACACCGTCAGTCTATAGAACTCGAGAACTCTTTTCTTTTACTATAAAGTGGAGGATAGCTATAGTAGCAAAAATATTGAACTGTGTCTTAAGTTTAAAATACAGGCAAAAGAAGTGGCTATACCACTTAATAATCCAATTAAAGGACCCCATCTTCTTTGGAAGTAACTTGAATAAACTGCAGAAGCTTATACAACTTATTTCAAAACACTACCAACTCAACTAAACAATACCATTTCATTTTTTTAATCACGTAAACGATTTCATTGATAATAACAAGTCTAACTTGGCTGTATATAAGAGATATATCAAAAAAAAGGAGAAACCAACAAAATATAGTTCTCTCCAAAAACACCCTAAGTCTCTGCACAAACAGGAATTACATGAGTGCACTAAAGAAAATAAGGGATAGGATACTCCTCAATTGAGCAAAGCTGATCTCCACATCTTCAAAAGCTCTCGTATTTTCTCTCTTTCCAAGACCCAAGCAAGAGGAGTAACATTCCAAGCCTTGTACCTTCTTCTCCTAGCTCCACTTTTCCAACAGAACATCAACTCCTTCACGAATCTTGACATTACTCAAGAAACACCAAACCATTTAAAAGTATCCATCTACATCCTCACCCGCCTCCTTACGAAGAAAACACCCGCTCAAGAAGACAACCTTTTGTTTCATAAAAGCACCACCAAGCTAGGCTATGGTCAAGAGGCTCTGTTTATAAGGTTTACAAGTATATGACATTGACCCTTGTGGACATTGGATATTCCTCAAAGTATTATGATCCATATTGTACATAAATAACCCTCTGTTTTTCCAATAAAATACCAGTTCACCATCAAGGAAGTGCAAAGGCTTTACTTCCTCAGAACTGTACATAACCTTTTCCCAGTAGTGAACATAACGCCTGCTACGGATACCTTGATTATTAAATACAAGATTAACCTTGTATCTTTGGGTCCATAACCATGTTTCATAGTCCTCCAACATCCATATATCCATTCTATTCTTAGAGATATTCAACTGGCAGAAACACAAAGACTCATCCTTCACTAAGAGAGACATTGTGTGATGTGTTATCCACGAGCTACATACACTTCCGGGATGACGCATATTGGAGAGCTCTTCCTTGTCCATTTTAAGCACCATGATTCCTTTGGCACAAGGAGGAGTATCCGGTTTCTCCATATCTTTGGACACAAGCATATGCACTGCTCCATTGACGATTGCAGGAGAATTACATGGCCAAAGGTTGGGAGTGGGACAATGAATTTTCCTTGACGTCTGTGTCCTGACACTGTATATGGAATACTGCCACCGAGATTTTTCTAATCGTGCACAAAGAAGTTTGAATTCTCTTGTTAATGAGCAATAATATAAAGCACGCAAGCAGCGAGGATCGAATTTATGATGTACAATTACTTCCTCTTGTGTTATTGGGTTGAGAATGAAACAAGTAGTGGATGAAAAACCTGTGAACAGAAGAACTCCTTCACAAGAGTATCGAAGATAAAGATAATGCTTAATATTGAACTTGTTCATCATAAGCTCGCGTTTGAGAAGTACTTTCCTGAACATCTTCTCCTCCTTATTATTAAGGCTTTCATCAAACACAAAAAGGTTCAGCGGCTTATGACTTGTAAAATAGTCATCTTCATGTATGATTAGTACAGGTCTAGTTCTTCTGAGATGTAAGGTTGAAAAATACCGCGATGAGGTCAATGCCTTCCACACCTTGCAATCCCTTTGACATCTAAGAAGGCAATCTGCTGGAAGTCTACTAAGGATATCAATGAGGAGACAATCAGGCAAACACGTAAGCATTCCTTCAAGACCGTCATCATCATGCATTCCCTCAAGACCGTCATCATCATCTGTATGACACAAAAGTTGTGTAATCCAAGTGAAGCATTCAAGTGCCATAACCTATAAAAACAGTGGTTGCATATGATAGCATCACAAGTACAGACTAATCAGCAGCTATTCATAGTGAAAAAATAGAGTTAATGGTAAAAAACACACCTGAACTATCGTTTTTTTGTGAGTTTCACATCCTAACTATCAGTTGTTCCTAATAGTTGAGGTGTGTTTTAATACTTAGATGGTGATAGTTTAAGTATAAAAAGGGCACGCTAAACCGATAGCTAAACCAATATGATATTTATTTCGGTTTTTGATTAATCAGTTTTGGGCCCTGAACGGTTCGATTTAACTAATAAGAGAATATATATACACCCATACTCATCCACAAGCTGAAGCAAATTGCTAACTGCCATGCCTTATTTAAAAGGCTATATAAGGCAGGCTGTTGAATCTCTATTACTAGTCTGGTTCTAGCTAACTTGTTAATTGCCATGTCTGATCAAATTGCTCTAGAACAAAAGTAATACTAAAATTTAAGAAATAGAATGGCATTTGTAAAGTGTTATAGCCACTAGGGGTAAAATAGTAATTTAATATAATTTTATTAGGTTATTGGTTTAACCATTAATCAAAATCATAGTACTGAAACCGAATCTATAACCCAAACCCAATAAACCAATAGTGTTTTTTTAGGTTAAACCGATTTTTGCGCGCCCCTAATCAATTGTTTCTTTTTTGACTTGAACTATCACCCTTCGTTCGATTTTCCTACTTGAACTATCACTATCTATGTGTTAAAATACACCTAGTTGAATAGATTGTGATAATTCACGTAGTAAAAAAAAAAAGGAGCAACTGATAGATGACCTATTTAACTTCGATATGTTTTTAATAGATGATGATAGTTTAGACCGGAAACTGTATTGGAATATGACAAAACCAAGAATAATGTCAATAGAAAGATAAAAAAAGCAACAAAACAGTATTAGAGTTAGAGAATTACCGGCAGTCAGAGACCAAAAGCTAAAGCTTAAGTGGAGTCAATAAGTTATTTAGGACTTATTTGTAAGGTTATATATATATAGGAATAGACCTTTTAATTTCTAACTAAAAATATGTTTTGTATTATTATTATTACTATTATTATTATAAATAAGAATGCTACTATGTATTTTTTGTAAGAAAAAAGTTTAAGATCATTGAGATGTATTGAAGGTCTCTGTGGTCACTATCTCGATGTACAAATTGATATTAAGGAGTCGTTTGGTATGCTAGACTAACATAGATTGTCTTGACTTAGATATTTAGTGCTTTTTTTTTTGTTGCTTGGTTATTAATTTTAAGATAATTTCAAGATTAATAATTAGTATCAGAATAATAGTGTAAAGGGATTAGTTATTACGAAATAAAATATTGAAATGACAAAAATACCCTTGAGGTTCCTCAAATTTTTGGTCTACTAAATAAGGTGGAGGGTATTTTTGCCAACAAATAACTTGTTCTAAGAAATTATGCAATTCGTGTTTTTTTAGTACAACAAACTAAATTGTCAATAGGAAATAAAATTAGAATAACTAATTTCAAAAGACAAACAATTGGCAGAAAGACAAAGACTCATCCTTCACTAAGAGAGACATTGTGTGATGTGTTATCCATGAGTTACATACACTTCCGGGATGAGGCATATTGGAGAGTTCTTCCTTGTCCATTTTAAGCACCATGATTCCTTTGGCACAAGGAGGAGTATCCGGTTTCTCTATATCTTTGGACACAAGCAAATGCACTGCTCCATTGACAATTGCAGGAGAGACATATGGCCAAAGGGTGGGAGTGGGACAATGAATTTTCTTCCACGTCTTTGTCCTGACACTGTATATGGAATACTGCCAGTGAGACATTTCTTCTCGTGCATAAAGAAGTTTGAATTCTCTTGTTAATGAACAATAATACAAAGCACGCAAGTAACGAGGATCAAATTTATTTTGTACAATTACTTCCTCTTGTGTTATTGGATTGAGAATGAAACAAGTATGGGGTGAACATAAGCCTGTGAACAGCAAAACTCCTTCACAAGAGTATCGAAGATGAAGACTCTGCTGAATATTGGACTTGTTCATCATAAGCTCGCGTTTGAGAAGCACTTTCCTGAACATCTTCTTCTCCTTATTAAGGCTTTCATCAAACACAAAAAGGTTCTGCGGCTTATGACTGGTAAAACAGCGATCTTCATGTATAATCAGTACAGGTTTAGCTCTTCTGAGATGTAAGGTTGAAAAGCACCGCGATGAGATCAATGACTTCCACCCCTTGCAATCCCTTTGACATCTAAGAAGGCAATCTGCTGGAAGTCTACTAAGGATATCAATGAGGAGACAATCAGGCAAGCGCGTAAGCATTCCCTCAAGACCGTCATCATCATCTGTATGACGCAAAAGTTGTGTAATCCAAGTGAAGCATTTAAGTGCCATGACCTATAAAGCAGACGGTTAGAAAACAACTTTTAGACAAAAACAGTGCATTTGCATATGATAGCATCACAAGTACAGATCAATCAGCAATCATTCATAGCAAAAGAATAGAGTTAATGGTCAAAAATGTTGGGCTTTGTCCTGAATTTACTAGTTTACTTGAATTTTATCATAATTGGTGTTTTACTTCAAAAAAGTTTTCTTTGTGGAAAAGGTTTCCTTGTAGGAAAAGACCTCTTCCATAATTAGTTAACCTTTTTATGGGAGAAATGGTTTTGCACCTCGAAGATCTCTCTTCTCATTCATAACACAATATCATCCACAATGTAGTCCTTTAAAGAGTCTTGTTTAGAGGGATATTTTCTCTCATATAGTTTTTATGCTTTTTGATTTAGTTTTCAATATGTAGGCCTGTTGGTCAATCATATCAAATAATATATTTTTTATTATAGTTTTCTTTGTCATCTTATTTATCGTCTACATGGTTTGCAAACTATATGCTTCCGCATGACGCTCTCTCAATTTCGAACCCAACAAAAAATACACCTAAATTATCATTTTTTTATATATTAGTGTTCCCAATGAGCAGGCCCAAAGTTTTCAGAGAAAGAAAAAATGGATAAAGGAACATAATTCAGTTGTTCCTAATAAATTTCGACTGGTATGGAACATTAGATATTAGTGAGCTTAGTACAATAACAAAATGACAAATTTGGCTCCTTCCCTTTCCTTAAGGATATTATTGTACAATGAGGAATTATTTGATTTATGGAATAAGGTGGAGGATTAAGTTTATGATTAAATTTATATTTTATTTGGTTAAAAGTAAAACTAATGGTGAAAGACAAACATGAACCCACTTTTTCGCGAGTTTCACAACTCAACTATAACTATAGGGGTGCGAATCGATCAGTTCAGTCCAATTTTGTATATTATCAATTCAGTTTATTGATTTTCGGTTTGTAAACACGCTAAACCGTTCACTAAATCAATAAGATATTTATTATCGATTTTTGGTCCTTAAATGTTCGGTTTAACTAATAAGAAAATGATCATATATACACCCATACTCGTTCACATACCATGCCTTGCTTAAAAGGCTAGATATGGCAAGCTGTTGAATTCTCTATTACTAGTCTGTTTCTAGCTAACTTGTTAATTACAATGTCTGATCAAATTGCTCTAGAATCAAAATAATACTAAAATTTAAGAAATAGAATGGGATTTGTAAAGTGTTATAGCCACTAGGGGTAAAATAGTAATTTTAATATAATTTTATTAGGTTGTAATTGATTTAACCATTAATCAAAATCATAGTACCGAAAACCGAACTTGTAACCCAATACCAATAAAAATAGTGTTTTTTAGGTTAAACCGGTTTTTGCAAATCCCTAATCAGTTGTTCTTTTTTTCTAGTTGAACTATCACCTGTTGTTCGATTTTACTACTTGAATTATTACTATTTATGTATTAAAACAAATCTAGTCGAGTAGATGATGATAGTTCGGTAGATAAAAAAGTAAAAATTGATAACTGATAGTTGAACTAAGTAGGTTCGAGGTGTTTTTAATATTTGGTGATAGTTTAAACAGAAAAGGGTCAAAACTATCCCTGAACTATCCGAAATAGAGTAAAAATACCCTCCGTTTGTTTCTTGACTCAAAAATACCCCTCCGTTTATTTTTTGGCTCAAAAATGCCCCTCATTTTAACGGAGTGCCAAAAAGGGCCAAAACTACCCCTGAACTATCCGAAATGGAGCAAAAATACCCCTCCATTTATTTTTTGGCTCAAAAATACCCCACATTAATGGAGTGCCACCAAGCACACCACGTGAAAAAAAATTGTCACATGGTTAGTCCACATCAGTGTCCCATTTAATATCCAACCAGCCCACTTAACCATATTTCAACTTAACAGCCATTTAATATCCGTACCCGACCCATCTTAAAAAAAATTCGACCCTCCTCATAAATAAATGGTAAAGATAGATCCACCCTTCATTTCACTTGAACTCTCCAAAAAAAAAAAATCGATACAGACTAGGGATTCTGAGGGAAAAGAAAGCCCTTAGGGAAAAAATCAACCCGTGTACTAAGAGCTTTCTTTTGCCTCAGAATCCCTAATCTGCATCGATTTTTTGGAGAGTTCAAGTGAAATGAAGGGTGGATCTATCTTTACCATTTAGTTATGAGGACTGGTCGGGTTTTTTTTAAGATGGATTGAGTACGGCTATTAAATGACTGTTAAGTTGGAATATGATTAAGTGGGCTGGTTGGGTATTAAATGGGACACTGACGTGGACTAACCATGTGACAATTTTTTTTCACGTGGTCTGCTTGGTGGCATTCCATTAATGTGAGGGGTATTTTTGAGCCAAAAAACAAATGGAGGGGTATTTTTGCTCCATTTCGGATAGTTCAGGGATAGTTTTGGCCCTGTTTGGCACTCCGTTAAAATGAGGGGCATTTTTGAGCCAAAAAATAAACGGAGGGGTATTTTTGAGCCAAAAAACAAGCGGAGGATATTTTTGCTCTATTTCGAATAGTTCAGGGGTAGTTTTGGCCCTTTTCCGTAGTTTAAATGAAAAAACAGTATTGAAATATGACAAAACCAAGAAATAATGTCAATAGAAAGAGAAAAAAAAAAAAAGCAACAAAACAGTAACTTCAAGTTAGAGTATTACCGGCAGTCAGAGGCAAAAGCTAAAGCTTCAGGCTTGATAGAACTGATAAATAAAGTGATAGTGTATTTGAGCATTTTAATATTATTAAATGGCCACGTAGTTTTCATATCTCTCGTGACAACTTCACATTTTATATTTCATTTGGCAACTCCATATTTTGTCTTCATGTGGCAATTCCAAATTTTGAATTTCATGTGGCAACTTCATTTTTGTTAAGTCTTTTTTCTTTGCATGCATGGATGATTGTCTCCCTATATATGTAGAGAGTTTTGCATATTTTTTGTGATATAAGAAAAGCATAAGGAAAGAACATGAAATGAACTAGAATAGAGAGTTCACTAAACTTAGTAAAATAGAGAGTTTATTAGTTGAAGGGAGGTGTTCTTTTTTGTGGAGCTTTGAACTCAACTCTTGTCTAGAGTTTGTTGAGTTGTACTTGTGAGAAGGCTGTTGTATCCTGGAGGGGACAAGTCAAGAAGATTACCGCTGGACCGGTGAAAATATTTGCTGCAGTGGGCTTGAATCTCCTTAAAGAGAGCGAGATATCAGTGCCTCAGCCAAGAAGAAGATATTTTTATTTTCTTCATTTGTATTTTTTCAATTGTAATTTTATTGTAATTTCACCAACAATTTTAAAGAGATTCAATGGAAACAATTGAAAAATCCACGGATGTCAAGATGGGAGATCTTAACAAGCCATTCCGGTTCAACGGTACTCAGTTCAAGAGGTTGAAGGGTAAAGTGATTTTCTACTTAAGTCTTCTCAATGTCTCTTATGTGTTAACTGAGAAGAATCCAAATAAAGTAGATAACTCTTCCATGAATGATGATCAACTTATTTCTCTTCAAGAGAAAGTTGAAAAGTACGATAGTGACTCCTACAAGTGTCGGTATTTTTTACTTAATTGTCTAGCTGATAATTTTTATGATTATTATGATAGAACTTACTCTTGTGCAAAGAAAATTTGGAAAGCATTGCAGAGTAAGTATGATACCGAGGAGGCTGGAGTGAAAAAATATGCAGCTAGCAAATTTTTCCGTTTCCAAATGGTGGACAACAAATCAGTGGTAGACCAAGCTCAGGACTTTATAATGATTATTGGAGAGCTCAGGTCCGAGGAAATCAAAATTGGAGATAACTTTATTGTTTGTGGCATAATAGATAAATTTCCACCTTCTTGGAAGGAGTTTCAAAAAACTATGCGCCATAAACAAAAGGAAACTTCTCTTGAGACTTTAATAATGCGAATCCGCATAGAAGAGGAAGCAAGGGGCCAAGATGCACTTTTGCAAACAGAAGAGAACAACATCACACCGAAGGTAAATTTAACTACTTCAAATAATGCTACCCCTAATGCTAACAAAAATACTGCTTTGAAGCCTAAGAAGAAAAAATTTAAGAAAAATAATGGTAGATATCCCAAGGACATTAATGGTGGAAATAACCAAGCCAAAAATCAACATGTTCAAGAAAAGGGACCGTACTTTGTCTGTGGCAAGAGTGGGATATTGCTCGATTTTGCAAATTTCGGAAACATGGGCCTACACCTCAGGCAAACATTATCGAAGAACCATTTGTGGCTGTGATAACAGACATAAACATGGTGGAGAATGTTGATGGATAGTGGGCTGAATCTGGTGCAAACCGTCATGTCTGCTGTGACAAAGACTGGTTTAAAAAATATACTTCTTTTGAGGAACCCCAAACCATCATGCTTGGTGATTCTCACACCACTCAAGTGCTTGGAAAGGGAGATGTCGAATTGAGTTTCACTTCTGGAAGGGTATTTACTTTAAAAGATGTCCTTTATACTCCTTTCATGAAAAAAAAATTGATGTCTAGTTTTCTTATTAATAAAGCAGGCTTCAAACAGATTATTGAATCTGACCAATATGTAATTGTGAAAAATAGTATTTTTGTGGGAAAAGGGTATGTTTGTAATGGGATGTTCAAGCTGAATGTTGAAATGAATAAAACTTCTACTTTTGTTTATATACTTTCTTCTACTAATTTTTGGCATACTCGTTTGTGTCATATCAATGATCGTTATGTGGGAATCATGAATAGTTTAGGATTAATTCTTATGATTAAAAAAGAATTTTGAAAAATGTGAGGCTTGTAGTAAAGCCAAAATCACAAAAAGGCCTCATTTTCAAGTTGAAGGAAAAACTGATTTATTAGAATTAGTTCATACTATATTTGTGAACTTGGAGGAATTTTAACTCGTGGAGAAAATAGATATTTTATTACTTTCATTGATGATTTTTCTAAGTTTACTTATGTTTACTTGATGAAAAATAAAAGTGATGCTTTTGAGAATTTTAAAACTTTTCTCCATGAAGTTGAAAATCAGTCTAATAGAAAATTAAAAAGAATAAGAAGTGATAGAGGCCGTGAATATGAGTCAAATGAATTCAATTCTTTTGTTAAATCATTGGGTATAATTCATGAAACTACTCCTCCTTATTCACCTGCATCTAACGGTGTAGCAGAAAGAAAAAATAGAACTTTGGTTGAGTTAACTAATGTCATGTTAATTGAGTCTAGTGCACCTTTAAATTTTTGGGGTGAAGCTCTTTTAACTGCTTGTTGTATGTTGAATCGTGTGCCTCATAAAAAGACCAAATTAACACCTTTTGAATTGTGGAAAGGTCACAAGCCAAATTTGGAATATCTAAGAGTTTGGGGTTCCTTAGCCTATGTAAGGTTAATGGATCCTAAAATCTCTAAGTTGGGAAAAAAAGTTACTACTTGTGCTTTTTTGGGTTATGCTTCAAATAACACAGCCTATAGATTTTTTTAATCTTAAAGATAGTATTATAATAGAATCTGGTGGTGCTATTTTTCATGAAAATAAATTCCCTTTTGATTCTAAAAATAGTGGGGGTCAAAGGACTCAAGAAAATATTTTACCACTACCTAGTTCTTCTACTTCTATTTTGAAAAATAAAGAAAATGATGATTTTGAGTTAAGAAGAAGTAAAAAAGCTAGAGTAGAAAAAGATTTTGGTCCTGATTATTATGTTTTTAATGTTGGAGATGACCCTCTCACTTTAAAAGAAGCTTTATCTTCACATGATGCTATTTTTTGGAAAGAGGCTGTAAATGATGAAATGGAATCACTAATTTCCAATAAAACTTGGAAACTAGTTGATTTACCACCGGGTTGTAAAACAATTGGATGTAAATGGGTCTTACGAAAAAAGTTAAAACTGGATGGATCAGTTGATAAATATAAGGCTAGACTAGTGGCTAAAGGTTTTAAGCAACTAGAAGGCCTAGAATTTTTTGATATTTTTTCTCCGGTAACTAGAATTACATTTATTAGACTTTTAATTGTAATTGCTGTAATTTTTGATTTACAAATTCATTAAATGGATGTAAAAACTGCTTTTTTAAATGGAGACCTAAATGAGGAGATTTATATGGAACAACCCGAGTGTTTTGTTGAAGCTGGCCAAGAAAGCAAAGTATGTAAACTTACTAAATTCCTATATGGCTTGAAACAGGCATCTAAGCAATGGCATGAAAAGTTTGATTCCTGCATGATTGATAATGGCTTTAAAACAAATGAGTGTGATAAGTGCATATATCATAAGTCTTGGAATAATTCGCATGTTATTATTTGCCTATATGTTGATGATTTATTGATCTTTGGCTCTAACATGAATGTTATTGGAGAGGCTAAAAATATTCTTAGAAGCCATTTTAATATGAAAGATCTTGGTGAGGCAAATGTTATTCTAGGAATAAAAATTACTAGAACATGTGATGGAATTTTTCTTGACCAGTCACATTATGTTGAGAAAATTTAAAAAAAATATAATTTCCTTGATTGCAAGCATGTTGTAACTCCATTTGATTCTAGCGTTCACTTGTTACCTGTTGAAAGTGAAAATGATGTTATAAATCAAAAGGAATATGCTAGCATAATTGGAAGTTTGAGATATGTGACTGATTGCATTAGGCCTGATATTGCATATGCAGTAGGAGTACTTAAAAGGTTTACTAGTAAGCCAGGTAATGAATATTGGCATGCTATAACGAGAGTTATGAGATATTTAATTGGGACAAAAATTTGTGGTTTGTTCTATAAAAAATATCTTGTTGTACTTGAAGGCTTTTGTGATGCGGATTGGAACACTTTATCAAGTGATTCCATATCTACTACTGGTTATGTATTTACTTTGGGTGGTGGTGCTATTTGTTGGAAATCTAAAAAGCAAACTATTATTGCTAACTCTACCATAGAAGCTGAACTAATTGCTTTAGCTTCAGCTAGTGAGGAAGCGAATTGGTTGAGAGATTTGTTATTTCAAATACCTTATTTTGAAAACCAATTCCTCCTATTTTGATTCATTGTGATAGCACCGCTGCGATTGGTAGAGTTCAAAACCGTTATTACAACGGTAAATCCAGACCTATAAGGAGAAAACACAGTAATGTGAGATCATATTTGACAAATGGTACCATTAATGTTGATTATGTCAAATCTTGTGATAATCTTGCAAATCCATTGGCTAAGGCCTTAGCAAGAGAAAAGGTCTGGACCACATTGAGGGGGATGGGATTAAAATCGATAAATTCTTGAGTCATATGTGAGGAAACCCAACATGGGGACTAGAGATCCTATAACCAGGTTCAATGGGAAAAACGAATCACATGATGACTTGTTGTGAAAAAATGCACTATTTTTTATCCCTCCCTATGATGTGAGTGCATTTTCCTGTAATGATTTGTGAGGTTGAGTTTAAAAAACTCTTAATGATAATCTGTAGCTCGTATGAGTGGGGTGCTAAAATTACAGGAGCACTCTCGATAGATTTCACCTATGTGGGTGTGGAAGGAGGCCGCTTCCTATGAGAACTAGACTCATTCTCAAAGACACTCATGAAACCGGGATAGCACAAGGCCATAATGTGCTGGCTATAAAGCTCAAGTCAACACCTTGACTATTATGTGTAAGTAGTGACTTTTTATTTTCCTAAAGCAGTCATAGTTCAAGTCTGAGACCACTACGACTCTGGAGTAAAAATTATTGTTTTACTAAGTAGGGGTTCAGTGCAGAGCACACCTTCATTATGCATGGTAGTCTTCCTTCAGCTAGTAGACTCTCTTATTAATATTAAAATGAGTGGGGGATTGATAGTTTATTTGAGCATTTTAATATTATTATATGGTCACGTAGTCTTCATATCTCACGTGACAACTTCACATTTTATATTTCATGTGGCAACTTCATTTTTGTTAAGTCTTTTTTCTTTGCATGCATGGATGATTGTCTCCCTATATATGTAGAGAGTTTTGCATATTTTTTGTGATATAAGAAAAGCATAAGAAAAGAACAAGGAAAGAACATGAAATGAACTAGAATAGAGAGTTCACTAAACTTAGTAAAATAGAGAATTTATTAGTTGAAGGGAGGTATTCTTTTTTGTGGAGCTTTGAACTCAACTCTTGTCCAGAGTTTGTTGAGTTGTACTTTGTGAGAAGACTGTTGTATTCTGGAGGGGACAAGTTAAGAAGATTACTGCTGGACCGGTGAAAATATTTGCTGCAGTGGGCGTGAATCTCCTTAAAGAGAGCGAGATATCCGTGTCTCAGCCAAGAAGAAGATATTTTTATTTTCTTCATTTGTATTTTTTCAATTGTAATTTTATTGTAATTTCACCAACATAAAGCATTCCGGTGCACTAAAGTTCCGTAATATGTGGAGTCTGAGGAAGGACTGGATTGTAAGTATTCTTTATAACCAGTCTTACCTTGCATAAACTGAGAAATAAATAGGACAATAATTTAAAGTTTTTTTTTTTTTTTTGAAATTTATTAGTTTACCTGTTCATATTTAAATAGGATTTGTAATCGATTATATAGGAATAGACTTTTTAATTTCTAATTAAAAATAGGTTTTGTATTATTATTTCTATTATAAATAAGAATGCTATTAGGTATTTTTGTAAGAAAAAGTTTAAGATCTTTGAGATGTATTGAATGGTCTCCGTGGTCACTAGCTTGATGTACAATTTGATATTAAGGGCTCATTTGGTATGTTGGACAAATATAGATTGTCTTGAGTTAGAAATTTAGTACTATTTTATTCGTTGTTTGGTTATTAATTTTTGAGATAAGTTATATCACGAATCATAATTTGTATCAAGATAATAGTGTATCTGGATTTGTTATTACAAGATATAATAATGAAATGACAAAAATACGTTTGAGGCCACTCAAATCCCTTTTCTACTGAATAAGATGGAGGGTTTATTAACAACAAACAACTTCTACTTAGAAATTATGTACGCATGTTTTTTAGTACAACAAACTAAATAATTAATTTCCGTATAACTAATTTCAACATAACTTATCTAAGTTATTTTCAAACCAAACGATCTCTAAATGTTCCCTTCCCTTTTTTTTTAAGCGCCTAAATGAAAATTTTCGAATGGGATAAGTGCTCAATAGGAACTAGAGCCGTCAAAATGGGTTTGGCCCTTGAGGCCAGCCCAACCCAGCCCGCTATTAGGGTTGGGTTGGGCTACAATTTTTGAGTCCATTTAAAACTGGAGCTTATAAGCCCAGTCCAATTCAGCCCGCTGGCCCTTGAGGCTTGACCGAGGCTGGGCTGGGCCGGCCCGTGGGCCAAAAAAATTATTTAATTTAAATTAAAAATATGAAGATTGTGAAAAAAGAAGCAAATGTTAAGAATAGTACTTACTGAATTAGTCTTAATATCTTATATAATATTTTACTTATTTAGCGTTAAATACTAATCACCAATTATCGAAGTTTCATTCATGATTGCTATTCAATGTAAAACTTAAAATTTAAAAGAAATTTGTGAACAAAAAGAATTAAAAATATAATTAGTGATTACTGAATAAGTTCTAGCTACTATTTAACACAATATTTTGTTCATTTAACATTAACTCTCAAATACTAAAATTCTTAACCACCAATATAAAGATTGCATCCATTATGAAATGTTCAAACGCTTGCTGCTACTCGAAATTGATTGCACGACAACTTTACCCAAATTCAAAGCGATAATATTTTTAAGTGAATTTAAATATTATTATTTTTTGATAATGTTTAACTTATTAAATTTGCACATGAATTTAGATGAAGGTGATATTAATTAAGATAATTCTATCAACAAATTCAAATGTATTTTGACGATATATTGGTGTTGAATATGTTATAAGTTATTGTAAAATTATTATTGGTGTTGAATATGTTATAAGTTATTGTAAAATTATATACTTTCATATAATCATATATTAGAAATGTTAACAAATTGACATACCTATAAGTTCAAATATAGATTGAAAAGAAAATTTTAATTTTAAAAAAATTAGTAAAAATGAAGGGCTAGCCCGCCCCAACCCGCAACCCTTGTAGGGCTGGGTTGGGCCATACATTTTAAGGCCCTTTAAAATGAAGGGCCGGCCCGTTCCAGCCCATCAAGTTCTTTGGCCCGCGAGGCTTGGGCTGAGTTGGGTTGGGTCAGCCCGTTTTGACAGCTCTAATAATAACACCCCTAAGACCTAAGGGCAAAGTGAAATAAAAGGAACTTGGGAGAAACAACATAACTATTTATTGAATTCTAATAACTAGCTGGTAAATTACTAACTCAAACTCACATGTACAGTTCTTCTATCAAGACAACAATTTGAGTATAAGTATTTTTGCACATCCTTTAATTCAATTTGTAATACCCAATGCTCTTCCAATTTCTCAAATAATGCCTACTCCAGATTAGTTTTTATATTGCTTATATTTTCTTTCATACACTCTTCTGTATTGTTACTGTGCTGAAAGGGTCAGCTACGTACCCCACCTCTCTTATTGACACTTCATTGAATTTTGTGCTCAAGAAAGGTGTCATTCATATTGTTGGTACTACTATTAACAACAATCGAAATGATATTATCTTCTCATTTTCTTATTGCTTGAAGTGCAATGGATTCAACTTCGTCTTTGTCTCGGTCTAGCTCTCATAGTTTACGTGCACTTAAATCTAATGTTACAGCTTTGGTGGAGCTTGAGAGACTAGGGTCTAGTCTTCAATTGGAGATGTTGGAGAACGAAAAGCGTGCATATGGTATTCTAACTGGGTTGGTGATTAATATCGGATTCTTATTGTTATATACTGTGGGAGGTTGAAGGGGATGGACAGACCCATCAATGAGTTGAACAAGAAAAAGAAATTCTAATGGAATAAGCACGTTTTATTGGAGAGTCGGAGAGAGGATTGATAGGGTAGACTAGGGAAAAGAAAATGTACCGCTCAGTATGATGAGAACGAAGTCAATTCTTTCGTGGGTTGATGCATTGGTGAGTTCAAGGATATGTCATCATTTATTGGAATCAATCAGAAGATGATACGCTATATCTTGACTTGTGGACTCGTGTATCTCAACATTCTCTCTATCTATCTTTCGTCGTTCTTCCTTCAGCAATCAGGTCTCAAACTTCCTTGTAATTCAATTTGTTTTTCTAGTTCTTAATTTCTAATTTCATATGCGTTAGTGGTGAACTTTTCGAATTAGGAAAATGTCTTATGATTTAGTACTAATTGTTTTTTTTATTTTCACATACTTAATGTTTTTGTTATAATATTCTTAAATGACATAAAATCTTTAGCTAACCTCACATAGTAATATAAAACTAATGATCAATTCTAGTTAATAAGATGTTAGTCAAGTGTTTGCAATACATTACCTTAGATGTTGTTATAAAAACTTTATTTATTAATATGAAGATTTGAGTTATTTAAATCAAAGTTCTAAAATAATTATGGTAAAAGTTATATAGTTTTTTCTTTCTTTTTCTTCTAATATAAATTTTAAACTTCTTTTTACGGTCTTCAATATTATTTTAAGTGAAAATAAAATCATAGAATTCACCTAAAACTTTTTGGGGGTTTAAAACAAACGTTTTACTTGTTTCACTGAGCCAACACTGAGGTTCTAGTTTACATATGTTCATAGCAAAAGTTCCTTTCAATTGGTCTGCTTCCTAGTAGATATACATGCAAGACCTTTGCATCTTACCTGTGCAACAATGAAGTCCTGAATTAGAACAAGAATAAGCATATAAGGCCCATTAGCATAATTAGGCAAGAAAATTGATTGAAAATGTCACGCCCCGAATCCGATCGAGACATGATTGGCACCCGTAGCCGATAAGGCCCGAGAGAACCAACCTTTGCCTATGTTCAATCATTCACATGCATCTCATAATCATAACTACCATTGCATAAGAACATGGAAGACGAATAAAGGAGAACATGGGACATCTTTATACATACATATGAAACTTGGCCGTTGAGGCCATCCAGTCAAAACAACATATGTCTTTTACACTGATACACCCACATCGGTCTACAAAAGCCTCTAACAAGAGCATTGACCAAAACAAACCAAAAGTCGGGACGAGTCCCCGCTTTATACAACATGTACATCATCAAAACATATATCTACTATGACTCGGAGAAACCCCGAATTAACTGGAGCTCACCAAGGAACTGCTAACACTGGCAATCTACTGAGGAGGCCTACTGGGACCTGCGCCTGCAGCAAGTAAGGTAAATTCCCCGAGAGGGGTCAGTACGAAATAAGTACTGAGTATGCAAAGCTCAGATGAAACTATACAACACAGGAATATTTCAATGAACTCAAAACATATGAATACTCAATGTGAATAAGTCACCATGTTGCATTTTGGAAACCATGTGGATTGCTTTCATTGCTTTCATTACTTTCTTTATCTCAATGCTCACTTGTCATTACATATGTCACAATGTACCCGGGCCCCGACTGATCAGTGGGTCTTTCATATCATATCATTGTGTAGGGATCGAGTCGAGCTAGGCTTATGCCCCTAGACTTGCCACCCATACATCAATGCATCGGGATCGAGTCGAGCTAGGCTTACGCCCCTAGACTTGCCACCCATAAATCCAAACCTCGGGATCGAGTCGAGCTAGGCTTACGCCCCTAGACTTGCCACCCGTACTTGATCATTGACCACATTTGCATTACTTTGTTCATTACTTTGAGATTGATACTTTGATAATCATAACATCACTTTGGAACTTTGGAACACAACATTGTTGGAAACTTTGAATCATTGACCAATAAGTGAAGGACATATGAATAAATATCAATGAGAAATATAACATAACTAGCACCATGATACCATTGGAACCATTGGACAATAATCCATGAACAAGAGACACAAGTATAGGCACTATTGGAATAGTGGAATATAACCTTATTTGAACTTTCGGAACATTAACCATGAATATGAGAAATGAGATTCACAATTGATCAATGAGTAGGAAATATATGACAATGACCATAGATAATTGCATATGGGATACCTTAGTATATTTCGGAATAGAACTAGAGAAATGTCAATGTGAACACTATTGGCCGTAGAAAGATACGGACAAAGTAACCTTGCATACCTTGGATTCACAATACGAATAGACAACCTTAGATGCGTATACAATAATCCCGCTCCTTCTTTATGTGTCACTCTACAACATAAATACAATACGGAATTCACATTAACCACCAATTACTCTACAAATGCATGTAACATTAATGAGTCATATATGTGTCCTTAAACATGCCATTTCCCCTTGACAAAACCGTTGATCATACTATTATTCCAAAAATTCCATAATATTCCCAACATTGACCAATACATGAAAATCAATACATTTCACCACAATACTTCTCCTTTACCCTTTCTTATCCATCACACATCACAAATAATCCATCAAAGTACCTTAATACAACTCATAACACATATCGGCCAAAATCCCATAATTTCCACTTTTAGACAAAAACAAGTTTAGTACCAAAAATAACACCATACATGTTCATATTTTGTCCATACCATGCTTTTTCATCAAAGGCACAAGTCCTAATTCAAACTTGAATTGCATGGCTCCCAAATCTTAGACAAGAACACAAAGTACCATGTCCACCATTTCCAAGCACAACCAACATGATCTACATACCTTCTCATGCATATAATATAGTATTCCATAAGCGTAAGTACTTACCGAAGCTTGAAAATGAATGATCTTGCTCCAAGAAGTAGCTTAGGGTTCTTGAGAGTTGAGAGAAATTTTGGGAAATTTCTAGAGATATGTTGGGTGTTCCTTTGAATAAAATCAGATTTTTCCATGTATATATAGTCCCTCAAGTCTCCTTGGCATTAAATGCCATGTACAAATGGTCAAAGGTGAAGAATGGGTCATTTTTGGCCTAATTGGGCCATGCATTCTTTTCATTTTTGGGCCCTTTTTGGGCCCAATTCACTTAACCCGATAAAATCAATAATTTCTCGTCTTTATACGTATTACAACAATATTCCCACTCATAATATTCATATCTGTAGCCTCAATCCCAAGAACAAGTGATTCTAGCCACGTTTGGCTTATTTTGACCTTAGGGGTAAAATCGTCATTTTGACGCCAAATTCGTTCTCGAGAAATTTCTCATATCAATATCATATTTTACTCATTTCATATGTGTTGTAGAAGAGACGTGGCAAAAATCGGCTCAAAACGTCCCCGGATACCCTTGGGACTTAAGAAAATTTCCAACTTTGAAAAAGTGGGATTTCCAGCGTGGCACGCCCCTTGGCGCGCTAGCTCTCTGCCCCTGGACTAAAAATTTTAGTCCAGAGCAGCGTGGCACGCTGCCTAACGCGCCCCTGCCTTAATTTTTGACAAAATTCGTTTTTCGACTTTTCTTCGCGGGCTTGGGTAGACACTTCAAATCCTATCCTTTAACTTACTTCTTAGCCTTAATATCCTTCGTTTAGAGGTCCTCTTAGCCTCATTTTGAACCCCACAATTGTGCCATGAAAATCACAAAACAACTCTTACGAAGGTTTTTGCACATATACGAGGCCAAATTCAATTTTGCTTATCCTTAACATTACCAAATACATACTCATAGGTCTCTACACCTAAGTAAACATTATTCAATGTCGTCAAGTAGGGTTAGGAAGGTACGGGGTGTTACAGAAAATTGATGGTCTTGAACTTTTAATCACTGCTAACTCCGTGGACAGACCTTTAAGGTCAAACAACAAATCTTGTTGACTTTGAAGTTTTGGTGAAGCAAGCAAGATCAAAAGTTCAAAATAACCCCTCCAAGACCATTTTTGTAATCGCCCTATTATGTGTGTCTATGATTAAGGGGTCGTTTGATACGGTGGACAAGCATAGATCGTTCTAAGTTAGAAATTTAATACTATTTCACTTGTTGTTTGGTTACTATGTCTAAGATAAGTTATATCAAGACTAATAATGAGTATCAGCATAATAGTGTACCGGGATTAATTATTACGAGATAAAATAATGAAATCACAAAAATAACCTTAAGGTCCCTCAAATCTTTTTCTACTAAATAAGATGCGGGTATATTTGTTTGGGTTAGCTTTAATTAATTGGGTCGGGGCGGGTTAAAAGATGGAAGTGGGGTTTTTTGGGGGGAAATACGGTATTTTAATCTGATTTGGGGCTTTCCATTCAAATAGGGGTATTTTTGTTAAGTTTCATAATGATATAGGTATTTTTAGCCAGATAATATAACAAGTAAATTGAAAACGACATAGGTATTTTTAGTCAGATAATATAACAAGTAAATTGAATTGAAACAATCATTTTTAGTTTTTAAAAAGTGTACCAAAGTCACATGGTACAAGTAAAGATGTACAATCTATATATATTAATAAAGAAGAATGAAGAAGAAGTGATGTGACATCTCTCAATAGCCTCCATTCTCATTTTTTCTTTTTTCTCTTTTTTTTTTTTGGTTTTTTTCTTATTTTATGCTTCAAAAAACAACACTAAAGAGGAAGATAATAGAAAGAATAATGTCTTGCTGTGTTTAATTTTATCTACAATTATGACATTCAATATAGCAACAATCATAAAGTGAGAAATAAATAGATGCTTAAAAACGTAAATGAGAGGAGAGCAAGAGACCCATTTGTTGGAATTATGAGAGAAGAGCAAAAGTCATATTTTATTGGAGTAACTGTATAAAGAGACCATGCAGGGTTGTGTTCGCTGTTTAGTAGGTTATGGAATCAGTAAAATTCATGAATTTTTTTATTTTTTTTATTTTTCTTTCAAAACTGATCTAAAGTGATAATGGTTTTTTCTACATGCAGGGTTAACAATTCGAGGAAACTGAAAAGGTGGAAAGTAGATGGCTCCGAAGTGTTCAAAAGTGGCTTATGACATGTATACTCTGAAGAAGAAAGAGGATTTGGCTGAATAGTCAATCGACAATGCTTCAAAGCGCCTACAAAAGTGTAGCTTCATTTCTCAGGCAATTGGAGAGGGTTCTGTTCAATTGAAGACCTATATAACAGAACAATTCAATATTTTATCCTTATGCCTCATTAATTGATCCAAAAGTTATTGATAGACTCTAAGCATTTTGGTTTGAAAAAGGTAAGATATATGTCCGTTTTGATGATTTGTTTTTGATATATATATATTTCAAACTAAGTTTAGAATTTTCTAAGTCTACCATGAAGATTTTCATCTTATTATGTGCTAATTCTTGGTCAATTTGATTAAACGTATAAAATTTGTCTGTGTTTTTTCCAACCTTCACCTATATGTTTGATAAGCATGGAATGAAAAATGGAGAATCTCATCCTAAAGTTCTTGAATGCTTAAAAAGTGTATAGTATATTAAAAAAAATTATTTCTAATATTAATGACAATCTTACATACCACAAATAATTACATATTCTTCAAATGATTAACATGAACTGAACAAGTAAATACCAAAAAGAAAAAGCAAAGAATTGTGAATCAATTATTCAACATTGCTTCCCGAAAAAGAAAAATCATTGATGAAAAACAATTGTTATAGATCAAGAGATTTGCACCTTTAATTTTCTTAAAAGGAGAGGTTGATAGTCTTTTCTCTGCCATATTTCTCATTTGATGGTCTTTTAAAAGTATAGGTGAAAATGGTGGAGGTCTTGGGATGATAAGAGGATCCATTAATTAAAAAAGAACTGATTATTTGAAATTTTTGTTAGAAAATTAGAAGGAAAAAAATGGAAATTAAATCGGATATTAAGAAAAATGAAAGTTTTGTCTTCTACAATAAGTAATGGGTACGAAAGTTAGTATAAAGATGGTATTTACTTTGCTTAAAAGATACATGAAAAAATTGTTAAGATTTTGATCTAAACATTTAAATTTTAAGCCGAGACGATAAATCATGATGGATAATGAAGGACAATGGGCTTATCAGATTCAATGTGCTTTTTAGTTTAAATGTCACACTCATTTTGCCTTTACATTGATGTTGAGCCAAATCAAAAAATATTTATATTGTGTTTCTCTTTTTAATGTAATTATTTAATCACTAAATGACTAATAATATTAATTCTTGAAACGTCTTATTACATTTAGACTTCCTAAAAATAAATGCCATGTGGATTGATAACTAAAATTGATCAATTTAAATGCTCTTAATTACACCTTATCTCTTTATTAATTTCTTCTCTAAAAGTTTAAAATAACTATTGAAAGTTATTATTTAGTAATGAAAGTTATTCTTTAAAGTACTACTTCATCATTCATATGATAAAATAGAGACTAAAAATGATCTTTCCAAATCAAAGGACTAATTACATGTGATTAAATTAATTTTAATGAGCAACGGAGCAGAGGACAATACAAAATTCTTGAGGGAATCATGAAAGGAAGGGAGGATGAGGATTAAAGCATAATTACACCAAGTTGTTATCATATTTCCTAAGACTACACTAAGGTGGATTTTCTTACTTTTTTGTTAGTCAACTTGATAGTTTTACATATAAAAACTACGGAATCTCCATCGCAAATCTATAGAGATTACTTCTTTCTTCAACTATAGATGATGGTTGTTTCATAATTTTTTAATAGAGAAAATTTGTCGTTCCTTATATACCTATAATGAATTTGTGTTAATTTTCTTTTAAAAATTAAATCGAGTATTATTTGCAAGACACATAAAAATTTCCTTTGCTCTATTTGTTAATAGGACGATAGAAATAATCTTACTAAGTAGGTTGAAATATGTATTAGTTAGTCTCATAGAAAATAAGGTAACGTTTCTCTTAGGTCAACGTTAGTATTTATTTTTATTTTTATTGATCTTTAACTCATTTTGCTTGTAAAAATATATTCATGAATCTTTTGTTATTAAACAAGAAATTAGTCAGTTACAAGTGGAGTAGATACTTAATAATTTCGTAATTGGTTTCGTTATTTCTTTATCATCTGAAGATATATAAAATTCTCACCCGAATAATTCACACACATGTTTGATGGAATATCTTGATCATTCTAATCTTGAAGATCAACAAGCTTCACTTCTGAGGTAATGGTATAAACTGCGTACACTTTATCCCTCTCAGATCCCACTTTGTGGGAATATACTGGCTATGTTGTTGTTGTTGTAGGATCAACAAACTATCTCTACCGAAGATGCTAAAGAATTTAGTAAGAAGAATTTAGGGACTTATGTGTAAGAAGCGAAAAATGTAGAGGGTGCATTCTTGACTTTGTGCCCACAAATCTTCACCATCGTATGTAGTATTCAATTTCTAAATACCAAAAAATTCTCATGCATCTTCACAAATAGTGTTTTTATCGTTTATGTTACTTATTTTAATTAGTAAAATAAATTTACAACAAAAATTATTTAGTCATTTTTCTTATATTACAGTATATTTTATGACTGCGCAAAGTGCGGACAAATTCACTAGTTTAGTAGTAACAAAAGTCAAATCCTAAACACTTATAGGTTTGTAAAATTAATATCTCCTATTTATTCACTTGTTTGCTCCTCTAATTCCACTGTTAATATAAAAGCAGTTAATCTTCTTGAGCTTTTTGGATCTCACCATTCATATCTTTTTGCTCTGTAACTACCAGTATTACTCTTATTGAATTATTGTTACGTTGCTCTCTTTTTGCGATTGACTTTTCATTTTTATGAAGTGTTCAAGGTTTTTATTAACGGGGTTCAAAAAATAAAAATATCATGCTTGAGATAACCTCTAGTTTGGTGTTCACGTGATTCAAAATCTATCTATGTACATAAAAAAAATCTACCTTACATATGTGGTATAAATTTTTGCCCACCCTCCCGTCCCCCTAGATCCGCCCTTTGTGAGTCTAGTTCGGGTGCACCTTTAGATGGTTTGGTCTATACATAAGTTATGATGAGATAAGTTATATGGGATAAATTTGTACCGTCAATCTTAATTCTAAATATCCCACCTTATCCCGTCAAATTTGGGATTACTTTATTCTATAATGGCGTGATAATTTAGTCGGCGAACCCCAATATCTAATGTGGACTTGGATGTATGTTGCACTAAGCTCAACTAGGAAGCTTGTTGTTTTAGGAGTAAAGCAGCCCAAGGTTGACACATCTTGTTGAGTATGGAGAAGCATTTGGAACCCCAATATCTAATGTGGCATATGCTAAAAAAAAGGGCAGTCGGTGCACTAAAGCTCCTGGTATGTGCAGAGTCTGGGGAAGGGTCGACCACAAGGGTCTAATTTACGCAGTCTTACCTTGCATTTCTGTTGAAGGCTGTCTCCACGGCTTGAACCCGTGACCTCCTGGGCACGTGACAGTAACTTGACCGGTTACTCCAAAATAACTTTACCTGGTCACATGGCATATACTAGTTAAAATAAATGAATCCAACAGGGAAATTGATAGGTTCATATAAAATTTTGTGATTTTCTTATGGAAGAATTTTTTTCTGGAGAAGCATTTGTTGATGTTTTTATCTTCTTGTCAAGTGATCCCTAAACATTATCTTTTCAATCTTGATGAGTTCCTTTATCCATTTTACCGTTCTATGTAAACTTTGAACAATATTTTTTTCTGTATGAATAATTGTAGATCGTTATTTTGATGTTGATGTTGTTCATTTTTCTGAATACTATGTAATGATTTCGTTATTATTTGCTATGTCTGCTTTGTGTCTGTATGTTGTTCCTAATATTGCTTTGTTATGAACTGCTTGAGCCAAGGGTCGGAAACAGCCTCTCTGCCTCCACGAGATAGGGGTAAGGTCTGCGTACACTCTACCTCTCGAGACCTCATCTAGTGGGGTTACACAGGGTTTGTTGTTGTTATTATTGTAATAATTGCAGATTGATCTGTACTTGTGATGCTACCATATGCAACCACTGTTTTTCTCTAAAAGTTGTTATGTATAGGTCATGGTACTTCAATGCTTCACTTGGATTGCACAACTTTTGGGTCATACAGATGATGATGACGGTCTTGAGGGAATGCTTACGCGTTTGCCTGATTGTCTCCTCGTTGATATCCTTAGTAGACTTCCAGCAGATTGCCTTGTTAGAGTGTCCAAGGCATTGATCTCATCGCGGTATTTTTCCACCTTACATCTGAAAAGAGCTAAACCTGTACTAGTCATACAGTGCGATCGCTGTTTTATCAGTAATGAGCAGAACCTTTTTGTATTTGATGAAAGCCTTAATAAGGAGGAGGAGAAGATGTTCGAGAAAGTACTTCTCAAACGCGAGGTTATGATCAACAAGGCTAGTAAGAACGCACCTCATCTTCGATACTCTTGTGAAGGTGTTCTTCTACTCACGGCTGTGTATGATCCCCCTACTCATGTCATTTTCAACCCAATAACACAAGAGGAAGTAACTGTACAACACAGATTCAATCCTGGCTACTTGTGTGCTTTTTATTATTGTTCGTCAACGAGAGAATTCAAACTTCTTTATGCACGAGTTAAAGAATCTCGGTGTCAGTATTCCATATACTCTGTCAGGACACAAACGTGGGGGAAAATTCATTGTCCATCTCCCAACCTTTTGCCGGATGTCTCTCCTGCAATTGTCAATGGAGCAGTGCATTTGCTCGTGTGCAAAGATATGGAGAAACCAGATACTCCTCCCTGTGCTAAAGGAATCATGGTGCTTAATATAGACAAGGAAGAGCTCTCACATATGCCTCATCCGGGAACTCGTGTATGTAGCTCACGGAAAGAACATGGAAGAATGTCTCTCTTAGTGAAGGATGAGTCTTTGTCTTTCTGCCAATTGAACATCTTTGAGCATGCAATGGATATATGGATGTTGGAGGACTATGAATCATGGTTATGGACCAAAAGATGCAAGGTTAATCTTGTATTTGATAACCAAGGTATCCATCACGCTATGCGGATTGCTCGAATAATAGAGCCTTTGCACTTCCTGGATGGTGAACTGGTATATTATTGGTTTTACAGAGGGTTATTTATGTATAATCTGGATCATAATACTCTGAGGAATATCCAAGGTCCACAAGTACAAGGGTCAAAGGCATTTACTTGTAAGCCTTATAAAAAGAGCCTCTTGACCATAGCCTAGCTTTGTATAATCTTATTCTTTTACCTTTCTAATTTTGGTATAGCCACTTCTTCAATTTTGCATGTATTGTAAACTTAGACACAGTTTAATGTTGGCATAATGCATAATTAACTTGTCATCTGTATATTCCCTTCAACTTTGGTTGTGCACAAGTAGACATTTAAACTTGTATAAAATTGAATAAGTAGGCACATGTGTCCTACGTGACAATTCATGTGAGACGTCACTTGGGACGCGTGTGTCTACTTGTTCAACTCTATACAAGTTTAAGTGTCTACTTGTGCACACCTAAAGTTGGAGGCATAGATGTCAGCTGAGGCCAAGTTAAAAGGGCATGCTTATGTATTTTATGCCGTTTAATGTTTTTTGTCCTCCATCTTTTAGTAATAAAGTTTTTAAGTTTTATGCATTGACGGTGTCAACATGCTTGTTCAAGTCGAATTCCTTAAATGTTGAAGCCAGTATAATCGGTTATATTCCCGTTCAGAGGCACGATACATGTACCATAATAGAACATCTAAATCTGATCAAGAAAACTGCTTTTGAATATGAAACTTATGTATATATATATGACATATATTATCAGTTGAAAAGATATATAAAGTTATTTTATGTTAATTGATAAAATGAGATTTAAGACAAAAATAAAATAATTAGTTATGGAGTAACAGGAGTTGTATTAAAATTGTAATAAACTACAAATGTATTAAACACAAATCCAACTGTTCACATAAAATATGTTGGTAATTTGATGAGATTTTTCACTTTCAGCATACAACACTAGGAAGAAAAATCATTTAACAACATACCAAGTGTAATATCACAAGTGGGGCCCAAGAGGATAGTGTGTACGCAAACCTTACCCCTACTATGTAGAAAAGTTGTTACCGAAGAAAAATCATTTAATATGTGATATAATTATATAAGGTAATCTTCAAGTATGTTATTTACAAAAATGGCTCACTTAACAAATAAAATTCCAGTTACAATATTGCTATCTAAAAGGTTACAAGAAATTGATCATAAACACATCATATGGATGAACTAATGGACAAACTCAGTAACTACTGCCTATAGATGAGTAAAACCAGTGTCATACTGTTTTCTCTCTTCTTGTATAGACTGAAAAATCCGAGCGGCGGATTCTGTGGCTGACCGTGGATTACGAGGTACAACTTTGATGACTCTAGCAGGGTGAATAGGAACACGAGGTTGGGAGCCAGTATCCGGGGTCTCGGTAGCTGGAGGAGAAGTTGGGAACAGAGGAAGCACACTTCTTCCTTCCATGGCGTTATCCACAACTTTTCTGTTAGCTGTTCCACTTGGACTGCTTGCAGTGCTGGCCTGCATCTCTGCATCTCTAGAGGAACGAGACTTCACATTTGGGACAGTTCCATTGTTATTGCTTGGCACATTACTCGAGTTCTGACGTTGAACATAAAAATTAGCTCCTCCTCCTGATAACTGACCTTGTAAACCTTGAGCAGCAAACTGGTTTGACTGATCGACAGCTGAAGATGAGATTGCTGGATTTATAACTGGTATGCCATACGGAGGAAAGTAGGTGTGACCAGCTGGAGGTGCAAAAGGCATTCTGACCCCTTGATACTGATGATGAGAAGCTGGAATTCCATAAGATGGAGCTGAATGGTTTCCTATTATCGGAGTAGATCCTGGAGGTCCATAACCTCCATAGACTGAACTTGTGACTCCGGGTCCAGGATATGGCTTGTATACGAGTCCTTCAGAAGGAGTCATGACTGGGATCAACCATTGGTGCCCTGAGGGTTGATTGAAGCTCCAAGGACCCATAGTGGAGTCATTTGTCATCGGGTGACCTGAAAACAGACTGTAGCTAGAAGGCTGGCTATTATTTTGCACAGAAGAGAAGGATGCCTTTTCCACCGTGTTTTCAGCAGAACATTCCATACTAACATTATGCTTCTCAGAATCCTTCCTCTGCTTCGGAACATTGTGACCATCTCTGCCAATATACTCCAGCGGAAGTCTTTTAGCAGATGAATCCTTTACAGGTTTGCCTACCGTGTTTTCAGCAGAACATTCCATCCTATTGTTAGGCTTCTCAGGATCCTTCCTTTGCTTCGAGACATTGTGACCATCTCTGACAACATACTCCAAGGGAAGTCTTTTAGCAGATAAATCTTTTACAGGTTTGCTTACCGTGTTTTCAGCAGAACATTCCATCCTAGTGTTAGGCTTCTCAGAATCCTTCCTCTGCTTTGAAACATTGTGACCATCTCTGACAATATACTCCAACGGAAGTCTTTTAGCAGATGAATCCTTTACAGGTTTGCCTAAATAAGTACCATCATCGAGCACGCTTTGTGAACCAGCTATGAGTCTCTGGACCTGTCATAGTTACACAAAAGCTTCAGCAGAATTACTTAATTCAACGGGAAAAAGTAAATGTAAATTGTTTTTTTTTCGAAAAGGTACAGCACCAACAATATTGTTGAAAGTGTTTACATCATAGGACTAGACAGACTCCCCTTGTCTCTATAAGGAATCAATCCAGTCCAGCATGACTTCTATGCTGTCTGCAGTAACAAAATCGCATTTCTAATACTACGAGAAATCTAGCCTCTACAATTGCCTCACCTTTATTAGACGATGCAACTCAAAAACTTGAACCGCAAACGCTCTTTGCTGGCTGTTACAGGACAACGATGAACAAGTCAAGCAAACAGATAATAAATAATAAAAACTTAGCTCTGTTAAGTGCGTAGAGGAAAAAAAAAAGGATCAATTAAAAATGAAAAAAGGAATAGGACTGGTGCACAGTTGGAAACAATTGTAAAAAGAACCACCAAGTGAATCTACAGACATCGACAAACACTGAGGAAAGAAGGGGGGAATGGAAATCCTCACCCACCTATAAAGTAGCCAGTTCCACCAAGATGCTTGAACAAAAGAGAACCTAAAACAGCAAATAGACAACCAACCGGCTGATAAACGATTCTAGAGCTTCAAAAGATGAGGCCATATTTAAATGACTTATAGGCAAGAGGGCCTTCTCTTTCTTTCTACAGATTTGACACACACAACATCACTTCTACATCACAAACCAAAAGATACAAGGCTGTCAACAGGATGACCTTTCCTACAGAACCAATTTACTGTGGAGATAGTTTCCTTCACAGCATAACCATTTTTATGTAATTCTAAGATAGACTCAATCTGAGCTTTAAGAGGTCAAGAAACAAAATCAGCATGCTAGCCACCAGAGTTTGCCCCTCTCCACCACAGAAACAATTTTGTTGATGTTAAATTATCCAAGAAGAGAGGGTCACCAGCCCAGACAAGGGAAAATGTAAATAGACCCAATGAAATACTACCTCTGGTCCATTATGTCTTTTTAGCCAAAAATAATTCGGACCAAAGTATCTATCATGTTAAAACCAAGAAGGCATTAATTTCCAAATTAATCCTTGCTCTAATACCTGATCTCTAATTCTAAAAAAAAAGTCTTTTCATGCTTACTTACATTAACTAGGAGTAGATTTTCCTAGGCAATTCAATTGACCAAAGTCGGGTTAGTCCCACTGATCTCTACTGTAAATTTTCTTATATCTCCCTTATCATCTTTGGTTATAAATCTCATTTTGTAAAAATTGAGAGGCGAAATATCAATGGATAGTTGAAGACTTAAATCAAGAGTTAAAGCCTCAATGGATATTGAAGACTCAATTGAGAAAGTCTGTGATTAGAATATTGAAGTTGAGTACTAAACTGAGAGAGTTGAAGACACAAAAATGTTGAAGAATTTTCACCTCCAATTTTTTTTTCAAAGAAATAAATTTATAACATAGGATGATAGGAGATAAGATAAAATTTATTATAGAAATTTATGAAACTAATTTGTCGTTAATTAATTCAATTGCCTGGGAAAACTCCTCTCTTCAATCTTCTATTAGTTAATGTTTAAAAGCATGGACAAATTTTTTGGAAAATTTTGTACAGATGCTTTATTAGAGCAACCGTAAATTTGGAAACAATAACTAATGTTTTCTTGATTTCTTAAAATGAAACCTATTTTTGGACCAAACAGGCTAAGAAGACATTTAAAAATGGATAGAAGGTAATAGTATTCAAGAGGGCCATTATCCCATCCAAAGGTGCCTAAAGCCATTGAGAGTTGTCATGCTCCATCCAATACCACCAACCACTCAATCTAAATTGTCAAAATTAAGGCAGACACAAACAGAAACCAGTAGATATCCTAATACAAGGTGAGAAAGCTCTAATTGAACAAGATCATAAGCATTTAAAAAACAAACAATGAAGCAAACTACAAACATTAAAAAGTAAAACTATTTACGGCGAAAGTTTCTTATTGTGTACATACCTCCACTAATTCAAGTAGCAAAGCTCACTTCAATCACAATCATATAAATAACTAAACATGCCACTCAAATTGCACCCAGTGGCAAGACTAGACCATGTCATGGAAAGACTATCAAGGTGCATCAGCTGACAAGGTTCTTCTTATAAAACAACTTGCAGTTGAAATGTAAAATTAAGTAAATTGTAAGGAGCAAAACAAATGATAAATATCCTTCGGAATCTTTTTGAATAACAAGTTACATAATTAATAAAGCAGATGGATGTTTCAACAGACCATGTCATACATTCACAGAACATATAACATTGTTACAACATGCAAAAATATTCCAGGAGAACGTACCTCATTTATACAGAAAATACCATGAGGATACACATAGAGGTCAATTGGTCACTTTCTCTACATATGATGATCTGAGTAGCACTTGGAAGTACGTCATCAGTTAAGTGGAAAACGGGTTTAAAACAAAAGACAATATACAAGACATCATCAGTTAAGTGGAAAACGGATTTAAAACAAAAGACAATATACAAGTTCCCCATCCAACTACGAAAAAGATGGCAGAACTCATGTTTCACATATGACGAAAATTTCAAATGTGAAGCTCAAACACTAATCATTCAGCAAGCCAATACAAAACAGTTGAACTTACTTGGAAATAGCTCTTCTGGCATTCCAGAAATGTTTTTGACCTATTATCCCAACGACATCGTCAGGAGATAAGACCATTCCAGATATAGATTCCACCATGGAAGTCTCTGATAAGTCGTCACCCTGGTCCACAACTCTTGTTTGTGATGATTCAGATGTCTTGTCTTCCTTTGATTCCGTGTCATTACTATGATTATTATTAGGAATTATCTGCTCTTTTGATGCAACATCCTTCACAAGAAGAGAAGAATCACCATTAGCAGCCACCCTAACAGGTTCAGATAGCATGGTGCCACCAACTTGAGAATCAACTCGGAATTCGGGTCGTAGGAGATCAGTCTTAGAAAAAATGCCAAAAGTATTATCAGGGTCATCTCTCGATTCATATTGCAATTGTACATCAGCTTCCTTCAGAACATCATCTAGCTTATCCATAGATGGAATTGAGGTAGAGTTACAAGAATGCTCTCTGCTTACGGCAAGCTTTTTGGAGTTCTGTCCTTTTCTAGAATGCCCTGAAAGTACTGTGGTAGAGGCAGAGAGATTTCTACCATCCAGAGTACTATAAAACTTTCCATTTCCTTGACCCACCATGGATTTAATAAATACAGGAACTCTAAAGTCATCCTCTTCTGTTTTCTTGTTAGAATCAACATGCAACAACAGAGTTTTTGAATTTGAACTGCAGGAATGTGGCTTTTCAGCAGGATGTCTTGGTGGAGGAACTTGTACTGAGAAAGATACATCTCTTTCACTTCCATTTCCCTACACAATTTAATTGCTTAAACCAAGTCAGTCATACATTCAAACGTATACAAGATTTATAATCATCATTCACCAGGCATAAAAAATATAAATTAAATCCGAAGAGAAACAGTTAGCATCATGAAACCTCTAAACTGCATAAAGATCAAAGGTAATACCAGCTTACACTAAGAACACATTTTGATGTGACAGTCCATATGCTACTAGTACGTTCTCTTTAGTTTCCAAAAAAAACATGAGAAAAAACAAAGCAAGGGAATGACCAAAACCATATATTTAATTGAATGAGGTAATTCCAAATTTGCATCAAGAGACCTTTTAGAGACGGACAATCAAATATATTATTTAATATCATCCTGCTGGAACATTAAGGTGAAGAACTTAGGGATTTCGAGGTAATACTTAGCTTCCTAGTTGTTATGCAAAACATGCCAAAGGAAGTGGTGTCTACCCACCCCAATTTTTTTCCCCAAAAGAACCAAAAAAAAAAAAAAAAAAAATCGCCGAAGAAGGGGTTATTGGACAAGGTGCATATCATCCAATGCTTATCTCAATAATGCTTGCACTATGGTCAATCTAGAATATTTTAAACAATATCACAAAGGTAAGACAATTGATTCGGTTATAATTCTTCGGCAACACATTGCAATTTAACTCAATCGCAGTAAGAAAACAACCATTCTATCCTATGAGGGGTTGTTTAGACTTCGGTAGCTGGTTAAAATTATGCAGCTATGAGTTATGCGGGTATTAGTTATTCCATCTTTTACCCCGCATAAGATAATAAATCAATTCCCTCGTAACTTATACATACATTAGTTATGTGGGTTTCTAAATTGCAAACCAAACATCGTATTAATTTGATACATGAATAACTTATTTATTAACTAGTTACCAAACGTTGTATAACTTATACAGAAATTAATGCATCAATAAGTTGCTTCTTTAGTAGCTACCAAACGACCTAAGAGTGCTTTATGGATGAAAACAAAACTAAGAGTTCAAAAAGGAAAAAGACAAACTCATTTATCTTTAATATTAATAGGTCTAATAACAGGTTTAAAACCAAAAACTACCAATCATAACAGTAAACCATAACATTCAAAGCTAATGTCCAACTATATTGGCCAATTCAAGGAATCAGTCACATATGTGACTCATGTACACTCAGCAAAAAGGATAAAAAGTTTCATTTTGTATACCTGCCAATTTGCATTGTTGGAATTATTCGAAATCCCATGTTTGAATCGCTGAGAAGGAATACTGAGCTGCTCATACAGCGCCATTTTGTTTCTTGGAGGTGCTCTTGGACCTCCCTTTTCTGTATCATTAACATGTAGCCTTGGAAACATAGGTCCCATCAATTTCTCTTCCCCCTTTCCTCCTCTCTTCATTTCTTGCTCCTAATAACTTTCCAAATATGTTCACCCAATCTCCAACATTGATTAATTCAAAAAAAAAGGGAAACTTGACCATACAAACAACTTCCAAAATCAAATTTCAAACACACACACACACAAACACTAAAATTTCAAGAAAATTGGTCCAATTACTTCAAATTTTCTGCACTATTCAACAAAATCAATCAATATTTCAGAGAACGAAGCGAAACCCACCTGAAAAAACAATGATCCTACCGACCCAGATACCCAAAAAGTATTCTTGACATAGAAATCAAGAGAATTCTGAAGCACCCAGAAGCTAAAAAAGATGAATTCTTTAACAAAATGCCTATTGTATTAGTCGAATTACTTCAAATTTCTACAAAATCAGTCAATATTGAAGAAAACAAAGTAAAACCCACTTGAAAAAACACAGAATTCTACCGACCCAGAAACGCAAAACAGATTCTTTACATAGAAATCAAGAGAATTCTGAAGCATCCAGAAGCTAAAAAAGATGAATTCTTTAACAAAATGCCTATTGTATCTCTCGAATCACTTCAAATTTCTGCACTTTTTCAACAAAATCAATCAATATTGAAGAAAACAAAGCAAAACCCACCTGAAAAAACACAAAATCCTACCGATCCAGAAGCTCAAAACAGATTCTTGACATAGAAATCAAGAGAATTCTGAAGCACCCAGAAGCTAAAAAAAAAAATATGTATACTTAGACAAATTTCCTATTATATCTCTCTCTTTTTCTTTCTTTCTTTCTTTTTTTTTTCGGTTTTTTTAGTGATCAGGTAAAGGGCTGTTGTAGCTGGAAACAATAATGTCAGGGAAGAGTCGGCAAAAGATCAAATTGACTGTGTGAAAAGTGAAGGGCCAAAAAGTGCAAAAAGTAATGGACAATTTTTTTGGATAGAACAGAGAGAATCTACAATGTCCAATAAGAAGATTTATATTTATTGAGATAATATATAAACAAACATTTTAAATTCGACCTTAGCTGTCAAGTAATCACAAATTGTGAGTGCGCACATACCATCTTAACTTTATCTCAATTGATAATCGACAAAATGCATAAAATTACCTCTAAATTTATAAGCAAAATTTACTTTATCATTTTAATTTTATGAATATTTAAATAATCCTAAATAACTTTCAAATATATTAAATAATCATTCCAAAAATATAATATCACTCTTCCAGTGAAGAGTACATTATACAGGCGCCACATCAGAGTCAAGTCAAAAATTATTTAGATTTTAATTTTTTTTCCTTCCCACTTTAATTTTGATTTTTTTATAACCAAGAATATGAAATTCATTGACGTCTACCAACTGAAAAATTGATTAATTCCTCATAGTGTACTTTTGAGATTGCACATTTAGGAAGTATTTATTCAAGAATTTTTCAACAGCTAAATTTTTTTTCCAATTTTTCTTCTTTTATTAACCTCTATTTCAAAAGCTCCATTTTTAAAACTGAGTAGATCTTTATCTTCTTTCCTTTCGATTACTGCTTCTAATTTTTCTTTTCATAGCATTTTTAAAAAAAAAAAATGAGGGTGTTCTAAATTACATATTTAAAAACTATAATGAAGCGTTTTTTAAAGCAAGATGAAGATTTTTTCTCTAGGTGATAGTAGGGGTTCGAAAAAAAAAAAAAAGGAAGGAGAAGGGCTCGAAGAAGAAGGAAGGGGGTGGGGTTTGTAGAAGAAGAGGGGGGGGGGAGTCGGAGAAGATGAAAGGGGTAGGGGGATTTGAAGAAGATGATATGAGTGGGGTAGGGGTATTTTTATTTTTATTATATAACTAGTCAAGTGTACGTGCGTTACGTGTATTTCATGTCAAGCCATCAATCGATATAAATGTATAAAAGAAAAATAATTTATTAAAAAATAGCAATTGACTTTAAAAACCGAAGATAGGCAGCTTTATACATCCAGGCATGCGTGAAGTATCGATATCTTAATCATCTCCTACAACGTGAACTATCACATAACGGATGATAACAAAAACAATATATATATATATATATATATATATATATATATATATATATATATATATATACCCTCCGTCCCATTTTATGTGGGCTACTTTGACCCGGCACGGAGTTTAAAAAATAAGGAAAGATTTGGTGATGTTTATCAAATTGTCCTTTATTAAAAATGTACTACTACTATCTTTAATTAAGTGAGACCTTATAAGTGGGACCAATAAAGGTAAAAAAGTAATTACGCTTTCAAAAAATTCCCAAATAAGAAAATGTGACATTCTTTTGAGAGGGACCAAAAAGGAAAGTAGGCCAAGTAAAATGGGACTGAGGGAGTAATACATAAGATACTACAACAAAATAATATGATTAAACCTAACCTTTACACAAAAATTCCTCTAGGTGATGGTAGGGGGTTCAAAAAAGAAGAAAGGGAAGGAGAACGATTCGAAGAAAAAAGAAAGGGGTGGGGGTTTGTAGAAGAAGAGGGGGGGGGGGGTTCGGAGAAAATGATAGGTGTAGGGGGATTTGAAGAAGTTGATATGCGTGGGGTAGGGGGTATTTTTATTTTTATTATATAATAATTAAATTCGTGGGACCACCTACCTTTTAAAAAAAACGTGTTTTGCGGAATTATTTTTGCCATGTCAGCCATTAAGGTGGTATTTTATTCAATTGAAAGTTATTTAAGGGGGTATTTAAATGTGCGTAAAATTAAAGTGCTAAAGTAAGTTTTGCTAACAAGTTTGAGGGTGATTTTATGCATTTTCACTTGATAATTAAACTGTCCAATTCATTTTCATTGTATCTCATGAACACCAACTTTAATGTAGGACATAAATTTTGAATGCATCTACATGATCATTCTGTAAGTTAGACTATTCACCTAACACAATAATAATGAGTTAAGGTAATTTAAAATTAAAATACTTACTTATGGACAAGACCAAATTTAAGAACATATTTATGTATGTCTTATCTATTCATTGCAAACTTTGCCTATTAAAGTACTAATAGGGGCAGAGCCACAACCGGGCAAGGGTGGTCAACCAAACATCCTTTGTCGAAAAATTATACTGTGTATATAATTAAAATATTCTATTTTATATGGATATATAGCAAAATGAACACCCTTAGAACCAATTGAGGGTGACAGTCCAGCGGTAAGGGTGTTCATTTGCAACCCGGAGGTGTGCTGTTTGATCCCTGATCTTAGCATAGCATATTTTCCTTTTTCCTTTTATGTTGTTCACTTCTTGTTGGGCCTGACACACGTGTTGGGCCATATTTTACTAAAATACTATATATCTATTCTTTTTTAATTACACCCTACCAATTATTCTTTTAATTTTAGACTTATTAAGATATTCTTTTACTATCTTTTTATTTTATTTTATAATTATAAGTGTTCATATGATTTAATTACTTATGAAACTTGTTTTTCCTACTTTTGTTAGAAAGTAATTTTTCTCATTTTTAAGGAGCTTATTTTGCTAAAAAAAATATTTTCCAAATTATTTTGACTAACATGGAAAAATACCTAAAAATGTTTTCTCCATACTAAACACACCCTAGATTTTTATTTTTTTTTCTTGTTTATTGATTGATTTCTATTATTAAAAAAAAATTGTGAGTAGAAAAAATTATGCACACACCCTAGTCGAGTGGGTGCACCTATTCATAAGTAGAAAAAATTATTTTGTGCATCCACTCGATTAAAAAAATTATTCACTCCTTTAAAGTTTGAACACCCCCTTGACAAAATTTTTGGCTCGGCCACTGAGTACTAATAGTAATAATTTTAATTTTGCAATGTTAGGTCTCTTAATTATTTAATTGATTGTGACATGTTCACAATATTTTGCATCAAGTTCTAATATTAATTTATTTGTTTTTTTTTAAAAAAAGAAGATAGTAATATTAGTTGACTAGTATTCGATGTGTCCGTTTCTTTTTACTCGTCCTTGTACTAAAAATAGATATATATTTTTCACAAGGAAAAGGCTTAAATTTGATATGAATTTTGCAAAATGATTTGAATTTGCTCTTAAAATTTATGAGACTTTATATTTCATTTTTCTCATCTATGCATAATGCCTCTAAATGAATCATCATTATATCAATTAATTTTCTTTTACCAAAAAAAAAAAAATTAATTAATTTTCTTTCCTCTAAAAGAACCACTCTAAAGTTATTGCTACTGCAACAACCATTCCACCTAGATGTTATGCGCCAATTATCCCACATCGGATAAATAGAGAAATGTTAATGGGTGTATAGGCTAAATGGATTCTCCCACCTATCAGACTAGTCTTTTGGTTGAGCTCTTCCGTTTGGTCTATAACATTGGTGCTCTCGTTGAGAGCGGACCGATTCATGCGTGGAGCCGCAGCTCAGAGTGGTGGCCTGTGTGTCAGGAGTGGTGGCCTGGACCTAAGAGGGGTGTCAGTCGTGTCTAACGAGGTCGTTGTTTCTCAAGTGGGGGCGATTGTTATGCGTCAATTGTCCCACATCGAATAAATAGATAAATACTAATGGGTTTATAGGCTAAATAGTTTCTCCCACCTATCAAACTAGTCTTTTGGGTTGGGCTCTCTCATTTGTTCTATAACATACGACACTCAACCTTATTAAAATGTTCTATTTCACATTTTTATCTCTACCGTTTTCCCCCCAACCACTATGATCCATCCTTTACTACAACCATATTGTTGTAAAATGATATAGAAGCTAAATGTTGTGTAACTAGGTTTGTTTTGGCATTAGGATGTTGTTGTAGAGTTTCAATCTGACCACTAATGTTTTCAAACGGATTAGTGATAGCTTTGTGTTGGTTGAGTTTTCAACAAAGGTGAAATTTGAATTTGGTGTTGTTTGAATTTTATTTGGGATGATTTAAGGCTTGAAGTTGTGTAATTTAAACTTAGAAGATAGATATATTACCATTAGAGGTTTTGATTATAGAAAAAGATGATGTTGCTTATGCGAAAACAATGAGCCCCTTCTTCTAAGTCGAGAGGCAAATTCATATCATTTCGCAAAATTCAAGAGCAAATTTGGGTATTTTTTCTTGTAAAAAAAAAAGTGTGTTAAAAACCTTCTGCCGTTGGAGAACAAGAGTATATTAGGACCAATCTTACAATAGTAAAATATATTTGATTCCAACTATTAACAATGACACTTTTAGATCATTTTCTCGAGTTGAGTGACAAATTTAGACTTTTTTCATCAATTGATTTAATTAATTGAATGACATAATTCATGACTTACATATTTACAATTTTACATACTAGTACAATATATTAGTTCAAACTTTGAACTTTCTTGAATACGAAAAAGGATCACAATAGTTTAAAGTTAACAAAAAGTTTGTTGTTTACATAAGTTGAAGACACAAAATTCTACCCCAAATGAGCAGAGTTCTACAAGCCAACATGTTATGCTGATGTGACCATTACTGGTTGACAATGCAAGCTGGCTGATCTCTTGGCGAATAGGAGTGTAACATGTGTCGATTGATCACGGGAGGGGCTCATTCTGCTACTTTAGGGAAAGTACAAGTGTCCGATACTCATATTGAACCAGACTAAATTTGAATTCATATTGAAAAGTATCATATTGAGATAAAACATATTCTGATAAAGTCAATTTTACATTAAGGACTCGAATTTAAGATATGTGATTGAGGATGACTTATCACTTCACTATAATTGTTTGATTCGAGGAATTAGCTGAAATCTCCATTTAAATTTTTGGATTAAGATAGGTTAATTTATTTTTTTTTTGTTTCACAAGTGTAGTTATGTTTAATACACATCATTTGTGAAATATTTAAGGGAGAATAAAAGTTAAGAGATTATTTTAAGGTCAAACAACATAAATCCCAACTGTTTAGTACTTAATTACATTTTATCCCTACTCTTTTTAAAATTACATAAAATCTCGAATTTTGTGTCGTGATAGATTACTTAGGGTTGTGATACATTACTTAGGATCGCAATACATTACTTAGAGGTCGCGATACATTACTTAAGGGTCGCGATATATTACTTAGGGGGGCGATACATTAGTTAGTCGGTCTCCTGATAGTCGCGATACATTACTTATGGTTGAGATACATTACTTAGCCGGTTTCGTGATTTATCTTTTCGATCTCGTGATGTATCGCGGCTCTAAGTGATGTATCGCAACCCTCAGTGATGTATCACTACCCTAAGGGAAATTCGGAATTTTGTAATTACTTTGTAGGGATGGGATTTTGAGTAAATATGGTAAGTTAAGGTGTAGTATTATGTAATTTTTCCTTATTTGAAACTTATACCTAATTGGTAAAATTGTTTTCATGTGACCAAAAGGTCATGAGTCCAATAATAACAACATATCCAGTACAGTCCCACAAAGTGGGACCAGTAGCAGAACAACACTACAATAAAATAATATTACAAACAAACTACACGAAACAATATATAGTAGCAGAAATCGAAGAACGAGAAACTACAAGGGTAGTTCTACAACTACTAATAAGGGAAACAAGAAAATGCACTCATACCTACTAGTATAAACACACTCTTATCTACCAATCTTCCATCCTAATACATGTCCTCCATATCTTCTTATTTAAGGTCACGTTCCCAGTAAATTGCAATTGTGTTGTGTCTTGTCTAATCAGCTCTCCTTAATACTTCTTCGATCTACTTCTGATGAATTTATCTATAGCTAACCTCTCACAATTAGAAAAATTACGAATCCAAGTTGTGAAAATAATATCCAAGACAAATACAAAGTTTGCATATAAGAAATTCTTATGATCCCGTTCTTTTTTGGACTCTACACATAATGAAAATTTTAGTTTGTCAAACTGGCCTTTTTTACCAATTATAAGAGACAATATTTGTCATGTGTCTCGTGTTACACTTAGGCATGTTAGGAAAGCCACCTTGGTAATTGAATTTGGTGTAATTGGGTGTAATTACACTGTTTGACATGTTTTATTGTCCAGGTAATTACTTGGTCAGCAGGTAATTTGGTGTAATTGGCAGGGGTAATTACACTCACCAATTCACAGGGGGAGCTATGAATTGTTGGTAATTACATGGTGTAATTACAAACTGATTACTTTTTAATTTCTTCCTTTTATTTCTATTTTTTTGTTTTAATTTATTTTTAGTTTCAATTATTTTAAATTCTTTCTATTTTTATTATTCTAATATTTTTAAAAAATATATCTTTTATTTTTTATTATTTGTATTTCATTTCATTCTAATTTTCCAACCTTTATTTCTTGTTATTCTATACAATTTTTCATATTATCTATTTTTTTTATTTATTTTATGTTTATTCTCTCTTTTAGCATAATTTAGTTAGTATTCTAAATTTTAAATTAAGTAAAATTCATTGTTGAATAAGGTTATAGATTATGACAGTAAACTTGTAATTACACTATAATTAGATTATGACAAATAAAAGGGTCATTATAATTACTTAACTATATAATTACTAGACTGTTAATTACTATCCTAATACAACAACAACAACATATCCAGTGTATTCCCATCAGATGGGATCTGGGGAGGGTAAAGTGTACGCAGTCCATACCACTACCTCAGGTGAAGTAGAGAGGTTATTTTCGATAGACCCCCAATTCTATTACTATCCTAATAATTATACTAATTTCAATTACCAGATAATTTTCCAAACACACCTTTCGGAAATTTGGTACTTTTCTTATCTATCACCGACCCTTTGACTTCAAGAACAAAAAAATCGTCATGATTCTTAGAAAGCACGAAATCTCCTTTCAATCTCAGCCGTCCACGTCACATATATTAAATATTAATCGATCTACATATTCTCTGTAACACCTTTTATAAAATATATAATACTTCCTCCGTTCTATTTTATGTGACATATTTTCTTTTTAATTTATCTAAAAGAGAATGTTACTCTCCCCATTCATTCTTAATTATCACATTTCACTTTATAAAAATCAATTTGATTAAACTTCAAAGCTAAATTGAAGTAGATTAATTTAATATTTAAAATTTTAAATTTAGATATACGAAAATTATACGAAAAATTACTATAAGTTGCAACCTTTCTCATATTAATATGATGAAAAAAATTACATTTTAGAATATTGGTCAAAGTTCATACAGTATGATTTTAGAAAAGCAAAATATGATAAGTAAAAGTGTACGAATAAAGTATTTTATGATCATCAAAAGCAATTTAATTTTAATAAAGTGACTATAATCACATTTTAGACAACAAATTTTAAATATTTTTTTAATATAGTTCCAAACCAAATGATGCCACATGAGACGAAGGGAATACTATATAATATTGAACAAATAAAGATTAACGGAGTGATTACGTTTTAGACAACAAATTTCAAATATTTTTTTAATATTGTTGCAAATCAAATGATGACACGTGGAAGGAAGGGAGTACTATATAACATGCATCCCATAGCAGAAAAGCTTCACATTACTTTTACTTATTGCCAATAATGAATTATCACGTCGCCGGAATCTTCTTCATCGTCGGAGTTTCCGTCGTTGCCGCCGCCGTCGCCGTCGACGGACGGAATGTTCTGAAACTTCCGACGGAAGCTTCTAGATTCTTCGATGATGATGATGATGACTCTGTTGGAACTAGATGGGCTGTTCTTCTTGCCGGATCAAATGGTTATTGGAATTATAGACATCAGGTGCTTATTTCCTTCTCATCTGCTCAGTTTTTCGAGTTTCATGCATAAACTATTTATCATGCGAGTTTCCTAGCTGAACGTACAACCTAACTATTTATTAAAATAGACCTATAACTATTAGATTTTTATAATATCTAAAAGTTGTAAACATCTCGGTTTTTTGAGTTTCATATATCAGCTATGTTATTAGATTTGCGAGTTTATTTATCAAAATGCACTTCAACTATTAAATGTTTCCTATGATCGTGATCTTTCATATAGGAAAAATGAACAATTGAAAATCATACACATCATGTGGTTATTTCGTCTATTTTGCGGTTTAGAAATATTTTTATTTGATTTTGAAAAATTTCTATATTTTTTTAATCAGTATGAGTTTGTTTTTGTTCTGATCTACTTCATTTTATTTTTATAATATCTGAAAATTGTTTTTTTAAAAGAGTTAATGGTAAAAAACACAGCTAAAATTATCTTATTTTTTTCGAGTATCATATGTGATCTATCAGTTGTGCGAGTTTCTTAGCTGAACTATCACGTAATATTTATCAAAACACACCTCAACTGATTCAGTTGTTTAAATATCATCATCGTCCTTCTTGCCGGATCAAGTGGTTATTGGAATTATTGTCATCAGTTGATAACCATGGTGCACCTTGCCTATTTCCACGGGAGATCTGCCATCTCCTAGTGGTCAATGAAGTAGTTTGAGCACCATGAGGTCTCGTGTTCTATTCTCAATAGCGACAAAATACTAGGTGATTTATCTGTTGCTAGTGGGAGGTGACAGGTATCCCGTGGATTTAGTCGAGGTGCGCGAAAGCTGGTTCGGACACTATGGTTATAAAAAAAAAAATACTAGGTGATTTATTCTCATTTATTTTTAGCTTTGGTGGACAGAGTTACCTAGTATCTTTGTTGGTAGTAGGTGATAGGTATCCGGTGTAATTAGTTGAGGTGCATGCAAGTTGAACCAAACACTATGGTAGTTAAAAAATATGTATCATGCAACTTTGTCCACCAAGGCTACGGTAGATGAGAAGAAATAAGCTAGTGTAAATTACGTTGGGATTTGAATCTGATACTTCATGGATCTCAATCCACTTCATTGATGTTACAAATGTATATAGACATGATTCCTTGTAATGTATATAGATATAATTAGGTAGCAGACTTGTAGGAATCACTAGCAGATATGTAGGAATCACTCTTTATTCTCTTTCCTAAATTAGCACTTATGTATTGTATTTAAATCCTGCTTACCAGTTGGAGTAAGATATGAAATAAACTTTCATTCGATTAGATGGTATCAGAGCCAGGTCCATCCCCGTTTGGGCTCCCGGTTCACGCGCCAGTTGGGCTTTGGGTGTGAAGGGGGTGTTAGAGTGGGTAAAAGTCCTACATTGGTTGGAGAATGGACTGGTGGTTTGTTTATATGGACTTGGGCAATCCTCCCCTCATGAGCTAGCTTTTGGGGTTGAGTTAGACCCATGTGCCATATCTTTACCACTAAGCCACACCCTTGGGCGTAAACTAGAAACGTGTACTTGGCTGCAGCTTTTCATGTATATCTTTGTGTATTCACACGTTCTAGGTTTTCATCTGATGTAAATTCAAAGCTTGGGAACATAGTAATGTTATACTGCAGTTATTAGAATTTGGACTTTAGTTATATTGTAGTACTTGTTAGAATCAAAAGTCATGAACTGACAATTATTTGGACGCACTGTAATACTTGAAAAAGCTAAATATTCATCATTATTAGTCTAAAATTAGTGATGACCACGACAAAAGACAAATTTTCTCAGCTGATTTTCTTATAATAACATTTCAGACTTGCAGGCACTCTCCCACAGAGATTTCTTATTCTTTTTTGGATTTTTTTCTACTGTTTGTCTTGTTATCAAGCATCTTGTATGAAGGATCACTTTCATATGAACTTGGTCATGCCCGCTAAAGAAATTAAGAGAACTGGTGTCGGTCAGATCTTAGATCTCAGTGTCCTAGATAATTTGCTAGTTTGGATTTTGGAACATGTGATCCGTTTGTCGCCTCGTCCGTTTGTGGTACATTGGACAGACAGAGCCTTTTTCTTGCACTACAGTTCTACCAAAAATAAGTTCAGTGGTAGCTTTCAAAGCTTGTGATACTCATCCATTAAGACAACCAGGCAGTTAAAAACATATCAGTTTGTAAAAAGTTTTGATAAGACAGCATTTTCCTTCTTTTTTTGATGGATTAGATTTGGGACTAGAGAATGGAATAAGCGAGCTTCTAACTGTAATTATTGTGGAGTGTCTCTATAATTTCACTTTCTCATACGTTTACTGATAAGCTTTGTCAATGTTAACTTTTGTATCAGGCTGATGTATGCCATGCATATCAGCTGTTGAGAAAAGGTGGTCTCAAAGATGAAAATATTATTGTGTTCATGTATGACGATATTGCTTACAATCAAGAGAACCCAAGACCAGGAGTTATCATTAATAATCCTGCTGGTGAGGATGTTTACGAAGGAGTTCCCAAGGTAGGTGTTTTTTGTCATAGTGTAGTATATACCTTAACTGTACTCTTGTCTTATGTGCTTTCTCTTGAGGCAGGATTACACTAAAGATGATGTTAACGTGAACAACTTTTTAGCCGTTCTCCTTGGTAACAAAACTGCTCTTACTGGAGGTAGTGGAAAGGTGGTGAATAGTGGTCCAAGTGATCATATTTTCATATTCTATAGTGATCATGGTGGCCCTGGGGTGCTTGGTAAGTAGCTTATTTATGCCTCTTTTGGTTGTTGCTTTGCTTTCTATATCTTGCGCCTTTATACTAATTTCGTGATGAAAATTTTGATCGCCTTATATTAAGGCTTCCATATGAGTCTGCTAGTCAAGAACTTCATGTCCATTGAATATGAATGACCATTTTATCACTGCTTTCTACTGTTTGATAAGCAGATGATATATATATTCGTTCTGTTTCTAGTTAGGCAAGCAAATGGTCCTTATTTAGTATTATCTCTGGTTCTCTTATTTGCTAAATAAATCTTTATAACATTCTGTTTGTTTTTGAGTTCAGTCTGCCAATTGGTTCACCAATATAAATTATGGTAATGGTCCCTAATCTAACCTCTTTCCAACCCCGAACTAAAAGAAGTCTGGGAAAAATCTCTTAAGAAAAAAAAGCACAAAAAAGCACTGTATACTCACGGATCCAATATCACAGCTTAACCGTTCGTCTTTCATCCTAATTGACAATCACACATCTGATTGGTATAATATAAATAGCCATGGTGAATAAATCACCAGTAGAGGACTTCAACTTGAACATGGTGTTCATCGATTTTGAGAAGTCATACGACAAAGTCCCCAGGGAGATTCTGTGAAGGTGCTTGGAGTTCAGAGGTGTGCCTGTGGCGTACACTAGGTCGATTCAGGACATGTACAACGGAGGAAAGACTCGTATGAGGACGGTAGGAGGAGATTCAGAGCACTTTCCTGTTTTGACAGGGTTGCACCAGGGATAGACTCTTATTCCGTTTTTATTCGCCTTGGTGATGGATGTATTGACGCGGCATATTCAAGGGGAGGTGCCGTGGTGTATGTTATTTGCTGATGATGTAGTGCTTATTAACGAGACCCGGGGAGGAGTTAATGATAAGTTAGAGGTTTGGAGACAGATTCTAGAGTCTAAAGAGTTTAGGTTGAGCAGGACCAAGACGGAGTACTTGGAGTGTAAGTTCAGTGATTTGAATGAGGCTGACGTGGTAGTGGAGCTAGATTCTCAGGCTATTCAGAAAAAAAATAGTTTCAAGTATCTTGGGTCTATGATTTAAGGGAATGGAGAGATTGACGAGGATGTCATGCACCGTATTGGTGTAGGGTGGTTGAAATGGAGACTCGCTTCGGGAGTCTTGTGTGATAAGAAGGTGCCTCCCAAGCTTAAAGGTAAGTTCTACAGAGTGACAGTTCGACCGACTATGTTGTATGGAGCGGAGTGTTGGCCTGTTAAGAACTCCCACATTCAAAAGTTGAAGGTGGCGGAGATGAGGATGTTGAGATGGATGTGTGGACTTACTAGGAGGGATGGGGTTAGAAATGAGATTATTCGAGAGAAGGTGGGAGTGGCTTCGGTGGAAGACAAGATGCGGGAAGTGAGGTTGAGATGGTTCGGGTATGTGATGAAGAGGTGCACGGATGCCCAGTACGGAGGTGTGAAAGGCTGAAAATGGATGGTTTCATACGGGGTAGAGGTAGGTTGAAGAAATATTGGAGGGATGTGATTAGGCATGACATGGAGAGTTACAGCTTACGGAGGACATAACCCTTGATAGGAAGGTTTGGAGGACGCGGATTAAGGTAGAAGGTTAGTGAGTGGGAGTGCGTCCTTAGTAGGGAGGAGTGCTTTGTTTGTAGATGTACCTGTAGTCATAGTGTTACGCATGTGTCTTGTAGTTTTTTGTTCGTGGTGTTTTGGTGATGTTTGTAATTTTCGGATAGAAAGTTCATAGTATTACTCTGTGGGTGTTGTTTCTTTTATTATCTAGTGGTGTATTGCCCCATTTTGTCGTTTGTTTTTATGTTTTTTGCTTGTTATACTGTTATTTGTCCTGAGCCGGGGGTCTATCGGAAACAATCTCTCTACTTCATCTGAGGTAGCAGTTTGGACTGCGTACACTTTATCCTCCCCAGACCTCACTTTGTGGGATACATTGGGTATGTTGTTGTAGTATCTGTTCAGGAACCACCTTCATGTTCAGGCATCAAACTTTGAATTGAGCACCTATGTTTGTAGTTCTATATTGAATGGAATAAGAAGAAAGTGGTAGTTTCTTGGAAGTGAATTTTAACAGATACTCCCTTTGTTCCACTTTGGCACAATTTCTTATTACTTATTAGTCAGTTCCAAAAAGAATGAGACATTTCAATATTTACTTAATGAGAAGCTTTTATAGCCACACAAAGGCTATGCCATGTTTAAAACCACAAGTTCCAGAAGTTTTATAGCCTAAAAAATCTTAAGAAATATTTAAGATCACAAGTTTCAAAGTCTCCCTTTTATAATTAAACGTTGTGCTAAGTCAAACTACAACAAACAAAGTGAAATGGAGGGAGTATAAGATATTTAGGTAGAATGTCCTCCTTTTGTGTTTTGCATGTTTGCTGTCAGTCAATTATATCTTCATAAACTTGGTTTATTGAATTATAGGTTGGAAACATTATATCACGGCCATTTTTACATATCTACTATACTGTCATGTCATTAGGGATGCCGACCAATCCTTATCTCTATGCAAGTGATCTGATTAATGTGTTGAAAAAGAAGCATACCGCTGGGGCATATAAAAGCTTGGTGAGCTGTTATATTCAATTGGATTTTTAATATTTTGAAGTCACTTTCTCATTTTCCCTTTAAAAAAAAAAGGGCAGCCCGGTGCACTAAAGCTACAGCTATGCGCGGTGTCCGGGGAAGGGCCCCACCACAAGGGTGTATTGTAAGCAGCCTTACCTTGCATTTCTGCCAGAGGCTGTTTCCAAGGCTTGAATCCGTGACCTCCTGGTCACATGGCAGCAACTTTATCAGTTACTTCAAGGCTCCCCTTCATTTTCCCTTAATTTTTAAATTATTTCTTCTTTTGCTTACTATTTCCAGGTACTGTACATTGAAGCCTGTGAGTCCGGAAGTATATTTGAGGGCCTTCTTCCTACAGGTCTAAATATTTATGCCACAACAGCTTCAAATGCTGTGGAGAGCAGCTGGGGAACCTATTGTCCGGGAGAATATCCTAGTCCTCCTCCAGAATATGAGACCTGCCTGGGTGATTTGTATGCTGTTTCATGGATGGAGGACAGGTACCTGCAGCTTCTGAACTTTGCTAGCCATTTCATATTATTAAGCTGGATCTTTTTGAGTTTTCCTTGCTTTATTGTTAAATGAGTATGAAGCTTGTTCATGTCCTTTTTTCTGGCGTAGCCTGAAATTCTTGAGATCTCTTAATTTATTATTTCCATGCAGAAGAGTGTGCCAATTGCAAACTAAATTACATGCATGTGAATTGTGACTTGCCAATGCAAGGGCGGATTTGTTATATATGGATTTCTGTTTCCGTTACTTGTCCCTTTTGAATTTGGATTTTACACTATGATTTGAATTTTAAGTTTTAAAGAATTATGATTCTGCTTATAAATGATCATACTAGCCCTATGCTTTGCTGCTGATCCATTTTGTGACTCTATTTCTGAGCAGTGAAATGCACAATTTGCGGACTGAAAATTTGAGGCAGCAGTATCACCTGGTAAGTGCCTTTTGAACATTGAGAATTCGGCCATCTAGCTGATGTGGTAGTTTTGAAAGTAAAACTAATAATAAAATAAGGAATTTACAATGCTGAAGCAAATATCTTTTGTTGTTAAAAGTGAGAAGAAGAAAGGGGTTTCACGAGTAACTATCTGATGATGTAGTTTCTCTCTATCCTTTATTATGATGCCATTTAAATGATTTTGTTTAGTTACATCTCTACTGCTGTTTTTTTGCAGGTCAAAAGGAGAACTGCTAATGGAAATACTGCCTATGGTTCCCATGTCATGCAATTTGGTGATCTACAACTGAGTATGGAGTCTTTGTTCAGGTATATGGGCACAAATCCTGCAAATGATAACTACACTTATGTAGATGACAATTCCTTGTGGGCATCATCAAAGGCTGTCAACCAGCGTGATGCAGATCTTTTGCATTTCTGGGACAAGGTATGCTCCACCAGTTTTCGTGTTTTTTTTTTTTTTTTTGTGTGTGTGTTGGGGGGGGTCGTAGAACTCAGAGATTCATGAGTTTGAGGAAAATGTGCACTACACATAAGAATCAGATTGTAATTCTTAGGTCTTATGTGTTCATGTATTAATTGGCTGCATTATCGAAAAATTGGTGCCCAACTTGGCTGCTTTTGATGTCATAATGAGCTGAGTAGCCATTGTAATTTATTGCTGACTTCCTATTCTTCCTCAATGCTGAGCAGTTCCGCAAGGCTCCTGAAGGCTCTGCTCGGAAAGTTGAAGCTCAGATACAATTCACTGAAGCTATGTCACACAGAATGCACCTAGACAATAGCATTGCCCTTGTTGGTAAGCTTCTGTTTGGAATTCAAAAAGGTCCTGAGGTACTGAAGCGTGTTCGATCTGCTGGTCAGCCTCTTGTTGATGACTGGACCTGCCTTAAATCCTTTGTAAGCACAAATAAACTGCAATCTCGTAGGAATTGGTTCATCATCGTAGTTTGACATTCACAAGGAACACAATTAGATTTTTGTGGCTTTTTATGCCTCGGAAATCAAACTAATCTCATTATATCTGCAGGTGAGAACATTTGAGAGACACTGTGGATCGTTATCCCAATATGGAATGAAACACATGCGCTCCATTGCCAATATCTGTAATGCTGGGATTAAGATGGAGCAGATGTTGGAGGCATCGGCACAAGCTTGTCCTAGCGTCCCCACCAATACCTGGAGTTCACTCCACAGAGGTTTTAGTGCATAAACGCACGGAATGTGCAGACTCAGACTTTAATGATGCTCTGGTGATAGTAAAATTGCCACCATTATTGGTATCAAGATTCATGTCCTGTTTGTAAATTGTGATTTGATGCTGGTACTATTTAAGTCTTTACCATTATTGGTATCAAGATTCATGTCATATTTGTAAATTGTGATTTGATGCTGGTACTAATTAAGTGTACCATTATTGGTATCAAGATTCATGTAATGTTTGTAAATTACTATTCTGTTGGCATAATGGGCTACTCTGTAAATACAGCTGAAAAAGCACACCTTATGGGATTTTATTTGAAAGCACATTTCTCATTGTAGGCAAGTGCAAGTCCTCCATAATAGTATGAGATTTTTTCTCATTGTAAGCTCTGGTGTGCTCTTCTTTGCAATTTCGTCAGTTGTGGACTTACGTTGCTTCTCTTTCATCACAATGATAAGATCAACAACAACATACCCAGTATATTCCCACAAAGTGGGGTCTGGGTAGGGTAACTGTACGCAGTCCATAGCACTACCTCAAAGGTGAGATAGAAAGGTTATTTTTGATAGACACCCGGCTCAAGACAGATCACAATGATAAGATATACCAAAAATAATAAGCATACTCCATGTATCATATGTAATAATGTCATCGCGGCATGTTATTCAACATGCATGCAATTTTCCAAAATTATTTAACATAGCCATATGAAACCTTCAATCATTTTCGACTTTTTAAGCTCAACTCCAAACACGTTTGAAATTGTGTCGAAGTAGACATACATGCAAAAATTATTACCTTCGAGCATAACTGAAAACTCGAAAGGTGGGACAAAGAAAGCTCTACTTCGGATAGCTGGGTGCATCAACCTCTTTCTTTCACAAGAGGGGGGACAATACGCTTTAAGGAGCTTGGGCTACTCAACCGATAGGAATAGGGGCTTGTTTCCACAATTGAAAGAGAATCTGTAGCAGGATTGGAAACAGAATAAGATTGAGGTGGCCCTTGGGCCACTTGGTGAAAGGGTATTGGCAAAATTCAATACAAAATGTCCCGAAGGGGCATTGTTGAATGAATTGACTTCGGTTTGATTTCCTGAAACACAAGTGGATCGGAAAGAGCGTGCCTAGCGTCTTTCACTCTCTCTTATTAGAAGAAGGGGCGCGACCCCACTCAGTGCATTTTCCCATCTCATGTGATTTTCGCATTCAGTTCTAGGAAGGGAAATGCACACTGAGAAAACAAGAACAGACGTTTTCCTTCCAACACAACAACATACCTAGTGTGATGCGATAAGTGGAGTTCGGAAATTACTCACATAAGTAAAAACAAGATTACTTCTAGTAAAAGAAATACAAGGGATCATAGTCATGGAAACAACAGTAGATCAGATGATTTTGCAATGACCAAACAAAGACAGCTCATCAGCACTGTTTTGTTATATTCTTAGACTGGACTTAGGACTTGGCAACAAAAAGATCACTATACAGGCAAAAAAGGGAGGTGGAAAGGAAGAGTGTGGGGGTGAGGGTGGAGGGGTACATACTGACCAGATTAGCTATCCACATTAGTCTCCATAGAAACACTACAACAAGAAGGATGAGAAACAGTACAACCAGGGAGAGTTGGTTTAATTTGTCAACTGTTTATGATATCATTGACTAGAGACAACAACAGCATTTTCATCAGTTGGTGCCGAGTCAGAGGTAGCTGACTTCTTTGTAAGAGACTTGGGAATGTCAAGGTCATCTTGCACGCAACGTTGCTGAGGATGGGAAAGAAGTGTACACATATGACGGAATAGGACACGAGTAAGCCCCTGACCACTCTCAAATATGTAACCCTCGTATTCACTGACATGTTCCAGGGCCTCGACAAGGGCATCATACACCTTTTGAGGGCAATTGTCAGGTCCGGGCTTGTCATGAAGGTAAATTACGTCCAAAGTGAAGAGCTTTTGGGTAGCAGGCCATTGATGCTGCGGTGGTGTAGATGACCTACAATACAGAAGTACCTGCATAATAAAGAGAATACTTGTTAATTAACACTTCCTAGCAACCAATTGTACGGACAAGGAAAGTAGAAATACTCTTATGCATATAGACACCTGAACCTACTCTCAGGCGCATCCTTCATTTGCCTTGACAAACACCATATGTTATCCTTATCTGATAAACCTCACATCCAACTTACATCAATCCGAACTGGTGTGATATTTCTCAACTAATATCAATCTGAACTGGTGTGATCTTTCTCATATTCATGTAATTCCAAGAAGTTCACTTTCCCTTCTTCTCTAGATTTTCTGCATCTGTTCCTCATGATAAGCAACTACCTAAACCCAACTATCAGATATGATTCTTTTTCATCTTCATATCTTTTCATTATAGGGGTTGTTTCTCTACGCACTGGCAGCCCATGACCAAGTCTAAATATATCTAATGCCTCCTGGAAGCTATTTAAAGTTTTCCTAGTCAATCTTAATACTAGAGACTAGTATCCTGTTCTAGGTCGCCTTAAATTAGGCATTTTCCCTGCAGCGGAGAGACCAATCTCTTGGGCTTTAAAGTGTTTTAGTGCGAGAATTTACAGATGGAAAAGCAACATCTTAGCAAACTCAAAAGTCAGCAAGTTTTCCGAGATAAAAATCTTGTTTGAGGTGGCTATGAGATGTGCAAACAAACAGAGTGCTTTTTTTATTTTTCCATATACATAAGAAGCACCCCCCACTAACATCATCAACAACATACCCAGTGTATTCCCACCAGGTGGGGTCTGGGGAGGGTAAAGTGTACGCAGTCCATAGCACTACCTCAGATGAAGTAGAAAGGCTGTTTCCGATAGACTTCCGGCTCAGAACAGATAACAATAACAAAGAAAAAACATAAAAACAAACAACAAAAAGAGATAACACATCACTAGATAATAAAAGAAATAAGACACCCATAGAATTATACTATAGACTATTTATTTGAAATCACAAACATCACCAAAACAACGCGAACACGAATCTGCCCAAGAAAGAACAGGCACAGATACAAACAAACACTCCTTCCTACTAATACGGACGTCTTCCTACCCACTAACCCTCTACCCTAATCCGCGTCCTCCACATCTTTCTATCAAGGGTCATGTCCTCTGTAAGCTGTAACTGCTCCATGTCATGCCTAATCACCTCCCTCCAATATTTCCTCGGCCTACCTCTACCCCACCTAAAACCATCCACAACCAGCCTTTCACACCTCCGTACTGGAGCATCCGTGCACCAACTAACTGAATCAATGACTGATAATGAATAAAATGAATAACTAAACAAAGAAGAAGACAAATTCCTTAATTTTGAAATCCAGGCCGACTAAATCAACTACAAAAAGAAGTGTTTCTTTTCAACAATAGCATGTATGTAACCTTATATCCTCTTCATTTCGAGAAACACCAATTTAGCTCAAAAATAACTAGCATGAAATAAAGCAAACAAAAGGAAAGAAGAAAACTACATTATTAACTTCATCAAAAGAAAACTATATTATTAATTGTAAATGCAAGTATGTCAAGTAGTTAATCTCTTTTTCCCCACAGTTGGATCTATCATCTATTAGCTTTTCTGAGAACAAACTAATGATTATGCTGGGAAACTGTCTTTGCATTTTATTCAGTAAAAGAAACCAAAGTATGTTTCCAAAATTAGAATTATTTGCCCTGTTCTCATGGTGGTGCTAGGATATTTGGTCTAGTTGTTTTCTTAACATCTTGTTTGCCAAGATGAAAGTACATCAAGAGTAGTCACTCAGATGGTGCTTGTTATCTGCACTATTCAACCTCAGAAACCGAAGACTCAATATTGATTTGAGAGGCACAAAATCAAAGTTGTATTTCACTTAACAGCTTTATTGCAACACGTGCCTTATTCTCTAGGAAAGGTTACCACAGGAAAAGGTTTAGCTTTGCAGCATGTCACTGGAAATGACTGGACTTCAGGTGGAAAAAGCGCTGAACCTAGCAGTGAACATAATATCTAGGTTAAATAATTAATGGAAGGAGAAAAAGAGAACAGAATGAATAAGTGCAAGAATTCAAAAAGGTTACTTTACTTCAAGCTTCACACGAGTTCTTAGTTCATAACAGTATAACACCCCTGTTTGCCAAAAGATAATAACCAGCTATTTAGCAGCATTCTCACCTACTTTGACCAGTGTGTTGTTTGTATATTACAACAAGAAGGTCAGAGGAGGGTAGACTGTACGCAGACCTTACCACTCCCTCGTGGAGGTAGAGAGGTTGTTTTCGAAAGACCCTCGGCTGTTGTTTGTATATTACAACGATCCAATTTGAAAGTAATTAGTAATACTAGTGTTCAGGGATGCGTGATGCGGGAAAAGCGACAAGGCTCCGCAACACGCATTAAGCGATGCGACCGCATCATTGAAGTGAAGCGCAATTTAAAAGAAAAAAGACCTAATAGAGCAGCCAAACAGTAAATTATAAGTGAAAAGACCACAACAACTATATAATCAACAATAAAGACAATATATATATAAGCAAAAGTTTAAATGAAACACCAAAATCACAGGTTTGAGCATTGAAACACAATAGCAAATAAAACTGTTCAACAAAATAGCAAAACAAACCAGAAAAAGGAAGTAAAAAACTAAAAACAAATCTAAATTAATAATGTTTCAATCTAAAACTCTTCTAGTTCATCAAGTTAAAAAAACAGAGAAAAAAGAGGGAAAAAAACAGAACTGCAGTAAGAATAAAAACAGAGCAGAGAGCAGAAGTTTTAAAAAAAAAAAAGAAGAAGAAAAGAAACAGTGAAACAGAGAAGGAAGAGAAAGGAAGAAGAAAGAAGAAGGAAGGAAGATTACCTTAAAACAGTGAAGTCGCAACAACAATGGAGAAGAAGAGAAGAAGTTGCAGCAGCCAGAAAAACTGAAGAAGAGAAGAAGTCGTGATAGCTAAACCTACAAAATCGCACAAGTGAAGAAAAAGAAAACAAGTCGCGACTCTTTTCTTTCCTTAAATTGACCCGATTGTTTCTGTTTTTTTAATTTAAAAATAGCCCAACAAATAAAATCAACACGATGCAAGCGCACCAGTACGCATCACGCATCGAATCGCATCACGCATCAGAGGGTGATGCGCCCGCTTTCTGCAGATTGCCTCGCCTCCAAAACTCGAAGCGCCAAAGTCACGCATCGCATCGCATCGACGCATTATGCGTTGATGCGCCCGCATCCAAGAACACTGAGTAATACAAGGCCTTTGCAAAACCCATAATCACTCCAACAAGCTGTTGACAACTACCAAGGCGACTCCTATACCATTACTTATTCCTACAACACTATCAACCACATGATGAAGCAAAACCATATTTCTTGAGTTGCTGTGTTCAGCTTAATAGCTAAGAAATATTTCTAGAGTATAGGACACATCTGCTCATTACATCGCACCAAAATGAGCAGCTGGTTTACCATGCATCAATCATAAGCAAAATAGCCTCTCTCATTTCCTTGGCTAACCAAACTTTCTCAATATCAAAAATTCAGCACTAGATGTCTTAAAGTAAATAAAACGAAAAGACAGACATTGATAATTGCTAATCACATCCTTACCACCCTGAGTATCCGATTTTGTGCACGTGACTTTTTCGCTTCATGAGCTGCCACCCGAAACAGTTGAGTAAGGTCTGCATGGCCACAAGGTGAATCTACTGCAATGCCCCGACATGCAGAAACTACTGAGTCAATGTCGCTAGTAAACTCTTTCCGAACCTTCATCAACAGAAATTTGAGAAGATGAGTCAATTTCAATACTCTACAGCCACCTATCTTCCCACTAGTAAATTGGAACAGGAAGATATGGAGATGATAAGATAACTTAAGCAGGCCATACAAGTTTTAATGACCTTATACTACGATAAGAACATAAACATATTGCAGAGAAAGTCTTGGCAGCAATCAATAAAAGGTAGCAAATTTTATAGTATTGTTCAAAATCATTCATCAAAGTGGAATACATCATAATAGTGAAGGGGAAAAGTTAGAAGAAAGTGCATCAAAGTTAAGGAGATATTCCAAACCACTCAAACACTTTTACAAACTTCGTCAAACCAATTTCTTACTAAGAAGCAGGATTCTGCTTCTTAAAAACAAGTTTCCTACCAGCGACAATAATATAATAGTGATGAAAGTGCGTTGAAACAGAATCTGAAGTATCCTCCACCACTAACTGAATTGACTTTCTTGAAGAACTCTAGAAAGACTACTCCATTGCAAGGTTAGAGTGTGGCCACAGGAAATGCTTTAGAAGACTAATGCGCCACCTAAAGTTGCGAGATTTGGATGGCTAACACCTCATGAAGCATTTCTAACTCAGGAGGTATAGCAAAGAAGGTGATACACCTTTGATACTCGGGGATAATGGGACCGTCCCTCTACCCTCAAAATTCTAGCCCTTTTAGGGGGTGTTTGGATTAGCTTTTTTTAAGTGACTTATAAGCTAAAAGCTAAGTTTTTGTACTTTTTAAGCCTAAAGTAAAGTGTTTTATTTGTGCCTTTGCCAAGCACCTCCAAAAATTAAAAAGTGTTTAAAAGCCAAAAACACCTAAAAATAAGTCAATCCAAACAACCTCTTAAGTCACTGGGTTCTAAACTAATAGCGTATATATATTCAACAATTTTTTAAAGACAAATACAGAGTTTGGACTAAAATTACTGGGTTCGGCCGAACCCGTATCTCGAAGAGCAGAACAAAATAGAGTACGAATTCGAAGAAATTGTACTAAAATTAAAAAATTACCCAAAAAGCGGATTTGCCAAGGCCAACAAAAGCAAAGCGATGATCTGGATTAATAGCGTGTTTAGCATTGACGAATAGAAGAATAGCTTGCTTAATTGAGTCCAATCTAGTGTACGGTCGACCGCCGGCAGCAGAAACTTTCATTTCAACGAGTGATTCGTTGTCAACATCTATACAAAATAGAATGTCTTCGCTTGCTAATCGAATTGGTTGCAGCGTGTAATCACTCGCCGCCGGTGGTGGTGCTGCTGAACCTTCTACTCCCTCCATTTTCCCCCAAACAGTCACTTTCTCTATCTACACAGTACTCTTTTTTCCTTTTGGGTTTTTTATGGCAACTTTTGTCCCCCTGGCTTTTAGTTTTGTCTTTTTTGCCTCTTCTACTTGTAAAAATTACGCAAACCACCCACTTTTCGAACACATAATTTTAAAAAACATAACAATAGTAACAAAACAACACGATAATCGACGAAATCGTAGTAGAAATTATTTACCCAGAAAGCGGATTTGCCAAGACCAATGAAAGCGAAACGATAATCTGGATTAATAGTGAGTTTAGCATTGACGAATAGAAGAATAGCTTGCTTAATTGAGTCCAATCTAGTATACGGTCGACCGCCGACAGCAGAAACTTTCATTTCAACAAGTGATTCATTGTCAACATCTATACAGAATAGTATATCTTCGCTTGCTAATCGAATTGGTTCTAATGTGTAAGGACACGGCGGTGTTGGTGGTGCTGAAGATTGTCCTTCTTCTCCCTCCATTTTACCCAAACAGTCACTTTCTCTCTCTACTTTCTCTCTCTACACAGTCCTTTTTTTTACTTTTGGGCTGTTTTTTTACCAGGCATTCTGTGGTTTTTTTTTCTATTGCAACTTTTTGTCCCCCTTGATTTTTATTTTCAGCCTTTTTTACCCCTTGTAGTTGTAAAAATTGCACAAACCAACCACTTTTCGAACACATAATTTTAAAAAACATAACAATAGTAACAAAACAACACGATAATCGACGAAATCGTAGTAGAAATTATTTACCCAGAAAGCGGATTTGCCAAGCCCGATGAAAGCGAAACGATGATCTGGATTAATAGTGAGTTTAGCATTGACGAATAGAAGAATAGCTTGCTTAATTGAGTCCAATCTAGTATACGGTCGACCGCCGACAGCAGAAACTTTCATTTCAACAAGTGATTCATTGTCAACATCTATACAGAATAGTATATCTTCGCTTGCTAATCGAATTGGTTCTAATGTGTAAGGACACGGCGGTGTTGGTGGTGCTGAAGATTGTCCTTCTTCTCCCTCCATTTTACCCAAACAGTCACTTTCTCTCTCTACTTTCTCTCTCTACACAGTCCTTTTTTTTACTTTTGGGCTGTTTTTTTACCAGGCATTCTGTGTTTTTTTTTTCTATTGCAACTTTTTGTCCCCCTTGATTTTTATTTTCAGCCTTTTTTACCCCTTGTAGTTGTAAAAATTGCACAAACCAACCACTTTTCGAACACATAATTTTAAAAACATAACAATAGTAACAAAACAATAATATCATGGAAGAAATTATAGTAGAAAAATGTTTACTATAGATGATCTGGGTTCAATAATATAATGGAAGAAATTATAGTTGAAAAATATTTACTATAGATGATCTGGGTTAATAGTGAGTTTAGCATTGACAAAGAGAAGTATAGCTTATTTAATTGAGTCCAATCTAGTATACGATCGACCGCCGGCAGTGGAAACTTTTATTTCAACGAGTGATTCGTTGTCTACATAGTTGAAATGTAGGGAGTACAAACCAATCATTTTTCAAACGCATAATTTAAACTTTAAAGACTTAATACATAAATAGAGATCCAAATTTAATCTCAACTAAGCATTTTAATTTTGAGAGTGCATTTCTAGACACAATTTGATCTCAACTGACAAATAAATACTCTAATCCATCTTGATTATTTCTCGTGGACGTCTTAGGTTGAGAAGACACATAAATTGTGAAAGTGTTTAGATGATCATTGTATTTGTAAATTTGAGTGTTCAGCTAATATAGTCGAATTGAAATTAAGTGTCTAAATGTGCATATTCAAAATTGAAGTATTTACTTGTCAGTCGAAACTAAGTTTGAATATTTGTTTATATATTATGTCTAATTTAAAATGAGATAATATTTAAAAACATCAAACTATTCATGTTTTATCAATTTAATGCTCAACTTATAGAGGTAGTTTAATTGGAAACAAATTATCCCAGAATTAATTATTCTAAGATTAGCTAACTCGGAATAAGTTATCCCACCATGTATATAGGATAACTTATTCCATCACTAATGTATAAATAGTGAGATAAATAATCTCAGGACTAACTAATACGTCTAATTAAACGCAGAATAAAATAATCTCATATTTTGTCTCAAAATTATTGTACTTTATCCATTATAACAAACGACCCCATAGAGTATTATTGCTATCCTCTAAACAATACTCCCTCTATTTTAATTTATTTTTCTAGTTTTGATTTGATATAAATTTTAAAAAATTAAAGAAAAAAAAACTAATATTATGATCCTTTTGGAAAAGATTTCTGTGGGCTAAAAAAAATTAAAAAATTAAGGCAAGCAAATTGAAACTCAAATCTAACAGGACCGGAACGGTATCCCCTCCATTAAAAAAAAATTTTTTTTTTTTTTTAATTCGTTTAAAAAAGAGTGATTTATTTTTTTTAATAATTTTTTAATTTTAACTTTCTACGTAGCATGTTTGAGACCGTATCTATTTTCGGCGCGCGCTTTTCCATATATCCTGCAGCTTAGCTAGGGTTTACTTTTTTCTTCTGCTTCTTTTATAGCAAGTGAAAAAAAAACAAACAGAGCAACCAGGATATATCTATCTATATCTAATATTGTAGGTAAAATAAACTTATCTGTGCAGCAATATTTTTTTTTGAAGTTTGAATTCTGTGTGTGTGTTTCTGTATTAGTAGCTTTTTTATTATTATTTTGCAAAATTTGAATTTGAGTTTCTAAATTGAGAAATTAGAGTGAATTCTGCATCAATTTTTGATTATTAGTTATCGAAATTGAGACAAAAAAACACTAGGTGATTTCTTTTCGTATGTCCTAGCTTAGTGGATAGAGTTACCTGGTATATGTTGTTGCTGTTGTGAGGTTGTAGTTATCCGATGAAATTAATCTAGATGCACGCAAGTTAGTCCGGACATCATGGTTATCACAAATTAAGAAAAGAGGAAATTCGAGTATTGGCAAAACACTAGGTGAATTCTTTCCATATGTCCCAGTTTGGTGGATAGAGTTACCTGTTGATGGTGTGAGGTGACAAGTATAGCATGGAATTAATCTCTGTGCACACGCAAGCTAGCCCTGATATCACGGTTGTCAAAATAAAGAAAAGAGGAAATTCTAGCATAGGTAAAACACTAGGTAATTTTTTCATATATGTCAATACCTTGGAGTATTAGAGTTATCTGATACTTGTGTTGTTGGGAGGTAGCAAGTATTTGATACGCGGAGCACACAAGCTTGGCCTGTATGCCGCAAGGTGCGGAGCCAGGTAGGACCGAGGGGTTCATCCCAACCTTATTCGGTAGAAAATTATACTGTTTATATATGATTAAAATTATTTTTTAGGTATATATAGTAGATGGTGAACCGCATTGGCTTATTCGTTTGTGTACTTTTTCATATTTTAAACCCCCTTAGTAAAAATCATGTCTCCCATCTCCGCCATTGGACAAGAAACGTTGTGTTCTTATGCGTTATTCCTTCTTTTTGCTGTTGAATGTTGGCATTAGAAGTTCAGTCTTTCAATCTATTATTGAACTTTTTGAAATGGTTTAATAATTTTCCGTAATTAAGCTGCATGGTTTATAATAAAGTTTTCATCTTTGCTATGTGAAGGAATTGGTGGTTTACATAGAGGCTATACAGTATTATAAGCTAATATGGAGGCTTGCGGCAGAGCTGCAGTGATGGGTTCTTCTCTTCAGCAACCTGTTTGGGTTAAGGGATCAGCGTTTCCTTTAAAGGGTGAAATGAAACTTAATGGGGCCAAGTTATGGTCTGTTAAGCCTTGCAAAGCCTCTAATCTTGAAGGGAGCTTGGTCACAGGAAGGCCTCCTCCTTCTGTTTCTGTTCCTATCCCAGAAATGGGAGGTAACTTTTCAAAATTTTATTGTATTCTACATGAGCATACACATGAAATATTATGCTGCAAACTCTTGGTGGCTTACTTTTCTGTCTTAGCCTCTTCTTGGGTTTTCTATGTGCTCTAGTTTGTATACTACTACTAGTATTTGATGTGTTTATTCATTTATTTATATTTTTGGGGGATGTGAAAATTATTGTTTTTTGGAATTATTCTGTTTACATATTTTAGATATATTATAAACCATACTCCCTCCATTCCAATTTATGTGGCACTGTTTGACTTGGCACAAAGTTTAAGAAAAACTGGAAGACTATCGAAATTGTGGTTTAAATCACTCCTTGTCCATTTGTGTGACTATAAATTATTTTATTAAGAGTAAAAGATGAATTTTAAGTTAAATTGTTTCCATATTTAAAAAGGTGACATTCTTTTAGGGACGGACTAAAAAGAAAAGTCTCCACACAAATTGGGACAGGGGGAGTATTAGATAATAAAGCACACGTTAGAAGATTAGATAATATAACTGGCTAACTGCTATATATGCTAAAAGCCCTTGAATCATTTTGACTAATGTGTAGTCGATTGGGAGTCTGACCATTTCTTCTGTTCATGTCTTTCTTACCTTCTTGTTGTAGGGAATATGAGTACTTCTTTTCTTTTATTTTAAATTGGGGAGGGAGGGGGAGGGTTGATCCAATGCAGCTACGTTGTATCTTTCTCATATCCCCCCAAAACCCTCCCTTTTTAATTCTTTGCACATAGTAGAGTCTCGACAATTATGATCCAATTTAGTGCACCTACGGCCCTCTGTGTGATTTCTTAAAACACGTAACTCAAGAAGTGTAGAACATGTGAACACTCCCAGATTCAGTGGGGTTTTGCATTAAGTCATTGGTAGCCTGCCAATATACTGCATGGTCTATGACTGTCCTTTTATTACTGTCTACTGTTGCTACATGCATAGGCATCAGCTTGTGATCTTATAATCTTTTTGAAATCAACCAGGGCACTGAAATTATTGTCAGAACTCGAAAGTTCTAAAACATTTATTGCATGTTTGTCCACATTTCTTTGTAGATGAAAATTAATGCATTTTTTTTAATTTGAAAACTATCCGTGGTTCTCGTACTTGCATAGTGTTCCCTTCCTTCTCTTTCCTATGTAAGGCGTGTGGTAATCAAGCCACTTCTTGGCGCTTTTCATTTCCTCATGCTAGTGGTATGTGATAGTTGAAGTTGATGAATTTGAATTATGGTTCCTAGCTTATTTATTTACTGTTACTTAAAGCTGTCCATTGCACTTTGTAGGTGCTGGGAACAACTTTGTAGACTATGGATTGGGTGAAGCTGATCCTGAAGTCCGTGGTATTATTGACAAAGAGAAGGGACGTCAATTTCGGAGTTTAGAGCTTATTGCCTCTGAGAATTTCACATCTCGAGCAGTGATGGAGGCTGTGGGTTCTTGCCTTACAAATAAATACTCCGAAGGACTACCAGGAAAAAGGTGAAGTTATCCCTACGAGGAAAAAATGAAAAATAAGCATTTTTCACATTAATCTTTTGATTATTTATTTTTATGGATACTTTATTTGATATGAAATATGAATCTCTTCCTGGTATCAAACTTGTTCTTTTTCTTTTTTTCCTTTTGTGTAGCTTATTTAACAACATCCTTCATTTGTTTTTGTAAATAAATTTGTTATATCAGATATTATGGTGGAAACGAGTACATTGATGAGTTAGAAATACTCTGTCAAGAGAGGGCTCTGACAGCCTTTAACTTAGATGGAAAACAGTGGGGCGTCAATGTTCAACCCCTATCTGGTTCTCCAGCAAATTTCGAAGTTTACACAGCAGTTCTCAAGCCACATGACCGGATTATGGTTAGTTGTAAGCAGCCTCTTCCTGTGTTGGTCTTCTAGATTACGTGGATTGATATTTATCGTTTTTCATGGTAATTCACTCAGGGATTGGACTTGCCTCATGGGGGTCATTTGTCCCATGGATTTATGACTCCTAAAAGACGAGTTTCAGGCACATCTATCTACTTTGAGTCCATGCCTTACCGCCTTGATGAATCTTCAGGTAGCACGCCTATCTTTGTAGATGCATTTAACCTTTAACTGGAATTGTCATCCGATTTTTTTGACTTAACAGGCCTTGTTGATTATGACATGCTTGAGAAAACTGCAACTCTTTTTCGGCCAAAACTTATTATTGCTGGTGCTAGTGCATATCCACGAGATTTTGATTATCCTCGTATGAGAAAGGTACAATATATTTGGAGTTTGCTAATTGGAGTTACTGATTCATACTGATAATTCTCCTGTTGATATCTTTATTTTCTTCATCTAACTATTTCTTTTGCTATATGGAAGATAGCAGATGCTGTTGGAGCCTTTCTCATGATGGATATGGCTCACATCAGTGGGCTTGTTGCCGCCTCTGTAGTTGCTAATCCATTTGAATACTGTGACATTGTTACCACAACAACTCACAAGGTATGAATTAAAATTTTTGGAATTTTGTGCATAGGCATTCCAGTCCCCTCTACCCACTGAAATAAATTTAAATAGAAAATCACAGAAAAGACAAAGGGAGAATGAAATGCAAAAACAATTTTGGTAATTTTGTTCCATTGGCCTGATTAACTTTAATGGCAATGCTTCTGTTCAGTCTCTAAGAGGTCCTAGAGGAGGAATGATCTTCTTCAAGAAAGATCCCGTTCTAGGTGTTGATTTGGAATCTGCCATCAACAACGCTGTTTTCCCTGGCTTGCAGGTCAGTTCCATTTTCTCTCAACACTAATTTTTACTCTACATTTATTCCTTTGCTGCCTGGAATATTAAAATCTGTCATCCTTTTGGCTGTATGTTGTATAATGTGGTGAATTTGACTAGCAGTAACATCGTTTGTCTTCACAGGGTGGTCCACATAATCACACAATTGGAGGACTAGCTGTTTGCTTGAAGTATGCCAAATCACCTGATTTCAAGGTTTATCAGAACAAGGTAAGCTCATTCCTGTCTTTTTCACTAAATGGTGGCCATTTATGCAATAAATATAATTGTCATTTGTTGTTTATGTTTGCAGGTGGTCTCTAACTGTAGAGCTCTTGCAAGCCGGTTAATGGAGTTGGGATACAAATTGGTCTCTGGAGGAACTGACAATCATTTGGTTCTAGTGGATCTCAGGCCTTTGGTAAGTTCTGCATTTACACTATTTCTTGTCCAGAAAAGAAAAATTCAAATAGGACATGCAAATGTAGTAGCTAATGAACTACTAAACTATTAAGCGTCATAGCCTACAATTTTGTTGATGACTTCTGTTGAACAATTTTTTTCAAACTTTGGTGGTTACTGGGGAATTGAAGTGCAAGCATGCGAATCTGGTAAATATGAATAGCATAAAAAAATATTATTTGATTGATTATTGTATCCAAATAGAATAGTCAAAAACAGGTTGGCAAACTATGTTAAAGGATCCTTCTGCCATTTACTTGTTAGTATTTGTGTGTTACCAGCTCTAAGCATCACGATACAACCTTGTCTTGTGAACTTAGATTAACCTGTCTGCATTTGCCAATTAGGGTCTTGATGGTGCTAGAGTGGAGAAAATACTGGACATGGCATCAATCACACTCAATAAGAATTCAGTAGCTGGTAAGTATAGAAGCTCAACCATGTGTTTTATTATTGACATCTATTGTCTTGTCCTTATACTGTCAATGAAACTGTAGGCGATAAAAGTGCGCTAGTGCCTGGTGGTATACGCATAGGCTCACCTGCAATGACAACTCGAGGCTTCTCAGAGAAGGAGTTTGTAACCGTTGCAGACCTCATTAACGAGGGTGTGCAGATAACTCTTGAGGCCAAGAACTTGGTCTCTGGTTCCAAACTTCAAGATTTCATGAAGTTTGTTACTTCGCCGGAATTCCCTTTGAAGGATAAGGTGTTAGATTTGCAAAGAAGAGTGGAAGCTTTGACTACCAAATATCCATTGCCCGGCTTGTGATGAAACATCGGTGGAAATTCAATTGCTCTCAATAACAAACTGGTTCTATGAATTGTACAACACGCAGAATGTTGCCATTTGATAATGTAGGATGATGGCATGAACTAATAGTGTATAATAGTTTGCCTTTAGATAAATTTGATGACAGACAGATTTTTGCCATTTGGGATTTAAAGTGGAAAGAAGTTATTCAAATTTGGGTGTTGCGAAAAAAATGTTATACACTGTAAAAATATGAAATGCTTGGTAAATTTTAATGTAGTTATGTCATCTTGATTACATATTCCTCTCTAGAACCTTTTGAGAATTAGATTGATCCAGTCTAGAGAGCATAAAATCTAAAAAGTTCAATGAAGTATGATGAAAACATAGTCTTGAGTAGCTACGTGAACGTGATCAAATTATAGTACTTGGAAAAAAAAAATCATCTTTTGGTTACATGCATTACCTGTTTGGATAGAATAAACCTACAAGAAAACTAGGGAATGGGGTAGGTTGGATAGACTATATCGTTTCTTATCGTTACGTAATGTCACACATCAACAATTTGAAGAATAAACTTAGAAGAAAAGTAGGGTACGTGGTAGAGCTACCGTAAAAAAGTAAGATAAAATAAAATTACCAGATAATAAGTAAAGATAAAATTTAAGTAAGGTAACGACATTATCACACCAAATTGACCGTGACACAAAATTAAACTTTTTGTCATTACCTAACAATAAATTTAATAATGTGATACAATAAAATCTGAGTAACAATTAAAACAAATATTATATTTAACCAAACAACAAAAACATAATACAATCTGTAACAACCATCCAAACAAACTTAAAGAGGATTTTTATCTCATTAGTCATTTCTAATAATGCTGGAGTATAACTAAACTGTGGGCATTTTTGTTCTATTTGAATAGTTGAGGGTCATTTTTAGCTTTTACCAACAGTTGAGAATTGGGATTAACTAGCTAGGGTTTAAGGTACAAATCTCCCCCAAAATCCCTTGCTAGATTTTGCTAAACAAGTTTTAAATTTTCCATAATTTTTGCTTCTAACAATGCCTAAAAGGAGCAATTCGAAGAAACCCAAACCAGTTGAAGTAGCAGCAGCTGTAGTTGTAGAAAAAGAGACACCAATTTCTTTATCTACACCCCAAAAGGCCGGCAATGAAATTGATGAAATTTTCGGCGGAAAAAAGAGGAGGAAAGTTGAAAAACAAGAAAAATCAAGCGGAGAAGCTGTTACGGATCCGAAAAAGGTGAAGAAAAGGAAGGAAAAAAGCAGTAGGATTATGAAAGATGGGGTTTTATCGGAGCCGCCGCGGAGACCGAGGAAGAAAACGGGAGATGGGTTTAGTTTATATACGGAAGAGGAGTTGGGTATTGGAAGGTCTAATGCTGGAGGTACCCCACTTTGTCCTTTTGATTGTGATTGTTGTTTTTAGTGAATTTTGAAAGAATTGTTTGATTAAATGAACAATGTCAGTTTGTAGTGAAGTTGTAGTCATGGAGTTCTGTTCTTTTTACTTGCTGGTGTAAGATGTAGCAGTTTATTTGAATGTATGAGGAATAGTCTGGTTATTTGAAGCTGAAAAGTATAAGCTTTTGAGTTAGGTGCTATGCTACAAGCACCCTTTAAATCTTGGTGTAGGTTTGTAGCAGTTTTATTTGAATGTATGAGGAATTTTTGTTTGTAGACGTATTGTATTCGTTCTGCTGATGCATTATCAATAGTCTGGTCAGGGGCTATGAAACAGCCTCTCTTGTAAGGTCTGCATCTACTCTACCCTCCCCAGACTCCACTTGTGGGATTACACTGCGTATGTTGTTATTGTTGTTGTTGCTGTGCTGCAAGCACCCTTTAAACCCTTTAAACTTTTGTCTGAATGAGTGCCTCATGGGTTTGTGTGTTTGTGCAATGTTCCAAATATACTAAAAATTGTACCTCTAAAATGGTTCATGTAACATAGATTAGGTGGATAGTGCTTTGATTGAGTACTAAAGGATGTAAAAAAGGGTAGCCCGGTGCACTAAAGCTCTCGCTATGCGCAGGGTCAGGGGAAGGGCCCCACCACAAGGGTGTATTGTATGCAGCCTTACCTTGCATTACTGCTAGAGGCTGTTTCCAAGGCTTGAACCTGTGACCTCCTGGTCACATGACAACAACTTTACCAGTTACTCCAAGGCTCCCCTTCTGAGTACTAAAGGATGTACATATGATTATCCCTTTTTGCATAAGCAAGATTGGCTACGGTATTTAGCTTACAAGTATATCCTAGATGTCTATCTGTAACATGGTCTCCTGGATCTATGAATGATGCTTAGATATTCTTATTGCTGATAGGTAGATAGACCATATAATGACGCACCTTCGCCCACTTCCCCTAGTCATCAACATACTTTCTTTCGGATAAATGGAGCTAGACAATGTGATGGAAACATGCATGTGGAGGAAGTAGTCCAGATCAGCACGATCAGGATGAAAAAGTTAAAGCGTAGACCATAAGACCAATCTAACAATAATATCTCTCGAACTTGTAAAAATGATATCTTTAGTATATATATAAGAAAGAGATAACTATACCCATTTTGGGAGTTAAACATAGAGTTGTTTGGCCCACTATCGCAAAACCCATGCTTGTAGAAAAAAGAACAAAGACAGTAACTAGGCTAAAGAGCTTGCTTAAGGTTGTGAAATATGCAGCTTGCTAACTTAGGTAGGCTAGTAAGGATCAACAAGGTCTGGCTTTTGCTCCACATAATCTGTTTCAGAGAGCTAACCTTTGAGGAGATCATCTTTGATGTCGAACTGACAAATGGACCAGCGTGGTGTGAGAGTGTGTGTGTGTGTGTGTGAGAGAGAGAGAGAGAGAGCGCGATGGATCTAATCAGATAATCATATGGCAAACTCCTATCTAAACTATTTCTCCATAATCCACGCGAGAAAACCAAGTGAAGCCCGTCCAATTGTTGCTTGACCCAATTGACATTTGAGGGGTGTGCAATAGCATTTTTCTAGGGACATTTACGAAATGGTGTTGTTTGGACTTAACCAGACCATTTTGTGTGGGCAATACCCTTGAATTTGCATTTCCAATTCTTTTAGAAGTCCATTAAAGCAAATGTTTGAATATTGCCTCTTCAGAAGTACTGTTGATGGAACACTGGAATTGATTGTCGAACTTTGAGAAACAGCTGTTGTCGTTACTTTTATACTAGAGAATAATGGACCCAGAAGCTGAGGATAAAGGTGACATCCATACATCCGAATGATCTGGATGGACAGAAGAACCAAATTTACCAACCAAATCGCAAATTTGACATGAAGGAGCTGTGCCTATTTGGGTTGGGGTGGAGTTGGCTAGAAAATTGGTTTTGGGACAGGCCCAGGGATGCGTCAGTAAGTGAAGGAAGCATGCTGAAACTGTTAATTTTGATTATGGTAGTTGGTCATTGCATTCGTCGTAGTCAGAATGTTTATGAACACCCCCTTGCGCATTCGTGTATTTTTAGATGTGTTAATGAGTGACAGCTTAGGCAGGAGGATGCATCGGGATTAGTAGTTGCACCAAGACAGGCTTCATATATAATCAGCATTGGTCATAACTTTGCAAAAGTCAGATGATCTCATGTGAAATGCCATGATAGCAAAGGCATCAGAGGAGATGGGTAGAACAGTGTGAGTACAATGAATAGTTCTTCACTGTAAACACTGTGGGTGTAGGACTAATGGGACAAGCTCATGAAGCTTACCTATAAACACATCAGTAGCCAGGTTTCGTTATTATGCAAGCACAATCAGGCAATTATAAAGAAATGGGATAAAACCATATGGATCCACATGAGAGGTAGTATGTCATGCTTGTGCCAACAACATACCTAGTATAATCCTGGGGGTCTGGGGAGGGTAGAGTATACACAGACCTTACCCCTACCTTGTCAGGTAGAGAGGTTGTTTCGGAGAAACCCTTGGCTCAGAGAGCAAAAACGCAAGATTTATTATGGCATGCTTGTGCCGTTTAACAAATTCCAGATCCGATGGCAGGCGGAACAATTGTGAAGGCGGGCAGAATGGCATGTAATAGTGTCATAGAGGGAGAAAAGGTAGGGTGTTTGTCGAATCACATGTGACGGTGAGGAGAAGGACGGAGTGTGCAGCTAGAAAGAGGAGAGAAAAATAAGGCTGTTGTGGGAAACCTCACTTGCAAGGTGTGGGGGATTGTATTATTCATAGTGAGACAGGTTTACAGTCACAAATTAAGCTAAGGTCGTAAAGGATATAACATTACGCGCATCATCGCGTGTTTTTTATCCATCTGGCTCTTCCCTATATAGCTGAAAAGTTCGTCTGACTGGTATACTAAGTGTTTATTACCACCTAGCTCATCCTGGAGGCCTTCATCAAGTGTTTCTTGAGACAGAACCTCAACCTTGGATATTTGTCCGAACTTTGTCTCTCTCAAAAAGTTAATAGAATGAATAGCTTAAATAGCCTACTCTTATTTTTCTTTTGCTTTTTTTAACTTGCATGTTGTACCTTACAGGAGTCTATTGTACGCAACTTTATCCTACATTTCTACAAGAGGCCATTTCAACGGTAAATGATTATGTGAAGAATTAATTGTACAATTTCGCATAATGCACCAATAAAGGAGTTCCAGCAATGCTGGAAATCATTATCATATATATAGCTCTGCTACCTAGGCTATAAATTGTCGATAAAATGGCTATCACGATTAACACCAGGAATTTAGAAACTTGAAATAATGACGACGACAGTTTGATACTTGAATGAATGGCTCCTGCTGTAGCCTAGATTATTGCAGATAAAAGTATACAAACACATGGAAAAACAACACCTTCTTTGACATCAAACTGTTGCAGGCCTGCAATTTCTTGAATACGTCTTCCTTGAGAACCAACGTCGTTTGCTCACAAAATGGGTACGTGTAGAGCCGTCAAAATGGGCTTAGCCCAACCCAACCCGCTAATAGGGTAGGGTTGGATTAAGATTTTTCAAGTCCATTTAAAATTGGGGCTTATAAGTCAAACTCGAGTTGGCCCTTAGCCCTTGAGGCTTGATCGAGGCTGGGTTGGGGCCAGCCCATGAGCCAAAAATATGATTTAATTCGAATTTACATGTTCACTTTTTCAAATTTCCTTCACTTATTTATTTGTTAAAAAAAGTAATTATTTTTTTCTTTTAATATTTTTTGTTAGATTTTTATCTAAAATTGTCGAAACAACATAATTGTTTGCCATATTTGATTTCAAAATCTTCTCATTTTCTTGATCCATCATCGAAAACTTGTGGACTATACTATAATGCATTATCCATCATCCCATAGGTTAAGAGGAAAAAATTAGAGAGAACTTAGCTAGAAGGTATTGATCGGGGACGAGCGCCCACTTCCATAGATTCTTGGTTTGACCTCTCGTGTACATAAATAAAACCTAAAAGAAAATTTGCAATTTCTCATAAAATAAAAATAACAGAAACATAGAAAAAGGCTTGAAATAATTTATCCACTCTGTAATAATCTCAACTCTAATTATTTTTCTCACAATATCATTATATCATATTGAAGTTGTTATTAAATGACTGTTAAATTGGAATATGGTTAAGTGGGCTGGTTGGGTAATAAATGAGACACTGACGTGTACTAATCATGTGACAATTTTTTCACGTGGTGTGCTTGGTGGCACTCCATTAATGTGAAGGGTATTTTTGAGCAAAAAAATAAATGAAAGGGTATTTTTGATCCATTTCGAATAGTTCAGGAGTAGTTTTGACCTTTTTTAGCACTCAGTTAAAATGAGGGGCATTTTTGAGCCAAAAAATAAATGGAGGGATATTTTTGAGCCAAAAAACAAACGAAGGGTACTTTTGCTCTATTTCGAATAGTTCAAAAATAATTTTGACCCTTTTCCGTTCGAAAATTGAAACTGTGCCTAGACTAAAATGAAAATAGGAAATGTTTTTGAATTTTTGTGAATGATTTGGAGTTAAAATTGTGGGAAAAAAAATATCTTTCGAGTTCTAATTCAAGTTAAATTCCAAGAACTTATAACAATTTCATTAAAAAAAGTGACTATCCAAGATCAAACGACCGGATTCAACTAGGACAGCCCCGTGCACTAAAACTCCCATTATGTGCAGAGTTTGGGGAAGGGTCAAACAAGAAGAATCTATTGTATACAATCTTACCACACATATCTGCAAGAGGTTTCGACAGCTTGAACCCATGACCACCAGGTCGCATGGCAGCAACCTTACAAGTTACTCCATGGCTCCTCTTCATCAAGGGGCTGGATCCAACTTTCCTTGATGAGTTGAAATATGAGTACTTCTAAAGAACCTCAAATGACATACGCATATATAAACTCCCAACAACTTCAATTGAAAATATATCCAACAGAGTGCAAAACATAACTAGGAAAACGATACGCAGCCCATACACCGGGACAAAACAAACTAAAGTTTAAAAGAACAGTTTGATATACTACAAAACCTAAAGATAACTAAAGAAAAAAAAGTAAAACTGTCTCAAAGAGATGCTCTCAACCATCATTACCGAAGGGACTGATATTAACTCTGAGGTGATGCTTTTGCAACCCCACCACTAGGCGGAACAGACTGGGAGGGTGGAGTTGCTTCAGAAGCATATGCTGGAGGCTGGGAGTAACCACCATAGCTGCTGTAAGGTGGTGGCTGCTGGCCATAACTAGGTGGAGCGCCATAAGGTTGGGCACCATAACCTGGCTGAGCTGGTGGAGCACCATAAGCAGAAGAGGGAGGTCGCTGAGCGTTGGGATCAGCCTGGGCATAACCTGATTGAGCAGCTGGTTGAGGATACCCGGGTTGCGCTGGGGGAGGCTGAGCATAACCAGCTTGTGAACTAGGAGACTGCTGTGGTTGACCATACGCTGGCTGACTAGGAGGCTTTTGAGCCTGAGGGGCCCCATAGCTAGCAGCATATCCTCCAGCTGGCTGTGTACCATACCCACCTTGGGAAGTTGGGGGCACCCCATATCCTGCCTGAGCAGAGCCTTGAGATGGATAACTAGGATTAGGGCTGGGCTGCTGGCCAGAGTGATAACCTTGTTGACCCGTGGCAGATGACTGAACAGGTGGAGGTGCTTGACTGCCATCACTTTGTGTACCATATGCTGAATTCTGGCCCTCTGATGTTGGGTTTGAGGTATTCCCATAGCCAGCAGTAGACCCATAACCTTGTTGCTGCTCATAACCAGAACCCTGATAACCACCAGACTGAGGAGCAGGTGGATATCCACCATACGCATCTTGAGAATAAGCTTGTCCTTGGCTGTAACCAGAAGCAGAATGCTGGTTGTAACCATAGGCACTATTATCAGTTGAAGCAGCTGGACCTCCAGCAGTTTGCTGCTGCTGTGATGGGGCCTGTTGGTTGTAGTAATCATACCCACCTGCCTGAGATTGTTGATTTTGAGCAGTACCCTGATCCCAGCCAGAGCCATATCCAGCAGAGGCAGGTTGAGGAGGATAGCCAGGGTAAGATGGCTGAGACGCATTATATTGGGGAGATGGACCTGGGTATGCACCAGGCTGAGCATATCCATAACCAGGTTGTTGCATTGGGGCACCAGGAGGAGCCCAGCTTGTAGGAGGTCGGGCCTGATAACCTTGTTGTTGATATCCTCCAGACATTCCTTGATTCCTAGCACGATTCTGCATAACAATTGCTTCTAAATAAACCAAGAATATAATGATCCAAGTATAATAAAATAACTCACATTATAAGGGCAGACCAAGCTACACTCAGGTAGCATAAACATGGCAGATATAACAATAGCAAATACCACAATCATATGACAATTGATATTAGGTATGCATAGACAGGTGTATGTAAGACTTACTGGTTGGGAGGTACAAACTCCTGGCAGATGCCCATCCTCACCCTATTTGAAGTGATACCAAAAGCAGAGAGCAAAAAATACATATGTTCTATATGTAGGCAACATAACTCTTAAGATGGCAAGATACCACTATTAGATGACCAAGAAGTCACTATAAGCCTAGGGGAATTGCCAGATGCAGCAGTCTGTTCGTTATGTCATCACCAGAGTATTCAAGTGTGTTTGTGTGTATGTTGATAAGGAGTTATTCAAATTTAATACACAGTGAATTTTAGCAACTCCTAAAATTAGACAAGCCACGAACTCTAAGATGTATTCACAAAGCAGCAACAGCACCACATCTTGCAATCCAGCGACGAACCTTCACTCCTTGAATTGGGTGGTCACGCATAAACAAGAAGGTGGAAAACAGAAAAAACAAAAAAACAAAGAAAACCACAAGGAGTGATAATTGATGTCAATAGTAACATCACCAGAAAACAGACTCCTACATGCCGCATCATACCTGAGGACAACACTTCATTCATTTTTTAACAATGAGATATGTCTTACTGAAACAGCAAAGCAGAACCTAACAGTACTGCTACCAATCCAGAGGAGCACACACAAAACTGATATATCAATGGCCCTTTCAGCACCCCATATATCCTCGAGGGAAGTTTGAACTTCAAAAGCCATTACTAAAAGGTCTATGGAGAAAGCAAAAAATTTAGATACTAGAGGCTAATCAATAATAATGACACAATGTGATGGGTTTTTTTTTCTTCAAAAGAAACCAACTAAAGAACTAAGAAAATCCAAAGGCACAATACAGTTGTCCTCTGGTTGAATACCGATATCAACAGAGATAATAACACCAGACACTATCCTTGCAACACTTAAATGTGGTAAATTCATATGATATCTCAAAGACTGACACCCAAAAGATATAATGATACTCTCAACAAATCTTGGTTTACTCCCTTGCACCCTAGCAAAACCAGGCTCTCATTTACACTCAGAATATGACATTAGTTATCAATAATTAGGTTGGAGACCATACCAGAACAATGCTGAGGGAACACCAACACTAAATGGTTGCATGTTGGTGTCACCATTGTCCAATACATACTAAGCCTACAAATTTTCCAATAATAAAATCAGTGATCAGATACAAAATTAACCAGCATAGTTATATGTAGTCTCCTGATATTAACTAAGAACCCAAACCAAGAGTTTTTATTTGACAGTTCAGATTTAAGAATACATTATCAATATTAGGGAAATTTTTAGACAGACTTTGTTACCTTCAAGGAAAAGACTTCTCCAAAACCTGCGCCTCAGAAAAACATAACATCTAAAGTCCAACGAAATATATATCAATAGACATTGAGGCACAGCTAACCATCTTGATACTTAAACCTGATATTGCCTTCAGGTAGAAAAAACAACTCTTGCTCCAGTAACATCCAACTAATTAAAATGAAACTGATGGGAAAAGATGAAGGCATAGGTAGGTGCCCTGTCACACTACAGATATATTCTGTGGATAACAAACTATTCATCCATAATGTAATGGAGCTATATAACTATATTTCAGAGTGGAACAACATACTCTCAACGACCTATTTGCAACTAGAAAGCACATATCGAATAGGAATAAGAGCACTTCCTTCCAAAAATGGAGCACAGCAAGAGCCAATCTCCTCTGTCCAGGGATCATTGGAAATGAACTACAATTCCCATTAACTGAAGCTGTAGACCAAAAAGAGGACTGGCAAAATGATATCTGCAAACACTACGAATTTCCAGCGAGGCAAGGACGGATATAGGTAATTGACAGCAATATACATACATGTAACGTTTAGGTAAGGTATAGATTATGAACATTCTGATAAAGTCAGATATAGGATCTTTTCAGTGGGTCATTCATGATGCTCTAGCAACGGAAGCAAATTGTAATGTTTTGTCAGGATATTCCACCACTTCTGAAAAAAATTAATACCAAATCGGCTCTTAAAGATGCTAAGATAGAGGAAATTTAGAACTTCCAGGATCAGGAAAAATACAAAGCAACACACACATACACAGCACCAAACTATAAATCCACATCAGCAAACAATATACAAATATAAACACTTCTAAGACTTGAAGGAGATTATATGTATCATTCTAGAGGCAAGAGTTCATCTGCTTGGCTTCCTATTATATTCTGACGATAATAAACAGGAAAGAATAAAAACTGATGACTAGTACCCCATTAACGCATACCTCACTAATCACTTCATACACCAGTTGCTTTGCAGCCTCAATCTGTTCACTTGACCCATCAATTTGAACAGTCCTCTCTTGTGATGTATCACCTGGAGGCAAGTGCAAAGGGATCACCTGCGACAAGGTAGTAAAGATAAGAAAGCTGAACTAAAATCTCAAAAACATAATTCCTTTTCACAAAGCAAAGGATTGGAATTCTTCATAAAACAAAAGCACTATTGCTGACAAAAAATGCAACTTATTTGGTAATAATAGCTATTTTGAAGTTACCTGAATACGAGCTCCAGTTCTTGCTTGCATATTTTTTATGGTTTCACCTCCTTTACCAATAACAAGACCAACCTAAAACACAAATCAATAGACATAAGACAAATAGTATAAAGCTGACCGTAACATGAACAAACTAAAGCGCTAAATATTACCTTGTTGTTAGGAACTTTCAAGGAAAATTGCTCTCCTCCAGATTGCTGTCCAGGTAATCTCCGGGAAACTAGACCAGAACCACCTGAATCAGCCTGTTTCAAATACATATTGCACAATTACCAAACTGAAAACAACAGAACTAATGGCTGAAATCATGAGGAAGATGGATGTGATTCAACAAAAGAATTACTGGAGTTAACACTTATAAGTATTGCAAGGCAAAGACTAGTACCTCAGCAAGAACCTCAGTAATTAACTGCTCAGCCTTAGCTATTTGGTCTGGAGTACCCATTAGTTCAACTGCTCTATTTGGAGAATTAGGATCAGCATCCATGTCTCTAGTAACCTGAATCTTGGCTCCAGACTGGAGTTGAAGATACTTGATGGTCTCCCCACCTTTTCCTATAATCACACCAACTCTGCCATTTGGTATTTCAATCTTCTTGCTCTGCCCCGGATAACCATATGAACTTGTCACTGAAGGAGCAGCAACGGGCTTGTCTGCATTCAAGAAAAAACACATCTTCTAACAACTCTACAAGATCTTATAATAGACCTAACATGCTATCATCGTGAAACTATACATTAAAACCAGGAAGTGAAAGCTAAAACTCTACTAAATCACATCAGTGGTAGCCAATTGCCCAATTTACACTAATTTGGTACGGAAAAATGTTTACCATCAAAAATATTTTGTGGTCCGGGTGCCTTTTTTGGGTATAATAGTATGTGGGTGATATATGATAATCGAACAATGAGCTATATACCTTACATTCACAGGAATCAAATCCACTGCCACCAGCTTCGTCATTTTAGCAAATATAAACACTATTTGATATAAACAAAGAACTACAACTAAAATTACAAGGTATAACAACATCTGTAAAAACTACTCATTTTTTCCTCCTTTTGGGTAGTATCTCAAAAGGTAACGAATTTCAGGAAAATATAAATTTTTAAAAGAAAAATAATTTCAAATTCATTTCTTTTTAAAAAAAAACCCAAATTCATGTCCAAACATCCAAAGAGAGCAGACAAACTACGATAAACACAAAATCAATAACAATAAAAGACTAGAAATCTCACAACCCTCACGTTCATAGGAATCAAATCCACCAGCACCACTATTGTAGCAAATATAAACACTATTTTGATATAGACAAAGAACTACTGTAGAAATTAAATTCATTTGCTCCTTTTGGTGCAGTATCTCTAACTGTATTTAATTTCAGAAAAATATCTAATTTCATGTCCAAAACATCCAAATAGAGCAGACAAACTACGCAAAACACAAAATCAAGCAAAAAACTAGAAATGTCACAACCCTAACGTTTGCGTAGGATTCAAATCCACCAGCACAGGCACCGCTTATGTAGCAAATATAAACACTATCTTGAAATAGACAAAGTACTACTATAGAAACTAAACTCATTTGCTCCTTTTGGTGCAGTATGTCTAAATAATTTCACGAAAATATCTCAATTTCATGTCCAAAACATCCAAGAAGAGCAAACAAACTACGCAAAACACAAACTCAATAACAAGCAAACGTACTAAAAAATCTCAAAACCCTTATATTCCTATGAATCAAATCCGCCGCCACCAGAACCACCACCACCACCGTTATTAACAATTCTAGGTTTTTTATACAAAGTGCATCTGTAAAATTAAGCTCAATTTCTCCTCCTTTTGGTACAGTATCTCTAACAGTATAGAATTTCAGAAAAAATATACATTTAAAAAAAAAATACCTCAATTTCATGTCCAAAACATCCAAAAAGAGTAAACAAACTACGCAAAACACAATCAATAACAAACAAAACCACCAAAGACTACAGTAAAAATCTCAAAACCCTTACGTTCGTAAGGCGAATCAAATCCACCACCACCGGCACCACCACCAGCACCAGAACCATTATTATCAACTCTAGGTTTCTTCGCTTCAGCACTATTCAACAACCTCGCAGCAATCTCCTGCGCTTTCTGTTTCGCCAACTGAAAATCATCCATAGGTGGCGGCACACTGTTATACGAAGACGGAGGAGCAACCGCAGCACCACCAGTAGTACCATCAGGTGGAGATAACGAAGAGATCGGAGCAGAAAATCCAGTAGGTCTACGTGTACCAGGAGACGGCGTCGTTTGATCATCGTACTTCCTCTTGTTAACGCCACCGGCGGCGGCGTCTGATCCGCCGTACTGTGGTTCTTCCGCCATTGATTTAGATTTGATTTTTTTAGAGAGAAAAAAAGAAGGCGGCGGCGGCGAGGGTTTCGAAAACCCTAGTAAGAGAAAGTAGTGAAGAGAATGAGCAAATGGGGGTCAATAGTGAGTTTTATAGGGATTTGACTCTACGACTCATTGAGCTATCTTCCTTAACGAACTCGCGACCAAAATGAGCCACAATAAGTTAAAAATGACACAAATAAGCCACTGATTTAGTTTGTAACCAAAATAGGCTACCCGGATTTTTTTTTTCCGTTTTACCATATTTTGTTAACGTCCCGTTAACTGACGGGAACAGTGAATAAGTCAAAAAAACGGAGTAAAAAATTTCGTGTTATAAAACAGAACTAAAAGTTCCGGGTTTCGAAATAATTTATTCTTAACCCGGAACTATTTGTTCCGTGTAATTTTTTTAAAAAAAAATTACGTAAAACGGAATTATTTATTCCGGGGTATGAATTAAATTTTTTTTTAAAAAAAAATACGGAACACGGAACAATTCGTTCCGGATTAGGTTAATTTTATTTGGGAACCCGGAAAAAATTATTCCGTTTTAGGTGCAAAACCCGGAAACAATTTGGTACTCCCTCGCACTCTTTAAGAGTTGTTATAGCTTCACTTAGGCGACCATTTTTGCAAAGATAATTCAAATGGGTATCTGAAAATCTTGGTTCTTGTGTTGAAAAATTGATGATGTTTTTGGTTTATGGTGAAAGTTTTGGGGTAATTCAGAAATTGTTGGAAATATTGATTTACAAGGAAGAATTACACTCTCCATTGGAGAGTGCCCAATTTTTGTTTTTCGAGTTTTTGACTAATTTGCTGTTGGTGAAGAGTTAGTGATGAATGAGTTGCAGAGAGGAACTCGCGACCAAAATGTGTGCGAGGGAGTACCAAATTGTTTCCGGGTTTTGCACCTAAAACGGAATAATTTTTTCCGGGTTCCCAAATAAAATTAACCTAACCCGGAACAAATTGTTCCGTGTTCCGTATTTTTTTTAAAAAAAAATTTAATTCATACCCCGGAATAAATAATTCCGTTTTACGTAAAAAAAATTTAAAAAAATTACACGGAACAAATAGTTCCGGGTTAAGAATAAATTATTTCGAAACCCGGAACTTTTAGTTCCGTTTTATAACACGGAATTTTTTACTCCATTTTTTTCGACTTATTCACTGTTCCCGTCAGTTAACGGGACGTTAACAAAATATGATAAAACGGAAAAAAAAATCCGGGTAGCCTATTTTGGTTACAAACTAAATCAGTGGCTTATTTATGTCACTTTTAACTTATTGTGGCTCATTTTGGTCGCGAGTTCTTCCTTAACTATACTAGATATTTTTATTATTTTATTTTTATATTTATTTTTGACGAAACTCAAAGATTTATGATTTAAAGAGGTTTTAGGCCCTGTTTAGTCATGAAAATAATAATTTTTTAGAATTGGAGTTGGTGTTATATTTGGTCATTATTATAAATTGGATTGTTTTTTGAAATTTTGTGGGAAAAATAAGAGTGTTTTCATTTTTTCTAAAATAATTTTCATTAAAGTGAAATAATTCTTATAGCCATATACTACTATTTTTACTTTTTTTTACTAAAGTGAAATAATTTTTCGAAAAAAAGTGAAAAAATTCCATGACCAAAGGGCTACTTAGATTTTCATTTTTAGTTATGTGATTTCGAAATTAAATTTATATATTTTCTAGCTTTCTTTGAATTAATGAGGTTTCAATCTTCATTCTAGTTATACGATCTCTAAATTAGATTTATGTATTGTCTAAGCTCTTCTTGAATTATTGAATGTATTTACCTCTGTTCTTAAGTCTAACTGAATTTGTTGTAATATTGTGTGTTTATTTACGGTATGAGTTCTAATAATCAATGGCGGATTCAGGATTCAGAGATCGTGAGTGCTCGGGAGGTTCGAACACATATATTGATGTCCAAAGCCTTTAAGGTTAAATTAAAGCACTCAGTTATCTTCTTGATTTACTGAGTGCTTTTCTAAATTTCATTCTAATTTTTATATTTTTTTTTATATAATTATACCTAGTCTATGTTGGATTTAACGGGTGTCGGAGCACCACGAAATCGGCCATAGGTCCGCCCACTTCTATGCAATTTTTGATTTACAGTGGTTTAAGTGTGATGAGTCAAATCTCGCAACTATGTTGGTACCGTATTCAAGGAATTAGTGCGCCGTTTAAAAAATAATCAGCAATGGTACTCTGTTTTCTCGTCATTTTCCAGTGCTTCCTATTATATTGATTCAGAGTCCTTTCAATATTATTTAAACAGCTTCCGACAGAAATGCAAGATAAGGTTGTGTATAATACATTTTTGTACCCAAAATCGAACCCGAAATCTCTGGTTAAGAATTGAGTAATCTCATCACTACACGACAACCCATGTTGGTCATTCCATATGGATTTTGACAAGTTCCAGACATGTCTTCTTCCCATCAATGCAAGATAATTTGGTGGTACTGAATATTTTCCAGAAGCATTAAGATTATATTTCATGTTTGTGTATCATTCGCTCATTACCCATTTAAGCTTATACTTTGATGCCAATTGTTATCAGTTGGAGGGATCCATAATTTTTTTAAACTTTTATAATTAAAAAAATGAGATCGTGTTTTGTCTAATCTAAGATTAAATACTTATGCACCCTATACAACGAAAATTCTACATAAATATAGCATGTGTTTGGTATGGATGAAAATATTTCCCAAAAAAAAACTATGGAAATATTTTCCTTAATAGATATATGAAAAATGAGTTTCATAAATAACATTTGACGTTAATTATCTTCAACCTCTTCCAACTCCAACCCAATTTCTTTCCATCCCCTGACCCCACTCGCTGCCTCGTGCCTCTTACCCCAAACTCCTAGCACCCCCACCTCTACCATCTACCCTATCGATCACTTCTGTTCCGACCCCACCCCTCAACCCCTACCACCATGTCTTTCCATCTCCATAGTGTTTGTGAAAATATGTACTATTATAAAAGCACGAAGTCCTTTAACAAAAAGTCATTCATCTTTTTTTAGTATTTAAGAAATTGATAAAATTATAATTTCATATTTTTTTTTATATTTAAAATTCCAAAATTAATTAAAATTTTGATTATAGATTTTTCTTTAATTTCGAGTTCGGCTCTAATTTAGTGTGGTGAAAGTTTTAGTCAATCAGTTCGATTTTCAATTCTTGAAATAAGAAATTCATTTTTTTCGAAGAAACTAAATTCATAAAAGCATATATATAGGCGTATGTTGGATAACTTTGTAACTAAAAAATAATGATTGTCCTGAAGTTTTAAATTTCATATGTGAAATTCTAAGATATTGTGCAACTTAAAATTTCTTGATGTTGATGATTTTTTTAAAATATAAACAAAAAATGGTCATTAGACGTTGTCTCTTTCGTATCAACCACCCTTATGACCTTTAGTCTATCCACATTCCAATTTGCCATTGACCTAAAACTAAATACAACCTATAAGCTTTTAGTCCTTCAACCTCTTCACAACCAAGTCAGAACAAGTCAATTACTCATTTCCCAAATGAAAACTTGTAACTATATCCTTCGACTATCTAGTGTAGCGATATGGTCGTAGTATACACTATCTATATACGCTGGTTGTATTCATTGTGTATAGGTATGCATAGTGTCACTTATCATATTTCTTAGAAATTAATGACCTCTCACCCCCTATCCTACCCTACCCATACACACACAAGAGAGAGAGAGAGAAAAGAACATGCCACTAAATGGTGGATATTTTGTAGATAATAAATTGCTTTGGGGATTAATGAAGTTATAGGATATATAGAGTATGTATTTCTAATAATGGTTCAATCATATTGTATTAATGGTTTCTTTTAATTTGTAGATGAAATTTTGACAAATCAGCATATTTTGAAGAAGTTAAGTGTGTTTTGAGACAAATGATGAGTTATATGAGTACTTTAAAGTAGTGGTTTATAATTTTGCCAAATTGCATAAAAGGGGCGAAGCATAATTATATGATTTTAGAGAAAAGACATAAAGATATCATTGAAGTTGTTTCGAATTTTTTAAAAAAACACCTAAAGTTTACGGAAGTCCTATTAGCCCACGAAACTAGTTTCAATCACAATAAATACACCACTTTGACCAATTTTCAGAGCAAGTACAATGTCACGGATGAGGGGGCGCATGGATGAGTTAAAATTCACCCCCAAGCCAATATAAAATTGCCATGTGGCATTACCAACTTCTTTCTCCAAACAACTCATCTTCTCCAAATAAGAAAAAAAAAAAAAAAAGAAATTTACAGAGTTCTCTTCCATTACTGTAAAAATAAATAAATTGGTGTCTCTGCTCCATCCATTCACTTTAATCAAAATCCCATTCATGACAACAAATTTCTTACTCTTCGATTTCATATTTCATCTCTCATCAAATATTAAAATTTGATTCTCTTTTTCTGATTTCTTAATGATGTTCGTCGGAGACCACATTAATGGATCTGAAAATATCAGACCCATCATCCACCTCGACTTCAGCACGATCAACGCCTACTGCATCACTATCATTGCTTCTTTAGACGACGGTATCGACAGATCGAAAGAAGAAGGTAATTAACACTGATGCAGATTCAAAGTGATACTATCTTAGAATCGAAATATCATTACAACGACGACGGAAAATGAAAAAGGAGAAGGATATTGAAGACACCTGACCATCAACGACAATGATGGAAGAAAGTCTTACCAGTGGAATTCACTATAGTTGCCAAGGGATGTGCAAGCTCTTTATAATTTGTTAAACAATTATATTAAAATTGCAAATTTTAATTTCCTTAATAGTGGAATTCGCCGGAGAAAGAAAAGAGGGGAAAGGAGGATTTCGCTGTCGGAAAAGAATAGAGATCGGAGAGTAAAATGGGTTAAAAGATTAATGGGTCGGAGTTTTATCCGACCCTATATTAAAAGGATAGAAAATATAATATTATATTATTTAATTAGGGAGTGAAATGCACGCTCTGAGGATGAGAACAACTGATGTAAAAGTGTGTATTTATTATGGTTCGAACTAGTTTCGGAGGGTAATAGGACCCCCGCAAATTTTAGGTGTCTTAAAAATTCGGGACAATTTTAATGGTGTCTTTATGTCTTTTCTCATGATTTTATACCAAATATTTGATGAAAGGCCATGATGTTTAAAATCCATGTTAGACAATGTTAGAGATGATCTTAAACGCCAGTATAGTCAAAACTCTCTGTAATGGCGACGTTTGTCCGAAAATTTCACTACTGCTATAGAGAGGTGTTGTTATATATGTATACTGACATTTGACGTTCATATTTCATTAAGTTGTTATAAACAAAAATATGCAAAATTAGAAAGAGCGTGAACATAAAAAAGGCAAACATTAGTAGTCTTTTCCTCGTGAATTTATGAAATAACTGATGTGCACCATTTAGATACAATTTTTCCTTTAAATTAGATATTCGTTATTGAAATTTATTGTGTGCATGACATTAATGATGTTTACCATAAATAGTTTGGTATTTTATTTTGTACATGATATATTTCTTACAAAATATTATTACATAATATTTGAGTATGCTGTTATAGAGAGGTAATTTTACAAAGAGTGTACTATAATAAACGGCATTGCCGTTATAGGTAGGATGCCGTTATAGAAAAGTAAAATAAAACACGAAAATCGGTTCTGGAGAAAATTTGACCGCTATAGTGAAATGTCATTATAATGAGATGATGTTATAAAGAGGTCTGACTGTAATAGTGTTTATATACATGGTTCATGTATATATTGTGTATTTGCTTTACATTGTTTTTTGTATATTTGGAAGCATATTCGACATGGCGAATATGTGCGACTTATATATAAGAATGTTGGAACGAATCTTTTTACTTCTTTACATTGCGAGAGTCAAAATTTATATTAAATATTTATTTAAATATTTTTTACTTTTTTTAAAAAATAAATAAATTGGGGGTAGGGGATTACAATGTGGGGAATCGAACCCTCACTAACAAAGTGGAATTTAGGTAACTAACCAACTAAACTACTAAGATTCCTCACTACTAACAGTCTCGATTACACAATTTTACTATCTTAGAATGTCCTCCATTCATGATTCAACAATTCAACTCAATGGATTCGAGTAGAAAGAGAAAACAACTATAATTAGTAGTTTAACTTGTACTAACAGGTCGACTACACTTACCATTAGAATATCAAGTATAATTATAAGGTACAATATACCACATATAAACTCGAGTTTAAATCTTTGAGAATCAGAAATCAGAAAGCAACTATGTATATATATTGGAGCAGCACACAACAACAACAACAACATACTCAGTGTATTCCCACAAAGTGGGGTCTGTGGAGGGTAAAGTGTACGCAGTTCATACCACTACCTCAGATGAAGTAGAGAAGTTGTTTCCGATAGATCCCGTCTCAGGACAGATAACATTATAATAAGCAGAAAATATAAAAACAAACAACAAAATGTGATAACACACCACTAGATAATAAAATAAATAAGACACCCACAGAGTAATACTATAAACTATCTATTCGAAATCACAAACACCACCAAAACATCACGAATAAGAAACTACAGTCACAGATACAAACAAAGCATTCCTCCCTACTATTGAAGCAACACACGATGATATATATCTCTAAAATATATTTTGAGTAATATCATCGTCACATTAATCATTTTAAAACCTCTTGCATGTAATAATATTCCTACTTGAGCTCTTGTACAACCTTATTAGACGCAGAGGCGAACCTACGCTTAGGGCAAGGGGCTCCTACGTATATGTGTATATAGTTTTATATTGTCACCCCTCATAACAAAGGTAAAGTGGTTTGACTGATTGATTTGAGGTGCACTAGTAAACTTTTAGTGGGCTCACATGGGTTCAATCTCTACTTTAGCTTTTTTCTAAATTTTAATTTTTGACATTTTTTATAGTTGCAACCCAATTTTTCTTCTTTTTTTTTCATTTTTTTTTTAAAGTTTTCAAAGAGTTTCACCCAAGAAGGAAAAACTTAACATGTCTATATTTAGATATTGGTGTCTCACCACTTTCAATTTCCGGCTCCGCCTCTAATTAGAGGTATACAACAACATAACTTGGCATTGCAGATTACATGAATTACATTTTAGTATGAATAATGTGTTTTGTTGGCATAATATGGGATATTGTTGGTTTTCATGTGCTAGTTGGAAGAAATTTTTAATAAAATATGATATTGTATAATATTTTCAATACACGAAGAGAAGCATTTAGAGAAATTAAACAAAGTCTTTCTTTTTAAAAGCAATTTGAAAATTTGAACATTGTGAAACCAGAAGAAAATAAGTGACTAATAAAGCAAGTTTAATATCACATGTTGTAAGGTGAAGTCACAAGTACCTAATGGTAACACCACTAATGTTTATCTTTTTCTTTAGAGATCTTTCCGCAAATAGCTGGACAAATTTACTATTTATTTTTTCTAGCCGATATATATAAATCATACATTAATTATATATAATCATATATGTACTATATATAAATTATATTTATATTAATATATTCATGGGCTATTTTTAATTTAATCAGTGGATAAACTGCTATTTATGTCTTTTATCTGTTTTTTTCTTCCTCACATTTATTCAAAAGTAATAGAGTAGTTCAACAATAATTTCCCACCTTTTAGGTTGGAGTATACAAGAACATTGATAAGGCATTTTGCCAGCTTTTCATTCATATAAAGTTAAGTTCTTTTTTCTTTATTACAAAACAACAACATTATATAACGTGATTTTGCAAGTGAAGTCGTCCGAAAATAGTAAAATATACGCATAATCTTAATTCTACCGTATGAGGTAAAACATAAAATGTAAGAGATGCTGCCAATCATCACCGCCCACTACGACGCTAAATTTTTTGAGTCAGATGCAATGTACACTTCGCACACAAAACATAACTATATATTTCTAGAATCACTAAAGTTATAACGAACATTTAAAAAAATCACACACACAATTACATAAGTACAAGCAATTATAATTACATAAAAATTGCCGATCTTATTCGGTATTTGTGTTGATGGAAGGAAAGCACATTTTGCCCCTACACACCACAATTATTAGTACAAAAAATAAATCGATCAAATTTAAATTCTGAATCCTCCTCTTATCGCGATTATTCGTGCCCGTGAAAAGCAGACATTGCCACTAGAGCTAGTTTTTGGAGATTCAATTTCACAACTGTATCAGTGAACATTTTTGTGTCTTCTCCAGTATTCCCTTCTGGAATATCAACAATGTATGATTCCAAAACAATTGTGTATACTTTTCCATCTTTATTGAATTCATTGACTGATGTGACTGATTTGTAATTGGTCAGCCTGTGCTCACCTCCTACAACTCGAAAGCTTAAAATATGTTTCTCATCGTCTAAAATCTCTAGACGTTCTGTACTTGTGGATGCAGGTATTCCTGATACGACTGTAACTTCTCTTATGCTTCCAACCCCGCCATCACCTGTAGTGTTATGCCGACTTTTTTTAGTAAGCAGGATCGATATCTACAGATATGCACCATATATATATGATCATGCGGGGAGTAACAAGGATGGAGTTAATTAAGTGGACATATTAGGAATTGAATCTCCTTCATCAAAAAAATTCTACTATAGAAATAAGATAAAAAAACATTATTTTTTTTTTGCATATACACAGAATTTTGTATTTCGTTGACATAACATATAAGATTCTAGAGGAAAAAGAGGGAATAAATTTCCGCGTTTGATCAATGAAAAAGAATCACACTCACATATATGAGAGTCGTCATAGTAATGTATAATATAATTAAGTGATAGAAATATGCTTTTTATTGGGATTTAAACTTTTAAATGAAATAATCACACACCTGTCACGATCTTGCAACTTTTGATGAAGTGCTTGTACTTCTCGGGATTATCAAAACGCCGGACGAAAGGCCAAACAACGTCGGCGGGCGCATCGATACGCTGCGTTATGAGAGAAGTGCAAGTGTTTGGTAAATCCTCAAAGGTATGGTAATTTCGAATCAATGGCTCCAATTCAGCAAATTCTTCTTTTGTTAGCCCTTGTGGAACTAATTGACCATCACCATCCATTTTAGTTGACAAATTTGATTGATTGAAAATGGAGAGAAATTGGCAAAGTTGAGAAATATATAGGAAGAGAAGTTATAGGATATCTTTGTGTGGGAGGAAAATACAACTATACAAGTAGATGCTATGTGGGCATGGGTTGTTTGGCTTTAGTATTTATTAGATCGTTATGGACAATCCCGTGCACAAAGTATGAGTGATTTTGTAGATGAAATGACAATAATTAAGCGACTTTCCGCTTGTGAGATAATTACTATTAGTTGAATGAATTTTGCGCTATAAAACAAAGTTGAGTGATTATTTGAGATAAAAATAATTAGTTGAGTGATTTCGGAAGCGGATACCAGAAAAAAAAAAAAAAAAAAAAGAAAAAGAAGAAAAAAACAACATAGCAAAGCTGTACATTCAAGGATCATGTGACAAAGTTTAGTACCTCTTCGTGATCAAAACATAACTTTGCAGCATTCAACCCTACCCACAACTTTTCCTTAACTGTCTAATGTGGAACTTAATAAAACTTATTTTTTGTCACCGATGCGATTTCACTGGATATGTTGTTGTTGCGATAACAGTACATTAATTTAGGTGATGCCGCATCAACTTGGAGACATATGGTAAATTATCTAAGGGTGTCAAATTGACGAGTTAGACTGAATTTGGACGGGTTGAAATGAGCGGATGATGCTGCACCAACCAAAGATATAGGTTAGGACCCTCTAAAAATGATATCACACCAATATCGGATCCTTAAAGAAAATAGTTTTTGGAGGATTCAACACACATACCGCAGTACTTTCGAGGAGTTTGAGAAATTTCTTTCTTCTCTTTTGCATATGTATACAAGAACACAGACACTAGGAAGAGTCATGAATGATACAACTATTACCTATAGTTGGAAGAAAAGAACAGAGAACGCGGATGCACCCACGAGTGTGGCCTAGTGATAAATGAGATTGGCCGAAGTTACTCGATACTTGTACTATTGGGATGCAACATCATTTACGCAATAAACATGGTGAGATAACTAATCCAGGAATTAATAATCCCCGGATAACTTCCATAGAAAAATAGTAAAGCAGTGAGAAAACAGATTTCAAACTAAAAGCCTTACCTTCCATAGAAAAATAGGGCAGTTAAACAATTCAAACAACAACCAAATCCAAAGTTATTTGGACACTTGAAAAAAACAAAATGACAAACCAGAAAAAATTTGCAATAGTTGGACCTGAATAATATATTAAACTACTTCATGTAGGGAAGGAACAGTTCCCCTCACAGAGCCAAAATCACCTCAGAAGAGATCAGCAACCATTTCTGGCAGTTCCTCAATTACTACATTATAAAACTTCTGAATGTCCAAAAGCATCCGTTGGTCGTCCTGGGTGACGAAGTTAATAGCAACACCCTTCCTTCCAAATCGTCCACTACGACCAATACGATGCAGGTAGTTTTCTGGTTGAGTTGGCAGGTCGTAGTTGATAACAAGGGAGACTTGTTGGACATCAATACCACGAGCAAGGAGATCGGTTGTGATAAGCACACGGGATGAGCCAGATCGGAACTCCCTCATAATGATATCTCTTGTGTTCTGATCCATGTCTCCATGAGTTGCAGATACTGTGTGATTAAGGCTACTCATTTTATCAGCGAGCCAATCAACCTTTCGTCTAGTGTTAACAAAGATTACACATTGGGTGATGGCGAAGGTATTGTAAAGATCAGAGAGTGTATCAAGCTTAATGTCTTCCTTATCCACATAGACATAAAACTGCTTAATACCTTCAAGAGTGAGCTCATCACGCTTCACAAGAATCCTCACGGGCTTGTTCATGAACTTTCTTGTAATCTCGAGAGCCTCTGGTGACATAGTGGCAGAGAAAACTCCCACTTGAATTTTTGGTGGCAAAAGCTGGAATATATCGTAAATCTGGAAAACAATAATTGCATAAATATGTTAATTAACCTTCGAACAACAGAAGCATCATTGAGTAAGAAAACAGCAAGGCAAAATTTAAAGTTAAACGCTGACCTGATCCTTGAAACCTCTAGAGAGCATTTCATCAGCTTCATCCAAAACAAACATCTTGATGTGGTCAGGGCGAAGAGACTGCCTGCGCAACATGTCAAAGACACGGCCTGGAGTACCAACCACGACATGAACACCGTTCTGAAGGATCTGCTTATCCTCACGGACACTGGTACCCCCAACACAAGCATGAATCTTCACACCAAGATAGTGACCAAGTGCTCTCATAACCTTCTCAATCTGTTGTGCTAGCTCGCGGGTTGGTGCAAGAACAAGAGCCTGACATTCAAGTATACTGCAATCAAGCTGCTGGAGAACTCCAGAGCAGAAGGTTGCTGTCTTTCCAGTTCCAGATTGTGCCTGCTGGATAACGTCAAGGCCCTTGCAAAAGGGAACAATGCCCCTTTGCTGTATAGCAGATGGCCTCTCGAAACCTTCAAGAAATTCAAAACACTGTTCAGTACCTTGTAAAATCCGGAACGGAGGAAAGGAAACCAGAATTACAAAGAGATGTCAATTTACCATACGCATAGATGCCCCTCAGAAGGTTTTCTTGCAAACCCATGGCATCAAAACTTTCATGAAGTTCATCGTATGATGTGAAGAACTCCTGTTCTTCGGAATCAAGCCTGTTTTTTGGCATATCAAACAACAACAAAAGTCAATCAAATCAATGGCAAAGACTAGAGGCAAAATATATCAGCAGAAAGTGATAATCAATAAATCGAAAAAAAGTGAGAAGACGAGGATGCTTTCTGCAGCCAGAGTAAGATGACTTCAATATAGGAGGGAGGAGATAACTTACAGCTCGTGCATTTTCTCATCGAATTGACGAGTATCAAACTGAGAACATTCGCCTTTCAAGCTTACCATGACTGCAGGGAATAGAACAAAAGAACAAATCAATCAATTAACTACGTCTCAATCCTTGCAAAGATAACAACTCGCCATTCAAATACTACTACAACAATTAGCTATATGAATCTTCAATCCCAACCTAGTTGAGGCTAGCTATAAGAAAACAAATTTGTTATGCAACTCAACCCTTTTCCGCAAACTCTTTCAGTTGTTGGATGCGCAAAACAATCCACAATACCAAACTTTCTGAAAAATCACTACGTTACGCGATTAATCACCAAAAATTAAAGAGCGAAGGTCAAAAAACACCTAAAGTATCCCGTTTTTCAAGTTTCATACCTTACCTATCAACGAGTTTCGTACTCGAACTATCACCAATTATTTATCAAAATACACCTCAACTATCAATCGTTTCCTTTTCCTACCTGAACCACTGTGATATTTCATGTAGAAAAAGTAACAACTGATAGTTTGGGTGTGTGTTGATAATTAATTGATACCCCACAATTAATACCTAACTATAGAAAAATCACTACGTTACCTATCGTTTCATAATGTATCGTATGGTAATTATATGTTGTGTTGTATCGTACTATATCGTTTTCGAATCAAAACAAACATGATACTGATAGTAACAATGCAACAATACAATACGATGAGTAACAACCATCCAAACACATAAACTAAAACAAACAGAAACAAGAATCCAGCAAATACCTGATTTGAGGACTATTAAAACTTGCAACTTTTTTCTTCAAGAATTTATGATTGTGTTGTGAAGGTCCAAGAATAATACTTATATAGTTTTCTCCTCCTGTTCTGCCGCCTTAATTCTAATAAAAACTGAATAGGAAAAAATATTCCTAAACTACTTAGGATTAGGACATAATATTAACGATTTCCTTAAGTATTACTTGAGCAGTAAGTTACTCCTCCGTTTTCGTTTCGTTTTGCTTAGCCTTTATGATAAAAAATAGTTGTTTCAATTTATTATTAATGAGAATTTTGTTACATTTTTTCTTTTTTATCCTTATTATTAATAGTTAAATTTAGAATTTCAGAATATCATTAATAAGATTAATTTAGTAAAATACACCCCTGATTAAAAATTTTTTTAAAAGGTGTGCAAGTCAACGAGGGCCAAATAAATTATTAACTCTCACATTTGGTACCCGTTGATTTGATTAATTTGCTTCGTAAAACCTGTATAAAACGAAAACTCTCGGAGATTTTCTTTCATTTTTAGGATATAAAACTCGAAATTCCTAGTTAAAAAACGAAAAGAGCATACCCATACCATTAAATCTAGTATTGTTCAAAACCGAACAGTAACCGATAAGCTAATCATAAAATTAATTTATTGATATTGAGCTATCAATAAATAATTGGTGAACGGATTAAAATTTTATAATTAGCGACCTGTTTCTAGATATGTAAAGTACATATTATTAAACCTAATGCCTCACTAACTCATTTAATATTTTGATTTTCTGTTGCTCCTTCTTGCTCTCTGTTTTGGTGGTTCTCAAGTGCTAAGCGTTTTTAATACAGTGAAAGGAAATCTTCTTTTTTTTTTTTTTTTTTTTTTTTTAATGGAGCATAAATTTCCTTGGAAAAGATGGTACCAAGGAATTGCTAATATATCAATTAGCCGATAACCGCTCGAAAATTGCTAATATATCAATTAGCGAACCAGCCGATATCTTATTGGTTGGCTAGCGGATTAGAACATTTAAAAGCCCCGATAATCGATAAGCTAAATCATTAAGCGTAATTATCCATCTGATAAACAACCCTAATTAAATCCCTCAGTTGTTAACCAATCACTTTCTTTTGTAATAATCATAGCGTTGGGAACCATTTATGTGCATAACAATTAACTATACGAGGTATTTGTTGTCGAGGAAATAAGATCTCTTGCCCTCTTACGAAATGAATAGAAGAAAATGACCTTTTTCAGATCTTTTGTGTGTAAAAAGTGAAGATCTCTTTGTCAAAAGGCCATAAAACTAAAAAAGAATTCATAAAGGGCTAGAAAACAAGTTCTCCCTTTGTTGTCACTTACCAACACATACACAAATTATTCCATCTATCAACAATGTCATACCAGTGTGGCTTCATAATGGGGTTTGAGAACGTAGAATGTACGCAAAAGTTATCTAAATCTTATGAAAGTAAAGAGGTTGTATTTAGGGGTGTCACACCCCTTTTTCGCTTCGGGTTCGAAGGGTTTTTCCAATTAAAGTGACGATATTGAATAGGGATTATTTTTATTTACAGAGTCGCCACTTGGAATTGAGTTATGGTGTTCCAAGTCACCTTTTGAATCCCCATTCAAAAGGAAATTGACTCTTTAATATTGGTCTACGAACTAGAAATTCGGGTAAGAAATTCTATTGACCGAGGGGAAGGTGTTAGGCATCCCTCGAGTCCCGTGGTTCTAGCACGGTCGCTTTATTGACTTATACTTAGCTTCTAACTATTTTGGATAAATGATATTTGTAGGCCTTGATTCGCTCATTTTTTATGTCTAATTTTTATTAGTCTCGACTTAGATGCATAATTGCATTCTAAGTCTTGACAGACAACCTTCTTCACTCAAATGCACCATATCTATGAGGCTTCGTCTACAAGTCTCAATTTTAATTAATTAATAAGACAATATTTTCCAAGGTGCAACTTTGCATCCTCGAATTTCATATTTGTTATTAAGTGTACAGAGAAAGATGCATACTTGCATTCTTAATCGAAACCAATTTATGGGGAGCCTAAAGCTTATCTAGCGTTAAAGGCATCCATTCGTCTCTTGTAAACTAGAGATAATTTCTTCTTAGTCATATTACTCTATTTTTACTCTTTTTTGCAACGAGTCTTGAATTAATCCGCGACTCATCTCACTACCTTACAAATATTATGTTTTTTTTTTATTGCGATGGATCTTGAATAAATCCACGATCCATCTCACTCAAGCTCCCTCTAGTTAATTCATTTAGGCCTTAAGCGTATTTAGAGAACAATATCGAGGTCAGAGCAATTAGGAACCCGAGTTGTCATTGTCAGAATGAAATATATATTTGATGAGCCAAGGCTTACTCAAATAAAAATAAAATTGAAACAAAGCATTTAGACTATCTTCAAACAATGGCAACAAAATAAAAATTATGACCGTCACTAGTGACTTATTAACCATGGCGTAATTAATGAACTCATAAAACACATTGCTTTTAGATATATATACAGTATGCACCAAACTTGAAATTAGTATTAAATCCATGTAGTAAAGAATTTGCATTTTTGGCTAATGTAATGATACGTTTAATTTAATCTTAAATTATGCTCACAGTGAATAACTTAAATCCATATAAATTAAAAGCAACTAACTAGATAAAGTATCAACTTTCAGCTATTAAATTATTAACAATCAGTTAAGACTACTCACATCTCAAAATCAAATTACCCAAAGCTATACGTGAATGTTTTTCCTGAGATACTACTTATTTCCCATGATCTTTAAAATACTTAAACCCTGAATAAAAAATTATTATGAATTTTTTTTTTGTATGAAGTGTCGAGAAAACACAATAGTCACTTAATCATTCAACCAAACCGATTAAGTTTCAAAAACACTATCTGGAGTGCCAAGAAAACACAACAATATACTTACGAGATGAACTGAGCGGGACGGGAGAAAATAACATTACTTCAAACTGATATCCCACATAAATAATCTAAACATACATGCTAAATAAATAAAATTAAAAAGTCATTTCAAATAATTTTTGTTCATGCTTTGATTCACAATAAAATTTATAAAAATAGTAGTACAAAATCGGATAAGAACCTGTGCGATAAACTAAATCGAGTATAGAAGCAAGGACGCCGTCACCGGAAACTCAAACGGGGACAACAACTTAACTCATCAATATCTAAAGAACTCTCTATTTTTCATCTCTGTCTTTGGTATTTTTGTTTTTTGTTTCTCTCTGTTTTCTAACTCCTTTTGCTATTTTTTTTTTTTTTGCTCCCTTTGCTTTTTTTTTTCGTGTATCCCTCTGTTTTTCTTTTCAAGTGTTGCTCCTAAGTGTCCTTTTTTTTTTTTCTAGTTGTAGGTGGGTGTATGTATATATAGTGTGTTGTATGTGTAGGTTGAGAGGTGTGCAGTGCATGTGTGTGTGTGTTGTGTATGCATGCAGAAGGTGGGGGGAAAAATGGGTGAGGTGGTGAGGGAGTTGAGGTAAGTGGGGTAGTTTAGGATGCTTTTTTTTTTTCCTCTTTTTTTTTTTCTTTTTAGTTAAAAATATAAACAAAATATAATAATAAAAATATTAGCTATTATTTTGAACGAATAAAAATGTAGAAAATATAAATAGCTAGTCCTAAAAATATAACTAAGAAAATATTAGTATCACTAGATTATTTATTTAAACTAAATTAAAAGAAAACATATTAGATGAAAATTTTCTTTTCTTTTAAAAATTAAAAACAAAATTTATCCAAAAATGTGATTCTATTTTTTGAATTCTTTTTCACAATTTTTCAAATAAAATCAACTAAAAATGAAAATAAAAGTTAAAATAAAGATTAGACAAAAAATAAATATTTAATGCTAAAAATAGGTTAAAGTTCGAGGAGTGTCAAAAATCACGTGTCTACATTTGCCCCTCTTTGTCTGAGAACACGAAGAGTTTTCAGACAAAGAAGTAGACAACGAGACAAGTTTTGACCCTACTGTTATTTGGAATGAAAAAAGAAAAGAAGGAAAAGATGCAACCGAGTCTTGATTTTGGACAGCCTACATATCTCGGGTTATAAGGGAATCAGGTCACGTGTAGTTCAAGGAGGTGGAATGGTGAGACGATGAGTTAGAGGTGGAGTGAGGTCCCGTCGAGTCTCCGATTCGTGGCTCCCGTCATTACATAAAAATAAAAGACGAGAATAAAAATGATCCTTCAAGTACAAAATCCTATCTATTCCGCTTCTGTTGAATCTTGACTTGAATCTTCATGCTTCCTCAAGTGATAATATGTCTGCTCTCCTCTTAAGTTGAACTTGACAGTGAATTTTTCTTCATGTCGATTTTGGTTATTGGAGATGAACTTGAAAATCGGCCCTATTCTTCTAGCGGACACTTGCTCCTTCTGACTTTGAATTTGAAAATAGCCATGTTTTTCAGGCGGGCTCCCGAACTTGAATTGAAAATTGACCCTATTCTCCAGGCGGGCTCCTGAGCTTCAAAACTGAAAATAATCTCTATTCTCCAAACATGTTCCTGAACTCAAAATAAATAATGAACTAGAAAAGTAAATCCCATTTTCCAGGAGGGTCCTGTTGATCCCATTTTCCAGGAGGGTCCTGAGCAGAAAAGTAAAGTCCCATTTTTCAGGAGGGTCCTGTTGATCCCATTTTTCAGGAGGGTCCTGCTAAGCTAAATCCCATTTTCCAGGAGGGTCCTGAACAGAAAATAAAGTCCCATTTTTCAGGAGGGTCCTAAGCTGAAAAGTAAAGTCCCATTATTCAGGGGGTTCCTGATAATCCCATTTTTTAGGAGGGTCCTAAGCTGAAAATAAAAATCCCATTTTGCAGGAGGGTCCTGAGCAGAAAAGTAAAATCCCATTTTCCAGGAGGGTCCTGAGCAAAAATAAAGTCCCATTTTCCAGGAGGGTCCTGTTGATCCCATTTTTCAGGAGGGTCCTGCTAAGCTAAATCCCATTTTCCAGGAGGGTCCTGAACAGAAAATAAAGTCCCATTTTTCAGGAGGGTCCTAAGCTGAAAAGTAAAGTCCCATTATTCAGGGGGGTCCTGATAATCCCATTTTTTAGGAGGGTCCTAAGCTGAAAATAAAAATCCCATTTTGCAGGAGGGTCCTGAGCAGAAAAGTAAAATCCCATTTTCCAGGAGGGTCCTGAGCAAAAAGCAAAATCCCATTTTCCAGGAGGGTCCTGTGCAGAAAATAAAGTTCCTGAGCAAAAAGCAAAATCTCATTTTCCAGGAGGGTCCTGTTGATCCCATTTTTCAGGAGGGTCCTGAGCAGAAAATAAAGTCCCATTTTTCAGGAGGGGCCTGAGCAAAAAGCAAAATCCCATTTTCCAGGAGGGTCTTGTTGATCCCATTTTCCAGGAGGGTCCTGCTAAAATATAAAGTCCCATTTTTCAGGAGGGTCCTGAGCTAAAAATGTAAAATCCCATTTTTCAGGAGGGTCCTGGGCAAAAAGTAAACTTCCAAATAACACGAACAAAAATTTTGCCCCAGTTTGTACCACAATTTTTGTGAGTGTTTAAAAATCATAACTATTTGAAAAATGAAGAGGGTGAATCCAACCCTGCCCCATTCCAGAGAGTGCTTCTCGCAAACGTAAAAGATAATAAATTTTTACTATGACTGTAATCTAGCAAGCTTATATCGCAATATTGCTTCTTGCATTCGCTGAGGTGAAGAATTGCCCCCTTCTAATATCAAGGCTTCAAAACCTTTGATTTGCAGGCAACACCTATCTCTGTTTCAGACAAAGAAAAATTGTGAGTTTAACAACATGGTGGTTGGTTCGTGGCATTTGACTTTTGATTCAATTGCTCCTGCACTTGTCATGTTCAGCTTTGTTTCGGGCCGTTGATGAGTATCATTAACTTGTATTACTTTGACCCAAAATTCTGGTTACCCGATGACTGTAACTCAAACCATATCTTCATTTCATAGCGCCTCTGAATTTTAACTTCTGTCGCAACTTCGTATTCTTACGAATCCGGAAACTGTCAGATGATGACCATTCTTAGGTGTTTTGTTTCACTTTGAATCATGTTTCTTTTATGTGTTGGTCCTTTCCCCTGCTTTTCACCATTGAAGGAGTTGATAGCAAATTTTGAAGTCCTTTCTTACTTGTTTTGCCATGGACTGGACTCAGAGACAATAGACGAATGAGGACGGTGATTTTTTATTTTGATAACAAAGACAAGAAAGAAAAAAAAAATGGAAATATTGACCGGAAAGAAACATGACAGGCGACCTTATTTCCCAAAAGAAAGAAGGAAAGAAAACTTATCTGAATATTATAGCCGGTTCTAGTGATTATGACATGCATTTGGTATCAAGCAGCCCGATCTTTCAATCTCAACCATTTAGCCACCTTTGCCAACTTATTGAATTCAAAACTGAGTTTTGCTTTTGAGCCTGTCGCCTCTATATCACAAACCTCATCCGGCTAGCGAAGCCCCAAAGAGCTTTCACCAGCAAACCTCTCTCATCTCACCATCGCCTTATGGTGCCCGTGAGGGTTTTTCACCAATAAGACTCTCTCATTTTATTTTTATTTTTATTTTTCATCTCACCATCGCCTTATGGTGCCCGTGAGGGTTTTCACCAATAAGACTCTCTCATTTTTGTTTCTGTCGTATTTCCTTTATGCTGATAAGGACAAGTGCGACCCAAAATATAGAACATCATGTCACCATACCATGCTTAGTCTCGACATTTTCAAAGATTGATCTGAAGGTCTTTCTCTGGTTGTAACGTGGCTTTTGGATTGGGTTAGAAAGAAAGGGTGACATGAGGCTCAAAAGACACTTAACATAGGGTGAGACTTACAACTTTTGAAATCGACACACAAAGAAAATAACTTTTGCCCCAGTTTCTTTTAAACTGGGTGACTTGAATTTTTTACTTGGTTGGACCGAACCCCAGAGTAGGGCTGCCTACGTATCTTGTCATAGCAAGAATCAGGTCAAACGTAGTTCATGAAATTTGTTCTTTTGCTTGATTTTGATTTATATTTTTATTTTCATTTTTTTTTTTTTTTTTTTTTTGGGACACTTCTCTCTTGTGATTTTTTCTGACTCCATTTTTCTTTTTCGACACTTTTATCATTCATTTTTTTTTTTTGATTCCAAAAGAGGGGTACGAAAGAAAGTAAAACTTAAGCTCAAATGGGATAGACAAATGATGACACAATATTTGGATAGTGGAATAAAATGCCTTCGTCATATCAATCTTTCAAATATGCCAAAACCAAACATGTGAATAGCAATAATGATAAATAAAGATCATACATAATATCTTTTAACCGCATCGGCATTGATAGCCACTTCTACCATTTTGCCTTCTACATCGGTCAAATATAATGCACCATTGGGCAACACTTTCTTCACCATGAAAGGACCTTGCCAGTTCGGGGAAAATTTGCCTTTAGCTTCAACCTGATGGGGAGGATGCGCTTTAATACTAACTGCCCAACTTCAAAATGTCTGGGCCGCACTTTTCTATTGTATGCTCGTGCCATTCTCTTCTGGTATAGTTGGCCATGACATACTGACGTTAATCTTTTTTCATCGATCAAACTCAATTGCTCCAATCGGGTCTTGACCCACTGATCATCGTCAATCTCAGCTTCCACAATGACTCGAAGAGATGGAATCTCAATTTCTGCAGGTATAACTGCTTCGGTCCCATATACTAACGAGTAGGGAGTTGCACCTATTGAAGTACGAACTGTAGTACGATAACCCAATAAAGCGAAAGGTAACTTTTCATGCCATTGTCGGGAACCTTGCACCATCTTTCGGAGTATCTTCTTTAGGTTCTTATTAGCAGCTTCTACAACACCATTTGCCTTGGGGCGATATGGAGTTGAATTCCGATGCGTAATCTTAAATTGTTGGCATACCTCTTGCATCAAATGACTATTGAGATTTGCAGCATTGTCTGTAATAATTATTTTTGGGATACCAAATCGGCAAATGATGTTGAAGTGAACAAAATTCACCACAACTTTTTTGGTCACCGACTTGAAAGTTACTGCTTCCACCCACTTTGTAAAGTAATCAATTGCTACCAAGATGAACCTGTGCCCATTTGATGCTTTCGGTTCAATAGGTCCAATCACATCCATTCCCCAAGCCACGAAGGGCCATGGAGCAGACATTGTATGTAACTCAGAAGGAGGAGAATGTATCAAATCCCCGTGCACTTGGCATTCATGACATTTACGGACGAATCGAATGGAATCTCGCTCCATGGTAAGCCAATAATAACCTGCCCGAAGTATTTTCTTTGTCAACACATACCCATTCATATGCGGCCCACAAACTCCAGAATGTATTTCAGTCATGATAGTGGAAGCTTCTCTGGCATCTACACACCTTAAAAGTCCTAAATCTGGAGTCCTTTTGTACAAGATCCCCCCACTTAAGAAAAATCCGCTAGCCAGTCGTCGAATAGTCCTCTTTTGGTTACCATCGGCATGTATTGGATATTCTCCGGATTGAATGTATTTTTTGATATCATGGAACCAAGGTTTACCATCGAGTTCTTCTTCGACCACATTGCAATAAGCGTGCTGATCATGAATTTGTATATGCAAGGGGTCAATATGAGTCTTGTCGGGATGTTGGAGCATCGAAGATAAGGTTGCCAAGGCATCAGCAATCTCGTTATGAACTCTAGGAATGTGTTGAAACTTTACCAATACAAATCGCCGACAAAGGTCTTGCAAACAATCTCGATATGGTATAAGCTTCAAGTCGCGAGTTTCCCAATCTCCTTGGATCTGGTGGACTAACAAGTCTGAGTCACCTAACACCAATAGTTCTTGAATTCCCATGTCGATAGCCAGTCGCAGGCCCAAGATGCAGGCTTCATATTCCGCCATATTATTGGTACAATAGAATCGAAGTTGGGCTGTTATGGGATAATATTGTTCTGATTCCGAAATAAGAACTGCTCCTATTCCAACTCCTTTCACATTAGTAGCTCCATCAAAGAACAACTTCCAACCTTGATGGCTATTATCAGAGACAGCTTCGTCGACGCATGATACTTCTTCGTCAGGAAAATAAGTCTTTAATGGCTCATAACCTTCATCAATGGGGTTTTCGGCCAAATGATCCGCTAGCGCTTGGGTTTTCATTGCAGTCCGCGTCACATAGACGATATCAAATTCTGTGAGCAATATCTGCCATTTCGCGAGTCTGCCTGTGGGCATAGGCTTCTGGAAAATATACTTTAAGGAATCCATGCGGGAGATGAGGTAAGTGGTGTAGGATGAAAGATAATGCTTCAACTTTTGTGCTACCCAAGTCAGGGCACAACACGTTCTTTCGAGAAGTGTGTACTTAGCCTCATAAGTGGTAAACTTCTTGCTGAGGTAGTAGATGGCTTGCTCCTTTTTTCCTGTGATATCATGTTGACCCAATACACAGCCAAAAGAGTTGTCCAGAACAGACATATACAATATCAAGGGCCTGCCTGGCTCAGGTGGGACCAACACAGGTGGATTCGATAAGTACCTTTTGATTCTATCGAATGCCCCTTGACATTCTTCAGTCCATTCAACTACAGCGTTCTTCTTCAATAATTTAAAAATGGGCTCACACGTTGTTGTGAGTTGGGCAATGAATCTACTGATATAATTCAACCTTCCCAGTAAGCTCATCACCTCTGTTTTGTTCTTTGGTGGAGGTAATTCTTGAATGGCTTTTATTTTTGCAGGATCTAATTCTATACCACGCCGACTGACTATAAACCCCAAAAGCTTTCCAGACGGGACCCCAAATACGCATTTTGCTGGGTTAAGTTTGAGATTGTACCTGCGAAGCCTGTCGAAAAATTTTCTCAGATCTTTGACATGGTCTGACTGCTTTCTTGACTTAATTATCACATCATCCACATAAACCTCGATCTCTTTATGCATCATGTCGTGAAACATAGTAGTCATTGCCCTCATGTAAGTTGCTCCTGCATTCTTTAGCCCAAATGGCATGACTGGATAACAGTATGTCCCCCATGATGTGATAAATAATGTTTTTTCTGCGTCTTCATGGGCCATGATGATCTGATGGTATCCCGCGTAACAATCCACAAAAGATGCAAGTTCATGCTTAGCATAATTGTCCAGCAGAATATGGATGTTAGGAAGCGGAAAGTCATTTTTTGGACTCGCTTTATTTAGATCCCGATAATCAACACACATTCGAACTTTGCCATCTTTCTTTGGGACGGGGACGATATTGGCTAACCAAGTAGGATATTGAGCGACTCGAATGACCTTAGCCTCAAGTTGCTTTATGATTTCCTCTTTAACTAATACACTCATGTCAGTTTTGAGTTTCCTCAACTTTTGTTTGACCGGAGGAAAGGCGGGATCTGTTGGCAATTTATGAACTACTAGATCAGTGCTCAAACCAGGCATATCATCATAAGACCAAGCAAATATGTCCTTATAATCAAGCAAGGCCACAATTATTTCCTCCTTTTGTTGTGGTTGCGCATATACACTTATCTTAGTCTCCCTAATATTTTCATGATCTCCTAGATTGATTGACTCCGTTTCATTCATATTAGGATTGGACTTATTCTCAAACTGTTCGAAATCCTTGCTTATTTCCTCTAATACTTCATCCTGATCATATTCAACTTCTTCATTCGTTATTTCATGATTAGTTTGAGTTTTAAGATCTGGCTGAAAATTCCGCATGCATGTCATATCACTAGAATCAGCATAGAAAGAACTGTACAATAGGAAATAAATAAGTAAATATTAGACTCAGAATAGAAAAAGGAAAATTGCATTTCATTGAAAATAAAGATAGGAGGGTTTGAACATAAAACAAACAAGATAAAGGTCTGAATTACAACCCTGGAATAATTCAAATTTCAGAAAGGAAAATAAAACAAGCTACCAAGACTCCTTCTTAGTGGGAAGAGGAGTGGCCTCCCAATTGTTGAGTTGGACATCAGGGCCAATAAACTGCACATCTGCATTACTGGTGCCTTCCCCAATTTCAACCATATCATCCTCAAAAAACATATTTCGAAAAAGGCCAGTCAACTCTGCATCATCCTCAAATATTTGTTCTGAGACTGGTGACATGGGGGACCCAATAGCACTGGTTCTGATGAAAGACCGGTTGAGTGGCGGTATCGGCTTGACAAGTGACCATAACTCTTTTTTCTGCTTCTTAGCTTTCTTCCTATCTTTAAAAGTGGGTTCATACCCTAAACCAAAGGTACCCAGGTTCTCACGAAGGCATATTGGATGAGCTCATCCCTGTAAAGACATCCCTAATCCTTTTCCTGGTTCAAAACCATGTTTTAACATCTCACTTACCACCATGACAGATGCAGATGGCAACTGTGGTCTCGGAATGAGATTCCCCTCGAGGATATGTTCAACAACCACTACCTCAAAATCCTGATAAATCAGCGCTCCATGTACATTTTCTGCTTCAATGAAGGAAATGGATGATTCTTTGTACATGGACAAGTCCCCTTCTCCGTGAACGACTATTTCTTTTCTGTCATGTTCAAACTTGATCATTTGATGCAATGTGGATGGGACTGCCCCAGCCCTATGAACCCATGGCCTCCCCAATAACAGATTGTAGGAGGCGTCGATGTTCAAGACTTGGAAATCTATGGTAAAATCAACAGGCCCTATTGTCAATACAAGTTCTATCTCACCAATGGCATTCGTTTTTGCTCCATCAAAAGCTCTGACACAAACATTATTAGGTCGGATCCTTTCTGTACTAACATTTAATTTTTGCAGAGTTGATAGAGGACAAATATTAGCACCAGATCCTCCATCAATCAAGACTCGAGTGACATAGGAATGCTCACATTTTACAGTAATATAGAGGCCGTGATTATGTCCAGTACCTTCCACGGGCAGTTCATCGTCCGAGAAGGTGACCCTATTTACCTCAAAGATTCTTCCAACAATTTTCTCCAATTGATTTACTGTAATCTCACTAGGTACATGTGCCTCATTTAGAATCTTTATTATAGCTTTGCGATGCTCTTCTGAGTGGATCAGTAAAGACAACAAAGAGATTTGGGCTGGCGTTTTCCTCAACTGTTCCACGACAGAATATTCTGGCAACTTCATCTTTTTCAAGAACTCCTCAGCCTCCTCCGCGGTAACCGGCTTCTTGACTGGCCTCTGGTCGTCTCTATCTTTTCTTAACTCTTCTGGGGTAAAACACCTCCCTGAACGAGTCAACCCCCCTATTCCATCCACTTCTGCAAAGACTTCTTTTCCCTTATATGTCACTGTCGTGCAATTATAGTTCCAAGGAACTGTCTTGGTGTTAACCATTGGAAGTTGTGACACTGGCTTAATAATAATAGGAGCTGTGAGAGCTCCTTTCACAATTAAGAGGGGCTTGGCAGGCATTCTTGGAGCAATCAACTTTGGGATCATCTGACTTGAACCAACACTTTCTGAAGCTCCTTTCACAATAACCATGGGAGTATTCGGTTGTTTGGGATTTATGGGCGTCTCGTTCACTCCTGAAGATACTACTTTTGTCAAATCCACCACATTAGTTGTCTTTTCTTCATCACTTTTGATCTTAATGATAGGCTTGTAGGAAATTATGGATTCTTCACCGCCGTGTATCAACTCAAGCATATTTGTTTCAGTGTGAGTTGGCAGAGGGTTTTGATTAATGTTTGGAGCATCTGAATTTTGCACCACAATTTGTTGTGTATCAATCAACTCTTGGATGGCCTTTTTCAAGAACCAACATTTCTCTGTATCGTGCCCTGGGGCATCGGAACAATATGCACATCTTCGAGAATAATCCACATTTTTGGGGGGAGGGTTTGATACTTTCCTCTCAATTGGGCTCAACACATTCAAGGCCCTTAGCCTCTGAAATAAGCTAGCATACGATTCTCCAATAAGAGTGAAATTATCTTTGGCTATGTTACCCCTTTTATACTCTGCCCTCGGTCGGAAATTAGGCTTAGGAGGGCCTTGGTAAACTTGTAGGAGTGGAGGATGATTTTGAGGGGCTGGTGTACGCCATTGCGGGTAAGAAGAGGGTTGGGCATATGGCTGTGCATTATAAATGGGATACTGAAGAGATGGTACGGAATATAGTGGGTAGGGTTGTGGGTGATTATATGAGTCTTGGGTATATATCTGGGGTTGAGATTGTGCGTATTGGTGAAACGGACCTCTTGGATTTTGTCGTGGCCCTGGCACAATAGTAGCCACATCTTCTTTCCTTTTCTTTCCCCCAATACCTCCCGAACCATTTTGAATCGCCTGCGTTGTAGCTTTTAAAGCAGCTTGGCTTATAATCTTTCCGGACTTGATTCCATTTTCCACCATTTCGCCAACCTTAATAACCTCAGCAAATGTTTTTCCAACAGCAGAAAGCAAATGATGGAAGTAGTCAGGTTCCTGTGCCTGAAGAAAAATATCAATCATCTCTGACTCGTTAACTGCGGGCTTAACTCTGGCAGCTTGCTCTCTCCACCTAATAGCATATTCACGAAAACCCTCAGTAGTCTTTTTCCTCAGATTGGCAAGTGTGGTGCGATCTGGAATTATGTCAATATTGTATTGAAATTGTTGGACAAAATCCCGAGCCAAATCATCCCAAACATGCCAACGAGAGATATCCTGATCGATAAACCATTCTGAAGCTATCCCCGTCAAACTCTCTCCAAAATAAGCCATAAGTAGCTCTTCTTTTCCCCCTGCTCCTCTCAGTTGATTACAAAACCTTTTCAAATGAGCTAAAGGATCACCATGGCCGTCGTACTTGTCAAACTTTGGGGTTTTGAATCCTAGAGGCAAGTGGACGTCGGGGAACATGCACAAATATTTGTAAGAGACACTCTTGTTCCCTCCTAATCCTTGCATGTTCCTCATGCTTTGCTCCAAACTTCTCATTTTTTTGGCCATCTCCTCTTGTTCCTCATTCTTCGTCGTCTTTTCAATCACAATAGGGGAGTTGTGCATATAAGCAGGATTGGAGGATTCTGGGACCTTAAAAGTTACTCCAGTGGAATAGAATTGATCACGAGGTAGCTCTCCCGCTGACTTCGGTATCAGCTTTGGTTGAGGATCTATAGTAGTTGGTACTGCGGGAATAAAGAGCGGGTTATTTGTGAGAGATGGATTTGGGGGGCGCACAGTGGAGGTCCCAACTGTGCTAGGCATATTAGTATATGGGCCGAATCCTGGTGGGTAAAACGGATCATCAGTTTGGGCCTGAGTGGAAATTGGAACAGTCGTGTTCAAAAGTCCAGGGATTGAGGAAGGGGGCGCTTGCCCATTCATCCAGGCTTGATACATTTCTGCCATCTGCTGTTTCAATAACTTATTCTCCTCTATCGATGCGACTTCTTGTTGAATCAACTGATTTTGTTCTTCTTCGCTGTCTGACTCTATCCCCTCTTTGTGTGCCATTTTTCCCTTTCCTTTGGATCTGGTATTGTACGGATGAGATGCCAGTGTAACCACAAACCAACCACCTTATAAAATTTTAACCTTTTCTGTAACAAGTGGCAAATGGGTGAGTGTTGCACATTAAAATTATATAACACATTGTATGTTATGCCTCTACATGCATTTTCCATCTTAATGTGGGAGGCCTTATGTTTCATCCCGGCTTATCTAGGCGCATTTCCTTTTCTATATATATATATTTATTTATTTATTTATTTATTTTTGTTTATTTATTATTTTATTATTATTATTATTATTTTTATATATTTTTTTTTTATTATTATTATTTTTTGAAAAGCTTTGATCGAACCCGTTGTAGGGTTGCCTACGTATCATGTCGGGACATGAATCAGATCATTGCGTAGTTCAAAAAATAAAATCAAGGTCCTTTATTTTATTTTATTTATTTATTTATTTATATTTATTTTTTTTAATTTTATTTTTTATAACAAAATAAATAAATAAAAGATTTTAAACAAAAGAAAATCTTTTTCATTCATTTTCAAATATGCACTCTACAATACTCAAATGAAGGAAATGATAAAAGTACTAAAACTGCTATAGACTCAAAATAACTAAAAACTACAAAAAAACATGGGATAAGACCAAATAACTTAAAAAGAAACAGACTCTAAAAAAAAACCATAAAAAAAAAATGTCTTCTTCCAGATGTTCTTTGTGGCCTTTACTGCCCTCCTAGACTGGAGTATATGCTGGATAATGCCTCTGGCAAATGTGGGGCGAGAACACGTGCCTGTTCTCCCAAACTTTCATCATCACGGTGGAGATAACCAGCATACACATCGACGAGAATGTCCTTAAGCCGAAGCACTTGCTCTTTAGCTTCATTCATATTTCCGTGGCAGTTCTGCAACCAATCTTGAAGAGTGTAGACTGCCTGCCTCAAACCATCCTCTCGTTCCTGAAGCTCCTCCACTTGGTGGTGAAGTGCACCACGCTCAATCTCCCACTGTTTTTTCTCACTTTCAAATTCTTTCTGATAAGCTGTGAAGCGCTTGGCAATTTCCCTCTCTCGTTCCATGGAGGCTTTCACTTGAGCCTGAAGCCTATCTTGGGTGTAAATCAATTTGGCCTTTTCATTCTCGAACTCATCTTGTTGTTGCCCCATTGCCACCTCAATGATACCCAAATCTTCTTGCAAAACCCGAATCAAGTGTTTGTCTACCTCAGATTTTCTCTGTGCCGACTCAACTTTGTTCCCCAACTCTTTCTCCAATTGACCGTATTTTCGTTTGACGCACCTTAGGTCCTCTTTCATAACTTGGAGAGCTAACTGTTGGTCTCTTTCCATTTCTTCCCGAGTCTGTGCGATTCTTGCTTCATATTCAGCTTGCTGCTCGTTCAATTTCTTTTGAAATTCATGTTCCACCTCAAGACGGGCTTGTCTGACTCTCGTTCGAACCTCTGATTCTTTATCCCATTTTCTTTTCCCAGAATCTCCGGGCTCCTCTTTTACTGGGGAAGGGCTATACAACCATGAAAGGTACCCAAGAACCACTTTCCCCTTGTCACGATCTTCCACCATTTCACTCTTCTCAGATATTATACTCCCATACCAAAACTTTAGTATCTCATCATTATCAAACAAAAAACCTGGAGGAGTGTCATACATGAATTCACCCATGTTTTTTCCGCGAGGAATCTCCTGAAGTCGACCCAATTGGCGCATTACTCGAAGCGGCACATAAGGCTGGACCCCTCTAAACCCAATCAATACCAAAAAAGAATGGTATGAGGACATACAAATGACATCTTGGGCTGGGAACCAGTAGTAGTTCCAGATAATCTGATCGTCAGTCAGCTTAGAAACCTTTTCCTTCCATGCGTTGATCCCGATTGGGAGTTTACTTTTATTGGCCCTCTCTTCATGACTAGTCACACGATTTAACCAATCGCTGGCTCCCGGAGCATAAGGATAATAATAGAAGTGTTCCAGAAACCATATCTGCAGAAAAATATTGCACCCTTCAAAGTATGTGGCACCCTTTTTGCACTTGGTTAGTGCGCGAAAGACATCTCCAAGAATCATAGGTACAAGAGTGGGGTTATCCATGGTGGTTAGTGCTTGCACTACTCCAGCTAGACGAATATCAATATTTCCATCACGCTCCGGAAAAACCATCCTCCCCAAGAATGCAACCATGAAAGCAAAACGACTGTGTTTCTTCCATTCTTGCAAGTTTCCTTTGTTGTACAATTGACCCTGATACTCCTCGAATCCTTCCTCTCGACCAAATCTCTGGAATAAAAATTCCAAAGAAATCCAACCTTCCTTCAAACTTGTTATATTCATCTGATTGATATTCAGTAATTTCAAGAACTTGATCCCATCCACATTCTTAGGAACTATGGGTCTCTTGTTTCGAAGATCTGAACCTCGGCGAATGGTGCCTACCCCCATGAAGGTTGCTAATTCCTCTAGAGTTGGGGTCATCTCAAAGTTTGGGAACCGAAACACATTGTTGTTGTGATCCCAAGCTTCAATCAATGCTTCAAACACGTCTCTTCTGGGATTAATTTCCATCATATGCACAAGATGTCCCAAATAGTCTTTCACTATCCTCTTGTCCTGCTCCTCCATTCCATTCCACCATTGCCACAAAAGTAGAGGAGTCTGATCGACGATCATAAATTTTGGTATTCCTTCATCCCTGGGCCTTTTCTCACACTTTCCTCTAGTTCGCGGATTCATGTTATACCTTTTGAGAAAAAATAATAATAATAATAAAAAATGTTAACATCTACCTAGATACAAATTTGTTTAGTAGTAAGAAAAGATGCCTAAAAGCAAAGATTTTTTTATTTTTTTTTCCTCTTATTTTATTATTCTTGTTTTATTTTTAGGGATTGACTTTTGCCTATACCAACCCTATATGGACATTCTTCAAAGATAGACCTCTATATAATCTCAAACAGGAGCTTGGGGGAACAAGATGCAACCAAGTATAAAAAAAATAAAAAATAAAAAATAAAATAGAATATATATATATATAATAATGATAATAATAGTAACTTAGAAGAAAAATACAATTATTTTATATATTTTGCAAAACTCGAATTCATGACTCCTAAAGGTTCAGGATTATTAAGATACATGCATATGAAAATTTTCTTTAAAACTCAACCTCATGACCTCTAAAGGTTTCGGGCTATTAGGGTATATGTATATATATTTGTAAAAAATTTAGCCTTACGACCCCTAAAGGTTCAGGGCCATTAAGATATATGTATAAATAATAAATTTGAGGATGAGAAAATAATAATGAAGGTAGTCATATTTTCAAAATGACCCTCAATCAATGGGTGATTTTTCTCGTTTTATTCTTCAAAAATATATATTTTTTAAGCGAATGATTATAAAAGTTAGAGAAAATTTTTATTATTATTATTTTTTTATTTTTTCTTTTACCTTTTTCTATTTCATTAAGTTGCCTAAAGCCGGTCAACAATCGAACGGGCCTTCCAAATAAATGTCAAAGAGCACATAAGATGCACATGTTGGTCATATAAAGAGGGACACCTGTCCTAGACGGACTCGGCCCCTGTGCCGAGTCCCGCTAAGTCAAATGCACATGATGCAGATAAAGCGGAGCCTAATAGGGATGGCCGCGTCTGAGTTTCAGTTCTACTAAGTTTAACCTGATAGAGATGGTGTCTAGACTGGCTTATCCAGGTAGACAACTTGGATCGGGGAGGGTCAGTTTACCGGTAGCAGAGCTATTCCGGTTCTACTGGTGATCCAACCCCGCCTAACATGTGTGACTAATATTCCTTAAACCAGGAGCGTAACCGAACACTGGTTCATCTAAGATAGAAGGTTTTTGTGGAGCGTAGCCGCACACACAATAAATAGTGATAGGTATATTCAGAGACTCAGATGGGGCGCGAAAGAAGACAATTTATATTGCAATTCAGATAATATTAAAGCGATAAACAAACAAGCAAAGAGCACATTAGGCCAACAAACACAATATATCCAAGAATTAAAGAAAGTCAAAAATAAGGCAATATTCAAAGCTCGAATTCTAGTTAATACTCCCCAGCAGAGTCGCCAGATATGTCACACCCCTTTTTCGTTCGATGTTCGAAGGGTTTTTCCAATTAAAGTGACGATATTGAATAGGGATTATTTTTATTTACAGAGTCGCCACTTGGAATTGAGTTATGGTGTTCCAAGTCACCTTTTGAATCCCCATTCAAAAGGAAATTGACTCTTTAATATTGGTCTGCGAACTAGAAATTCGGGTAAGAAATTCTATTGACCGAGGGGAAGGTGTTAGGCATCCCTCGAGTCCCGTGGTTCTAGCACGGTCGCTTTATTGACTTATACTTAGCTTCTAACTATTTTGGATAAATGGTATTTGTAGGCCTTGATTCGCTCATTTTTTATGTCTAATTTTTATTAGTCTCGACTTAGATGCATAATTGCATTCTAAGTCTTGACAGACAACCTTCTTCACTCAAATGCACCATATCTATGAGGCTTCGTCTACAAGTCTCAATTTTAATTAATTAATAAGACAATATTTTCCAAGGTGCAACTTTGCATCCTCGAATTTCATATTTGTTATTAAGTGTACAGAGAAAGATGCATACTTGCATTCTTAATCGAAACCAATTTATGGGGAGCCTAAAGCTTATCTAGCGTTAAAGGCATCCATTCGTCTCTTGTAAACTAGAGATAATTTCTTCTTAGTCATATTACTCTATTTTTACTCTTTTTTGCAACGAGTCTTGAATTAATCCGCGACTCATCTCACTACCTTACAAATATTATGTTTTTTTTTTATTGCGATGGATCTTGAATAAATCCACGATCCATCTCACTCAAGCTCCCTCTAGTTAATTCATTTAGGCCTTAAGCGTATTTAGAGAACAATATCGAGGTCAGAGCAATTAGGAACCCGAGTTGTCATTGTCAGAATGAAATATATATTTGATGAGCCAAGGCTTACTCAAATAAAAATAAAATTGAAACAAAGCATTTAGACTATCTTCAAACAATGGCAACAAAATAAAAATTATGACCGTCACTAGTGACTTATTAACCATGGCGTAATTAATGAACTCATAAAACACATTGCTTTTAGATATATATACAGTATGCACCAAACTTGAAATTAGTATTAAATCCATGTAGTAAAGAATTTGCATTTTTGGCTAATGTAATGATACGTTTAATTTAATCTTAAATTATGCTCACAGTGAATAACTTAAATCCATATAAATTAAAAGCAACTAACTAGATAAAATATCAACTTTCAGCTATTAAATTATTAACAATCAGTTAAGACTACTCACATCTCAAAATCAAATTACCCAAAGCTATACGTGAATGTTTTTCCTGAGATACTACTTATTTCCCATGATCTTTAAAATGCTTAAACCCTGAATAAAAAATTATTATGAATTTTTTTTTGTATGAAGTGTCGAGAAAACACAATAGTCACTTAATCATTCAACCAAACCGATTAAGTTTCAAAAACACTATCTGGAGTGCCAAGAAAACACAACAATATACTTACGAGATGAACTGAGCGGGACGGGAGAAAATAACATTACTTCAAACTGATATCCCACATAAATAATCTAAACATACATGCTAAATAAATAAAATTAAAAAGTCATTTCAAATAATTTTTGTTCATGCTTTGATTCACAATAAAATTTATAAAAATAGTAGTACAAAATCGGATAAGAACCTGTGCGATAAACTAAATCGAGTATAGAAGCAAGGACGCCGTCACCGGAAACTCAAACGGGGACAACAACTTAACTCATCAATATCTAAAGAACTCTCTATTTTTCATCTCTGTCTTTGGTATTTTTGTTTTTTGTTTCTCTCTGTTTTCTAACTCCTTTTGCTATTTTTTTTTTTTTGCTCCCTTTGCTTTTTTTTTTCGTGTATCCCTCTGTTTTTCTTTTCAAGTGTTGCTCCTAAGTGTCCTTTTTTTTTTCTAGTTGTAGGTGGGTGTATGTATATATAGTGTGTTGTATGTGTAGGTTGAGAGGTGTGCAGTGCATGTGTGTGTGTGTTGTGTATGCATGCAGAAGGTGGGGGGGAAAATGGGTGAGGTGGTGAGGGAGTTGAGGTAAGTGGGGTAGTTTAGGATGCCCTTTTTTTTTCTTTTTTTTTTCTTTTTAGTTAAAAATATAAACAAAATATAATAATAAAAATATTAGCTATTATTTTGAACGAATAAAAATGTAGAAAATATAAATAACTAGTCCTAAAAATATAACTAAGAAAATATTAGTATCACTAGATTATTTATTTAAACTAAATTAAAAGAAAACATATTAGATGAAAATTTTCTTTTCTTTTAAAAATTAAAAACAAAATTTATCCAAAAATGTGATTCTATTTTTTGAATTCTTTTTCACAATTTTTCAAATAAAATCAACTAAAAATGAAAATAAAAGTTAAAATAAAGATTAGACAAAAAATAAATATTTAATGCTAAAAATAGGTTAAAGTTCGAGGAGTGTCAAAAATCACGTGTCTACATTTTAGGGGTGTCAAATGGGCGGATTGGGTTGAGATTGGAGATACTAAATGAGTTGAATTAGATATTGGGTTGGGTCATGACCTATCCAAATTTACTTTGGGAGGTGGCGGATCTTTTGACGGACCACCAACAAAAGATCTGTCACCTCCCTTTTCCATTTTTTCCAACGAACCAGCCGCCAACCAAACAACCCCCCGTCTTCTCCGGCGAACTGGCGTCGCCGGAGCAACCAACAGCTTCACTACCCATTCTGTTTCTCCTCCATCCCCAAACAAATCCGTCAAAATCCAATAATTTTGGTTAGATTTGGACAATTTCGGTCAGATCTGGTTGCTCTATTATAATTTCGACGTGGATGTGGTGGCTGTCGGAGTTGGATCTCCAACGATGATTGTGTAGAAAGGGGAAAAGGGACTGGTGGCTGTTATTGCTTTGCTCTGATTCACCAAAACTTGAAAGTTCCTCGCCAAAGAAGACATTGTTGACGGGAGAAGGGAGAGAAGGGAGAGAAGTGAAGAAGAAGTGGAGATTTGTTTTTAAAGCTAATACTCAACTATAATTGGAAATAAATTAAAAGTTGTACTATACATGGTAATAATTAATCTAAAATAATTCATTTATTATTATAAACTAATATAAAATAAAGAAGAATAATAAGGGAGAGAAGAGAGGAGACTTCTTTATTTCTCTTGAGGGATGAGAGATGATTTACAATGAAGAGAGCCCCTCTATTTATAGGGAAAATTCCTCCTAATTTCTCTCCAAAAGTTAGACATTTCATATCTTGATAGATATTTAATATATCTTGATAGATCATACTCTCTACATTCTTGATAGACATTCACTATATCTTGATAAACATTCACTATAATGTAAATACATTTATAACACTTCCCCTTGAATGTCTAATTGATAGATAATGTGTTTCGTTAAAACCTTACTAGAAAAAATTCATTGGGAAAAAAAATCTAGCGAAGGAAAAAGAGAACACATCTCTAATAATACGCATTTTGGCTGCCTTATTAAAAACCTTACAAGGAAAACCCAGTGGGACAAAACCTTGAAAGGAAAAAAGAGTACAACATGTATTGGCTCTCCCTGATGAGAAAATCAATTCAAAATCTTGGATCTTCATATTCCAATCTTGTGCATTTCTAGAAAGTTGCAGTAGGTAGAGACTTTGTGAATGAATCAATCATATTATCACTCGAACGAATCTGTATCACGTTGATATCACCATTCTTTTGGAGTTCATGTGTGTAGAAAAGCTTTTGACAAAATGTGCTTCATTCTATCTCTTTTTATGAATCTTCTTTTCAGTAGAGTCATGTATGCTGCATTATCTTCGTACAAGATCGTGCGTATTTTGTTACATTTCAAACAATAATTTTCTCGAATGAAATGTATCATGGACCTTAACCACACATATTTTTGGTTTGTTTCATGAGTAGTCATTACCTCAATATGATTTGACTATCATGTAAAACAACATGGTACAGTAGTACCCTTCGTGACATATGTATGTATCGAACTTTATGTCAATTATATGAATATCCCATATATTCAAAAACTTGATGATATTCGTTAGGACAAATACATTCATACAAGCACTTTTATATGCAATATGCAAGTGATCTTATTTCAGTATCTCCATATAGGAGTAAAACTATGTCATGCTCATAGTTATAGCAAGTTGTGTAAATGCATTAATTGCACAAGATATGGTACATTGGGACCAATTTAATTCTGTATGTTTCTCATTTCAACTTCTTTCAGCAGATAATCTATTGCTTTCGAGAACTCTCCAAGAGTTCCAATGATATTCAACTTATCAATTTATGCAATATAAGGATTATAAATAAGTTTCCCAGAAACTTGTATATGTTTCAGACATTTTGAATCTTTTAGGAATTTTCATATAGATTTTGTCAAGTGACAACATCCAGTATTAAATGTGTGACATCTTTTAATGTCTACACTGCAAGTCAAATAAGCTTTACGCTTACCAAGATGCATCCTTCCATGTCATTTGATAAATATTTCTACATCAGCATGCTTAAATAAACGTAGAATTCAGATCCTCATAATCTTTTACAATACTGTGTCATATTGTATCAAAGATATCATCGATGAGATATCATTTATATCAGTTCGCAATGTGACATAACATTTTGAGATCTCATCACTTCAATTATTTAGGTACCTAAATCTCTCATGAGGTTTCATGAAGTGTTTTGTCTTAGGCTCTTCAAGAGCACATTGCTTCCTTATTATGATCATTTGCTCCTTATCTGTAACACCCCGTACCTTTCCAACCCTACTTGACGACGTGGAACAATGTTTACTTAGGTGTCGAGAGCCATAAGTATGCATTCTGGTAAAATAATTGATGAGATAATTGATATTGGGCCTAGTACATGTGACTAGACTCTTGAAGGAAGAGTTTGAAACTTGTTGAAACATGTAAGGAGTGATAAATGAAGCTTGGATGACTCCTAAATAAAGGTTCTTAAAGACAAGAGGCAAGCCAAGGAGTTGAACTTGAAGTATCTAACCAAATCCGCAAAGAAAAGTCGAAGAAACAAAAATTTGCAAAAAAATAAGGGAGGGGCGCGCCCAGGGGCGTGCCACGCCGCTCTGGGCTGAAATTTTCATCCAATAGGCAGCAAGGGGGCGCGCCAGGCAGCGTGCCACGCCGCCCCTACGCACCTTTCAAATGCTGAAATTTTTCTAAGTCTTTAGGGCGTCCGGGGCCGTGCCGGGGTGCTTTTTGCCCGATTTCTTTTGCGATTATTAGTCTATAAAGATGAATTTTGACTTATTATATAAGTATTCCATATTGGTATGACTACGCTTGGGCGTTGTTGACATCCAAATTACGTTTTTTACTCTTTATGTCCGAAATGAGCCACGAGTGGCTAGAATCACTTGTTTTTGGGATTGAGGCTATGAATATAAATCCCGCGAGTGGGAATATTGTCGTAACACGTATGAAATGAATTAAACATGAGAAATTATTGATTTTATTGGGTTAAGTGAATTGGGCTCAATAAAAGGCCCAAAATAAGAAAGAAGACATAGGTCAAAATGAGTCAAATGACCCATTCTTCCCTTGACCTTCTAGACATAGCATTAAATGCTATAAAGAGTGGATAAGGATGGAATTGAGGGCTTATATAAAGTTCCAAAATCTGATTTTTATTCATTTGGAACTCTCATGCCTTTTAGATATTTTCTCAAACCCTAAGAACCCTAAACCATCTTTTGGAGCAAGATCATCATTTTTCAAGCTTGGGTAAGTGTTTATTCTTATGGATTAATATATTATATGCATGGGAGATTATGTAAATCATGTTGGTTATGCTTGGAAGTGTTGAACATGGCGCTTTGTGTTTTTGTAAAAGATGTGTCATTTATGGAGTTTAAACTTAAAAGATGACTTGTGCTTTTGATGAAAGAACATGGTATGGATGAAATATCAACATGTATGGTGTGATTATGATCCTAAACTTGTTATTTTTCTATAAGTGTAAATTATGAGATTTTGGCCGATTTGTTGTTGTGAGGTGTATTGAAGTGAATTGGTGGAATCATTGTGATGTTGTGGTGATGGAGAAGTGTAAAGTATGAATTTGGTGTAACATGCTAGTGGTTTATGATATTGTGGTCAATGTTGGGAATATTGTGGTATTGTTGGTGTGATAGTTTCATACATGGTATTGTCAAGGGGGAAATGACATGTTAAAGCCAAACATGTAACTCATTGTCGTTATATCCCATTGTAAGGTAATTGGTGGTTAATGTAAACTTCGCTAGGTATTTGTGTTGTAGAGTGAAACATAAGGAAAGAGCTGGACTATTGTGTTCATATATAGGCTTGTGTATTCGTAGTGAGACGACAAGGTATGTAAGGTTACTCTTTCCGTATCCTTCTGCAGCTCCTAGTAGTTACATTGATGTTGTACTAGCTCATTCTGAAATGTCCAAAGGTATCTCATTTCAGGTTGACATATGTTGTTAGTCACATGTTTCTTGCTCAATGACCAAGTGTTATTCATGAATCATAATTGTAGACATCGTTCCAAAATTCCAATAATGTTACTCTCATGTTTCTTATTCATTGGTTATTGTTCCAAGGCTTCAATAATAATGCTATGACCAAAAGTCTCGATCTCTCATAAGTGAATGTATTAATCTCTCACAAGAAAAGGTAGCAATCTCATGAAAGTAAAGGAATGAAGTAATGTATATATATGATCCCAATAATGTTTCAATCACCAATGTATCACTCTCATAGTAATGTAAAGGAAATAAGATTGCAAAGAAGTAATGCACATAGTTACTTTATATTTCATTGAGTATGGTTCACAATCTAAAGGATATAAGTTCAGATGGAGCAATCCCAATATTATGCTATGTTATTATATTATAGCCCACCAATGGTGGAGGCCCGGTATTATATATTTATATATTTATATATTATAGCCCACCAATGGTGGAGGCCCGGTATTATATATTTATATATTATAGCCCACCAATGGTGGAGGCCTGGTATTATATATTTATATATTATAGCCCACCAATGGTGGAGGTCCGGTATTATATATTTATTTATTATGGCCCACTGACCAGCTGGATGTCCGATTTATATTATAGCCCACTGGTCAGCTGGATGTCCGGTACTAAATGAGTGATGTTATGCAAAAGATAATGATACGGTGGACGATCCATAAGATATTATGAACCGCTAACTAGTTGGATGACAGTAATAAGGATAGTTGTAAAAGAAATTAGAGTATGTTTCCTTGCATGACTATATAATATGAAGGTTATTATAAGAATGATGATGGTAAGAGTGAATGAGCAAGTAATGCAAATAATGGGAGAAATGAACATGGTTCCCCACATACAGACAGAACGATAATGAAAGCAAAATACATGATTCCAAACATACAGAACGACTGTTCATCCACATTGACTATTCTCTTATCTTGAGTCCATTGGAGTTCATATCTTTTATACAGTTACTCTTAGCCTTACATACTCAGTACATTCTCGTACTGACCCCCTTGGGGGATTTACCTTATTTGTTGCAGGCGCAGGTGCTAGTAGACCTCCACAGTAGGTTACAGATCATTTGTGGATCGTTGGTGAGCTCCAGTTGCTTCGGGGCTTTCCGAGTCGTCATGCACTTTTGTTTGGTATTGTATATAAGTATAGAGCGGGGTGTTGTCCCGACTCTAGGTTTGTCACAGTTATGTATCGGTAGAGGCTTTGTAAACTTATGTGGGAGAATGATTGTAAAAGATGCATGTCCATTTTGACTTGATGGCCCTAACGGCCAAGTTTCATATATATATATAGCATATGTTTCCATGAATTCCACATAGTTGTATGATATATAATGACATTCACACGGAGACATGCATATGAAGGTACATGAGTAAAGATTGGTTCTCTCGGGCCATATCGGCTTCGAGTGCCAGTCCGCCTCAATGGAATTTGGGACGTGACATTATCCTTTTCAAGGACTATTTCATTTGGAACCGTTTATGGTCTACCACACTTCATGCATGTTGTAGACTTTGTCCTTCAGGGATACACAATGGGAGCATCCGCAGCTAAATATGAAATCAATTTGGGGTCAACAAATGCTCCCAGCATTTGACTTGAATTATTTTTGAATGAGGATCATATCGATAATAATTCACAACATATTTCTTAGTTGCTTATTATCTCCCCCTTATGTAAAGAAACTAACATACATCTCAATTTACTTTTGAGAATGGTATATCCATTAATCGTATACCGCATATCAGAAAATACTAGATGGAATATTTGGTTCCTGACCTTGAACCAATTGAGAGAGAGGAATTAATCATAATTTATTGGTCTAATGCATACAAGTGTTATTGTATGCAATATATCATAGTTCAGATCAATACATGAAGCTTTGTTCTCATAAGCAATGGCTCAGCTATTTATCAGGGGCATTTAACGTCAAACCAGCATTATCAAAATGAATTGTATTGATTACATAATCTGAAAATTATGCTCTTAACTCAATTTAGATTGAACAAATAACTTTATGAATGTCAAACTGCAGGTTGACAATAAACGCGCATGTGATCATTTTATATCGATGCATCTTAACAGATCACAAGACAGGTGAACGGGCCCTTATTTACCTTTTATACTTTTCAAACTTTAAGGGATCCAATCTCAATATTAGTTGGTCCAAACAACTCATCATGAGAACAAGCAACATAAATAATTCTTGAAGAATCTTCTAGTTCTTCGATACATGTCTAATACTCAATATGCACATCTTCGGGATGTCACAATCGTTTATGCCAACTTATGAGCTTATTATACTAGTAAACTCCAAGTTTACCATGACATGTGCCTTTTGCTTTAGTAAATTTCATATTTACTATTACATGAATAAATTTTCAGATTTAGTACTTTGGAGTAAATTTCAGAATATTTCTTCTCGATTATTCTACCTCTTCTGGAGGTGTTACTCCTATAACATTCACCCCAGAGAATGAATTTGTACTTATAACAATCAAAATTCTCATTCCCCATGAATAGAATATAATCGTGTCTTAAGCCTATCAAATTATGATAGCTTATTGCCTCTTTTAAGATATTGCTACTTCAGGAGCAAATCGAGGCATACATGTAATGTAGAGAGTTTTTCTCTAACATATCTTATAATACTAATAATAAGCGTGTGAAAATATTATCACTTTTGATGATTATTATCATATTGTCCTCCACGCTTATATTCGTACATTCAATCGCTTGTCTTCTTTCAGACATATTATGCTGCCACCACATTCACTTCAGGAATGGAGCATATTCAATGGAACAAATTTCATGTTTTTCACCAAAACACATTATTTTACCTTATCCATCATTATATCATCAATATGGTGCATTGAGATTCAAACTCAACGTCTTATCCATATAAAGGCGTCTTAGATAATAAATCGATGGGACTTGAACCCAACATCTTATCATCATGATACACCAAGACTTTAATCTGATGTCTTGGCTTCTAAATAATGTGAAACTTATATTTATCATCATACCGTTTGATAATTTTACTTGAACGATTGTGTCTTCTGACCATACAGCTAGGAAGATCACATAAATCCGTTGAAAGTAACCGAAATTTACTTTCCTCTAAAGATTAAAAGTAACCCGTCAAATATATGAAAAAATCGATACTTTATCATAAGCAGTGGTATAGCTTGCTAGCAAAACTCTTTTAAACATTGTTGTATAATCAATTTAAAATTTTCAAAGTTGTTATTCATAGTTGTTAAAGTCGGCAGAAATAAGAACATTATTTGGAACATGTTATCTGAACATAGGAAAGTCAAGAAGCCGACGGAAAAAGTTGCACGACTTTACCTTATTGCCCAATTGGTTAAAGCTTCGTGTTGATAATGTGTTATAAACTAATATAAAATAAACAAGAAGAATAAGGGAGAGAACAGAGGAGACTTCTTTATTTCTCTTGAGTGATGAGGGATGATTTACAATGAAGAGAGGGGAAATTACTCCTAATTTCTCTCTAAAAGATAGACATTTCATATCTTGATAGATACTCAATATATCTTGATAAATACTCTCTATATTCTTGATACACATTCACTATAATGTAAATATATTTATAACATTTATGTAATTATCCCTAGTAAATTATCTTGAACCCAACTCATTAAATTTTGGACGGTTTGTGCGGGTCAACTCAATTTGGGCTCATTTTGATACCTCTATTTGTATCTAAAAGAATTTTGGCTTAGATAACGCATATAAAAGAATATACAAAAGTAAAGAGATATAAAACATCACATAGCAAAGTAAAACAAAGGCAGTCGAATGCACTAAAGGGTCGTTTGATAGGGTGTACAAGAATAGTGCAAAATACAGTGTATTAATAATATTTGTGTTAGTTATGCTTGCATTTTTCTTCTGCAGTGTTTAATTTGTTGTGTTAAAAATAACATTGATTGCATAATTTCTAAAAAAAATATTACTTTTTTTACAAAAATACCCTCCATAAATATGATGAAAAGGATGTTGAAAATATTTTGAGGAATAATTGTGACTTAGATCCATAGCATTACTAATACCATGAATTTCCATGCATTAATAATACATAAGATGAAAAAGTATACCAAACAAGGTATTAGTAATACACAAAGTTAATGCATGCATCCGTTCTTTTAATAAACTTTACCAAACGATCCCTAAAGCTCCCGCTATGCGCAGGGCTCGAAGGTCTATTATATGCAACCTTACCTTGCATTTCTATGATTAGACATAGCAAAATAATGCAGTGAGAAAATAGATTTCAAACTAAAAGCCTTACCTTCCATAGAAAAATAGGTCAATTAAACAATTCAAACAACCAAATCCAAAGTTATTTGGACACTTAAAAAAACAAAATGACAAACCAGACAAAATTTGCAATAGTTGGACCCTGAATAAATATATTAAACTACTTCATGTAGGGAAGGAACAGTTCCCCTCACAGAGCCAAAATCACCTCAAAGGAGATCAGCAACATTGGCTGGAAGCTCCTCAATTACCACATTGTAAAACTTTTGTATGTCATAAAGCATCCGTTCATCATCCTTGGTGACGAAGTTGATAGCAACACCCTTTCTTCCAAACCGTCCACTACGACCAATACGATGCAGGTAGTTTTCTGGTTGAGTTGGGAGGTCGTAGTTAATAACAAGGGAGACTTGCTGGACATCAATACCACGAGCAAGGAGATCGGTTGTGATAAGCACACGAGATGAACCAGAACGGAACTCCCTCATAATGATATCTCTTGTGTTCTGATCCATGTCTCCGTGAGTTGCAGATACTGTGTGATCACGGCTGCGCATTTTATCAGTGAGCCAATCAACCTTTCGCCTAGTGTTAACAAAGATAACACTCTGGGTGATGGCCAAGGTCTCGTAAAGATCACAGAGTGTTTCAAGCTTCCACTCTTCCTTATCCACATTGACATAAAACTGCTTAATACCTTCGAGAGTGAGCTCATCACGCTTCACAAGAATCCTCACGGGCTTGTTCATGAACTTTCTAGTAATCTCAAGAGCCTCTGGTGGCATAGTGGCAGAGAAAACACCCACTTGGATCTTTGGTGGCAAAAGCTGGAATATATCATAAATCTGGAAAATAGTAATTGTGTCGTGAGACAGGCTAAATCATCAAAACAAAGAAGGAAAGACCAGCAATAGTTAAAGGATATTAGAGCACATCAAGGCTGCAATATTCACGGACAAGTTGATCAATAACCGGCATAAATTTTCAAGCAAATTGAACGTCATAAAAGAACAAGCGACACCTACACATCTTGAAATCAATGCAGACTTGGCCATTAGCATGAATCTTGGGCCCCTAAGACTAAACATATCCACAAAATGAGTGCTGTGGATATGCATTGGATATCAGATGTGCATTCATTTATGATTTGACAAGATTAGACATGAACTCTTTTGACAGAGAATATAAATAGCACAAATAAGATAACTTCAAAAAAGTTGCCAGAGATTATTTTCTAATGGACCTTCAAGTGTCCTGGTCCATAGGCACATGACTACGGTGATTGAACATGGTAGAGCCGTAGAGGTGGGGGATATCACGGAGGACTAATTATCCCAGAAGACTTACAATCTCCAGAAACAAATACAATCCTTGGTAAGGATAGAACACAACGAAAGCAAAATAGCAATACAAGTTGAGAGTCAAGACTTAGTGGCTGTTGAACTTGCATTCGGTCCGGTGTTGGCCAGGACTAGTTAGAGATAGGTATGAGACTTGAAGAACTTTGGATTCCAGAAAACTTCATTTCAGATTATTTAGTTTTTGACTGAAATGGGTCCAAATAAAGCTGTATATAGAGAAGCCATATAACTAAACTCAACTAGTTGGGGACTGAGAAGCAGTTGATGAATATGAGAAAACCATATTACGAACAAATAAACCATCGCTTTATTGGTTCGCCAACAACTCACAAGTATACACATTTAAAAAGTCATCCAGTTTACCTTATTTTAAAAAAAGGAGAATTCTACTTTGGAAGTAAAGAAAAATGGGGCAATAATCCACTTCTAATATGTTAATTATCCTTCGTACACAGAAACATCACAACGTAACAAAAAACGGAAAGGCAAATCCTACTCTGAAAACAAAAAGAGTATAAAACAGCAAAAATAAAAGTTAAAGGGTGACCTGATCCTTGAAACCTCTAGAGAGCATTTCGTCAGCTTCATCCAAAACAAACATCTTTATGTGGTCGGGGCGAAGGGACTGTCTGCGCAACATGTCAAAGACACGTCCTGGAGTTCCAACCACTACATGAACACCGCTCTGAAGGATACGCTGATCCTCACGGACACTGGTACCCCCAACACAAGCATGAACCTTCACACCCAGATAGTCACCAAGTGCTCGCATAACCTTCTCAATCTGTTGAGCAAGCTCACGGGTTGGGGCAAGAACCAGCGCCTGACATTCAACTAAACTGTAATCAAGCTGCTGGAGGATTCCAGAGCAGAAAGTTGCCGTCTTTCCAGTTCCAGATTGTGCCTGCTGGATAACGTCAAGCCCCTTGCAAAAGGGCACGATGCCCCTTTGCTGAATAGCAGATGGCTTCTCAAAACCTTCAAGAATTCAAAACACTGTTCAGTGATCTCTAAAATCTGGGAATGGAGAGAAACCAAAATTATGAGGAGATGCCAATTTACCATAGGCATAGATGCCCCTCAGAAGGTTTTCTTGCAAACCCATGGCATCAAAACTCTCATATACTTCATCATATGATGTAAAAAATTCCTCTTGTTCAGTACCAAGCCTGTATTTGGCATATCAAACAATCACAAAAGTCTATCAAATCAATGGCAAAGGCTAGAGCCAAAGAAAGTGATAATGAGCCAAAGAAAGTGATAAATCAATAAATCGAAAAAAAAGAGAGTGATAGACAAGGATGCTTTCTGCAGCCAGATTAAGATGACCTCAATATAGGATGGAGAAGAGATAACTTACAGCTCTGTCATTTTCGCATCGAATTGACGAGCATCAAACTGAGAACCCTCTGGTGCCATTCCTGCCATGACTGCAGGGAATATAAAACGATATCAATCTCAAAAAAGTTCTGGTATAAGCAAATTTTATTCTTTTTTTTTTAATACTAGTTTTTTCAACTAGCGAATAACAAATCTTATCAGAACATTTTGTATATGGAAAAATTGAAGATCGAAGTTTAACTCCATAGTATATAAAATAATAGGTAAGTTAGCTTATGAGCCAAAACACTTCATTGAAGTCGCAAAAAAAAATCCCCAAGTACCAATAACTACTTACTTATCAAAACTAAAATTTTCAATTAAACAAACCTTATCAGGCACATGGCCGTTCATTAAACATCATACAAAAGAAAAAAAGGGAAAGTCGAACCTTAACTCCACGGCATGTAAGATAACAATAGTTAAGGTAGTTTAAAGACCTAAAACACTTCAACAAATTACAAATAAAATTTTATCCACCGGGTATCAATAACATTATCTGTTCATTCATTAGAGGGCATGCACAAGAGACAAGATACATCCTTCCCCCTTTACTTTTCTTTTCTTTCTTGAAGAAGTAAAGGTGCAGAAAACAGATTGCAATCACAGTTTGCTCAACCCTATTTCCATGTCTATTTAACACAGGGCCAAGGTGACAAAGGACAAGATTGAGAAAGTGTTGGAGCTCCCTGCTCATTAAGGTATCAATAAACACATTAGGGATTCCCAGTCAGACATCACTAACCAAGATGAAGATAGTGGAAAATATACATCAAAACAACAGGAAGAAAGTCAAGTTTTACAATGCAAATAAACAACAGAGCACATGCAGGCGTTATAGCCTCCTAATCTGCTTCCAACATTAGTCCGCCTCTAATCCTTGCAAAGCTAACAGTTTTTTCACATCACTCAACTGCTGCTGCAACAACTAGCTATATGAATCTTCAATATCCAATTTGCTTCATTGGACCAGTTCCATTCCAATCCAGGCATTATAGTCTCCTTTGTCTGCGTCCCCACCTCTAATCCCTGTAAAGCTTACCCCTTTTGCACTCAACTACTATTACAACAGCTAGCTATATGAATCCGCAATCCCAACCTAGTTGGGGCTAGCTATATGAATCCTCAATATCCAGTTCGCTTCATTGGACCCATTTCATACCAAGCCAGGCATTATAGTCTCCTTGTCTGCTTCCCACATTAGCGCACCTATAATTCTTGCAAAGCTAACAACTTTTTCATGCCACTCAACTATTGCTACAACAACTAGCTATATGAATCTTCAAACTTAACCTAGTTGCAGCTAGCTATATGAATCCTCAATATCAGTTTCATTCCAATCCAAGCATTATAGTTTCCTTGTCTGCTTCCTACATTATCCTGCCTGTAATCTTTGCAAAGCTAACAACTTTTTCACGCCGCTCAACAATTTCTACAACAACTAGCTATATAAATCCTCAATCCCAAGCTAGTTGGGGCTAGCTATATGAATCCTCAATATCCAGTTTGCTTCACCGGACCCATTTCATTCCAACACTCAAAAATTTTGTTCCCTACTCCAAAAATGCAAAAGTAAAAGACGAAGCCTTAGATCGATCCTTCCCCAATCTTTTTTTATTTTGAGACATGGATGCTCGTTTACCACAGATCAAAACCACCCAGGTTAGTGAAACCAAGAACGTCAAACCACAATACCCAACTGTAGAAAGATCATTACTCAACGCCTATGAATCATCAAAAACTCAAACACCATTTAAACTAAAACAAACGATACAAATCAAACCCATGGAGAGCAGGAACGTCAAACCCCACAAAACCCAACTGAAAAAAAATCACTACTTTAAGCCGATGAATCATCAAAACTCAAACACCCATTTAAACTAAAACAAACAGATACAAATCAAAACCATAAAGAGCAAGAACCCAAAACCCCACAAACCTAACTGTAGAAAAATCACTACTTTAACACCGATGAATCATCAAAAACTCAAGCACCATTTAAACTAAAACAAACAGATACAATTCAAAAGCATGAAGAGTAAGAACTTGAAAACCCACAAAACCAAACTGAATCATCAAAAGCCCAAACACCACTTAAACTAAAACTAACATACACACATCCAAACCAACAACACCCAACGGTCTGAAAAATCACTAGTTTGAGCCTACAAATCATCAAAAACTCAAACACCCATTTAAACTGAGACAAATCAAAACCAACCCAAATTAGCAAAACCAAGAACGTCACCCAACTGCATAAAAATCACTGCTTTATGCCAATGAATCATCAAAAACTAAAACACCACCTAAGATAAACTAACACAAACAGATACAAATCAAAACCCACCCAAATTAGTTAAAACCAAGAACGTCAAACCCCACAATACCCAAATGTATAAAAATCACTACTCAACGCCGACTGATCATCAAAAACTCAACAACAACAAGGGTAGAGTGTACACAGACCTTACCTCAACCTCGTAGAGATAGAGAGGCTAACTCTACAAACAGATACAAATCAAAACCACTTAAACTAAAACAAACAGATAACAAATCAAAACCACTTAAATCAAAACAAACAGACAACAAATAAAAACCAACCCAAATTAGTAAAAACCAAGAAAACCCAACTGCATAAAAGTCACTACTTTACCCAATAAATCATCAAGAACTCAAACACCCATTTCAACTAAAACAAACAAAAACAAGAATCCAGCAAAAACACATAAAATACCCAAACACAAATTAGTGAAAAACAAGAACATCAAACCCCACAAACCAAACTGCATAAAAATCATAACTTTACCCAATAAATCATCAAGAACTCAAACACCCATTTAAACTAAAACAAACATAAACAAGAATCCATCAAAAACATATAAAATACCCCCAAAAAAATAACAAAAAGGGTCATCAAAAAGAAGTGAGTTTACCTGATTAGTTAATATGAAGATAGTTAAAGAAAGATCTAAAGAATTGAGAAAAAAGGGGATTTTTGAGAATTAGGGTTTGTAAAGGCTGCAGCTTTTTTGTTCCAAAAACTCCTCGGATCTAAACCGCGGAGTTCAGGAAGACAATATGTGTGTGTGAAAGAGAATTTGTGATTGTCTTTGTGTTTTGTCTTTTATGTGTTTCCAAATTTTTAAGGTAAAATGAGTTGGAAAAAAAGAAAGGGTAAAAATGTCAATAATAGTTTTAAATTAGGGAGTCGTTTGGTGTGAGAAATAAGGTATAATAATTTCGGGATAAAATGCAGGACTATTTTATCATGTGTGCTAATAGTTGTGGTATTGTTCGGTATTTTTGTGGTATTGTCCGGTATTTTATGTCTTTCGATTTCTATTATTATTTGTTGTTGTTTGTACTTCGACTATCATATTATTTTGTTGTCGTTATTGTCTTGTTACTATCTGTTGTTTTTGTTATTACCTGCTATTTCTTGTACGTATGCTATTTCATTTTCTGGACAGCTTTGGACGATTTTTTTCTTGAGCCAAGGGTCTATCGAAAACAACCTCTCTATCTCCGAGGTAGAGGTAAGGTCTGCCTACAATCAACTCTCTCCAAACCGCACTCTGTGGGATTATATTGGATATGCTACTAGTTGATCCCGGGATTATTTATTCTACCATTTACACTATATTGATAGGATAAGTTATCTCAATGTGGAATAACTTATCTCGGAATAACTAATCATGAAATAATTAATTTCGGAATAACTTGTTCCTAACCAACGACCCCTAGGAATGTTTGATATGTAGAATGAGATAATTCAGAATATTTCATGTGATTATTTTAAGAAAATATATAAATATGTATAGATTAGCATAAAATATTACGTCATATAGCTATGTAATATTGTATAATATTATATAGTGCTATATTTAGAAAAAGTATAATACATAATCTGTCAAGTTTATGTAAAAGATGGTTATAAACAAATATGGACTAAATCAGATATAATATTGTATAATATTATGTTATGCTATGTGGGAGTAAACATTTTTTCGTGGACCTAGATCGCAATTTTTCTTTATTTATCCACCTTTTATTTAGGATGATAAGATAATTCCCTCATCTTTTAATATAAATGATAAAAAAGGGCAGCTTGATGTTCTAAAGCTATCGCTATGCGCGGTGTTCGGAGAAGGGCCCACCACAAGGGTATATTGTACGCAGTCTTACCTTGCATTTCTGTCATACGCTATTTTCAAGGCTCCGTGGCCTCCTGGTCACATGACAGCAACTTTGTCAGTTACTCCATGACAACATCTTTTAATAGAAATGACGAATAAAATAATATTTTTTAATTAATACCTCAAATTAAATATGAATAAAGTTAATCTCAAAATTTATTTCATGATTAGTATTCTTGTTTTATATTTTGATGGTAGGTTTAAAATAGTTTCATAAGTATTAATGAGCATTTTTAATTGTTTGAATATGTTAGAAATAAACACCTGTGATATTTGTTAAATATTCGTCAAGATTTGATTATTAAATTTTAAGTGAAAGAAGAAAATATATAACAGAAACTCACATAGTATTACAATTTGTGTTATTTCTAGTCTAGTATAGCTTATTTTGGTGTAAATTTCATTAGTTTTACTCTTTTTTCATGCTTCTTGCAATTTGTTATGTTGCAGTTTCTAGTACTTTGACAGACTTATATGATATTTATGATTATTTATTTTATAATTAAATTTAATAATTAGAGTTTAGTAAATATTTAACGGTGACCTTTTGTTATTTTCAGAAAATAGAAAAATTATACATTCTGTCCTAGAAATATTCTCATTTTCTAATCAAAGATTTAGCTGAATATGAGATCTACTCTATTATGAGCAGGGGCGGAGCTAGCATATAATGAGGGGTTCATCTGAACCTCCTTCGACGAAAAATTATACTATTTATACATGATTAATATTATTTTTTATATATATGTAGTAGATGTTGAACCCCCTTCAGCTAGTTCGTGTGTGCACTTTTAAACCCCTTCAATGAAAATCCTTGCTCCGCTACTGATTATGAGCTATTCGTTTAATCTTGACATATACCCAAACACAACATGGAGTATAAGCACATATTAACTCAATATGAATAACTGAGTTAATATTGATAGTCATGTCATTCTAAGCTACTATTAAGTGCTCATTGAAATAGATAAATTTCTTCATTTGCATTTGGATACATATTACCCTTTTATAAGAGGGTCTACTTAACAGGAATTCTGATTGATTAAATAAGTTTTAACTTCTTGATAGATGATCTACTCAATATGAATCCTAATTGGTTGGTCTTGATTATAGAACCTATCTACTATCTAGCAGCAACAACAACAACATACCCAGCGTATTCCCACAAAGTGGGGTCTAGGAGGGTAAAGTGTACGCAGTTCATATCATTACCTCAGATGAAGTAGAGAGGTTGTTTTCGATATATCCCCGGCTCAGAACAAATAACAGTATAACAATCAGAAAACATAAAAACAAACAACAAAATGGGGTAACACACCACTAGATAAAAGAAACTGAACACCCACGAAGTAATGCTATGAACTATCTATCCGAAATCACACACATCACTAAAACACAACAAACAAGAAACTGCAAGACACAGGCATAACACTATAACTACAGGTACATCGACAAACAAAGCACTCTTCCCTACAAGTAAGGACGCACTCCTACTCACTGACGCACTCCTACTCACTAACCCTCTACCATAATCCGCGTCCTTCACGCCTTCCTATTAAGGATCATGTCCTCTGTAAGCTGTAACTGCTCCACACCTTCCTATCTACAATCTAGCATGAGTAGTATTTGTTGGACAAATTTTAGAGGACCTAATCGACATGAATCTTGATGGATTGGGCAAGAAACAATAGTCTAGACATTTACCTTCTATATTAGAGGTTTCATCCAACATGAACAAATCCTTATTGGTTGGGCAATTTTTTACCTATTCAATTAAAAGATTTACCGGACACCAAACCGTTATTGGTTGATCTCGATTAGAGGACCTATCCGATATGAATCGTTGGATGGACCACTCGAATCAATTAATGTCTTTTTGGATATTCCTCAATGTTCCCGGCTAGTCACGGAACGTTAGAAGCACATTTTGATACCACCACGATGCAGGAACAGGAAAAAGAAATTTCAAAGAATCCCAAAAAGTGAAAAATTGGATCAAATCTTATCCATATGTTTTACCATGGAATAGCATTTATTTGTGGCAATGGGGGAGTTCACGTACATGAAAAGCAAACAACTACCTTCGTCCCATTTTATACGACACTCTTTTCTTTTTAATTAATCCTAAAAAAAAATATCATCTTATTATAATCAAAAATAATTTAACTTTAAAATATCATTTTTACCCTTGATAAAATAATTTACAACTAAACAAATATCTAAAAATTATTTTAAGCAATAAATTTTAAAAGTCTTTTCTTTTTTTTTCCTCTTAATAACATGTCAAGTCAAATGGTGTCGCAGAAAATCGACAGACGAAGGGAGTACATATCTAGAGTACAAATATAGCATCATCAAAAAGAATAAAAAAAAGATCTTCAACTAAAAGCCTTACCTTGCTTAGAATAATAGGTAAAAAACAATTCAAACAACCACCAAATCCAAAGTTATTTGGACACCTTAAAAGACAATGACAAACCAAACAAAATTTGCAAAAGTTGACTCTGAAGTTCAACTGAATTGGGAAAGTAACTGGTACTGTGGCAAATCATGGCACCAGCATTTCCCAATTCCAAGTCCAGTACAAAGTGAAACTAACACTAAGAACAAATATATTAGACTACTTCATGTAGGGAGGGAAAAGTTCCCATCACAAAACCAAAATCGCCTTAAAGGAGATCAGCAACATTGGCCGGCAGCTCCTCAATTACGACATTATAAAACTTCTGTATGTCGAACAGCATCCTTTCATCATCCTTGGTGACAAAGTTGATGGCAACACCCTTCCTTCCAAATCGTCCACTACGACCAATACGATGCAGGTAGTTTTCTGGTTGAGTTGGAAGGTCGTAGTTGATAACAAGGGAGACTTGCTGGACATCAATACCACGAGCAAGGAGATCAGTTGTGATAAGCACACGAGATGAGCCAGATCGGAACTCCCTCATAATGATATCTCTTGTGTTCTGATCCATGTCTCCGTGAGTAGCAGATACTGTGTGATCACGTCCACGCATTTTATCAGTGAGCCAATCAACCTTTCGCCTAGTGTTGACGAAGATGACACTTTGGGTGATGGCCAAGGTCTCGTAAAGATCACAAAGTGTTTCAAGTTTCCACTCTTCCTTATCCACATTGACATAGAATTGCTTAATACCTTCAAGAGTGAGCTCATCACGCTTCACAAGAATTCTCACGGGCTTGTTCATGAACTTTCTAGTAATCTCAAGAGCCTCTGGTGGCATAGTGGCAGAGAAAACACCCACTTGGATTTTTGGTGGCAAAAGCTGGAAGATATCATAAATCTGGAAAACAATAATTGTGTCATGGGACAAGCTAAATCATCAAAACAAAGGAAAAGACGGCAAAATATGATAGCAATTGTTAAAGGACGTTAGAGCACGTAAGGCTGCAATGAGAGGGGGAAGAGAGATTCACCAATAAACAGATCAATATTACATAGAATACATTTTCAAGTAAATTGAACTTTATGAAAGAAAGAGTGAGATTTACACCCTCATGAAATCAATGCAGACGTAGCCATGAAAATGAATGTTGGGCCTCTAAGACCAAACATATCCACAAAATAAGTGTAGCAGAAATGCAACGGTTATCAGATGTTCACATATGATATATATGATTTAACAAGATTAGACATGATCACATTAGATGGAGAATATAAATACTACATATAAGATAACTTCAAAAAGGGCCTATGCAGACTTCCAAATAATCTGATCCATAGGCACAGGGCTACGATGATTGAGCATAGTAGCAAGGAAAAAGGTAAACCTAAAATATCATGGAAGACCAATTATTGCAGAAGACGTACAAACTCTAGAAACAACTGCAAACTTGAGTAAGAATAGAACACAACGAAAGCAATTGATCCATATAGCAATACCAACTAGTTGAGAGTCAACACTTAGTTGTTATTGCACTTGCATTTGATCTAGTGTTTATTAGAGGTATTAGTACTAGTTAGAGATAAGCTGTGAGACTTAAAGAACTTTGAATTTTAGAGAAACCCTAACGTGCTTTAAATTTCAGATTACTTAGCTTTTGCCCTGAAACGGGTCGGATTCAGGCTGAATACTGATAATCCATATGACTGAACTCTAGTTTGGGACTGAGGCATTGTTGATTGAGAAGATGAGGAGAAATTTATAACTAACAAATCAGCCCTAGCTTTATTAGTTCACTATCAACTACGTAAACACATTTAAAAGTGAATTCTGCTAACATCAGGGAGTAACAAAGAAAAAGGCAAATCTTGCTCTGAACTAAGAAAATAGAACAGCAAAAATTAAAGTAGTAAAAGGGCGACCTGATCCTTGAAACCTCTAGAGAGCATTTCGTCAGCTTCATCCAACACAAACATTTTGATGTGGTCGGGACGAAGAGACTGCCTGCGCAACATGTCAAAGACGCGGCCTGGAGTACCAACCACGACATGAACACCACTCTGAAGGATACGCTGATCCTCACGGACACTGGTACCCCCAACACAAGCATGAACCTTCACACCCAGATAGTCACCAAGTGCGCGCATAACCTTCTCAATCTGCTGTGCAAGCTCACGGGTTGGTGCAAGAACCAGAGCCTGACATTCAACTAAACTGTAATCAAGCTGCTGGAGAATTCCAGAGCAGAAAGTTGCCGTCTTTCCAGTTCCAGATTGTGCCTGCTGGATAACGTCAAGGCCCTTGCAAAAGGGAACAATTCCCCTTTGCTGAATAGCAGATGGCTTCTCAAAACCTTAAAGAAATTCAAAGCACTGTTCAGTGCCCCGTAAAATCTGGGAATGGAGAAAGGAAACCACAATTACATAGAGATGTCAATTTACCATAGGCATAGATGCCCCTCAGAAGGTTTTCTTGCAAACCCATTGCATCAAAACTTTCATGTACCTCATCATACGATGTAAAGAATTCCTGTTGCTCAGTACCAAGCCTGTTTTCGGCATATCAAACAACCACAAAATTCAATCAAATCAATGGTAAAAAGCTAGAGGCCAAATATCAGCAGAACATGATAATCAATATACTGAAACAAAAGAGAGGGAGAGAGACGAGGTTGCATTCTGCAGCCAGATTAAGATGACCTTGATATACGATAGATAAGAGATAACTTACAACTCTGTCATTTTCGCATCGAATTGACGAGCATCAAACTGAGATCCTTCTGCTGCCATGACTGCAAGAATAAAACACACACAAAAAAACAATTCAATCAATTAACTGCAACTCACTCTCAAAATAGTTTGGGATACTTGTATAAGCAAATATTAAATTTTTTTTGAAACTAATATTTTCAATTAACAAATAATAAATCTTATCAGTCACATGGCAATTCATTGCACATTTTGTAGATGATAAAAAGTGAAGGTTGAAGCTTAACTCCATGACTTAATAATAGGTAAGGTAGCTTAAGACCCAAAACAAAGTCGCAAATTGAAGTGAACAAACCGAGTATCAATAACATTATCTGTTTTTCATTCATTTATTATAGAGGGCATATACAAGATTCAAGATGCATCCTTTCTCCTTGTTCTTTTCTTCTTCTTTTAGAACAAGTAAAAGTGGCAGAATAAAGATAGAAATAACTGTTTGACTACTTCCTGAACAGCACAACCCTAATTCTACAGCTATTTGACATTGGAACAAGGTAAAAAGTGGCGAGAATGAGAAGTGTTGGAGGTGGTGAGGTGCCCATAAACAAACACTAGGTACTCACAGCTCGTATCGACAAATGCAAAAGGGATACGCATCACCCATCGAGATGAGATAGTGGAAAATATACATCAAAACAATAGGAAGTGTGTCAACAACACAGGGCACATCGAGGAATTATGGTGCCTGCCTGCCTCCCAACTTATCACCACCTCACATCCTTGCAAAGCTAACCCTTTAACACACCACTCAGACATACACCATTCATGGAGCTGATATAGTGGAAAATATACATCAAAACAACAGGAAGAATATCAACAACACAGGGCACATTGAGGAATTAAAGTCTACTCGCCTCCCAACTCTCCACTCCCCTCTAATCTTTGCAAAGCTAACCCCTTAAGCACACCACTCAGACACACATCACTCATGGAGCTTAGACGGTGGAAAATATACATCAAAACAACAGGAAGAATGTTAACAACACAGGGCACATCGTGGAATTATAGTCTCCTCTCTTGCCTCCCCAACTAACCACCCCCTCTAACCTTTTCTCTTTTTTGATAACCGTGGTGTCCGGGCCGGCTAGAGCGCACCTCGACTACTTCCCCGTGATACTTTCCACCCTCCCGCCAGCAAGCAACAGGTACCAAGTAACTCTTAACTCTGTCCACCAAATTTTTTTTGTCGAAGTTGATTGATTTCGCCGGAGTTTGGCTGGAAGCGACGGCGAATAGGAGGCAGGGGTGGTAGGTTTTAAAAATGAAGGAGATGAATGGTGTTAATGGAGATTGCTTATGTTGTTGCTGCCGTGGGTTATTGCTATTGTTCTAATTGTTGTATGATCCGTTTCATTCGACAACACTCAATAATCTTGCAAACTATATGAAACAGTAGATCGCTCTTTTTCCAATCATTTAAAACACAAATCAAAACCAACCCACATTAGAAAATAGCAAAAGATTCAAAACCCAAAAGACCCAACTGCATAAAAAGCACAACTCAACACCCATATATCATAAAAACACAAACTTTCAATCAAACAACAACCTATACATAAGAAAATCAACAAAATACAAGAAAAATCGCAAAAATCTTGAAAATCCACAAGACCCAACTGCATAAAAAACACTATTCAACACCCATAAATCATGAAAACACAAACTTTCAATCAAAAAAAAAACAAAAAAAACAACAACAACATACCCAGTGTATACCCACAAAGTGGGGTCTGGGGAGAGTAAAGTGTACGCAATCCATACCACTACCTCAAATGAAGTAGAGAGGCTGTTTCCGATAGACCCCCCCGACTCAGGGAAACATATACATTAAAAAAATCAACAAAATACAAGAAAAATCGCAAAACTAGTCAAAACCCACAAGACGCAACTGCATAAAAAGCACTATTCAGCACCCATAAATCACAAAAACACAAACTTCCAATCAAACAACAACATATCCATAAAAAAAATCTTAAAAAATACAAGAAAAATCCAAAAAAAAACAAAAAAAAAAGTGGCAATAATAATAGAGTTACCTACTTAATAAAGATTTGAAGTTTGTTAAAGGGAGATCATAAAAACACAAATCAAAACCAACCCACATTAGAAAATAGCAGAAACATCAAAAACCACAACACCCAACTGCATAAATAGCATAAAAACACAAACTTTCAATCAAACAAAACAATACATAACAAAGAAAACTACAAAATATTCAAAACCCACAACACCCAACTGCAGAAAAAGTACTCAACACCAATGAATCATACAACAACAACAACATACCAGTGGAATCCCACAAGTGGGGTACAGTGTACGCAGACCTTACCACTACCTCGAGGAGGTAGAGAGGTTGTTTCAGGTACAAAGAAAAGGAAACAATCAATCATTTAAAACACAAATCAAAAACCAACCCACATTAGAAAATAGCAAAAACATCAAAACCCCACAACACCCAACTTCATAAAAAGCATAAAAACACAATCTTTTCAATCAAACAAAAACTTATACATAAAAAAATCAACAAAATACAACAAAAATCGCAAAAATATTCAAAACCCACAAGACCCAACTGCATAAAAAGCAATATTCAGCACCCATAAATCATAAAAACACAAACTTTCAATCAAACAAAAACTTATACATAAAAAAAAATAATCTAAAAAATACAACAAAAATTCAAAAAAATCTAAAAAGTGGCAAGAATAATAGAGTTACATACTTAATCAAGATTTGAAGTTTGTTAATGAAAGATCTGAAGATTTGAGAATTAGGGTTTTTTTGTGTTCTTCGAAAAACTCCTCGGATCTACGCCGCGGAGTTGAGGAATTACAATATCTGAAGGACAATGAGTTTTATTAGAGTGATTTTTGTATTTTGTTAAAGATTTGGGGGGTAAAAAGATATTATAATAAAATTAGGGGGTGTATATGTATTTTAGAGATTTTAGAGCGGTTCAATAGGGTAATTGTATAGTTTCATGATTGGGTTGGTAGGCACTAACGTGGATTCCACCAATTGAAATGGAAAAAAAAGGAGGCTTTATCATGAAAGACGAAATTAGGACGACAACGACATATTTAGCGTAATTTTATGAAAAGGATTCGGAGATTTGGGTGATGTGTACATAGATTTTATTTCTATTATGTGAGTATAGAGAAGTTATTTTTGAAAGACTCTCGACTTTTTCAAGAAAGATGAAACAAGAATGACAACGACATGTATAGTGTAATTTCATAAAAGAAATTTGGAGAAGGTGATGTGTGCGCAATAAGTAGACCTTATTCCTTTATGTGAGTATAGAGGTTGTTTTTTAAAAACTCTCGACTTCTTCAAGAAAAACAAGAAGAGTTGTAGGGTGACAACGACATGTTTAGTGTAATTTTCATAAAAAAAATTGGAGAGATTAATGTGTATGCAAATCTTATTAGAATCATGTGAGTATACAGAGGTTGCTTTCGAAAGACTAACTTTTTCAAGAAAGTAAGAGGAGTTGTATTATATTATAGTGTATTGTATTGTTTGATTATTATAATGTTTAGATAGATTATATTACTGTAGCCGTACATTTGAAGGATATGCCTACAAGAAAAGTAGGATATATGTAAAGCTATTATAAAAAGAAGTCGATAAATAATTAAATATGATTATTTGATAACAAGTAAAGACAAAATGAAAAAAGAATAAAGTAACGGCGCGATCACACCAAACGATCGTTACATAAATGGAACTTTTTGTTCTTACATAATTAATGATGGATTTAATGATATAATACAATAAATTTAGGTAACAATCGAAATAAAATATTATATTTAAACTAACACAATATACTAGGTACCAACCATACAAACTAAGTTGTTAAGGAATAGTTGAAGTTTTCAAAGTTTATCAAATTTAATTGACTCAAGATCGAACTTTAGAACTTTGATTCTGAAGTTTTAAACTCATATATGAAGTTTGACTCGAGTTGCACATCTGAAATTTGGTTAGATAGTTCGAACTTCAGATTTGAAGATTCAAAGGAAAAGGAGTCGTAGTTTTAAGACTGTTATTAAAAAATGATCAAAAATTACAAAGTTTATAAAATTTTGCCATCTCACAATTAAGATTATTCGAAATTTGTCTCAAATGTTGAATCTAAAGTTTTGGTTATAATAATACAAACTTCAAATCCAAATGTCTGAAGAAGGAGAAGGGGCTAAAGATTGTCAACTCTAACTAAATTTTAAATAATTTTTCAAAACTTGCTAAAGTTTAAAAAGCATCTCAAAGTATCTAGTGCTATTTCTACTAATTTTTTCCACATGCAAGTTCATTATGGATTTGATTGTCCATTAGGCCTAATTCTGGCCTGTGTCTTATATACATTTCATGACAAATTTAAGGATTGGGTTGTTACAAGGGTAACTTACCCAAATTCCAATAGTTAAAGAGCTAATAACATTTTTTAATCATAATTTTATCCAATTACACAAAATTTCATAAATCTCATTTTGTGATACAGATTTTAAGCCTTAATACATATCATATGTGATATATTTTAAACTAATCGGTTAATTAAATAAGAAAATAATGGAATTGCATTTATTGAAGGGAGTAAATCATCGGAGAAAATCTCTGAAATATCTAAAACAGAAGAAAATTTTAAATTAAAAACTTTTCATTAGATCTTATCATTTGCAATTTACAATTTGAAGAGTAAATCATGAGAGAGAATCTCTGATACATATGTATAATATATATATATATATATATATATATATATATATATATATATATATATATATTGATACATATGCAACACTGATTTTATCTGATACATATGTATGATACATATATCTCATATATTAGACTTCAAATATATGTATCATCCTTAAATTATGGGAAGGAAACACAAGTTCTTGATATGTATCAAATACGTTTATCTAATATATATGTCTGATGCATGCATACTTGGTACTTGTGATTGATACATTAATCCATTTTGATAAAATAATTTTGATACATAAATATTGATGGACTTTGATATCAAGAACAATACAGTTGCGTGTATAGATATACTAACCTACTAGATACATAAAAAATTGATAAATTTGTTACATGAGCATGTAGATGCATTCATATGAATCGTGAACAAAAAATTACATTCTTTTTACTATGATACATATGCACAAAGATACATTTGCATGTTTCATAAACAAACACTAAGCTTCATATTACATATGAATTAGTAGACTATGATACATTGACATGCAAGTCCATTCATATGTATCGTGAACAAAAAAAAAAATACATTATTTTTTACTATGATACATATGCATAATGATACATTCGTATGTATCATGAAATTTATTTTAATGAATTGATCTTCTTCTCCCTCTTCACACCTCCATTTTACAAAACCTCCATTAACACCACTACCCATTGACTCTCTCAACCTCCATTGAAAAGCAGCCAAATACACCAATAACTCCTCCACTCTCCACCATCTTCCCATTGTGAACTCCATCTCCGGTGAACTCGAGTCACCGGAAACATCACCTATGTCCCATCGCTGTTTCACTTCCACCATCGCACCACCTCCGAAACATACAAAATCAATCATCATATTCATCATCCATTAAAAAATAAAGATGGAAAACAACCATCAACTTTAGCAGGCAACACCATTAATACACCATTTTATTTTCTCCATTAAACGATCAATCAGATCCCAGTACTTCATCCATCGAAGAACAAACATTGATTTCTAATTGTGTAATGCCCAATTTGAATGAATGAGGTGAAGCCATTAAAGGTGTAAAAACGACAGCAACTTGTGTCTATATAACTTTTGAATGATACTAAAGTTAACTTGAACAATAAGCTAATCTTATAAAAAAAAATTGAAATCGAATAGATCTCAACTTCATCGATGTGAGCAGTTGTTTGATGTTGATGACAAAGCAATGAAAACACAATTGTGGGAGAGAGTTTACCGAATTTTTTGGGGAGGAGATTTGTAAAAGGTGAAATTCCGTTATTTTGGGCGACAATGGTGGAGTTGCCTGTGTTAAATATGTATCAAGAGCAATTTTCAATTTCTGGGATTTTCTGTAATTTTTTAAATAGTATGAGATTTTATATATTAATGACCCTGATGTCTGCAAATTTGTGTAATTTAATCTCGTTACTATTCACTAACATGGATAGCATTATGAAAACTTAGGACTCGTCTGGTATGGAAAATAAGGGGTAACTAATTTCAGGATTAATTTTAGGATGGGTTTATCTCATGATTGATTGGGATAAAATCGCGGGATAACTTATCCCAGGATTTTAGTATTATTTTTATCCACACTGAAAGTGGAATAACAATCTCAAGATAATTAAACTCGAGTTAAGTTATCCTAGAATAACTTGTTTCCAACCAAATATAAGTTATATATATTGACAGTGTAAATATTATTTATATTATCAAACTAACTATAGCAAATTATTATTGTTTAAAATAATCATATTAAGCTTGCGATTAAAAATTATCTGTTGTTATAAGTCAATTTACCTGATGAAATAAAATATCTATGCACTAATAGTACACAAAATTTAAATTCACATTATAAAGTAGAGGCACTGAATTGTTGACAACAGCATATGTTCCAAAAGTTTAGGGTGCAGTTTTCTTGGGGTTTTCCGATAAAAATTTTTTTTGGTGTTCAAAATCAATTCGACTAAGCTAGATTCGTGTCAGAAGAACTTGAGATCGACTAATTCAAATTTACAATCGTACATAGAAATCCTACCATGAGGAATTTTAGCATTACATATCAAAGAAGACTTCATTCTCACGTCTGAACTCGAGATTTTTAGGATTTACGCTATTGAATACTAATTTGACAAATCTAATAATTTTGAACCAAATCTTATATGTATATTAAAAAATTCACTATATATATAAAAAATTAATTTCAAAATCCCCAAGCCTTAAAAGAGTATTGAGAGTAGGGGTGTTCATGGTTCAATTTAGATCGATTTTTGATTAAAAACCAAAACTAAACCAATTTAATCGGTTTATAAATTTCTAAAATCAAACCAAGCCAAATAAAATAATAACCATCGGTTTGGTTCTTGTCGATTTGGTTCGATTTTTAACTAGCTAATGATAAATTGATAATGGTATATTAACGAAGACATGAGACAACTATTTCAAATGAACATTAGGAATCAATGAATTTCTCTTTAATATTACAAGATAAATGTATATGAATCTTCTAGTGTTTTTCAATACTATGCCGATGTTTTAACATGTTTAAGTTACATAATTATAGAGGTTACTCCACATCACATGTCTAACATCCATAAAACTAAGATATAACTTTAAATAGAATGGTTACCCTACAAAAATAAAAGGATCAAGACATTGAATAGTAGATGAATATCTTAGCAAAAAAATTTAAAAATCGGCAATCTACCACACCACATATAGACAATTAGATTAAGAGTGTTGGGGTTGGACATATTTTAAGAAATGAAACTTAAAGTGTTGTAGTGCATGCGAAAGAAGTAGACTAAAATCAAATATTTATAATTATTTATGAAAAACTAATATCATATATTCAAAAAATTATAAAATTTATGTATATATTTATCGGTTCGGTTTGGTTATTTATTCGGTTATTTTTTAGTAAAACCAACACCAAACCAAATATTGTTGGTTTTTAATATTTAAAATCAAACCAAATCAAATATCGATTTTTTAATCTATTTGATTTGGTCCGCAGTTCGATTTGATTTTTAACCAAACCGTGAATACCCCTAATTGAGAGGAAAAGAATTGAGAAAAATATACATGTAGAATTTTTAGAGACTGAACATATAGAAAAATCATAGGCGGATACAGGGGCGGAACCACCTTTGGCTCAAGGGGTTCACCCCCTTCGGTGGAAAATTATACTATATAAACATGGTTAAAATTATTTTTTATGTATATATAGTAGACGTTGAACCCCCCCTTCGGCTAATTTGTATGTTTACTTCTGAACCCCCTTAATGAAAAAATCCTGGCTCCGTCACTGGGCCGCGGACAAACATATATGTATATATAAAAAATAACTCGTGGTACACAAAGCATCCCGCCTTTCATGAAGGGTTTGAAGAAAGCTATACCTTAACACTGCATTGTTTGTTGATCCACAACTCGAACTCATGGTCAGTGAATCATACAGAACTATCTCTGTCATTATTCCAAGACTTTTCTTTAGATTAACATGCATGCATATAAAAAAGTTAAAAAAATATATTTGTTACATCTAAGGTCTAGAGAGAGAGGTGGGTGACAGACAGAGGGTGAGCACACATAACTTCAAACATCCATATATACTATCATGTAAGAAACATCACGTGTGCTCACTCTCTTCTGTCACCTCCCTATAGTTCATTACCCTTTTTTAGTAACCGTATCGGCCACCAATGCTTGTATTAGGATAGAATGTCTTCATTATATTGACCTTTAGAATGCGACATTTTTTCGAACCTTGTTAATATAGGATGCTTTATGTATCAGACTGTCCTTATTAGTTTAATCTGATCAATTCGAGAAGTTTGTACCACTAGATAGAAAGAGATAGAATTGAAAGGAACGAAAAAGATTATGATTTGTGATCTGATTTGTGTGAGGAAATAATGTGTACTCTTATGGACTTTATATAGGAGATGAGATATAACTAACAGTTTCATCATGTTAGGAATAAATGTGTCCCTCTTTATGGGTATATCCTTAATATTTTATGTATAATTGATAGGGATTTATCCAATCCAAAAGACTAGTTTATAAATAAAAAGCATATATATTTAATTTATAAACTCAATACTAGTAAACTAATACTCTTTGTAATGAATGAGTCACTCTTTAGCTGGACTGAAATGAATTAAGTTAGAGCTAATAAATTATATTTTATAAGTTGATTTTGCCATCCGATATAGCTAACACCTTTCAGACAGAGGCGGAGCCAGGATTTCAACTAAGGATGTTCAATATTTGAAGAAAAACTAGCCGAAGGGAGTTCAACACCTACTATATATACATAAAAAATAATTTTAATCATGTATAAATAGTTTGTTTTTTCGTCGAAGGGGATTCGGATGACTCCCCTAGCCAAAGGCTGGCTCCACCCCGGCTTTCAGGGGCTTAGGCAATTGGTCTGAGTCGCAGGCTCAAGCATTATAAGCGGAGACGAAACATGAAAATTTAACCTGAAAAACTAGTTTAATAAGTGAGAAAGAACACATTCAGTTGACACATTTATTTATTGATAATATTTCTTAAAAACAAATTTCTCTTGCCATTTAATGGTTATTTGTTTTTTGAATTTTCACTCGATATTTGATGACTGATATGAATATTGAGCTCATGCCAATAAATATCATATCGGAGTAAAACGCTTCCTAATAAAATTATTTATTTTTGTTGCTAAAAGTCAAAAGACAAAGGGTAAACGTCAAGTTAGAAATAGTTTATTATATTCTCAACCAATAAGAGACGAACACGTGCTCATGTTCGTGAAGCCACGAGAAAATCCTTTAGATGGCGCAAAAGTAGCATAAAGTATATATGCTTTATATTAATTAATAATTAAATCACAATAATGCTGAAAAAAAAAAAGGACAAGGAACCTTTGAAAAAATGAAAATTATCCTATTTCGAATAATTCAAGAGTAAAATTGCTCTATCTTTTCTTGATCTTGAGCAAAGATGTGGACTATTAATATCTGGACAAAAAGATCCTATGAAGCTTCACTGTTTCTTGAGATTGACTTTGGGCCTTTCCTCCACGACTTATCGTCAAAAAGAAGAATATTTTTGAGTTATTTTGATAGTTGGAGGGCATTTTCGAGCTACAAACGTAATGATAAGAGTATTTTTGAGCAAAAAACTAATGAAGGGTAAAACTGATCCATTGTAAATAATCCAAGCGTATATCTAGCCCTTTTGGGTATACTAGTTTAGGGTACACGCTCCGCGCGTGTACCTCGCTTTAATGAGTTCAATTTTATAAAATCACTTCGATATTACAAAAGAAAATATGTCTTGATTAATAAATAAATTGATGATTTTATTAAATACGAAAAACACTTCAATAGAAAATTAATATATTCATACAAACCATATAAAAGCATTAAAAATCACTTTAAACTAAATTAAGAAAAACTACCAAGGCTATAGACCGATAAAAAAAAAAGCTTTAAAAACTTTCCCGATATGACACATGGAGTAATTCATACGTCGTTAGAAAGTGTTAGAGGACAACAAATTAATATGTTTACTATTATAAGGTAAAGTAATATGCTATTGAAAGAATTTACCTAAAGTATTCCTATTAGACACTTTCAATTTTGAAAAATTATTTTTCTACTTATTCTGACACATCTCTTAAATATCTAAGTTATACCACATAAAATTTGTGAGAAATGCCAATATGAACACTTTATTATGTGTTCCGGTGCTCGATTGATGCAAATATTATAAAGATAATTAAATAAAATAATAAATGACAATTTTATCTATTGTAAACAATAAGGAAAAGGAAAAACGAACTACATTATATGAGCATAATAATATAATACAAGTACGTATAACAAATTAACAATAACAAAAAGAATTATGATAAAGTAAAAGATGACAACCTGAAAATTGCGATAGAAGATAAGTGAAAAGTCACGTGTGCTACTCCACTAGCCTCATATTTTCGCCTTCACCTTTCTATACGAGCTTTTACAAAACTATTGATAGTATTGATTTGAAAGAACAATAAGTAATCCATTAAGAAAACAAACAAGCTAACAACATATGCAAATTAGTGAGCATTGACTATTTTAACATAAATATATACATCGTGCTATATCTCTTAGCGAGAATTTAATTGTATAGGAGTACAAATATCACAAAAGCTTACTATATAAATCAATGATGGCCACTTGTGGGCATATAATCTCCACAGCAATGGTTAGATTATCAATGAATAACAAAGAGATATATCAAACATGAATCTTGAAGTACAAAGATGGATTATAATAATAGTAAAAAGGGTCACCTCAAAAAATGTTCATGTCAAGCAGCACTTCGATAATGGGGTGAAGAAGAAAAGATGAAGATTTATATGAGACGAATATTTAGTCACATATTTTAGGACTCCTTTTTTATATACAGAAGGAAAACCCTATCATATAAATAATATTTAATATTATAAATATAATGATATAATAATTAGAGAAAATAAGTGAAAATACGATTTTGACTAAAGCAGAGTCTTTTAATGAAGGACAAAAAATTTAAACAATATTTGTTAGGACCTTCACACTTTTAATATAATAGAGATAGAGATTAACTAATAATTAAATCACAATAATGCTGGAAAAAAAAAGAGGAAAAAGGAACCTTTGACAAAATGCTGAAAAATGACGTGTCCAAATAATGCGCAGTCTGCGAGAATTTAACAAATTTCCCTACTTTTTAAAAAAGAAATAAAATATAATTAAATTCCATTTTGTGCGGTTTTAGATTTGATGCTTAATTAGTGAAATGATCAAATAATTACTTTGAGAAAAGGCTATAATTATCCTTTGTGATTGTCACGTCATATCAATACACTTATTATCCAATCATTAAGCTCTTAATTAATGAATCTAATTTAGTTGAATATTGACGGAATAAATCACGGACAAATTTTATAAATCCCAACTGTTTAGTACCTAATTATACTTTATCCCCACTTTTTTCAAAATTACATGAAGTCTCGGATTTTGTGTCACGATACATTACTTAGGGTCGCAATACATTACTTAGGGCCGCGATACATTACTTAGAGTTGCGATACATTACTTGCCCGGTCCAGTGATGATCGCGATACATTACTTAGCCGGTCCCATGATGTATTGCGACCCTAAGTGAAATCCGAAATTTTTGTAATTACTTTAAGGTGTTGGGATTTTAGGTAATAATGATAAGTTAAGGTGTGGATTTATGTAATTAATCCTTCTTGGATTTGGATTCCACATTACATTAACTAATTTTAAGTTTGGCAGACAATTAAGGAGGGAAGCGAGATTAAGCTAATTTGGGCATGTGAAGAGAAGATGACACATATCCCAATAAGGACTAAGGAGGTGTAAGAGGTTAAATATAGTGGATACGGGGAGAGATAAAGGTAGACCAAAGAAACTAGAGAGAGGTGATTGGACATGACATAACACAACTTCATCTTACTAAAGACATGAATTTAGATAGGAAGGTATGAAGCTTGCGGAATAGGATAGATGGTTAGTACATAGTTGAGAGTATCTTGCTTTTCGACGGAATTAGGCTTGGTGGTAGTTGGGGCTCAAGAGCATCATGTTTGTTGTCGTATTAGCCTTATTCATGCAGTTTCTTGCTTTTGATATCTGTTATCATATATTGTTTATTATGTTTCGGCTATCACATCGCAACCTTTGGTGGTGATGTGTAAGGTGAATTAATTAAGGGTGACAAAAAAGAGTTGAAATGTAAAAAGAGTGACTCAAGTTTTAATTATTGAGTAGAGTGACAATTTTAAAATTAGTATTGATGATATTAATCTTAAAATTTTCAAGTTTTATTATTTACACAAAGACCCTTACTTTCTCCACCATACCTCACCCCCTCCACACCTCTTCTGTCACCACCCCACCACGCTGCTGCTACTACCACTGTTGCCGCCACCACTGCTGCCTCCACCACTCCCTTTGTCGCTACCGTCGCTATCACCCTTTGTCGTTGTCATCGCTATCACCGTCGTCGTCGTCTTCTCCGATTCAACTCCATCACTGTTGCCGTAGTCATCTCCGTTATCTTCTCCGATTCAACTCCATCTGTATTACAGCGAAGTTGCTGCAGCAACTATCGAAGAATCAGAGAAGTTAAAGCAGAGAAGACGACTAAGATGACGAAGGCGACGATACCGGAGTTAAATCGAAAGCTGAGAGAGGACAGAAGCATCGGAGAAGAAAGGGTAAGGTGAGAATATGATATTTGGGGTTTGGGTTAATTTTGTATTTTTTTAAAAGTTAAAGAGTTTTAAGAATTATATTTTATACCTCAATTTAACCTAATCACTAATTAAAAAAAATTTGACTTGGACTGGTCAAACTTGTCACCAATTTTCATTTCAAAACTTTTTTGTCACCCTACATTCAATTTTCTCGTGTAACATAAAATGATATAACATAACATAAGAATTTAAATTAGCACAAGTAAAATATGTACTCAACCAGATAACATTCATGAATGCCTCGTCTCTATTTACACCAATTCTCCAGTGCACTATTGATTTGTCTTCTTGTAATGCACCTTTCAGACAATAGTTGATGAAAACAATTCACCAATAATTTTTTAGGGTCTTTCGGAAACAACCTCTCTACCTCCCGAGGTAGTGGTAAGGTCTGCGTAGACTCAAACCTCCCCAAACCTTACTTGTGGGATTTCAATAGGTATGTTGTTGTTGTTGCTGTAGTCATCAGCCAATATATTTCGCGCAATAAATATAGAATTATAGAGGCTTTCTCATGTTATCTAAATTCGATCATTACTAGTTACTACTACTAAGTATGAAAAAAGAGTAAAAAAAAAAAAAAAAAGAGAAACAGAAGCAGCATTTCAAAAGATTGGAACAACATTTTTATAAATCAGAAGTTGTCCAAGAACAGGTAGAAATGTCGATATGTTTATCACATTGTCACTCACTTTGCTTTTGATCTAAATGTTTCAACAAGTTGAACACTCAAAGGGGTTGTTTTTTCCTTCAATTTCAGTACGATGAACTCGTGAAAAGGGAGAATGAACTATTCTGCTGATGTTTACTGCGCTCGATTAAATGTTGGTAACGATAAGAATCCACAGACCTGAGTTGACAGTAGTTTATCCAACGTGTGTGTGTGGTGGCGTAATATCTTTGAGTATTTACGATGCACGGGGGCAAAGTTTAGCTAGCGATACTTGACATGCTGCTCATTCCGAATTCACTAAGCTTATTAAGCTCAGGGACGATAACTGAACCAAGATCTGGTCTGTCTTTCTTCCTTAGCTCAGCACATTTGAGTGACAACTTTGCAAACGTAAGAGCCTCTTCCACTGGCCAATTTGGCACTGTTGGATCTAAAAAATCTGCAAATTTACCTTTCTCGATGGCCCTCTCAACGTGATGAGTTAAACCCATTGGAGGCCTTGCAGTAATCATTTGGAGCAACATCACACCAAGCGAATATATATCTGATTTAGTCTCTAACTTTCCTGTTTGTTGATATTCAGGATCTATATAACAAAAAGTCCCGGCAGCTGAAGTCATGTGAAATTGTGTCACACTATCGGCTACAGATGGTGGCACTAACCTTGCCAAACCAACATCACTGATTTTGCAGACATAATTTTTGTCCAACAGAATATTTCCTGGCTTTAGATCCCGGTGCACAAGAGGTTCTGGTTTTGCTTGGTGAAGGAATAGAAGTCCAGTTGCAATCTCAGCAGCGATTTTGAAGCGAATTTCCCATGGAATTGAAGGGGTATTACCTTTCCGAAAAAGACGATCTTCTAAGCTGCCATTATTCATAAGCTCATAAACTAAACACCCATACTCAGGACATGCACCTAATAGTAGCACCAGATTTGGATGCCTAATGAGGCTGAGGACCTCAACCTGTAAATGTAAATATTTTTCATGTGCATCAGCAAGTGGCTTGTCAAATACCCTATACTTACATCAATCAACAATTTAACCAAGAAAGTGGGCTTCTACATATATATTAGCATAGATGAGAGAGTACAAGCTACAACATCTTTTAAACAATCTAGTTATAGCATTAAGTGAAAATCTATCCCATTTACATTAGTAAACCATCATTTAATATTTTCAAACAAAAATTTCATCGGACATCTCCAAGAACGCGCTCATAAATGTACTGGTAAAAGTTTCTCAAAGCTTATGTGCTTTGAGAACTTTGAGAAACTACCATGTCATGCATTAATCAAAAACATATCTGTTATACATTAATCAAAAGCAATCATGTCATGCACCAAAATGCATCAGTATATGTAACATTTGTCTACTTTCTACAATTTATCATGATTCCCTCGTTGCATCGTGTGCAATTAACTCTAGAAGTGACTCAATGAGTTCAAAAAATTCAATGGAAAATGAAGTTGCTCAGGCCAAATAATGCAGGACGTTTCGTATCTTAATATGTATTGTAAAAGAGAGGGTAAAGGGTTACCTCTTGTTGGAACTGTCTCTTCCCTTGCGCAGCATCAGGACTCAGAACTTTAATGGCAACAGGTGTGTGATCTAGTTTTCCCTTAAAAACAGGTCCATATCCACCTTCTCCAATTTTTTGTGAAGCTGAGAATGTTTTGGTGGCAGCCTCAATCTCTTCTATTGTATACTTCCTATAACGCACATCATTCTCTGATCGATTATTCATTGCTTGTTTCTTTCTTTCTGTCTCTCGCTTAGCTTTTAACTCCGCATACTTCCTTCTTTGTGCTTCTATCTCAGCCATCTTTTGCGCTCTCTTGGCAGCTTCAATAGCAGCTCTGCATTTAGCCTTTTCGGACTCTGCAATTGCGAGAGCTGCCTCTTCAGCAAGACGGGCTTGTTCAAACTTGCGAGCTTCTTCCATTTTCCATTTATTAAGCTCGTCAGCCTGAAATTTAGTCGACATATGACACATGAAAAACTTATTCCGCGATGAGAAGAGGGAGGAAGACTTGGTCCTTACGTTTGATTTCATAAATTTGTAACTCGTATTTCCAAGAGCCTTAAATGGGATTAGAGACATACAAACAATTTGTTCAGAAATGTACACACAGTGGTGACGCGATGCTTCTTACTCATATATAGATAAAAATTGTACTAACTTATAACAATTATTTCAGACCTTATATATTTCCTTGGAAGAATAAGTTCCCATAAAAATGCTGAATGCATCCATGTAGTTTTGGGAGTTGGGAGCCGCTTGATTCTACGCATGGTAGTAAAATTTGTAGAAACATGAGTTCCCTTATAATTTCCTTCAAATCATTGAACTATTAAACAAGGTATCTTGAAATTATGATTTGCGTGACACTATGCAAGTTCTATGTTTTATGTTTTTTTCCAGATAGTTACAACGACAACAACAACAATATACCCAGTGTAATGCCACAAAGTGGGGTCTAGAGAGGGTAGAGTGTATGCAGACCTTACCCCTACCTTGGAAGTAGAGAGGTTGTTTCCATAGACCCTCTGCTCAAGATTTTCTTGCTATTTTTGCAGATAGTTGTGCCCATAAATTTTCTTTCTTGCTATTTTAGATGGTCTTCATCTTTGTGGTTCTAGGACATTTAGAAAATGGGCTATTACCGCTTGGTTGGCCATGACAGCTTCTTTGCAAGCTGCATTGTACATATCCAAAGTTTGCCTTAGCTCAAGTTTTAGTCTTTTCATCTCAGCGTCCAACTGCATTAGCACATACGATGAGACAGAGGTTATTACAAAGCAAATTTGATACTTCTCATGTAATGGAAATGCTCATAACGTCTATTAAGCAACAAAGTTGAGTTGCAATGTAGTTTCTATGATTATATTGCACTTACTGCATATGCGGGGTTTCCATTCATTGGAGTATCTTTGATTCCAACTTGTGTGAAGTCAAGATTTTCGCCGGTCAGATCAACTGATCTATGGCTAATACGAGCATACCGCATACCACCATCCGATTGAGAAGTGTGCCTTTGTGAATTTGTTGTCTCGGGAGCATGAAGATTATCAATCGCTCCATTAGATGGCCTCGCCTTATCAGATTCTACAATCTTTTGCTCTGCCCTCGTATATGTTAACCTATTTTGTACCATTGATTCATGAAAGTTAGCAAGCACAGAAAGACTTAACACTTTTGCTTAGAGCTTAAGGAAACCTAACTGTTCCTTCAACTATTTCTAAGTTCAACAGTTCAAACTTTACATATGTTGGAACTACGTAAAAAGTAATGTAAGTCACGATAGTTAATACGGAGTAATTCAAATTAAAAAAAGATGACAATCAAAGAAAAAATTGTTTTGACTCTGCATTTGCAAAATGATGTGTGTTGTAAAAGGCATGGCAAGTTTTCTGTTGATACTTCGGGTCCAATTCAGAAATATCAAGTGACACCCACGGTTTGAGAAAGTACAACGAAATGAAAATAAGGTTACAACAACATATCCAATGTAATCCCACAAAGTGGGGTCTGGGGAGGATAGAGTGTACATAGACCTTACCCCTACCTTAGAGGTAGAGGCTGTTCCGATAGACAAAATGAAAATAAGGTTGACCAGTTTTATATGTACTTGGTTATTTTATACCTGGATGAATCTTCTGAGGAGTAACTTAACCTAGACGCTGACCATGCTGATGAGGATGATTGTCTTGCTGGTGCAGAAGAAGCAAGAGGTTTTGCTGCTGGTCGGACAGATTGTTGTTTGCCTTTTGAAACTACGTAGACAGTACAAAACTCTGGCGCAGCCTTATTTATCATTGTTGGCACATCATGAGTCCAATATTTCCTGCAACAAAAGTTATAAGCCAAGTTCTTTCCTCAGAAATGAAGCATAAGCAACGGATAAATTGAGAGATAATAACCTGCCAAGAGCACTCCTAGACGATGCACCAAGAACAACGTTGGCAACACAGTGACTGTTGATGTAGTCAAGAAGTCCCTTCGTCACGTCAGTATTCTCAATGACAATCTCTTTCACTACTATCTGCAGTAACCTCAACAACCATTTGGAATAAAGTAAGTTTTAGTTAAATTCCATTACGGGAGAAGCCCGTTTCATCTTAACTTATATGATGCTACTCTAGGTAATATGTACAACAACAACATACTCAGTATAATCCCACAAAGTGGGGTCTGGGGAGGTTAAAGTGTACGCAAACCTTACCCCTACCTCAAAGGTAGAGAGGTTGTTTCCAATAGACCCTCAGCTCAAGCGACTCTAGGTAATTTATAAACTACTTTAGAGGTGCAAAATGCTTGGGTAGAACAAGAGATTTTAGAAGGGAAAAAATAACAGAATACAGATTTTACGAGACAAAAACACCTATTTCTTGTGATCTTAAAGACCATACAGAGGACAATGTGGTGTTTAAGCTTGTTAACCTATGTTACTAACCTAAAAGACAAATAAAGACTTCTTCCACATTGTAAAATGAGAAGGTTAAAGTTAAAGAGCTTTCAAATATAGAACATATCATTATTTTTGGAACGGATTAAAATAGGAGTATCGTGCTGAACATAACAGATTTGGTCGATTCAAAAGGAAAATAAAGGACTAACCCATACTAACTCTATTATCGATTCATTTACTTACCCTTTTGCGCGCAGAATAAGCTCTGAAAGGCGTGAAGACATTTTGAGCAGCTTCATCACTTGATCCTCCATTTGAATCTGAAGCAGCTTCATTCCCATCAACCACAACAAGTAGCATCAATGTCACAATAAAGTATAGACAACCAAAAATTCGAATTATTTGAGATATAGTCATTTAGAAAGATGGTGATTTTGGGAAACCAAAAACACTTATTTTTGTTTAAACATCTAATATTCAAAGCCTACAAGCCTAACTAATGCGGTTTTGAGCCCTATAGGCCCATAAAAGAGATCAACTCCCTAACAAGAGTTTCTCCATTCTTACGGCTCAAATCTGATACCTTTAGTTACGCGTGGAGAGATCCTATCCATTCTACCACACTACTTGCCCTAAACCAAAAGGACATTTCACTAACATCCATAGGTGCACTAAAAAGCATTAAGTTCCCATTACAATGACTTCTTTTCTAATAGAATTTTAAATTTCTTCCCAAACCAAACTATTGATCCCATTACATTGTCAAATGAATAAAAAGGGCAGCATGATGCACTAAAAGCTCCCACTGGGCTGGACCACAAAAGTTTATTGTACGCACCCTTACCCTGCATTTCCGTAAGAGGGTTTTCTAAATCTCGAACCAGTGACCTCCTGGTCATACGGCAACAACTTTACCATTTACGCCAAGGCTCACCTTCTCATTATCAAATGAATGACTTTTTAAAATTTCTTCCCAGACCACAAAGTTACCTGGTACCTATTGCTACCTATTGTTGGTGGGAGATGGCAAGTATCCGTGGAATTAGTCAAGGTGCGCGAAAGCTGACCCAAACAACACGGTCATCAAAAAAGGTTCTTCCCAGACCAAACTAATCCTAAATTAATTCCCCAGGTACCTGTTATCTTTCACCAGCACATGTATCGCAGCAATGGCGGAGCCAGCTAAGGCCAATTACAATTATTTTATATATATATATATATATATATATATAATAATAATAATAAAAATATTAAAACCCTTTTGGCTCTTTTGTGTGTTTACTCTTATTTTCATATTTTGAACCTCTTGACGAAAATTTTGGCTCCACCACTAGATATTGAATAATATTTGTGTAATGAGAATGTAATGAAAGAGAGAGAAGGTACCTACGCTTTGGTGAATTCTTGACACGAACATGAACCAAAACAAGATTGTTAGTGCTTATAAGGAGATTATCAATAGCCCATTTCACAGCAGAACTACTACTCTTATCTTTATCAACAGCAACAAGAATAATAGAATCATCTGCTGGAATTTGGGAAGCCATGCATGCATCAACAGATAATCAAGAAAGAGGCTGCAACAGCTAGTTAGTGCCACCAATCTCCACCCCTTTCCACCACCATAATGGTGGCTAAAAAAAAAATACTTGTTTTTTTTCCAGTTTGACAAAAGGGAAAATTGGTGTTGTTGCATGGAATGCCATTAGTTTTACCAAAATGATTTGTGTTGTTCTCCAAAAAAGATGGATAAATTTCTATGGTGCTGTTTTAACTTACTTTTTTTCTTTTCTATGAGAGAAGAAATACATTTTTTGCATGTGTTTTTTTTTTTTTTTTTTTGGTTATGGTGTTCCACACGTTTTCGCTCGTGATCGCTTGGAGCCCTTGGCATTGGAATGCTTATTGTGTCGGCTTGACTTTTTATAAGTGGAGATTGAATAAAGCGTTCAAAACAAATCATGAAATAAAAAAAAAGGAGTTAATGATCAAAAACACACATAAACTATTACCTTGATGTTGAGTTGGTCTGTACGCACCGATTGTCGACTAGGAATAAATATTTGATCAACTCAGCATCGAGAAATATTTTAATATAAATGGAGTGATAGTTTAGATAGGAGGAAACAATGTATAGTTGAAGTACGAAACTCGCAAAAAAAGTGAAAGTTTAAAATCTTTTTTGATAATTAACTTTAGAAAAAGAATCAACGGCTCTAACTTCATCTCTATCGAATTTTAGTATTAGAACAGAGTTGGTCATGATTCAATAGGTAAGGTCCACTTGCTTTTGTTGATTTCTAACCTTTCGAATGGATTTTGTTAGTATAATAGAAAATCAGAATAAATCTCTATTCTTATCGAAGAGATGAAATATTCCTATTCGAACAAGAAGTCGTATAGTTTACAACTCCACACTTGCACAGAGTATTGATACCTCCCACTTCATTAACCACTAGATCACATTTTTCGATGCAGGTTTTGCATGTTTAAATGGAGGTTAACACATACATACCCTCTCAACCTGTCCCCAAATTTTCAACTACTACACCTATAGGTCCAACACAAAGTTTAGGCACGCAGTTGAAAATTTCGGACAAGTTGAGGGGAATATTTACGTACTATTATCCTTTAAAATAGGCATAATACATAAACAGACATATTAACTTGACCTCAACTAGCAACTAAACACTCCAACTATTGAGTATGCACATCTAGATACCTCAACTCGTCTCCATTGTGTCAATTGAACACCCCAACTTACAAAATGCTAGTCTAAACTCCTCCAAAATTTGTGTCGCGTCACATCAGATGTCCACAAAATACAGTGAGGACGAATAGAGGTGTCTAGATGTGCATTCTCAAAGTTGGAATATTAGTTGCCAGTCGAAGTCAAGTTAAGGTGTCTATCTATCTATATATATCTAAAATATAAGAGACACAAAGTACATGACATTCAATTAGGGTGAAGAGAATACAATTATGGAAGAGCACTCTCTACTCTTTTTTTCTTTCCCCTCTCTACTCTGAATTGTTTATTATGGATCTACAAAGTCATGTCACAGTAGGTTAAAATACCTCATAGAGCCTTTTAACTATTGAGGCAAATTTAACCAAAAAACAAAACAAAACTATTGATGCATAATGACCATATTACATTTGATTATAGTGTAGTTGTTGCTAGATCAAATAGTTAATGAAGAAAATTACATACAGAATGGAGCATATGCTAAAATACATACAGACTATGCTGCTCGGACTCTTCAAAAATGTCAACCGGTGCATGTCGGATCCTCCAAAAATAGTATATTTTTGAAAGATCCGACTGGGGTGCAGCAACATTTTGGGGGAGTCCGAGCAACTTGGCATATAGAATACTACTCCAATAAAAGCCACTATCCCAGATTCCTCCAGGTAAAAAATGCAAGGGCTTGACTACATTTAGAGCCACATATTTAGTTTATACATGCAAATTTATAAATGAAACAGCAGATTATGAGGCCAGTTATGTTGAAGTTTTGCTTTTGAACTTTCTTTGAGCTTTCAAGTCCACCACAATCACTGTTATGTTGTCCTTGCTGCCCTTCTGAAGAGCTCGATTCGACAAACATTCTGCTGCTGCCTGTGCTGCTGGATCAATTTCTTCACCCCTTTCCACGGGGAGCGTTGCACCGTACTTCTTATGCCACATATATATGCGTTTACGAGCCATATCACAAACTTCTTCATTTGTCAGGACATCCCATAAACCATCACTCGCAAGAATAAGGCATTCGTCATCCTTGGTTCGAGGTATGAATGTTACTTCTGGATCAGGAATTATCCAAGGCTTCAAATATTTGTCTCCTGCAATCAATAACAGGATTAAAAGAAAGAGGTAAGAAAACCTATTTACTAACAAAAATTTAGACTTATAGTGCGTCGAATTTTACTCCCTAACAAATCTGTCCAACTGATAAACGCCCCAAGAGAACACATAAGCTGCCCACAGGTTACTTCTCATATCAAATTACAAGTACAAGAATGTGTAGAATAAACGTCTTTATGGAAATGCATTTGGCGCAACAGGGTACAAACGAAAGTGGAATGTTATTCATGGTAGGTGGCAAAGGGTGAATGTTTTATAAACGACAATCTTCAAAAAAGGGGAATCAGCACATGCAGCAGGGTCTCATTGTGTGGTAAACAAACCAAAGATCTCAACCTCACTGTTCATTTATCTCACAGATACGGAATTTTTTAAAACATTTTCGGGGTCACACAACAAAAACAAAGAAGTTGTTGCAGTGTTGGCATTTAAGAGATTTTTGGAAAACCTGGAACACCATCCCTTCATTGATTTGGTGGATTTTTTGAAAAGAAAAGAATGCAAGAGTTTTTGGAAGCAAATTGGAATCTGTAATTAGCATTAAATGCATATGTATAACTGGTTTTTTTTTGGGTGCAACATGGCTATTGCAAATAACACTGAGGCCATGGTTGAACTTTTGAGCTCACTACACGTTATGTAATGTAGCCTCCTTTTATAAATACTTCTCAGCACTTTCTTATTGTTGAAATCAATATACTACATTTAACGATCAAAAAAAAAGAAAAGCATTCCACAGTAGAGCAGTCCTATATAAGACCTTTTCTGGTGTTTCCGGAACAAGTCAAGATGTCTTCCTTTTCTTTTTTTTTAATCACTTCCTTCAGTTTCCAAAATGAAGTGTTTTTTCACCATAATTCGACCAAAAAAAAAAAGTTACAAAAAGAACCAACAAATTAGATCCTTGTTTCAAGGAACACTTTTTGCAACAAAAGGAAGAAGAGAATGTTTTCGGTTACATCAAATGGCCCTTAATTACTTAGTAGATCATTGGCTTGATGAACTAGAGTTGGGTTCCCCGGAGCAGCATAGTTTGTGATGGAAAAAGATGCCGCAAAAGAGTAAGTTGTAACATCTAGAAGCCAAGAACTATAGAACAGATAGTCACTCCATCCATACCTCAGGCTATATTACATAGCCCAAAAGGTTAGCTAGTCATCATCAAGTCATTGTTCTACAGTTCTACTTCTATAAAAGAGTTGTCTAATTTGTCACAGCCGAGTAGACAACCCATAAGTGTGTCACAATAACCTTAATTGTCACAGCCGAATAGACAACCCATAAGTGTGTCACAATAACCTTCTCTTTGGGGCTTAACAACTTGTCAGCAAGGGCAGAGCTAAGTGAAGGAAAAGGGATCCCCTTGTTGAAAAATTATACTGTGCAAATACGGCAAAGATGGATTTTTTTTTGGTTATATATAAACTATTGTTTCAACTTTTAATGAAAAATTCTAGTGAAGTGGCAAAGGGGTTTCAAAAACTGCTTTAGATCATTTGCACAAATCCCAGGTGTGACATTCTAGTATTTTTCCTTTAATCCCCTAAAAATTTCTTGCTCCGCCTTTGCTTGTCAATATTCTTTGACCAAACCATACTGTCATGGTAGCTCATACAGGCTTTAGAGGTGGCGCTAATCACTTCACTCCCGCATTGCACTTCCATACAGCACTAAGGTATGATTTTGCCATTTTCCAACAAACTGATTCTTATATCACAAAGACTACTTAGTTATTGTATACTAGGGCTCATCACACGGTCCAACAGACTAGTATTGTTACACCATACCTAAGACCATATGCATGATCCTGAGCCTTCTAGAACAGATTCGTTATGCCATATTATGGCCTTATGCTACATGGCCCAAAAGCCTAGCAGTGATCGTCTGCTTAAGCCTAACAGTGATAGTCCAATCCCAAGACCTCTATAAGGATTGTCTTCTTTTGTTCATTTAGTAATTGCAACAACTGCAAATGTATGTACCATTCTACTACGACAGAAGAATTGCTGATCAAGCCTATAAAAGGTAGCTAAAGAAAGAGATAGGGATTTATGTTATGAGCTATAAATAACTAACGCATCATGCAAATGCTAGGAAATAGGTTAGCTAGGAGAAAACATACCGATAGACCTAGACATCGCAAGAACACCGAAAACACGATGGCCATTCCACTGTATCACCTTACCTCCAGCTGCTTCAATCCTTTTATATTCATCTTCTCGGTTTGGCTGAAAAAGAGAACAGAAATGAAAATTACACTGGGATTATTTGCTATGCAAGTAAGTTTAGTTCAAAGTTCACTTACTTTGTGATCCACTGACAATGCCATGGGTTCCTTCCCACGACACAGAACAGCCCTTGAATCACCACAGTTTGCCACTATAATGTGAGATGAACAAACAATGGCAACAACAGCTGTGGAACCAACAGTTTCTGGGGCAACAGGCTCATGACTAGCGTCCCCTCCAATCTCAGCATCAACTTTAAGAAAACAGTTCGTAAATGCTCTATTCCAGTGCTCTTGGCAACTTTGCTTCATACTTTTGTCGTTGAGATTCATCATAAAAGTTTCCAACTCCTCAGCCACTACAGCATGAATCCGGTCGCGGCAGTAATTCGCCACCTGAAAAGATCAAAAGAAGGAATCAATTTTTTTTGTTCATATATTGTTAACAAGGAGTTGTGTGAACCAAAGTCAGAAAGAGCGACAGAGAGAGACCTGAGAACCACCATGGCCATCATAAACTCCAAAGAAATGAGTCGTCAAATGACTTAAACGTCTGGACAGTCCATCAAGCACGCAATCACCAATTAACATCTGTAGAGGAATTTTCATGAACCTAGGAACAATTGCAAATGCATCTTCCATTTCTGGTCTCCTTCCACAGATAGATGTATATCCCCATAGGGGTATGTAGTCCACATCAAAAACACTGCGGCTGACTGTTGCACTCAAACCATTACCTAGGGGTAGCTGAAGTGCAACTGCAGATGAATTTGAGCTGGTACCATCAGTGATCTGCTCCTCAAGTATGACCGGAACTGCCATGGATCTAGTCAAAGTATCCTCTACATCTGACTCAACCAAAACCCCAGTCTTAGCAATAAGCTCGACATGACTGATGTTTTTCTGAGAATCCACTAAATCCTGACCTTCTATGTCAGACGCTATCTCAAAGCCTATAAAATCATCAGCGCATAAACTACTACAATCGCTCACCACTGACAGGGAACATGAACTATCGGGAATCTGATCACCCACCAGTGAGAATGAATCATCATCATCCTCGCTTTCCCTGACAACAGGATCACCAGCAATCCAGTTGCTTTCATTTTCAGATATCACATCAAGTGACATTGTCCCTTCACTTCTGCTCTCTTCAGGCACAGATGATACTGCAATACTAAGGTCACTCTCTGAATCAACAGAGCTGCAATCATCATTGCCACCAGAAACAGATTCTGCCAATGCTTTACCCGCAGAATCAGAATACAAGCTCGTTGCATCATCCATAGACTTTATCCTAGTTACATCCATATGACTTCCTATGCTTGGTTTGTGACAGATCAAACTACCAAATATAAATGGAACTGCAACTGTATACATCTTCTCCATCAAAACGACCATACTGAATGCAGTAAAAGCTAACCATCAACCACTCTAAAACTACAGTGCCTTTCATTGTTAAACTAATTCAACACCTCCCTTTAGAATCAGAAATAATCTTATCATAAGCTTCAACAGACCATTTTCCATGCCTAAGAAGAATCAACTAGTAAAAGAACATTCTTTTACATTTCGCCCCTCCCCATTAATCAGTATACTTAACAGAAATTGGTAATCAGATCTGTTTAACAAAAAGAAACATCAAGAACCCTTTTTTCCCTTCAAAAATCTCTACTTTCCTTTCTTTGACCTCTTCCTTATATACCCACCAGCAACTATAGCTAGTATAACATAACAATAGCCACAACCAGCAAGAACCCTTTTTTTTTCTTCAAAAATTTCAACTTTTTCCCTTTGCCTTCTTTCTTATTTACCCACCAGCAGCTATAGCTAGAACATACAATAGCCACACAGCAAAACCCTTTTTTTTCTTTCAAAGATTTCAACTTTTTTCTTTTTTGCCCTCTTCCTTTCTTCCTTATCTTACCCACCAGCAACTATAGCTAGAACATAACAATAGCCATAACAGCAAGAACCTTTTTTTTTTTTTCAACTAAGCAAGAACCTTTTTTTTTTCTTCAAAGATTTCTACTTTTTCTTCTTTGCCCTCTTCCTTATCTACCCAACAGCAACTATAGCTAGAACATAACAATAGCCACAATACCAAGAACCTTTTTTTTATTCAAAGATTTCAACTTTTTCTTCTTTACCCTCTTCCTTATCTACCCACCAGCAACAATAGCCACAAAAGATTCTTACACCCACTCTTAGTAAAATCCCAAATAGCTAAATGAGGCAAAAATCCAAACTTGACACAAATCTTTAATCCTTAAACACAAGAAAAAGTGGCAACAAGAAAAGGGTCATGTGAATTAACCCGTAGAAAGCAAAGCTAAGTTCCAAGAATCACAGGAAATCACTGAAAAAGCAACCAAGCAGGTACCTTTTTCTCATAAAAACTTCAGTACCCTGGATCTAAGGCAATTCATATCAACCCCTCTTCCAAATTTCAAACAATTGATGACCACAATATGTTTAAAAAAAAAATAGTGTATGAGGCACCCAAAGGTGTGGTCTATCCGTCAATGAAGTGGGTTCAAAACACGAAGTCTCCGGTTCAAATTTCGAGGTAAAAAATACTAGATAATTCTTTCATATAGAGTTTGTTGCTGGTGAGAAATGACGGATATTTGTGTAATTATTAGTCAAGGTGTCTAAAAACTGGCCCGACAACACGGTTATCAAAAAAAAATGTATGTGATGAAAATAATGAAATAGCTACTACCTAATTACTTAAGTTATTTTCAAGAACTTTGTAGTCTTCTTCTTACACTGTTGATATCTGTTTAGACTTGAAGACAATAGAGTTTTTTTGCATCAAAGAATCAAGAATACAAGAAATGGTGGTGTAGCTTTCTGATTTACGAAAATACTAAAAAAGTTGTACATGGAAACTGACTCTTTCCTTTTTTAAATATTTTTAAGGGAAGAGACCAGAACATGCCTAAATTTTAATAAAAATTACTGTAATACGTCTGAACTATGTGGAATTCTATGATCTTGGATTATTTATTAATATATTTTAATGATATTTATATGTTAATAAATAAATAAAATATATTAATAAATCAATAAAAGAGTTTAGTGTAAACAAATATCACCAAAATACGTTAGTAAATAAACCAGGGGGTCATAAGATCCCATAAAATTCAGACGTGTTATAATAATTTTCATCAAAGTTTGATATATTTCAGACCCTTTTCTCTATTTTTAATATATTGTTTGTCTTCAATTCAGAGTGAGAAAATGACAAAGATAGTATTCAAAAATAATCCTCAGATATTGGTCCCTTAAAAAAAAATTAAGTCAAAGTTAGGAGAAATAAGAGAGGGTTACAAGCTACAAGGAGGGGCGGAGCTAGCTTAGAGTCAAAGATTCATCTGAACCCCTCAATAAAAAATTATACTATATATATATAGTTAAAATTATTTTTGTATATATATATATAATAGACATCAAACCCCCTTCGTCTAGTTTGTATGTTTACTTCTTTATATTTTTAATTTTTTTGGTGAAAATTATGACTCCGCCACTGACTACAAAGTGGAGAACCCAATTCTCACCAATAAAAGTTCATATAGTCAACCAACCGAACTACTAAGATTGTCCCTCAAAAATTGGTTCTTCGAGTTTTGGAACACTTTTAATTTCCATCAAATACTTTAACAAACTTTAACTTTTAAATTTGAATAGAATTGTAAAAAAAAAATTAATTAAAAACTCAAATAGATTTTGTTAAATATTTGATACAAATAAAAAATACTTATTTTTGATAAAATTAAAAGACCGAATGTGCTCAAATCAAAAGTATATTTAAAGAGCTATTCAGACCTATTTCTAAGCATAAGATAAGTATCAATTTTACTGAGGGGTAAAATTTAAGAATTTAAATAAAGAAACACAAATCCAAAACAAAAAGGGAAAAAAGAACTAAATAAAGGACAGATGTCAAATCAAGAGAGCACATTAAAGCATCTTCATAAATTAAAAATGCTTTCCCTTTCACTTTTCACCCTCCAATTGAATGCCCCCACACTCCCCTTAGACTTTTGTGAACAAAATTAAATTGACTTCTATAGTGACTCTTATCCAAGTCCATTATTCAACCAAAAAATGCACCAATTAGATGCTTTAAAGGTAAAATTCGACTTTTCATCCTTAATCAAATGTCTTTTATTTTAACGTTTGAAATAAATCTTTTCTCAATAACGCTTAAAAACTTCATAATGAACTTCCTAAGTTCGGCCAAACAAGACATCAAATGCTTGAAGGAAATAATAATAGAATAATAACGTACCGTATAAAATAGGACAAAATGAATAGTATTAGTTATACATGAAGCTATATATTATTTTGATACAAGATAGAATGTGAAATAAAGTATCCTTATCAACAACACGAAGACTTAAAGTAAGTGATTTTTATATAATTAGTTCGTGAACCAAATGATTTTAAGCAATTCTTACATAGTAATTTATATATAACTAGTTTGTAAACCAAACAATTAGCATTTGTTTATGTGATTTAAAAAATATATATTTACTTAGATTAATTTGTGTTGTTAAATAATAAAAGAGATGACATAATAGAGAAGATTTAGATTGGCTAGCCCAAAGATATGACATCACTCTGATTGTCTTGCATGTAAAAGATTTATGGCCCAATTAGTATGATTGGAAATTTGCATGTCAAATGATGTTACATTGTTGGGTTTAGCACTATGGAGCTGCTATGTGGCCCAATTAGTATGATTGGACAGACCCCATAGTGGCAAACAAAAATATCTTTATGTCAACTAACTACTACAAAGACATTAGCAAACATCAAGTACTCAAAAGCTATCAAGACCTAACCTTATATCATGTTAATTTAGGTTTTGGATCTAATTCACACCTCAAAAGTTGGTTCAAAGGGATGATAATTGTCTAAATGATGTGAATGATATTAGGCCGAAGGACATATTTGGAGGTACTGTTATGAATGGGTCTGAATCAATATTGACAAAGCAGGCCAACACTGAATTAAGTGGTTATGTTTGAGATCCGGGTTGATGAACGACTTGTAGTAATAAAGTAGGTTATGCATATTGTTGCGTTAAGAATCTGCTTCTCCTCACCTCCCTTCTCGAGTGTCTATATCCCCTCATCTGCTTTCTATCCTCTGTTTATCATTTCTTGTTATCTTTATGCTACTTGAGTTTTAATCATTAAGGCGTCCATTGTTATAGTTAGATTTTTGTATCCTCTCATCTGCCTTCTATCCTCTATTTATCATTTCTTGTTATCTTTATACTGCTTGAGTTTAATCATTAAAGCGTCAATTGTTATAGTTAGATTAAGCTTTCAATCATAGAAATTATGAGTTATTTAGCAGTTTAAGTGTTCACTACACCAAATTTTATAAGGAGCTCAGAATTCCTTTTATTCATCGATGTGGAACATTTCATTCATTAAAGTTCACTGCAAAGAAAAGAACGCAACTCAATTCTAAATACCAAGATACTGCAAAATTATCCTATAGATTAATGAATTGGCGGAATCAGAATTTTCATTAAGGGTTATCAGAATATAAAGAAGTGAATTCACGAAGAAGCCGATGAGTATCAATATGTAATATAGATATACATTAAAAAAAAAAATTTACCTAACTACATAGTGTAATTTTTCAACAAAGTGGTGTCGGTCGACACCCCTCAATTACATGTGACTCCGCCCACACTTAAAACAAAGAAGTGATCTATATCTTCATTTTCCACTCTACACAAGCTGCATCTTATACCCTCTTCATAGCCCCAATGAGCCAAAATATCCTTGATAAACAATCTACCATGCAGTCCTAATGAAATGAAATTCCACCAAGGAACATGTGGAATATTGAGCATGTGAATAAAAAAAAGTTAATACTATGTATTTTGACCATGAATTATGAACAAAGAATTTGATGTCCCAAGGAACTTCTTGATTTTCCATCACACGAATGGAGAAGTAATGAGAGAATATAACAGGAATTCTTTGAAAAGAAAAATATAGAATCTCACGTTCTCAAGGAGCAATAATAAATATCTAAAGATCTCCTAAACTACTACTTCCTCCGTCCCATTTTAGTTGGGCACATTCTATTTTACACGGTGGTTAAGAAATCATAAATGAAATGATGAATTTTACTATTTACCCTTTACCCATATTAATTGTAACACCCCGTATACTCCTAACCCTATGTGATGACGTTGAAAAATGGTTATTTAGGTGTCGAGGTGTCATGAGTATGTGTTTTGTAATGTGAGTGATGGGAAAAATTGAAATCTGGCTTCGTATATGAGATTAGCCCTTCATAAGACGTGTTTTGTGATTTTCGTGGAACATTTGTGGGGTTCAAAATGAGGCTAAGAGGACCTCTAAACAAAGGATATTAAGGGTAAGAAGTAAGTTAAAGAATAGGATTTGAAGTATCTAACCAAACCCGCGAAGAAAAGTCGAAAAACGAAATTTTCAAAAAAACTAAGTCTGGGACGCGCTAGGGGGCGTGCCACGCCGCTTTGGGCTAAAAATTTTAGTCCAGAGGCAGCAAGTTGGCGCGCCCAAGGGCGTGCCACGCTGGTTTTGGCCACCTTTCAAAGTTGGAATTTTTCTTAAGTCCCAAGGGTGCCCGGGGACGTATTGAGCCGATTTTTGCTATGTTTCTTCTACAATCATGAGCATATACATGAAATGAGTAAAGTATTATATTAGTATGATAAAATTACTCGAGGACGAATTCGACGTCAAAATGACGATTTTGCCCTTATGGTCAAAATAAGTCATGCGTGGCTAGAATTGCTTGTTTTTGGGATTGAGGCTACGGATATGAATTCCGTGAGTGGTAATGTCATCGTAACGCGTATGAAATGAATTAAACATGAGAAATTATTGATTTTATTGGATTAAGTAATTTGGGCTCAATAAAGCCCCAAAAAAATGAAGAAGAAAACCATGGGCCAAGAATGGGTCAAATGACCCATTCTTCTTTTGACCAAGCAATAATTGAGCAAAGGACTCAAAGGCCTATAAAAGGGGCACAAAATCTGATTTTTAATACATACAAACACACATGCTTTTTCTCTCTTTTTCTAGAATTCTCAAGAAAGTTTCTTTGGGGCTCTCAAACCCTAAGTCATCTTTGGAGCAAGATCATCATCTTCCAAGCTTAGGTGAGTGTTTATTCTTATAAATTAACATATTATATGCATGGGAGAGTATGTATATCATGTTGGTTATGCTTGGAAGTGTTGAACATGACACTTTGTTTTTGTAAAAGATGTGCCATCTATGAAATTTAAACTTGATAAAGGACTTGTGGTTTTGATAAAAGAGTATGGTATGGATAAAATATCAACATGTATGGTGTGATTATGGTCCTAAACTTGTTATTTTTCCATAAGTGTAAATTATGAAATTTTGGCCGATTTGTTGTTGTGAGGTGTATTGAAGGGAATTGATGGAACCATTGTGATGTTGTGGTGATGTAGAAGTGTAAAGTATGAATTTGGTGTGACATGCTAGTGGTTTATGATATTGGTCAATGTTAAGAATATTGTGGGATTATTGGTATGATAGTTTTGTAAATGGTATTGTTGGTGTGATAGTTTCACCCATGGTATAATCAAGAGGGAAATGACATGTTAAAGCCAAACATGCAACTCATTGTCGTTGTATGCATTTGTAAGGTAGTCGGTGGTTAATGTAAACTCCATTGTATATTTGTGTTGTAGAGTGAAACATAAGGAAGGAGCGGGACTATTGTATTCACGTATAGAATTGAGTGTTCATATTGAGACGATAAGGTATGTAAGGTTACGCTGTCCGTATTTTTTTGCAGCATGTATTGTTCATGTTGTCATTGTCCTTGTTCCATTCCGAAATGTTAAAAGGTATCTCATTTCAAGTTGTCATATATTATTATTCTCATGTATCACATAATTATGGACATGATTCCAAGCTCCAATAATATTATGTCCCAAGGCTTCCAATAACGTTACAACTTCAAAAGTATCAATCTCATAAACTTAAAAGATTGAAGTAATGCACTTATGTGTTTCCAAAAAGGTTATGATTCCCCAATGTATCAATCTCAGAAAAGTAAAAGAGAGAAATAATCCAATGAAGTAATGGAAGAAGTAACTCTCGTATGGTGACTTTATAATTTTCCTTATGGTTACTTTATATTTTCCCTCATGGTTACTTTATAATTTTCTTTATGGTTACTTTATAATTACTTTCTAATTACTTCATATTAATTTATGGTTACTTTATGGTTCTTTGAGTGCGGGTGATAGCTTTGGGGGGAAAAGCCAAACTTGATGCCAAACGTGCTTCCTTGTTTTCCGGGTGGTAGCAGGGGCGAAGCTCAGTGGGGTAAAAGCCTAGCTTGATGCCGAACTTGAGACGGTTATATATATATATATATATATATATATATATTGACGGTTTCATGTTGACGGATGCATTGCATATTGACGGTTGCATTGCATATTGACGATTGTATTGCATATTGACGGATGCATTGCATATTGACGGTTGCATATTAACGGATATACATTATTGACGGTTCTATCTATTAACGGTAACGGACATAAAGGTAAATGGAATAATGAATGTAAGATACCTATTTCCACACATACTAAGCGATGATTGATCCACATTGACTATTCGCTTGAAATCAAGTTCCTTAAGGTGTTAAGTTTCATGAAGTTTCTTATAACCTTGCATACTCAGTACATTCTTCGTACTGACCCCTTTCGGGGAACTTACTTTGTTTGCTGCAGGGACAAGTGTTAGTAGACCTCCACCATAGGCTACGGGTTATCCGCGGATCATTGGTGAGCTCCCAGTTGGTTCGGGGCTTTCCGAGTCACACGTATATATTGTTTTGGTTTTGTAATTATTATATAAAGCGGGGACTTGTCCCGACTACAGGTTGTTATGTTCATGTATCGGTTAGAGGCTTTGTAGACATATGTGGGAAGGCTAATGTAAGAGATGTGTATTCTATTTGACTTGATGGCCCTAACGGCCAAGTTTCATATATTGTCAAATTTTCCATGACTTCCGCCTAGTTGTACGAAGTATAATAAGATTCATACTAAAATATGCTTGCGAGTGAATAGGAGCACAGATTGGTTCTCTCGGGCCATATCGGCTTCGGGTGTCAGTTCGGCCCGAATGGAATTTCGGGTCGTGACATTAATGATATTTATTGTGCATAGAAATAGACATTGGAATTGTAATTAATTGTAGGGATAAAATGGGGAAAAATTAATTAATTCTATCTTAATTTAGTAAGTGATCAACTAATATGAGACATTTATTTTTAGTAAGATGACCAACTAAAATGAGATGGAGGGAGTAGGAGTTTTTAGTTATCCCTCTAAAGTTGATTACTTGATGGTTACTTTCACAATCTCATTTTAAGAAAGTGAGATACATTCTGATCAAATTAGTAAAAAAATTTTGCTAGATCTTCACTTTAAGGAAAAAGGCGAAATGGTCTTTTGACCCTTGTACTTGTCCTAGTTTGTAGAGTGGATACTTCTACATAGTTTTTTGTCATCTGAACCCTTTAACCCATCAGAACACAACTTTTTAAATCCTTTTTTGGTCGGATAAGTTGAGCGTGTAGCACAAACTTTGACACGTCATTAAAATTATCCAAATTAATTAACATGTAGGATATCACGTGTAATGAACTTAGAAACTCAGACCCTCTTTATATTTTAGACCCTCCAACTCACCTCCTTGTCAACTGAACCCTTAAACTCAATAAATCGCAATATTTTAAACTCTTTTCTTATCTGATTAGTGTGTGTATAATACAATCGATTACACATGAATTTTTCACGTTATTTTTTATTGACACCTAAGAAATTAAATGTTAAATAAATAAATAAAAATAAATAGATCATTTTGTGCTTTTCCAACAATCATTTTTTCATATATTGTTCATAAATTGAACACCAAATTCATGTCAAATAGGTGAAATCATTCTCATTTAACTTGAAATTTCAACTACATGTTCACAAACACAAATTACAGTGAATCTCAATCACAATTTTGAATTAGTTTTCACAAATTCACAAGACCCATTTGTTATTATTCAAACTTTCTCAAGCTTATCAGTGGAATTTTTGAATTTTTCAATACCCATATTTCTTTTTTTTTTTTAACCCATCTAATTTTTCAATACCCACCATTAAAACCACATCCATTACACCAAAAAAAAGAGTAAAATTGAACTGAAAAAATCATTAGGGAACATCCATTACGACAAAAAATCAGAGTAAAATTGAACTGAAAATGCACGAAAAAGAGAGCAGTACAACGACAGTAAAAAAAAAATAATGGACAAGAAATTTGGATAGAGAAGATAGAGAAGAAAGGAAAAAAAGGCTCAAATTTGTCCAACAATGGTGTTGGAAGCAAATGAAGAAGGAGGAGGCTAATAAAAACCCTAATTTAACTATTGGGGGCCCTTTTTACAACGTCTGACGCGCCGTTTTGGTTTATATTACACGCTCCTATGTGGTTTATGCCACATAAGATGCCATGTAAAAAAAAAGGTTTAAACTGTTGTGCTCTGATGGGTTGAAGTGTTCAGATGATAAACGTGTAAGTAGAAGTGTCCACTTTACAAACTCGGACAAGTACAAAGGTCCAGAATACCATTTCGCCAAGGAAAAAAGCTTTAACAAAATACATAATTGAAATAAATTAACCATTATATATACTTATGTGGCAATTAACGAAGAAAAATAGCCTACTTGGAAGCTAATTTTGTTGATACTATATATGTTTTTATCCTCACAAACCTAACAACAAGTGTAGTCACTCGCCTTGCCAATCAACGTCTAGGGGATAAAGACTATCAAATAGTTAAGTTCAGATAATAATTAAGTAGGCATTTGATCATGAAAATTAAATTTTTTGAAGTTGGAGTTGAAGTTGGAGTTATGTTTGGCCATGAAAAAAATTAGAGTTCTTTTTGTCTTTTTGTGATAGAAGTAGGAGTGAAAAAAGTGAAAATAAGTAAAACTTGTTTTCACTTTTCCGGAAAAAAAATGAAAACAAGTAAATTTCACTTTTGTGAAATAAATTTTATGGCCAAACACCACAAAATTTCACTTTTTTCACTAAAGTGAAATGAATTTTCGGAAAAAAGTGATTTTTTTTTATGGCCAAACGGGTCCTAAGACTATTAAGTTCAGGGAGGATCTAAATAAAACGTGTCAAGTCTAGGAAGATCGATAAGTATTTTGCCTAATAAGTGACTAGCTTTTAATCCTTATTACAAGTTTTACATTTACACTCTATTGAATAATGAGTCGCTTTTATTGGAAAATATTTTATCACTCAATGTGAAACTTTTCAATTGTATTTATATTCTATTAGATGATGAGTCGCTTTTATTAAGAAATACTTTAACAACAACACACCTAATGAGTTTTCACACGTGGAATCTGAAAAGGATAGAGTGTGGGCATATATTATCACCTTAGCTCAAATACAACAAATCTAGATACAAAAAGAAAATAGCGAATAAGAAAAACTTTACTATTCAACATAAAATCTTTTGACATAAAATATAAATTTTCACACGTAGAGTCTGAAAAGGATAGAGTGTGCGCATATATTATCACCTCGGCCCAAATGCAACAAATCTAGATACAAAAAGAAAATAGCAAATAAGAAAAACTTTACTATTCAACGTAAAATCTTTTGACATAAAATATAAATTTAATCGAGTTTCAATGTAGATATCACGATAAAAACATGGAATAAAAGGGGCTGCCAACACCATGCCATGCCCATGGGAAAAGTGATGAGCTAGCCCACTGATGGTAGCCACATGTTTACCCACAGTTTATGCAATCAGCAAGCGCACCCCTTCTTCTAACTGGCCCCAATCTCAATAACCATATCTGCACACACTCCCACACAAATTAGAATCTCTTTTTTATAGTATATAAGGGGTTATTTGTACGCGGAATAAGATGAGATTATTCAGGATTAAACTTGAAATAGTTTGTTTGGTCAAATTTATAAATTATCTTATTTTGAGAAGTATTTTTTTTTCAAAAGTATTTTTCAAAAAAATACTTGTGGTGAGAAGTAATTTGTGTGTAACCAATAAATTTAAAAAAACATATTTGAGCAGTAATTAGTGTTTAGCCAAGTTTTTGAAAATGTTTTTAAGTGTATTTTTCTCAAAAGTGTTTTTAGAGAGAAACTACTTTTTTTAGCTTAGGAAAAACTGTTTCTGCTACCCCCCAGAAGAACTTATTTTCTCCCCAAAGCTTGGTCAAACACCTCAATTTTTTAAAATAAGAACTTTTAAGGAAAAAATAAACACTTTTGGAAAAAAATAAGTTTGGCTAAACGGGCTATAAAAAATGTTATTTCACTATACTTTATTTGCTATACTTTATTTGCTCTCTTCACTAATTATTGTTACCTCAAATAATTGATAGCTTAGATGTGTTTCAATAAATATTTAATGACAGTTTAGATAAAAACTTACACTTTTGATAGTTCAGGTATAAAATTTTAAAAATTGAGATACTTCAAGGATGTTTTGATCCTTCACTCTAACATATTTAGTTTAATCCCACAAACGAGATTTGAAAAAAATAGAATAGGATATACACAAATCTTACTTTATCTTTAAATTTAGATACAATAGATACGATAAATAAATACTTACTCCTATCCAATTTTCACATCAAGTCAATAGATACATGTTATGTGTTATTTCCATCTCAGTATATTATTTACCAACAATAAAATTTCTATAATTTGATATAAATATATCCGATGCGGGTAAGTATTTATCGAGATGGGACACATGAAAGGAGGGTGACCAATAATAAAATTTCTATAATTTGATGTAAACATATCTAGTGCGGATAAGTATTTACTGAAACGGCATACATGAAAGGATGTGACCAATAATAAAATTTCTATAATTTGATATAAACATATTCGATTCGATGTGGATAAGTATTTATCGAGACATGACACATGAAAGGAGGGTGACCAATAATGAAATTTCAATAATTTGATATAACATATCTGATGCGGATAAGTATTTACCGAGACAGAACACATTAAAGGAGGGTGACCAACAATAAAATTTCTATAATTTGATATAAACGCATACGATGTAGATAAGTATTTACCGAGATGAGACATATTAAAAGAGGGTGACCAACAATAAAATTTTTATAATTTGATATAAACATATTCAATGCAGATAAGTATTTATCAAGATGGGTCACATGAAAGGACGGTGACGAACAATAAATTTTCTATAATTTGATATAAACATATCTAGTGCGGATAAGTATTTACATAGACGGGATACATGAAAGGAGGGATGCCAATGATAAAATGTCTATAATTTGATATAAATTATAAATATATCGGATGCAAATAAGTATTCACCGAAACAGAACACATGAAAAAAAAAGGAGACCAACAATAGAATTTCTATAATTTCATATAAACATATCCGATGCAGATAAGTATTTACCTATCCAAGATATATGAAATGAGGGTTACCAATAATCATATTTCTATAATTTGATATAAACATATCCGATGCAGATAAGTATTTCCCGGGACACATGAAGGAGAGTGACCAACAATAAAATTTCTGTAATTTGATAAAAACATATTAGGTGCGGATAAGTATTTACCGAAACGCGACACATGAAAGGAGGGTGACAAATAATAAAATTTTTATAATTTAATGTAAATATATCCGATGCAGATAAGTATTTACCGAGACGGGACACACGAATAGGGTGTAGGGTAAGTATTCTCAGATGTGAACTGACACGTGTCCACATCCCAAAAAGAAACCCTCCGGTTTCATGAAATCCATAATATACTTTCCTTTTTTTCTTCCATTTCTCCATTATTCCGCCACCCACACTCACTATAAATCATCCATAGCTTATTCTCTTGGAGAAAAATGATGGGGTTCAATTTCTCTCTATGCTGATTTAATTTAGCTCATAAATCTTTTCTCTACAAACACAAAAAGTATACACAAAAAATTGATATACCATATATACATATATATAAAGAGTGTGTATACATTGCAACTTTATATGTTTGTGTTGCTTTTTATTGATTTCTGAGCTCGACCCATTTGAGATCTCAGTGAGTTAGTATTAGGGTCGGTTTTGTTTTTTGTTTTTATTTATTTTTTTATGTTTTTTTTTTCTCTCCTTTTTTCTTGATCTTGATATGATTCGTTGATGGCGGTTCTTTTTGTCTTTGCTTTCCTGGAAATTGGGTGGTTATTGGGGGAATATTTAATATAAAAGGGAATTAATAGTTGGAGTATTTGAAATAGATAAAGTGTTTCATTTATATATTTTTATATATATATATGATATGATGATGCTGTATATATATAGTGTATACATTGCAACTCTATATGTGTGTGTTGCTTTTTGATTGATCTGAGCTCGACCCATTTGAGATCTCCATAAGTTAGTATTTGGGTCGGTTTTGTTTTTCGTTTTCTTTTTCTGTTTTTTTTCTTGGTCTCTTCTTGATAATTTGTTCATGGCGGTTTTGTTTGGCTTTTCTTGAAGAAATTGGGTGGTATTTTGGGGAATATTTGATTTGAAGAGAGAGAGGGTTTCGTAGCGGGAACTTTAGTGCATCGGGCTGAAGGATTTCATATAAACAGTTGTTGGTTTGAGATAAAGAGGCAATTGTTTGGCTGATTTTGAAAATTTTAAGGATTTGGGAAGTGGTGGAAAATGAGTAGTGTGAGTATGGAGGAGGATGATTCAGCTTCAAAAATTAATCTTCCAGCAGATATACATTGGGAGATGCTTGACAAATCTAAGTTTTTTTTCTTGGGAGCTGCGCTTTTTTCGGGTGTTTCAGGTGCACTTTATCCAATTGTAGTGTTGAAAACTAGGCAGCAAGTTATGAGCAGTCAAATTCCATGTCTAAAAATGGCAGGATCCATGTTGAGGAGTGAAGGGTATAGAGGATTTTATAGAGGATTTGGTACTTCTCTTACAGGTACTATTCCTGCTAGAGCACTTTACATGGGGGCACTTGAATTGACTAAAAGTAGTGTTGGTAGTACAACTGTTCAGCTTGGGTTCTCAGAGGCGTCGTCTTCGGCTATTGCTAATGCTGCTGCTGGCTTAAGCGCGGCGATGGCAGCTCAATTGGTGTGGACACCAATTGATGTTGTGAGTCAGAGGTTGATGGTTCAAGGAAGTGGAAATTCTAGTTGTGGTGTTGTTGGATTGAAGTGTTATAACGGTGGGATTGACGCGTTTAGGAAGATTGTTTGTAGTGATGGTTTGAGGGGTTTGTATAGAGGATTTGGTATTTCAATACTGACTTATGCACCTTCAAATGCAGTGTGGTGGGGTTCTTACTCTATTGCTCATAGAGTGATTTGGGGTTCAATTGGTTGCTATTGTTGCAAGAAAGATGATGAGGGTGGTTATAGGCCCGATGGGAAGGCAGTGGTGGCTGTTCAAGGGCTAAGTGCAGCAATGGCTAGTGGGGTGTCTGCATTAGTTACAATGCCACTTGACACTGTGAAAACAAGATTGCAAGTATTAGATGATGACTGTAGTAGGAGGAGAACACCAACAGTTTTACAGACAGTGAGGAATTTAGTGAAGGAAGGTGGATTTAGTGCTTGTTATAGAGGATTAGGTCCAAGATGGGCATCTATGTCTCTGTCTGCAATAACTATGATCACTACTTATGAGTTCCTCAAGAAACTATCCACCAAGAACCAAGAAACCTTTGGTTGATGAAATCTTGCATTGACATTGAGCACAGAAAGCATACAGGGAAAATGGAGCCCTATCGAACACGCCGCTAATCTGAATTAGTCTGGCCAATGAATTTATATGGTGCGAATCCAGATTAGTCGGTGACACCAGAGGTTTAAACCTAAAAGAAAAGAGAACATGGAGAAGATAGTTCTGTATTTGAATCCTTTTGCAGCTTTCTTTTACTTATCTTTTACCTAACCTAATGTAAATTTTGTAAAGAATGTAGTGGCAATGTTATGTTAATTTTCTTTTTGTCTTTCATGTTGTCTTACTTGTCCCATTACTATCCTCTATCTATAACTATAAAAGAGATGTTCTCATCTATACAACAACAACAAACTCAGTATATTCCCACAAAGTGGGGTCTGGGGAGGGTAAGTGTACGCAGTCTAATCTATGAAAGATTAAAACTTTTTAGTGTAAAATTATGAAAGTGAAGTTACTGGAAAGTCAGGCAATTGATAATTGGCCTCTTGCTGCATCTTCACATCTATATATTGAAATAATCGATTTATGGATGGAATCAAATATGCAGTATTTACGGATAAAAAGTATTCAATTATTGAGTAAACATTAATATTCTAATGTCAAATCAGGATCAACCTGATCAACTAAGATAGGAATAAAACATTGAATTGAACTCTTTAAGTGTCAAGCTAATAGCTATGAATTGTCACTGCATTCCGGAAAAGAATAGAAGAATGAGACATTGTGAGATATACAATGTATAATAGACATATGAGCATTACTTTATGGAACATTTTGGCCTTGTTATTTTGTCTCATTTTCAAGTTAAATATGTCTTGTTTTTGTTTCTTTTTTTGGTCAATACCCTTTTATCAACAACCAACAAAAAACAAAAAAGTGGTCCTCTGATTAGAATTGATACATGTGATTATGTGAAGTATTAACTGTTTTATGTAGCAATTGGGGAAGTGGTTTCTTTAGGCTCTTGTTTTGGGACCCAATACTATGACCTTTTTTCTAAGACAATTTTATGTCAAATGGATTTGGAAGATAGCCACTTCTATGTCAAATGGCTGGTTGAAAGTCTAGAAAGGTGTTTCAGTGGGGGAAAATGGTTATAAATGAATCATCCCAAGTTTTCAAAAGGGAATACTTGAATTGTTTATGAGCAACAAATTTAAAAAATGATAAGTAAAAAGCATTACTATAAATTCTATAGCAATTACAAATTGCTTATCTTAAAGATAATATTAATATATTATCACTTGTTTGTTTGTGAAGGCTTCAATAATATATAGTGCTTTCTCCGTTTTAATTATTTGTCTGATTTTGATTTATCATGGAGTTTAAGAAAGTAAAATAGATTTTTAAATCTCGTGGTCATCAAAAGATTGTGGTGCGGTGGTAACCATTTCATCATTCTTAATTGGAGGTATTGGGTTGAACCTTATGAATGTAATTGTTTTTTATAGAGAACATTTTACTCCCAAAATAGGGCATTTCAACATGAATTCAAATAAATCGAGCCTCAAGGAATTTATTGAACACTGCATGAGAAGCAAAAAGAGGAAATATGTTAGATTTATAATGAGATTTGAGATCTCCACTGAGGATTGTGATGAGGTAAAAAGTATTTTTTTTATTCTACATCAGATATCTCGAGGTCGAACTCTAAGAATAAGATCATTTTTATTAAAAGTATTTTTATCCTCAACATGAAACTTTTCGATATATAAATTAGTTGAGCTTAGAAATAGATATCTTGAATTGTAGAGTGCATCAGCAAAGAGCCATACAGTGTGATTGTCTCTGTCCTTTATGAAGAGACAGCAACTGTTGGTCAGAGGTTAGGTCACTAGTATCATGGCTCCATAAAATGTACCCTTTGCAACCACAAAATATGAGGAAAAGAAATCTAGATGATGTGAGTGAGATTATTTTGGTTCTTTGGGGTCATTTGGTTAGTGGGATAAGTGATAGTTGGGATTAAATATAAAATTATTTTATTTTGTATTTGGTTGAATTTTTGAATCTGAGATTAGCAATTCTGATATTAACATTTTATCATGCGTTCAGGTACTTAATTAAAATAAATTATAGTTCAAATATCTAAATGATTTTTTTCTGACAAGTTTGAGAGCCCGTCTATATATCAAGCCTTAAAATAACCGATAAAGTTGTTACCATATAATCAAGAAGTCACAGGTTCAAACAGTGGAAACAACCCATTGCAGAAATTTAAGGTGAAACTACATAAAATAAATCCTTATGGTTGCCTTTTCCTGGACCCGCGTATAGAGAAAGCTTTAGTACACCGAGTTACTTTTTTTTTTTTCTTTTCTTTGAAAGACAATTTTATTTGCAAGGTATCCATAAAATATAACCAACAGCTTAATCAAATACTGAGAGCTAGACTTATTAATTAAAAGATTAATTTAGTTGGGAAAATTAAGTTGGTCAATTTCAACGATATCTTTCATAATTAGCATTTGCTTTTTGTTTCGTTTACTTCATATGTTTCCTTTTAAGTGATGCTATTTGACCAAGGACAAAGTATACGTTAATTTAACTTCAATTATATGAACTGTTTGAAATTCGATAGATTATGAGTTCGCTCCTCTATCCTTCCACTTTTAGTTACCGAACTTTGATAATAGATCCGCCTCTCTATCTTTCTCCGCATAATCACAGCTTTTGATAGCGATAAAGTTTGAACATGTGATTGAGCCTAACTCATACATCACGCTGCTACACTTCAACCACTACTAGACCAAAGCACCAAGGTCTAATGATCCTTTACAGTAAAGAGATGATTAACTTCCAAGTACTTCACCACTAATGATGCATCACTTTTAAAATGAAAAGACTATAACATACATCATTGGACCAACTATTAGGCCATTTCCGGATGACCTTTAGGAAAGGCCACAAGTTTGAGCCATAAAATCAATCACTAATACTTGCATTACGATATACTAACTACATTACACCCCTTTGAATTGGCCTTCTCCAGAACCCCATGTAAACCCAAGATGCTTCGTGCACTGGCTGCTTCAGAATGGATTGAATAAGAGGGGTCGAGAGGGAACATATAAACTGCAGGCCACTTGCATCAATTTATTGAACCACTCATGCAGGCAAAGTAAAATCAGCAGCAAATAAAAGGTTGAAGAAGCAACTGAGGAAGAACAAACATCTCCTCCTTAACAGAACAATGTCAGAGAAAAATGGCTTCACCTAACAGTACAGAGACTATTTGAGTTTCAACAGTCACGACACAATAACTTCAACCTCCACGACTAATTCAGATTTGCAACCTACACAATACACAGCACGGCATACTAGAAAAAGAAACTAGACAACTACATTCTTGCAACTAGATAGAACATATGGGCATCAAAGAGCTTCTCATCAGAAATCCATTTCTCATACCAGAAAAAGATCTTGTCAGCAATTTCATGATTTCACAAAGGGTGAACCCCAATAACGCAGGTGCAATCAAGGGCGTGTTCTCTTGCTGCTGGTGCAAGAGGGGCACTTGTACTGCTTGATATGCTCAGCCCTGGCAGGAGTGATTTTAACACACTTCCCATGGAACCATATCTCACATATGTCGCAGCAGATCCAGAATTCGTCAGACGCATAGTTTTCACCGCAAGCCCCACACAGTGTTTCTCCTTGCTCATCATCTTCATCCAAACCATCTTCACCGTCATCTTTTGGTTGTGGTCTTGAATACTTGGCCTGAGACTCAGAACCACGTTGCGTCACCTATGATCAGATCATATGAAGTTAAAGTTGAAAAATGAAAAGTAATTCCACTTGCAGTTTTTAAAGAATAATATCAACACAATAAAACTAGCAAGTGCCAAATGCCACAATAAACCTGAATAGCAAAAGTTTCAGGATTGTTTAATTAGGAATAACCCATAAATCTGCAAGGACTAAGTGAGCTGTTATATTTTCTGTTTATTTCAAGTAGGTTGTTCAGGTTTTCTAGATAGATGGTCTGTCAATTCGATCTGAAGGGAAATGGTGCATAAGTTATAACCTATTCAATCTCCATTAGCGTTGGTTGGAAAAACTACTAAAATTTGGTTCATAAGTTGAAAGACATATACAGCCTATGTACCAGTGACATCATGGCCAGAACAAAACCTAGAACATAATTGGAGAGCGTGTGAAACATCCAGCCACATCTCAAAGACTGAAAGGAAATTTGCAACGTCATTGACATCCCTTATTGGACTAAATCTTGAAGCAAAGAGGATGCTATTTTACATAACAAAAAGAAGGTATCAGATACTGTAGGGTACAATTACAATGCTGAAGTTGAGAGGTAACATGCGGAAGAGATTTACGCCCATGATAAGAATTTAATAGGCATAAAATCTAAGTAAATCATTTGAGAGTTGAGACACATAAAACACTGCATAAAATCAGACAGGTTGAAGAAATCTAGCATTTAACACCCTGTTAGCAAAGAACCTAACAAGTCCAAATATAAAAAATTAATGCTAGCAAATGCTCTGTAATCACCTCATTGCAATGTATGTTCAGCTAAGCATTCTATCCAAAAACAAATGGAAAAAAGGCAAAGGTACCATGATGACTACCTTTGAGTTTGACTTGGACTTGGTGCTGCTGTGATTTGACATTGATGACTTGTCTTTTGATTGTTTCTTGGCTGTCCCAGACACAACCTCAAAAATTGTAGGGAGATCATTTATCATATTGAACAATCTTCTCCTGCAACTCAAGAAAAAATAGCTGCTTAGACGATATGCTTAAGCTTATTTTAGAAATGAAAGCTCATGATCTCATTCGGTCACTCCTACTCAAGTGTTCAAACCCAAGAAGTATACCCTTGCTGTTAGAGTTGCAAAAATACAGAATAGTTAAGTAAATGACTGGAGTCAGCAGATATCCTACACCATAAAGCTAAAAATCAAAGCAGGACCACAATCTAAAGATTACTCAACAGAAACAATAAACTGCATCAGTTTAACATCATAATATGAAATAGTAGAGAAGAGATAGGAAAGGAAATAGCTACAAGATAAATGTATGTAACATAAGTTAATAAGCCACGTACTCACACCATTGTGTTTATCAGTGGACATACTCATACATTATATCAGATGAATCGGCAGAGAAATATTACAAGGCACGAAAGTACATTAGTAAGTTTAAGATAGATGTAGAAAATCACTTTTAATTTCTAACTTCCAATTTTTTGCTTGGACACCAAGTGACAACAAAATTTAGGAAAGACAATTTCATTTGAGCTAAAAGATTAAAACAAAAAAACGGAAACATACCTATCAGCTCTATCAAACCCAAATCTAGCACCAAAATAGAAGGCAACAGAAAGTAACCACGCATCACTATGCACAGCGACCAAGGAGAGCCAGTCCTTCTCTTGCATGCCATCTCGGGCAAAGTTTATGCCCAAAGCAGGCTCAGGAAGCTCTGGGGGCACTTCTTCAGCTGGTAAATTGACTTCCCACTGTTCACTGGGAAATCCATAAAGGCAGAGGTTTTCCTTCTCTGCAATTGATTGAGAGTAAAAACATAGTGTCAGCTTCAGACTGAGTTATGTAAAAACCACAAGTGTAATGCAACACATTGTGCAATCACAAAAAAGCATCTGAAAAATTGAAAATATCGAAGAAACTGAAGGAAACCTTGGAAAATAGCTACGATATGGATGCAATCATGCAACTATAACCATGATCAATCTTTAGCAATAAAAAAAACTAACCTATCATAACACTCCAGTAAGAGAACTGATAGCCTTTATCAAGTTTAAGAGAGAGAGATGCATACAAAAATAAGGATCATAATGTCAATCTCAGCAAAAGAAACATCCAACTGGTAAATAGGTGTTGTATGTGCCAAAAGAACTCAGAAAGCATCAACCATTTGTCTCTACATTGTTCAATTGCAGCAAATATCTGGAACATGTTTCATTTGATTTTTGGACTAATTTGGGTCATGCCATACAATTAAAGGGGTATTTATGACAGTTTGAGCTCATGGAAAGTTAGTAAAGCCATCAAGAAAATCTGAATCATGATATCTGCTATTTTTTGGTGCATTTGGACATATGGAATTTTCTAACTCCAAAATTACTCCCTTAAGGCCAAGTAAATGTTTACTAAGTCTGCTTAGCTAGTCCAGTATGACCCATGTAAATACTGGATTTTGAAAATCACCCCTGTTAATAACTCAGATCAATTTTTGGATTTTGTCAGCTCACGAGCTATAGCATATAGCTTGTTTGGCCAATATTCAAAAATCATCTTATTTTCAAAAGTGCTTTGTTGTTTGGCTAATCGATTTCAAAAGCACTTTTGCAATATTGGAGCAGTAATCTGTGCTTGATCAAGGCTCTAACGTGTTTTTGGGAAAAACTATTTTTTCCAGCTTATGAAAAAAAGCTTCTATTGCTACTCAAAAATACTTAATTTTTTACTTAAAAGCTTAGCCAGAAACCTCAACTCCCTAAAATAAGCACTTTTTTTTTTTTTTAAGAAAAAGCACTTTTTGCTTAACAAGAGCTTGGCAAAACAAGCTATCAACTTTTTTGTTTTGGAGTTCGTTTAATCTTCTCTTTGTACTCTTCTTTTATAATTTATGGCTCTATTTTATGCCATCTATGAAATCTACTTCATCCGAAAAAAAAAAAAAAAAGAATCGCAGTGTCAAGACCGAAAGAGAAAGTTGAACCCAAAAGGTGTGGCCTAGTGTGTAAAGCCCCGTAAGCTTATAGACTTACGAATTTGGTAAATAACGAGCTTAATAGCACAATCAAGGTGCCCGAGAAGTATAGGGACCTACAAAATTTAAAGGAAGTGAGTAGGAATATGCCAATACGCAAACAATATTATTGAAGTGTTAGATGGTATGTTTCTCGAGTACTTTAGCAATATTAGGCTACTGCAGTTATTAATATATAATAGATCATGAGAATTTGTGAAAAAAAAAATAAGGAAAAGAATGCACAAGCTACGAAGCACACCGCCAATAAGCATAAATTAGAAATTAGCTTTTGCCCAGCTATGTTGACCTAAGTTGCACAGACTCTTCAATTTCGTTGTCGCACCCGTGTCGGATTCTCCAAAAATGCACTACTTTTGGAGAATCCGACATGCACCCATTGACATTTTTTGAAGAGTCCGAGCAACATAGGTGTTGACACGACATGGGTGTGGGATCTGTACCTGATCTGGTCAACCACTTTTGGGTACTTTAACAAAAATCGACAAGGAAACCCAGACAGATTTAATGATTTGTGTAATCAAAAAGCTAAGGTGAAATTAAAAAAAATTTAAATAGAAATTTCTATGTCACTCCTTTTCCTTTAATCTACTTCCAGGATTCTCCCCTTGATCAATATTTTCTCCCCGAGTTTTCCACATAATATCTCATAATTTAGATTTTATAACTCCATTTTTAGCTATTTGAATTATTTTTTAGTCAAATCACTTTACCCGTATTCATACTTAGACCCATATCCCCAAATATTAAAATTGAGATCATGAAGAATCCGACCTCTAGATGCACACCCGTATTCGAACATCCGCACCTGTGGCCCAGCAACTTAGTTGCACAATAGCTTCTCACCATTCCAGTGCACAAACCCTTCCTATTCTACTTCAAATTCTCTTTACTTATTCTTTATTAAATCTTATGTTTTATTATTGAAAGGATTAATTATAATTGCAAACAAGAGTTGGGGTTTAAGTGATTTTTTTTTATAACGGTGGTGTCCGGACCAGCTTTCGCGCACCTCGACTAAATCCACAGGAGACCTATCACCTCTCAACAGGAAAAGATACCAGATAACTCTATCCACCAAGGTTAGGACAAATGGAAAGAATCTAACTATCAAATATTACGAATCAAAATATTATTAATCATGATCATAGCCCATTGAAATCTAAAGAATTAAATGGGTAAGTGTTGTTACCGTGTATCGAAAAACTTACAAGTTAGAGGACTTGAACTAATATACCTGATTGAGCTATTATTAATGTAAATTGAATCTCAATTATTATGCAGATTGAGTTGTTGTTTCTTGTTGGCAAGCGTAGAAGGTAGCCTTGCTAGAAAGGAAGAAGCTTGAGGTGAGTTAAGACTTATTCTTACTAAAGTTCCTTTCTTACGAAGCCATGCCCATAAGTTGTTTGATTAAATTTCCCAAAATGCTAATGTGAGTTTAATCGGAGTGCGTGAGCTCACATTACCCATTGTGATTGAGTTAAACCTTGTAATTTCCCTACCTATGAAAGAAAAGTTATTCCTTTAATTATAAAATCTCTTTATACTTGTCAGAAACATGTAAAGATTTGGTGCTTATGCTTTATGAGTGATGAATTCTATATGGTACCTACTTTGCCATTGACTATGTTAAAATTAAAATCTTGAAGATTTAATTTGAACTTCAATGAAATGGTAACCGTACAAAGGTTGGATTACTAATTTTGCCATACTGAGGCACAAGATGAATGGTAACTGTATAAGGATTGCCAGAAGTCGTACAAAGAGTTGCTAATTTTGCCATAATAAGACACAACATGAATGGTAACCGTATAAAGGGTTACGAGCAACCTAAGTTGTGCGGATTCTTCACTTTCGATGCCACATTCATTTCGGATTCTCCAAAAGTACACAACTTTTGGAAAATCTGACACACATCCGTCGACATTTTTGAAGAGTCCGAGCAACATAGCGAGTAGCCATACAAAGGGGTTTAATATTGTCATAATGAGGCATAAAAGACTTGGTAGCCATATAAAGGGCTACAAGTAACCTTATAAAGAGTTACTAATTGCCACAACTAGGCATAATTAATAGAAGTTCAATAGACCGGAACTATATAAAAGCTAAAGAAGGAAAGAATGTACTTAACTAAGAACTACTTGGTGGTGGTTGCTTAAATGTGATATTATTAACATGATGAGTTTTTATGATCATTTCCGTTCAGAGCTTATGTTATTACATACACGTTTATTCAGACCTCGGTCTAACTTTAGTGAGAAGAATGTTGAGACTTACTAGATACCCTTGGAGGTACTTAACCTATTTGAACATGCCATGTGGCATGGCAGGGGTTGAGTGTGCAAGTAACAAAACTTGTGGCTAGAGGAAGATCTCTTTGGCTCAACTAATAGGCTCCGTTAGTTTCATTCCACCGATAGTTTTTCTTCTCTAGACAATAATTATTTTAAGACATTATTATTATTTCCGAGGAATGCCCCACTAACTATGAATTGAATGCAAACCTTAGAAATTAGGATCAAATCACGACAAAGACAAAAGTTCTAGGTGATGTCTTCCCATCTACCTATACCTCAATAAGCAAAGATACTCGGTACCAATGTTCGATAAGAGGTACCAGTAAAATGGGCAAGGTGCACGTAGATTGGCCGAACACCACTGTCAATAAAGAAAGGGACCCAAAAGAAAGTTGTCTACCTCTTTACAAAACAATGCTAAGATGATTCTTCATAAACTTGCGGATCATACAGGTTGCTCTGTAGATCTATGAGATATATGTGTCGCCCAATTACTTGTTAGATTAAGGATAACATAAAGAGTGATCTATATCAACTTCTTTTCTCATTAAGGTAGTTTCTTCTCAAAATTCGGAAGTCCACAATAAATCTTAACCCAAGTTTAGCCAAAACTATTCATAATATAGGGGTGTCTAAACGTGCAGCAAGAGTGAAAGAGTGAACATTCCAGAACCAAATTTAAAAACAGCTCAGCTCTAGCTTTTGGTACATTTATGCTGCAAGTACAACATATTTTCTCTCAACAGAAATCCAGCTCCACCTGATGTTTTTTAAGCAAAAACGCACAAAAGCAACAAGGTTCATGGGCTTGAAGTAAAGAGAGAGAAATGAAGCGCGTATTTTCTTGAAGTGAAGTGCAAAATTAAAAAATATATATCAAACATATATGAATTTAGTACAAAAATTATCAAATTGCAATTGGCATAACTAATTGCTGCATCCAATATGCAAATGTCAATATTAATCTAACTTTTCGAAGTTGAATTCAAATAAGCGATTGCTTCCTGTTGGAATCAATTTGCACGCTGTGGTTTGAAGCACATCGCTTCACTCATGAAGCGATATCTCGTTGCTTCCAATAGTTTCACCACTTTAGGCGATGACTTTTAATAACACTGGCTCCACCCATTATAAACCAAAAGAAGAACATGGTGGAAGGTGTTCATCTTGTCATGAATTAGACAAAAACTCTTGTAGACCTTTAATAATAACAACAACATCCCAGTGCTTGTCAACCTTTAACATAGCATACAGTGGCGGAGCCAGAAATTTCACGCAGGGGTTTCAAGATCAAAAAAAGTAAATACACGAACTAATTGAAGAGGGTTCAACGTCTACTATATATACGTAAAAAATAATTTTAACCATACATAATTAATATAATTTCCGTCGAAGGGGGTTCGGATGAACCCCCTGGGTACAAGGTGGCTCCGCCACTGATAGCATACACCACCAACATACCTGGTATAATCCCACAAAGGGGTGTCTAAGAGGGTGGAGCGTGCGCAAACCTTAAACCTTGGAGGTAGAGAAATTGCACCCTTTACCCATCTATCTTAAAAGATCAATAAAACAAAACAGTAGGATGGAAACACTGCAATCTGATATGAACAATAAAACCAGTAACACTCCGAAGTGGCTTCACTGAAAAGTAAACATGTAATTCTTATATCAAAAATGACAACATAAATATACAAACTAATTGCTAAATCATTGAACTAGCGCCACGAACTCCACAGCATCCACAAATGTATTTCACACTATGATTTAAGTACAATTTTATCAACAACAACAACAACAGACCCAGTATATTCCCACCGAGTGGGGTCTGGAGAGGGTAAGTGTACACAGTCCATAGCACTACCTCAGATTTAAGTACAATTTTATCCTTAAAAAAAAATTAAGGTAATAACAAAAGCCTAACAAAACCAACATTCACAACACTCTAAAGGTGAAAAAACAAGACTTTACCTGGGTCACATTGTTGATAAAATTCTTCAACATCTGCAACAACCCCACATAAAAAAAATATTAAATTAAAGCAATATACTTGCATGAAACAACAAAACAAAATTAGAACAGAAAAAAAAATCAAGTATAAACCCACAAATAAAAAAAGCAACACAAAAAGGGTTTACATATAAATTGTTAAAATTGTATATTTGAGTTAAAGCCATATACTACTCCCTCCGTTTCAAAAACAATGAACCACTTTACTTTTTAGTTTGTTTAAAAAAAAATGACCTTTTACTTTTTTGACAATATTTTAATTACACCTTTACACGTGGCATGTTTAAGACCACAAGATTAAAGGGTATTTTAATACATTTAACATAACTTTAATTTAACAGCACAAGATTCAAAAATCGTTTTTATTTTCTTAAACTACATGTCAAATCAAAAATGGTCATTCTTTAGGGAGTAGCATGAAACAACAAAAAGAAAAATTAGCAAAGCACCCAAAAACAAAAAACAAAAAGCAAGATTAAACCAACCCACAAATAAAAAGAGAAACATAATATAAAAATGGGTAAAAATTGTGAATTTGAGTTAAAGCCATGTACTTGCATGAAACAACAAAAAATTAGCACAGCACCCCCAAAAAAACCACAAATAAAAAAAAGGAAACAAAAAGGGGTTACATAAAAATGGGTAAAAATTGTTAATTTGAGCTTCTTCTTCTTTTTTTTTGTTTACCAGTAGTGAGGGCTTTAACTACACAAAAACCAAAAAAAAAAAAAAACCAGAAATAAAAAGAGAAACAAAAAGGGGTTACATATAAACTGTTAAAATTGTGAATTTGAGCTAAAGCCATAGACTTTGCATGAAACAACAACAACAACAAAAAATGTTGCAGCACCACAAAAAACAAATCAAGAATAAACCAACCCACAAATTTGTTTATTTATTTTTAAATTTTTTAAAAAAAAACAGAAACATAAAGGGGTTGCATAAAAATTGTGAATTTGAGGTTGGTTTTTTTTTATGAGAAAACAAAAAAACAGTGGTGAGGGCTTTGACTACAAAAAAAACAAAAAAAAAAATCAAGAATAAACCAACAAACCAAAAATTTAAAAAAAAAACAAAAAAACTAAAAGGGGTTACATAAAAATGAGTAAAAATTGAGCTTTTTATTTATTTTTGTTACCAGTAGTGAGGGCTTTGACTACACAAAAACCAAAAAATTAAGAACAAACCAACCCACAAATAAATAAATTTAACAAAAACCAAAAAGGGGTTTACATAAAAATATTTAAAAGTGAATTTTGAGTATTTTTTTTAGTTTGTTTACCAGTAGTGAGTGCTTTTACCAGACCAGCTCTACGACCCTTAAAATCACGAAAAACTTCTTCCACTGTTCTTGGATTGTACTGTCCCTCCATCAATATTTAACACAAATAATTGGTTTTTGTTGTTGTAGAGAGAGAAAGTTCAATCTAGAGAGAGAAAGATTGGAGGGAAGTTAAAGGGGGAAAATGAAAAAATTTTGGGGAGAAAGGGAATTTTGAGGAGGTTAAATAGGAGGGAGGAGAAGGGTTTTTTAGTGTGTGTGTGTGGACTGTGGAATGAGGGTTGACTCATATTCAAAATAAATCAAATTGGGTTTCAAAATTGTCCCAATTGACTTCTTATTTTTAATTAATGACTCCGTATTAAAATATTTGTCGTGTTTCTTTTATGTGCAATTTTCATAAAATTCCGACTTTTTAGTACCTAATTACATAAAACTCCGACTGTGTTTCATATTTATGTAAAATTTTGATTTTTCATTCATTGTCGCGATACATAGTTAAGACTCGCGATACATCACCAATTGATACATAAGTACCGATGCATAACTCTTATGTATTAATATCACAGATATACATTGAGATAAATAAGTCTTATGTATCTGTAACCTAATATTTAATAAGATACATAACTTTGTACATTTGATGGAGGGTCGCATTATGTATCTTCTTATCCTTTTCAACTAGATACATCATTCTTATGTATCTCCGAACTACCTTAACAGATACATCATTCGTATGTATCTCCATTAACATCATCATCTTCATCCTTCATTGAAAGGCTTTCCAACTTCTTTTCAATAGTGGAAGTTCGAAGATTAGAAGGGAACTGTTGTTGTTGGGCTTGAAGACCTTCACGACGCTTCTTAAGCAAGTTCTCTTCTCTCTTGCTCTTTCGGATCTCAACCATATTATCCTCTCGGCGGAAGCGACGGCGGCCATCCTCAACATCGACGGAACCTTGTATCAGTTCCTACGAACATCCGTTTGAGAAATCTTGCTAAAAATTCTTTAGAAACTGAAAATAAATATTTTGGCAGAGGAGGAAAAGGGTGTTTGAATTGGATTTGGAATGTTGGGCAGCTGGTATAGAGGGAAAAATGAATTGGATTTAGGTTTTGGGATAGTGTTATGTATCGTTTTTTTAGAGAGAGAAAGAGATAGTTGAGATTTTTGTAATTACTTTGTAAGGGTGAGATTTTGTGTAAATATAATAAGTTAAGGTATATGTTTATGATATTTATCCTTCTTTGATTTACATTTTATTTACTTTGTAAGAAAACTCTCTTTATAAAAGAAAGTGACCCGCTAAAAACATTGCAATAGAAAGCTCTTTAGCGGTAATCAAAACGATCCTCCGTAGTTCCATTTTTATCCTTATTTATGTCTTAAAAATTAAGATATTATATTTCTTCAATAAATATTTACTTCATTTATATGTAATTTTTCAAGAACATTTATTACTAAGGATAAAATGAAGCAAAAATAATTAATTTTATGTTGAACATCTAAAATGACAAATATTATTTTATTAAATTATTGGTATTTATATGAGTATTATGCTCAACACGGATGGACAGTAGGTGTGAGAGGCTAGATATAATAAAAGATATGAGGAGAGGTAGAGCCTAAAGGTAGACCAAAGAAGTACTAAGAAGAGGTGATTAGATAGGATATGACGTAGTTTCAGATTTTCGAGGACATGACCTTAGATAGGAGGGTGTCGAAGACGCATATTAAGGTAGAGGGTAAGTAGGTAGTGGAGTGTCGTCTTGATTTTCGAAGTCTTAGGCTGGTTGATATTTGTCATTGCACTAGTTGTATTATTGTAGTTCTTGTTTTTGACATTTATCTTAGACTATTGTTTATTCTGTTCCAGTTATCACACTATTATTTTTTTGTTCTTGTTCCTTTCTTGTAGGTTTTCACTGCTTCGTTGTTAGTTGCTAGGTTTTCTTCATCGTTTCCTTCTTCTTTATACTTGGATCTGCTACACTTGAGCAGAAGGTCTTTCGAAAACAACTTCTCTACCTCCACAAGGTAGTGGTAAGGTATGCATACACTCTATCCTCCGCAGATCTCACTTGCATAATTTTCAGCCATACGAAGATGTCTACAAAGAATTGGGGCATCAGTAATATCAGGATAACTAATCCGAGGTAGAGGTAAGATATGCATACACTCTATCCTCCGCAGATCTCACTTGCATAATTTTCAGCCATACGAAGATGTCTACAAAGAATTGGGGCGTCAGTAATATCAGAATAACTAATCCTAGCGTAACTTGTCTTCAAACTAGACGACCCCTTAAAGCCAAAATACAAGACCAAAACAAAACGGCTATTAGTTTCAAAATGGACTAACTTGTTACCATAGTAGATAAATTATTTCATAAGAATATACAAGCTAAAAGCACCTGACAAATTTGGAAAAAATATATAAATAAAACATGAAGAAAATCATCTCCAAGAGGGCAAAACACGCGAACAATGTTACTTCAACTGGAAAATTGACAAAAGGATGGCATAATTCACATATCTGTACAGACAGAATTCAGTTACGAAACGAAAAACAATGAAGAGAGAGCAAACTATCAAATCCAACTTCGCGATATTTATTCCGTATCAGCACCTGAAAATAAGGCTATTCATTGCTCTCACTGACAATTGAATGAGCTCAGAAAAGAATCTAACAAAGTCGACGTCTATAAACAGACTTAGCTCCATTCTGAGCTGAACGAATTTTAAGAGCACGATGAATGAAAAATAGAAAGGGACTACAACTATGTATACATATCTTTCAAGAATAAACTTCTTCAGAAAGTTTAACTATGGATGTGATTTGGCCTACTCTGTAGTATCAGGCTCCAACTTTGGTACAATAGCAGATGAGAGTTCTATATGAGATGCACGTACAGCGCCTATAAGTTGCTCAGGCAACTCGTCCGGGGTGTTTCCCTAACACAAATTAGCAAATTACATTATCAGATTCAGCATATACATAACCTCACAGGGAGGATTACAATTACAAAGGAAGTTTTAGAGAAAAGATGAATTACACATTTGCATGACCTCGGGAAAAATATCAAATACATCAATCCGAATAAATACAATGACCAAACTAAAAGAGTACACTAGGATATCTTCGTTAATCCATCTTCATTACTAAGCAGATAAAGGAGTTTCCTTTTTTGTTTCCCTGTAGTAGTGCAAATGCTTCCGTTTGATAGTTTATTTGGCACTGGTATCTACTTTATGTACTACGAAAAGGTATTTCTACATAATACTTAAGTTCAATATATCATATAGTGTTAGTGCACAATTACTTGAGTGGTGTGTGAAATGGTTCTAGAGGCATTCACTACGAACCCGAATGGTGTGAACCATACCACGTTCTTATCAGGAAATGTATGTTAAGCTTTTGGGTTGAGTCGGGGAATTCTCTGCAATTTATGTAAAGATTCATCTAGTTATCAATTTCTAGCTAATTAGTAACTTAAGTGGGAGTCCAAATATCCAACTTACAAGTAATATGTAATAGACTAACTTCATTAAATTCATTTTGTTACTGTTTCACCCCAAAAAAGAATGATAGGCCTAGAAGTATGAGGAATACTCATCTGAATTTAGGTCTCTAGTTGGACATCAATTCCTTAATTTTTTTCAAAATAATTTTATACATATTCAAGAACCACATAAAAAGCACTACAAGTCACAATTTTTTTATAATTGTATTTAAGAAGTATTTACAAATCTCAAGCATAAAAATCTGTTTGACTTCTCCGAACAATAATGGTGCAATATAAAATGGGACAGAAGGAAGTATTCCATACTAGTACATATATAACTCAAAATCATGCCCAAGCTGTTTGACTTCGCCAAGTAATGATGGTTCAATATAAAATAGTACTGAAGAAGTATTCCATCTGGTACCTATATAACTCAAAATTATTCCTACATTCCAAGATAGTTGGAACCAATGTTGTTTGACAGAGTTCAACAAACTATTCTGACCAATTTACACTAAGAACACAAAATCTTGCAGGTGAAGGTCTATTCACATACCTGTACAAGAAAAGCCATGTCAACTACTAGGCTCGTAATTACACCAATCACAAGCCCCAAAACTCCATTTGCCACAGTGGAAGAACCAATATCAACATCAATCTACAGAATATAAACAACACATGATCAAATCCGAGACAACAATTGTCCTTACCTGTATGATATATGTATGGTACATTATGTCTCTATAATGTTTTAATAACTCAAAGAAAAGGGACATAAGTCTTTACTTCCAAATACTTGGGACCACGGATGTAGTTGCAGTCAACTGCCTTCCCCAGTAAACAAGGAGTACTTCCAACACTCTGACGCACAATCCACGAGCCCTTCATGCACATGACAGAGGTCAATTCTAAGCACATACACATTGTAATAAAGGTATAGAAGGAAGTGGAGAACACAGCAAAATCTCTAAAAGATAGCCCACAAGTTTCAGCATGCGCATCTGTTTAACACGCATTTGATGATCACATGCATGTTGTAAAAGCAAACTTGTTATGGCATCAAACTAGTTTTATTTGCAGAGACGGATCAAACACTGGCAACTTCAAATCTGGGAATAGAAACAGAAATTTATGCAGAGAGCCGATAAACTTTCTGACGAAAAGAACTGCACAAGAATCTTAACAGAGAACGTTTCATTCCAAAATAGTGTCCCTGATCTCTCAAGTAAATTCTGTATTGGTTACATCTTTATTCTTCAGCTATTGGTTAAAGTTTCAATGTAATATTCGAGTTATCTCACTTGATCATTCTAAAAAAAACAAGTTCTCACTTATGCTGCTCCGTTGTCGTCCTCTACCCATAAATCATCACATGAACCTGAGAACAATTATCTATCTCAGCCACCCAGCTCTTCAGCCAAGTTATGAGTTTCTTAAACATAGTAATCTGAAGAGACGCGTACTTGCTTCTATTACAGATAAAAGATTTTTTCTGAAGAGATGCGTTTAAAATCAAACCACCAAATTTGTCCTAGAATCGTTTAAAATCATCACTAGTTAAAAGCATCTGAATGGTTGTATTTTTCGTAGTATCAGAAACATCATCAATCAACATTCTACAACCAGAAATCATTCAGAAAGTCAATAGAAATAAAGGTACCTTCGGCACAGAAGGGATGAGCTTCATTCTACTGTTACGGAACTCGTCATCTCCATCAACAAACCGTTGCAAAAGAGAACCAGGTGTTAACTCTTTCATGACAAAATAGAAAACCATGCTGTAGTGTGTTGATCCAGGAACCTTTCAGAAGACAAAGTTTACTTATTCTTCCGAGGCACTTGCAAGTTTAACTCAAACAGAAAGTAGCAGTGGAATAGCTTACTTGAACATTTACAACCAAAGAAAACAGCCCTTTTTCCGTAGCAACCTGGAAATAAATGCACCAAGACAAATAAAAATATGGTACTTGATCTACTGACTACAAATAGGCTAAGCTTAAGTGCTACAGCTAAAATTGATAGCATGCACGAAGTTAAAGCACATGATTGGAGACTTAAGCAGGACCACACTGTTCTTAGGAATATGACTTTTCTTCCCTTGGTAAGGAAACCATAACCTAGCAAACCATACAGGTCTTCTGGAGCCCTACCCCAACATAAGCCAATTACCAGTGAAATTAACAGTCCACCGGGACTTGAATTCTTTCCTATGGCAAAATGGACTTTTGATTTTTTAAAGTTTACTGTTGGGATTATAATGATCAGCGTATAAATCTGTACAATGCTTTAACAATCTGAATGAAGAAAGGGATACCATGGTATGGAAGGAAGAAGGGTCAGGAATTTTCACTGTTAGATCAGCATATAAGTCACTAAACTTATCAAGCCACAGAGAAGAGAATTGGCCATGGAAGATGATCTGGAAGACTAAAATTCCATACAAAGTGAATTGTTTCACCTGGTTACTAGCAAAGGAAGCTGTCTTGACACATGAGAATTTCAACAAAAGAGGATTCCATTTGTGCTCAAGATGCTTTCTATGTGGAGAGCAAAGGGAGACAATCAACCATCTCTTTTTACATTGCAAATGGACAGATCAATTATGGAGAATATTTATTTGCCTAAGGAAGATAAACTGGGTGAAACCAGGTAGCATTAGAGGTGTTTTGAGTTCCTGGAACAATGATGGCAATGCAAGTTCAAAGGAGGAGAGATGGAAGATTGTCCCAACATGCATTTGGTGGACAGTGTGGAAGGAGAGGCATCAGAGATGTTTTGAAGACAAGCAGAATGGCATTCAGAGTCTCAAGATGAACTCTTAGCTTTGTTTTATTTTTGGTGTAAACAGGATATATTAGTGCAAACCGAAGACATTTTTGATGTACTAGACTACTTGTAAGAAATAGAGAAGGAAGGAGGACCGATGTACTATGTAATACTTTTGAATAGGTACTACATCTTTTGGATGTAGTGCCTCTGTGGATATATATAGACTAACTGTTACCATCCTCAAAAAAAAAATCTGTACAATGCTATTGTTGAAGAAGAAAACAAATTGATGAAAAAGATGTAACCTACTACTTCTAATTTATTAAAGTGACTTAGATAAAGATAGGGTGTGAACTTTTTGTACGTCTTATGCCTACTCTTTTTGAACCATTTCCGATTGTTTTAGTAGACGGCTGGAATTGTTAGAGCCGATGTTCCTTTTAGAAGGGCAGAATCGAAGTGTAGTGTTGAACAAGTAGGTGTAATTGTTGAGTTCTACGGCGGTGAACTCAACAGCGTCAGTTATAGCGATCCTGCTACTGTGAAAAAATATGCTAGACCTGCTCAATTGGGTGAAATTTTCGAATTAGATCGTGCTACTTTTAAATCCGAAGGTGTTTTTCGTCTATGTTGCTCGAACTCTTAAAAAATGTCATAGGGTGTGTGTTGGATCCTTCAAAAGTAGTGCATTTTTGAAGGATCCGACACGGGTGCGGCAACATTTTTGGAGAGTCCGAGCAACTTAGTTTTTCGTAGCAGTCCAAGGGGTTGGTTTACTTTTGGGCATGCTTCGTTTGCTTTGCTCTTCTTCGTTGGACACATTTGGCATGGTGCTAGAACCTTGTTCAGAGATGTTTTTGCTTGTATTGACCCAGATTTAGATGCTCAAGTCGAATCTGGAGCATTCCAAAAACTTGGAGATCCAACTACAAAAAGACAGGCAGCCTGATACAACATTGCTTGGTATCTTTTGCCCTTATTTTCTTTCTTTTACTTTTATTGACATAGGGTACCAGAGAAATCTTTATTTGAATCAATTTGTTTTTACTCTTGTTCGTTTTTTTATCAGGAAGATGATTAAAAAAAAAAAAAAAAAGAAAAAAAGAAACAAACAGGTACGAAAGCTATAATTGTAAACCACGATCGAATCTATGGAAGCATTGGTTTATACATTCCTCTTAGTCTCGACTCTAGGGATAATTTCTTTCGCTATCTTTTTTTGAGAACAGCCTAAGTTCCAACTAAAAAGGTGAAATAAATTCTCATTATCTCAGTTGAAGTACTGAGCCTCCCGATATTGTAGTCAACTCACATAGTCGCACCTACCAGTAACAAGACGACTACACCCCCGTGAGAGCCCTCTATTTGACTAACATACTCCCTTTTGATCTCCCCCATACCTTCATATCAAATCTGGGAATGATTGACTTTCAGATGAAAATAATAGCGCATAATGGCAGTACTCCTTCCCATTTCTTCTTTTATGATCTCATCTACTTGAAATGCTTACCTGTAAGTCCGGAGAAGGTACCCAGGGGACCAAACGAAAGGGCACTAATAAAAAGGGGCCTGTTGAACTTCATCAATATTTTTTGAACAGTAAAGTACAAAATAGACAATGCTTTTGGGCATCTCAAAGTAGTATCACCGCTAACTTCATTTCCACGTCTCAAAAGTCAATCTTGCTTATTCTTCCTTTATCTCAATCTGATAGTCTCCTTTCCTAGTAGTGAAGTTTTACAACACACAACCTTCATCCCAACTCGAATCTTTAATTTGACCAAGCACTTGTTGGGAGAACACAAGGTCATAAGAATGATTTTATTAGGAAGAGAAAAAGTGTGTTCAGGAACACTAGACTCCTCCTAAACCTGGTGGTTGCTCCCTATATATTAATAGACAATCTACTTTTCTATATTGCATTCTAATTGGAGGTAATTTGGTGCCTTGGATAGTAAGAAAAAATGTGGTTGCTAGATTAAGTGGAGTCGCAAGGAAAAAACAACTGCTCAAAGAATTGAAAGTTGGAGGAAATCAGCTAGATGTAAACATAGTGTGATAATCAGCTGCTCTTCGAATTGCATCAAGTTTGGTGTTCATGAGAGAATTATATACATTCAGATTAAAAAAAACTTTTAAGAGACACCGTAGCAAGTTTGTGAAGTCACACAAATCAGTTTGCAGATAAATTCATCAAAGCCGTCACTTATCCCCACATTAGTTACATATGTAACAAGGACAGAATATTGACTTGTATGCACCGGCTTGAGGGAGAGTTTTAGATAGTTAAGTAGCATAGTAATATATAGTTATACATAGTATAAGTGTTCTCCATCGAGAAAACACAGTTATGCAAAAGCAAATCCAGCAAAGACATTTTTCTTTTCCCATTCTTTGAACGCGTCTTTATGAAAGGGGTGTGACATCACTTCTTCCTTCCAACATTTTCTATTGGAACCAAACTAAATGGACAGACATTCCTTTGAAACTAAACTAATGTATTACTTACTTGTGCTGCACAACCAGGACGTCTGGCAACATGGTCCATCCGTTTAGTATCTTTAAACCAGTCGACAGCAACAAGATCCATCAGAGGTTTACCAGCAGGAATCTACATGCATTTTCCAAAATGATTTTAGAGCATGGCCACATAGATTATCTAAAACTCAAAGACATTATCAAGGAAATGAGAAACTATTAAAGGACCTTTGATTTATCATAGCAAAAGTTCTTGCTACGAACTCTGAAGTTATTTCCATCAGATATTCTCCAGCAGTTACGACTATTATCACGGTCATCACGTCGAAGGTTACCCGAAAAGATGGAAAAATCAATTTGATCCAAAGGTTCTTCTTCGAGTGCTTCACAAGGAAAAAACTATTGTCAGTAAAGAATTTGCGAAGACAATACAAATATTTAGTGAATACAACGAACACGATACATATGGGACAGCACATACCAGTTTTCTTCATTTCATGTTCAGGGCTGGGTGGCATTACCTGCAAAAAATCCAAGCCACATCCTCAGCACGTATTTATGAAGGGATTCCTAAAGTACGATGAATATATAAAGTGCACACCTCTTGATCAGCCCCTTGAAAATCTTCCTCCTCATCAGAATACTCATCCATCAGTGAAGCATTTTTATTTGCAGCTCGTATTTGGTCCAAAGAATGAGTACGATGATGAGTAGTCCCCTGGAGTTTTTGATTCCTCTTGGAAGAGACTGAAGCAGATGTCATATTAACCATAACTGGGATTCTTGGAGCAGCAGTCCTTTCATCAGTTTGAGAAAAGTATTCACGAAGTCCTGAAGGAGGATAATTTAAATGTAAGTAACACATTAAGCTTTCATCAAAATATCAGCCAAGAAAGTACAGTTTCTTTTTCATTTTTTAATAAATCAGATCAATTCATTAATAGCACCAATATGATGTTAAAATTTACAACTTCATGCCAGCAATCAGCATTAAGCTTCTAAGATTTCTATCCAAGTACCTAAATAAAAAGGAACATCTCTTACACGGAATAAACAAAACGTCAAAGGTCTCCTGATTCTCCATAAAGGCTATTTAATTCCTCAAAAAATCCTTTGTTCATCTCCCTCCAAATCATCCAAAACAAGCCAGCACAATCTTTCACGTGTCTTTCTTCTCTTTCCAATATCACCTCTCCTCCAAAGGTCTCTCACTGTCTCAGATATGCCCAATCAATGTTGAACAACAAATAAATTGAACTCCACAAGCCCATAGCGAATTTTCAATCAAATGTAGGTGATCCTTGTGCCCCCCCCCCCCCCCCCCCCCAAAAAAAAAACAAAAAAAAACCACCCTTCTTAACATGCAACACCAAATGATCGATTTATTCCTCTTCTTCCTTAAAATACTAGGTGTAAGAATGGCCACCAAACATGCATACCATTTGATAAGATCACTTTCTTAGGTTGTGTTCATTTTCCAAATGATTCTCCATAAATTGTTTATGACTTCCTATTCACCAATTATTTGTAGTTAGGACGAAAGGGAATCCTCTCGGACGTGGACCCTTTCTCTCCCCAAGATTGCTTCTCCATATTACGAGCGGAGCTTCTCCATATCATCTATTCCCAATACACAAGAACATATCCCAAGATATTCCACGTGCATTCCTTCTTAACAATTATGCCAATCTCACTTCCTTGTGACTTGCTATAGAGTACAACTGTGGGGACATCACCTTTAATGTTAACTCCCCACACCAAATAACCAGACAAAGATGTATGTGGTTTCCATTGCCAACTAGGAATTCGATTTATTTAGAGAATTCTCCCAAACCCCCTCATTATCCCTTTCCACCCACTGGAAGTAACAAATAAAATTTGTTAATCTAGTGGACCATCCATATTGGTTGTACTAATACTTATACGATCACCAAAAAAAAAAAAAAAACAGAAGGGAAAAAAATCATTAACTTAGTTACTTTTCCCTTCTTGCTTTTCTGTTGACCAAACAACTATTAATTCCTCTATCTTACATGCAACAGTAAGTGAAGGCGGAAGAGGAAGGCCGAAGCTTCCTGAAATCGCTTACAAGCACTAGCGACTCCCCAACACCAAACACTATATATCATAAATAGATGATGCATTAGCAAATTTAATGCAAATGGAGAAGTATGCCATAACAAACTTGAAGTTTCTCAACTATGTGAGTTTAGCAGAGCATGAAAAGCTAACCCGCCACACTGTTTAACATCTGCAACAGACAATGTTGCTGAAACAACGAGATATAGCCCACACCCCATCCTTTTAAATCGATCTGCATAAGATGCTGCACTTGTGTTCTGGGCCTCCCATTAAGGGGTTTGAGTGGGGAAATATTGAATCCACCACCTGTGAGTGGTGATAATTGGTTAGAATATGAAAGAAAACCTTCAGAATACTTCTGTGGAAGATATATATTGAGAATCATCAATCCTATGGTTTTCATATGCATTCGATGCAACAAGAATCATCAATCCTATGGTTTTCATATGCATTCGATGCAACAAACTAAATGAGTGGAAGGAAATAGAGTTTACTCTCAACATGAGCTCGAACATATCCAGGTAGTGGACCACAATTCTCATGCTCCCTGGAACGAAATAACACAACTGCAGAATAATGATGACAAATGAAGTATAGTCATAAATAATCTGGAATGAAAGATAAACTGACAAGAATAAGAACCTTTGGGTATACTTACCATAACTTCCATCATCATTTCGACGCCAATAACGTACATAACAAAGATCACGAGGCCATACTAACCTGCATACACAGTTAATGTCAATCTACATACCAACAATCATCCGAAAAAGTTTGGGCCAGCATAGAGCGGAAGGTTAAAGGGTTTCATACTGCCGACCACAAATAATTTGGAATGGGGGCATACTTGATTGATTGGACTGGAATTTTGCAATGAGATTCATCTTTCTTTTTGTGTGTGTGTTATTTTTTTTATTTTATTTTATTTTTTTGGTTTGGGGGGGGTGGAAGAGGGAAGCAAAAGAAAATCATAATTTTTAGTAACTAAATTTGTAAGAGAAAAAAAAAAGGGAGATGCATTTAACCAAACTAAAGCAGAAGTCAAATGAGAAATACAAAAATAGATAGGCACCCATTACAATAAAGAAGTCTGTAATCTTACGTAGGGAACCAGTCAAGTTGAAGTCTGTGATAGAGTATTGCTGTGTGTCCATCTACCTCCTCAACTAAACTACCATGCAGGAAGCTGCAGTCCCACCTGTCAGACCAGTAGTTAGAGCCTGAACATCAAAGCATGTAATGATAATGACTTTACCATTAAGTTAACAAAGACGTTATGCTTTTTTAATGGCTGCATATAATCACCTTGTCTAGGGACTTAGTTCCCCAAAGTGAGAAAGTAACCAAAAGAATGCTTCATAATTCACAATAAGCATCTGAAAGAAGTGCTTGACACAACCGAGAAACCACAAAGGCAAGTGACGCAAGGTTTGAAACTCGGTGGACAATGGGCCTGCCCCTCTACCATTTTCAACTTAAAAATGGAAAGGATCATTTATCCCCCTAATGATGTAATAAGGATAATCCTTATTAAAAAATTATATAACTCCCAGACCCCACTATGTGGGACTACACTGGGTATGATGTTGTTGTAAAAAATTATATAATTCGAAGAATTATAAGGTTGTAGTTAATTTTTTTCCAAAGTTCTTCTAAACACTATTTAATTCTCAATAACTTGAGAGTATCATGCAATCTATGAATGCCATTACCCTACACCTTTTCTACAATCACCTAAATGAAACGATGAGATTTGGTCCCTAAATTACTAGTTAAGCTCTAGTGTAACCAACCTAAGCCCAAAAGGCCTTGCTTAGACTTGCTACACATCGAAGACCAGCAACTTCTGTATACCAAAATGCACAAATTAATTGAACTTGGCAAAATACAAGAGAAAAATTAGCCATCAGGAATTACTGCCGATTGAGAGCTTGTAGCAAAACAGTTTAATGATGATTTCCTGAAATAAACCTATCTATGAATAACAAAAGCACTTTGGAACGAAAAGTAAATATGAAGACAACAATGAATAACTAGACAGTTCACATTACTTACTCAAAACGTGTTGCATCCATGCTCATAACAAGCTCAAATATATCTTCACAACTAGCCTCCACAACCCCAACAGCCTTCATTGCTCTACTACAGCTTTTTGGCTACACAGAGAAAAAGGACTAAAAAACATACTTCTGGAAATTAGGAACTGCTTGAGCCAGCATAGAACACAAAGATGAACTCATACTAGTAAATCGCCATCCGGAAGCTCCTCAAAAATGCGAAGGCCTGCATTCACAGATTAGTGGAGGAAAATTGTCAAATGGTCTATGAAGATACCACTCTATATGTTGTACAGCTTAACCATACTGGAAAACACAAATGTGAACATAAAAGAACACAGATTCAAATCATTGCCAGACAACACATGCTTACAGGAAGATAAAACGGAAGAAAACATTAAAACAGACCATTTTGGCATTGAAGTAAACGCCAGTACTTTCTGGAGAAAGCTTGGTTACTCCCATTCTGGTTTGCCAAATCAGAATCTATTTCCTTGGTCCAGTCAAATACAGACTCGGGAGGACCTGTCCATTAAAGATGCAAATGAATAGTTGAGCAAACATGCAGACGGCAAAACAAGACAAGACAAGAGACAAAATAACAAACCTCTTCCAATGGTTGTTCTTCGCAGCAAATTCGGATGAGAATCATCTTCATCCTCAGCAGCACTAAACCTATAAAATTGGGCGAGCATTACATTTGTAAAAGCTGGAACAGTTGAAAGATAAGTACTTGGACTAAAATATATGTGCTACATTGCTACATAAATCTTATAAGATGTGTCATGTGCGGCTATGTGTGCAAAAGGCACAATCGAGGACGCAACTATAATCTTCCAAATTATTATCGTGTATTACCCAATTTTAGTAAGCATAATTAGTTGTTTGGTCCTCCAAAACTGAAGTCCTATCATTCATCGAGAATCAATTTAGACCAATTTCTAAAGCAAAACCAGAAGGTTATTTAATTTTTAAAAATATGATACTTGAAACACGAATACATTACAGGATATACGTTTTCGCACTTTTAAAAGTCTTAAAACACTTTTAAAAAATCATGAAAATAGATCAAACCTAAAGGTAAAATGCCAATTAAAGCCACTAATTTGGGATCGAGGGCAGCCATGCATCACTTGTTAACTAAGTTTTTCCCTCAAGAAGTTGGTTAATTGTTCTATAGACCTTATCAATACAACTAATAACAAAATCGAAACAAAATCGAGCAACTTTAGTGATTAAGTATAGGAAAACAAGGCCACAACCCCGTCCAGGCTCCACCAAAGAAAGGCAAGAGGCCCAAGGATAATAAAAAGACATAGATCTTAGTAAATTTAGCTTTGCTTTCTGATTTTGGCCAATCTATTTAGTAGTGGACTTGATCTCTTCAATGAACAAATATCAGCAAATATTAAACTCAATAAGAAGTATTTGGCAAACTCACTCTTTTGTCTGCACATTTTTTTTTAAGATTTAAAACCCAAACTTACTGATGCAATGAGTAGTCAAGAGCTAAATTAACTTCAATAGAGAAATTTAACAGAAATAGAACTCAATATATCGACACCTCCATAACTCGCAGAAGGTAAAAGCAGACTACTTACTGACTTTCACGATCTGATGAGGAAGCATTCCTCCCGTTGTCCATATCAAATTTATACTCAAACGAAATGTACTTATTGCCATTAGTTCCTTGCGACTCCTGATGCTGCAAACTGAAGACATATTACTACCTCCAAGTATATTGAGACAAGAAGAGGTGGAAGAACTCTATTATCTGAGGAGGAATATCAAGGGGAAGCTTTAATGCACAAGAGAAAACAACCTGATCAATGATTGATTCAATTTTTTCTTTCCAAATAAGTGCCTCCTGAATGTTGAAAGCTGCCATCTGGAACAAAATAATGGTTAGCATGAATAAATTTTCATCAATATCTAGACCTTACTGTATTTGGCGGTCTATTTGGAAGGAAAGAAATATGAGGTGCCTTGAAGATAACGAAAGCTCTATTCAGAAGATCAAAATGAACTAGTGTAAACAGAGAAACTGATAGACCTGATAGGATCCCTCTACGAAGAGAAGGGACATAATTTTGCTTTTGTTTCTGTAAATACTTTTGTTTGCACCTTCTTGGTGTTTTTTATTAATACAATTACCAATTCTCAAAAAAAAAAAAAAAAAAAAAAAAAAACAGCGCACACCCCAGTGATGGTGGGCTCTCAGTTTCAGAAGGCAGTGTTTTGACTGAGAAATAAAACAGTTTGGCTGACCTTCTAAACAAGCTAGAGGTTGTGCAGCTCAACCTTCAAGCAACCTGACTGCTGAAGTGGACTGCTCATCAGAGAGGTAGAAACATATTTATCGAACGGTATTAGAGAGGTAGAAAGTTCACAGTCTAGATTTGCCATGACATTTTGATCTCCCACATCAGAAACTATTGGCAACGGAAATAGATACGGAAGGCCAATACCCCAACTAAAGTAGCATGCTTTACTTGGATAGCTTCTCCCAGTTCATGTTTAACCCAGTCTGATCTGCAAAGGGGTTTATCACTTTGCAACAGATGCTAGAAGCTAATGAAATATTGATCACCTAGTTCGCTCACTAGTCGGGCTGCCTTTTTTTTTAGTTCGCTGACTAGTAGCACTAGAACTGTGAAGGCTATTCTTAAAACATTTTTGGACTACATTGGACAATGCCAAAGTCGTGAAAGATCTTCTGTTATGTTGGAATACCAGGAAATTGGTCGGAGAGAAAAATAAGATCTGGAGCACCATTCCACTCGATGCTCTGTGGGCACTCAGGAAGGAAAGAAACAACAGATGCAATCTCAAGGATGTATATGATAGATGTTTGTGAAACCGTGTTACAGTTCTTAAAATCTTTTATATAGATAGCCAGGGTTTCTTTTCTTTACTTGCTGCCTTTTTGGATGTAAAAAAAAATTGCTTATTTCTGTTGGATTTCAGCCCACGATAGCTGTTTAACACAGTGAAACTTGAAAAGGAGAGGTACACAGCTTTGTAGTAGGTGTTTCTATTGAAAGGAGGGAGAAGATGGCAGAGATTTTATTTTTCCATAGCGTAGTTACTGGGCAGATTTGGAATTTTTATATTCACGTTTAGGATAAAATGGGTTATGTCATCTACTATAGAAGAGTTATTAAACAACTGATGTTTTATATAAGGAACAAAGAATTGAGGAAATTCTCGAGAAGCATTCCATTGGACCATTTGGAAAGAGAGGACCCAGAGATGTTTCGAAGGGAAGGCATCATAAATAAATGTCGTAAAATAGCGATGTTTATGTAATCTAGCAATCCGGTGTAATTTTTCTGATGTATATGATGTGGAGAAAATGTTAAGAGTTCATTAATTGCAAACAGAACAGGGAGACAGTGTAATTTTTGAAATTAGCCATTTTTGTTATGCCTAGAACTATCTTAGCGCTTGGCAATTAATAGTACTGAATATTTTTGCTAACTGATAAAACAACCAGACTGGTACACCACACTCCCCTCCCCCCACCCCCACCCCCAAACCCACCCAAACGTCAAAGCCAATAGCACCAAGCGTCATTGTCTTCACCAAGCCACCGACTGTTTGCCATTTTCCTCCATACTCATGCTGGTGAGTGGTGACCCTACAACAGTTTGATTTTGAGCCAAGTTGATATTTTTTTAATTTTATTTTCAATTTTTTGCAGAGTAGGGAAAAGGAGAGCATTTGGGCTATATTTTTTTCCTCGATGATAGTCAGGTGAACATCATGCGAGTTTCTCTGATATTTGTGCCAAATTGTCATTGTATTACCCTCATAATCAAATAAAGGTCGTGTATGCTTAGTGATGGCTTTTGGATCTGATTGCTGACAGCTAATTAATCTGACTGTATATCGTTTGCATTGCAAATTGAACTTTGGATGCATAATTGAATGGGAAAATGTAATTTCCCCAATATACGTGAGATAGTCCTCAAAAGTTCCATTAACAACATCAGAAAGAGCCGTCACTATCCATCTGCATTGGTTTTGTTAGCAATGGTTTGACTAATATCACATAACTATCAAGAGAGGCTAAAATAATTCAAGAATGAGATCATGTTGAGAAGCAATATGACAAGAATGAATAGTGTGTTTAAAAACCTGTGCATACACATTCAAGATGGTGAAGTAATTATTTGGAGCAAGAACAGAGAGGATAGAGAAAGATCACGCACCGTGACACGGTTATACTTGTCTTTCTTGTTGTAAACTGATAAGACATAAACCATCTGAAAGATATACATAAGATTAACATCCTCAAACAGAAATGTTAAGTATGTCTATTCATCAAGCATATATCACAACACGCGTCAAAAAAGTTATTGTAGGACATAACACAATTTTAGAATTCAACTGCAATAAATTGTTGCCTGCACAAACATTTCTTAAGAAACCAACACTCAAAAGATGGCTGATTATTTGACTCATGTAACAATGAACTACCACCAAATTCATTCAGAGGAGAGGAGGAATAGAAGAGGAAGGTGATAGAACTGTATTTTTTTCCCTAAACAACAAGATTGATTCAGCTTGGAGTTGCCTCACAAATGGAAAGGTAAATACACATCATTCTCGTCTGCAAACCAAAAAAAAGGTCTCCTGCATACGTCATCCATTCCTTGAAATGCCATCCAAAATTCTAGCAGTAGAAGAACTTGGCAGTGTCACACAAAACCTGAATCAAATGTTATAAATGGGCCACCTCAACATCACAAATTCATATGTCATCAACGAATAGAAGATGAGAGATCATTGTGCTATTGCATTTGCTTTGAACCCTTCAGAAATCCTCCTGTGACCACTTTATCCATCCATCTTGCCTGAGCTAGCTTCACCAGAAAGATTAATAGGTGATGGCGGTCTCACTTTCTTAATCCCCTGAAACTACTAGAGAAGCTTGAGGGACTCCCATTGGTTAGAATGGAGAAGCTCACCGTACAGATACAAATAATCAGTCCACCTTGTCCATTCTTCCTTCTCTAAAAGCCATCCTCCACAACATAATTCAAGAAACTCCAATTTACATGATCCTACGTCTTTTCTAATACAATTCTGCATAAGATCCCTGGGTCCCCCCACCCCACCCTTTTTAATATTGGAATCCCCCACTATATTGGAACCAAAGCATCATCAAGTATTTACCTCCACTCTTACTCATATTTTTTGGCCCCAGTGGTTCAAGCATCTCTAGGCTCTTATCCATCATAAAAACCTTTTAAGCAGACAATTTTCAACCTAAATCTGATATAAATTGAACTCTAGAATCGGTCTAAATTTGTCCATCACAAGTCACAGTACTTAATACTTGACACACCCAGGTCATACAACAACTGAATTCACCATTGATGGATTAAACAATACTAGCATTACACGTCCAGGTCATACAACAACTGAATTCAACAATTGATGGATTAACCAATACTAGCATTACACATTTTAACCATATTGCCCCACTTTGCATTGTTAGATGTAGTAACAATAACAATAGTTGGTGATTGACTAGAAAACACAGCTCTTGTTAATTAAGGCAAAAATCATACAGTAAGAAAAGGAATTCTGTTTACACCAAAAGCATTTGTCATACATTCTTAACTGGACTACCCCCTCAATATATAGCGGAAAGACAGATATCATGAATAAACAAATAAAATTATTACAAGCCATGCTCACAATTTCTTATTACCTAATTTTACTGCATATTAGAAGCCCAGCCTCTCTACCTCCTCAAGGTAGGGGTAAGGTTGTGTACACACTACCCTCCCCAGATCCACTTCAGTGTATGTTTAGAAGTCCATACAAACAAATGCTAGATGAACAATGACAAATTAACAACTACACCTACAAAAAGAATTTGATGTTCCATTAAATTGATCAGAGTTCTCTCAAAGAAATTTATTACTGCATGTACACTGGTCAAAAAGCATACAACAATGGTAAAGAACAACTCACATGTCCATGATGAGTCTTCAGGCCTCGGTCCTCCACCCGACAATTGCCATCTATGGGAAGAGTCTTGATTGGAACCTAATAACCACAGCAACATCATAAATCAATTACGTATTACGGGTTTAAAAGACTACCAGTTTCTCCATTGATCCTGAACTATTAGAAACAACTATCCAATGGAAGTTACTGTTACCAGTTTCAGAAGAAAAAAAAAACTATCCAATGGAAGTTCCTTAAATCACATTTTAACATCCTATACTAAGCAAAGATAATATCCTGAAAAAACATCATTCATGTAAGAATTCAGTTTAGAAATTATTCTCCATCAAATCAAAAGGTTTCGCTCCATTTGGACTCCTTTTATCCAATATTCAATAGTTTGGAGTTCTCTAACTATAGAGGTTTTAAAAATTTGCTAGACATATTCAAATCTCAAAAAAAAAAAAAAAAAGCATACTCCCTCTGTTTCAAATTAAGTGTTTTACTTTCTTTTTTAGTTTGTTTCAAAAAGTGTACCTCTTTCTATATTTTGTAACTCTCTAATCCCAGCATTCTACATAGCATGTTTAAGATAACGAAATTTAAAACGCATCTTGGTACATTACACACATCTTTAGCTTCAACAACAACATACTCCTTGTAATCCCACAAAGTGGGGTCTGGAGAGGGTAAAGTGTATGCAAACCTTACTCCTACCTATGTAAAGAGGCTGTTTCCAATAGACCCTCAGGTCAAGAGAAAAAAACAGTCCAAAGCAGTAGAGAGAAAAAAATAACGGAAATGAAAAAGTTACAGCAGAATACTAATATATAGACAATCTAACAAATCATCCTGAACAGAAGTCATAACAACGTAAAACAATAATCAAAATACAATAATCCTAGCGAATACCAAGCCTTGCAAAATTCTATCGGAAACAGCCTCTCTGCCTCAGAGGTAGTAGGGGTAAGGTCTACGTGCACTCAAACTCCCGACCCACTCTAGACTCCACTCTGCGGGATTATACTGGGTATGTTGTTGTACCAAGACTTGCGATGTCGCAAAATTAGCATTAAACTTCAAGGAAATGATTCAAATTCAAGAAACTAACCACATTGTCCTGAGGCTTTCTCTTATAGTAAGCCAACAACCGCGTCTCGAGAACAAAATACCTCATATGAATATAGGATCTACCTATCTTCCTCCTCCCATACCTCACCATCCACCCATCATACACCACCTTCGACATTTCAACTTCAATAAAATCCAAAAATAAAACTTTTTTCTACCTTGATCCCACCAAATTAACAATTATATATAATAAGTCACTTCAAAAAAACCTCAAAAAAAAAAAAAAAAATTGCCAAATACCCGGAAGCTAAGAATTCAAATCCTCACTTCCGAATAGCTCAATAACCACTATGCAACTATACCCATCTTCACCATTAAAAAAAAATCAGATCTTTTCAACTAAATCAGCAAAACCCCAAATTCAAAATTCAAAATTCAAATTTTGAAGAAACAAAAAACTTATTACTGAAACAAATTGAAAAAAAAATCTCTACTATTGTAGCTGGTGTGGGAGGTGTTAGATATCACGTAAAATTAGTCGAGCTGAGCGAAAGCCGGCACAGACACTACGGATATCAAAACCCAAATTCAAATTTAGTGAAACGAATTGAAAAAATATTCAGATCTTTTCAACTAAATCAGCAAAATTCAAATTTGGAAATTTTTTTTTTACTAATGATTTTTGGAAACAAAAAGTATATTGGATGTCGAAAAGGTGATGAATCTATGAAATTCGAATCTTTTTTGGACAAAATTCTGAAGAAAAAAATTAATAAAGTAGAAAAAATTGAGTAGAAAAAAAGGAAAAAGAGAGAAATTTGGTGACGTTAGTGTATATAGTCAAAATATACACGCACACCTTCGTTTGAGATTCCTGCCCAAATAAGGAAAGATACATTCCATTTTATTTTTCATTTCGAGAGTTAAATTATATAAATTTTGATTTTTTTTTTTATTTCTAAGTAAAAATATAATAATATTTATTTAATTTAGAAAATTAATTAATAATTTACTTATTTCATATAGATAGAAAATATTTTGATTAAAAAATTATCCATTTCTTTCTTAATTGAACTTGCAAATGATTATAAAATTTGAGTGAATAGATTAAATTATGCACACCTAAAATATTATTTACTCGTCTATACATTGATGAAATATATTTTTCAAAAAATTGTTATTCCAATTATTATTAGAAAAAGAGAACATAATAATTATAGTATTATATTGATTTATTTCTTTAAATTAGAAGTTTTCTATATATTTTAGTGTCAAATAAACCTTTTGACGAAATTAAGAGATTATTAGTGGATATCATGCTTTAAACTTATGGATTTCATTTTATTTTCACTTTCCGACAGTCAAATTATATAAATTTTGATTACTCCCTCCATTTTTAAATAGAAGTATAACAATATTTATTTAATTTGAAAAAAAAATGAATAATTTACTTATTTCTGTTCATTTTATCCTTACTATTATTGGATATTATTTTTTACTTAATTTATTTTTCAAAATACTAAATTTATTATATTCAAAGGGTGATATAGTAAAATTACCCCTATAATTTATTGCTTCGTAACATATATTTCAAGTCAATAGTGAATAATTATTGTTGAAAGGAGGAAGTAAGGGGACATTTCGTTGGGAAAGAGTTATTCTGAAATTAGTTATCCCACCATGTATATAGAATAACTTATTCCATCACTATGATATAAATAGTGGGATAAATAGTCCTGAAATTAACTAATACCTTCAATTAAATACGAAATAAAATAATCTTATATTTTATTTTGAGATTATTATACCTTATATCTCACACCAAACGACCCCTAATAGTATAGTATAGTCAAAATATACGCGCAATCCTTTGTTTGGGGCTCGTGGCCAAATAAGTAAGTAGAAATAAATTTCATTCTACTTCTCTGTTTATTTTACTTGTCGAGTTTCGTCTTTCAAAAATCAAATTACATAAATTTTAATCGAATTAATGAAGTAAAACCATGTAAATTGATTATAATTAAATAAAAGACTATATTCAAACACATGACATATAGTATATTGGTGTGAACATTTCTGAAAAGTATTTTTTCAAACACTTTAGAGATTATCTTTTGAAGAAAAAGTTAGGTGAAAAATAAACTAAAATTACTAAATAAAATCTAAAGGCAAGGTAACACACAAAATCACATCAAATTAATGTTACAGTAAAAATAGAATTATTTATTACTACTAGATAGTAGTACATAGTAACAAATTTAATAATATAATATAATAAATTTTTAATAATAATCAAAATAAATATTGCATTATATAAATATGATTCCCCTTTTTCCATAGAATTTCTCTTTCCTCTTTAATTGACAGTTAGCATTAAAGTTGCAATTCATTCAATTATAGTTTGTAATACTTTATGAGACAAGAATTCAATTTATTTATTGTATGTTGTCTTTTCTTTTTAATGTCTTAATTAATACTTAAAAAAATAATGTAGCACAGACAAATAAATTAATCTAAAAAAAATAGAGTCCCACTTAGATTTTTATAGATTTGCCCCCAAAAAAGATCGATAAATTGATAACTATAATAGGAAATAACATATTTTATTTTAGAAAGTACAACATGGTAGGCACTTATCTCTCATATTAGTCAAGTGAGATTATCTAGGGAGTCAAAATTATCAAATAGCCAAGTCTAAGAGAAATGATTAGGACTAACAATGTTTTTACTAAGTCACTCTTCATTTAATTAGACCTATGTAAAAGCAACAACATATCCAATATAGGATGGAACATAAGTAGACCTTACCCCTACTTTCGAGGAATAGAAGGTTGGTTTTGATAAACTTTCGACTCAAGATAGTTGTTTTTCAAAAAAGTAAGAAAGAAATACAAGAGCAGAACGCTGTGATGACAGTATTGAAGAAAGAAAAGTAAGTTTAGACAGTAAAGATAATCAAAGGAGAAGAAATAACAGTATTAATAGAATCAAGGACAAAATAATGCTAGCATGCTACCATACCCTACATTTAAAGCATGAAGAAAAAATAAAATGATACAATACATGCACACTATCAATAATAATATTAAAATGTCACCTTAGTCTACATATAGAGGACTATAAATACACTTTTATCACATCATACTACCATTCAATTTCCTATTAAAACAGGTTAAAAGCAAACTGAAAGATGTTCAGTAAGGAACAATAATAGATTCTATGAGTTCTTGGAGTGGAGCCAGCTCTTTTTTGTCAATCAGCCCAAATTCCTGCAGAATAAACATCATTTATAAGTGTTATAAAATCAATCCTATAGAAAAAATATCAATTAAAACCATAAGAACAAAAATATGCTGCACAAAGAAGTTCTTGACCATGTGAGCAGGAGGCCGTGGGCTCGAGTTGAGGAAACAACCTCTTGCAGAAATGCAAGGTAAGGCTTCGTACTATAGACCCTCATGGCCCAGCCCTTCCCCGAACCCCGCGCATAATAGGAGCTTAGTGCACCGAGCTCTTGACATAGTCAACATTTTCAAACCCCTCCCCAGACCCCACTTGTGAGATTACACTGAGTGTGTTGTTGAAAACCATAAGAACAAAATTATGCTGCATAAAGAAGTTCTTGGCATATCAACATTTTCAAACCCCTCCCCAGACCCCACTTGTGAGATTACACCGAGTGTGTTGTTGAAAACCATAAGAACAAAATTATGCTGCATAAAGAAGTTCTCGACATATCAACATTTTCAAGCCCCTCCCCAGACCCCACTTGTGTGATTACACTGAGTATGTTGTTGTTGAAAACCATAAGAACAAAATCATGCTGCATAAAGAAGTTCTAGACATAATCAACATTTTCAAGCCCCTTCCCAGACCCTACTTGTGGGATTATACTGAGTATGTTGTTGTTCTTGCTGTTGAAAACCGTAAGAACAAAATTATGCTGCATAAAGAGGTTCTTGACATAATCAACATTCTAAAACCCTTCCCCAGACCCCACTTGTGGGATTACACCGAGTATGTTGTTGTTGTTGAAAACCATAAGAACAAAATTACGCTGCATAAAGAAGTTCTTGACATAATCAACATTTTCAAGCACATAAAAGAAACTGCAGCAAGAAATTGGTAAACGCGTAGACGTATGCAATGACCATGTCTAAAGCTTCGGAAGAAAGAACAACCAGTAACTTGTGCAAACAATAGAGTAAGTTCATTCAGGATCTACGATTTAGACGACTCACATGGGTGAAGAGTATGAAATGTTTGAAGCACGTATTCAAATGGGCTTCCTCCTTGAGACTCACGATCTTCTGAAAATGGGAGTGATAAATATGAGCATATACACGAAAGAGGCGTTTGAATATCGTCTTGACAACATCCTTGAAGTTAGGAGGAAAAGGTGCACCTACAAAAACATAGCCCAGTTGACAATGAGAAAAGGTAACATAATATTGTCAGAACTAAGAAAGCAGTTGCTTTTCGTTAGCTAGAATTCCCCATCAAAATCGAAGCCACCTACTCCTATGCATCCACCCTTCTCCCCTCTTGGCTCCCAAGAGGAAAATTTTCCTTTCACTCAAGATTACTCCCTCCCTCCATTTTTATAGAGACAAAACGATAACATGATTTGCATATGACCAGTAGTTGCGGAATCGTTCTAGGAAGAGCATACACGTCTAAATCAAATTGTTAAAAGAAGCAGGAAATTTTCAAACTAAAGATCGTAACCAGCCAGACCCCATGTTATTGGGACTACACTGGGTATGTTGTTGTTGTTGTAAAGATCGTAACCAGAATACATAGAAGAATCTGAAACAATTTAGACATTCCTATATAAAAGTACAGAGGAGTACGGTTAACATCTCAGAATGACATTAAAATATGAGTCTGGAAGCTGTAATGAGTATTTACCAAGCCTTTGAGGAAATAAAGATTCATCATCCAGTTGAGTTTCAATCCAGTCCATCAAATATTCAACATATTTTGGAGCAGAAACTTCAATAGGCTTCTTAATCTGTACACCATCAGCCCACCTATACTCATACCTGAAACATGATATTAAGAAGTTAAGAATGGTGTAGCCCGTTCAAGAATACTCCGGATTAGATTTCCACCTAGCTTAATCCTAGTGTTAATGTTTATCTCATATATATTTGGTCTTTTTGGAATTAAATCACAAAATGAAGAGAAAATATTGTCACTTCGTAGTGTTTTGCCGGTTAAATCATGTAATCCTTATCTTTACTTTGGTTAAAGCTGTATCAAGACATCTTCTCGAGATTGCTACACACTTGGAACGCGCTACAGCAGTGTTCATGATTTTTCTTACAAGATCACCATCTTAGCATCCTTTAAGTTCTCAAACTGTTCAAGATATAATATTCTGGGTAGAGTATTATATGACTATGATATCCTAAACCAACTGCCTTAATGTCATATCACTCAAGAAGACTGTTCTAATTAATTGCTAATAATAGCTTATCCAAGAATCATGCACCCTGTTAAAAAAATTACAATTTGGGCAGGTAATTTGGAACGGAGGAAACAGCTGACTTTTCCATATCCCTGTGATTTAGAAGACACACAAACTCCACTGTTGGACAGTAGAATCCGAAGATGGTCCTCTAGAAATTTGAAAGAATCAACTCCCAATAACCAGGGTCAATCTTAGTGACTCTTTTTTCCCGAAAGAAGGGTTAAATTACATCTCAAATAATGTATAATAGAAGTAACCTTGAAACAGCTTATTTACGAAACATACTTGGGGCCTGCAGTCATTGTCGGACAGTTTTCTGGCGTACAGAACTCAGTGAGGGTGCCATAAAGCAGATTCACCTGATTGAAGAAATCTACAGCTGCATGTTAAAGAATAAACAGTCACCATTAAATTAAACTTGATCAGCTTACAGCAGCAAGTAAGCAATCTGAATGCGATATATGTAGCTTCTATTCTCAGCATTGGCTTCAAACGGAGAGTCACATATAAGCATATCATTATAGCTACTGAGGAGAAGTTCCTTCTGCAATGCCCGTGCTGAGAATATGGTACGTTCCACCAGCAAATATTGGTAATGGGTGAAAATATTGTTTTATCCACAAGATGAGTGTTGGGGAGATGCGGGTGCTAAGATGGATGTGAGGTCATATCATATTAGATAAGATTAGAATAACCATATTTCCCAGAAGGTGCAAGTAGCACACATTGAGGATAAAATTCGAGAAGGTCACTTGAGATAGTTTGGACATGTTCTACGTCGATCTATAGATACACCGGTCTGTAGGTGTGAAACTATGGTAAGTGAAGGTGTTAAAAGGGGATGGGGTAGGTAGACCTAAAATTACATGGAAGGAACTGGTCTTAAAAGACCTGCAATTACTTGGTATCAATGCAAAATTAGCTAAGGATAGGACACAATGGAAGAAAAAGATTCATATAAGTGATAGCTACTAGTTGAGGATAGGTTCTAGACTCGTATGACACTTTATTTGCTGTTATTCTTATTATTAGTATTATTCATATATATCTTTAGCATATTTTTCACCTTTATTTTACTCGTTATGATGCTGATATGATATGAACCTATATGACAAAATGAGGATTCAGATAGCCGACCCCAATCTATTTGGGACTGAGGCATAGTTGTTGGTGGTGGTGGTGAAAATATTGTTTTAGGTCTTTTGAATCTAGGGCATAGAAAGACGCCAAAAACCAAAAGGGGCTGGATCACTTCATCCAAGCAAGACATAAACCAATTACGACCTACATTTAGGCTTGTATCCGAGCATCAATATCCGGTACGTTAAATACTCTTACTCATCCCATTTAAGCAACCTAATCTGACTAAATGGATATTAAGGTAAGATCAGAACTTATATATGCAACCTAAGCATCTATTTTTTATCTCACATACCACAAATCCTGCTTTTCACTAGTTTGATATGTTAAGAGGGTGACAAAGGAAGTTTTGGGCTATCTCGACACGGATGAGCATCACTAAGGACATCATTCATGATACTAGCTAGGATCTACAGCGCTTCAATAGAGCCCTAGGCGCTGATTTAAGGTTAAAGTTTTAACCAGGGTTCATTAATATTCTTTTTATTTGAGAATGAATCAAAATTTAATCATATTTTTATAGTATCTACATTAGAAGTAGGTCGACAAAAGAGATAGAGCTAATGTTTTGGTGAATGTGAACTTATTAGTACAAAAGTAGGTTACATGACACCTGTTTAGGATTTGTATACTGAAAACGCATTATAATCTAGAGAGCAAAACTATTGTTTCCAGAAAATGGACATAGTTTTAGGACAACTCAAAGAAATAAAAGTAGAACGGTCAATCCGGAGAAGATGAAAGTCTCTGTTCATTTTTTTCCTACCTTTCATATAGCCAAAAGAGAAAAGGGGAGGATAGACTGAAGTTCTGGTTATAGAAGTCAAGATTTTGGAGATGAAGAGTGGTGAGAGTTTCACTCTGCAGTTCAATTAAGACACTGAGTCCGGCAATCACATTCAAATCATATCAAACAGCAGAAATAGAGGTAATATTAATGTGCCAATGGATGCATTATGTATGATAAGACAAGCGGAAAAAGAAAGAGAGGATGTACTGTTGACAGCTAGCCATTCATTAATATCTTCCCCAGGAGGAAGCCTTACGGCCTCTCTCAAGTTTCCGCTGCCTAAAGTAGAATCAATGTGCTGTCTTAACTGTGCACCCTGCAACAAAGAAAATGGTGAGCAAAGCAAGAAAGACGACCCGTTCAGGACCCAAAAAAACTACATTTTTCTACCCATAATTCTACGCTTTAGATCAACGTGCAACTGATAATGAAAACATAATAGAAGAATGAATAACTAGCAAGAAGAATAAAGGAACATGACAATTTTCGCCCCAAGGATCCAAACTGTAAGCATGACACACTTTAGATTGTAGAACGAGCCAATTATTACTTTAACATATCAAAATTTGAAGTTGCATGAGCTTCCAAGAGCTCCAAAGAAATTAGTGTAGGGTTTACCATGCCAATAAAATCATAACAAGCATAAAAATATGCAACTAAAACGTAGTCTTTTTCCCTGCTTCAAAATTCAGCTACTAACAAGCTTACCTTGATCAAGACAAGCTTATACTGCATACAAATACAACAACAACAACATACCCAGTGAAATCCCACAAGTGACTGCATACAAATATGCAACTAAAAACATAGTCTTTTTCCCCGCTTCAAAATTTCAGCTACTGACCTTATTTTGATCAAGACAAGCTTATACTCATTCCGTCCCAGTTTATGTGGCACTTTTGACTTGGCGCAAGGTTTAAGAAAGAAAGGAAGACTTTTGAAATTTGTGATTTAAATCACTCCTTGTCCATTTGTGTGGCTATAAATCATTTCATTAAGGGTAAAAGGAGAATTTTAAAGTTAAACTATTTCTAACTATAAAAAGGTGACATTCTTTTAGAGACAGACTAAAAAGGAAAGTGTGCCATATGAATTATGACAGAGGGAGTAATTAGCACAAGAAAAATAATTAAGTAGAAATCTAAGCATGTTTTGAAGATTAAAAAGATCAAATAACCCTTTAAACTTGATTACTTGAAGATGTCTTTTGTTTGGACAAGTTTTAGAAATTAGTGGTATCAACATTAGCAGGTGCAGCCAAACACTTAACATACAGGAACTAACTACCAAAAAAGAACAAGAAGAGGAGAACATAATTTCTTCTTTAAACTAGGAAAGAGCATAACCTTACTCCCTGAGGGTGCACTCTTTTTGGGCCGGAATGTTCTCTGGTTCCTATAAACCAATAGCAAAGAAGACGTCAAATGAATAATACTATGTACCAATCCACCAAATAGGATAGAAAAGCACACTCAAAGATAAAGCTAAAATAATGACAAGAAACATAATGCGAATTGCAACGTATGCAATAAACTACAAGAAGGTTAAATGGAACTAGCAGATTTGAGAAATAATGTGATAGTCACCTGTTAAAAGCTATAATTTATATGTGAGATATGAATAGCAGAAATAGCATTATCTTCATAGAGCTGAAGCCTTAAAAACGCAAACTTGCTAAAGTAAGGTGATGCCCTTTTCTATATACCCAGTGATTACAACTATTGAGTAAGTTGGGTGCTAAAACAAAACCGGAGGACACAGAGAGATAAAGAGATAGAGAACACTTTGACCACTTTTTCTGCGACATGTGAAACTTCCTATAGTACAAAAAAGGAGATTAGTTCTGGAAGCATAGTTCTCTCTTCTTATGCACAGCAGAACTTCCAACCTCATGTTTACAACAATAACAACAACATACCAGTATAATCCCACAGGTGGGGTCTGGGGAGGGTATAGTGTACGCAAACCTTACCCCTACCTTGTGAGTGTAGGGAGGTTGTTTCTAATAGACCCTCAGCTCAAACCTCCAGTTTGATCTCTTCAAACAAAAACTATGTGGGTAAGTTTGATCCTTCTACAAAGTAAAAACAATTTTTACAATAGACGTTTTACGAAAGTCATCCTTCCATTTGGCAAGTTCGTCTCCAATTTTTTTAATTTAAAAAACTAGCGACTGTTGACTGAATACAGCACCAGATCAAATGTTTGATCTTCAAATAGTAATAACTAAACACCCCAGATTTCTTTCCAAAACAGTGAAACGGACAGCATAATGGTAATATACATCAGGCACGGAGCTAGCCTATGAGCGACAGGTTCACATGAACCAAGTACCTTTGCCAAGATCTTGTATACGTATTAAATAATACACTAAGAAGTCGTCTCATAACAGGTTATAGTTATGCAGTTATGAATATAAAGGCAGCCCGGTGCACTAAAGCTTCCACTATACGGGGGGTCCAGGGAAGAGCCAGACCACAAAGGTCTAGTGTACGCAGTCTTACCTTGCATTTCTGCAAGAGGCTGTTTCCAATTTTCACGGCTTGAACACGTGACCTCTCGGTCACATGGCAGCAACTTTCCCAGTTACTCCAAGGCTCCCCTTCAATATGCAGTTATTCATGTATTAGTTATTTCATCATCTATCCTGCATAAAATAATACATCGATTCACTATAACTTATATGTATATTAGTTATGCGGATCTCTAAATTGCAAACCAAACACCATGTTGATTTTATACATAGCAAAAGAATGCTAGCAACCATGGTATTACTTATGATGAATTTAATACATGAATAACGTAACTCCTAATCAACTAACAAATGAGATCACTAAGGTGTCATTTAGTTCATGCATAAGGTGGGATATTCCACAACCTTCAACCAAACCGAGTATAAATTTAGTCCCGGATATCCCATCAAACTTGGTTTTATTTTATCTCACCTCTCAGGTTTGTATAAATTAGTCCAAGCACTATAATCCTAACGAATATAATTACGAGATAACTTGTCCGCAGACCAAAATAACATTTATGAATATTTGACTATGAAACCAGTTATTATTATACATTAACTAACTTGAGTACGTCATAGAAACCCATATAAATCCTGAATCCGCCTCTCAATATACATGTGAAGTATCATCAAGCCTACACGTAAAAGTTGTAAACCTAAAAAATTCAAATCTTCTGGAGTGCACAAGCAGTTTACACAAAAATAGTGTGAATAAATTTAAAATCTTCTTAAAAACTCATTATCAAAGGAGAAATAAACAGAAGGCACAAGGCAACATATAAAACTCTAAAACCAACAAAACATCAATGGGACAACAAATAATAACAATAAAAAGAATAACAAATTCAGAAGAAAAAAAACTCAGATCATTAGATTAGTTATCATGCATCAATTCAAAAAAAGAAAAAAAACAATTCACAATCATAACAAAAGATTTATTTTTTTTAGAACAAGGAAAGAGAGACATGATTAATTATACCTTCCAAGACCAAACAGACTCATCTTTTTTTAGCTATATGAAAAAATATTTGAAAAAAAATAAAATGATTCTTGATAGAATATTTTTTTACGGGAAGAGAGAGAAATGGTGGCAAAGAGAGAGAGAGAGAGAGAGTGTAGAAAAAGCTGCCCAGATTTAAGGGTTTTTTTTATCCCTATAATGTTTCGCATATAATTTCCTATAAATTATTTGTCTTTTTTTTTTTTAATTGGTTTTAAAAAAAAAAATTATTTCAAATTTTCACCTGATGTATTTGAGTTCATGCAATTAAAATTTTAATTGAATTATTTTGTAAAAAGTATATTAAATTAAATCAACACAAATAAATTAAAATGGAAAAAAGACATTACTTTTAGGGGTCGTTTGGTAGGACTTAGGAGGTATAAGGTCGGATATGTCATGGATAAAATTTATATCATGCTTGATTAATGGTATAAATTTATTTCGAAATTAATTTATATCATTAACCATATATGATATAAAATTAATATCAAATTTAATCTTAGTATAACACATCTTATCTCATTAATTATAAAATTATTTTATACCATATCTTATATGATATAAAATAATTCAGAAATTATAATCCCGAGATAATTTAATCTACGTATTCAAACGACCCTTTAGTACATAAAAGAAATCGAAAAAGGCTGTAGCGCACTGACTTCGTATCTAATGCATGTCCGGTTGACACGTGGTTTTCTGGAGGACAAGTAAATAGATGCTCTTACTTGCATGAAATTTTATTTGTAGTGTCAAACACCTCACTCTATATTAACAATGTTTATTAGAAAATTTAAAAAGAGATGTTGTTATATATTTATACTGATATATTTTATGTTTAGATCTTATTGAGTTATTATAAATAAAAGTATACAAAATTAAAAAGAGTATGAGTATAAAAAAAGATAAACATTACACTTTTCTCGTAAAGTTATGAAATAACAGATGTGCACTATTTAAGTATAATTTTTTTCTTTAAATTAGATACTCGCACATAAAAAATTAAAAATTATTGTGGGTATGATATTAATGATAATTACCATAAATATTTTGATATTTTATTTTATAAATAATATATTTCTTACAAAATATTAATACATAATATTTGAGTATGCTGTTATAAAGAGAATTTTACAAAGAGTGTACCGCTATAATAAACATCATTATTATTATAGATAGGATGCTGTTATAGAGAAGTAAAATATAACATGAAAAATCAATTCTGAAAAAAATCAGGTTGTTAAGTGAATTGCCGTTATAACGAGGTGACGTTTTAGAGAGGTCTGATTGTACCCCAAAATGTTAAAATAAGTAGTTCTCGTTCGTCTCATTTTATATGACACACATTTCTTTTTTAGCCCTTTTCAAAAAAATGATTGTTTTACTATAATTAGAAATAATTTAACTTTAATATTTTTTTTTACTCTTAAGGAAATAATTCATAGCCACATAAATATTCAAAAATTATTCAGACCACAAATTTTAAAAGTTTTTTTTTAAACACTATGTCAAGTCAAAGAATGTCACATAAAATAAGACAGAGAAAGTGTTAGGGGTTTTGCCCTGATTTTCTTACCAAATTTGAGTTTTACTTTTCGTTGGAGTAAAGTCAAAGTATTACCATTTGCAAGGAAAATATAAAACTCTTTTATATTTGGCTAACCTCTTTTTTTGGAGGAAAGAATTTGTACCTTTATAAATTGAAGATCCCTCTTCGATCTCATATCAAAAACACAATAACATCCACAATATAGTCATTAGAGAGTTTTGTTTAGGGGGAGATTTTCTCTCAAATAAATTTTATATTTTTTAATATTAGTTTTTATATTATGTAGGTCACTTGACCAAACCTAGCAATAATATTTTTTTAGTATATTTTTCTTTGTGGTCTGATTTATCGCCTCTATGGTTTGCAACTATTAGTTTCTGCATGACGCCCTGATGATTTTGATCCCAACAAATGGTATCAGAGCCGCTGGTTCAATTGAAGGCATATCAAGATTAAAGTTGCAACTAACTTGACGATAGTGAAGATTTTTTTTTGTCAAAAAAAAGTCCAAAATACTAAATGTGGAGACAATAGTAAATTATCTTTTCAACAATCCTGTTGTTACATCTTTGAAAATAAAGCTTACTTTTAACCTTAGAAAGGGCTCCAATATTTTTAATCTAAAAGGGCTCCATTTTTAAGCATACCAAGCAGCAATGATGAAAATTATGTGAAGAACGAAGATCATGCATGTGAAGAAGATGAATCAAATTTTGTCAAGAAAATCAAGCCAAAAAGGCTCATTACCCAAAAGTCATTATTTTTTTTGCTTTGTTAACACAAAAGTTATTTAACTTTACCTCATCTTTCACAAAAGTAACTTTGACAAATCTGCATAAAACTCTACGTTAAATGTGAGAGAAAATAATAAAAATATCACTTATGTTTGAGGATAAGTTTAAAATGACCCCCTTAAATGTACTTTTGAGCAGTTTTGATCCACTATTTTGCTAAAACTGAGCCTTTTATTTTCATATATTTGACAAACTCTACCTACTAAATTTAACGAAATTGGAACAAAGTAATACCAGAAAAAAAAATTAAAATCTATTTATCATAAATGTAAAATAATTACATTTTTATTTTTTACTAATATACTATTTTGTTTACTTAAATTATAGACATCTTTTTTACTTTTGTTAAATATTATTTTGTTCATACTATCAGTACATTCTTAAGTAAATAAATATGATTTTCAAATTGTTTTATAATAATTTCTATGAATATTATTATCAATGCATTGAATATGCACTGTAATATTTCTAGTAAATAGAGTTATTAAAAGAAAACAAAAATAAAATAATGTTACTTATTATAAAATAAAAAAAATTAAAATGTTTTGGATGGATGATTTTTTTGAAGAGGCGACTGGGACGAAGCTGAAACATTTGTTGAAAGTTGAAAATGGTGGCATGATGAAAATTTTAAAAATTTATACAACTATTTCACTTCTTGATATTTCAACTATTTCATAAAAGAATTGATTCCAAGTAATCTTAACATTTGTGTCTAACGACAACAGAGAGAGCAAATTAAACACTTACTCTTTATTTTTATTTTTATTTAACAGTAATAATGAATGAAATAACCAAAAGGGTAAAAACTAATAAAACATGTTTATAAAATTAATCAAGTAAAATAGTATTAATAGGGGAAAATAAGTTTAAGTATATATTTTTGTATTAGTGATAATACGTTAAAGAAACTGTTATAAAGAAATAAAAATAATCAAAGTAAGTGTGATATCATATGTAACATGAGATATCAACGTTATGAAGCGAAACTTGTGAAGGGTCGACGAAATTATTCTAAAATTAGATAAATTACGTTTAGTAAGCTACACCAAATCCTGCAATAAACCCCAAAAAATAAAAATTGCAATACACCTCTAAATGTGAGTTAATATTATTTTTTTCACAGTTCTGTAAAAAGTATTCCATGAAAGTCAAATATATTCACATTTAGCAAGCGTAGAGTACTAAAACTGCTCAAAAGTATATTTGAGGGACCATTTTGAACCTATCCTCAAACATAAGAGATCTTTTTTTAATTTCATCTCACATTTTAGGTAAGGTTTTAACCAAATTTTGTCAAAGCTACTTTTGTGAAAGGTGAGGTAAACCTAAATGAGTTTTGTGTAACAAAACAAAAAAAATAATGACTTTTGGGTAACAAACACAAAACTAGATGACCACTAATGAAATTTACACGTAAAAATGAGAATTTATTTAGTTGAAGGAAGGTGTTCCTTTTGGTGTAGTTTTGGACTCACTGCTAGACCGACGAAAACATTTGCTCCAGTGAACTTAAATCTCCTTAAGTTTCTTCACTTTATTTTCAGTTGTATGCAATTTTTCACCATCACGAAACACCTCAAAACACATCAAGCCTTTCCTAGTTCTTTTTTTTTTTTTTGTTTCTCATCCGGTGTTCGGTACCCGCATTGGAGCCCGACTAAATTCAGATTCGTGCCGAAAAGTCTCACATTGGGGGGTAAAACGCTTCCTAACAAAGGCGACTCCGTACCCAGAGGAACTTAAACCCGAGACCTCTGGTTAAGGATGAAGGAGTACTTACCACTCCACCACATAACCCTTGTTGGTTTTCCTAGTTCTTATTAGGCATTAGCACACATCATATTTGTATTTGTGGCATGCATGTCCCCGTCCCCCCCCCCCCCCCCCCCCTCTTCTCGTCTTCTCCCTCACTTAAGATTTTTCGAGGGATACAAATTTTGAATCTGAAAAGTATTTTTTATTCAAATCCTGTTAGATTTAAAAGCTTTAACATTGATTCTTTGAAGGTTGGATAGAAAATCAAGAAATTCACTATTATTGGGAAATTGAGAAAGGTTGAAAATCCAACAAGATCTTGTTAATTTAGTTTTTTTTTTTAAATTAGTTTTGATCGACTAGTTATTTAGTTCGTGTTTAAATTTGGTTTTGTTGGAAGCATCCTAACGAACCCATAGTGGTGGCATGCAAACCATGGTGATAGATCGAAGAGGAGGGAGACTAAAAAGATGGGGTTGTAATTGTAATTTTCAATATTTTTAAAAGTTAATAGCATGTATTACGACCCTATTGAGGCATAACATATGCATATTTTGAAAAATTGATGAGTACTATAAAACAGTGTAAAAGACACGTCTAGAAAAGTTTGGAGTGCAAAAAACAATTTACCTTTTGTGTGTTTAGAAAAGGTAGAACGCATGTGTTTGCTTGTTTAACTTATATTTTGTCTAATTAAAATAGAAGTAAGATAATCAGTAGTATATTTTTCGTTCTCATAGTATTGTAAGGTGTTATTTATTTCACTTCAAACATGGACTAGAGAGTTATAGAACGTTTACAAAATTTAGTTGTTGTATTGTTACTAACGACACCATGATGGTCATTAATCATTAATATAAAGGGTCATGCATGTAATTTCTTCAATAATACAATGTTAATTAACTCCAACATCTATTGTATAGTTCCCTTTGATCTATATCTTAAATTCATTATGGATAGTTTGTTGAGACAATTCTTTCAACTCAAATTAGTAATGATATACCTTTCTTGAACAATAAAAAGAGGAAATAGGACACAATAGTAACAAACAACTATAGTAAAGTTCATAGATGCACATGGATGAAACTTAAATGTGAAATAACTTTGGTCCCAAAGTCTCAATACTTCATTTGCAAGTGATTTCCAATTTTTCATCCTCACTCAAACAAAATGCAAAGGAAAAAAGATTTGCTACAACTAGATCTTTCTGTAGTCATCATCCTCAATAATTATTGAACCTTAAGTACAAAGTTTATATCTTTGTGTCATGATTCATTCTTATGACCATTTGAAAGAAAACAATTTCAACTTCTATGCACTATCATCTACATCTTTTTAATTCTATTAGTCCACCTAAAAATGATTATATATAAAAAAAATTATTTATAAAAAGCGAGATCAATAACTTAAAGATAAGATGATTTACTTACTGTTACAAGTTAAAAAATATTGATAATATATTGTATTTATATACTAAATAGTAATCAAAGTTGTGATATGAAGTGGGTCGAAAATCATGAAATCTCGTGTTGAATCTCAATGGAGGAAAAATAATAGTAAATGATATTTTTTCATCCGTTCAAACCTTACAAACCTTACTGAACAGAATGAAAGGCATCAAAGAAAAGACTAACGAACTTGTTACTTGTGTTTGATGAACTGTACGTCGTACTGATTGCTTTATTAAATGTATTAATCTGCATTCTATATAAGGAATCGATTTGAATTCTTGTCTGACAAATTAACTAAGCGAGAAGAACAAATTGAGAAAACCCCTTACTAGTATATGTGTTTGTGAAAAGTACACAATTACTCTGTGAAGTCAGTCGAAGCTAACTCGTGAGAGGTACCAGACATCCATAAAACTAATCGAGATACGTGCAAATTGATTCAAACATCACTATCGCAAAAATATTGAAAAATAGGAAAGGAGTTGTTACAGCATTGGACCATGGACCCACAAGAAGACATAATTCCTCTCCCCCCCACTCTCCAAGGTCCCCCCTAATCCCTATCACCTTTCTTCCCCAACCCCACACATCTTTATTCCCATGTCCCAATGCTTCCTCCAACACTTTTCAATCCTTAAAACTCTTCTTTAACTTCGCCTAAACTCATCCAAATTTCTTCTAAAACAACAACATCAACCTAAAAAGCACTCCATTTTCAACTAATGAAAGTACTAATTAATCTTAATCAACCCTCCTTAATGATAAATTATACTAATGCTACTTTAATCCTTAAAACTCTTCATTAACTTCCCTAAAAGGCTAAAACTCATCCAAGTTTCTTCTAAAGCAACATTATTTCACTCAAAAAAATCTCCATTTTTAAGTAGTGGAACTACTAATTAGTCTTAATCAACCCCCTTGATCATAATTAACAAAACCATTGATTTGTCCCCCTATTAGGTAACTCTAACAACCTCTGCTCTCTATAACTAACACACCAAAAACACACACTAAAACGCACACTGAAACAACCTTTGCTCTCTATAACTCACACAAAAACACACACTGCAACAACCTTTGCTCTCTATTACTCACACATCAAAAACACACACTGAAACAACCTTTGCTCTCTATAACTCACACATCAAAAACACACACTAAAACCAACACACACTGAAACAACCTTTGCTCTCTATAACTCACACACCAAAAACACACACTAAAACAACCTATGCTCTCTATAGCTCTCACGCACCAAAAACACACACTAAAACACACACTGAAACACACACTGAAACAACCTTTGCTCTCTATAACTCACACACTAAAACACACATACACACACAAAAAAAAAACACTAAAACAACCCTTGCTCTCTAAAACTCACACACCAAAACACACACTGAATCAACCATTGCTCCCTATACCTCACACACACAAAAAAAACACTAAAACACACACAAAACACACACTGAAGCAAGCTTTGCTCTCTATAACTCACACACACTAAAACAACCCTTGCTCTCTATAACTCACACACACAATAACACACACTGAAACTTTTTTTTGGGTAGGAGATGAGTGGGACGGCGGCGGAGGAAAGGTACAGACCACCGTTCACGGCGGTGCAGTGGCAAGAATTGAAGCATCAAGCAATTATATATAAATATTTAGTGGCGGGTATTCCGGTGCCGGCGGATCTTCTTGTACCTATACGACGTAGTTTTGAATCTATCTCGTCGAGGTTCTTTCATCATCCTACCTGTATGTTTTCTCTTTTCTTCTTTTTGTTAATTTATTTAGTCGCTCCATTTTAATTTGTTTGACTTACTTTTTAAGCCGGTTTGACAAAGAATCACTTTTTATTAGCCATTCTTTTAATACCATAAGATTTTGCATTTTGGTACTTTCATTTAAGATCAAAAGATTTAAATTTTTTTTTTTTTTTTTTTAAATTTTGTGTTAAATCAAAATAGATCAAACAAATTAAAATGAAGAAAGTATGCTTTTTCAACAATGTTGGTATTGACTAAGCTTGCATGCAGAGATGATCCAAGATTTAAGGTTGGTGGGTTCTTAAGTTTTGTGGTTGTTAGCATTAAATTTATTGTATTGTTAAAAACGTAAACTTTGTTGAACATTTTGGGTTTTCTTCACTATTTATCTGTCATGAAGTCTGAAAAGGTGCTGGGTTCAATAGTAAAAACTCTTAAGTAATTTCTTGTTATCTGTGCAAACGTTATCCAAATACCTGTGCTGGTGGGGATAGCAGTTAGCAAGTTGGATTGGGTTGGATAAACTTAATTTGCCTCTTCTTGACTATTTCTCCCTCCATTTCATATTAAGTGATTTGTTGAAAATTTTTTTATAGTTCAAAATAAGTGAATTTTTCAAAGTTCAAGAGAATTGTTGAAACTTTTTTACATATTTACCCTTTCATTTAATGAAGTTCTTAAATACTTCACATTTTCTAGGAGAATAACTTAAGAACAATTAGAAGAGTAATAGTGGAACAATTAGAAAGGTAATAGTGGAAAGTATCCTACAATTTATGTCCTTAATTTTTTTTCTTAAGGAGTGTGCCATACTCCAACAATTTACTTACTATGGAATGGAGGGAGTACATTGGGTATCTGCATCGAAGGAAAAATACTGGGTTCTATAAACCTAATCTAACTTTGCTTGCATACACCTTGACTATTACATTTGGTATCTGCATGCTACCACTAGTACAAGCATATACTATTATCTTTTTGTTTAGTCAGATGAAAAGAAATCACATGTTCTTTTTCTCATTTTGAACTGAAAATATTCCTCTCTTGATTTTGTTAGTTAGCTTGTTTTTTTATACTATAGTTATTTCTTTTAGCTTCTTTCAGTTAAGTAGTGTGGTGGAATTGTCTGCATTTCTGCAAGGGAAGTTTAGTACGCTTTGATAGTGAAATTGGAGGATGTAGATAAGCTAACTGTTTTGTCATCGTTTCTTTTTTTGGCTCAATATTTTGTTAAAGTAGCATTGGCGGAGGCAAGATTTTCAGGTTCATCATCTACCATATATACAAAAAAAAATAAAATTGATCTTGTACATACAATGTGATTTTCTTGCGAACCCCTTCTGCCCTCTAGTTCCGTCCCTGTATTCATTTCGTTTCTTTGTTTGAAAATTTACTGATCCAGTCATTTCAGCTTCTTTCTGTAATTAGTTAGTTGTAGAGGAAACATTTCTCTCTTTTATTTGTTGGGTAGGACTGCTGGATAAGTCTTTTTTTGGCTTTGAGTAGGTTGCTAATGCATTCTAAATATATGACATGTGCTGGACTATATCTTTCTGCTTCTTTGATGTACAATAATGTAAGAGGCAGCATGTCAGTGCTTTTCCAGAGGCTCATCTGGTGTCTATTTTGGTTTTATGCCATAGTTTGTAAGTAATTTATATTTCAATGTCCATGAAGTGAATAAATTTCAATCTCTATTCTGGTAAAACTCCCATCTGTTAAGAGTTACCAACTCCGGACCACCTAATCAAATGTAGTAAAATATTTTCTTTTCGCGCTATAAAGCTCTTCTTTTTAATGGGGTTTGAGGGGAGGGGTGTTGCAGTCAGCCCTACCGTGTTTGGTAAATATGGAGCTGATTAGTTTGTATCCTCTGCTGTCAGTGGGTTATTGTTCCTATTACGGGAAGAAGTCTGATCCCGAACCAGGAAGGTGTAGAAGAACTGATGGAAAGAAGTGGAGGTGCGCCAAAGATGCATATCCCGACTCAAAATATTGCGAGCGGCATATGCATAGAGGCCGCAACCGTTCAAGAAAGCATGTGGAATCTCAATCGACTGCCCAGTCCTTGTTGAATAGTATGTCACAAAGTACTACTGGGAGCAGCAAAACAAGTGGAGATTTCCAATGTAGCAGCAGTGAAAGCTTCCAGAACATGCCACTATATTCTGCTACTAATTCAGAAGGACCGAGTTATGGAAGCGCCACAACAAAGATGCAGATGGAGCCTACCACCTATACGATAGATAGCAAGGGGTACGGGTAAATTTTCTTTGTCCTCTATGTTTCCTCTTATCAGTAGATTCATTTTCTCTGATGTTCATCTTTAAAGACTTGGTACCTTAGAAGAAATCTTCCTTCAAATGACTTATACAGTGCATTAAATTGAAGTTTGGTCTTAGGCTGTACAAATGATGTTCAATACTGGTTACATGTGAAAACATGTTACATTCAAATATTTTACATTTGGAAGGATTCTAAATAGGACATGTTGGACTATCCTCCTCCTTTCCCCTTTCTTTAAGCTTAACTTCCAAACGGTAAACAGAATTTGGCGTTCTGAAACTGGATTATGTTTTAGATACATGATCTTTTATTTCTTACTATACTGATCTGGTAAGATAGAGTGTGTTTACGTGATGATGAACTGAGTCTTCCACCTAAAGCATTCTGCATGGTAGAGATCGATTATGCTACTAAAAGGATTTGTTTCCCTTGCTTACAATGCATAATTTTCTGCCTCTTTTTCTTTTGGCATGCCTGAATATTGGGAGAGTAAGAAGGTAGTTGAGAACAAACTTTTGTCAATTAAATTAACTTCGTCTGTTCCGGCCTTATCTCACATAAGAAAAAAGGCATTGTTTGAGATACTGTTTGCTCTTCTAATATTGTGGTGTATAGTGTTTGGTACTATAGGTAGTTCCTACTCATGTCGATACTATTATTGAGTGCTGATGCAGTTGAATCTGTCTAATACATTGTCCTGTCTTTGGGTAAATAAGTGGTGTAACTTGAAACTAGACTACATGACTTGCAAAATAGTGAGAATGTTGCTTAAGCTGGAATCACCAAAAGTAATTATTGCACGCCCAGTCTAGAGTTTGGCAAAATACATTAAATTATTGATACAGCACATTGAGCTACACTTTGTCTTATAAGTTGTGTAGCAACCTGTTTCATGAAATGCAAAATGGCAACACAGGTATTTCCATGGAATGGTTCCTGATACTGATGAGCAGAATTTCTCTCTTGAAGCTTCGGCAGGCACGAGAAGTTTAGGGATGGGATCTAACACAGACAGCATGTGGTGTCTGATGCCTCCACAACTTCCCTCAAGCACCATGGTGAAACCAAAAAATGATTCTCAGTTGCTAGATAGCTCGGCACAAACACGAATGCCTAATCCATTTGAGCCTATGAATGATGCAACTATTTCGGGACAGCAACACCAACATTGCTATTTCAGTAGTGACATAGGCTCTCCCGGGACAGTAAAGCAGGAGCAACGTTCAATGCGCCCTTTCTTTGACGAATGGCCTACAACTAAGGAATCATGGTCCAATCTTGATGATGAGGGATGCAACAAAAATAATTTCTCCACTACTCAGCTGTCCATATCCATTCCTATGACTCCTTCTGACTTCTCTTCAAGGAGTTCTTGTTCCCCTAACGGTAAGTTGACATCCTCGGGCAACCTTTAGTTTCTGCTAGACAAGATATAAAGAACATAACCAATACAGGGAACACGGAAATACTGAGTTTTTAACAACTCCTATGCTTTTTCTTCCTACTGTCATTTAGTAATTACGTAAACATCCCCTACTGGAACCAGTCTTTATCCAATCCCTTTCGGTTTATATAAATAAAGTTGCATTTTATAGCAAGGGAGACATGACTTTTTGTTTTGTATTGAGTGTAGATGCTTGAGGGATGCTGCCGTTGCAATAAGCAGTTTCCGGTGCTGCGCTGAGGAAAAGATATGCTAGTCAAATTTTCATCAGTACGAGTCAAGGGAATGGACCCCGCGTGAGATGGTTTACAAGACAATTGCAGCCCGGTTTTCGCTGTACAAAGAAAAGAAATAAATGTACTTTGTCTGTCTTCACTTCAAGGATTCCAATTTAAGCAATTGCAAATCATGTAATCTAGTTTCAAATAAGCTGAATGATGTTATAGGTACAAGTTCTTATTATGTGTTCATGTGTAAACATCTTCCTATGCTTTAGAATCCTTTATTGGGAAGTTCTCATCTTTAGATGAAGGTTGTTTGCCAATTACTTATTCATATTTATTTATTTTTGATTGGCTCAATTCAGCCTATTCACAGATGAAAAATTTTGTTAAAATATTTTTAGAAAGATATGTTTTTTGTTTGACATGTTATATACAGTCATATTAAGAAAAAGAAGTTCTATTAGTCGCTTAAACAAATTAAATTATTAAAGCATATAAAGAAATTAAAACTTAGTACGAGTTGAATTGGTGGGGTTATGACTTATTTGTTAGCCCATTTTAGCTCAAGCAACTTTTCCGCCCATTTTAGCTCAATCAACTTTTCCGCCCATTTGACACCATTACACCTTGTTTGGATGGTTGTTACAAATCGTTTCATAATATATTGTATTATATTGTATTGATTTGATAAATATAATATATTGGAATTGTATTGTTTTCTATTGTTAATGCCACACATACACGAATAATTTGATAATTTGAGGGATAAACCTACAAGAAAAATATAGTACATGGTAGAGCTATTATAAAAAAATAGGGTAAAGGATAAAATAAAATAATTAAATACTTAATAAGTAAAGACAAAATGAGAGGGGAAAAGTAACCATGAGATCACACCAAATCGACTGTTACATAAAATGAAACTTTTCGTCGTTACATTTACATCACAATAAATTTAATGATACAATACAATAAAAGTTAAGGAACAATCAAAACAAACATTATATTTAAACTAACAACACAATGCAAGGTGCTAAGTAATAACCATCCAACACAATAATTTAAGTCGTTATTTAAAGATTCATAACTCATAAAATTCAAATCCTAAATCGACCCGGCAAACCACCTCTCAACAATCTCCAATCATCACTTTGCTTGCATAATAAAATCCTTGAAGTCATGCAAAGCAGCAGTTGAACCAACAGGAAAATCATTTCTAAATTTGTCACTTAACTCTTTCACTCTATTATGAACTTGTTTATTCTCCATTTATCCCTTAATCCCTTGTATTATCTCTTCCTTCTTAACCTTTTCCAACCCAATATTTTCTCTTATTGATGATACCATGTGACAAATCTTGAGATTACCCACTATAAATTTTGCAATATAAAATTAGTCATCCCTAATTGGCCGTGCCAATAAAGGGACCCCTGACAGATCACAGGATAGGAACTACTCTTGTAAGACCATGACAACAACAACATAATACCCAGTGTAATCCCACAAGTGGATCTACTTCTCCTGCTACGGAACATGTTACTGCTTAAAGCAACAAAGAACAACTAAAGCTCATCAAGATCGCACAGATGTTACCCCTACTTTGAGAGATAGAGAGGCTGCTTCCAATAGACCATTGAGGAACTACTCTTGTGAGCAAAAAAAAAAAAAAACATTCAGATTCTTTTTTTTTTTTTTCACTTACATCAGAACAATGTTTTACAGAATAAAAGAAATCAAAATATGTTGACAACATTGGAATATAGTAGCAGCCTAATAACAGCAACTGTAAATGCTCTTTTCTCTTCTACCTACTCTTCCTACTATCACATGAAAAGAAAACAGAGGAGGAGGTTTAGTACTTAAACATGTAAGGAGACAGAATGCTAAAGTACACTGACCCTTCTGGGCTAGGAAAACAGTGTGCTCCCATCCATGCTGCTTAATCCTTTGAACCTGCAAGAAGTCCATATACGTGACACATGAGAAGTTTTTCAAGTTCTCTGGGTTGTAGCAAAAGGAGGATACATCGATGTTTACACGGATTCATTTATGGTATATGAGTGCGTGCAAGTATCCGGTACGAGGACATCAATTTCTTTTTTTCCGGTTCTAGTGTTGAGTATATTCTGAAGGATCTAAATGACTCTTATCGCACCTACTCCACACTGGTAGGTCACGGTTCCAAACACACATTTCATAAGTAATCAAGTTAAGGCAAGGTTATAAATGACAGCAGTACAGACTACAGAGATGACAACGATTGATATATAAGTGTGAAAGCAAATGAAAGTAACAGCAAAGAGAACTTTTAACTAGTTAACACAGATTCTGGTAAAGACTATACGGCAGTACATTCCAGTGCACCAGACGGAATCAGTAATCATGTTCAACGATTCACAGTCAAGGAGATTCTCCTTAAAGCCAGAATGAGAAATTATAGAAGAGCTAAGAAAAGGGAGGTAGGTTTGAAAGCCATAAGTAAGGCTTATATGAAAGGACAGACAGTTGGGTGATTCAACTAAGTTAATGGAAATGGCTTATCTACCCCACGAAGGTAGGGGTAGGGTCTGCGTACAACTCACCCTCCTCAGACCCCACTTGTGGGACTACACTGGTTATGTTGTTGTTGTTGTTGTCATCTACAATTAATTTTGTGTTCCAAAAAAAATGAATATACTTGGTGTGTACTTCAATCATAGTAACATGATACAGTCAGAGATAGCCAATGTTGGAAAAAGTGGTTGATATGATTGTAAAATGAAAAAAAGATCTTAGTTTCAAACTGCACACAAATCCAAATCAATAACTGTTTTGACTAAGGGTAGATCAAGTTCCTTTTCCGTTAACAATCACATTTAATCCCATCTTCAGACCAAAGAGTAGCTTGGAACCTAATAACTGGTGTTCTATTGGCAAACTTATCTCCATTAGTTTGAAAAAATAGATTTGACAAGGACTAACCTAAGTTGCGCGGAATCTTCATTTTTGTTGTCGCACCCGTGTCGACACGAGACAGGTGCGGGTGCGGGATACGTGTGGGATTCGGTCAACCCACATCGGATACTGTAACCAGAGTTCATAGACAGATTTGGGGGGAAATTGAGATTTTGATTTCTCAAAATAAAAGATAAAATAAATTTAAGACATGGGTAACAAATGGAGTGACAACACCTTAGCCATGGAAGCTGGTCTGGAATACGAAACTCCCCACTAAAGTTAAAGCTTTCATTTGGACAACCCTTCACAACGCCATCTTAACCCAGGACAACCTAAGAAAGAGAGGCATTCCCCTGGTGAACATGTGTTCTATGTGCCAAAACAATTTAGAGACTGTAAACCACTTGTTATTGCATTGCCCTGTGGCAGCTGACCTTTGGACTATGTTTTTGGCAATTTTTGGCATTAGCTGGACAACCCCCCGCAACCTAAAACAGGCAGTGGAAAGTTGGAGTTCATGGAAAGTGGACAAGACCATCAAGAAGACTTGGCAGATGATTCCAGCTTGCATTTTTTGGTGCTTATGGAAAGAAAGGAACAAAAGATGTTTGGAAGGGACTTCAACTCCCAACTGCTCTCTTAGATCTAAGTGTTTGTTAAATCTTTATAGCTGGAGCAACCTTTCCCCTGTAAATGATATAATCCCCCTTTTAGATTTTAGCAGACTTGAGATTTTTGCTTTTGGTTCTTAACTCCCAGCTCTTAATTGTTTTTTGCAGTGTTTGGAGTTATAACCTTTTGATCTGTAATCTTTCTTGCATCTACTTGATGCCTTTTCAACACAACTTCTTATTTCATCAGGGGAAAAAAAAGGCATACCTTCAATATTATAGTCCTTTCGTCTCCTTTTTAGCTTTTCCTCTTGATCAATATTCGTTGATTCATGTTTCAGATCAAAAGGAGAGAAACTAAGAATTCAAATGGTTGTGTTCTGACTTCAAGTAGACAGTAACAACGATTTGTAAGGAGCGTTGGTGGAAGGACTTGAAAGACTTTCTTTTTCTTTTTTTGAGGGGAAGAACCAGAGAGCTTGAAAGAAGAAGTTTGGGTCTCAGGGAAGACGATCTAGAAGATCTTTCAAAATTTAGAATATCTTTATAGCTTTATTTTATAATTTTGGATTTTTTTAGTCGAATCCCAGCACCTATATCCATACCTGGATCAGCATCCCCGAATCTTAAAATTTAAATTTTGCCGAATCCGAACCCCCGGATTCGCATCCGTGTTGGATACCCGCACCCGAATCCGAGCAACTTAGGGACTAACATCAAAACCCACAAAATGACCAACGTGTAGAACATAGATTGATGACCAATATTACACCGTTTAAGGAATTAGAACAAAGTGGCATAAGTCTAATCATGGAACATAGATTGATGACCAATATTACACCGTTTAAGGAATTAGAACAAAGTGGCATGACAAATCTAATCATGGTTAAACTGCAATGCGGTACTACTTCCATTTGTGAGCACTCTGTAGCATACCTTTGTGAGGATGAAGTAAGCCATTGATGCCTTGTTGTATACGATCCATGCATTGATTGGGAAAGGACATTTTGGTCGGCATTTCAGATGAATCTACCACCTTCCCTAAAGATTCTTTGGACCTTAAGCTTGAAAATGTACGAAACACCCTTTCTTGCAAGCCAGAAATATTTGAATCGAGGTTACACCAACTGTCTTCCACATTGTTTCTCATGCTCTGTTTATCAGAGGATCGAGCCATCTCTATAGCACCACTTCTGGCAGCTGTGAAGGCTACGAAAGAATAGACAAGTAACTTAATCAATCAACTTCAACAGTAGTTTCAAATCTCACACAGTTGGCAATATCGATCAAATATAGAAATAGAGAACTTTTTACAAAAAATATAGAAATAGAGAACTTAAAATGTCCAATTCAATAAGAAGTTGAATAAGAAAAAGTTGGTTAATTTTACCATTGTAAGGAACTGTGAAGATGTAATTGGCAGGAAGGCCAATGCCAATGCCAAGCAGAGAGAAGCCAACGCTGAATCCAACACCACAGCCAGCTCCAACATAACCGATAGCCTCAGGACCAAATCCAGGCCCCCATCCCACCCCACAGCCAATACCTATTCCCATGCCCCAGAAAGCTCCATATGTAGGATGCACCGGATTCCATCTTTCATATCTCCTGAGCATTCCCTTTATAATCATTTCTACCTACAATCACAAGCCCGTAAGTCTATCAAATTCTGTGAGAGATACCCTAAGATTACCAAAATGGAAATGCTAAGTATGGGGAGGCTTTTCTCTTCCGCGAAGTGGGTAAATTATAACTCCTTTGGGAAAGTTATCCTCTCAAAGCTTTCTAACAGTTTAGAACAGTATAATGGACTTTTATTTACTTCATTCGGGAGGTCTATGTCGTACTCCTCCGTCCCAATTTATGTTGCGGTGTTTGACTGGACACAAAGTTTAAGAAAGAAAAGAAAGACTTTTAAAACTTGTGGTTAAACAAGATACGGACGTGAAATGGAGATTTCAGATTTCAGTATACTTGGTTCAAACAAGTTATGCTCTTAAAAACTAAAGAAAAGCGCCAAAGAACAAAAAGAGCGCAAAATAGCACTCTTTAAACAATAAAACCTCATCCAAGTAAGCAACAGCAACTAGAAATGAAATGGACAATTCAGTATACTTGATTGACACAAGTTATTCTCTTAAAAATTAGCGAAAACCCCAAGAACAAAAAGAGCACAGAAAAGCCTAATTTAAACAATGAAACCTCATCAAAGTAACCAGCAACACTAGAAATGAAATGGAGAATTCAGTATATTTGATTCACTCAAGTTATGCTCTTCAGAGTTAGAGAAAACCCAACGAATAAAAAAGTGAAAAATAGCCTTCTTTAAACAATGAAACCTCAAAGTAACCAGCAAAAAATGACGAACAAAAAAAAACCCAGAAACAATTACAAATGAAATGGACAATTTCAGTATACTTGATTCACACAAGTGTGGCCTAGTGGTCAATAAAGAGGTTAGGTTCAAATTGACAAAAAAACACTAGGTGATTTTTTTCCATCTGTACTAGCCTTGGTAGACAGAGTTACCTCATACTTGTTGCTAGTGGAAGGTGGCAGGTATACCGTAAAAATTAGTCAAGGTCTACGAAAATTAACCCGAACACCACAGTTATCAAAAAATAAAAGTAGACTTGATTCACACAAGTTATGCTCTAAAAGAATTAGAGAAACCCCCAAGAACAATTTTTTTACTCTTTAAACATAAAATATCATCAAAGTAACCAGTAAACTTGGAAATGAAATGGGCAATTTCAGTATAATTGATTTACAAAAAGTTATGCTCTTAAAAATTAGAGAAACCCCCCAAGAACAAAATTGCATAAAATAGACTAATTCAAACAATGAAACCCACCATCAAACTAAGCAACAACATTTAGGCTCATTTGGTTGGGAAACAAGTTATCCTGGGATAAAAATAATACTACAATACAGGATAACTAATCAGGATAAGTTATCCCTTATCCCTCGTACTAAACGAGCCCTTAGAAATGAAATAAAGAATTCAGTAGACATGATTCACTAAAGTAAAAGCAGAAAAAGTAGAGAGATTTAAGGTTGTACCATGAAAGGGTGCTGCTCAGTAGATGACTATCACTGCAATATTCTTGAATCTTGGAGGAAACATTATTTGAAATTTCATGGGAATAATATTGTAATATGCTGGCCCTTGTTGGCTGTCAAAACTAACACTACTAATATCTCTTATGGCCAAAATTGATTCAATGTGATCTATCCACATTATTTTAGAGTTGTTCCATAATTTAATACTCAAGTACATAGTAATAAAAGAACCCATGTTTTTTTTAAAAAAAATAAATGGATATTTTATTTTATTATTCATTTAGTGTCCGATACTTGTTTTAGACTAGAACAATTTGAATTCACTTTGGGATAAAGTGAAGCGCGACTTCATTCTTAATGGTCAACTCCGAAATCTTTGATTAAGGATGAAATTATTTACCATTTCATCACAACTTTTGTTAGTCAAATTAGACACTTTATCCCTTTAACTAAATCATATACACCCTACATTATAGTTGATGTCAAATTATTTTCTGTTTTTTTAGTCTGTTGTGATAAGAATAATAGTAAATTTCTAAATTTGAAAATAGTAACTTAAACTTTCAATTCTAGTGATATGTTACAACCGGTAAAAGAATTACTATAAGGGGTAGTTTGGTCCATGAGATAAAATAAGCTATTCAAAATTAATTTTTGAATTAAATTTATATTTTATTTAATTGAGAGTATAACTAATACCACAATAAATTTATACCTCAAACTTAACATTATTTTATTCCTCCTGAAAGATGAAATAAGTTAGTCACATAGGATTATAATCCTGAGATAACTTTGTTCGCGAACCAAACGACTCCAAAACTATCAACATATTAGTGAAATACTTTTTTAACCTTGTAGAGTTCTTTAATATTGAGCACTTGGGACAAACTTACCAACATGGGCAATATAGTAATTATCCAAGAGGTTGCAGCTATAGATAAGCTTCCTCCAAAAATCTTGAACAAATGCATCACCACCAACCAATTAGAACAATGTGAAAGAGTGGAGAAGTTGTAAAGCAAAGCAGTGAAGAAAAAAAATACTAATAATGGAAACATGTTCATTTCCAAGAATAGTAGTATCCACCTTAGTTCCATTAACCTCAAAAAACAAACACTCCCTTCACTTCCAAATCCTCAAATCCAAACAATTACATAAAAAAACCACCCCTCTTTTTGCAACACTCAATTCTCCAAAAGGTTTTGGACCTTCCTCTAAGAAAATTACCCAAAAAAACAAGAAACCAAAACAAGAAAATGAAGAAGAAGATCAAGAAGATGATGATGATGATGATGATGAAGATGGGAATCAAGAAGGAGGAGTTATACCAGAGATAGTAACTAATAGAATGATAACAAGAATGGGATTTTCAGTTGGTATTCCTTTGTTTATTGGCTTATTGTTTTTTCCTTTCTTTTATTATCTTAAGGTTGGTTTAAAGATTGATGTACCTACTTGGGTACCCTTTATTGTGTCATTTGTCTTCTTTGGGACTGCCTTGTTGGGAGTAAGTTATGGTATAGTTTCATCTAGTTGGGATCCAATGAGAGAAGGATCAACCTTGGGTTGGAATGAAGCTAAGAAGAATTGGCCTGTTTTTTGGCAATCAATTTGGGGTGGTGGATCAAGAAAAAAGTAGGATTTTTTTGGGCTAAAAATGTATTTTCTCTTTGAGTATATGTCTTTTATCTTGATCTTATTATAATCTTCTTATTTTGATTGCTTCATTAAGAAAATGTAGGTGTTTTCTTGATTTGTGAGCTATGCAAAATTTTGCACAAATAATGTTGGCCTATAGTTAAACAATCTCTCTATCTCACATGGTGGGAATAAGTTCTGCGTATGCTTTACTCTTCTTGAACTCAACTTATACGACTATACTTGATATGTTGTTGTCGTTGATGGTGTCAACCTATAGTCAAAAAAGCATCTTTTAAGTTATTTGTGCATGAAATTGTGATAATTTTAAGTTTCTACTTCATTAATGTTGAAAGAAATAGTAGTTTTGGCTATGCATCTAATTGAGTATGTCTTTTGTCTTAAAACTTATTACATAACCTTCTCATTTGGTTTGTTTCTTTATGAATTAGGTATTTCTTGATTTGTGGGTATGTAAAATTTTGCATAAACGGTGTCGATTTATTGTCACAATGCAATTTTTAAGTTATGTATGTGAAATTATGACCATTTTAAGGTTTTACTTTCTATCTGAAATTAATACTCTATTTTTTTTTGTTTTATTATCTATTATTGAGTCTCGCGTATATACCGTTTCACCTTCAAAGCTTTTTGTATTCCATGAATATGATATCTATTTAATGTGACAGATGATATATATGACAGAGTTGGATTTGACAGTCATGTTATATAGGCCGAGTTGGACATCTAATTGCTTTGATTTAAATTTTCTAAAAACAACAAAAGCGAAACAATCGACCTACTGATATTGAAAACCCTCAAATATTCTTCTAATGTGTTTTGGGGCATAGTGGAATTCATAGGTATAGGAAGAAATATAAGATTTTGAAGCTTAGTGATTTGCATTTGCTAATGAATATTTAAGACAGATCCCTTATTATTAATATTACTCCATGTTTGCTTTCATGTCACATTTTTTTGTGCTGAAATAAAATGGGCATTTTCAGATTTGCAAGGCTGATATATGTTCACTGTACTGCTCTATTTTTTGTTACTTGCAACTAAAATATGTATATCATATTTACCTCAGCAAAATATTATGAACAGTATCCTAAAATATGCCACGATAAACTAGATTAATTGGTCACTTCCCTACTCTTTTATTTATTACGTCCCATCCCTTATTTTAATTTTTCTCTCTCTATTGTACTTGATACATCATATTTTTTTTAATCTCCTCAAATCTCCCCAATTTCTATCATTTTCCCACTGCATCTCCACCTGTCTCTCAACTTCTCCTTTTCTCTCACTTTCTCTCGTTTGAGCATCGCCGACAGTCGCAAAAAGCTTCCATCTCTGTGACTCCCACCGTCCAGCCACCACCAAACCCACCGCCCTCTCCCTCTTCTCCCTTTCCTTCACTCCACTCCCATCTCCTTTTCTCCACCTCCATTGCTCCCACCGCCCTCTCCCTCTTCTCCCTTTCCTTCACTCCACTCCCATCTCCTTTTCTCCACCTCCATTGCTCCCCATCTCCGATCATCTCCAATAAAAAAAACCATCAGTGAACCACCAACAAAACGAAAACCTCCCAAAGCTTCATCTTTTCTAACGAATGTCGAAGAATTCCGACTATACAGGTGGAGATCTCGCCAGATCTGGTTGAAAACGTTCCACCAAAACGAAAACCTCACAGTACTTCATCTTTTCCGGCGAATGTCGGAGAATTCTGACGACACAAGTGGAGATTTAGCCAGATCTGGTCTGAAAAGTTTGTTTTCTCTGTTTAGAGAATTCCACGAAATATATGTATCTGACGAATTTTTATGTTGTTCATGATACATTATGCGTGAGATGATTTTGGTTATGATACATTGAAATGGAATCTCATATTACTTGTGTGTATCTGTAGCACGATACATAATAATCAAGGTAATAACTTATGTATCATGACTTAATTAGTGTTATGATATATTAAAAACTATCATATATTAAAAACTATCTGTCATCACATATATGTAAAATGAGATATGATATTTGAGTCGTCCGGACGATAGTGATGTATCCGTTTAAAATTACTTTGGAATTTTTAGTAATATTGAACAGAGTTGGGATAAGGAGTAATTAGCTCCTAAAGTAGTGGGATTTATGTTGTTTTTGGATAGAAGTTAGAACAACCAAGTCATGATTCATGAATACTGATGACCAAATCAGCCCAACGCATAGTACATGAAATTGGGCTGGGCCTACCTCATTTTGAGTGGATAGTGTCCATCAGTTGCGCAAAATAAAAGCCCATTGGTTGACTTGGGTAGCTACTTAAGCCCATAGTAAGGGATATTGGACTACAACAAAAGGGTGAAGTGCACAAATAACGTTTTTGGTGTTGCTATTTAACTTAGGAAAAATAACATAAACATACATCTTAACTTACCATATTTACACAAATTTCCATCCTTATAGAGTAATTATAAAAATTCCAACTAATTATGTATCTTCGTTGGATGTATCGGGAGCTAATTATGTATCTCGACAGACCCAAAATCTGAAAAAATGTATAGGGAGCTAATTATGTATCTTTACAAAGGAAAAAAATGTATCTTCGTTGGATGTATTATGTATCTCGACAGACTCAAAATTGAAAAAAATGTTCGGGAGCTAATTAGTATCTCGACAGACCCAAAATTGGGATTTTCAGTAATAATGCAAAATATTGAAATTTTCTGTAATTAAGCTCCAAACAGTTGGGATTTATGTTGTTTGCCTTTTAACTTATGTTCGCTTTGTAATTTCTTTTACAAGTTTATTTGCCATTGAGAATAGTTGAGATAAATGCAACCGAGGTTGAAAATCCGCAATTCAAACATATGCGACCGATGTTGAAAATTCGCGTCTGATTTCAGTCATACTGATGCAACGATTGAAGTACATGCAAAAATTTCCTTAAATCTCAGTCGTGTGTAGCAATTTGGTTTGCCAAAAGAGTTTTTTTTTCCCGTCAAATTTCAACACTCAAATGTATTCCAAATATGCTATATTTGAAATATAAGTTCCATATATCACAAAGAACAAACTCCAATAATCAATTTGTCAAAACAATAACAAATCCAACAACTCATTTAACACCTTTTAAATGTTCCAGTCATACATGACTGAAATACATATTAAAATTAACTAAAATTTCAATAGTGTGTTTTTGGAATTTTTTCATGTGTTATGTGTACCTAAATTTCAGCTATACATAACTAAACAAACATTTTTATTTTATTCTTTTTTCATTTTTTATGTCCAAATTAAATGCTCATGTAGTCAAAGAAACCTTGAGAAATGGGGAAAGACTGGGATTGAGACTTGAGAAAGTGATAATAACTAGTAATAAATTCCAACTCTTTTCCTACTTTTATGATCATAATATAGTTGAAAGGCTTTTCAGCAAATCAGTACTTCCCCAAACTTTTGCATTATTATGTTGGTGTTGTGTTTAAGTTTTTTTGGCTCACACAAATAAACATTCCTAACGTTTGAACAAAGTCTAGTCTCGACAATTGCCTTTCATGCATGTTCCCTGCATCTTTACTGATGGTTAGTGGCGGAGGCAAAATTTTCACCAAGAAATTTTATTATGTACTATATATAATAGAACGGAATACGAAAAGAGATACAAAATAACTTTACCGTTAAGGTTTCCTTTTTCAACATCTATTCTATATACATACAATATAATTTTAACATTATATGTATAGTTGATTCTCAGAACCTTTGGACGAACCCCTCCTAACCCTCTTCCAACGATATTATATATCAGTTGTGTATTATACACAATTATTTGTAATTATCTTATAAAATAAATTGATAATATAAATTTTTTACACTGTCAATGCATATCACAAATTATTTTTTTGGATTATATGGCTTTGTTGGTTTTTGATGTGACCTTGTGTGTTGAACAAAACACTTGTGCTTTATAATCACGATTCACTTTTTTTCTTGAAAGACTTTGATTTGTTTGTAGTGAAATAAAAGTGTTAGATTCAAAGCTCAAAATTGCATTATATTATTCATTACCTGTCTTATATATGAAGATGCCATGAACTTTAATTTTAACAGAAGTTGTACTTGTTGTCACCAAAAAAAAACATTCTTTTAAAAAACATTTATAATATGTGTATAACTATGTGTATATATCAATTGGATAAAGTAAACAGTAAATTTTGCCGACTGTGTGTAAAGATACCATAAATAATTTTAATGGAGCGATAAAAAATAGAACTTTACCTTTTAGTTAAAAATCACATCATTGTTTAATAATGGGCTAAAATTTATTTGCACCTTGTATTTACACCAAACTTAATAGATACATGACATTGGAAACAATCTCTCTACTTCTACTAGATGGTGATAACGTATGCAAAATACTCTATTCTCTGCAGTCTGCTTAGGGAATTACATCAAATATGTTGTTATTATTGATACTATTGTTGTTAATAGATACTCGCATGACATGTAATTGTGTATAGAATTAGTAGTACTTAACGACGATTAATTAATTAATCCATACTCTTACTTTATTATGTTACTTAATCATGATTAAGTTGAATCGATTTGATATAAATATTCGATACAGTCATACTCATGCAGATAAATATTTATCTTAATATGGTGCTAAACTACAATTAGGCAAACCAAGGTGGCAAGTTTTGAGTTAAGGATCGATATAGCAGGTTGGCAAAGGGCACATGACAGGATGTGAATATTACATACTGATAAGTATTTACCTTAATGATGGTGCTAAACTAACAATTAACCAAACCAAGTTTGAATTATAAGCTAGCATTGCTTGTAGGGAAGGGCACATGACAAAATTTTGTTAAGTTCCTTTGCAACAAGGCAAAGACAACATAGTACAACTAATGCAGTATGTGTTTTTTGCTTTGACTCACAATTATTGGTCACAATTAATGTGGACAATAATCTGCACAAGGCAATAAAGAGAATGATAGAGTTGACATAATTGAAAAGTTTTTCTCTCATCCCATTCAAAGTAGTAGTTTTTTTTAGGTATTCGGTATTCAAAATTTACTGATCTGAGTACTTTGAATACGTGTCAAGTAGGGGTGACAAAATTAATAAGTACATAAAAATATATGTAACCCGCCTAATCCGTGAATGATCCGTTTGTTTATTTAATTCAGTCTATTTTGATCTGTGCAATTCAACACATCTAAAAATCAGAACATTATATCCAATCACTTAGAAAATGAGTTGGTCTTGAATTTTTGAATCGGCTTGCCCCATAAGCAAATATTCCAGGGTAAAATTTGTTACACTTGAAGTTATGCTCATGGAGCAAGCGAGGTCAAAGTTCAAGATCACCAATCGGTCACCTCCAAGGTCATTCTTGTAAATCACCTGATTGAGCTTATATGGGTTAAATATTTATCCAGAGTGACCTATGAGAAATCTTAGCTTTTTTGTATGATATGTTGTATAAAGACATAATAATGAAAAAAACATTATCAGTTTCCATAGGTAATTAAACATACTTTTAAGAAAACAAACAAAAAATTAAGAATTGGTAGTAGTTGCGAATTGATTTATGACTCATTATTTGTCCATTTTGATCCAACTCATCACAACCGAAGTACTTCCTCCGTTCGCTTTTATTTGTCACTTATTTTCTAATTGAATTTACATTTTTACTTGTTATTTTCGACATATCAAGAAATGACCATCTTTTTTTTCTTCTTATTTTATCCTTAGCATTAATTTCTTATTCTCCAAACTAATTTCAAGCCACAATAGTAAACAACAATTAATAGAGATATTATAGTAAAATAGCCATGTTAATAATTAATTTTTTAATGAATGTACCAAGTCAAAATATGACAAGTAAAAGTGAACAGAGGGAGGGAGTAGCTTTTGAGCTTTTCAATGACCTATAACTTTATTAACTTAGCTCATTTGGCCCGCTCATTAGATACACTAAATTCAACTTAACCCGTTCATTTGACACCTATAACATCAAATACACTCACCGGAAAATAAACATACTCAACGCTCGAATTCAAAACTTATAATTATTCTTAACTATCCCACCCTCAGCTGTCATGAGTGGTCCATTCAATGTGTTGGATTATGAACAAACAAAGAAACCAAATGCCAGTTTGTCACCCCCCAAAAATGGCAATGGACAGCATGAGGCTATTTGCCAGACGAGGAGTTAAGGCAGGAAGCATAGAAAAGAGAACATTGGAACCTTGACTATGCTTTTCTTGCCTATCAAGATCTAGCTCCTCTTTAAGCAATTGTAGCTTTCTCTTTTAACTTCTCAGTAAAAAGCGGATTCAAAATTTAAAGTTTATGAATTTCTATAACGTTTTTAAGTTAATGTACGATAATCACTAAATTCACAGTCAAATGTTTAGTAAAAAAATTTCTTTCTCTGAACTCCGCACATAGCAGGAGCTTAGTGCACCGGACGACCTTTTATTTGGTAGAGAGTTTAATAGATATGTAGAATTTGAGCAAAAGCTACTGAATTCCTGTAAACCGGCCTTCGAGAAGATGGATGCACAATTATCATTAAATCATAAACATTACATAATTATATATAAAAAAATTAATATGATTTAGTGTAAATATGAAAAAAGTTTTTATTCATTTCTTGCTATCACAAAAGAATAAAACCATTGAATATCAATTAGCAATTAGTTTATAAGCATCTTTTAGCTTACTATGTTTTGGTAACCACAAAAATATTGTTTAGTCAGTGCTTCTGAATCAAAATCATCCAAAAGTCATAAATTGTCACTTCTAACTTAACGTTTTAGAGTTTATAAACATTTTTAATTTAACCAAAACTTTTATAATATCTTTTGTAATTTTTGAAATACTTCTACTAAAATACGAGTAACTTTTAATAGTCCTATATTATCTTTCATCATTGGTCCTTGTTTATAATGTAAAATACTTTTAAATTTATATGTTTTTGTGAATAAGTTTAAGACAGAAAAATAGTATCATTTTTTATCAAACACACTAACTGCTTATTATCAGTTTCAACGCTTTTATTCAAACACACAATTATTTATTTTGAAAAAAAAAATTTAACCCCTAAGAATACTTTTTCAACGTTATCAACTACTTTTCATCTGTTAATCCAAATGTAATTATAGTAGTTAAAAATTAAATAAAAAGGAACTAACTATCTCTAAAAGTTAAAACAAAAAGATAAGTTGCAGCAGCCATGTGTTAGTCATTCAAACTCTTAATAAAATAAAAAATTGAAAAGATTTAAAATTTTACAAAAAGGACAGATATTATTTTGGTAATGTAATTAATTAATTAGATACAACCACCCCTCCAATATTTTTTTTATGACAAATACAACCAAAAGAAACAAAAGAGAAACATAATGATTTGTTTGTTATCTGATCTCGTACATAATCATATCCTAAAATAGCCTGGCCATTTTCATACTTCCCCACCAAATAATTAATGAATTTAAGATTAATATGAATTGTAGTGTGGACGATTGCAATTTCTTCATTTTTAATAGAGATTTTGAATTTTAATATCTGATAACGAAAAAAATTGTTGGGCATGTTGTTATCAGAAATGAATCTTACAATATGCGAATCAGTTATTAAGTTGATCTATATTTCTCTCAAATATAAATACAATCATCTTCTCCTTTCTTTTTTTTCTATGGTTTAAAGCGCGAATCTATCATTAAATTCACCGATATTTCTCTTAAATATAAATAAATGTTTTCTTCTCTCTCTTTTTTTTTGGTTTAGCTATATTTATATTGGTTTAAAAAATTAATGTGTTTTTTTTAAGTTTAACTAAATAAAAATAAAAACTTGATAAAAGTCTTTTAATAAGAAAATATTTAAAATTCATTTCTCTATTAAATACTAATAATAATAATAATTACAAAATGAACTTGGACACTGTTTTTTTTCTTTCATAATTTAACACCCAAAATCTCTTTTAAAAATAAAATTTTGCCAAATACAACTTGTACTTCATACTAAAAATACTTCTCAAATGAATTGATCAAATATAAAATATGAATATCCAGCACCCAAGGTGTGACCTAGTTGTTCAATGAAGTTGGGTTGAGCACCATGAGGTCTCAAGTTCAATTCCCAACAGAGACAGACACTAGGTGTTTTCTTCCCATCTGTTCTAGCCTTGGTGGACAGAGTTACCTGGTACATGTTGCTGGTGGGAGGTGGCATGTATCCCATGAAATTAGTCGAGGTGCGCGCAAGCTGGCTCGGACACCACGGTTATAAAAAAAAAAATATGAATATCCAAAAAAAAAATTACTAATATTAAGAAGTTTGATCAAATACGCTCTCAATTTGATGTGGTAAATAGTTTTTACTCCCTCTGTTCATTTTTACTTGTCATATTTTGACTTGACACGTCATTAAGAAAACAATACTTCCTCCATCTCAAAATAGTTGATAGGCTTAGATTTTGCAAAATTCTTAAGAAAAAATTAATTAGGCTTGCTATTTGACTAATATATTTTTTATTGATTCTTTAATCTTTACCTGTTTACGTGCCTCTTAATTCTAGAATAATTAATGTTAAGAGTAAAGTTGAAAAAAAATAATTAATGTTCTATTGATCTTTGAAACTGAAAACTATTCTGAGAAGAGAACTCCCTTCGTTCACTTGTCATTATTTTTCTAATTGGATTTCTATTTTTACTTGTCACTTGTGACATATCAAGAAAAGACAAAAGTTTTTTTTTTATTTTACCCTTATCATTAATTGCTTATTCTCCAAACTATTTTCAAGACATATTATTCTAAACATCAATTAATAGGAGTAGTATGGTAAAATAGTCATATCAATAATTGTTTTCTTAATGTGTGTGTCATGTCAAAAAGTGACAAGTAAAAGTGAACGGAGGGAGTATTTTAGTAAATATGCCAATTATTTTAAGGCGGAGGGAGTAATTGATATAGCTATTTCACTTCACTACCCCTATTAATTGATGTTTAATATTAATTTTTGAAAAAAAACATTTGAGGAATAAGTAATTAATGCTAAGGGTTATTTGAGAAATTATTTTTTATCTTTTTTTGATATGTCAAAAATGATAAGTAAAAATGAAAATTCATTTTAGAAATGAGTGACAAGTAAAAATAAACGGAAGAAGTATTTATAATTCTAGTGCAAGACACTCGAAATAATTAAATATCATACCCTAACTTAAAAGACAAAAAAAGGCTAATCCCACCCTAATGGACTTCTAATCCACTTAAATCTTGTCACATATAAGTACACCATTCCAAATTTAAAACTAATTATCTTGACTGATGGGACCCACATGTTCACCATGAACAAGACCACAAAAAACCCATTTGGTCCAACAATGAAACCCACATAAAAGTCTAATCCCTAATGCACAACGTACAACTCAGCCAATGCAACAGTTCCTCTTTTTACTCAATGTTTATATACACGTTTGCCGTTGGATAACGACACAAATTATATTGACGGCGTCACGTCCTTCTATAAATTCCTTTCTTTCCTCTTTTTTTTTTTTTTTTTTTCTGCGTGTTTGATATCCGCATTAGAATATCTTATTGGGTTCGAAATTGAGAGGGCGTAATGCAGAAGTTTATAGTTGAAAATCATTAAGACGATGAATCAGATAACAAAAATACTAAACTAAAAATAGATATTATTATTAAATGGTTTGACCAATTGACCTATATATGAAAAATTAATATTAAAATATTATAAAACCTATAAGAGAAAAATCTCCCCTAAATAGGACTCTTTGAGGATTTCATTATGGATGTTATTGTGTTATGGTATGAGAAGAGGGGGTTTGTATTCATACAGGTCCAAAACTTTTCCTCTAAGCAAAAATAAATCAAATATGGTAGAGTTTTATATTTTTCTTTTAGGAAAAATAAAAGTAATTATGGTATTACTTTTATTTTCCTTTAAAGAAAAGTAAAACTTAAATTTGATAAGAAAATCAGGACAGAAATCCTAACATATCTGATTAAATAAGAACTTACGTCGAGACTCGAGAAATTTCACATTTGGAGTAAAAGCTCTCTAACAAAAGAAACTCCGCACCCAAAGGACCCTAAATCGAGAGGCATAATATATAAGCACGCCCTTTAACTTGCCCTAAGCCAACATCTACGTCCTCCAATTTTGGGTGTGCATAAGCAAATACTTAAATTTGTATAAAGATAAATAAGTAGATACACGCATCCTACGTGACAACTACATGAGAAACTCACGTGAATTGTGGCATAGATGACATGTAGAACACGTGTATCTACTTATTAAGTATTATATAAGTTTAAGTATCTACTTGTGCATACATAGAACTATAGAGCATAAATGTCAGCTGACACCTAACTAAAAGGCACATTTATGTTTTATATACTAAATCCAAATATCTAAAGGATCGTTTGATACGTAGACTAAATTATTTCAAAATTATAGTGCTGCGATTATAATATCTAGACTAATTTATACCATATGAGACTTGGTATAATATAATACAATGTTGAATAAGATAAGTGAGATATCCCAAGACTAATTTCGGTATTAGATTTATATCATATTTAGCTGATGATGTAAATTAATCTTGGGAGAAATTTATACCATCAACCAAATATAATATAAGTTTAGTTCCAAACTTAATCACCTGATATTCACCTTATCTCGCATACCAAACGGCCCCTAAAAGACTACGTATCACTCCGCCACAACCTCTTGGTCTATAAATTCCTCTCATCACTTCCAAACGAGTTGTTTATCTCCCTTTTGTCTCCATTGAAATTTTCTGTTTCCTTCTTCAAAATCTCAGCGATTTGTTTTCTTAACGATTTTTCACTGCATTTTCTCTCGTTTTTTTTGAATATGTAAAGAGAACAGAGCAAAGCAAAAAATTGTTGTTCTGGACGCCATTTTTACCTGTGAGTTTCAGATGATTATCAGCTCCGGCCAGTAGCTATTTCAAAAATATACCGGCGATTCGAAGTATTATTGAAGATTTTTTGATTCGACGTCGGATTTTTTCGCCGTTATTTGATTTTAATTTGATATTTCAACAATTTTGGTTAACGATTTTTCACTGCATTTTCTCTCTTTTTTTTTTTGAATATGTAAAGAGAACAGAGTAAAGTAGATTATTGCTCTGGACGCCATTTTCACAAGTGATTTTCAGTTGATTATCAGCTCCGGCCAGTAGCGGCCATTTGAGATATGAATTTTCCTTCTCTATTTAGAGAGTGGGAGCCATTTTTTATTTTTTGAACAGCGGATTTTCCAGTATTTTCGCTGTTATTTGATTTGATTAGATATCGGAACAATTTGCTTAAAGGATTTTCCTCTGCAGTTTCTCTTGTTGAATATGTAAAAGGAACAGAGCAAAGCAGATTATTGCTATGGACGCCATTTTCGCCGTGATTTTCAGTTGATATTAGCTAAAGTAGCTATTTAATAAGGTATGAATTTTTCACTCCCATCTATTTCACTCCAGTTTATGTGGATGTTGTTGCTATTTAGAAAGATTTTTTTGTCTATTTTTAACAGGATTTTTCAATTTTTTTCGCTGTTATTTGATATGATTTCGGAACGATTTGCTTAAGGATTTTCCACTGCATTTTCTCTCGTTTTTTTTTTCGAAGGGAAAAGGGTTCGAAATATACTCAAATTTTGATAAAAATTATTGTAACACGTCTGAACTTTGCGGAGGTGCTATGACCCTCATACTATTTATTAGTGTATTTTAGTGACATTTATTTATACAACTGGACCTAGATGTGAATACACGAGTACTGAGCGCGTGACTGAGTTAGTGGTTCAGCTAAGCAAATAAAGATCATAAAAATACATAACTAAATAATCCAGGAAAGTCATGGAACCCCAGCAAAATTTAAACATGTTACAACAAATTTCTTTAAAGTTTGAGTATATTTTGAACTCCTCTCCCTTTTTTTTTGAATATGTAAGAAGAACAGAGCAAAGTCCACTTTATTGTCACTGTTGTATTGTATTTTAGAGAGTCAGACCTGTTTTTATTAGATATTTTAGGGGGTTAATTTGTGACTTTAAGTACTTAATTTAATTTCTTACTCCCTCCGTTTTTATTTACTTGTTACATTTTAAAGTTGTACACTCCTTAAAAAGCATTAACTAGAATATAATTTGATTAAATTACCCTTATTTATTATTATCTATCTTTATTTAATGTTTCTCTTTTTTACACTATATTAATATTTCTCCATATTTTTTACTAAAAGTAAAAGTGGAAACAGACAACTAATTATGCCTATAAAATAACAAGTATTAAGTAATATCCATTTTTAATAAGGACGACAACTAATTAGAACGGAGGGTGTAATATCTTAATTTATTTTTGAGTCTAAAGAATGTATGTTCGAATTCACGTAAACAAAGGCAAAAACACAGTAGTTTGAATCTCGTATGTTAAATTCAGTCAGAAAAAAAAAATGAAACGGAGGAAGTACTATGGGTTCATTTCGTACGCGAACTAAATTATTTTGAGATTATAATTTATCTCATCTTGAAGATTAAATAAAATAAGCTCAAGTTTAATATTTGATGAGATAAGATAAGATATCCATTAAGCCTGAGATATCACATGTTATCCGTGTACCAAACGATCCACAAATGCTACAATATTATAACTACTCCTTTTTTTCACTATTTTTTTAGGAGTAAGAAGTACACATACATCGTATACTCCTAAGATCTCAGTTATAAAATTACATGGAGTATGTTGTTATTCTTATCGATGAAAGTTCAAATAAATTCCTTCCCCCTAGCTCCTCTAGTTCCTCTATCAATAGGGGCAGATAAAAAGAGTTAATCGATTGAATATTACTAACTTGTTAATCAATTGAATATTACTTTCTCCGTCTCAATTTATGTGGTATATTTTGCTTTTCGATATTCAAATATATCTATGTTTGACCGTAATTTTTTTTATATATGTTTTAAATATTTTGAGTAGTTAATTATTGTGACTTATAGTACTTTCTATGTAGTTTCTAAATATAAATTTTATTTCAAAAAAATTAAAGATTTCATGTCCAAATTCATGTCAAACTTACCTTGTTTGAATCTCGGGAAGCAAAATATGAAAACCACATCATATCATATGGATTAGAAAGTCCGATAAAAAAACAATAAAAAAAGGATTGGAAAGGCTTGAATGGATGACTTCCAAGGCCAGGGCTCGATCCTGCATAATTCAGACCAACGAGTATCTGTTTAATTTACTTAATGCACTCACAAGCGTTCGCATCACTGCCCTAGTTTGGTTGTTAAAGGCACAATTTAAAGAACAACTTACTCTGTTGACGTAATATTCATTCATAGTGGTCAGGCGAACAGTTCTAAAGACGGAGGGCCCTAAGAAACCCAGAAAGAAAAAAACCAATATAGGAACCACAATCAAGAAAGAATAAGAATAAAAAGAATTGCTTAAATAAGATAATCGTCATAAGACTTTTTTTTTTTAGTATGCCACTCTGCGAGCAAGGAGTGCCACGAGCGAGCGGAGTAAAAAGAAAGCAAGGGGACTTCTTCTCTGTTTTTGAAGAAAAATCTTATGCCACATAAATTGAGACGGAGGGAGTACTAACTTTCAATAAAGTTGTTACTCCAGCTATTTTTGGACCACTAAACTACACTTTTTGATTCGTTTGGGTGTTGTTATTTATTTTTTGGTTAGTTCTGTGAATAAAAAAGAGTACGGAATTGTTAAACACAGAGTTTTGTCTGTTTGTCCATTCAATTGCCCCTTTCAAAGGTGGACAATTGCTCATTCATTTGCACAGTGATTGGTCATTCATTCTCCAAAACACATTTCATACATCCTGCCTTTGCCTACTTCTGCTACTGCTACTTAATTCCTTTTCCTCTCTCTCTCTCTCTCTTACTTGTCTCTACTTGCTTTAATTAGTTTCTCTGTCTACCATGCTATGTCCTTGTTTCCTAGTGTTTTCAATGTATAGGAGTATATAACTAGAATGACTCGTCTAGTTGGAAACAAGCTATATACTCCCTCCATTTAAAAAAAAAATGATCTAATTTGATTTGACACGGAATTTAAGAAAATAAAAAAGACTTTTAAATCATGTGGTCATAAATTAAAGTTATGTCAAATGTATCAAAATGTCCTTTAATCTTGTGGTCTTAAACATATTACGTGAAAAGTTGGAATTAAAGTATTGACAAAAAAGAAAAGGGTCATTCTTTTTGGAAAAAAAAAGAAAAAAAGGACAGGCCGGTGCACTAAAGCTATCGCTATGTGTGGTGTTCGGAGAAGGGCCCCACCACAAGGGTGTGTTGTACGCACCAGACTAAAAAAAAAGGGTCATTCTTTTTGAACCAGACTAAAAAGAAAAGTAGGTCATTCTTTTTTAAATGAAGGGAGTAACTAATCTTGGAATAAGTTATTCTGTGATGTCATCGCAATTAAATAGGGGATAAATTCATTCTGAAATTAATCTCAGGATTAGTTATCTCTTATCCCTTGTAACAAAAACGAGTCCGCAGAGTATAATGGATCATTTGGTAATACCGAATAAGAAAAATAATTCCAAGGTAAAGTTTGGTATATGGTATTAACTTTATCTCATATTTGGTATATGGTATTAACTAATTCTGAAACTATTTTATTTCATCATTCGTCCTAAAAAGTAGAATTACTATCCCATATAAAAGTATCTCTATTTATCCCATCTGATGTGTCAAACGTTCTCTAAATTCTTTAAGGACAGAAACAATAAACTTTGAGATATTATGATGAAAAAAATAAGGATAAAATTACAAATGACCTTTTAGAAACGCCAATTCTCGCACTTTGTTTTTGTTAAAGATTAAGTGTTACGTACTAACGATTTAAAAAAAAAATATTATTTAATTTATTAGATCACTCATAAAATAATTAAAGATATATTTTTATATTCATAAATCTAATAAAAGTAATAATTAATTTGATATTATAAGCTAAAATAAATTTTATATTCCTTTTATATATATGTTCTCCAATATATTGTCCTTTTCTATTTAGAAAAAAATCCTATTTTTCTTGCCCTTGTTGAACAAGTTAGCATAATGGTCCCAATCTTTACAAATGTCCTTGCAGCATGTTAATGATTGACTTGTTGAATTTCTTTTCTAGTTCATTTCAATTTTTTCTTTTTATTTATCACTTTTTGTTTGATACCCGTTTTAAAGTTTATCTAATTTGGATTCGCGTAGGAAGTCCCACTTTTGGAGTAAAGCACTTTCTACTAAATGAAATTTCATATTAAGGTTCAAACCCTGAAACCTTTGATTAAAAATGGACTAGTACTTAACTACTTATATCACTCCATCGCAATATTTGAAGGTTTTTCTAGTTCATTTTAACCTAAAACTTCAATGGAAGATAATTTCAGTAATTTTTCCTTTTATCTATATGTCCTTCAATATATTGTCCTTTTCTATTTAGGAATCCTGTTTTCCTTGCCCTTCTTGTAAGTATAGTGGTCCTAATTTTTACAAATGTCCTTGCACCCAATTATAATGATCATTGACGCGGTATAGCATGTTAATAATTAACTACTTGAATTACTTTTCCGGTTCTTTTTAACTTTTTTGGTTTTCATTCGATATTCTGTATCCATTTTGAGCTTGATTAGTTCATATTCGCATCAGAAAGTCTTATTTGGGGTAAAGCACTTCATACCAAATACGTCTCGCTCAAACTCGAGATCTCTGATTAAAGATGAAAGAATAATTATCAATCCGCCATTACCTTTGGTGGTTCATTTTAACGTTAAACTTCAATGGATCAATTTGGAATCATTCCTTGTAAATCAGTCCTTAAATGTCAAAATTGTAGACGGATTTACATAGATTTTGAATAGTTTTGACACCCTTGGATATACAATATCTAAAGGTTATCCAGCTTTTCTTTGTTAAATAATAAGTATCATTTGTTATTTAATGTTTTTACCTTAAAAAGATTGTGACTGAAAATAAATGCATATTCTCCCAATATCTTGAAATATATCAATATCAGTACAGCTCTACATTATCATTAAAGGAAAGTTTTTTTTGTAATTTAAATTTGAAATGAAAGATCTAAACTGATCCTTGCAACAAAAACACACAAAATGCATATCATAAATCAGTGTTAAATATGATTTTTTATTTATGTTTCATGATTCATTTGCACTTGAGCCGAGGGTCTTTCGGAAACAGCCTCTCTACCTCCCCGAGGTAGTGGTAAAGTCTGCGTACACTCTACCCTCCCCAGACCCCACGTGGAATTACACTAGGTATGTTTTTGTTGTTGTTGTTTCATGATTCATTTGTATTTGATTTGCAGTTAGAAGAATAAAGGAGAATATACGGAGGGAAAAGGATTACAAAAGAGAAAGGAAGATGCTGACATGTATTACATGTAAACAAAAAGTTGAAGATGATGGTGGAGAAGAAGGTATTCGTGGGTCTCCCAATACTAAAGATTCTGTCAAAAGCCTGACTGCACAGGTTCTAACCTTACCAACTATATTCCTGTTATCTGCCTTGGGTTGGTTTGCATGCGCACTTCATTATCTTTTCTAGTTTCCTACTGGTGTTCGTACTTGTTTTGGAGCTCGACTAATCTAGAAGTTCCACATTGAGAGTTAAAAGAGTTTCCTATCAAAGGCGACTCCATATCGAGAAAGCAAATTCGAAACCTTTGATTAAGAATGGAGTACTTACCACCCCACCATTACCTTTGGTTATTGCACTTCAATTATTTTATTACTAGACTAGATAATTATGTTCAACAAGATTAGATATATAAAAAGAACTTAAATATTTTGCTTCTACAGTAATTTAAGTGGATCCAGTGTAAGTTATATCAGTAAAGGTAAAATGTGAGTGTTAAAATTAAGTATTGTTTCTACTTAGATAGATTTAAAAGAACCAAATGTCACACTGTAGAGAACCGAGGACATGATGTTAAATAAGGGGGTGGGGAGGACTCGAATTAGGGTAGTAGGTTAGAAGGTAGTAGTGCGTTGTTGTCCTGTTATCCGTTCACATTAGTAGTCATATGCTCCTGTAGTTTCTTGTCCTTCGATTTCTGTTACCATACATCGATTCCTTGTACCTCGAGTTTGCGTACACTCTATTCTCAGATCCCATATTGTGGGACTACACTAGATATGTTATTGTTGTATTTTTTTCTGTGACATATGTGTAAACAAAATCTAAATAGATGCTTATAGGAGAAATTGTTCCACTGTGGTTCAAGTATCTATTGGTCACATGTTACATCTTTCCTGCATGGATTTGATCAAATTTGCTACCGGATTTTCTCAGAACCTTGAGATATTATATCTCTAGTTCATCATCTTATCAAGAACCCATCTTCCTCATTATTTTTAGCAGGCTCATAAAATGAAGTCCCTTAAATTTTTCAATAAGTTTTATTTAGATATTTGAATTATGACGTATTTTAATTGAGCACCTAAACACAAGATAACTTGTTCTTATTAGATACTTCCAACTCATATTTTATAAAAAAATTTTTGTGTGTTCACAGCCCATTAAGTTAATCACATATAATATGCCTCCTCTTTTAGTTATATACATCAACATCAGTTGAAACTTGCATGAGGTTTTATGGCTTAATGAAGCTAATGCATACAATTAAAACAGGTGTCATATTTGAAGTGGTTAGTTTGTTTGCGTAATAGTCGTTTGAGACACAAGCGGAGTGTCTAATATGAATAGTTTATCATGTGTTTAGCTGTTCAATCAAAAAATGTCATAGTTCGAGTTATAAATGAAATTTACTGGCAAGTATAAGGGGGTGTAGATGTATTCTGCTGTTTAATAAGATCTGGTAGCTAGACTGGCTTGAGCAGTGAGCACTTTGATTATTCCATCGAGTACCTAACTTAGACGTATCGTGAAATTCTGCTCACCAATGTTTAAGTAGATAGAAAGAAATCATCCAGTGTTTCTTGTTTCTATTAGAATTTGACCTCTGGATTTTCGTCAACTTCATTGTCTGCTAGGCCACACTTGCCTTCCATTTTCCTCAATTTGATTGTTTAGACTTAATACTCAATACTCTATATATTTACCATTATGAACCTTTTTATTTTAATCATTTGCAGATTAAGGATATAGTATTGAAGGTCTCTGGTGCTTATAGGTGCAAGTCAAGTATGCCTACCAACAATTACAAGAAAGGGCATGGACCATATCCATATCCATATCCAGAGTTTGGTGCAATCACTGAGGGAGTTTTATACAATCACCAAACAGGAAGTTCAAATTCTACTCCAGCTTGGGATTTTACAAGTACTGGTCATCTCCAAACACCAGCTAGGACTGATTCTAGATTAAGTGATGTGATGCTGGAAGATGAAGAGGAGGCTAAAGAATGGACAGCACAAGTGGAGCCTGGAATTCAGATTACTTTTGGTCCTCTACCTCATGGTGGAAATGATCTTAAAAGAATCAGATTTAGGTATCTATTCATCATCTCTTACTCCCCCTCCCTCCCCTCCTTCATTTAACTCCCTTCGTTTCTATTTGTTTATCTGGTTTTGACTTGACACGGAGTTTAAGAAAGTAAATAGGACTTTAAAATTTTGTGGTGTTAAACTAAAGATATGTATAATGTACCAAAATGTCCTTTAATCTTGTGGTCTTAAAACTTTCACATGGAAAGTTATAATTAAAGAGTTGCCAAAAATGGAAAGTGACATTCTTTTGAAACAGACCAAAAAAAGTAAGACAAGCAAATTGAAGCGAAGGGAGTATATGGCAGTGTTTTGCAAGGTGCGGAATTTAAGAAAGAACAAAGATCTTAACTACATATCTGAAGTATCCATAGAACTTGTGGTCTTCAATAAGCTATGATATTTCTATAGCTATAAGAGCATGTCCTTCAGGGTAAAATTGAAAGTTTAAAGTTAGACAATTTTTAAATACAGAAAGATATCATTCTTTTTAGAATAGATCGAAACGGAAAAGGTGGCTTATAAAATGGAACAGAGAGAATCTCATTTTATACTAGTAAATTGAAGAATATGGGAAACATGATACCAATCTTCTCTGAATAATGCTGATAAATGGATAATAAAGATTCATATAACCAAATCCCAGCTAGCTTGGAATAGAAGCGTAGTTGTTGCTCTTGTTGAAATGACTATTTTATTGTTCGACATTAATTTTGACTTATTACTTTTATTTGAAGTCGGGACGTGTTCAACAAATGGCAAGCTCAAAGATGGTGGGGTGAAAATTATGACAGAATTATGGAGCTTTACAATGTTCAAAGATTTAATAAGCATGCTCTTCACACACCCTCACAATCTGAGGATGGGGTATGTCTGCTTCACCTTCTTCTAATTTATTTGTTTAATCTAGATCACCAATTATACATCCATGTACATTAGATTAAATTATACTCATGAACAGCCATAGTTCATCGATGCATCTACTTTTTATAGAAAGTAAGAATTGGCTCTACTTAACTCTTAGTTCAACTGTTAAAAGTGGACAGTTAAAGAAGGTCATTTTGAAAACCATCAACTTTGTAAGTGAATCTTATCGTTGAATGTCATGTTCGTTCTACCTTAAAACCACTTAAACTAGATACAGCTCGAGTTGTTCAACTCAATTAGCACTGGACTCATTAGGTATTTGAAATTATGAATTCAGAATCTAATCTTTGTTCAAATTCTAGTGGTTTTTTAAATTTATATCTATGTTCTATATCGAAGATATTGGGTTCAATTGAACCCCTCGAGTAATGGCTACATCAGCCTCTACCTCCATTACTTTGTCAATTAGCTACTCAACAACAAAGATCCAATACACATAGTTTTACTTATAACTCATCATAACGCGCAAGTAATTGAAATTTAAGGTCTTTTTCTGCAGAGAGATTCAAATTATTCTTCAAGGCCTGGATCTGCAAGGGAATTCCAACAATATAATGCTGGATTAGGTGCTCATGTTCCTAGCTTCCGAAAGGGTAGTGGGGCATCAAGAACGACTACTTCCTCTAGAGACGAGGCTTCACTTTCTGTAAGTAATGCTAGTGACATTGAGTCAGAATGGATAGAACAAGATGAACCTGGAGTGTGTATAACCATCAGACAATTAGTTGATGGCACTAGAGAGCTACGTCGCGTCAGATTCAGGTATTTCACAGCTATTGCTTTATTTCGTTCTAACGTGCCACATTAGCTCAACTGAACATAAGATGAAGCATAGGAAATCTGGTGTAAACATTTCTTTGATCAGTCCTTTCTACTTCCAAATAAATGAAAAGAAAAACAGAATTACTTTTTCTGATTCATCTCTATCATATCCTTTCTTTTGTAACAGAAATGTCACTTATCTTTTGCTATTTCACTCGTAAGGCCACTCAAGCCGGATGGTGATATATCCAGCCACTTTTTAATGACGTGTTCTGCCTATAATCTGTTTCAAGTGTTTCCTTATACCATGTTTTACTATGCACCAACTTGGTTTACTCAGTTTCATCTTTTAAAGTGACTAATAGAGTGTATACTTTACCTCTCTGTACCTTTTTCATCTCTAGTGTTTGGTACGAGGGAAGTCATTTCTGCTATTCTTTTCCTGAGAGTCTGGATAAGTTCGCGTGTTAATAGTGCAAGTTATTGGATTTCTTGAAAGATGCTTACACAAATTTGTGTAGAACATCCATAAAGGTCATTGCAATTTCAACTGGCATTTCTCTAACTTGTTCTTCATATACTCAGCCGCGAAAAATTTGGAGAGGTGCACGCGAAACAGTGGTGGGAGCAGAACTGGGAGAGAATACAAGCACAATACCTTTAGAATCATGCCTTCCCTATTAAATTATCAGCATTTTCCACTAACTTATCAGGATATTCAGAATGGAGTATTTGTCATCCGCGAAGCAAAGTGCAAATCATTTTCCGTGATATGATTGGTGACAGAGGCCGAGCTAGGATCTGAACCTTATTGGTTCTAAATTCCACGATAGCGACATCAGATGTTATTTACTAGGTTCGGAGTTAAATTTTGTGCACATTTAGTGGATATTAATACAATATCTGGACTAAAGCTATTGGATTCAACTGAACCTGTACGTAACCTTCTAGCTCCGGCTTGTGGATGAGTCTGCACCATTTCTGGTGATAAAAGAGACTAAACTAAGTTCAATGTTTAATGTATATATTCTTCAGTAGGTAATGATTCCATTCCACGGGACAAAAACCAAAATTTTCATGGCATTTCTTAATCTCTGATTATATACTTGTCTGCTCCAAATCCTTTGGTTTTGTTTATGCCTTCGTGGATCTCCTAAATTCAATGTAGACGAAATAGATGTTTGATGATTCGTATATAGATAACCTAGTTGTTCCCTGTTATGATCTCAATTCTCAAAAGCTAAAAAGAAGTAATCACAATATTTTTGGCACAATTTTCTCATATCATATTGACTGAAATGAAATGATGTTTACAACTAATGGAAACTAACGAATAACTGAAAATATGAAAAACTATCTACTCGACTCCATAGATGAGCTTGTAACCTGTAGAATGGAAGAGAATAGAAGAGAATTAGGTTAGAGGATAGAAAGAGAGACTAGAGGATTCAGAAGAGGAGGGAATTTTGGATTATATCAGTTATGCGATAATGCTCTGCCCCATGAGTTAGTAAGGCTTTATAACAGAACTCGTCCAGCTGATTGCATTTGAGCCCTCGGAACTCATTAACTGAATTCTAATCGTGGCCGTTGATTTTAGAGTTAGTTATTTGCCTCGCTGTCTTTCTACCTTCAAACTCAAGTGGCTGCATTCCTTTTATTTCCATTTCTCAGGTCATGAAATTCCCACAATTCGCGCCACCACAGTGCAAATGCCTTCAGGGAATGAGGCAACTCTGTTTCAGCATTGATACTTTGCAACTGTGGTGAATTAATGGCGTCGCAGTGCTATAAAGTTGTTTCTGCAGCTTTTCTAAAAGTGCACGATTTGAAACTCATGGGTTCGTCCCTTTACTATTCTCTACTATAATGTCAAGCCTTGGAGGTGAGATTTTAGAGTTAGATTGACATTCTTTAGTGGCTTTATACATGTCTGCGCCAAATCCTTTTGGGGCTTGTTTTGCCTTTCAGTTCTCCAAATTTCAAATTTTCTGAGCAGAAAACTATCTCTATCTAAATGATAGACTGATTACAGTATATCATATTGCATATTAACACTAATTAGAATTCTCAACAAGATGTAATCCACAATACATTTATTAGCTCAAAGATAAAAGGGGCTATTATTCATGTGGTTTGACATTCAACTATACCGGGTATTACAACATCGAAAGTTGCAACATTTTACACCATAAAGTGCTACTCAAGAGGGGAAAGAAGCGTAGGTAAATACACGGGCATATATGCGCTCAGTATGACATCCAGCCAGCACCAACCCTATCGCGAGGAATCAGCCGCAGTTCAGAGCCATGCTTAAGAAAGACATTACCTGAAAAGCCATTTGAGTTGATATCGAATTAGAAAACCAGATAAACAAATTTGCTACATAGAAGGTCAGCAGCATCTCAGCACTAGATTACTATCAATCATCCTGGTTAATACAGTAAAGAGACAGAATAGGATTCTGGTTCTATAGCAGCTCCGATTCCTTCACCGAGAGCGAGAAGGAAGTCTTATTATAAAACAAACAAGCATTAAAGAAGAGGGTGGGAGTCATTCTCCTTTTCCCGTTCCCGACCCTGAGTGTGGAGGTGTGTAAGCCTTGATCCAGGTCTTGATTGTTTATTCTATTTTGTCAGTTTTAAGTACTAGAATGGGAGTCACGGATATTCAGTCCTAAACTATGTCACCAATTGGTGAGTACACACAACTTCAAAGATAGAGTCAGCCAAGTAAGCAAATGAGAAGTGAGAACCTTGGTCCGAAAACATAAGGATACATAGGCCCCCTTGAAGCAAATTACTTGGTAACTAGGCATTATCGCAGGTTAGAAGTCTAGTTTTTGTCAGCAATAGTCAATTTAAACTTGTCTCCACTTTCCAATGACCCTTAAAGATTTGCGGTCCATGTTTTGACTTTATGGACAATCAAAATACAGCATAGTAGAAATATGCAAAGGGGCACAAGGAAAAGCTAAATCGGAACCTACAAGTATATTACCGTAAATGCAAAAACAAAACATGACCAGACCTTAAACAACTCGGGCACAGAACTCTTCTAAATGACATGGATTTTCAATTCAGATTTCCGTTGCACTCCTAATATCCAGAAAATCCCTATTCTGAATATGCATGTTATACAAATCAACCTCAGGATTTTTATACTATATTTTCTCTGTAATTCACAACCTTTGTAAGAAGTGTCAAGCATGACCGTGCATCCTAAGAGTAATGTTGCTTCTTAGTTGGCAAAGACTGGTAAATCCTCACCAATATTTTGAAAATGTAAAATAACATTTTGGAGGTGTAGGGGCATAAGTAGGAGGTCGTAGATGGCAAAACGGACTAGAATCTGAATTTTTTTTATAACCACTAAAATCTGATTTTGCCTTCTGAAAGTTTTTAAAGAAGGCGGTTGATGTCAGATTCCTCATATCAAGGTTATAGGTGATTAGAGAACAGGGAATGCAGGAAATGTTCTGAAAAGATTTGCAAAACTTGAGACTGTCAGACCATGATGGAGAAAGAAGCATCCTTTCCGCTAATTTATGCACGGTGGAAGTCAAAAAGTAAACTCCCCTAAGTGAATAAAGGTGCTATGAATCGTCAATAAATAGGAAAAGTAAGGTCGTTGCAATAATGATGGAGCCTCTTGGTAAAAGAAATAGATATCACACACATCCGTTCATAAGCTCAGATCCAGAAAGTTACTACATAACTTGAAGAAACAATAACTAAGATCTCGGGCAGATGAAACACCTAACAGTGGCATAGATGCAGTAGTAGATTTTTATCTGGCAACCCAAAAAGTAATCTGGGTTGGCACAGCAGTGTATGAAGAAACATATACCCTTTTAGGTCTGACGCATAAAACACATTGAATTATGCATGAAGAATGCACAAAGCTAACTTAGAAAATTCCCATAAAACAGTTTAAAGGGAAGTGCTCGGAAAACCAACAGATGATAATCTGAGAAGGGGGTTCAAGATGACAACTTCGTGATGAGAAGTTTATTCTAGCACTTCTCATTACAAACATAGATTATTCGAATTGACTCTATTGATTCTTGACTAGTTTCTGTTATTTATCACTATTCATCAACACACTCAAAGCAACTTTGTAACAAATCATTGATTGTCATAAACCTCCTATACAGATTTTGTCAATAATCTACTAAAGAGCTCAAATATATTTCTTCACGCAATCCACGGGTACATGACATTATTTAATGCATTAAATTTTGCTTTCATGTATCCTAATTCACAGATTGTTTATCATCCATAAAACAAATAAACTATCATACATAGGAGGTAACTATAAAATAAACATGTAAAGTATAAAGTTACCAGCACTTTGTTGAGGATTAATACCCACTCCATCTGCAAAATAAGATAAAAAGGCAAGAGAAATAGAGTCAAAAGACATACATTTAGTAAAAGCCCATGTTTGTTTTCTAATTATACAGGCAATAATAAGAAATCAAAATTCCAAATTGCTTTATTTCCTAATCCTCATTAGACTACTACAACAAGAAGATACCTAGTGTAGTCTCACAAATGGGATCGAGGGAGGGTGGTGTGTACTTAGCCAGTGTAGAGATTGTGAAGGTGTAGAGATTGTTTCCGATCTATTTCTCATTAGACTAATGCATAAACAACCATAGTAAAAAATAAACCAAATATATCATTCTCTTCACCACATATAAGGATGATATGTTAAAATTCGCAAACACCATAAACAATTTTCTTAAACATGAACTATTTGCTTTCACTGAGGTGAATTACAGTAATCCTCTACCGGGTTATAGGTGAAACCACCATGCAACTGGAGCAAAATATCACGTCACAAGTTTTAGCACTCAAAGGGCTGTGGTCTAATGATCAATAAAGTGAGCTAAAAATCATAATGTGAGCTTAGACGAAAACACTAGTTAATTTCTTTTGCTCTATCAAGGTTACATGTGCTGGTGGAAGCAAGCAGGTACCCCGTGGAGTGGAATTAGTCGATATACATGCAAACTGACTCGGACATAAGTGTGCAGCTCGACTAAATCCACAGGATACCTGTCACCTCCCAACAACAACAACAACAACAAGTACAGGTAACTCTGTCCACCACGTAAATTTACAAGTTTTATTAGTGCTCTTGATTTGATTCAATCAAAATCCTAGAATTATTAGTTAACCTAAACAATATAAAGGAAATACTACCATTAGTGATAATGGCGCTAGTTTGTGGAGGCACTTTGAATTCCTCCGCGGCAAATTTCAGCACAGCCGTAAACGGAGCAGCTTCCGGAACACTAAAACTGAACAAAAACAAATGTGTGAAAACAAGGTGAAAGGAGAATTTCAGAATATCACAAATATTAACTCTATCCTGGCACAGTTCAAATTTTGCGAGTCACACAGTTTAAGTTTAAGCTGAATTTAGACATAAAATATTCAAATCTTTCGAAAGAAAATTTATATATTTAAAACTACGTAGTATAATTCTAATTTCGAGAGTCAAATAGTTTAAGATCGAGCTGAATTTAGATATAAAATCTTTCAATTTTTTTTGAAATATTTGAAGATATATAACTTGTTTGAATCTACGTGGTACAAGTCGAATTTCGAGAGTCAAACAGTTTAAGTTCGAGCATAATTTAGATATGAAATCTTTAAATTTTTTGAAATAATACATACACTTTGAAAGGCAATTTGGGATCGGAAGTGAGAGTGACTTTGAACGAAACTTTTCCTCCTCCGCCACCACCGCCGCCGGACGCCATTTTTCTATCGGAATGCGACGGAGAAAAGCGTTACGGAATTGGATTTATGGGCGTAGAAAATAAGCAAAAGTACAGCACAGCATAACACGTTGCTCATATTGTGTTCTAATGTAATTGTATATATTATAACCAAGTAAAAAATGGATTGACACTTGACATTTGGTTTAGGGTGGCAGTTGGCGGGTTCCGTCAAATTTGGATGGATCAAAATGGGTCAAGTCCATTCAAATTTATTTGCATAAAAATGGGTTAGCTAATGGGTTATAACTTAACTTGTCTAATTTTTACTACGTTTTAATTATTTTATTTATTTTTTTATAAATTTTTAGCATTGAATAAAATTATTTTTTCTCCATTATGACTATATATAACATATCAATTTAAAAAAATAAAAAAATTTAACAAGATTTCTCAAAAACTATTTCGCGTTATATATCAATCCAATTTTTAACCAGTTGAAACGAATTTGGTTGACATGAGTTAAGTTAATAAAAGGGCAGGTCAATGACCAATCCAAACTTGAACGGATTTGATTGAATTAGGCGAGCTGAGTTTGATTTTGTCACTTCTAATTTGGTTGCACTACAAATATTTTAATTGTTTTCCTAAAAATTTTTTTTTAAAAAAAAAAGAAAAGAAGAAGATGATCTCCCCATCTCCTTATTTTTAATGATGAAAGTAGTTGTTGTTGTTATTTTTTTTAAAAAAAACTAACATGCTTCATTAATCATCGAAGTGTCAATTTATATAACACTATAGCCTAATCAGACATAATTTGCTATCTTAGAATAATAGTCATCATAAAAAAATAAAAAATTGCATACTTACGTACTATAATAGAAAAGAAATTATAATCAAATCAAACTTTATAGCTATGGATCAGAGTGTTAATACCAAGATTAGTTCGCACATTTCAAGTGTGGGCTATTTTTTGAGCAATATCATCAATTTCACAACTTTCTTTTTTTCAAAAATCCTCAATTACTGCATTGTTTCAACATATATCAATTTGAAAATTTTAGTCAGCTGGAATTTATCTTTTGTCAATTGACCATCTATTCTTGATGTTGCTTCCACGACTGATAAGGGCCACGTAATTTGTATATCCAAATTGTACCTCTGAACCATAATTGCTTAGAGTAGTTGCATTTAACAACAAATGTTCCATGTCTTCAACAAATGTTACACGATACCGAAGTTCCTAGGCACAGGTCACTGTCCTAAGGAACACATACTCGTCCCCAGAATAGAAGTGTGCCGTCTTGGTGAAGGTTCAACTCCTTCAATGTCATCATCATGATGTTAGAAAGAAGACATGAATGAGTTAGCCATCCTTTTTAAGCAGGTTTAGTGGCGCGACTTGAAGCATCCCTTCTCTTTGCATAGGGGATTGCCCAACACAATTTCAAGTATTTTCTAACAGAAGTCCATGGGAGAGCTCGTGGGTCCATGTATGATCTATACTAGATCTGACCAACTGCTCATCCTACCTCCTCTAGACTCAAATGTAACCTAAAACAAAAAATGGGACCCCTAGGAGGGCAACTTCCACTCGTTTTGTCACTTTTCCAAACAAACTCTAAGGGCTCATTTGGTCGGGGAACAAGTTATCTCGGGATTGTTATCTCTCCCTCATTGTGGGATAAAAATAACACTATAATCTCGAGATAATTAATTTCGAGACAAGCTATCCCGGAATTTTATATCAACTAAACATGAGATAAACTCATCCTAAAATTAATCTCGAGATTAGTTTTTCCTTATACCTCACACCAAACGAGCCCCTATGCATTCAAGTCTCTATCTGATAGGCTAAAATTGAAAAACCGGCCCACTTTCAGCTATAACCAAAAAAAAAAAAGCCCAGTTTAATGCAGCTGCTAGACCTAGTTCGCCGAAACCCCTTCTATAAAAGCTCCTCTTCCTCCTCCTCCTATCACATCATCTAGGGTTTTTGCTCCCGCCGCCCTTTCAACGGCCGTCATTTTGTGAGCTATTATACTTGTATAGTTTCAGTCAGTTTTTAGCTTAATTTGCGATTGCATTTATACAGGCTTCGCAGTTTATTATACTTTGTAGTTGTAAATTTGCACTTTCGCATATATATAGGCTGCGCTAAATTCACAATTAGTGCAGGCTTTCGGCGATTAGTGCAATAAATTGAAAGCTGAGTTTTATCAGCGGCGGCCAGACAACCGCTGAGATGAATCCACAGATAGGTTCCAATTTGCTCCTGTCTACTAATTTCATCTCACATGTTTGCTTTATACTTGCTATAATAATCATCGTTTTTCGGTTGTATGTAACTGTGATTTTATGAGAGGTGATAGGTATCCCGTGGAATTAGTCGAGGTGCGCAAAAGCTGGCCGTGACACCACGGATATTAAAAAATGAACTGTGAGTCACAATTTGTTTTGTTGTTTATGTAATTATTCAATTTGCTGTTATATGTAACTGCGATTGGTGGGAGGTGACAGGTCTCTGGTGGAATTAGTCGAGGTGCGCAAAAGCTGGCCTGGACACCACGGATATCAAAAAATGAACTGTGATTCACAATTTGTTTTGTTGTTTATGTAATTATTCAATTTGCTGTTATATGTAACTGCAATTGGTGGGAGGTGACAGGTACCCTGTGGAATTAGTCGAGGTGGGCAAAATCTGGCCTGGACACCGCTGATATTAAAAAATGAACTGTGATTCACAATTTGTTTTGTTGTTTATGTAATTATTCAATTTTCAGTTATATTTGTAACTGTAATTTTGATGGTTACACAAGGGACGAGTTTTTTCAGTACTTGTATAACCCAAAGTGTGTATATATCATCATAGAATAAGCCTTCTATGTTGATTTTAGCAGTTGATTTTTCCTTATGGATGAGTCCTGCTTGTTTATCCAAAGAAGGTGATCTCATATCCTATCGCCTTGTAGAGCAGAATCTCTGCTATTACTATTTGGGATTGACCATGAGAAATACATTATTCATTACAACTAATTCGTAGAATTTGTCTTTTTGGTCACATATTTTTATGGGATTTTTACGAGAGATTTTAGTAGTTATTATATATTACATGATTGGCCTGTGATGAAATCTATTATAAAGAACACCATCTTTCGGGACTGAATGGCCCTTAAGGCCTTGTTGTCAATTCTGCAATTCTGAGGCCTTTGTTGAGTTTCAGTTATGTTGGCACTTGAGTTGAGCTGTCTCTTCACTTTCGATGCCACACTTGTTATTTTGAGCAATGTAGGTTTGAACTACTTTTAGCAACTTGAAAAGATTGAAATTGTGATTGATATTAGATTGTTACTTGAACTAAGATGTAAGCTTTGTTAGCAAAAAATTGAAATTTTGTGATTGAGATGAAAGTGATGAATATTTCCCCAGATGATCGAAGCTGAAATTACTGAGCGCTTTTTATGTATTTTCTCCTTTTAGGGGAAAATCCAAGCCAGATATTCTGATTCATCTCCATTTGTACCATTTTATCTCTAAATTTTCTTAATGTCAGGGTAGATTTAAAAATTAGTCTTTTTTGAGCTCAACAATAATGATTTATTTTTATTGAATTTTATATATGGATGTGATGAATATTTCCCCAGATGATCGAAGCTGAAATTACTGAGCGCTTTTTATGTATTTTCTCCTTTCGGGGCGAAAATCCAAGCCAGATATTCTGATCCATATGTTTTCATTGCATTTATTTTTTAAATCTTGAATATGTGAAATATATCTTTTTCTTTAGTGTGGATTTAACTGTTTTGTTGGTTTTGTTTATTGAATTTGTGTATGGATGTGATGATTATTTCCCCAGATGATCGAAGCTGAAATTGCTGAGCGCTTTTTATGTATTTTCTCCTTTTAGGGGAAAATCCAAGCCAGATATTCTGATCCATATATACATTCTTTGCTTTTATTTTTTAATTTTGAAATGTGTAATAAATCTTGTATGCATTGTGAATTTTACGGTATTGTTGATTTGTTAATTGAATTTGGGTATGGATGTGATGATTATTTCCCCAGATGATCGAAGCTGAAATTACTGAGCGCTTTTTCTGTATTTTCTCCTTATTGGGGAAAATCCAAGCCAGATATTCTGATCCATAAACTCAATGATATGATTTGATAATTTTTTGTTCTTTTTGTATTTGTGCATATTGTCTCGTAAGCCTCTACTTTCTTATTGTCATGTTATTGCTTGTCTTCATAATTGTGGTGTTTTTGCTTTCTTTGGGTCGAGTGTCTTTCGGCAACAACTTCTTTACTTGATAAGGTAGAAAGGTCTGTTGAGTCTCGACTCTACTGGATATGTTGTTTTGGTGTATATTGTGTGTTGAATTGCGTCGATTTACTGATTACCATCGGTGTTTATATACAATGGCCGCTGTGTATGAGCCGACGCGATATGAATATTCCGCTTCTGTCTCGAGAATTTTTTTCATGTAGCTCTTTAAAGAGCTGTTTGAGTCGGATATGGAAATATTTTAGTAGAATTATTGCTTTTAATTTCTATTTTGGTTTTGATTGAATGAGGAGACGGAAGTGATGAATATTTCCCCAGATGATCGAAACTGAAATTACTGAGCGCTTTTTATGTATTTTCTCCATTGTGGGAAAATCCAAGCCAGATATTCTGATCCATCTCCATTTATATTTTTAAAATCTTAAAGTGTGTTTGTGTACGTGAACAATACTGATTGGTTGTTGTTGAATTTGTGTATGGATGTGATGATTATTTCCCCAGATGATCGAAGTTGAAATTACTGAGCGCTTTTACTGTATTTTCTCCTTTGTGGGAAAATCCAAGCCAGATATTCTGATCCATACTTTTTATTGCATTTTTTAAATTTGATTAATGGTTACACTGTGTTATTAACTTGCACGGAGGTTCATATTCTTTGATTGAAATAGCTTTTTCACTTGAACTCTGATGGTAGTTTTGTTAGAATTTTGTGTTTATTGGATTTTCTTTATGATTGGTATAATTTGTGGTTGCTTACGTTGATTTTGGGGTGCTTTTAGTCGACTCTTTTTATCTCTTATGTGGAACCTTCTTCAATTGTCTTGAGTTACGGAGTTTCAGCAATGACTATTTATATCTTTGCCATGAGAAGTGCATTTCTACAGTCAGTTTTCCTCTTTTTATCTAGGTCATAAGAACTTGCAGAGTCAGGACCATGCACTATGCGGAAGCATATGCCTATATCAACATGCCCTTTGAGAGGATAATTTTTGTGGCGGTTTGGGGAGGAGGTGAGGCGTTACCAGTGATGCAATTTGATGATGATATTGAAGAAATCCAATTAGTAAATTTAATCAAGCTAGAAACGACTGTAGTATAGAATCAACAAGTCTTGGATCCTGTTCTCTTTGGACTATCCTTGCGAATTCTGCTGATAACAAACGACTTATTGTTGTACAAATAACTTGTGAAAAAGAAATTTTCTTCAGTAATGTTAGAGAAGTGTCTCTTAAAAGTTATTATTGCCCTTTAAAGTCGTATGAATGAAATTAACGCAATATGATTCTTATTATGTTTAATTTTTGGTCCTTCAAATGACTATGGGCTTATCTTAGCTTTGGAAAGCTAAAATTAGTTTTGTGGTGACGACTTAAGATGGTTAAAGTTTGGAACATAAAGGAGCCTCCACTTTATCAGAGAAACCAAATTGGACAAAATGCTCATTGTTTAGTCACTTATACTTTTCCTTTTCTACATTCCTAAAGTATAGTAGAAATGTAAGAGTAGGTCTTCCAAGTTGCTGTTTACCAAGCAACTTCCACATCGCTGGTTGCCAAACAACTTGGAATTTGACAAAAACAACTAATTCCTCTTAAAATATCTCGAAAAAGTGACCTAACCTAAATTAATTCCCGCCTATTTTTTTTGGTACAAACCTAAAAACAAGAAGCTTAGAAATTGTTGGACGCCCTTTTGTCCCCTTTGGTTTCTTTCATAATCCATTGTCCCCTTTGGAATTTTTGGTCAAAATATTAGCCCTTTATGCTCCGGACTCTAGGAATTAGCTTAGGTTAGTTCACTTTCTTGAGATAATTTTAACGGAGGAACTAGTTGGTTTTGTCAAATTCCAAATTGCTTGGCAACTAGCGACTTGGAAGTTGCTTGGTAACCAGCGACTTGGAAGTCGCCTGGCGACCAACGACTTCGAAGTCGGTTGGAGGCCAGCGACTTACTCTTACATTTTTGCCACAGCAGGGTCAGTAAAAGGAAAAGTACAAGTCGTTGAACTACGCTTTGTCCGATTTGGTTTCTTTGAATAAGTAGTGGCCCCTTTGGTATTTTGGCTTAAAAAATGGTCATTTAGGCTCCGGACTCATTTTATTCTCAGCTACCTCTTCTTTTTTTTTTTAAAGAATTAATAAATAAATTATATTTTAGTAAAAAATATAATTTGGTGCACAAAATTTTCCATGTTCACGCAGCGTCCGAGAAAAAGTTGCATTTCAAGGGGTGTTATGTGGGCAATTTACACTGATGCAAGTACCGATGACTAGTTTCTCGACTCGAACCCAACCTAGTGGCGGAGTCAAGATTTTCACTAAAAGAGATTTAAAATGTAACGAATAAAACGCACAAAGAAATCAATGCATTCAACATCTACTATATACATACATAAATAATAGTAACCCTATAGATAGGTGTAGTTTTCCAAGGAAGAAGATTTGAATGAACCTTCTTGCGTCCCCTAGCTCCCCTCGTATTGCAACCTATGAATCATACAGAGACAACTTTTATGTTGCTCCAAGCTTCCTTCATTTTCTTGCTTTAATGCTAGTAATATAGGAATATTAGCTAAACAGAAGCTACTGCTAATGGACTGCCGCACAGCAAACATAAATTTCGTATATAACATTACATCAAACTAAGTTTTCTACTTGCTCCCTTTTGTTCTTTAGTTCCAAGGTATTTGCAATTTAAATTATAGTTCCCTTTAGTTCATATATTTTGTCTAGCAACAAAATATGAGTATGCATTCAGTCAGCGCATAGGCCGATCAAACATTCGAAGCTTATGGGTTCCTACCACCACCTCACGTTAATATTATAAGCATAACTGAATTCATTGTTAAATAATAGTTATACCTATAGATATTTAGTGAATTTCCTGATACATAAACAAGATTTGAGTTAAAGTTACTCGGTTCATATGAAGTCTAATCGATTCTCTAGATCCCTGCTTGTGGTAATCAAAGCCACTAACACAAAACATGAAAACATTAACAGATTTGGGTGGGATAAGCAGATATTGGTAGCACAAAGAACCAACTTAGATATAATTAAACAAGTTCTTACAATGACCTGCTTTATACAAAACTCTAGACTCCGCAATAGTCCGATAGGCACTAAAAAAACTATAGAAATCTGAATAACATGATATTCATACAACCTGTCCATTCTTGATTGAACTCTAGAATAATTCGGGCAAGAAAAGGGGGGGAAAACTTAGAAAATAGATTGCCTCTGTGAAGCTTTCTTCCCCAAGATTGCCTCCCAAACCACAGGCAAGAATGGGCCTTTCTTGTCCAGATACTCCCTAACAGCCTTATCGTCGAGGATGAAGCCTTTTTGCCTCACCATTTTAATCATGTTTTGGGCATCTTCAAGACTTTTCTCCTTGCAAAAGCCATCAACCAAAGTCACAAAGGTCACCACGTTGGGGGAATGTCCAGCCTCCAGCATCTCCAAGCAAAACTCGAGGGCGTCGTCTAATCTCTTGCCCTGACTGAGCCCACGGATTAAGATGCCATAACTAAAAGCATTAGGAATAATGCCATTGCCTTGCATTTTCCGGAAAATCCTCACAGCATCATCAAACTTCTCAGCTTTACAAAAGCCGTCTACCACAGCAGTGTAGATAACAACTTCAGGGATTGTACCCTTTTCACGCATCAGGCCAAAGAGCTTCATTGCCTCCTGGACCAAACCGTCCTTGCAAAGCCCGTCAAGCATTGCTACAGCATTGGGTATTAGGCCAGTTTCTTTCATTTTCTTGAATATCTCATCTGCATCCTCTGGTGGAGCCGGAGGTGCCTCAGAAGCAGGAGCATCACTACTTTCACCTTTGGGGTGGAATGCAGGGTTCGTGTTTGAGTTTTCCTCTTTACAGTCAAATCCAAGCTGAAACCTTTTCAAAAAATCTTCACTATCCGGGGACTTCATTTGATTTTCATTGTTCCCACCAGATCTTCTAAAAGTTGTAGAATGGGTGGGGTTGTTGCTGCTGGGACGTTGTCTTTGAGATGGATTGAAGGGCCTTCTGGAATCACCTCTTAAGGGCCTATTCGGTATAGGATCAGGAGGAGGAGGATAGTTGGACTGAGTGGATTCATCAGAGTAATTGCTGAATTTATTGGAGCTGCTAAATGAGCATAAGTTTGTCGAAGAAAGTGTCTCGTTTACATTCACCTTAGGACAGCAAAGACTCTGGTAATATTTCCGATAAATCCTAACACCCTTCTGTCGCACTAGTGTTGTTCTCATAATGCTTATGTACTCCGCTTCAAAATAACGTCCAGCGTTACCTAGTTTTTCAAGGCGACAAAGATGGATTTATCCTGCAATTCCAGATGAGATAAAACTTCAGTTGAAATAGATTTTCATATAGTGCAATCAAGACATTAACACACTCTTATGCATTTTTCTCTTACTCTTCACCTACAAAGGGCATTGTTTAAAAAATGGATAAAGGATTAACTAGCTGTAATGATAGTATAAAAATGATGATGTTGAAGATAACAAAATACAAGAGCAGCAGAAGAGTATACATAACAGTGGTAAAGATGTGCCAGAAATCGAAGACCAAGAAAGGAAAAATGAGAGATACAGTAACATCAATCAACTATCTGCCAATAGCATATAATTCCACCAAAAACATGGAAATACCAATATAATCTCTTGAAAACTGTTGGCGACAAACCAAATTACTTCTAACTCCATTACTTACACTACAAGTAACTTGCATCCACTTACATCAATCAACTACACTTCAAAGCTAATAGCGGCCAGCTACACAAATCCTATGTTTCCATTCTACTCTACTTGGACTCATTTTATTCCAATACTAAATAAATTGTCCTTTAAATCAAATTAAGGTTTATCTAAACATAAACGTTCTCTAAATTCTCCCACGTATCCCACTTATATCCAACAACTCAAATAAAACATCATTGAGATGTAATTTCAAAAGGCCACAAAAAGATAACTCCAATCACAAAATCAGTTAATAATTATCTTGGAAAAAAGTAGAAGAGAAGCATAAGATAAGTCCAGAATGAGAAGTAGCAAAAGAAGACTACAGTACTAGCATGCTCAAAGACAATTATCTCCTAACCATTTAGCAGTTCTCTATTCTTATCGTCTGCTTCTTCATACTCTACACTGGAAAATCCCTCTAATAGAAAAAAAAAGAGTTGAGTGGGGAGGATATTACATTGCCCTCACTGATAACAACCCTCTCAATCCCAATTCGTTAGGCACTTTTTGCTTATCGAGAGTCAAAATTGAAAAAATTTCGGATTATATGGTATATAAACTTGCTAGCATTCATGTTCACAACCGTGTAAAGTCAAAATAGGACAGAATAAGAGTATAATTTGAAATTGATTAGACGTTCATGAAGTGCTCTTGGAATTGGAATAAATTCGGCAGCGGATCGTAAGACTTTCTCTCACATCCCACTCCCTTCCATGAGAAAGTCAATTTTAGCATCGTTGAAGAACCATATTGAGAAAAAGAAAGAAGCCTTGGGATAAAGTGATGAGCCCGAGATGTTATAGGTCATTTCTATTAGAATCTTACTTTCCTTGGCTACACAGAGATCATGGCCATTGTATCAGTTAGATGTGAAAAATGCCTTCTTGCATGTGGAAGGGACTCGCACGAGGATCATGGTTTCTACTTAATAAATGTATGCATATTCCACAAAATTGCATAAGTAGATATGCATGGAAGAGTAAGCTAGGTCTTGGTTTATTAATCTACAAATAAACAAGAAAATAAGATATTGGTTCCTTCTATATTCTGGTATTTAGTTTGATAATAACAAACACTATGGGAAAGACATATGTATCTATTTGGTAACACATTTGTTTTGTAATTCACATCATACTTTCGCAGCACTGGAGAGTCGAAACTTCTAGATTTGAGTGTTACATAAATTATTTATTCACTTCTCTCCTTATGGCCTTAGCAAAGGGAGAAAAAGTCTCTCCTTTTCCTTTTTGTAAAACTTATTTGCCTATCTATCCAAACCTTTCTTTAGAAACTAATTTGTAAGAAAGAGACGAACAGAAGCTTGAGTTGCTTATACACAATATCCACCAGCCAATTCAAGAAGGCCGGACTATTTAAAAACATTTGCATAATTTTAGCTTAGCAATATGTGATAGAATACGAAAATCATTTGGTTCATTTGGTTCTGGATACTCAAGTAAATTTGTGCTGCACACTTTAGTTTGGTGTGCTTTCAAGTGGCTTATCCATTTGGTCCTGAATGCTCAAGTAAAAGCTTTGGTGCTGCACAAGGTTTTCTTGAACACCCTTTAGGCATTAGTTTTGCTTGGCGTGCTTTCAAATGGATACACTTTCGTTGTTTGTTATATAATGATATATAATAGAACTCCAACCACACAAACTTCCGACTTAAATATATAATGTTAAACTTGTCAAATCCTAATGTCAAACATCCTGTAGCCAACTTAAGAGCTTGAGTCTTAGTAGGGTTTTGGACATGAAAATAAATTAGAGTTTGTGATAGAAGTTGTTAAATGAAAGTGTATCAATAGGCTACCGAATGCAATTGTTACACGATATAAATAGAATATGGGGTATAAAAATTGGGTAAACAACATAAATCCCGACAGTTTGGTACCTAATTACAAAAAATTCTGACATTTTGCATATTTATAGAAAATTTCATTTTTTGGGCTGTCGAGATACATAATTTTTTTCCGATACATTTCGTTGAGATACATAATTACATACACTGTAATCATTCAAAGATACATAGTATATGTATCTTTTAAACAAAACTTACACAGAGATACATAATAAATAACTGATAGTTGAAATTTTTATAATTACTTTGTAAGGATGGGAATTTGTGTAAATATGATAAGTTTTTTTTTTTTAAACCTAAATATAATAAGTTAAGGTGTATATTTATGTTATTTTTCCATAATTCATTAAAGGCCCATAATTGATTAGAGACATGTTGGCCCAAATCAACACTAGTACTCAGTTCCTCCATTAGCAAACCCTCTCTGTGCCCGACGAAATTCAGCTAAAACTGTAAGAGTTATCTCTGTATTTCTTCATTAATGTGTATGATAATATATGTTTTATAGCGATAAATTTCTAGTTTTTGTTTTGTTTTTTTTTTGGTAAGAAAGATAGAATATAGTAATTTTTTGCCAAATCCTTCTTTATCAAACAAACGAATCACTGTTCCAATTTATGTGGCATATTTCGCTTTTTGAGATTCAAACAAGGTAAGTTTGACCATGAAGTTGGACATAAAATCATCAAACTTTTTTGAAATAAAATTTATATATTTGAAAACTACGTAAAAAGTACTCCCTCTAGTTCAAAATAATTGAATTGTTGAGGTATTTTTCAATGTCCAAAAAAAGTGAATTTTTCAAAGTCCAAGAGAATTGTTGGAACTTTTTTTCCATATTTACCCTTTCATTTAATGAAGATCTTAAGTACTTTATATTTTCAAAGAGAATAAATTAAAAATAATTAAAAGGATAAAAGTGGAAAGTAGCCTTAAATTTATGTCCTTAAAATATTTTTCTCAAAGGGTGTGTCATATCCCAATAATTCAATTATTTTGAACTAAAGGGAGTACTATAAATCACAATAATTGATTATTCAAAAATAATTGAAACATATATGAAAAAATTACAGTCAAACATAGACATAGTTGAATGTTGGTAAGCGAAATATGCCTCATAAATTGGGACGGAGGGAATATTATTTAAAGTGGTTCCCTTGGATCCAATATCTACTAGACACTCTTCCTACTTGCAGCTTGTTTGGATTGTTCTTACCTATTGTATTGTATCATGTTGTTAGTTTATATACAGCTTTTGTTTTGATTGTTACTTAAATTTCTATTGTATCTATCTATGGTTATTGTGTCCTTATGTTATTATTTTTTCTCATTTTATCCTTGCTTCGTACTCACTCCGTCCCAATTTATGTATTACAATTTGAGTTTTGAGAGTCAAAAAGTTTAATTTTGATTGTGAATTCGGGCATGAAAACTTTAAATTTTTTGAAATAAAATTTACATATTTGAAAACTACGTAAAACGTACTGTAAGTCATAATAATTGAAAATTCAAAATTTTTATAAGATACTATGAAAAAATTAAGGTCAAAGAAAGACTTGTTTGATTATCGAAATTTGAAAGTTGCCACATAAATTGAGACGGAGGTTGCATCTAATATTCCTATTTTATCCTTTATTATCCCCACTTTGTGGTAGTATACTGGGTATGTTGTTGTATGCCTTTTAATAGTAGCTCTACTCCGTACACTTATAAGTTATAAGGTTTTCTTTCAAATTATTGATGTGTGGCATTATGTGACGACGGAAAACCATACAATCTATCGTGATTACAATAGAGCACAATACAATTTAATACAATACATTATGAAACACTAAGTAGCAATCATCCAAACAAGGTGTAGGGTAATCTTGAATACTTATAACCCTTGTAAACTATTTTTAGGTCTGTTTTCCTTCTTCAAACCCCCCACATTCTTGCAAGTTGCAAACATAGTTTGGCTAGATGTGAGCAGAAACAAGAAAAGGAAAAATCAGGACATTTTCCATATTACACTATATTCATGGATTTCCCTTTATTATACTGTTGGCTAGTCTTTTTTTCTTCTCAAAGTAGCTGAAATTGGTGTGCTTTCAAGTGGCTTGTCCATTTGGTTCTGGATACTCAAGTAAATTTGTGTTGCACACTTTAGTTTTGCTTGGTGTGCTTTCAAGTGGCTTATCCATTTGGTCCTGAATGCTCAAGTAAAAGCTTTGGTGCTGCACAAGGTTTTCTTGAACACCCTTTAGGCTTTAGTTTTGCTTGGCGTGCTTTCAAATGGCTTGTCCATTTTGTTTTGAATGCTCAAGTAAAAGCTTTGGTGCTGCACAAGGTTTTCTTGAACACTCTTTAATTTTGATTTTCGTATTCTATCACATATTGCTAAGCTAAAATTATGCAAATGTTTTTAAATAGTCCGGCCTTCTTGAATTGGCTGGTGGATATTGTGTATAAGCAACTCAAGCTTCTGTTCGTCTCTTTCTTACAAATTAGTTTCTAAAGAAAGGTTTGGATAGATAGGCAAATAAGTTTTACAAAAAGGAAAAGGAGAGACTTTTTCTCCCTTTGCTAAGGCCATAAGGAGAGAAGTGAATAAATAATTTATGTAACACTCAAATCTAGAAGTTTCGACTCTCCAGTGCTGCGAAAGTATGATGTGAATTACAAAACAAATGTGTTACCAAATAGATACATATGTCTTTCCCATAGTGTTTGTTATTATCAAACTAAATACCAGAATATAGAAGGAACCAATATCTTATTTTCTTGTTTATTTGTAGATTAATAAACCAAGACCTAGCTTACTCTTCCATGCATATCTACTTATGCAATTTTGTGGAATATGCATACATTTATTAAGTAGAAACCATGATCCTCGTGCGAGTCCCTTCCACATGCAAGAAGGCATTTTTCACATCTAACTGATACAATGGCCATGATCTCTGTGTAGCCAAGGAAAGTAAGATTCTAATAGAAATGACCTATAACATCTCGGGCTCATCACTTTATCCCAAGGCTTCTTTCTTTTTCTCAATATGGTTCTTCAACGATGCTAAAATTGACTTTCTCATGGAAGGGAGTGGGATGTGAGAGAAAGTCTTACGATCCGCTGCCGAATTTATTCCAATTCCAAGAGCACTTCATGAACGTCTAATCAATTTCAAATTATACTCTTATTCTGTCCTATTTTGACTTTACACGGTTGTGAACATGAATGCTAGCAAGTTTATATACCATATAATCCGAAATTTTTTCAATTTTGACTCTCGATAAGCAAAAAGTGCCTAACGAATTGGGATTGAGAGGGTTGTTATCAGTGAGGGCAATGTAATATCCTCCCCACTCAACTCTTTTTTTTTCTATTAGAGGGATTTTCCAGTGTAGAGTATGAAGAAGCAGACGATAAGAATAGAGAACTGCTAAATGGTTAGGAGATAATTGTCTTTGAGCATGCTAGTACTGTAGTCTTCTTTTGCTACTTCTCATTCTGGACTTATCTTATGCTTCTCTTCTACTTTTTTCCAAGATAATTATTAACTGATTTTGTGATTGGAGTTATCTTTTTGTGGCCTTTTGAAATTACATCTCAATGATGTTTTATTTGAGTTGTTGGATATAAGTGGGATACGTGGGAGAATTTAGAGAACGTTTATGTTTAGATAAACCTTAATTTGATTTAAAGGACAATTTATTTAGTATTGGAATAAAATGAGTCCAAGTAGAGTAGAATGGAAACATAGGATTTGTGTAGCTGGCCGCTATTAGCTTTGAAGTGTAGTTGATTGATGTAAGTGGATGCAAGTTACTTGTAGTGTAAGTAATGGAGTTAGAAGTAATTTGGTTTGTCGCCAACAGTTTTCAAGAGATTATATTGGTATTTCCATGTTTTTGGTGGAATTATATGCTATTGGCAGATAGTTGATTGATGTTACTGTATCTCTCATTTTTCCTTTCTTGGTCTTCGATTTCTGGCACATCTTTACCACTGTTATGTATACTCTTCTGCTGCTCTTGTATTTTGTTATCTTCAACATCATCATTTTTATACTATCATTAAAACACCCTAGGAAATTTATGATGAGGGCAATGAAGCACCAATGCAACATGCAAAGAGAAACAGTCTTTGCAATTAAAGAAGTAGGTCTATTCAATTCAAAAAGCAATTAGAGGCTGCCCTAGGAGGCAAGAAAGAATATGCAAACATTATGATTCAAACAAGAAATAACTCAGGGAAAATAGGGTAAGCACTTTAAGAAGTTATATTTGATCATATAAAAGCTTGTGAACTAGTTTATCATTATCTAAAATAAACAACAAGACGCAATTCTCTTGGCTAAAAAAACAGATTACTCGGTCTATTTCTATATAGCTCATGATAAATATCTTAACTTGGACATCCATTTCAAGTGCATGTTGCAGTAGTTAAGATTCAAACAAAATATAAAGTTTCAAGAATAAAATTTAGAGTTTTGTGATTTCATAACATGAATACCAAGAAGTTCAGGGGACACCAGGGTAGCAGTAATTCTTGAGCATTTTTTCTCCTACATTCTATCCATACAGAACTTGCACACTTACAGCAGCTTCCAATAAACTGAATACCAGGACATTTTACGAAACAAAAAGCACAAGTAAAGATACACAATGCACTGCAACAGTATCTAACATTTTCCTTTATCTCCACTTATACATTAATATGACATCATCACACCATACAAAAGAAACAACATCAATAAAAGATGGCATTCCTGGAGCAAAATGAACAATAATCACATAGATTGGCGGATTACTTGGGAGGATCAGAAAGAACATATCCTAGTAAGCTTGTGCAGTAGGCAGTCCGACTAGATGAATGAACTTTAAAGTGACGGACTAGTATACCAAAACAAACCAACCGACTACATTGGCAAAAACAACTCTCATTTACAAGGGCATTAACACTCAGAAAGCAACCCACCATCCTCCACCCCCTCCTTATTGAACTGGAATTTCCATAAATAACTTGAACACACACTATGATTTATGAACTCATCAAACCGATATTTTAGAGTGACGTACTAGTAGGTCAAACCACACCAACCGACTACATTGGCATAATATACAAGTGCATTCCACCATTCAGAAAGCAACCCCCCTCCACCCCCTCCTCCTCCAATTGAACTCAAATTTTCCATAAATAACACTCCTAACTAAACACACACTATGATTTACAAACTCATCGCTTGCTAAATGATCTTTTAAAGTGACAGACTAGTAGACCTAACCAAACCAAACCAACCTACTACATTGGCAAAAAAACTCTCATTTACAAGTACATTCCACCACTAAGAAAGCAAGCCCTCCATCCCCACCCCGCCACCCACGCTCTACCCCCTCCTCCAATTGAACTCCATAAAAAACTTGAACAAGCACTACAATTTACGAACTCATAGGTTTGTTAACTGATGTTACATCTACCTATATCCGTAACCATTATAATTAAATTATCATCTAGCAAATTCATGCACCTCATAAACAAACAAACAAACAAATACCCTTTCACTCACCACGAACAACAACAACAACATACCCAGTATAATCCCACTAGTAAATTTACAAAAATTAGAGCGTACGCAGACCATACCACCTCAAATACAAAGCTTATTCAAACATTTGATAGCAATAATTTCATATTCAAACTCATTATAAAGCAAATTCATTTACACTATGCTCACTGATAAAACTGCTTAACAAACAATTTTAATAACAATAAATAAAATGAAACTCACCGAGAAAGTAAGCAGAGCTGAGGTTGTCGTTTGATGCTTTGGAAAAAATAAGGTGGGAGTGGAGGTTTGGTTTTATGTGAGAAACCCTAAGATGAAACACTTTTTTGAGCTTCTATTTTATAGGCCCAATATTCTTTACAACTACACGAGGGGTCATTTGCACTTTTGACCTTATTTTTGTGCTAGTCATCAATTTTCCCCCTTGTAACAAAGAAAAATAAAATTGTAGGACATAAGTTTATTTTTTACATTATAATATCTCGCAAGTTATGATTCACGTGACTTCTCCCTTGATGAATTTATATTCCACTTGGCATGTGTTCGATTGTAAAAGGTGAAAAATTAAAGATCGGTTCATTTGAAGGTTAAAAAATAAAATTGTTAAGAATTGTATATGAAGTTTAGCGGTAGACCTCTGTTTGAGAATTGCATGTCTGAATATCTACAAGAAACGATCTTTCTACCCCACAGAGGTAGAGTAAGATCTGCGTACATTCTACCTTTTTCAGACTTCACTTATGGAATTACATTGGAATATCGTTGTTTGTTATATAATGATATATAATAGAACTCCAGCCACACAAACTTCCGACTTAAATATATAATGTTAAACTTGTCAAATCCTAATGTCAAACATCCTGTAGCCAACTTAAGAGCTTGAGTCTTAGTAGGGTTTTGGACATGAAAATAAATTGGAGTTTGTGATAGAAGTTGTTAAATGAGAGTGTCTCAATAGGCTACCGAATGCAATTGTTACACGATATAAATAGAATATGGGGTATAAAAATTGGGTAAACAACATAAATCCCGACAGTTTGGTACCTAATTACAAAAAATTCTGACATTTTGCATATTTACAGAAAATTCCATTTTTTGGGTTGTCGAGATACATAATTTGTTCCCGATACATTTTGTTGAGATACATAATTACACACACTGTAATCATTCAAAGATACATAGAGTATGTATCTTTTAAACAAAACTTACACTGAGATACATAATAAATAACTAATAGTTGAGATTTTTATAATTACTTTGTAAGGATGGAGATTTGTGTAAATATGATAAGTTTTTTTTTTAAACCTAAATATAATAAGTTAAGGTGTATATTTATGTTATTTTTCCATAATTCATTAAAGGCCCATAATTGATTAGAGACATGCTGGCCCAAATCAACACTACTCAGTACTCAGTTCCTCAATTAGCAAACCCTCTCTGTGCCCGACGAAATTCAGCTAAAACTGTAAGAGCTATCTCTGTATTTCTTCATTAATGTGTATGATAATATATGTTTTATAGCGATAAATTTCAAGTTTTTTTTTTGTAAGAAAGATAGAATATAGTGATTTTTTGTCAAATCCTTCTTTATCAAACAAACGAATCACTGTTCCAATTTATGTGGCATATTTTGCTTTTTGAGATTCAAACAAGGTAAGTTTGATCATGAATTTGGACATAAAATCATCAAACTTTTTTGAAATAAAATTTATATATTTGAAAACTACGTAAAAAGTACTCCCTCTAGTTCAAAATAATTGAATTGTTGAGGTATTTTCAATATCCAAAAAAAGTGAATTTTTCAAAGTCCAAGAGAATTGTTGGAACTTTTTTTCCATATTTACCCTTTCATTTAATGAGGATCTTAAGTACTTCATATTTTCGAAGAGAATAAATTAAGAATAATTAAAAAGATAAAAGTGAAAAGTAGCCTTAAATTTATGTCCTTAAATATTTTTCTCAAAGGGTGTGTCATATTCCAATAATTCAATTATTTTGGACTAAAGGGAGTACTATAAATCACAATAATTGATTATTCAAAAATATTTGAAACATATATGAAAAAATTACAGTCAAACATAGACATAGTTGAATGTTGGTAAGCGAAATATGCCTCATAAATTGGGACGGAGGGAATATTATTTAAAGTGGTTCCCTTGGATCCAATATCTACTAGACACTCTTCCTACTTGCAGCTTGTTTGGATTGTTCTTACCTATTGTATTGTATCATGTTGTTAGTTTATATACAGCTTTTGTTTTGATTGTTACTTAAATTTCTATTGTATCTATCTATGGTTATTGTGTCCTTATGTTATTATTTTTTCTCATTTTATCCTTGCTTCGTACTCACTCCGTCCCAATTTATGTATTACAATTTGAGTTTTGAGAGTCAAAAAGTTTAATTTTGATTGTGAATTCGGGCATGAAAACTTTAAATTTTTTGAAATAAAATTTACATATTTGAAAACTACGTAAAACGTACTGTAAGTCATAATAATTGAAAATTCAAATTTTTTAAAAGATACTATGAAAAAATTAAGGTCAAAGAAAGACTTGTTTGATTATCGAAATTTGAAAGTTGCCACATAAATTGAGACGGAGGTTGCATCTAATATTCCTATTTTATCCTTTATTATCCCCACTTTGTGGTAGTATACTGGGTATGTTGTTGTATGCCTTTTAATAGTAGCTCTACTCCGTACACTTATAAGTTATAAGGTTTTCTTTCAAATTATTGATGTGTGGCATTATGTGACGACGGAAAACCATACAATCTATCGTGATTACAATAGAGCACAATACAACTTAATACAATACATTATGAAACACTAAGTAGCAATCATCCAAACAAGGTGTAGGGTAATCTTGAATACTTATAACCCTTGTAAACTATTTTTAGGTCTGTTTTCCTTCTTCAAACCCCCCACATTCTTGCAAGTTGCAAACATAGTTTGGCTAGATGTGAGCAGAAACAAGAAAATGAAAAATCAGGACATTTTCCATATTACACTATATTCATGGATTTCCCTTTATTATACTGTTGGCTAGTCTTTTTTTCTTCTCAAAGTAGCTGAAATTGGTGTGCTTTCAAGTGGCTTGTCCATTTGGTTCTGGATACTCAAGTAAATTTGTGTTGCACACTTTAGTTTTGCTTGGCGTGCTTTCAAATGGCTTTCCATTTGGTTTTGAATGCTCAAGTAAAAGCTTTGGTGCTGCACAAGGTTTTCTTGAACACTCTTTAATTTTGATTTTCGTATTCTATCACATATTGCTAGCCTAAAATTATGCAAATGTTTTTAAATAGCCCGGCCTTCTTGAATTGGCTGGTGGATATTGTGTATAATTGCAACTCAAGCTTCTGTTTGCCTCTTTCTTTCAAATTAGTTTCTTAAGAAAGATTTGGATAGATAGGCAAATAAGTTTTACAAAAAGGAAAAGGAGAGACTTTTCCTCCCTTTGCTAAGGCCATAAGGAGAGAAGTGAATAAATAATTTATGTAACACTCAAATCTAGAAGTTTCGACTCTCCAGTGCTGCGAAAGTATGATGTGAATTACAAAACAAATGTGTTACCAAATAGATACATATGTCTTTCCCATAGTGTTTGTTATTATCAAACTAAATACCAGAATATAGAAGGAACCAATATCTTATTTTCTTGTTTATTTGTAGATTAATAAACCAAGACCTAGCTTACTCTTCCATGCATATCTACTTATGCAATTTTGTGGAATATGCATACATTTATTAAGTAGAAACCATGATCCTCGTGCGAGTCCCTTCCACATGCAAGAAGGCATTTTTCACATCTAACTGATACAATGGCCATGATCTCTGTGTAGCCAAGGAAAGTAAGATTCTAATAAAAATGACCTATAACATCTCGGGCTCATCACTTTATCCCCAGGCTTCTTTCTTTTTCTCAATATGGTTCTTCAACGATGCTAAAATTGATTTTCTCATGGAAGGTAGTGGAATGTGAGAGATAGTCTTACGATTCGCTGCTGAATTTATTCCAATTCCAAGAGCACTTCATGAACGTCTAATCAATTTCAAATTATACTCTTATTCTGTCCTATTTTGACTTTACACGGTTGTGAACATGAATGCTAGCAAGTTTATATACCATATAATCCAAAAATTTGTCAATTTTGACTCTCGATAAGCAAAAAGTGCCTAACGAATTGGGATTGAGAGGGTTGTTATCAGTGAGGGTAATGTAATATCCTCCCCACTCAACTCTTTTTTTTTTCTATTAGAGGGATTTTCCAGTGTAGAGTATGAAGAAGCAGATGATAAGAATAGAGAACTGCTAAATGGTTAGGAGATAATTGTCTTTGAGCATGCTAGTACTATAGAAATCTGAATGACATGATATTCATATAAATTGTCCATTCTTGATTGAACTCTAGAATAATTCGGGCGAGAAAAGGGGGGGGGGGGGGGACTTAGAAAATAGATTGTCTCTGTGAAGCTTTCTTTCCCAAGATTGCCTCCCAAACCACTGGCAAGAATGGGCCTTTCTTGTCCAAATACTCCCTAACAGCCTTATCGTCAAGGATGAAGCCTTTTTGCCTCACCATTTTAATCATGTTTTGGGCATCTTCGAGACTTTTCTCCTTGCAAAACCGGTCAACTAAAGTCACAAAGGTCACCACGTTGGGGGAATGTCCAGCCTCCAGCATCTCTAAGCAAAACTCGAGGGCGTCGTCTAATCTCTTGCCTTGGCTGAGCCCACAGATTAAGATTCCGTAACTAAAAGCATTAGGAATAATGCCATTGCCTTGCATTTTCCGGAAAATCCTCACAGCATCATCAAACTTCTCAGCTTTACAAAAGCCGTCTACCACAGCAGTGTAGATAACAACTTCAGGGATTGGACCCTTTTCATGCATCAGGCCAAAGAGCTTCATTGCCTCCTGGACCAAACCGTCCTTGCAAAGCCCGTCAAGCATTGCTACAGCATTGGGTATTAGGCCAGTTTCTTTCATTTTCTTTAATATCTCATCTCCATCTTCTGGTGGAGCCGGAGGTGCCTCAGAAGTAGGAGTGTCACTACTTTCACCTCTGGGGTGTAAAGCGTGGCTCGTGTTTGGGTTTTCCTCTTTACGATCAAATCCAAGCTGAAACCTTTTCAGAAAATCTTCACTATCCGGGGACTTCATTTGATTTTCATTGTTCCCACCAGATCTTCTAAAAGTTGTAGAATAGGTGGGGTTGTTGCTGCTGGGAAGTTGCCTTTGAGATGGATTGAAGAGCCTTCTGGAATCACCTCGTAAGGGCCCATTCGGTATAGGATCAGGAGGGGGATGATAGTTGGACTGAGTGGATTCATCGGAGTAATTGCTGAATTTGTTGGAGCTGCTAAATGAGCGTAAGTTTGTTGAAGAAAGTGTCTCATTTACATTAACCTTAGGACAGCAAAGACTGCTGTAATATTTCCAATAAATCCTAACACCCTTCTGTCTCACTAATGTTGTTCTCATAATGCTTATGTACTACACTTCGAAATAACGTCCAGTGTTGCCTAGTTTTTAAGGCGGCAAAGATGGTTTTATCCTGCAATTTCAGACAAGATAAAACTTCAGTTCAAATAGACTTTCATTTAGTGCAATCAAGACATTAACACACTTTCTTTTACTCCTACCTACAAAAAGAAGTGTTTTAAAATTGGATAAAGGATTAACTACCTGTAATGATAGTATAAAAAAGATGATGTTGAAGACAACAAAATACAAGAGAAATGGAAGGGTATATATAAACGGTAAAAGCGTCAGAATCAAAGGCCATAGCAAGAACAATGAGCAACACAACTTCGAAAGACCAACATCAAACAACAATGATTCAAGAGCATATTAGTCCAGTGAAAACATGGAAATACCGGTATAATCTCTTGAAAACTGTCAGTAACAAAGCAAATTACTTCCAATTACATTGGTTACACAACAAGTGACTTGTCTGCACATAAATCAATCAATCAACTACACTTCAATTCAGAACTGGTAGAGTTCAGCTACATAAATCCTATGTTTTCATTCTACTCTATTTGTACTCATTTAATTTCAATACTAAAAAAAAATTGCCTTCAAGTCAAATTAAGGTTTGTCTAAACATAAACCTTTGCTAAATACCCCCACTTATATCCAACAACTCAAATAAAACATCATTGAGATGTAATTTCCAAAAGCCACAAAAAGATAACTTCAATCACAAAATCAGTTAACAATTATCTTGGGAAAAAAAATTAAGAAAAGGGGAGAAAAGAAGCATAGGATAATTACAGAATGAGAAGTAGCAAAAAGAAGACTACTCACATACTCAAAGACAACTATCTCCTAATCATTTAGCAGTTCTCTATTCTTATCATCTGCTTTTTCATACTCTACACTGGAAAATCCTCTAATAGGAAAAGAGAAGGAGTTGAGTGGGGAGAATATTACATTGCACTCACTGGTAACAACTCTCTCAGTCACAATTCGTTTGGCACTTTTGCTTATCGAGAGTCAAAATTGACAAATTTCCAGATTATAAGATATATAAACTTGCTAGCATTCACGTTCACCATCGTGTAAAGTCAAAATAGGACAGAATAAGAGTATAATTTGAAATTGATTAGACGTTCATGATTTCTACTTATGAATGTATGCATATCTCTACTAAATTGCATTAATAGATTTGAATGATAGAGTAAGCTAGATCTTGGTTTATTAGTATACAAACAAACAATAAATAAAGAATCTTCGTTCCTTCTATGTTCTGGTAAAAAAAAAGACACTTACATAAATTAATTATTTACTTATCTCCTTATGGCCTTAACAAAGGGGAAAAAGTCTCTATTTTCTTTTTGTAAAACTTATTTGCCTATCTATCCAAACCTTTCTTTAGTAACTAATTTGTAAGAAAGAGACAGACAGAAGTTTTAGTATTGTTCAGTTACTATATGTTGTGGTGTTACTCCTTATTGTCATTTGTACCCCATCTCCTATATCTTTTTCCTGGACTGTATTTTGTCTTGGGCCGAGGGTCTATCGGAAACAGCCTCTCTACCCCATCTCTAGGGTAGTGGTACGGACTGCGTACACTCTACCCTCCCCAGACCCCACTATGTGGGAATACACCGGGTATGTTGTTGTTGTTGTTGTAGACCAACAGAAGCTTGAGTTGCAATTATACACAATATCCAACAACCAATTCAAGAAGGCCGGACGATATAAACACATTTGCATAATTTCCTAGTAATATGTGATAGGAATACGAAAATCAAAACTAAAGGGTGTTATAGAAAACCTTGTGCAGCACCAAAGCTCATACTTGAGCATTCAGAACCAAATGGACAAGCCATTTTAAAGCATGCTTAGCAAAACTAAAGGGTGTTAAAGAAAACCTTGTGCAGCACCAAAGCTTTTACTTAAGCATTTAGAACCAAATGGACGATCCACTAGAAAGCACACCGATTTCAGCTACTTTGAGAGAAAAAAAAAAGAAGACTACCCAACAGTAGAATAAAGGGAAATCCATGAATTTAGAGTAATATGGAAAATGTCCTGCCTTTCATTTTTCTTGTTTCTACCCACATTTAGCCAAACTATGTTTGAAACATGCAGGAGTGTGGGGGTTTGAAGAAGGAAAACGAGACTTAAAAATATTTTACAAGGGTTACAAGAATTCAAGATTACCTTACACCTTGATTGGATGATTGTTACAGATTGTTTCATAATATACAACAACAGCATACTCAATATAATCCCACAATGTACGCAGACCTTGCCTCTAGCACAGAGGTAGAGAGGTTGTTTTCGATAGACCCTCAACTCAAGGAAAAAATTCCAAAACAATCCAAAAAACGAAGTAATACAAGTACAAGAAATAGCAGATGGGAACAAAACAACAGATACTAATAGGACAGGAACTACAATAGAACACTGTGATAGTCGAAGTACAAAACAACAATAATAATAGAAATCGAAGGACCCGAAACTACAGAAGCAATACCATAATTACTAGTATGAACGGATGACAAGACAACGCACTGCTACCTACTAACCTTCTACCATAATCCATGTCCTCCAAAACCTCCTACCCTAACCATAATCTATTGTATTATATTGTGTTGTGTTGTATTGTACTCTATTGTATTCATGATAGGTTGTATCATTTTTCGTCGTTACGTATTAATGTCACACATTTGCACCTAAGGATGTGGCCTAGTGATTAATGAAGTGGAGTCAGAACATGAGGTCTCAGGTTCAAATCCCAGCAGAGTCAAAAAACACTATGATTTTTCCCATCAGTTCTAGCCTTAGTGGATAGAGTTACCTGATATCTGTTGCTGGTGGGAGGTGACAAGTATCCCGTGAATTTAGTCAAGTTGCGCGAAAGTTGGCCTCGACACCACGATTATCAAAAAAAGGAAAAAATAACGTCACACATAATTTGAAGGATAAACCAATAAGGGGCTGTTGTTGGAAAATAAGTTATCCTAGGATTAGTTATCCGACCCTCAAGGTGGGACAAAAATAATACTACAATCCCGGGATAACTAATCCGGTGATGAGTTAATCCCATGCATTTTATCCCAACCAAACATGGGATAAGCTCATCCTAAAATTAATCCTGAGATTAATTATCCTTTATCTCTTGTACCAAATGAGCCCTAAGTCTACGGAGTAGAGCTATTATTAAAAGACACGATAAACGATAAAATACAAATATCAGATAATAAGCAAAGACAAAATGAGAAAAAATAATAAGGTAAAGACACAATCACGTTAACGGTTCATAACTTTTGTCGTTCTTTCATTTACTTTTAAGTAGATTTATTCATTGGCTAGCCTCAATTTTTGCATTTTCTTGTTGTTACTGGTCGTGTTTTCCCCATCTTCTCAAGGTACGGGTAAGGTCTGCGTACCCTAGGGATTCTAAACTCAAGTCTAGAATAACGAATCTTCAACCTCAAATTCTTATTTGAACAACTTTTTATTGTTATTAATATCCATTTGAATCACTCCTCCTCCTGTCCCAATATATGTGGCATATTTCGCTTCACGAGATTCAAACAAGGTAAGTTTGACATGAAATCTTTAACTTTTTGAAATAAAATTTAGATATTTGGAAACTACGTAAATAGTACTATATAAGTCACAATAATTGACTATTCAAAATATTTGAAACATATATGAAAATCTCAGGAAGCGAAGCACATAAAGAAGTGAAAGCTTACAGTTTTCAGCTCAGAAATTTTTTCTTTGTTCAATGTGGAGAACTGACTACTGTGGTAGCAACCTAGCATGTTACGTAGTGTTGGATTTGGGGCAACATTTAAGGGTTTAATCATTTTATGGGCTTTATTGATTAATAGCCCATATTCTCTTTTTAAGTCGTGTAAATAATTGGGTCATTTGCACTTTTGTACCTAATTTGTGTTGGTATTTAGTTGGCATTTAGACGTGTGATATGAAGTGTGTAATTTGAAATCATAGGATGAAATTGGTGTTTGAACATATAAATTCATATGATGACTTGGAATTTTTTTTAAACACAAAAGTTATCCATAAGTTTATATTTTGTAAAAAAGATACCCCACTATTTATATCTAACAACTATTTATTTTGTATGTAAATAAACTTTCTAGTTCATATTATTACTCTTAAACTATTTATATTTCATACAACTACTACTCTCACCAACATAAAATTTATTACTACTTCAAATCAACTTCCACTTTACCTATGTGAGAGGATTATATGAAAGAGTAGTACATTACAACTCACGTTCAATTTTACTTTTTTATTGAACTAAAGTTTAATCAATAAATGTTGTATTTTTTTTATAATAGCTCTATGATAGTGCATTATACTTTGTTATAAACTTTTGCTTATTTGGAAAGATTGTATAAAGAATTGGGGCAATTTTGATAGTTTTCACAACTTATGAGATTCTTATGTTCATGAGAAAATATACAACATAAAAAAGTCCAAATTGCATGTTCAAACAAAACTTCAACTTCATCTCATAATTTCAAATCATGATTTCATCTCGCATAGCCAAGCGGCCCTTAATTTGTATAAACAACATAAATCCCACTACTATGGGAGCTAATTACTCCCTATTCCATTCCATATCTTTTTAATATTACACAAAATTTCAGAAAAATTGCTAACTGGATATATTACTTTTCTTCGGATACATTGCGTTGTTGATATATAACGTGTAATATCAGATATATTTCAATGTATCATGCCCATGATTAATTCATGATACATAAGTTAGTAGGTTGGTTGTTATGTATCATGACCATAATTAATTCAGAATACATAAGTTAACTCATGATACATCATATCACGCACAAGTTTCTTCGGATACATTACTTTCAGGATACATACAAAATATAGAATGTGATGTAATTAAATAAAAGATATGGGATATTATGTAAATATGGTAAGATTATTAGTGCTGTGATGTAATTTTTCCATTTATTTTTTGTTCCACAAGTTAATTTTTTTTTTATTGGACATAAATTTATATTTTTATATCATAACATCATATGAGTTATATCTCGCACTCATAAGGAACTTATGTCATCCTAGGCGTAAGTTCGAATGCTAGAAAAGCAAAAATTAAAGATAACCCATTTGAATGGTAATAACTGCATTCGATAGCTAGGCTATTGAGACACTTCCAATAACTTATGAGTATTCATTTTAAAAAAAAAATATTTAATTAATAATTGATATAATAAATTTTAGACAAAATTGTTGCTCCTTTACTTCTTCTTATTTTTATTTCTTTATCCCCCATTAATATGTATAACATTTAAAACTTTTAGTGTCTAACAAATGCATTCTATGTATTAGACAATTGACATTACAGCAACAATAATATTCTCCGTAAAGTCTCATAAAATGGGGTTTAAAAGGATAGAATGTATGCAAACCTTATCCCTATCTCTGAGATATTAATACTGTTTTCAATAGATCCTCAGTTTAAGAAAAAAGTAATCCAAAGTAGTCCATAAAAAGAAGTACTATAACAAAACACAACAGATGAAGTTGGTTTCAAAATAACTAAACTTGCAAAATTTTATATTTTGGCTACGGGTTAAATAGTGACCCAAGAATATTTGGGCCTGTAGAAGCCCAAAAAAGTGTTTCTACCTTAGGGTTTCTCACATAAAACCAAACCTTCGACTCCCACCTTAATTTTTCCAAAGACAAACGACAACCTCAGTCCTCAGCTCTGCTTGTTTTCTCGGTGAGTTTTGGTTTTTTGTCCCAAAGAAATATTTTCTGATGAGTTTTTGCTTTTCTTGTTATGTAAATTGTTTGTGGAATATATTGATATGTTGTTATTTTGCCCGTCTTTTATTTACTAACTCTGTCCCAATAAAAGTACAAGAAATAGCAAATGGTAACAAAACAATAGATACTAATAGGACAGGAACTACAATAGAACACTATGATAGTCGCAGTACAAGACAACAACAATAATAGAAATCGAAGGACCCGAAACTGCAGAAGCAATACCATAATTACTAGTATGAACGGATGACAAAACAACGCACTGCTACCTACTAACCTTCTACCATAATCCATGTCCTCCACAACCTCCTACCCTAACCATAATCTATTGTATTATATTGCGTTGTGTTGTATTGTACTCTATTGTATTCATGATAGGTTGTATCATTTTCCATCGTTACATAATGTCACACATTTGCACCTAAGGATATGGCCTAGTGGTCAATGAAGTGGAGTCAGAACATGAGGTCTCAGGTTCAAATCCCAGCAGAGTCAAAAACCACTATGATTCTTCTTATCCGTTCTAGCCTTGGTGGATAGAGTTACTTGATATCTGTTGCAGGTGGGAGGTGGCAAGTATCCCATGAATCTAGTCGAGGTGCGCGAAAGCTGGCCCCGACACCACGGTTATCAAAAAAAGGAAAAAATAATGTCACACATAATTTGAAGGATAAACCTACAAGGGGTTGTTTGGTTGGAAAACAAGTTATCCCAGGATTATTTATCCGACCCTCAAGGTAGGACAAAAATAATACTACAATTCTGGGATAACTAATCCGGTGATGAGTTATCCCAACCAAACATGGGATAAGCTTATCCTAAAATTAATCCCGAGATTAGTTATCCTTTATCTCTTGTACCGAATGAGCCCTAAGTGTACAGAGTAGAGCTATTACTAAAAGACACGATAAAGGATAAAATACAAATATCAGATAATAAGCAAAGACAAAATGAGAAAAAATAATAAGGTAAAGACACAATCACATTAATGGTTCAAATTGTTGTCGTTCTTTCATTTACTTTAAGTAGATTTCTTCATTGGCTAGCCTCAATTTTTGCATTTTCTTGTTGTTACTATCGTGTTTTCCCCATCTTCTCAAGGTACGGGTAAGATCTGCGTACCCCAGGGATTCTAAACTTAAGTCTAGGATAACGAATCTTCAACCTCAAATTCCTAGTGAAAACCAAAATTTTGTTCTAGCATGGTAAGTTTGACCATGAATTTGGACATGAAATCATCAAATTTTTTTTGAATTTTTTTTTATATCCTCCCTCCGTTTGGTTTAACTCGTCACAAATTTCCTAATTTGATTTTCGCTTTTACTTGTCATTTTTCACTAATCAAGACAAAACAACTTTTATTTTCCTATTTTACTTTTCGCATTAATTGTTTTTTCTCCAAATTAATTCAAGACACAATAGTAAACATCATTTAATAGGGGTACTATGGTAAAATAGCTACGTCATTAATTGTTTTTCTTAATGCGTGTGCAAGTCAAATTGTGACAAGTAAAAGCGAACGGAGGGATATTTGGAAACTACGTAAATAGTACTATAAGTCACAATAATTGACTATTCAAAATATTTGAAACATCTATGAAAAAATTACAGTCAAATATAGACTATGTTTGAATCTCAGGAAGCGAAGCCGCCACATAAATTGAGACGAAGGGAGTATTAAATTAAAACAGACTGGCTTTGTTTTTTTTTTGTTGTTGTTGTACACTTGTACAATCACATTAACGATACGATAAAATTTAAACAACAATCAGAATAATAGAGAGAATATATATGAAAATAAAGAAGTGAAAAGCTTACAGTTTTCAGCTGAATTTCGCCGCAGAAAAATTTTCTTCATTCAATTTGGAGAACTGAGTACTGTGCTACTATTTTTTTACGTAGTGTTGGATTTGGGCCAGCATTTAAGGGTTTAATCATTTTATGGGCTTTATTGAATAATAGCCCATAATGAACAACATAAATCCTGACAGTTTGGAGTTTAATTACAAAAAAATTTGATATTTTGCATAATTACTAAAAATTCTGATTTTGGGACTGTCGAGATACATAATTAGCTCCCGATAACTAATCTCGGGATTAATTTTAGGATGAGCTTATCCCATGTTTGGTTGGGATAAAATGCATGGAATAAGTCCTAGGCTGTTTTGACTCTCAGGAAGCAAAAAGTGCCACATAGATTGGGACAGAGTTAATAAATAAAAGACGGGCAAAATAACAACATATCAATATATTCCACAAACAATTTACAAAACAAGAAAAGCAAAAACTCATCAGAAAATATTTCTTTGGGACAAAAAAACGAAACTCACCGACAAAACAAGCAGAGCTGAGGTTGTCGTTTGAGTCTTTGGAAAAAATAAGGTGGGAGTCGAAGGTTTGGTTTTATGTGAGAAACCCCAAGGTAGAAACACTTTTTTGGGCTTCTACAGGCCCAAATATTCTTGGGTCACTATTTAACCCGTAGCCACAATTATAAAATTTTGCAAGTTTAGTTATTTTGAAACCAACTTCAGTTGTTGTATCTCAATGGAGTGTATCGGGAATGAAATATATATCACTGTGTATATTAGTGTGAATTTTGTTTAAAATAAACATACACTATGTATCTTTGAATGATTACAGTGTGGGTAATTATGTATCTCAACGAAATATATCGGGAACAAAATATATATCTCGGCAGCCCAAAAAGGAAATTTTCTGTAAGTATGCAAAATGTCAGAATTTTCTGTAATTAGACACCAAACTGTCGGGATTTATGTTGTTTACCCTATTTAATTTGTATAAACAACATAAATCCCACTACTATGAAAGCTAATTACTCCCTATCCCATATTTTTTTAATATTACACAAAATTTCAGAAAAATTGCTAGTTGGATATATTACTTTTCTTCGGATACATTGCGTTGTTGATATATAATGTGTAATATCAGATATATTCAATGTATCATGCCCATGATTAATTCATGATACATAAGTTAGTAGGTTAGTTGTTATGTATCATGACCATAATTAATTCAGAAAACATAAGTCAACTCATGATACATCATATCATGGACAAGTTTCTTTGGATACATTACTTTCGGGATACATACAAAGTATGGAATGTGATGTAATTAAATAAAAGATATGGGATATTATGTAAATATGATAAGATTATTAGTGTTGTAGTGTAATTTTTCCATTTAATTTTTGTTCCACAAGTTAATATTTTTTTTATTGGGCATAAATTTATATTTTTATATCATAACATCACATGAGTTATATCTCGCACTCATAAGGAACTTATGTCATGCTAGGCATAAGTTTGAATGCTAGAAGAGCAAAAATTAAAGATCACCCATTTGAAGGACAAATTGTCCAACTAAATGATAATAATTGCATTTGATAACTAGGCTATTGAGACAATTCCAATAACTTGTGAGTATTTTTTTTTTTTTTAACAAATATTTAATTAATATAATTGATATAATAAATTTTAGACAAAATTGTTGCTCCTTTACTTCTTATTTTTATTTCTTTATCCCCCATTAATATGTATAACATTTAAAACTTTTAGGGGTCGTTTGGTAGGATGCATTACAAAAAATAATGCATGCATTAGCTCTGTATATTACTAATACCTTGTTTGGTACACTTTTTCAACTTATGTATAACTAATGCAATGCAATGCAAGTTATTTTAACACACCAAACCAAATACTGCATAAGAAATAATCTCAGCATAATTAATGCAAGCATAACTAATACTAGAATTACTAATGCTTTGCATTATTCTTATACACCCTACCAAACGACCCGTTAGTGTCTAACAAATGCATTCTATGTATTAGACAATTGATAGTACAACAACAATAATATTCTCCGTAAAGTCGCATAAAGTGGTTTTAGAAGGGTAGAGTGTATGCAAACTTATTCCTATCTCTGAGATAGTACTATTGTTTTCAATAGATCCTCAGCTTAAGAAAAAAGTAATCCATAAAAAGAAGTACTATAACAAAACACAACAACTGAAGTTGGTTTCAAATAACTAAACTTGCAAAATTTTATAATGTGGCTACGGGTTAAATAGTGGCCCAAGAATATTTGGGCCTGTAGAAGCCCAAGAACGTGTTTCTACCTTAGGTTTTCTCACATAAAACCAAACCTGCGACTCCCACCTTTGTTTTTCTAAAGACTCAAACGACAACCTCAGTGCTCAGCTCTGCTTGTTTTCTCGGTAAGTTTCGGTTTTTTGCCCAAAGAAATATTTTCTCATGAGTTTTTGCTTTTCTTGTTTTGTAAATTGTTTGTGGAGTATATTGATATGTTGTTATTTTGCCCAGTTTAGGAATTTCCAAGTTTTTTGAAATAAAATTTATATATTTGGAAACTACTTATAAAAAGTACTATAAGTCACAATAATTGATAATTCAAAATACTTAAAAGATATATGAAAAAATTATGGTCAAAGATATACTTGTTTGAATCTCAAAATCCAAAAAATGGAGGGAGTATGAAATAAGGTTCATGTTTTTGCGAGATGAAGTATTTATTTAAATGGTTATAGATATAGATAGATGTAAGATCAGTTAGCTAACCAATGGTGTTTTGTAAATCATAGTGTATGTTCAAGTTATTTGAGTTAAATTGGAAGCGGAGGGGGTGGAGGGTGGGTGAGTTGGGGCCTTCTGAGAATTGGAATGCACTTGCAAAGGAGAGTTGTTTTTGTCAATGTAGTTTGTTGGTTTGGTTTGGCCTACTACTCCGTCACTTTAAAAGATCAGTTAGCAAACGGATGGGTTTGTAAATCAGTGTGTGTGTGTTCAAGTTATTTATGGAAAGTTTGAGTTCAATTGGAGGAGGGGGTAAAGGGTGGGGGTGGGGGGTTGCTTTCTGAGTGGTGGAAACACTTGTGAATGTGAGGCTGTTTTTGCCAATGTGGTCGTTTGGTTTGGTCTACTAGTCCGGCACTTTGAAATTCATCTAGTATTCATCTAGTTGGACTGCCTATTGCACAAGCCAGCTAGGATATGGCCAAAGCCAACTAGGATATGTTATTTCCGATCCTCCCAAGAAATGTGTATATCTTTGGGATTATGGTTCCTTTTGCTCCGTCAATGCCATCGTTTATTGATATCTTTTTATTTGTATGATGTGTGACAATATCATACTAATGTATGTTTGGAGATAAAGACAAGTGCTAGATACTGTGGCAGTGCAATGTTTATCTTTATTTGTGCTTTTTGTTCTGTAAAATGCCCTGGTATTCAGTGTCTTGGAAGTTACCATAAGTGCAACTTCTGCATGGAAAAAAATGTAGGAGAAGAAATGCTCAGTAATTTACTGCTACCCTGGTGTCCTGTGAACTTCTCTGTATTCATGTTATAAATCACAAAACTCTTGAACTTATTCTTGAAACTTTTCATGTTGTTTGAATCATAACTACTGGAATTGCTTCTTGTTTATTTTAGATAATGTTAAGCTAGTACGCAAGCTTTTACACGATCAAGTATAACCTGTAATAATGCTTACCCTATTTCCCCTGAGTTTTGTTGTGTAAATTATAACGTTAGCATATGCTTTCTTGCAGCGTCAAATTGCTTTTTGAATCGCATAGACATACTTTTTGATTGAAAAAACTATGTTACTTTGCATGTCGCGTTGGTGCTTCATGGTCTGAATCATATGTTTCCCAAGGTGTTTCCAATGCTTAGTAACTAAATTCCATGTTTCAGCATACACAGGTAACCCATGAAGCATAACAATGTTATCCCCAACGGTCACTTTAAGAAGCATTGGCAAAACTACGTAAGAACTTGGTTTAACCAACCTGCTCGGAAAACAAGGAGACGCATTGGTGAGTTGCCCGTTTGTAATGGCTTCAAGTCTCATGTTCAATTTTGGCTCTAGAATACTTACACTTCCCTACCTATTTTGCTTTTGCTAATTCCAGCTAGGCAGAAGAAAGCTGCAACGATCTTCCCAAGGCCAACAGCGGGATCACTCCGACCTATTGTTCATGGACAAACAGTAAAATATAACATGAAAGTCAGAGCTGGCAGGGGATTCTCTCTAGAAGAGCTGAAAGTAAGATTCATTCTATCTGATCTTGCTCTAGATAGTTGCTTTCAACAACATCCCCCCCCCCCCCCCCCCCCAAAAAAAAAAAAAAACACAAAACAAAAAACGAAAACACCTGACAGACATAAGAAAATGTAAAAGTGCTTGGCTCAATTTGGAACTCGATTCCTGTTGGGATCAATGTTTCATGCTGAGCTTGTATTAGAGTTTGGCATGTTGAGCTTATATAGAGTTTAGTTCTTGTGCAAGCAAGTTCATGGATCAATAAGCTTTTTTTACTTCTCTATCCTTTTGAGTGGGACGCACTCCATTATATCCTTTATCATTTATTTCATATTATCTTCCCAAATATATCATTCTTTACCATGTACTTGTTTCTATTCTGTCATCTATAAAGCAAACAGGTTGACTTAATACCAAATTTGTGTCGGAAGATGACTATAGCAAGTGTAGCTTTGGCAATGACACGTTGAGTTGTTAAATATTTACATCTCTGTCTTTGGATCGCGACATTTTGAGACTTGTCTTGGAAAAAAAAAAGTATATAAGGATTTTAGTATATACTAATAAGCAGCTTTTTTTGTACTTGTTTCTATTCTGTCATCTATAAAGCAAACAGGTTGACTTAATACCAAATTTGTGTCGGAAGATGACTATAGCAAGTGTAGCTTTGGCAATGACACGTTGAGTTGTTAAATATTTACATCTCTGTCTTTGGATCGCGACATTTTGAGACTTGTCTTGGAAAAAAAAAAGTATATAAGGATTTTAGTATATACTAATAAGCAGCTTTTTTTGTACTTGTTTCTATTCTGTCATCTATAAAGCAAACAGGTTGACTTAATACCAAATTTGTGTCGGAAGATGACTATAGCAAGTGTAGCTTTGCCAATGACACGTTGAGTTGTTAAATATTTACATCTCTGTCTTTGGATCGCGACATTTTGAGACTTGTCTTGAAAAAAAAAAGTATATAAAGATTTTAGCATATACTAATAAGCAGCTTTTTTTGTTTTCAGGCAGCTGGTATCCCCAAAAAACTTGCTCCAACTATAGGCATTGCTGTGGATCACAGGCGCAGGAACAGATCCCTCGAAGGTCTTCAGACCAATGTCCAGAGGATCAAGACGTACAAAGCTAAGCTAGTTATCTTCCCAAGGCTTGCTAAGAAAGTCAAGGTAAACCTGAAATTATCATAGTCATACCAGTTTGCTATTGACGATTGAATAATATTTTGTTTGCTTATTGGTATGTTCTTGGTGCATCTTTGAACTTACATCTCAACGCAATTTGCCACAGGCTGGTGATTCTAGTGCTGAGGAACTTGCCAATGCGACTCAAGTCCAGGGTCCTTACTTGCCTATTGTTAGAGAGCAGCCAGCTATTGAGCTAGTGAAGGCCACAGATGAAATGAAATCTTTCGATGCTTATGGCAAGCTGCGTATTGAGCGTACCAATGCTCGTCATGTTGGTGTGAGGTTGAAGAGAGCGGCTGAAGCAGAGAAGGAAGAGAAGAAATAAGACATTAGAGACGTCTTATAGCCTTGAGCATTAGCATTGCTATTTTTTGGATGAGTCTGGATGATGAATTATTTGAGTACTAGTATTTCAAGAATTTACTTTCTTTTTCATACTTGTTGATGAAGGCTGTTGTGCTCTGGTCAGACTATAACTCCCATAGTAGGTATTAAAGCATAAGGTTTTGGTTATTTCTTGCTCTGGATGTGTTTGATTCCATCTCTGCATCGATAATTTTCCAAACAGAGTTATGTTACATATGAAGACGTATATGAAAACTACTCTCGTATAATTCCCATTCAAAAACACAATTATTTGAAGGTTGATAAACTATTTTAATAATCTTTTGTCTTCGTAAATGTTGGATTTTTTTATATTGCATGTATTCCGTATACGTACATTTACAGATATGAATTCGTACACATCATTCATTTGGTTGACGATTGATTAAAAACTTAGTTGCTCAATTTTTTGCTTGTCTTTGTTATACTAAGTGAGTAATTTGGAAACAACTTCTCTATCTCTATGAGGTAGGGATAAGGTTAATGCATATACTATAGCCTCCTCAGATCTCCACTTATGGAATTATGGGTATGTTGTTGTCGTCATCTTTGTCAATATTTCAAAGACTTGTATGTATACATTTACGTAACAAAATATTTTTTTATTAGCCAAATTGTCAAAATACTCTACCAAAATTGTGTACGAACTTAATTAACAAATGACTTTTCTTTCAAGAAATTAATTTATTTTGTGATATTGGCTGGCATTATTTCGTAGCCTTGTAGAGCCACCTTTAGTGCTTGCAGCTTTGAAAATCTTTGTTTTTTTTCTTTCTAACTTTTAGAACACACTATTTATTTTGGCTTCGTTTTTACGTTATCACATCATTATCATCATTATATTCATGACTATGAAGAAGGCACTAGAAGAAGACAACAACGACAACAAAACCAGTGTAATCTCAACCGACGTCTGAGGGGTAGTGTGTACGACCTTAATAAGAAGAAGTTGAATTATTACAAAGAGCATAACAAAATGGCTTCTTTAGATAGTTGCAGAAGGTTATTTTACTTTTTTCAATTCAAAAATTCTATTGTGTTTTGTTGAATTTTGGTTCTTGTTTTACTTTTTTCAAGGACAAATTAGTTTCTTTGTGCATTTGTGCTAGTAAGAGGCAATTCCAAAACCTTTTGTTCTTTATAGGTTTTGGTGGTCCTGTGTGGATGTTAGTATTTGGATCGTGTGTGATCATTTCGTTTAAAAAGTTAACGTGTACAAATATTTACTTAGTTATGCCTTTAGTTCACACTCTCACATGCATGTGGAAGTTCTTTTTGATAATATGACGGTAAGACTCGATCGGCTCTGATATCGTGTTGAACTAGCACTACAAAAAATTTAAATGCTTTACGTGGGGACATCTTTATTTACTTAATTATGTTTTCAACAGTTGGATCGGGAATGAGAAAGGAAGGTGGAGGAACTTGGTTACTGCAAGTACAACTGCACCTAAGAGGAAGATGTTTAGTATTTCTTCCCTGGCTTCTTCTGCAGAAACAGGACATTCCTCTAGAACTAAATATTATAAACAGGTTGGAACTATTTTTTGATTTTGATATACTAAAAGGGAAGTGCACAAAGCATTCCACTTTAACAGCATCCGGGAAAGGGCCGCACCCCAAGGGGTGTGATGTAGACCGAGTACCCTAATGCAAGCAAGCATTAGTAGCTGCTTCCACAGATTGAACCCGTGACTTGCTTATTTAATCTATTGTTGTTATAATAGTGATCTGGTACCTTGCTGTATATAATCCAGTAAGGTATATATGAAAGGTCCCATCGACTTACCTGGGTGGGTTCATGAATGGGCGATCAATAAGGCCCATGGCCTAGGCTGGTGACCTCCATTGCACTTGGAAGGGTGCCCACTTAAGGTCGGCCCAAGTGGTCGAGCCTATGTCATAATTTGTGAAAGTAGGGGCCAACGTTTGCCAGCCCCTATCAAAGTTTCCGGTAGCCTTATGAGAATTGGAGTATTTTGGGGTTTATATAGTGCATTGATTGAGGATCTTACAATCTGCCAGGTTCAAAAAGTTGCAAGGGAAAATTTCATTCAGGAGGTGTCTTTTCAGTCAAAAGACACAGATATTTCACTAGCAAAGGTGATTGTTCAAATTCAAGGACCAAGGACCTGAATACCTGAATGATTAAGTATTGTTTTTTGTTACGGATTTAAGTTATATACGCTAACAATGATCGTTTAATCCCATTACTATAATTTGACCTACAACATGTTACTTACCAATTGATCAAGTTGCGAATTAATGTCTATCATATAGAGTTACCTTGTAACTGACCTGATTGAGTAAACATTCTTTTTTCTGCTGTCATTGCATAAACTTAAATCATCTACTATTGGATATAGGCTTTGCTTCATGTTTCCACTGAAGACGAGGCATTTATGGCTTTTAACCGCGAGATGGATGCTTATTCAATCCGAAATGAAATGAAATCTACTTCATTGCCATCCGAATCACTAGAATCGACATGTATGGAGGTCATGCCATTTCCTCTTGCTGGAAAGAATATGAATGAATGGATGGTTGAATTTGATGTCATTGCAAAGGAAGTCGAAGAAGAGCTAGTGTCAAGAGAAATAAGATGCAATTTGGTTGAAGTTTTGGATGCAGTTAACACAGTGCTTTTTAAGTCAAGAGGTTTTAAAAGATCATCTGTTCCAATGGATTCAAAGTGTTCATATCTTCATTCAGTACTGAGCTATGGATATTGTAGTGGTAACTTTCATCTTACAGTCCAATATCATTGTCGTTTTTTCATATATCTGCAAGCTGAAACTTCAACTTACTTCTAATTGCTAAATGTTAAAGAGTATTAGGTTCGCATTCAACTGAATCCATTCTGTTAGGCTCGGACCAAAGATTTAAAAATAAATTGTTACGTTCTCAACACATAATTTTGACGTAGTGGATTTAGTGGGAAGAGCCTATACAATTGTATTGAGTAAGTTGTAATCGTGAATCCGTCTCTTATTGTAATCTGACATAGTGCTTACCTCTATGCAGCAATCTTGCTTAGTGTCATTTATATTGAAGTTTGTCGAAGACTTGATGTGGCCATTGTAGGGTCATGCGTTGGAGAGGATTTTCTAATATGGCCTCAAACTAGAAGCCCTGAGGTATTTTGGTCTAAAAACATTGACCTTGTTATCTTTTTTACTGCATTGTGTATCAGGAGTACACGACATGTTTGGGACTGAGGCGTAGTTGTTGATGTTGTGTATCAGTTCATCAAATTACAGTAAATTGATGATCTATAATCTCATTGTGTGTTGAAATGTCTACATTTTTGATACTATTGTAGGAGCTGTTTAAGATTACATCTGGTCACAGCTTGTTTGGTATTGTTAACGGCAAGTGTGTCACTGACCCTAGAACGAAGGCTTCAGACATCGATAGCAGTTCACTGTCAGGGCTCGAGATTGCAACAAACAGAGAGATCATTGGGATTTCTTTGGCAAATCTTATTGTAAGATCGACTGTCCTAATAAATTGTCACATTGTATTAGGCCTGCATGTAAAACGCCCTTTTGTCACCTTTTTTTTTCAGAGGCTTCATTGGAAATGTGCTTCAAGATCAAATCATGGTTTAATGCTGACTTCTCCTCTTAGATCTAGTGGTTGTTTTAGCATGAATGATAGTTCAAGTGTACATTTGTTGAGGCCTCAAGATTTGAGGTAACAATCTTACCCTTTTTGTCTCTGTTACTACTCGAAACAACCTCTCTATCTCTACGAGGTAGAGGTAAGGTCTGCATACACTCTACCCTCCCAGACTTCACTTATGGGATTACACTGACTATGATGATGATGTTGTTGTTGTACAACTATTGGCCTTCTTTCCTGATTAAGTAGGGGCCACTTTTTGTTTCCCCTATGTTGCTCGGACTCTTCAAAAATGCATCAGATCCGTGTTGGATCCTCAAAAAATAGTGCATTTTTGAAGAATCTGCTATGAGTAACATAGGTGTTGACGTGTTGTCCCTACAGGTTCAAGATTCTTTAGTTTAATTAACAGTCTCTTTTCTGTGCATAATAAATCAGTTTCACTTATAATAACATAATGTTATATGGGATGGTACAATTATTTTTTAGGCTGGCTATTATGGCTTCAGAAAGATTGCTGATTTTGCAGCCTCACAATTGGTCTTTGAGGAGAGACCATGGCATGATGTTGTACTATAGTAGGTAAGAAAAGTAGCGCGGACCGTCAAGGAGTTTAACTTTTATATACAGATAGTATAGGAAAATGTTTACATGATTAGTTCACCTATACGATAACTACATGTAACTGTTCATAATAAGCGATGCTAGTTATAGCATTCTTTGACAAATGAAATTATAACAGGGAATATGAGGAAGCAGTCAAGGAACTAAGCATTTGCATGGCCTTTGCCCCAGAAGAAGAGTCAGAACTATTAGAGCCATTTGTTGAGAAATTACACTTTTTGTGTGTGGAATCATCATGGAACAAGTCTCTTGGACATAAAGGTCACTTATCAGTACCTTGACTTGGTATAAAGAGCACAATTGAAGGGAGCGTTGACGTAACTGGTAAAGTTGTTGCCATGTGACTAGGAGGTCACGAGTTCGAGCTGTGGAAACAGCCTCTTGCAGAACTGCAAGGTAATGTTGTGTACAATAGACCCTTTGGTTCAGCTCTTCCCCGAATCCCATGCATAGCGGGAGCTCGGTGCCCTAGACTATCCTTTTATAAAGAACATAACCAATAGAATATTAGCTTTAGTTTTTTTTTTTGACAATTGTAAATATTTTCCTTGGACGAAGCTTCTTTATTGTTTCAATGCTACCGTTATATATTGTCTTATTGAAATGTCTTGAACTCTTGTCTCATAGAAAAACTAATTTATACCCACATCACGATTAAAATTTATGCCTGATGGACAACAAAAGTTTTGCCCAACGATTTTTCTCAAGTGAAACTTTTTTTTTTTTTTAAAATATTGTTAAGTATGACCAAAAGTTCAAGGTCATCCTAACATTCCTTATGGAGGTCATTCTTGCAAATCATTCCACATAAAGTGGAAAAATCGTTACTTAAAGTAGTCGTGGAAAACTCATTTTTTATTTCAAAAGTTTCTCATAACAACTTGCACATTGAGCCCATAAATGCCTGTATTTTTTGAGTAACCGAAGAAGCATTTTTTACGGGATCCTGAAATCAACTACCATTCCGACCAAATTCAACTCCACCAACTTCCAGCATATATCAAGATCCAAATTCCTTTGTAGCGAAGCATAAATATCTCGAGTTTATTTGCGTACTTAGCCTATCTTATGCAGCTTAAACGTGCTTATGGCATAATTAAGTAAAAAATGTACTATCTTGTAACGTGTTGCTTAGCTAAGCTTATTCTAGTTTATTACAAGGTATTAAGCTTCTTAACTACAACGTAATTACTAGAAATTCAAAGATTTAGAACATTTTGACAATAACATCGAAAGGATATAGATACATTATTATTATTATTCAATGATCAATTTGACGTAGAAATGTTATATTATAAATTGATTTAAGTAATGGGCCTGTCATTGTACTTGAGAACTACTATTCCCCAGAAAGTAGTGTGTTTTGTTTAGGCATAATACGTAGATAGATATCTTAACTTGTCCTCAACTAACAACTAAACACTCTAACTTTAAGAATGCACATCGAGACACCTCAAGCTGTCATCTAACCTGACACATAAATTTTGAAGATGTCTAGATGATCATTTTGTAAGTTGGAGTCTTCAATTGACACGAGGGAGACGAGTTGAGGTGTCTAGATGTTCATCCTCAAGTTGAAGTATTTAGTTGCTAGTTGAGGAAAAGTAAAAGTGTCTATCTATGTATTATGCGTTTTGTTTATAGTGTTTTTGAGTAATATCCTTATTCATATTGTACCTGCATTCTGGATTATGTTTGAACCAATGGATTAGGTACTTGATAGAATATGTTACATATGTAGATTTCAAAGCTTATTTCTTTGCTGGAGACAATGTTGTCGAAAAAACACAGAAATTCTTGTAGTTTGAGGCTTGTTAAGGAGAGTGTCCTTAAGTATATTTCGCAGGTATAGGCATATCCTCAGAATTCAACATACTCTTCTAGTATAAATTAAGAGTTGAAACAACTGAGATGAAAGAGCTTTTGTATGCTTTCTGACTGGTGCAGGGAAAAAGTTTTATAAAATTGTCATTTCAATATGAATATCCACAGCACTACCTAATCAATGATCTTTTGTATTGAGGGAGGAGGAACTGAAAAAAGGTGTCCTAGCTGATAAGTAATTGGAGGATCTGACGACCGAGAAGAATGAGGATCAATTCCAATGGCTGCCTGCCTCTGTCTGTAAGATGCCCAAGTTACCATATATAGCCCAGCTATAATGAGAAGTCCTCCCAATATGCTGCATTGACAAATTCATGAGATCATAAGAGTGAAGGGTTCGCCTAAGAACACGTAGAAGATGGAAGTGAAGTAGTAAAAAAGATTGTATGAGGTAGCCAAATGTGGCAAGTATAAATGGATATGCTCATTTTCCGGTGAAAGAGGCCCTCGTTGTGCCCAAAATTGTGAAGCATACCAAAGGGGAAAATGATAATAGGCGTTGATATACACTAGTTTTGCTTATAGGGGCAGTAAGCACTGACCTTCCTAGATAAATTGGGCTCCCAAGGAAAGCTCTTGATAGAAATGCTGAAGCAGCAGGTTGAAGTGGATTGTATAGAGCAACCATAGAAGGGCCAAGAATCTTATTGCACCATGTCAACATTCCATAGTTCAAGGCAGATGCAACAATTCCCTGAAAAATAGAAATTATGGTAACTTAAACCATTTTGTTTTTGCCGCTAACTAAAAAATTGTCTCTTGTTTTCTAAAACGAATGCACATGCTAACTAACCACAAGGAGTGAGATAACAGATGGAGAAGAGAATAAACATTTGGCATTCATAGTAGACATGGTTTGGCTGTAATCCTCTATTATTAATTGTCATGGCTAAGTAGTCGATGATGATTGGAAATCTAGAGAGCAACATCAGGGAAGAGAAGCATGAAGAGCATTAAAGTGTCTGATGTACACTTGATGTATGCTACAAGGCACGCGTTGCATGCCCATCTAATAGACTAGAATAATTCAAGGCATCTTTTCCGCTTTTCCGCTTGTAAGATAGGAAGGAGCTAAGTTTGAAGTTGACAAAAAGTCGGGACATTCATGTGGAGTAGAATTTGCTTACTCCATAACATAGGGACAGACAATGTATTGCTTATATCATAATTTTCCTCAATCTCAAGCTAACTGGTGTATAGAAAAACTTAATATCGTTTTTGCTCCACTAGGGCCGGTTTCATTCCAATATTCAATAATTTGGGATTCACTAATAACAGTGGTTTTCTACATTTTCTAATGACATACAATCTATAAAGAGGCTAAAAGGATTCCTAAGGCTGTTATTTTTCTAACGATATACAAATCAAAAATATGTCACCGCTGAAGAGAAGCTGGAGGCAGCAAACTTAAGATTTCTCCTTTTGGGAGCTGTGGCAAATTTCACCGCTGCTCCTTTGACCCATTGCACCAAATCACATATTCGATAATACATTTTAAGTCATATGCATGGTGGTGTTCTTGAAATTGTTGCAGGTTAATATCTCAATATTTTTCTAGTTGACAAGTCACAATAATTTGAAACAAGGGATAAAAGTAGTAACTACAACGTTCAGAACAGGAACTATAGAGACGGAGAATGAAGAGAATCTTACAGCATAGCACACGGCAAAAGCTTCAGATTGTGTCAAGTTCCAGTCTGTTGACTCATTGGTCACCAAGAAGGCTGTTGCTACCATTAAAAGACAACCAAAAAGGTATGAATATGCTGTCACTGATATACTTGCAGGGTATTTTGCCAAAACTGGAGCCTGAAAATTTCCTAAGATTCAGTTAACTCCGCATATTCCAAAACAATACAAACAGAAACGGTTTATTTGGAAAACAGGAAAAGTCACGGGTCTTCTAGACAATGCTTCAAGGGATGCCAAGATCTAAACTGTCAACTATATTCCAAAAAGAACATTGTTCACCAACCAAAAAAAGGTTGCTCTGATTGAAAACTAAGGCTGTTAAACCTTTTTAACAAGGCGATCATTTCTTATAAAATCACCTAATAATCAAGCACTAAACACTCAGAATCACTTTAAACAATAAAATAAGGCCTAAAATTAAATTCAAAGGTTTCACGTAATTTTTCGATCCGATCAGTAGAAATTAATGGATCCAAGGAAAAAGAAATTAAGAAAAAGAGCGATAACATGTGGTCAGAGTATATGATAACATGGACTCAGAGCTACAAAAAGTTATATTTCATCCATGAGCAGAACAGTTAATAGTGAGGGTCAAGTTGAACAATAACTCAACAAGACCGATCATGTTTGAACACATTCAAATTTTTATAAAATTTCCTCAACTAGAAAAATCTAAAAGCCTCAATTTTAATTTCCTCTTCATCAAGCCAAAAATACTGACATTAATGACATGATACTTTTTCTCTTTGAACTCCACACATCGTAAAACTTAATCAGCTAAAAGGATAGGGGTTAATATGAACCACTCCCACAGACCTGGAAACCAATATTTATATATTCTTCATTTATTATAACATTTCCTCTTCATCAAGCCAAAAATACTGACATTGCAATGACATGATACTTTTTCTCAAAGATTATATTCTTTTGTAGTTTCTTTCTGTCTATATAGATTATAGAGGTCTCAAATCTCCCTTTCTCATGAAACAGAAACCGGATAACTCTGCCCATAAGTGCTTAGGTGATAGAAAGAAATCGCATAGCGTTTTTTACTCTGCTGAGATTTGAACCTAGTCTTTAATGTTTCCACCCACTTTATTGACCACTAGTCCACACCCTTGGGTGCAGTGTTGTATATTTTAGTGGTAGATATCTGTGTTCAGCCTTTCAGTTTAGTTACTGAACAGTATCTGGTTCTCATCGAGTCGATTGGAATCAATGAAAAAGCAAAAAGATTATCAAAGTACCTGAATGGCTAGGTATGCTGCCATGCACATACAGTTTCCTATTAAGCATAAAACACCAAGGTGCCAATCGTCGAACCCCAACTCCAGAAAACTTGACATTAACCATCCAGTTGGCTCTGGCTGACCCCTAGCACTTATATCACTGTGTGCTATGAATTCTGAGGCTCTGTCTCCAAATACCACAGGTCCGCGGAAGATGGCCATTAAGATTGCCCCAGAAACACAAACAATTGTACCGCCAACCTTTGCTTGACCTTCCACAGTAAAAAGCTTCACTGTTTCTGTACTGCATAAATAACATTTAAGAGTAAAGTTGAGCAGATCATCAACTACAACAGGTAATTGGATGTGCAAATACATGAAAATTACACAAAAAGAAGGTAGATTGGTAGTTTGAGGATGGCAACAGCTGTGTGGACAAGAAAGACTAGCAGAGAAAAAGAAAAAAAGAATCTATTGTGTAAGTAGCAAGGGCGTCAATCTTGCCCCGGCTTTTATTACTCCACCAGAGTGGCTAGCTGGTGGAGTAGTTATGTTGTGGAGGGGAGACCTTCTTTTAGGCTAGCCAAGAAGTTGAAATTGCTCAAAGCAGATATAAGGGTGTGGAATAAAGAGGTGTTTGGGAGGGTAGAGGTGAAGATGAGAGAGATCATGAATGAAGTAGGGGAGTTGGAGAGGGTAGTAGCGGGGAGGGAGTTAGAAGAGAGGGAGAAAGAGAGGAAAGAAGTTTTGAAAAATGAGTTAGCTGACTTGGTGTTGGCTCAAGAGGTTAGTTGGAGGCAAAAATCAAGAGCGTTATGGTTGAAGGAGGGGGATTCTAATACAAAATTCTTTCACAGGGTGGCAGTATCAACTAGAAGAAGGAACTTTATAGAATCGGTGGAGGTTGATGGGGTGTGCCATGTAGGGAAAGAAGAAGTAGAGGGGGCAGTTGTAGATTATTATGAAAACTTATTTAAAGAGAAAGCGGAGTGGAGGCCTAGCGTGGGGGGCTTAGGGTTTAGTCAAATAAGAGGGGAGGAGGGTGAGTGGTTAGAGAGGGCAATCGAGGAGGAGGACGTGAAAAGAGCAGTGGAGTGTTGTGCAGGTGACAAAGCTCCGGGCCCAGATGGTTTCTCTTTGGCTTTTTTTCAGCATTGTTGGAATATCGTCAAAACCGATGTGATGGATGCTATTGTTGAGTTCCAAGATAGTGGTGAATTTGAAAGAAGTTTGAATGCCTCGTTCATTGTCATTATTCCTAAACGGGAGGGAGCTACGAGCATGAAGGATTATAGACCTATTAGTCTAGTGGGAAGCATTTACAAGATTCTTTCTAAGGTGCTCTCTATTAGACTTAAAAAGGTGTTGGATGAGACAATTTCTACTTCATAGTATGCATTTGTGGAGGGTAGACAAATTCTGGATGCAGCACTAGTGGCAAATGCAGTGGTGGATTCAAGGAGAAAGCAAGGTGTACCAGGTGTGTTGTGCAAACTTGATCTCGAGAAGGTTTACGATCATGTGAATTGGAAATTCATAGATTTCATTATGCTTCAAATGGGTTTTGGGGAGAAGTGGAGGAAATGGATCTACTTTTGCATTTCTTCGGTGAGATTTTCAGTGTTGGTGAATTGTAACCCATGTGGATTTTTTGGAAGCTCGAGGGGTTTGAGACAAGGGGATCCTCTATCACCGATGTTGCTCATTTTAGTTATGGAAGCTTTGAGCGGGATGATGGATAAAGCTGTTTTAGGGGGCTACTTGAAGGGTTTCAATGCGGCGGTTCGGGTGAAGGGACAATATCAGTGTCTCATTTGTTGTTTGCGGATGATACCTTAGTCTTTTGTGATGCAGTTGAGACCCAACTAGATTACTTAGGCCAAATTCTCACTTGGTTTCAGGCGGTGTCAGGACTTAAAATTAACTTGAAGAAGTGTGAGATATTTCCTGTTAGGGAGGTGAATGATATTGGATCACTTGCTCGAGTTTTGAATTGTAGGGTTGGGGCTCTTCCGACTACGTATCTTGGAGTTCCATTAGGTGCTTCGAACAACGATCTCACTGTGTGGAATCCGGTTATTCAAAGGGTCGAGAAGAGACTAGCAGGGTGGCAGAAAAGATATTTGTCCAAGGGTGGGAAGGAAATGCTTATTAAGAGCACACTCTCTAGCATTCCCACTTACTACTTGTCTTTGTTTCTTGCTCCAACTACGGTCATTGAAAAGTTGGAAAAGATTCAGAGAAATTTCCTTTGGGATGCGGTAGACGGGGCAAAGAAGTTTCATTTGGTGTGTTGGGAGGGTGTCACATCTCCTAAAAAATGGGGAGGATTGGGAGTTAAGGATTTAAAAGTCTTTAATAAAGCTTTATTGGGCAAATGGATATGGAGGTTCGGGTTGGAGGTACAAGCTTTATGGAGGGGGGTGATAGGTGATAAATATAGGATTAGGGATGGGGGATGGAGAACTAGAGATATTGTTTTGCCTTTTGGGTGTGGCCTTTGGAGAAATATCATGAAGGGATGGAATTCTTTCGTGGAAAATATCTCTTTCAAGGTCGGTGATGGAAGAAGAATATTTTTTTGGGGCCATAATTGGTGTGGGGATATAGTTTTGAAAGATGAATTTCAGAGTTTGTTCACAATATCTTGCCAAAGAGACTTGACTATTCAACATATTAGGAGGTCACAAGGTGGAGAGACTTTTTGGGATCTGAGATTTAGAAGGGATTTTCAAGATTGGGAAGTGAGTGAATTCCAAAGATTGATAAACCTTCTTCAGAAGCAAGTCAATTTGGTGGATAATCCCGATGGGTGGCGGTGGGGTTTTGGAAGTAATGGAGTGTTCATTATGAAATCTTTTTATGAGAAACTTTTAGTTAGGGAGGAGGTTGAGTTTCCATGTAATGCAATTTGGGTTCAAAGTGTGCCAAGGAAGGTGTTTTTTTTCACTTGGCTAGTCACTAGAGGGGTGATTTTGATGGCCGAAAATCTTATAAAGCGGAAGGTTGTCTGCGTTAGTTGGTGCTACATGTGCAAGGAGACTGGCGAGGATGTGGATCAACTCCTTCTACATTGTGGGCTTACCATGCGATTATGGTGGGATATGTTTAAATGGTTTCACACTCCTTGGGTAATGCCAAGAACTGTGAAAGATCTGATGCTCAGTTGGAAGAGCGAGAGAAGGCGGAGAAGACGAAGGCTTGGAACATGGTTCCAATAGAGTTAATGTGGGAAGTTTGGAGAGAGAAATAAAAGAGCTTATGATGGTGTAGAGTCGAGTTTCATGCAATTGAGGAGTAGCCTCCGCTCTCTTATTTTCTTTTGGTGTAAACAGAAAGATCCTTCTTGCTTGGGTGGATTTTGTAGAGTTTTATATTTTGTAGAGTCTTGATCTTTTGGTATAACCTTTGTATATGACCGATTTGGTCATGTTTATGAATGAAAATACTTTTACTTGATTAAAAAAAAAGTAAATGATAGAGTCATAGAACTAAAAAATGTTATAAGTAAACAGGCCAATAGCAATAGCACCCAAGGGTGTGCCCTAGTGGTTACTGAAGTGTGAGGAGAACTATGAGGTCTCAGGTTCAAATCCCAACGGAGACAAAAGCACTAGGTGATTTCTTCCCATCAATCTAAGCTTTAGTGGATAGAGTTACCTGGTACCAGTTGGTGGTGGGAGGTAATAGGTATCCCATGGAATTAGTCGAGGTGTGCGCAAGCTGGCCCGGACACCACAATTATAAAAAAAAAATAGCAATAAAGAAAGGATAGCACCCTCCTTTCCTAAATGAACTTCTTTAAGACAAATATTTAGCAGGCCCTTCTCTTATGTCTTCAAAAAGTACCCCACAAATAATTTGTTGTGATGGACCCCATTTTTTCTGTGGAAAATGTAGATAGATACAATGTGCATAGCTTTCTTTCTTTTCAAGCAGCGGTCGACAGCTTAAGTGCTTAGCATCCCTTTCAACAATTATGCTCATATTTCACGTTAAGTCTCCCTATATCTAAGGGTTATATTGATATCCACCATCTCTTAAAATTACTGAACTGGTTCGCTTATATTACTTAGACTGCAATACAGCTGTATAATAATTGAACTTCATCTAAACAACTAAAACATTATTTTACTCTGAATGCAGAGCAGTCTCATCCAATGTACTATCTTATTGTTTTCTAATACCTAATCCTTAATGACAATTTGTGGATTCTGAAAAATAATTATAAACTATAAAAGTTTTAACCTCACTGCTGCACACTTGGAAGACTCAGAGTATCATATATAGATGGAAATCCTGATTCTCATTCTAGGTAGTACTAATTCAATTAGACAAGCAATTTCAGGTTTTCTTGAAGAATACAACATTATGAATGTATTGCCTCTTTTTTTTTCTTTTTTTTTTTGATAACCTTGGAGTCCAGGCCAGCTTTCGCGCACCTCGACTAAATCCACAGGATACCTGCCACCTCCCACCATCAACAGATACCAGGTAACTCTGTACACCAAGGCATGAACAGATGGGAAGAATCACCAAGTGTTTTTTTTTTTTTGGTCTCTGAAGAGATTTGAACCTAAGACCTCAGGTTCTTAACCCACTTCATTGACCACTAGGCCACACCCTTGGGTGCAATGAATTGCTATCTTTTCACCTTACGCAAAGCAAAGAAATACAAGATTCGGAGTCCCCCTTCTCCAAGTTCCGGTACAAAATAATCCCCCAATTGTGTACAGAAATGTACATGAATATGTTGCTCGGACTCTCCAGAAATATTTCCGAACCCGTGTCACATCCTCCAAAAATACACTACTTTTGGAGGATCTGACATGCACCCATCGACATTACTGAAGAGTCCGAGCAACATAAACATGAATACATCTTGAAAGAGAAACAGCTACAGAATCAAAGACAACGGAGATTGATTTCTTACTTACCCCATCAATACTGCAAATATGAATGTGAAAACTGGTATTGCAGGTTGCACGGCTGCAGCATAAGTTGGGTTTGTGTAACCAAGACCAATAAGAAACAAAAGTTGGTTCCCAAAAATACTGTTGCAGTTGCCAAGGGAAAAGAACATTAAAACAAGACCAGGTTTTAGTTCAGTGTAAGAACTATGCAAATTAAACACACAAATATTAGAAATAGCAAGCACGTCAAACTTACCCAGTTAAACCTAGAAAGAAGAATGATAGTAGAAGCCGCCTATTCATAGGAAGTCTCGACCTCCTAGACATAGAAGGAAAGGAAATATTATTAGTGCTGCACCCGTGTAATTTCAGCTAGTGTAAACTATTTTTAGAAGAATCGAAAAGCAAGATAATAATTTAGATGCAGACATTTAATCAAAAACCTTTTAAGTTGTGCAAAGAGGATGAGACGTTTAAGGAAACATGAACGAACAAGGATATGAGAACAAAAGCTAGAGACATGAGAGACAATTCCAAGCTACTGGTCAGAATACCAACAAAGAATTCTTATGTGAAGTTTGAGAATGTATCTTTGTTTCTGAAGTTTGAGAATGTATACGTATTTGTGTCTGAAGAAAATTGATGCACTATGGGAGGCTGGGAGCAACAAAACAAAAGGATCGAACATTCTTTAAGCTTGCCCCTCAATTGGTAATTTAATTCCATTTTACTAAATCTAAAAGCTCTTTCTTTGGATCCAACTCACACATCAAGATAAACAAGTTTGCTATCATTATAAGAGGTTGTGATAAGTCTTTACTTTTACGAGGAAAATAACAACATAGGAGTAACAATTTTATGCAGATTGACTAACCTCATTTTTAAAATGTAGTTTTTTTGAGCAGGTAAGCAATGTACTATAGCACAAAATATAGACCTGGCACTGAAATGGTCCCAGGATGATTACAAGCATTGAAACCCTTCTATGCAAAAATAAAAAGAAAGGAATCCTCCTCTACAACCTCCTATTCCTGTTATGAGTCTATGAAATCTAACATGCTAGTGCTACCTACATCTTTAACCTCCTGTAATTCTACACCACAAGGCCATAACCCATAACCACTTGAATTTAATCTTCTGAAACAGTCTTTGATTTCCCTTCAGAACATCTTGCATTTCTTTCCTTCCATAAGGTAAACAAACTCAAGCAGCTCAAGATGCAACTTTTAAAACGTAATTAGCTTTACCTACAACAGCTCAAGATTCAAATATATGTTCGCATGAGGTAGTAGACATTGTAGCAAACAAGTTCCAGTAAATCTACACTTAAATCCCTAACTTAAATTGCAGAAAGCACTGAACATTAATTAACCATAGCAACAACTATTTTTGTCCATGCCCATTTCCCAACTTCTAACATTCTTTTCACAAATAAATCAATGCAAATGTCTTCAACAAATATAATCGCAAAGGTTGACTCAATCTAATAAATAAATCTGTCTTCAAGAGGATCGATGGGCAGTTCAGGCATAGGCATAAACATTTGGGGACCCAGCTCAAAGTCTAGCTACAACATTTAGCGTAAGTTCATCTGCTCCAAACCGTGGTAGACAGGTTTACCCAAACAAAGGACAAAAAGGTTGGACAGTTTCATGTCGGATCCTCCAAAAGTAGTTCTTTTTTGGAGGATCCAACACGGATACAACAACATTTTTTAAAAGTCCAAGCAACATAGCTTGCGAGTATTAGCAGGCTCAGTGAATCAGTCTCATAAGGTCTCAAGCTGACCCCAATACAACAGTATAAAACCAAATCTATGTGTGTATTAATAAACAGATACATGGTTGGATGATATATTCAAGAATAACATAGAGAAAAAAAGACTAAACAGACACGAATGCAACTACATTGTTTAAGAGTCCGAGCAACACAGCTTGTGAGTACTAGCAAGCTCAGTGGATCAGTCTCATAAGGTCTCAAGCTGATCCGAACCACAGTGCAAAACTAAATCTATGTGTGTATTCATAAACAGATACATGGTTGGATTATAGATTCAAGAGCAACAACAACAACAACTCAGTGTGATCCCACAAATGGGGTCTAGGGGGGGGTAGAACCTTACCTCTACCTCGTAGAAGTAGAGAGGCTGTTTCCGATAGACCCTCAGCTTAAATGATACCTGTCAAACAGTTTAGAAAAAGGGGATACAGATACGGGAGCAATCACAACAACAAATTAATCGAAATGGAAAGCGTTACACTACAAACAGATTCAAGAGCAACATATAGGGAAAAAAGGGACTAACTTTTCGCGAATATAAGCAACTGGTGCAAGAATTGATAGAGCAAGAAGATCCCTATACAAGCAAAAAACAATTTGATTCATCCCCACATTAAGTGCCACTTTGGTAATCACATGGTAACCACCATACAAAAGCTGTATCATCACCATTGTTCCATGAGCTCTCCATACCTCATTCCCATTTCCCACAAAAACAGCTGCCATTTTTATCATTTCATCCCAATCCACCCCACCCCCTCTTTACTATATACCCCCTATGGGACTGTGATGATTGAATTGGTGAAAAATAGTGATGGTTTGTGTGATGGGTCTCTTGATTCTTGATAATAAAGGTATAGAATGAACAAAAAGCGTGAATTTTTACAGATTTTTTCAGTTAGCACGTTGTTTTCAAGTGTTGGTTTTTTTTGTTTTTTTTTTTTGCTGTTAAGTTGAAAATTAAGATTTTTAAGCTGATATTTCAACAAATTGTATTCACCCACATTGAAATCTGTATCGATCAATGAGTAAAGATTGAGTCTTTACTTCTTTTTTTCTACAAATCTATGTGTGTTTTCATAAACAGATACATGGTTGGATTAAGATTCAAGAACAACATAGAGAGAAAAGAGACTAAACCGACATGGATGCAGCAACATTTTTTAAGAGTCCGAGCAACATAGCTTACGAGTATTAGCAGGCTCAGTGGATCAGTCAAGGTCTCAAGCTGACCCGAACACCAACAACGAAAACAAAAACAAAAACAACAACATACCCAATGTAATCCCACAAGTGGGGTCTGCGGCAGGTACGATATATGCAGACCTTACCACTACCTTTGTGGGGGTAGAGAGCCTGTTTCTGATAGACCCTCAGCTCAAAAGGAATGTTATCGAAGCAGGATTGCAAGAAAAAGATAACCACACAGCACGATACAAAGCAAAACTAAATCTATGTGTGTATACATAAACAAGATACATAATTGGATTATAGATTCAAGAACAACATAGAGATAAAAAGGTACTAACTTTTCGCGAACATAAGCAACTGGTGCAAGAATTGATAGAGCAAGAAGATCCCTATACAAGCAAAAAACAATTTGATTCATCCCCACATTGAGTGCCACTTTGGTAATCACATGGTAACCACCATACAAAAGCTGTATCATCACCATTGTTCCATGAGCTCTCCATAACTCATTCCCATTTCCCACAAAAACAGCTGCCATTTTTATCATTTCATCCCAATCCACCCCACCCCCTCTTCACTATATACCCCCTATGTGACTGTGATGATTGAATTGGTGAAAAATAGTGATGGTTGGTGTGATGGGGTTTGTTGATTCTTGATAATAAAGGTATAGAATGAACAAAAAATGTGATTTTTACAGATTTTTTCAGTTACTATGTTGTTTTCAAGAATTGGGTTTTTTTGGTGTTTGGTTGAAAAACAAGATTTTTAAGCTGATATTTCAACAAGTCTGCATCAATCTATGGGTAAAGATTGAGTCTTTACTACTGCTGGTCACTTTTAATTGACCCATTTGTACTTGGCATGTTTGTTAGGAAAATAATGACTATTAATGATCTTGGAAAATGATTTAGACCCAAAAAAATAAAATAATTATTTTTTATATGCAAGGCTGCGTATGATAGCTTGTGATTGGATCCTTTTTTGAATGCTGCGCATAGCAAGAGGTTTGGTATATCAAACTGTCTTTCTATAAAAATGATATTTTAAAAATAATAAATAAAAATAAAATTTTATTTTTAAAATAATGAACAAATAAAAATTAACGGAGGAAATACTTTTTTTTTCTATAAATCTAAGAGATCAATAATGGAGTGGGGCTAAAATGTACTCTTTTGTTAGTCATAGGGACAATAAAGAATGAAGTTGTTTTCTTTATTGGACTTTAAGGAATATCTAGATTTCTATAATTAGATTCCCATCAATAAGAACTTAAGAAGAGAGAAATAAGACATAAAGAAGTAGACACTTAGGGTCATTTGGTTGGGAACAAGTTATCTCAAGATAATTAATTTTGCGATTAGTAATTTTGAATTTTGAGATTATTTATTCCACCATTTATATCATAGTGATGGAATAAGTAAATAAAATAATCCTGTAATTTATCTCAGAACTATTATACCTTATACCTCACACCAAACGATCCCTTAAACTTGTATAAAGTTAAACAAGTTCACATAGATGTCTTACATGGGATGATATAAATCAGTTGCCACTTGTGCACATATAGGACGTCATGTAGGACACATATGTCAACTTATTAAATTTTATACAAGTTTAAGTGTAGACATAAACGTCCTACGTGACATAATACAAATCAGCTATCATTTGTGCACACGTAGGATGCCATATAGAACGCATGTGTCTACTTATTCAATTTTGTATAAATTTAAGTGTCTGCTTGTGCACATTCAAAATTGAAGGGCACGTTTGTCTTTGATATATGGAAGTATACATTTGCTGCTTTTTCTTTTTATATACATTTGCTTTCAATGCAGTAAAAATAAAATTATTTTCACTAATCTATTCCCTTTCGATACTTGCTTGCTTTGTTTTTTATATACATTTGCTTTCAATGCAGTAGAACAAAATTATTTTCACTAATGTATCCCCTTTTGATACTTGCTTTGAAATGCTTTATTGAGCCTGAAGGTCTATTAAATATACACGCATCCTCAAATTTTACATTGAAATTACAGTGAGTATGTTATTATTGTTATTATCATTAAATAGAATTATCTCCAATATGATCATCTTGATTGTGTAAATATTTTTCCTATATATTCCTTTCATCTTATTTTAGTTGATCACCTTACTTAAATATATGTCGCAAATTACTTGTTCACTTTTTTTCAATTTTACCTCTGGAATTAATATTCTTTGGAAGCCTAAATAAATTTATATGTTCCAAATCTATTCATATGTCATATGCTATTTCATTAATGTGAGCATATTTTTCATAAATGATCTTCGTATCCATTGATATGGAAAAAGGGTAAATTAATAAAATTAACTGTCTTATTTATGATTTCTTAAATAACGTATAAAAAGGAAAGTAACCAACTAAAATGGAACAGAGGGAGTACTATCAATATAAGCCAGTGCTATTTCAATAGAGTTAACTATAATTATATAATTACCTTTTTAAGTAACTCCATAATCTAGGTATTTTTAAATAGAGTTATTAGTAATTGCTTCGGGAGATTTGATTTTGTAATCTTTTATAAATTTATAAGAGATTTTCATTTTTACATATAAAAAGTTCTGAAAAAATTATTTTTTTAATTCAATTTATAAGTGGATATAAGAGATTATTTTCTCGGTTAATTCTCTGGGATATGAGGTTTATTGTGCAAAAAATTTCTCTAAAAGTAAGCCAAAAGAATTTCATTACAAATTAGGGGACCATATATGCTAAGCCAAAATTGGGATGTACTTTTGACCAACCCATAAATTGTTGTGTTAGGTGTGGATACCTCTTGAACTTGAGTTGGATTTTCAATTACACATCTAATTTATTCGAGTCTTAATACCCCTAATCGTTGCAAGTAGTTGTGCGTACTGATACTTAGGAACGTTTGGTTGATTGAGTTAGGAAAGTTTGGCTGATTGAGTTAGGAATGTTTGGCTGATTGTGTTGAATCCTTCAAAAGTAGTACATTTTTAGAGGATTAGACATGGATTCAACAACGTTTTTAGATAGTCCGAGCAACATATACGCAACCTCATTTCTGAGCTTTTATGCTCCTTTGGTCCAATTTTAAGCTTGAGGCAATTAATTATATTTGTGCCATAAGTACTTAATTATTCCACATAAATTTATAGTGTTTGATTGGCGTATAAGTTAGGCAAATTGCCGCATCATTAACGTAAGACCATATTGAATGATAATCACATTAATCTATGTAAGAATTTGTGTACTATTATAATACGTGGACTCAAATGTACAATAAAAATATATAGTAGTAATGTACGTCAAATATTTAAAGATAAAAAAGTCCTTTTTTAGAATAACTAAACTTGATATCCCCTTTCCCAACAAGATACTTGGTGAAATCCCATAAGTGAGGTCTAAAAGGGTAGTGTGTATGAAGACCTTACCTATACCTCGTAAAGGTAAAAAAACTATTTTCAAAAGACTCTCGACTCAAGTATCACATATCAGAGCAGTATGAAAAAGAACATTCATATCTCCTTTTAACTACTTAAAAATGCCTCACTTAGAAAATCAAAACAAAATTTACACACTACTTCTACTAATGCATAAATAAACGAGATAAAACCATTAGTCCTTTTACTTATTCTAGTGCTTAATCAAAATCACATACAATATGTCATATTACAAGCATTTTAGTGAACAAGATATAAACAAAGACTTGTTTACTTGCTTAAAACTGAAAACAATGCTAATAGTTTAATTCAGATTTCACAGGCACCCTGAAATGATAGTTCTGATAGTCTCTAGTTTAATCCAGACTCTCGAATAGACTCAGGACTAAGGTAAATAAGATATGTTAGCCGAGGCCAGTATCAATTATGGAGGCCAATGTCGTTGCTAGCGTTGTACTTCTGAATCACTGTCCGTATCTGAAGAATTTGCAGATAAACAACTGTTTTCAGCAGGGATTCAAAGAAAAAGACGAAGAGACTACTTTAAGCTAAGAGATTCGTATTACCATTAGACGAAAGAAATAGTTAGTAAGAAGCTTTATAGTACCTTATTAGCAATGTATGAAGCAGCCTCATCAGAGAAATCATGCCTTTCTTTCTTCAGGACTTCAAGACGAGAAGTGATGGCACGCTTCTGTTCTTCTGCCTAACAAATCATTATTTGGATGTCAACCAATCAGTTTACAAAATTATATGCACATCGCTTGAAAAATGATGTATAAGCTCCTCATTTATGAAAGGACTGCAAGAAATAGCAAGAGATTACCGTCTCCAACATAGTTGTCAAGTAGCTGATCTCGTTCTGTTTTGCTTCTGATAGGTAGTGTCCGACTTCTTCAACATTGCTCCTGCAAAATTACTGGCTATTACTTCATAGAAACAGGATACTGCAAGTTTTAAAACATGAATTTGTATCTTTCTCTTTCATGAAATTTCTTTCCAACTTCGAGGTTATGATGTTAAGATTGAAATCATATTCAGCCAAGGTACTTCTCATAGACCAGGGAATAACATTTCTATACACACAAGACATCAAATGACAACTACACCTCAAATCCAAAACAAATTGGGGTTAGTTATATGAATCCTCACTAACCATAGCGCTCCATTTAAGCTCATTTTGGACCAATATACAAAAAAAAATAAAAAAAATAATGTACTAGAAGCTTCTCTATATTTTCTACAAGCATGTAAGACTCATGGAAGACATAGGACCTAAAGAAAACATACTAATACTTGACAAAATGATAGTCTTGATCAATAGTATCAGAAGCCTCGATAACCATCAACATTCCAGTTAAACTGAATATAGGTGGTTTTTGTTTTCACAAAATATGCAGTATCCACCATGACGATGCCTTTACATAGAATGACATATCCCTATCCATACCTATTGGTGGTTAGTGAAACTAGACTACTATTTTTCTGGTCATTTCTCCTTTTCCAGAGTTTGTATTCCATGTTTTCCAGTTGACCATCCAAACCACACCAAAAATGTAGAAACCTATGTTAATTATAGTTACACAAGAATGACTACTATAGCACACATGATGTATGAGGGAGTTTGGCTAAGTTTATAAGCTGGCTTTTAGCAACATATGCGCAGGTCCAGTGATTGAATGGAGCAAATTTCCTACAAGTGGTCCGACCAAGACAGAACACAATAGAATTCCAGAAAGCTTTTGCCAAAACAATCTCGTGTAAAGGAAAATCATTCTAATCCCGGTTATACAATTTTGTTGAATGGGAGAAAGCATTACTTCTCAGGAAACAAAGGGTCCAAGTTTTGTTCTTCCACAAGCTGCTCCACCATGTTGAGAGTTGATCCTGCCTACAAATAGGAAATATGATCCCAAGGAAAACCATATCAGACACATAATTCCAACTTAACAACCAGAATACATAAGCTTTCCAGGTTCACTTCATATCCAAAGAAATGGTATTAAAAAATGCATTTTTCCTAATAAAAGAATTCAGTCTCACAACAGCAGAAATATGAACATAATTAACTTGTTGGCATCTCTCTTCTATAACATTGATTTGTGTGTGCTATAATAAGAACATACTCCCTCCGTTTCGGTTAGTTTGTCTTACTTTCCTTTTGATCCGTTTCAAAAAGAATCCCTCTTTCCTTTTTTGACAACTTTTTAATTCTAACTTTCCACATGACATGTTTAAGACCGCAATATTAAAGGGCATTTTGGTGCATTCTACATATTTTTAGTTTAAGACCACAAGTTTCAAAAGTCTCTTTTACTTTATTTAACTACGTGCCAAGTCAAAACCAGGCAAACAAATTGAAACAGAGGGAGTAATAAAACAAACACATGTGGAAACCAAAGAATTTAAATGGAAATTTATCGCCCTTCTTTAAAATTTCTCATAAATCTTAATTTCCTTCTCTCTTATGAATCTGTTCTCCAATAGAATAACTAGGTTTTCAATCCAGACCTTTCCAAACAGTTTTTAGTGCATGGAACTTTTGTTCTATGTAATCACAATAAATGAATTTCTAACTGTAGGTCAGGCTGTCAGCATACACTTAATCCATATGAAAACAAAGATTTATCTGAAATTCTCAATATTACGAGAGAGACTTCTAGGAAGCACATTTGACAATCTAGATGTAAAATGGTAGATATTTTCCAAGAATTTCTCTTTTCCACAACATAGGATCATCGCTACGCTTTACTTTCTTCAGAGTTAGTCCAGAAGAAGAACAAGTGCAAGAACTTATATCTTGGTCAAAAAGTCCACCCGCTGAAAAGTTTCTAGTGCAGCAGTTAACTGAAGACATGTTAGCACTTGGCAGTCGTCATAGACGGACGGTGTATAATTTACAAAATATGGATGTGAGGGCAATCCAGTAGGAGTACATCTTTTCTCAGAATAACTTTAGTAAGTTAAGAAGCATATGATATGTACCTGTGTCTCCACGCATAGGGACTCAAATTCATCCTGCAACATTTGAAACAGACACCACTTTCAACATTGCCCTTAAAGGAGAGAATAACAAAATCTAGCAACTAATATATCTGATGAATTTGAAATGAAAAACTCATTAAAATTCTATAAGTTGAGTAGCAAACATGGAATAATACTTCGAAATAGCACCATAGCTATCGCAAAAATAAAGTCAATAATCAGGTCAACAAACAAAATTAATTGGAGGACACTCTATATATTTATCTTTCCACACATGAGAACTATTAGCCAGATGACCTCTAGTCATGTTGAGAAGAAATGAAGACCTAATAAGAAGTTTCAGACAAAATACAAGTAAGTATTCAATTTATGTAGCAATATTCCTTTTCTTTTTTCTATTGGAAGGAAGGGAGGGAAGAGGCGGACATGCGAATTGAGGAAATGAAGTATAATTCTTTCAATTACTCTTAATGGAGAGGAGATATAGCACATGAAACAAAAACAAAGCAAGAGTAAGCAGGATATGGCCTTGGTTATTTGTGTAACTTCCAAGTTCTAACTGATGATGAATCATGATATTCCAGAAGCAGAACATTTAAACACTAGTAATTCTTTAAAACACTATCTAAGCAAGACGCATCATGCATGATGCACTGTTTATTCAAGGGTAAAATTCTGAGCAGCAGTTGAGTATTTCATGAAATAGGAACACTTGATATAGGATAGATATCATAGATGCAACAACATATACCCAATGTAACCCCACAAGTGAGGTCCGAGAGGGTAGGATGTACGCAGACCTTAGTCATACCATTGTGAGGTAGAGAGGTTGTTTCCAATAAACCCCGACCCCAAAGAAGTGAAATCAAAGCAGGATTGAAAATAAAATAACAACAAAACAACAAGATGGACAAAGCAAAAGAAGCAACAGGCAGTAGTAAAAATTGAAGAATAAGATAGTACGCGAATACTAACAAATGCTACTAAATAAGGAGAAGATGAGCATATGAGACTAGCCCCCTGCCTCTCACACATAAAAGAAAGACAACACTCAGCTACTGACCATCTTTCTATCCAAATCCTCAACATCCATATCTTCCTATCTAGGGTCATGTCCTCAATAAGCTGAAGATGTGTCATATCCTGTCTAATCACCTCCCCCAGTTCTACTTAGGCCTACCATTACCTCTCTTAAGACCTGCTATTGCCAACATCACATATTGATGTATTTGCGCACCTCCTCTTCACATGCCCGAACCATCTCAGTCTTGCTTACCTCGTCTTGTCCACTAGGTCACTCCCACCTTGTCCTGTATAACTTTGTTCCTAATCTCGTCTCTCCTAGTGTGCCCACACATTCACCTAGGCAGCCTCATCTCCGCTACCATCATCTTCTAAACGTGAGCGTTTTTGACTGACCAACACTCAAACAATGTTTTTGACAGACTATTAACCAATAAATGTTAGCAAGAGAATCAATTGAAAAGTATTCAATCACAAGTAAAGATTATGCTTATAGTGTTTCAAGTCTGTCAAGGTATCTATACATCAAACATACCAAAGCCCTAACACTAACATAACAAAAGCAATTTCGGAGGATGCATCAAAACTGCTGATTAAACAAGCTCAACAATTATCACAAACAAAACGAAATGATTGATAACAATAAGATGTACACATTTTCAGATTCTTCTTCTTTCACTCTCTGATATAACAATAGCATACTTCCATGCATTAAATATCACCTAGAACAAATAGGACATTAACTTGTGTTAATAGCATACCTCTATATCTTCGTGCAAAGAAGCAATCACCTGAAAGGAAAAAAACCATTAATCCAAGAAGAAAAAAATTTAAACTAGTAAAAAAATGTTACATATACTCCCTCTATTCACTTTTACTTGTCATGGTTCGCCAGAGTCCAACTGTATGAACTTTGACCAATATTTTAAGATGTATTTTTTTCATCATATTAATATGAAAACAATTGCAACTTATAGTATTTTTTATATAATTTTCGAACATCTAAATTTGAAACATTAAATTAATATAATTCAATTTTGCTTCGATGATTAGTCAAATTGACTCTCGTGAAGTAAAACCTGACAAGTAAAAGTGAACAAGGGAGTATAGAACTACAACAACAACAACAACATACCCAGTGTATTCCCACATAGTGGGGTTTGGGAAGGGTAAAGTGTACGCAATCCATACCACTATCTCAGAAGAAGTAGAAAGGTTATTTCCGATAGACCCCCGACTCAGGACAAACAAGGGAGTATAGAACTAAGCTGAAAAAAAATAATCCCAATTTCCCCAAGCTCTAATTTCCAATTAAACGTTCCAAATTTCTCAAATTCTAAAACCCGTAGAAAACCGTTCACAAATCCCAATTTCTCCAAACCCATTTTTTTTTAATAACCATGGTGTCCGGGCCAGCTTGCACACCTTGACTAATTCCACGAAATACCTGCCACCTCCCACCAACATGTATCAGGTAACTCTGTCCGCCAAGGCTAGAGAACATACGGAAAGAAATCACCTAGTGTTTATCTTTATTGGAATTTAAACCTGAGACCTCATGGTGCTCAACCCACATCACTGAACCCATGTTCCCAATTAAATGTTCCGAATTTCTCAAATTTCAAAATAAACGAACAAGTTAAATGTCATTCAAAATAAAAGCTGACCTGAATGAACAATCGATGAAGGCGTTCAACTTCTGCTGGAGCAAAATTAGGGAAAGCTTTACAAAATACCTTCAATTAATTCACAAAAAAAATTAGAACCAATTAAACAACCTTTTTAGGGTTTATACAATCTATAATAAGTGTAAAAAAAAAAAAAAATACTCCCTCCGTCTCATGCGGCACTTTTCACTTCCCAAGATTCAAACAGTGTAAGTTTGACAGTGAATTTGAGCATAGAATTTTCAAATATTTTGAAATAAAGTTACGTAAAAAATACTATAAATCACAATAATTAACAATTCAAAATATTACAGTAAAAAATAGACACGTTTGAATCTCAAAATCCAAAAAGTGATACATAAATTGGGACGGAGGGAATAACAAAATAGGAAAAAAAAATTTAAAAATTGTACGTACCTCTTTAGAACATGAAGTTAATAAGGAATGAATTCCGAGGTCAAATGCGTACTTCAAATTGGTGTGTCTTGTTCCTCGAATCTCTGTTGTTGTTACTTCTTCCTTTGTTTTCTCCATTTCTTCTTAGTAATAATGGCGGGAGATTGGAAAAATGTAGTGATTTTTGGTTTTGAAAGGGTATGTGCCTTTTATATTGGTTCCTTTCAAATCACCTCGATTAAATTTACGCTATACCTGTCATCAGTAACAGATATAAAGTAACTTTATCTATCAAAACTAGGAGCCTAAGACAACTTATCCCAGTCTAATTATTTTACTTTTAATGTAAAGTAATTAAAAATAATACTACAATCTCAAAATGATAAAACTATAATACGTGATATGTGAATTAGGTGCACGTCATGGGTCTGAATTTTGCCACAAACAAATGCTGGAGATTGGAAAAATGAACAAGTGACTTTTTGGTTTTGGGTTTTTTTGAAAAGGTTACCGCTTTTTATGTGCCTTTTATATTTGGTCCCTTTCAAATGTAAGTAAGGGCTCGTTTGGTTAGGAAACCGCTTATCTCGGGATAAGTTATCAGGATCCTACCCTAAGGGCCCGTTTGGTCATAAATTTTTTCACTTTTTTTCCTGAAATAAATTTTACTTTAGTAAAAAAAGTGAAATGTAGTGGTGTTTGACCATGAAATGCATTTCACTAAAGTGAAATTTATTTAAGGAAAAGTGAAAATAACTTTTTCTTGTTTTCACTTTTTTTACTTTTACTTCTCTCACAAAAAGTCAAAAAAAACACTATTTATTTTCATGGTCAAATACAACTCCAACTCCAACTCCAACTCCAAAATATTTTATTTTCATGGCCAAATGCCTACTAAAACTTGTTTGGTATGAGAGCTATGAGATAACTAATGTGAGGACTAATTTTATGATAGTTTATCTCACGTTTGGTTGGGATAAAATCACGGGATAACTTATTATGAAATTAGCTATTTTGGGATTGTAGTGTTACTTTTATCTCACATTGACGGTGGAATAACAATCTCGGAATAAGTTATCCCGGGGTAGCTTGTTTCTCAAATAGGCATAAAAATAACACTACAATCATGAGATAACTAATTTCATTATAAGTTATCCCGCGATTTTATCGCCGCCAAGCATGGGATAAACTCATCCTAAACTTAATCTCGAATTTAGTTATCTTTACCAAATGAGCCCTAAGAGTTTGAATCCTAATTAGTAATACTACAACGTTTTATACCGGATCAAATGATGTAGAAATAGATCAATACATATTTATTCTTTCAAGTCATATGACATAGACGTCTAATAGTTTGACTGAGTATGAAATTTTAAAAAGAAACGAAAAGTTTACAAGTTGTGATCTTAAATTTTCTACAAAATTCTATGTGGTTAAAAGACTTCTAAAATTGTGGCGTTACACATGACATAATATTGGTCGAAGTGTAGGGACATGAGTCTTTCAATTCAACTTTTGAAATTTCCTTCTCACGTATTCTCTAGAGTCTTTTAGTTAATTAAGTTAACTACAATAAATATCTTATCGCCTTTAATTACATACAAAATAGAAATGCAAATGTGAACCTTCCCTCGAAATATGAAATGAAATCCATCCACCACTCTGGAGGGGTAGTCGGTGCACTAAAGCTCCCCTATATGGACGGGCCAAACATAAGTATCTATTGTATAGATCCTCATCTTATTTTTCTGCAAGGGATTGTTTTCACGGGTTAAACCCATGACCTCCTGGTCACGTGATGCCATCACTCTGGCGCTCCATTATAATTAAAGAAAAATATGAGACGATTTGCTAAAGACGAGTATGAATAATACCAATTCCAATCTTCTATATTTCTATTGAAGTACTAGTTGTTCAGGCATATTTGTATCTTGTTCAACTTGATTTCTCTTCCTTATTCTCATAATTGTTGAACCAAGAATTGAACTCAAAGTGACCAAAACCAAAATTGATGAGGCAGTGTAAACTCCATCTTTGACAATGTAGCATTCTCCATTTAACCATCCTTCACCAAAATGCTGATTTTTGCTCATGCTTGTGGCTGCCCCTAGCAAAATTAAAGCAACTCCAAAGCTCATCCTGCACCCACCATTCAACTTGTTTAGCTTATTACTTATTAATCTCCTCGTTTCGTTTGTCTTACTTTCCTTTTTAATCCATTTCAAAAAGTATTTCCTTTTTAGTTCGTTTCAAGAAACTGTCTCTTTTTTTTTTTGGCAACTCTTTAATTTCAATTTTCTATATGGTATCTTTAAGATTACAAAATTAAAAATTATTTTGGTATATTCTACATATCTTTAGTTTAATACAACAAGATTTAACAGTCTTGTTTACTTTCTTAAATTTCGAATGTCAAGTCAAAACCAGACAAACAAAATGAAATTGAGGAAGTAGTAGTAAATCAATTAAGAGTTATTAACTACTTAAAGTTTCAGAAATCAACACATTTTAATTTAAAAATATTGGAAATGCACATGAGCTGTCCACGTTCAAATTACAAAAGTCAACAAATTACAAGTACTAATAATTTAATCTGAGCCGAATATTTAAGTGAGAATTGAGGCGGAGTTATGATTTGAATGACTTATAAATTCTACGATATCTTGAAAATAACTTCTCTATCTCCATGAAGTAGTGGTAAGACATGCGTACACTTTATCTTTTCAAGACCCCAATTATTGAAATTCACTGGGTATGTGATTGTTGTATAAATTCTAGGATAGTAATATCAATCATAATATCGGATTATGAATTTATTATCAGTATATATTTAATAGATTTCTAAATACAAATACATGATTTGAACTAAATTTGCAGGTTCGACTGAACCCACAAGTAACATTCTAGCTCCGCCTCTAAGTGAGCATATATAACATTTAACTATGATTCAATGATAAGATATTATATAAAAAAAAATATTTTCATATTTATTGATTCGATATAAATTAACTTATTTTCAAAAAGCACTTACCAGGAAAGTGCCAAAAACAGGCCAGCAAGGATGTGCTTATTCTTCTCAGATTTGCAACTGTTTACAAATTTATGCCTTGACAACAACTTTCTGCTGCATATTATTAACAAATTTCCAATGAATTGAGCAATGAATAAACATGTTAATGCTGCAATTCCCAAACCAAATGCTGAACTTCCAGGGATGTAACAAAACTTTCCATCTACCCTCAAATCTTTCTTCTGCATCGGAACGAAATTATGTTCAAGTGTCTGATCATCTCATTTTAAAACTTAAGTCAGATGGAAATAAATCAGCATGTCACTACAAGAAATGAGGCAATTTCCGAAGAAGAATATATCGAAAACCGCTCCGATGAGTGCTTTTATGATGGAACGTCTATCGAAAATTGACTGATTTCTAGTAGTGAGTGTGAGCTACGATACTTTTATCTGCTTAATTATATCTTCAAAAATTTGATGACATAAACATGGAAATTCGAGTTGATTTCTAGTATGGTCTGGTCATTCAACTTATAGTTATTATCTCAGAAAGTCACTTTTCTTCAACAAAGAAAGTGACTTTCTGAGATAATAACTATTAATTGAGCGACCACATGAGAAATCAACGTATTGAAATTTACATTTTGAAATGATACAAGAAAAAAGTGAACTAACAGTTAAAAGATACCTTTGATTTCTTGAATTCAGCAGCTATGCAAAGAGAGAAGGAGATAAAACCAAGTGCAATCACAATGGAGACAAGCAATGTGAATATCATGACTTGGGGTTTTTCCATATATGCTTTTGAGGTTTTCTTTTCTATTATGAAAGAGAGGAGAATAAAGAAAGTTGAAAGAGGAAATGAGGAATCTACTTGAAGATTACTCAAAATAGTACTATTGATGCTTTCTTTTTCTTGCCTTGTGGTGACTCCAAGTCTCAAATGAAGCTTTGGGATATATTTTCTTGAAAAAGGAGGTATCATTTCTTGAATAAAAAAGCCTTTTGTTTAGTCACTTCATGATATGTCAATTTGGTCAACTCTTTAACTGTTATTCTATAGTGGTTATTTGGGTTGTTGAGAGAGAGAGCTTTGTGGGGTGGGGGGTAGAGGGGGAGGGCATGGTGTGGGAAGAGAGTGGCATGGTTATGAAGAAAAAATTATTATTATTATTATTTTGATAATCGTGGTGTCTGAGCCAGCTTGCGCATACCTCGACTTATTTTCCGTCTCATACAACTGATAATAGTTGTTTGAGGTTTCTTATTGTCTCACAAGTATATGGACTCGAAAGTGTGAAGTTTGGGTCACCTCCTTGTGAGACAAAAAGAGGCCTCCACAACTATTGTTGGTTGTCTGATGCACATGATAAAGTTTTTCCTACTGATGAATGATGCAAAATAGTTGAGCAAAAAAAGCCAAAAAAGAGGAAGTCGATACAAAGTCAGCCAAAGACAATATTATACAAATCTTTACAAGATTATACAGGCTTTGAATCTGTGTTGCTCGGACTCTTTAAAAATGTCATGGGTGCGCGTCAGATCCTCCAATGGTTGTGAATTTTTTGAGGATCTGACACAGAGGCGGTAGCATTTCGGAGAGTCTTGAGCAACATAGCTCTGAAGTGCACACAGACTATACATATGCACATGGACATGCAAAAAAGAACATGTTAAGCTAAGGCAAAGCTTCCACAACACCAGTCAATTAAAACAGATTGGACTGTACAAATTACATTGACAGAAAAATCATCAATTCTCCTCAGTGAGTCTTGCAAGCAAATATAGGCAGCCAGAGCAAATCAACACTGAAGCTGAGAAACAAAGGAGATCTAATGGTGTGTGTATAACAGCCTTCTTACTCTTTTCGAACAGACCAATGAGAAGAAGCATCACGATTACATGACCGACTTTAGTCTTCATCCCGCTAACAGTTTTCATTTCCAACCATCTTGGTCGTTCCTGACAATTGTGTCGACAAGAAAAAAGAAGATGAATTAGATGTTCTGTGCAAGAAACATGAATGTGTCATATGTTGTTCTGTGCAAGAAACATGAATGTGTCATATGTGCAATGGTTTCTTGCATTCACAAAATTAGCACCAGTATGCAGTTGTTAGTTTCCTTGGATAAATCAGGATTTTCGCTAAGAGAAGTGTTAGTTTCCTTGGCCAAATCAGGATTTTCACTAAGAGAAGTCAAAATAAAAACTTACGAAGAATCCAAGGGGGTTGAACATACAATATAGATAGAAGAATTTCTAGTGAAGGGTGTGAATTGACACCTACTAGACAAGGGTGGCTCTGCCACTAGTCATTCGGGCCTATCCAAATAGATACTACGTTTCAAATGGAGCAGGAAGAGAGATATTTAGAAAACCCGATTTCTAGTCTTAAGAACCTGACTCATTAGCTAGAAAAGAGACGGTTTTAAGATATTCAAACTAACCTTTAGAGTGAATAGGCCGAATAAATTTGATTGATACGAAGATTTTCCCTCCGACATTGATTTTGATTTGTCAAGGTTGCTGATGAAGAGCTCATAGAGCCCCATGCCAAAGACTAACATCACTGTCCCTAAGAGATATATATCTAGAGGAGATATTGAATAGCAGTTAGTACCTCATAAAGCACAGACACTCAGGAACAAAAAAATTAGTTATAATAGTTCAACCACAACATACAAGTGTAATCGCACAAGTGGAGTTTGGAGAGGGTAGAGTGTACGCAGACCTTACCCCTACCTTGGGAGGTAGAGAGGTTGTTTCCGATATGTTTGACAAAAACCAAACTTTAAATTAGAGTAAAGGCTTATATTCTATGAAGTTTGAACAAAAATATAGATTATTTCCGTAGTACCAAAAAGAAGAAATTAAAGCATCACATCAATATAAGCTCTCGGATCATGCAGCATACATGTTTTCAAGCACAACTGATAACTTTTATGCTGCTCGTACTCTTCAAAAATATCGACTAGTGCGTGTCGGATACTCCAAAAATAGTGCATTTTTAGAGGATCAGACTCGGGTTCGGCAGCGTTTTTGGAGAGTCCGATCGGAGTAACGTATATGCAATCGCATTTCTGAGCTTTTCTGCACCTTTGGTCCAATTTTATGCTTGAGGCAATTAATTCTATTGTCAACTATTAGCAATACAAACAACTGCCGAAAGAACCAAGTTTTCTTAGAAAAACCACAGCCAGATGCAAAAGAAATAGGTATATATTGATAGATTTTACTGCTTATGGCCCTGTGTAATAGGGAAAGTCTGGTTTAGACTCCTGTGATACACAATACCCACGGAAGAACTTGTAGGTTCCACTTGTTAAGAAGTAAAAGGGAAGCGCGGTGCACAAAGCATCCCGCATTAGCAGGGTCCGGGGAAAGGCCGCACCCCAAGAGGTGTGATGTAGACAACCTAACTTGATGCAAGCATTAGTGGTTGCTTCCACGGCTTGAATCCGTGACCTGTTATACAGAGAAACTTTACCGTTGCTCTAGCCTCCGATGCTCCCCTTCCTATCTAGTAAGAAGTAACTCTTTAAATCCTTATGGTAACATTTCCATCCCCCTCTTCTTGTTTACACTTGATTGAGAACTTCCACATGCAATGACATTACAAAAAGCTTCATGAAACTTGCATAAATGAAGTGACAACTCTGATTAGGCGATAAGGAATGAGAACCATTAGGAGGGTAGAGTATACGCAGCTTACCCCTACCACGTAAAGATAGAAAGGCTGTTTCTGATAGATAAAATAAAGCATTTCCAAGCAGTTTGAAAAAGAGTACAGAAACGAGAGCAGTAACAACAATGAAATAGTTTGAAATGTGGCTTTCTGTGCATCGTGATAAAATCTTGCATAAATGAAGTGAGAACTCGTTGATTATGCTATAAGAAGTAAGAACCATTAGGAGGTACTGTGGCTTTCTATGCATCGTGATAAATCAACACGCACACAACATAGAAAGGATCATTGCATGATCGAGTGGAAATGCAAATAGTAATTAGAAGCTTACCTATAGCCTCAACAAGCAACAATATGACCTTTGCTCGGCTTACGAAATATTGTTGGAAGGCTGTTGTTACATAAGTGCAACCCTACAAATGGAAACAAGTTACCTCAATCATTTCGCAACAATAAGAATTCTGAAAGCTTATTGCATCAAAATGTACCTATATTTTGCAACAAAATAATACCAGAGCTGGGCAGAGCTGGGAAGTTTATGATCAATATTGCTCGTTTATCAAAAACAATCAATCGTTAACTCTTGTAAGTCTTACAAAGTTTTCGCATTATACAAAATTTGATTATCAAAACCAATCAATCAATCAACCAACTATTCTTGCATAATGGGAAGAAGTTAAGGGAAAACAACAGAATGCCCTGACAAGACTATTAAGAAATTCGTTTGATATGTATAAATAATATATTCAAAACTCAGTAATAAAAAAAAACTATAATTTAGAACTCATAAACCATAAATTCTGGCTCCGCCTATATGGTCATGTATCGTGCTGCTAATTGAATTTGCATGTTATGGAATCATATGCAGCCACAGAACAACTTATACTTAAAGAATCTGAAGTTAGAAGCTGAAGTAAAAAAAGGGCAGCTCGATGCACTAAAGCTCCCGCTATGCAGGGGCCGGACCATAAGGGTCTATTTTACGTAGCCTCACCTTACATTTCTGAATTCAGAATTTGAGTTTTAATATTTAAGGAATAGAAAAACAAGATATTTTTTCCAATCCTTTGTTCTTAAACAAAGAAATACAAAAAGAGTACCTTGATAAAACAAATAAATGATCCGATTAACGAACCCCATACTGCAAGAATAGCAAAAAACCGACAGCTGTAAATCACCTGCAAAAAACAAAAAGCAAATATTCAAACAGAGGAGGATTCAGGATTTGAATTCGAAACAAAAATCCGATTATTCGTACCAAAGACATTTACCTTTGTAATTATCAGTCAAGAGTTTACTATCTTTTTAAAATTATTAGGTGTGTGAACAAAGTTCCACATAAAAAGTAAAAAAGACAAAAGGAGTTATTTATAAGGTATTGGATGCTCTTCATCATGGTGTGAAACTTGTACGGGCTTGGACTAAAACGAACAGAGTATCACACCACATTAAGAGTCGTACTTTTAGGCTTGCTTTGCCCCAATGATTGGTATCAGCGTCAATGGTTCAACAAGACAAGTATGGAGATGACATGAGGCCCGACTTAGTTGTTGGATTGCTACTTTACACGTAGCTTTGAAGATGCATGCAAAAAAAAAAAAAGCAATAGAATTTGGTTCATTGAAACAGAATTAATCTCCAAGTTAGTCCATGAATAGTGATGAGTCATGTGAAACTTAGTTTATCGCGAGATTGCTGGGTGTATGTAAACAAAGTCGTATATGAAAAAGTTAGAAAGGAAAAAAAAACTAATTATAAATAGTTTGGAGGTTATTAATGGTCCTGAGTTGAGGGTCTATCGGAAACAACCTCTCTATTTCATCTGAAGTAGTGGTATGGACTTCGTACACTTTACCCTCCCCAGACCCCACTTTGTGGAAATACACTGGATATGCTGTTGTTGTTGGAGGTTATTAATTGGTGTGATGCCTTTTGGAAACCAATTTGGCGAAAGTCGATAATATTACATCGAGTTAATGATAAAAAATACACTTAAACTATCTCTTTTTGCGAGTTTCATACCTTAATTAATCATTATTCTCTTTACCTAACTAAACTATCACTCCCTTCATATTAAAAATACACACCATGCTGAATTGGTTAAATATTTATTCTCAATTGATAGCACACGCGTGTAGGTCAACTAAGCATCGAGGTGTGTTTTAATACAATGAGAATGATAGCTTAAATAAGTAAATAAAATAATGAATAATTGAGATATGAAACTAGCAAAAATAATAGCTTAGATGTGTTTTTTACCATTAATTCTATTATATTATATTAAGCGTATATCTTTTGGCCCAATGACTGATTATTGGGCCACCAAATTTCAAGTCAATCAGAATCTGTCAACCAAATTCAAAAACTTATATACAATATCTCAAAGTGTAAAACATATTTAACCTTCTCTATAGTTTCCTCTACAATTTGTAACTTTGAGTCTACATCTGACTGAATAGCAGGTGATGAAGCATGGACTGATGAATGAGTTAAATGGGCTGATCCATTGGATAGTCCGACCCGAAATTTGACCCGACAAGACTGAGATTGAGGAACCCATTTGATAATTGAAGGTGATTTTGGGTTTTTGTATAAAAATGGAGGAGATATGGTGTTTGTAGTTAAGTTCCTAGTAGTGAATTTCATGGTGTTTGAAAGGTTAGAGTAGTTTTTTGCATGAAAGGAATTTTTTTGCTTATCTTTGCTTTTTTGTCACATTTTGTAAGTGGAAAAAAATATTGGCCTCACATTAAGGTAGCATTGTTTCAATCTTGGGAGAAAGATATTTTATTTAAAAAAGGACAGCTCGATATATTAAAGTGTTGAGTTATATATGAAGTTCGACGTAAAATCGGATCATAATAATTATTTCTGCAAGAAGCTATTTTCATGGTTTGAATTCGTGGCCTTTTGACCACATGGCATCAATTTTATAAATTACGTCAAGACTCCCTTTCAAAGTGTTTATTTGAGAATTGAAGGTGATATTGGGTTTTTGTACCAGAATGGAGATATGGAGTTTGTAGTTAAGTTCCTAGTAGTGAATTTCATGGTGTTTGAAAGGTTAGAATAATTTTGTGCATGAAAGGTGTTGGGTTCGAAATTCGAGAGGGCGTCATGCGGAAGCATATAATTTGCAAACCATAGAAGCGATAATTTAGATGATAAAAAAATATACTAAAAAGCATATTATTAATATGGTTTGGTCAAACGACCTATATATTATGAAACTATATCAAAAAACATAGATAAAACCTATTGGGAGAAATCTCCCTCTAAACAAGACTTTTTTAACAACTACATTGTGGATGCTATTGTGTTATGATATGAGAAGAGGGGTATTCTATTTATAGAGGTTCAAAACTTTCCTCCAAGAAAGAGGTTAACTAATTATGGACGAGGTCTTTTCCTACAAGGAAACCTTTTCCCTAAAGAAAACTCTTTTGAAGTAAAACACAATTATGGTAAAATTCAAGTAAACTAGGAAATTCAGGACAAATTCTAACAAATGCTATTATTAGGGTTTTTGCCCTGATTTTCTTACCAAATTTGAGTTTTATTTTGCTTGAAAGAAAAATAAAAGTAATATCATGGTTACTTTTACTTTTCCTAAAAGAAAAATATAAAACTCTTCCATATTTGGCTAACCTCTTTATTGTAGGAAAGGTTTTGAAACTCTATAAATAGAAGACCCCTCTTCTCAAACCATAACACAATAGCATCCACAATGTAGTCCTCAAAAGAGTCATGTTTAGGGAGAGATTTTTCTCTCATAGGTTTTATAATATTTTAATATTAGTTTTTTATATGTAGACCAATTGGCCAAACCATATAATAATAATATCTTTTTTAGTTTAGTATTTTTGTCATCTAATTTATCCCTTTGATGGTTTGCAACTATAAGCTTCCGCATAACTCCCTATGAAAGGAATATTTGGATTATGTATTTTTAAGCCACAAATTTGTAAGTGGGAAAAATATTGACCTCATATTAAGGTAGCTTCATTTCAATCTTGGGAGAAAGATTTTTTGTGTGTGTTCACCACTTCTTTTGTTACTTTTACTTATTCATTTTAGACTTGTACGTCCCTAAAAAATAGTGATTGACATAAATAATTTATCATAATATTCATCTTAATTGATGTTTAGTATTCAATCTTAGTAATGATCAAAAACTAAGTAATTAATATTGAGCATAAATCATGAAAAAAATATATGTTTTTCTCTTGACATGTTAAAGTTTAAACTGACAAATGAAAGTAAAAATATATCTTTGTTTTCAATGGATAAATAAAAGTGAACAAAGAAAAAGAGGTAATTGTGTTAATAGAATTCATTCCCCCATTTTGTAATCCTTTCGTCATTTTCCCTTCTTCTACCCTTAACTTCTTTTTTAATTACTTTATGCATGGGTGCTATTTTCTATAGGAGACGGGACCTTTTACTTAACAAAGTTTAAGTAAGAAGTATTGCATAAGCCCCATGAATTTTTAAAATTTATGAACAAATTCACACTAAATATTAATTAGCTTGATCTTTGTATGTTGAATCAACCAAACAAATTAAAATAAAAGAAATACAGTTTAGCGTTAAATTTATTAATTTACTTTTAATAAGATGATTATATTAAATGACAAACTTCAAAAATCTTTATTTCAATTTTAAACTCAATATTCGATCAACTACTTGAGATGAAAGTTAAAAATTTATATGAATGATAAAAACCGTTTTAAATACGAAACTAAAATCAAGTCTTTGGAAGGAAAAAATGGATTCAGTGCGTCTACCATGGTCAACTATGTCTCCATACACCGTTTGTGCCAAGTCAAACGGTATCACATAAATCGAGACGAAAGGAGTAGTTTCCTATCTTAAAACCAGGGAATAGGCTAATATCATGATCCACTTTTACCCCCAAAACTCCCATGTTCCCGATCTTTCTATTGCAGGAAATCCAACTCTGAAGGTCGCTTCGCACAAGACATTGCTTAGGACCAACGGGTCACACGACAGGTGCACGATCTACTTTGCGCGTTCCATCCTTCAGCCCTTCGCCTCTCCTTCAATGTTTAATGAAACTCCACCTCCAAACTTACTATGTCTGCAGCTCTCATCACAGTTGATCTTGATATGGTTGTGGGGGTGGGGGTGGGGTGGGGGTGTGGGGAAGTTCCATTTAGTAAAAGTCACCTTCCTGTGTTGAATAGTACTGAATAAAAGTCCCAACTATCTACTGTGACAATGTTGGTGCGACGTATTTAGCCCTATGGTATAACTAAGGGCAAAGTTGACCAATAAATAAATCAGAGTGGTATTTTGACTCTTTTCCCAATTTTAAAATTGGTTTAAGTATTGATGCATTTAAAATATTACTTGATTTTTTTTAACCCGCCAGATCCGACATACCCGTAAAATCTCATAAGTGAGGTCTGAAAAAGGTAAAGTATACGTAGACCTTACCACTACCCCGGGGAGGTAGAATCTCACAAGTGAGGTCTAAAAAAGGTAAAGTGTACGTAGACCTTACCACTACCCCGAAGAGGTAGAAACCGACCCAAATATAAAAAAATTCAATCCATTATGGTACTGCCGTCTTACTTTTTTTTTTCTAAAGCTACCACTTTTAGTCCAAAAATATGTTAGCCAACTCACATTAGAAGTAGGATTCTCATAATTAACCTCTTATAAATTGCCATAATTCACATTAGAAGTAGGATTCTCATAATACGGTCTTATTATAAATTGCCATAATTCACATTGTTATCTTAGTTATGACGAAGCTTCTCGCATGACAATTCTCTCCAAAACATGGCTACAAGCCTGGTTGACTCTTCCCAACATAAAATTCAGAGTTGAAAATTATTTAAAAGCCGAAAAAATAGTGGACACAATACGTGACTCTTCAGAATGGTGTAAAAGATATAGTGTATGAAAATCCTTACCACTTTACTCGATCATACCGTTTTCCAATTATCAAAGTTTTGGCAGCAAAATCTTTGAGAGAATTGATTCTAAGTAATTGTGATATGATGCGTGTTTCATTATCTAGTGGTGTGGTGAACTGTCATTCTTTGAGAAAGCTTTCTCTGTCTAATGTATGGTTAGATGAAAACGTGCTTCAAGCTCTACTTAACAGTTGTCCTTAGATTGTCTCTTTCATCCTCGAAAGTTGTCAGTGGTTGGGTAAGATTGAACTTTTGAATCTTCAAAAGATCAAGTCAATTTCCATAATGACATTTAGAAACCAACGTGTTAAAATTCAAGCACCAACTCTTGAACACTTGTTTTATTCTAATTATTCATCGGAAAACTTGGATGTTGTTGATGTTAGGATCGAAATAATCAGGTGTCATGCGGAAGTTAGCAAAGCAAACCTCGAAAGACGTCAAATAAGAAGACATGCGAGAAATACACCAAAAAGAGACACAATAATTTAACGTGGTTCGGTCAATCGACCTACGTCCACAAAAGGAGATGAGCAATCCACTATATAAACGAGAGTACAAAATGTCAAAATAGACAACCTAACACAATTCACTCAGAATAAAAAGAGGCTCACACAAGTGACACCGCAACACTTGTGTCTCACAAAGTCTCCCCCCAAACAATACTCTCAAACCCCTAGGACTACATTGTGGATACTACCAAGCTAGAAGAAAGGAGTCTCTATTTATAGAGTCTATAACTTTTTCCTACAAGAACAAGGATTAACCAAATATGGAGAATTCATGTTTTCCTTTTCCTAAAAGGAAATCCCAATTATGGTAAGAAAATCAGGGCAAATACCAACAGTTGAATGTCACAATCTGAAATCTTTAGAGCTAAATAATGTGGGGATCTCTGATGGATTTCTCGATAACCTTATTTCTAGATCTCAATCCCTGGAGGTCTTGAAGATTCAGAATTGTAGGGGCATAAGGGATATTGATTCTTCAAATTTGGTGTCACTTGAGTATATCGGAGATCAAATTCCTGAAATTAAAATGGCAAGTGAGTCAAGCCAATTGAAGCACTCAAAAATCGTTCTTCACAGCTACAACAATTTAGATGCTGCATGGTTTTGTAAGTTGAGGAATTATCTATCAAATTTGACCTCTTCGTCTCAAGTTTCGATTGTTTTTTACAAATGCGATGATATCAACATCAAAGGTATGAAACTGCCCCACAGAGCTGCTACCCCCCATGTGGACATTCTAAATGTCCACTTGGTGTCTACTGAGGAGTGCCCAACATTAGTGGATGTTTTGCTATGGACTTGTCATCCTAGGAGACTCAACCTATTATCAACTGTTGAAATGACTAAATGTTTCGTCAATTGTTTAATGGATATGAAGAGTCCGAGTCATTCTTCTTCTCAAAGAAGCAAGTCTCAATTGAAAGAAATAAAAGCTTTTGATGGGAAAGATCAACCGCTACAACTCAAAAGTGGTGAGCATGCAATACGAACCCTTAAAAAGAGGAAGACGTCTGGACTTTATTTTTTATTAGATTGGTGATGCAGTTAATTTTTGTTACTATTTCAAATTGAATGCACTTATTTATAAACTTTATTAAGCTGTTTTGTTAGTATAAATTCTTTTTTTACATTTAGCTTTAAATTCTCACACTTTCCAAAATATATAGCCGCTATACATGTACTGAAAATTGGGCTGAATTTGACTCATAAGATTCTTTATTCTAAGCTTAATTTCTCACTATTCTATAGTGAACTTCTTTCCTCTTGCAATATCTAAGAGATTCAGGGAAGGTATTGCTGGTTGTAGTGTTCAAGAACTTGATGATGTTTTTTCTTGTGTCTATTTTCATATGTCTCAATATCCTTTTCAATGATGAAAATTGAAAAATATGGTGTCAAACAGACAACTTTATCGAAAGAAAATTGAACTTTATTCATAGGAAGAGAAGACTTCTTACAAATCCACTAATTGTGGGGTAATTGCTATTGTATCTGTTTATATACTTGAATTTTCGATGAACTTTACTTGAGCTGAAGGTCTGTCGGAAACAGCTTCACTATCTTCTCAAAGGTAGGGGTAAGACTGCGTATACACCACCCTTCACCGAACCCAATTATGGGATTACACTATATATATATATATATATATATATATATATATATATATATATATATATATATGTTGTTGTTGTTTAACTGTGGGCTCCCTTTCAAAGTGTTCATTTGAGAATTGAAGGTAATTTTGGGTTTCTGTACAAGAATGGAGGAGATATGGAGTTTATAGCTAAGCTCCTAGTAGTGAATTTCATGGTGATTGAAAAGGTTAAGAGCAATATTGTCCATGAAAGGAATTTTTGGTTTATCTAATTTTTAGCCACAAATTTGTTAGTGGAAAACAATAATGACCTCACATTAATGTAGCTTTGTTTCAATCTTGGGAGAAAGATATTTTTTTAAAAAATGTGTTTACAATAAAAGGGCAGCTCGGTGAATTAAAGTACCGAGCTATGTATGGGGTTTGAGAAAGAACTCGGACAACAATGATCATTTCTCAATAATGCCTATGTCTTCAACGCGTTCTAAAAAAATAGGATTCTGGATAATAAGTTCTTGATATCCAACAACCTTGTTTAAAATAATCGTAAAAATCCAAACATTTATCTATCCAATCATAGGGTAGATCGACAGTCACTCCTTCAACACGAAGATAATTATGCATCATTCGCATACAAGTAGCAGCTTCGAATAGATCATATATGTATTTTCATGATTTGAATCAATAACCTCCTGATCACATGAAAATAATTTTACAAGTAATGTCAAGACTCCCCTTTCAAAGTGTTCATTTACTATAACATTGTTACTAATATTGTTACTATAACATTCTCCGCCTAATAATTCCTTTCTCATTTCTCATTCTTCTATCTCTAATTTAAAAACAAAGAAAAAAAATTGTTAATTACTTTATGTGTGGGTGCCATTTTCGATAGGAGACTTTGCTTTTTACTCAATAAGATTTCAAAAAAAAATAATCTATGAGTTCACCGTGAAAATTAATTAGTTTGATCTTTCTACTTTAAATCAAGTCAAACAAATTAAAATATAGAGAATATAATTTAACTTTAAACTTATCATTGCGCGTCCAATAAAATGACTTATACTAAACGACAAACTTCAAAAAATTTCATTTCATAATTAAACATAATATTCAGTCAAACACCTTCACATTCTTTGAGACGAAGATCAAAGTCAATAATACACATTTACCAACGAGGTGGCGCCGCCGTTCCCACTTTGCTAGGGGAATCAATGTAACCAATAGAAACCAAAGCATGTGTGAGTCTATGTCATGCTTTGCACTTAATTACTTCCTTCGTTTCATTTTAGTTGGACATATTTTATTTTATATGGTAATTAAAAAATCATAAATGAAATAATAAAATTTATTGTTTTACTCTTTACCCATATTAATGATATTCATTGAGAATGAAAATGAATATATAATTAATTATAGAGGTAAAATAGAAAAAAAAAATTATAATAAGTGATTAACTAATATAAATTTTTTTATTTATTTTTAGTAAAATGATCAATTAAAATAAAATGAAGGGAGTAAGATTTAAGGGAGACATATAGCAGAGCAAAAGGAACAAAAAGAAAAATAATAAAGTTAGCTCACCGTGTTGTTTCCACCTATAAAGTTGTACTACTCAAAAACAACAATAACATCAGTGTAATTGTACTCAGCGGTATGGTGTAGTGGTTGAGAGTTAAATTTATTATATAGGATATCTGGGATTGAATTTAATTTGTATCTGTTATTCAGTCATGAATTCATTGCATGGAGTTTGACTAGTATAGTTTTATATCTCCTATGTGGTTTGCGTGTTATTGCATAGTAAATAGTTACCACAAAGTGCTCACCACAAAGCACTCATTCAAAGGGCAGAGTTACCACAAAGTGAGAGTACTCGCTCGAAGAGCAAAGGCTATGGCGGGTTATGACAGAGATTGTGAATTTTCTTTGGAATCCAACAAAAAAAAATATGAATAAAGAAATTATTTTTATTCTTTATTTAGTACAACTTAATACATACAGCATCTTCGACTTACATTTTATATTTTACCATTTTTTTTGTTTTTTTGGTAATAATTTTTATATATTTACTTTACAATCACATCTTCCGTCTTTTCAGCTTTAAAGGAAAAATCTAAAGGAATTTTTCCTATAATGAAAGGGGAAAATATACTCCTACCAAGTAGCCCGTCAATTTGTCGCGTTGACAAAAAAACTTTATTATGTATCTAACACAATCGATATTAATTGTACATAGAGTAATATTTTATCTCATAAATTGGCGGTTTTAAAATTTTACACTTTTGAATCCATAAATTTCGAGTCTGCCTAGTTTATTTCTTTCATTGGTCTTAGTATTACACTTCTTTCTATCCTATTTTAGATAACGTTATCCATATTTGATAAATTCCAACAATAACAACAACATACCCAGTGTATTTCCACAACGTGGGGTCTGGAGAGATAAAGTGTACGCAATCCATATTTGATAAATTCCGAATTATAATATTGAAATAAAAGATTATATTTAGTATTAATACTACAATATTTAATATGTATTTTACATATAATCTTTTTAGTTATAGAAAAAGAAAGTCATTTCTTGTCTTTTAACTAATTTAATTCTAAATTTCTTATTTTTATCTTTAATAAAATAACTATATAATATTTATAAATAATTTTAATTCAATAATTTTATTTTTAGGAAATTCGTATCAAATTAAACATCATCACATAAAATTGGACAGATAAAGTATGTTTGAATCTTCAACTATAATTTTCTTTCTTTATTGTCAACTCTTCGGGCACGACATGTTACAATATCAATTAAGTGTTTTTACCAATATAAAACTAATGTACAATTTTTTAAATTATTAGTGTAATCTAATTTGTAATAATAAATTCATTACTTATTATTTTGAGCATGTTATCAATAGTAATTATATATTTAGCTGTATTTTTCTATATCTATGTAAATATTTTATCTACATGAAACATAAATTATTTTTTATTGTATACTATATGTTATTCTGCGCTTAGTGACGGTGTGGCTACTTTATTAAGTGAAATATTTTTTTAAGAAAACTAAATTAAATGAGGAAATAAATTTGTCCTATTAACACTATGTTTGGCATATAAGGAATCACTTCAAGTCTTCATAATTAAACTATTTTTAATTTTTCGGCGCTCTTTTGTTAATTATTATTCCTAGGATCACCTTTTAATTATTCTTATTCAGAAAATCGTCTCTGCAAATATGATTGATTAATTTGGCCATTAAATATTAATGAAAGGAACTGGATTCTGTCTTGGAATAAAGTTTTGAGAATAGTTTTCTTCTTTAATTGTTATCAAGATTTGATATCTCAAAATATACCTTTTTAAAATGGTTACACATGAAAAATAAGTAACAACTATATACCTTCGTGTTTTTTTTTTGTTTTTTTTTTTTGAAGAAATAATTAGTATGGAGGAATGATGTTAAAAACTCCTTTAATTTGTTTTTGAAATTTCCTTTATTTTTTTCTTAACATAGTACTCTGGAATTGGATAACCTCAAAATCAAGGTGACACTTCTTTAATGTTACCTATAGTTGTAGTCACTTCAATCTGAATACATCATGAGGTCTAAGATTAAAAAAAATTTCGAACAGCATCAAATCAACCACTTTTATTTACTTTGAGATTGACCTTTTTCAGACGAAAAGGAAAAGGCTAATGTGGGATCCACTCAAGGATCTACTACTTTAGGTAAATATCTTATGTGTTCCTCGTTTAGAGAGTTTTTTCTAAAGAGGAACTATACGATTCTCAAAAAAGGTCAGAAAAAAGTTAATATTTCGTTATTTTCAAACTTAATATATAATATTTTTATACATATAAATTTATTCGGTTCAGTTGTATTCTTTTAATTTCTTTTATACAATTTAAAACCTATCTAAGTAGTTGATATACAATAAACTCGATTGATTTTCAAAGAACTATTAATATTTTGTTCGTATCCAATATTTATATCAAACTAAGCAATTCAATTTTATAAAAAGAACAACATTGGAATGAAGACTAGACAATCATCAAGGAGAAGATACCACACTTTTAAATTTTAATTTTTTGTCCCAACACAAATTAAAGAATCAAATGCCTTGTTGTAAAGTGAAAATTTGAGGAGAGAAAATTAAGGTTTAAGATATTTGTTAGGTACTAAACACATGGCCTACAAATCTTAGTGGGATTTCTGTTCATCTTAGTTTATGAGAAAATTAAGTTTAAAAAATGACTTCAAAAGAAACAATAAGGAACATATACTTTAAGGATATATAGCAATATTAGAGTCTTTGTCTATTTGCCTGAGTGCGTTTGATACGATAGAAGTTATTTTTCAAGTATATAATTTAAAATATATGGAGTATATATTAATATTAATTTAGCGTAAACTCCGAATGAGTCAGAAAAATCATATCGAGTTGCATTAGTCATTTGTGGGAAAAGGTGGATGAAACATGCTTACGATGAGTTTAATCGAACTTATTGCTTTTTATTTGAATAAATATTAAATTTTAAACTTATAGAAGCTCTGCAACTTCATTGACAAAAACCTTACAAGATGTTGTATCTATGAAGTTCATTAAATTTCGTGTCACTATCAAAATTCTGATGAGATGAATAAGATCTCTTTACATATAACCAAAGGTTTCAGTTCGTGTCCTAGATATGAAATTCTTTTTGATAAGGAGCGTATCTAGCATGTCTTTTAATGAGTCTAATACGACACAAATTTTATTTCGTCAGAACCTCAAGGTGAATACAGGACACATATTAAAAAGTAAAAATATAGTACTCCCTCCGTCTCATTTTATGTGACCTACTTTTCTTTTTGGTCCGTCCCAAAAAGAATGTCCTATTTTCTTATTTGGTAACTTTTTGAAGGCACAATTACTCTTTTACCCTTATTGGTCCCACTTAATTAAAAAGTGAATGCATTACCTTTTATTTTTTAAGGACAATATGATAAACATTATCAAGTCAAAGCTTATTTCTTAAACTCCGTGTCTAATCAAATTAGGCCACATAAAATGAGACGGAGGAAGTAATAAAATTGGGTATTTGCTTTTGTTTGTGGTGTGGGATTGGCCATTGTTGTAAAGGCAAAGTATCTTCAAAAAAATTGACCTATGAGGTTAACTCTACAAGTCCAGTGGTTTCGAGGGGACAGGATTTCCTTAAACGAAAAAGATAGTATATAGTTGATGTTGACTAATATTATTTTTCAAAGTGGAATATTTTTTAACTATATATTTAAAGGCTTTGTAAAGGAGGAAAAAGTGCATAAAAAAGTAAGCAAAGGTTAAAGGTGTTTAGGCACACGAGGAAGAATTCTCATTTATCATATTCTTAATTAAATATTTCAGATTCGAACCTTATTCTAAAGTAAAAATTTTCTACATAAATTACATTTTACTGGGAAGAATTGAATCATAAAAATGACTCTATAAATTAATTACCTTCTTTGATTAGATCTCTCAATCTTTTCACAATTTGCCCACTCCTTTAAAGAACGACGACTTGATGAGGGAAAAAACATACAAGTGGCAATAACGGAGACTTGTTCATTATTGTTGTCAAGCTGCACTTCATTAATGTGCCTTATGTTATTGAAGGTCTTGCTCATCCTCATCCATCTTAGTTTAATCAACTTTCAAAGTGGATACTAAATATCAGAAGAAAAAGGTCTTTTTTTCTAAAAAACTTTTTCTTTCCTTCCTTTCTTTTCTTTCTCTATCCTTGGTTGAGTTGCACGACTATGGCTTAATTTGATTTTAGAAAAAAACACTTGGTGATGCCATCTCATTGGAGTGGAAATGGATCGAAGGCTGTTGATAAGCATTCCTTTATCCTAAACCAAAGATCTTAATTTTAGCAGTGATAAATACAAAATTTCAAGGAATTCATCATATACGACATAAATGTTAAATGTTGAAAGATTGACTTTATATATATAATGTGATTTTTCCAACGACCCCTAACTTCAAACCTTTGATATAGAGCGTTTTAGTACCCCTTAAAAATGAGTCTTTTTAGCACAAATCAAAGAAATTAGTCTACTTGCAAAGGAGATACCAAACATTGAATGGAAAACTTCAAATAAACAAAGGAACTCTTTGTCCTTAAATTGGTAAAAAAATAAATGTACACTTGATTATGGTATCTTATTGGAGGTGGAAATGGACCTAAGGCTCCTATTTTTTGCTATAATCAATGTGCTCTTTTTTTTTTTGGCAAACAAAAGCACAAAATATGAAAGATGATTTGCTGATCTGGAAAGTCACATATATCGAGTTTTTTCTCTTGATAGATTTAAGTCGAGTACCTTATCAAAATTCTAAAAAAATTTATCTAGTATATACTTTTCATTGTACGTACCCCACAAAAAATTATATAAATTATGTACTGTAAAGAGGAAATAAATTAGTTTTAACAATAGACAATATTTCCTAACATAATAGGTTGACATGAATTACAGAATGGGATGAGATAATTTGTCAAAGAAAAAAGGTTTAAATACTTTGGTATAGTTGTTTTCTTAGCTTAGTGTCACAATCTAAGTTCATGATAAGTATTGTTCATGTTTGCCCAATCGATCTTATAGTTCATATCATGTAAACTTGTATTGTGCTTATAAACTCTTCATTTGTCACTATTATTCTGATATGAAAATATGAAATTCACTTCAGATGCCATATGCACCACATCTTCAAAATCTTATCAATGTCAGTTCTTCTCTTTGATCCACCCTTATCAGCTCACTATCTATCATGGGCATCATATAAGTAAATCTAAAGTATATACATGTTATACATGTTACTGCCCAACAAAATTAAGATAAACTAAAAAAGGGTATATTTCTAAGAAAATGACACACACACACAAAAAAGATTCAGAGAAAATGATGAAAAAGCTACTAAAATGTAAGCAACAAATTAAAAGGGTAGCCGATGCACAAAGTATTCCGCGCCCATGCAGGATTTGAGGAAAGACCGCATCCTAAGGGATGTGATATATAGTTGTCTATCCTAATACAACTATTAATGACTGCTTTCTGGCTCGAATCCATGACGTGTAGATCACACGGAAACAAATACAAGCAGCAAATTGATCCTTAGAAATCATAGTGGACAAGGCATTTTCCCTAGAAAAACAGGAAAAAGCTTACAAGACAAATACAAAGCAAATTGTTCTGTTTTTATTTATTTTATGTCTAATCAAAGTCCCCATGCTCTAATGCTCTTTCTTAAAAGGTCAATTAGAATTTCAATGAGTGGCAGTGACATTACTCTTTGAAAATTGAAGTGACTCAACAGATGTTATCCCTTTCCTAAATTAGAAAATATTCTTCCTATGCATTTGCTTCTTTTTGGTATTTTTGATTACATTAATTTTCTGACAAGCATCATCATGTGTGCATCAACTTTTATATAATAGTACTAAGTTTTAAAAGGCAACAAGGCCAAAGACCTTTTTTTGACAAGCTTAAATAGGCAGCTATATTAATTGTATGCTAACATCAAAATTTTCATTATTTCTACGTTCAAAAAAAAGTGATTTGAACAAACCATCTTGCTTAGTGCTTGCTCAGTGCATTTTTTTCAATTTAATGGCCATATTATCACATCACAAAATCATTTGTATGCTTGTTTTGTACATAGTTCTAATTTCTATTGTTCTTCAACAATTTGAGTTGGCAGATGCATCAAGATTTTCAAGATTTCCTCCACCACCTCCTCCTCCAGTTGAAATTATACACGAAGAAGTAAAAATTCCGTCATCTGATAATTTTTCGTTCAAAGATTCCAAGAATAGGTACGAACAAAAAGATATACCACCTGTCACTCCTGGACATAGCCCAGGAATGGGGCACGATACTCCTCCTGGTGCATCGTGAATATGACTATTTTATCAAGGGAGATAAAAGGGTGACAAGAACTACAACCAAAGTTGACAATCAAAGTTGTAGAAGGTAATAGGATTTTCAGAAGCACTACAAAATTCATTTTCTTTTTTGGTTTTTGTAGTCCAAAGAGTAAAAACACAAAAGTGAGTGTTTCTTTTATTTCTTCTTGTTGTATTTTCTTTTTTTGTTTGTGTGGCTGTTTTATTACCCTTTAAGTCTGTTTTTTCTTTCTCTTCATGTAGAGAGTTCAAATTTGACTTATCGTGGCACAACTAATATACTATGTCTATTTGCTATCAATATATAATATGTCTATTTGCGATCAATATATAATACAAGGCTTAGCTAATATTGTTGAAGCTAGAGTTGAAATTGATCAAAAATCGAAGGAATTACACTCCAATTTAATTGGATTGATCGATATATAACGAAATATATATGTGCGATAAGCATAGCACAACAACATACAAATACCTCGTGCGACACTCACAGTACTCCACCCGCACCACAAACTAATTAACCTTCTTGTTATAGATCAAACAGGAAAGTCCAATTCAAAAGACTAATCTGATAAGTAGAGAGCTCACATTTAACCTATAAATCCATTACCATTTCTCTTTTTATCCGAGGAGGGACAATTGACACATGACAATTGCCTCCACTGGAGAACCAACGATATCATCGGTCACAGTTGGGCCCTCTTAGGTTCAGGCCACCACTTTGAATCATGGATATATCCATACATGGATCGATCGACTCTGATACCAATGTTATAGATCAGACAAGATCTAGAGCCCAACCTAAAATGTAATAGATAGAAGAGCCCACTTAACCTATAAATCCACTAATATTTCACTTTCTATTCGATGAGAGACAATTCATGACACGTAACATTCTCCAGTTTTATGTTTGTTGACAGGGATTACAAGGTAAGGGGGGAGATTACAAGGTGGGGACTTAAACATTCACCAATAAGGTAAAAGTTTAGATAGCCAATCAACTGAGCAATAAGATTCCTTTTAACACTTATCTTGTGCTTTGCATGTGAACCATTTGGACTAGGATTCTATTTCAGCCAATATAAGGATTTTTGTGGGCTGAGATTGCAATTGTGGGCTTGTTAGGTTAAGGGTCAAAGCATGACTTCCTATATATTGTGGGCTCAGTTACCACTAACTCTACTACTACTTTCTTTCTTTATTACATTATTGACTTTTTTTAGTGTAATCACAAAATATATTATTTTTATATTTAAAAATATTTTATTCTTAATGTGATGATTTTGCTGCCACAAAAATGTCATTATTTATTTAACACCACAAGTTTCTAAGGAAATATTTTATTACATATTAATCTAAAGAAAGCCAGATTGATGAATGTTGCTTCTTCATGAATCTCATTACATATTAATCTAAAGAAATTCTAGGGTGTACAAAGTACCTCATTGTTGCACTAAAAATAGGAAAACATGAAGAAGCATAGTTATTTTCTCCTTAATAATACCTAATTAAGAAAAATAATTAATTACACTGATGACGATGTATATCACTTAAACACGACTTATCTAGATTTTGTGCTACATTTTGGGTAAATAGTACTTCCATTTAATGGTAACTTAAGCCTACAATTAAGGTGCAATTTGAACTTAACAGAACCAATTAACCCTAATCTCCATCTAGTCCTTGAACTCCCTATAAGATCAAGAACAACTTGTTTTTGATTCAATGACACCTCAGCAAGTTCTCCTTCCTCTGGAGTCAACGCGATCGACGCTGACTCCACGGGATAATACAATGGGATTGAGCTATTTTTAGGTACATCAAAAGGGTCAGCTCTTAAATATGCAACTTTCACACCATGGAAAGTTAGTGAATAAATTGACTCATAGAAAGTTGCATGTGCTTTTGCATTGTCATTTTCAGCATTGATCACAATTGTGACCTTGATTGATAGGAGACTAGACATGTCATAGGCAAATTTGTCCACATTTGCACTTGTGACACTCATTTGTGGAACTTTTGGTCTAACGATCATGTATCCGATGAAGACGATGAGGCCGGTGACGATCACAGATAGGGTTATGAAGGTGCAAAGTATGGCAACACACCAAATTAAAGGGTTGGTGCGTCTTTCCGGACCTAAAACGGGCTTTGGCATTGGTAGGATGTACGAGGAGGAGTTGGAGGTGAAAAAATACCTATAGTTGTTCGTTCTATTCTGAGAACTATCTGTTGTTACTGCTCACGTTGCTGGTGTTTTGGCATTGGGAGGACGGATGAGGAGGAGGAGGAGGAGCAAGTGAGAGAACAACTTTGTGTGATTGATCTTGTGAAATAACAAAATAAATACCTATCTGCTGCTCTTTCTGCGAACTATCTGTTGTTACTGCTCTCGTTGCTGATATGAGAATCGAAATAGACAATTCGCTCTTTTTTATTATTCTTGAGATTTACAATCGATGGTATTGAATCTCCAATTAAAGAAATATCATCAATTCTTGGAATAAAACCTCTAGGACATCATGATAGAGTAACAACATTAGAAGAAGTCCAAAGATTATTTTTTTCTCTCTAGATAGTGAAGGATATTTTAAAAATACAAGGAGAAAGTATAGGTGCATGTGTTGAGGTGCTTGGTTATAATTGGTGGGAAAGGTTTTGGTATCTTCTTTTCCTTAAGATAAAGTTTTCTTTATGTAAACTTGTGTGTTATGTTTTCTCATTTTAGGAAAGAAAGGTTCTTTACCCCCCTTAAAGGTGAAAAATATAAATATACCTAGCTTGCAGACAATTTCCAATGTCTGTGAAAGAGAAAAGACATCAATTGAATCCTGAACTTGTCCCAAAAAGTCGAAAATTACACGCTCAAACAATTTTGGCGACCTATTACACACCTATACTACTTGAAAATGAATTTATCCACACATTTGATGTTTAATTCGTCTGTGAAAAAAATCCACAGTACTTTGCCACTTTTGTTGGTGCTAACAGAATCTCTACATATACACAAAGGGTAATATGGTTTTTTTCATGGATCACACTATTATTTTTATGTTTTTCATCATTTTATTTGTAGGAAGTGATGGAAAATAATCTTTCAATTCACATAAACCAAATAAATACCCCTCCTACTTGTTCCACTTTATTTGACACTATTTTTTAAGAGAAAAGCACACAAAATAGACCTTAAAATGAAAGTAATAACACAACATTACCCCCTCCCAAACTAATTATAACAATTACCCATGCGGCCTAAAATTATTACCCGAGTACCCCTTAATTTCGACCCTAAATTATGACGCTTCTTTCCATTTCTAATTGCAGCCTTTAATTTTTGTTTTTTTATCTCTTACCTTCCTTTCCTTTTTTTTTTTTTAATTACTAGTTTAGGGTACGCATCCAACGTGTGTACCTCGCTTCAATGAGTTCAATTTTATAAAATCATTTTGATATTTTTTTTAAAAAAAATATGTTTGATTAATAAATAAATATGATTTAATTAAGTACAAAAAATATTTAAATAGAAAATTAATATAAAATTTTTTGTTGATTTTAAATTTCTAAAAATTAGAAAAAATAGTAAAAAGACAATTTTGTCTATTGCAGAGTCTTTTAATGAAGGGTAAAAAATTTAAATCACTTTTCTATGGGTCTTCACACTTTTAATATATTATAGAGATTATAGATTATAGATATAGATGTAGCTTGTAAATGTAGATATAGATTGTTGTTGTTTTTCTTTTCCTGTTTTTTGTCCTCTCCTTTTTTATTATTTTGTCCTTTTCTTTTCTTTTGTGGGATAAAAATACAATATAAAAATAAAATGTTAGTTAATCATTTCTAGATTAATAAATATAGAAGAAAACTTAAATAATTAATAAATATTCTTTGTTTTCTTTTCTTTTTATTTCATTGTTACTTTTTCTTTTTATTATTTCTATCTGTTTAATTTTCTTTTTAAAGTAAAAGATAAAATAAAAATTCAAAGCTAAAAATATTATATAACTATTTTCGATTAATAAAAATATTTTTTAAAAAAAATTATAACAAAAAATAATTAAGAAAAATATCAAAGTTCACTAGCATGTTGTTAAAATCTAAACAAATGAAAATATCTTTTTATAAGTTTTTTTTTTTGCTAATGCAAATGAAAACAAAACATATACTCCCTTCATTTCCATTTTATTTATCGTATTTTGACTTGACATATACTCTCTTGTTTTTTAATTAAATTATCTTCTTCTTTTTTTAATCAATTTCTTTTCAAAGATAAAATAAAATAAAAAGATAAAAATATTATCTAACTATTCTTAGACTAATAAAAATATAAGAAAATTAATAAATACATTATAAATAATTAAGAATGACTGAGAAGTGTTTCGTTAAAGGATGAGAATAATCCTCCATGACACAACCACAGTATATTATATATTGTGATGGTGTCATAGAGGACTGAGCAGTGTTTTATTAAAGGACTAAAGTAGTTAATGATATCATGCTAGTATATAGATATATTGTGATAGTATACTCAGTAGTTTCTAGCTCATTGAAGGACTGAAGCAATCCTCCATGATACCATGCCAGTAACTAGATATATTGTGATGTATCATGAAGGGATGAGGAGTCTCTCATTTGAATGAAGATACCATATGAGTATATATATATATATATATATATATATATATATATATATATATATTGTGATGGTATCATGGAGGTCTCACTGAAAGATTGAAGAACACATCAATGATACCATGACAGTATATAGATTATGGACAGAATCAAACACTAATGATATCATGACAATATATAGATTATGGACAGAATCAAGCACTAATGATACCATGACATTATAGAGATATATTGTCATGGTATTATTGAGGGCTCACTGAAAGATTGAAGCAGACATCACTGATACTATGACAGTATACAGATATACTGTGATAGTATCATTACAGACTGAAGCAAATCCCAATGATACCGTGTGAGTATATATATACTATGATGGTATCATAGAGGTCTGACTGAAGGATCGAAGTAGACATCAGTGATACCATAACAGTATATAAATATACTGTGATGATATCATGAAGGTCTCACTGAAGGATTGAAGCAGACATCAATAATACCATGACAGTATATAGATATACTGTGATGGTATCATTACGGACTGAAGCAAATCCAATGATACCATGTCAGTATATCTATACTGTGATGGTATTATGGAGGTTTGACAGAAGGAATGAAGCAGACATCAATGATACCATGATAGTATATAAATATACTGTCATGGTATCATCGAGGTCTAACAGAAGGATTGAAGCAGACACCAATGATACCATGATGACATATAGATATATTGTTATGGTATCATTATGGACTAAAGCGAACTCAATGATATCATGCCAGTATATATATACTATGATGATATCATGGAGGTCCCACTAAGGATTGACGCAGATATCAATGATACCATGATAGCAATCGTTGCGTAGAAAGTCGTGCTTACTATCTCCTCCATCGTTGTTATGTAAGAGGAAAAGAGCGAAAAGCTTACTTTTAGGTAGTGGCCTAAGCGCTAAGAAGTGAACATCATGCTACTCAGACTATATACTTAACACATGCAAGTCGAACCTTGGTTTTCGGAGTTCGAAAGAGAAGGGGAAGAAGCGGGATAGAGGAATTGGTCAACTCATCAGGTATATAGATATACTGTAATAGTATCATTACGGATTGAAGCAAATGAAAAAAAATCAGAAAAAAAAAGAAAAGAAAATCAAATAAAATTAAAAAAAAAAACAAAAAAACAATAACAACAATAAAAAATGACCGAAAAGATGAAATTAGCTTGTGGTGAAAAATAAAGAATTTTATGATTTAAGAAAAAAATGTACGAAAAAGGAGAAAAAAATAAAGAATAAAGAAATAAACCAAAAAAAGAAAAGAAAAAGAACAAGAAATAAAGAAATTAAAAAACAAAGGGAAAACGCAAAATAAAAGGAATCAATAAAAGAAAAAAAAAAGAAAAAAAATCAGGGAAAAAAGAAAAGAAAAAAGAATTCTTGAAAAAAAATAAAGAATAAAGAAATAAATGAAAAAAAGAAGAAGAAAAGGAATAAAGAAAACGAAAGGAACAAGAAATGCAGAAATTGAAAAATAAAGAGAAAATAAAAAATACAAAACGAAAAAATAAAAGGAACCAATAAAGGAAAAAGGAGAAAATAAAAGAAGGAAAAAAAACAGAGAAAAAAATAAATGAATAAAGAAAAAACCCAGAAAAAAGAAGAAGAAAAAGAGTACATAAAATAAAAATTGAGTGTGAGTTAGATTATGGTTTAAAAAGAAAATAAAAAATAATAATTTACGAAAAAAATAAATGAACAAAGAAGCATAAAAAGAAAAAAGGAAATGAGAAAAAAAAAAGAAGAAGTAAAGAATTTTTTTTAAAAAAAAGAATTAAAAGGGAGATAAATAACTAAAGCAACAAGGGAAGAGGACATTTTATGTAATTAATTGGGCGGACTTTTAGTTGTAAATAGTTTGCTCCTATGGGGTATGGATGTACTTTCCCCTTTTTTTATTAGTCTGTTTGAAAAAACGAGTGACACCTATATTTCCTTGATAAGAGATTTTATAGCCATATAGATATTTTGGCATGTTTATATATGACCACAAGTACTTTTATTTTTAAAATCATATAAATATTATACAACATATTTAAGATAACATATTTTGAAAGTCTTTTTTCTAAAAATAAAAATAAAAATGCTAAGTCAATCTACGACAACAAATTACTATATTTCGATGACTAAAATACGAAAACCTAGGGATTTGTTAGGAACAAGGATGGAGCTAGAAGATTACTTACAAGTTCGGTCTGATCTAATAACTCTAGTTTAGACCTTATTATATGTATAAAATTCAGATTGAGAAATCCAATTATTAATGTGTCATTGATGAATCAAATATACATACTTTTGATCTCCTAGTTTTTTATTATGACTGTTTGACTTTACTTGTTTATTATATGGTGTTGAAAGTTTGGAACTCCAATTACCCAAATAAAAGAACAGTGTCAATTGCAAGCCAACCTCAAATGTTGAGAAACACGAAATCTAATGTTAGAGGCGGGGGGATTGGGGGGGGGGGGTCTAATGATTCTTCATCACAAAAGGACTACATTGCAAGTGTTCCTTCTTTTTTCCTAAAACTTTGCTTGAAACAACAATAACATAACCCAGTGTTGTCCTACACGGAGAAGTTTGGAAAGGGTAGAGTGTATACAAATTTTACTCCTATTTTTGTTAGTTTGAAAAATTATTTAGAAAAATTACGTAGGCTGGCCTATCTCAAAATAATTGGCCCACGTTCGGGCCATTGGACATGGAGTGGCCAGTCGGCAGGCAAAACTTCACAAATAACCAACTTATATCCCTCTTAACTAACTTCTTAGTATAAGTTTTAATAATTACATTTTATAGATTTCAGTTAGTGATTAAATGTATTTAGGACTCTAATATACAAATATTAACTAACAGATTTTATTACTATTTCATTTATGTTTAGAGATAAAAAAGGAAAGGGGAGTGGATTCACTTCCTTTATTCTCTCCAACATATCTTTTTCAAATCTTTTGTTTCTTTCTTTTCCATATAGACTGTTATAACTTACCTTTTAATTTTCGAAATACAAAAATAGAATTCAAACTAAAATTCCTTTTTTTTTTTTTTGTATGACTTCAGAATTTAAAATATAATTTCAATGTATTTATACACTCAATATATTTATCCACAAAAATTAGCTATGAATAGAAATTCAAATGTAGAATTGATACAAATGAAAATTAGCTCTGAATTTAGCATTCAATTACAAATATAAACGCCTACAACTCATATCTTCAAGATAAATACGAATTGATACAAATTCAAACGTACAAAGTGGAAATAAATTCAGATTATATGTATAAATATATAAACTCAAAAGTATAAATGTATACAAATTCAAGATGTACGTGAAAGAAATATATCAAAATAGATATAAAAATACAAACGCACTGATAGAAATAAGCAAACAAATTCACTTTATGACTAAATATAATTTATACTTAAGTTATATACAAACACATGATAGTTGCATACCTATATGTAATGTATAAAATATGAATCAACATATTTTATACAAACCAAAAATTAATTATACAATTTATATGTATATATCTGTATATACCAGCACATGACAACTGCCTAATTATATATGACGGTTATTTGTATACATATATACATCAAAAAATTGGCATGGTATGTATACTTGTGTGTAACTAACAGAAAAAAATATATATAGACATACATATATCTATGATATATACATTCATACGAATATATATTTGGGTATATACAAAATACCTTCGAGTCATTCAAAACGTCGTTGCTCCCCCCTCTAGAGTGAGAGTTCTTGGAACCTTTTTCATTTTCCTTTAGTTTATACAAAATACCAATAACAGATTATACAAACTGAGATATACCTAATGTCTAATAGAAGAACAAACATAGTTTATACAAACACATGATAGTTGTATACCTATATGTAATATATAAAATATGAACCAACATATTTTATACAAATCAATAACTGATTATATAACTTATATATTTATTTTATATGTGTATATATATGTATATGCCAACACATGACAACTTTCTAATTGTATATGACGGTTATTTGTATACATATATAAATCAAAAAATTGACTTGGTATACATACTTGTGTGTAACTAACAGAAAAAGAAGATATATACATTGTATACGTATTTAAACTTTTTTCGCATGAATTGGAAGAAAAAAATTGAAGAAACGGTTTTTGATATAATAAATCTTTGGGCAAATCATAAAAATATACTATTTAAGAGTCAATATAACAAAACCTTGAGTTTCTACTTTTCAAGGAAAAAGATTGAAGAAGATGGTGGAAAATTTAAGAAGAGAAAGGTGTGAAGAGAGAGAAAAATTAAATAAATGGGAAAAGATAAATTAAGTGCTCAATTAAGTCAGCCAAAATTTAAGTTAATTAGATAAGAGAGATTAATTGCATGTTATATAAGCTATCATATTTGTATATGAGGGTCCACTTAAATAATAGTTCTTTAACTAACTTTTGACTATGCCAGGTAATTATTTTAAACATTAATCATGATAGATAATTAAGAACCTTTTTATCTATGCTATGTAATTTTTCCTTTTAATTTCACTAAATGAACCTTTCCTAATTTGGGCCATTTTGGCCCAGGTAGTTCAGATACAGTTCATATACCATACTGATACAATTCATATATCATACTGATACAATTCGTAAAAAAAAAAATAGAGCAGCAAATTTATGGATCGAAAATGTATCATTGTTATATAGAATATGCATTTTTTAATATGATATGCATAGAATTTGTATCATTGTTGTATAAAATATATATATGTATAAGATGAATATAGAAATTGTATCTTTATTATATAGAATATATATATGTATAATATATGTATCGAATTTGTATCAGTATTGTATAAAGTTGTCAGCCAATGGCTAGAAAATGGAATTAAAATTCAATGGCCATTTTCGTGTCAATAGTTTTAGTCGAAGTGCTATTTGTGTCCTTTCCCCAAATTATTTCTTATAGATCCTCGACCCCAAAAAAAAATATTTAGTTAGGATTGTAAGACAAATAAAACACAAAACAGTAAAATACATAACAAATGCAGCAACAGACAGTAATACACATTAAAAAAAATAGAAAACTATGTGATAGATAAATAATAATACTAAGAAGAAAAAGAGGAGAGGAGAAGGCTAGTCCCTGCGTCTCCCACACAAAAAGTGCGACAACATACTCTACCTTACTAATCGTTTACCCTAATTCTTGACCTCCATAGTTTCCTATTTAAGGTCATGTCCTCTGTCAGCGGAGCATGTATCATGTCATGTCTAATCACCTCCCTCAAATTCTTCTTCGGCCTACATCTACCTCTCCCAACTCCTGCTACAACCAATAATCTCTCGCAGTTACTAACTAGCGCATCCTCGCATTTACTCTTCACATGTCTGAACCAACGATCTCAGCTCACTTTCCTTATCTTGTCCACCATAAAAGTCACCCATTGTTAACTTATACGAGTCCACCATGAGTCACGGAACCAGGTCCCTTGACATAGAAGTACAGTAACTAAAAGGATAATAAAGTTATTACAAGAAAGGTAAATAACACAAGATATTTACGTGGAAACCTCTTTGCACAAGGGAGGAAAAACCACAACCTGTCTCACAGGATTTCCCACAAACTCAACTAACTCAAGCCAAAATGTGATTACAAACTCCAGTAATCACAAGGATTAAACTCTTAATCCTAACTCCTTGTAATAACTCTATTACAAGACTGATGCAGTAACTCTACCACACCCCCACGTCAACTAACTCTAGTCAACACTTCTAGGTGACTCTACCTAAGAGAGACATCAAACAAATGATGAAAAAGAGACTTGACTAAATACTAGATAATTCGACCAACTAACTCTAATTGATGCGACTCAATCTAAGACTTAGACAAGCAAGCAGTCTACTATCCTTTATTGTTGGGTTCTAGTGATAAAATGTGAATGGAAAATGGAGGGAACAAATGGAGGGAAAAAGTGAATTGTGCTTTCACTTTAAAGAAGAGTGTTTCTCCCACATTGGTGGGAGAAAGAAACTTTCTTATGCTTATATTGAAAAGCATTCCTTCATGTGGATAGTGAGGCAAGAACAAGACAAGCCTCGCGTCGTCGTCGTCGTCGCTCGCTCGGCTTTTGCTTCGGCTTCGGCTTCGAATTTGGATTTGCTCGCTCGGTTCGGCTCGACTTTGGCTTCGACTTCGGAATTGTCAAATGATTGATCGAGAGACTATCTTTTTGGACAAAATTTATTTGAATCTTGAGAATTAGTGAAGTTTTAAATCCAAAAATTCGATACAAAAATTATCTCTATTTGCGGACACACATGGCATGTGCAGAAGCATGTCACAATGCACCTCGAAGGGACGCGAGCCTTCGAGGCAAGAGACGCACTGTTTCAAAACAGGCACTGACCTGCGCGCGCACTTGGCGACCTGCGGGTGCAGGTGCCAGCGCAGGCCAACACAGAAGCTTCTGCTTCATGCATTAATGTGACCTACGGAGGTAGATGGACCACCTGCGGGCGCAGGTGGTCGCGACGTACAGAAATAGTGTGATTTTCATGAACCATTGCTTCTCTTTTGAAGCACCATCTTTTGGCTATAAATACCTGAATTTTTCCTCAGGTATGGTGAAGAATTTAGTGAAAGAAAAACACTCTCTTCTTCTTGAAAAAACTCAAGTGTGATCATCAAATCGTTGAGTGAGTTCGTTGTTCAGTAGAATTTGAGGTACCACTATTCTACTGAAGTGAATCATTTTATCCTGGGAGGAAAGATTTCATAACCTTGGGTACTTGAGGGGAATAAATTTCTTAAGGACGCACCGTGAATTCGGTGGACTTGATTCTCCATTTCTGTCTTCATCTTTATCTTAAGGTTTTGCTATTTTTCAGAAAATAGTTTGAACTTCACTTTGTTGATGTTCATAATTTGGGTTGAACCTATTTTGAGGTTCAAAGTTGTGAGAACCTATTTTGAGGTTCAAAGTTGTGAGAACCTATTTTGAGGTTCAAAGTTGTGAAATACAAAGTTACAACTTCATGTGATTGTTCTTCTTTAGTTTGAACATGTGCTTGAAGTTATTGTTGGAAAATACAGATTCTACCAAACCCAAAAAACAACATTTATAACTCAGGAGTAGATTTACAATATGAGAACTAAAGACACAAAACTCAAAATACAACAAAGATTTGCTTAGCACTCGATCAGGTCCCTTTGTTGAAATGAGGAATGTTCTTTTTATGAGGATGGCTTTTGCTTTGAGAGATAAGATTTTTGAGCTTTTTTAAAAAATATATTTTGCTCTTGCAACATGTTCCTTTTATAAGAAAGAGCAAAACCTAGGACGCATGCCATTAGTCGAGGTTGGCCTGGTCTGTTCTGCAGTGCCTTTGCTGTAGTGCCACCAACCTTCTGCAGAAAGTACAATTTCCAACTGTACCCAGTTGACTTCTTTTGAAGTCGACATCAGCACTGACCAGGTCCCATAGTTACTAGTTTGTCATCAGATCAGGTCCCTAGCACACTAGTTTGGAAATCATCAAAACTTTATGAATACAACACTTATATACCTTGCCCGTATAACTCCATTCCTAATTATATATCTCGTAGTATACCTATACATTCATTTCAGCGTCTTCATCTCTCTTATTTTCTGATCTTTTTCTGAACGTGGGGGCGTTCTTAACCGACCAACACTCTTGTAACGGCCCAGTCCAGTAGTGATGTTGTCTGCTCTGATCTAGACGTGCACGACTTTAAAATGCGTCACAGGGTGTAAGGTCTGCTTACTTAAATACCCAACATCTCTATTGTGTTTTGTCGATGTGTGACGCTTATCATAAGCTGGGGTGTCACACACACACCTTCTTATGAACTCATCATCCTCACTGATGTTTTTTCCTCTATATGGGATTTGCCTAAACTCAACATTAAGATTTGCTCCATTCTATTGGAATTTGCCTAAATTTAATTAATCTCTATCCTATATCAATACGGCTGACACATGAGTGACTCTGACCTAGACCTAAACCTGCATGATTTTAATAAAATAAAATTCATGTAACTAGAGCTGAATTAATTGGTGACAATCCTTAATTTCGAATGACTACTATCACTTTTATTGACTCAAGACAAAAGTTAGATACATCGTTATTTGGTGAAAAAGACAAACAAAATAAAGAAATGTTGACCCAAGAAACTAGACAGCTATATCGTCAACGTAATCAGTAATACTCCCACCAAACTCTTGCTTTTCATTCTTCAATGCTGACACCAAAAACCCACACAATTTTTTCCAATTGTACTACTTTTCCCGTTCGACTTTTACTTCTTATTTAGTTTTAAAATATTTTTTAAATTTTTACTTATTATTTTTGATATATATATATATATATATAAAAAAAATATATATTTTATTCTTAATATTAATTATTTAATTTTTAAATTATTTTAAACTATAATATAAAATATTAATTAATAAGGATAGTATAATAAAATAATTATATTAATAATAATTTTTTTAATAAATATATCAAATTAAAATATGATAAGTAAAAGTAAATGGAGGGATATTTGGTTTTTGACCAACGACTAACTATTTCATGTTCATATTTATCTGTCTAATATACTAAGGAATTGTTTGGTTGGGAAATAAATTATCACGAGATTAATTATTTTAAGATTAGTTATTTATTTTTAAGATGGGATAAAAATAACTCTACAATCACACATATTATCCTAAAATTATAGTGTTATTATTATCCTATATTGAGAATAAAATAACAATTAGAGATAACTAATCCCGATAATTAATTTTGAAATAACTTGTTCCCGAAACAAACGAGCCCTTGTTGGTTTAAGGTTGGCAGGCTACAGTGCTCCTAAGAGCAGCAACGACTTGTAGTATTACTGTAGTGTTTAATCTTATCTGATTTCTACAAGCAAATCACCTAAAGGGTTCTGCAGAAATGGCACTATCCCTCACAAATCTGTATGCAAAAGGTCATCTTTTTCATATTTGAAATTGATTCTAATGGTGCTTTATTTGTTTATGTTGTCTCTGTGTTGAGCTGTTCTTGATTTTCTTTTAGCAACTTTTTTCATTTTCTAGTTTTCTGTTTTGGGTGTCTCCTAAAATCGTAAAGTTGTTGTTATGTGACTAGGAGGTCACGAACAGCCCTTCGCAGAAATGCAAGGTGAGACTGCGTATAATAAACTCTTGTGGTTCGGCCCAATGCATAGCGGGAGCTTTAGTGCAGTGGACTAACTTTTTTTGTTTTTCTCAATCTGTATGAAAAAAGTCTTCTTTCTTCTTCTACTACTTCTTTTTTTTTTTTTTTTTTTTTTTTTTTACCATTTTTGAAGTTGATTCTAGTGGTGCTTTACTTTGTCTCCTTCCTTATTGAGCTGGTTCTTGATTTTCCTTTATGTAGTTTGCTCTTTTTCTAGTTTTCTGTTTTGGGTGTCTACCAAAATCTGTATGCAAAAAGGTTAATTTTTTTCATCTATGAAGTTGATTATATTGGTTGTCTCTTTATTGAGCTGGTTCTTGATTTTCCTTTAGTTACTCTGCTCTTTTTCTAGTTTTGTGTTTGGGTATCTCCCAATATCTGTATGCAAAAAGGGCTCTCTCTTTTTTTTTTTTTAATCTTTATAATTGATTCTAATGGTGCTTTAGATTGTCTCTGTGTTGAGCTGGTTCTTGATTTTCCTTGAGGTAGGGTAGGTACTTTGCTCTTTTTCTAGGTTTCTGTTTTAGGTGTCTCTCAAAATCGTAAAGTTGTTGCCATGTGACTAGGAGGTCACGGGTTCAAGCCGTGGAAACAGCCCCTTGCACAAATGTAAGTTGAGGCTGCGTCCAATAGACCCTTGTGGTTCGGTCCTCCCCGGGATCCGAAGCATAGCGGGAGCTTTAGTGCATCGGACTGCCCTTTTTTTGTGTCTCTCAAAATCTGTATGCAGAAAGGTCTCTTCTTTTTTTTTCCGTTTTTGAAGTTGATTCTAATGGTGCCTTACATTGTCTCCTTCCTTATTGAGCTGGTTCTTGATTTTCCTTTAGGTACTTTGCTCTTTTTCTAGTTTTCTGTTTTTGGTGTCTCCCATAATCTGTATGCAAAAAGGTTATTTTTTTCATCTATGAAATTGATTATATCGGTTCTCTCTTTATTGAGCTGGTTCTTCGATTTTTTTAGCTACTCTGCTCTTTTTCTAGTTTTTTGTTTTTCTTTATATTTGAAATTGATCCTATTGGTGCTTTACATTGTCTTTGTGTTGAGCTGTTCTTGATTTTCTATTGCTACTGTGCTCTTTTTCTAGTTTTTTGTTTTGGGTATCTCCCAAATCTTTTTTTTTTTCTCATTTTGAAGTTGATCTTGTAAAGAATGGATCTTGGGCCTAACTCAACCCCAAAAGTTAGATCATGAGGGGAGATTGCTCAAGTCCATATAAACAGACCGTCAGTCCATTCCTCAATCAATGTGGGACTTCCAACCCACTCTAACACCCCTCTTCATGCCACTTCCAACCCACTCTAACAGATCTGTCTATACTAGTAGGCATAGTATTGCTCCCGTAGTTTCTTGACCTTTGATTTCTGGTACTATCTGTTGTTTCTTGCACTTCGATTATCATATTATTTTGTTGTTGTTACTGTTCAAAATGACTTGTTATTCTTTCACTTTCGTTTATTTTTTCTCTGGTTTGCTTTGGACTGTTTTTCCTTGAGCCAAGGTCTATCGGAAACAGTCTCTTTGCCCTTGAGATTGGGGTAAGGTCTTTGTACACTCTACCCTCCCCAAACCCCACTTTGTGGGCCTACACCGGGTACGTTGTTGTTGTATTCTAATGGCGCTTTACATTGTTTCTTTATTGAGCTGTTCTTGATTTTCTTATCTCTGCTCTTTTTTTTTCTTTTTTTCTTTTTTTACTGTTTTGGTTTGGGTGTCTGTTAAATTCCTTGTGGGAAATGATTATTGTTATTGATTACTAATCCTGTTTGTTCAAAGGTGTAATTTGAATAATTTTGATTAAATAGGCCATAAGATTGATGAATAAGCAGCTATTTATTAATGAAAAACTAGTTTGATGTGTGATGTTATCCAGTCATGGACCTTAATACTCTTTAGTCCTGAATATTAGTCATTTTAGTAATTTGAATTGTTTAGTCAAACAATAAGTCATTTTTTTCTCAAATCTAGAGATGTTCCAATTAATGGAGTGTTGATTGAGTGAAATGCTTAAGGGGAGAGAAAATGTGTAGTTTAGATAAATACTCTTATAATTAGGAGTTTTAACTGTCTTTCTTAAGAGGTGGGCGAAAACCTTAAAGCCTAACATAATATAGACTGGAGGCAGTAGTATTTTAGGTGGGGGGGTTTTCCCGGTATTGGGATGGGGGGTGGGTCAGGATGGAAATCCACTACATTTTGATCGTACCAGGATCAGGCGTTCTGGCTGGTCCCTCCAGGAAGGGTGGGGATGCATTGGATGGTTAGGTTTACGGTGTAGACTAAATGGATTTGAAGAAGAGGTATCTTAGATCAAAACGATTTAGTACTACTCCACCAGGGGTTTACTCAATTGGGAAGGGTTGAGGGACTTGCGTCTTAACGTCACAAGTTCGAACCTTGCACCATGCGAACTAAGTCATGTATTTTAGTAAAGAAGGGTGGAGGGGCGGGCCCATCATCCCCGAGTTTCGGAGGTCGGCAGGTCGCAGTTGGCCCAAAGGGTTGACTCCAGACGGATTTCTAATAATGTCTCCTCACGCTGAATAAAAACATAGAAAAATGTTTAAGATTAAGTGATTGTGAAAGTATTTGCATCTCAATGTACTTCAGTTGTCTTATCTAACTATATCTTGCTTTGCAGGTGATGCTTATGGGATAAAGTATGCTGACATTAAAACAAAGCCAAGTCAATTGAATCTTTCTTTTAGCTGTAGAGCAAGGGCAAAAGCAGCTCTTGGTACTCGTTCAAGTTCTGTTGAAATCCCTCGTCAGTGGTACAATCTAGTTGCGGACCTTCCAATCAAACCCCCTCCTCCTTTGCATCCCAAGACTTTTCAGCCCATCAAACCTGAGGATTTATCTCCTCTTTTCTGCGATGAGTTGATTAAGCAGGAGGCAAGCGTCGACCAGTTTATTGATATACCGGAAGAAGTTTTAGATGTCTACAGCCTTTGGCGCCCAACCCCTTTGATTAGGTATGTATTCTGTTTTTTTAGGAGTGATCTTATTGGGATATCAACTTTCACATATAGCAAAATCTCTTAACATGTGGTAACATATAGAGCAAAGAGGTTGGAAAAACTGCTTGATACACCCGCACGAATATATTACAAGTATGAAGGTGGTAGCCCGGCAGGGTCGCACAAGCCCAACTCCGCTGTTCCTCAGGCCTGGTACAATAAAATGGAGAATGTTAAAAATGTAGTCACTGAGACTGGGGCAGGTCAATGGGGAAGCGCGTTGTCATTTGCTTGCAGCTTATTTGGTCTCAATTGCGAGGTAAATGCACCCAATAGTTTTCTAGTTCGTTTTCAGCTTGAACATTGGCCTACCATGATGTAAAAATGTGGCACCTGTATGTTAAAGAAATCCACAACCAAATACAATTTGGATGAAATAGAATGGCAGGAAAAGTTAGATATCCTAAAATGATCACCCTTGACCATTTCATGCAGCGATGAAGCCAGGATATTTACAAAGGAGATTCACAATATAAAAAAAGTAAACACACAAAGAAGTCGAGGGCATTCAATATCCAAGTGCAGACACATAAAAATTAATTTGAACCTTGTATATTCATTGTAATTTTCAGTTGAGGGGTTCTTCCGCCCCTGATTTACAAAGGAGATTCACAATATAAAAAAGTATAACTCACAAAGAAGTCGAGGGCGTTCAATATCCAAGTGTAGACACATAAAAATTAATTTTAACCTTGTATATACATTGTAATTTTCTGTTGAGGGGTTCTTTCGCCCCTGATTTCATGTCTAATAGAATTTTAATGCAGGTATGGCAAGTTCGAGCTTCGTTTGATCAGAAACCTTATCGTAAAATGATGATGCAGACTTGGGGTGCCAAGGTGCACCCTTCTCCTTCTGACCTTACAGAGGCCGGTCGAACTATTCTACAAATGGATCCTTCAAGTCCGGGAAGTTTAGGAATAGCTATTTCAGAGGCTGTGGAGGTTGCAGCTATGAATGCTGACACCAAGTATTGTTTGGGAAGTGTTCTCAATCATGTTTTATTACATCAGACTGTTATTGGTGAGGAATGTATAAAACAGATGGAGGATTTCGGAGAGACTCCCGATGTGATCATCGGATGCACAGGGGGTGGATCCAATTTTGCAGGTCTTGCTTTCCCATTTATCCGGGAGAAGCTTAAAGGAAAAATTAATCCTCTTATTAGAGCAGTTGAACCTACAGCTTGCCCCTCGCTGACAAAAGGTGTGTATGCTTATGACTATGGAGACACAGCAGGCATGACTCCTTTAATGAAAATGCATACCCTTGGTCATGACTTCATACCGGACCCCATTCATTCCGGTAAGCCTCTGTCGCGTAGGATAGTTAAATTTATTCCCCTTTACTTGTTCTTATAAAGATTCCATTTTTAGGTGGTCTTCGTTATCATGGCATGGCGCCATTGATATCACACGTCTACGAATTGGGATTCATGGAAGCAATATCAATTCCTCAGACTGAATGCTTCGAAGGTATCTTTACTAGCATCATATCAAGTCACTTTCCTCATTTTGACATTTAGTATATGAGTTAAGATGCAACAACAACAACATATCCCATGAAATCCCACAAGTGGGGTCTGGGGAGGGTAGAATCTATGCAGACCTTACCTCTACCTCGTGGAGATAGAGAGGTTGTTTCCGGAGGACCTTCGGCTCGAGTAGAGCAAATCAAAGTAGGTGTGAAAAGGGAAAACGCCAGTGAAGTAACATAACAACTAATATGGAAACAGTAACAACAACAAAACCGTGCAATAACCAAACTAGCATAAACAACCGATGATGATAGAAATCAAAAGCAAGACACTACAAGAATAAGTCTAATACTACGACAGACACCACCAAACCTAGACCCCTCGAAAAGCAAGACAATACTCCACTAACTTGTAATTTTGTAAATGAACAGATGTTCCAGAGTCAAACATTTGAATACATTATATACTTACCTTTTCAGGTGCTATTCAGTTTGCAAGGTCTGAGGGGTTGATACCGGCACCAGAACCGACTCATGCTATAGCTGCCACTATCAGGGAAGCTCTAAGATGTAAAGAGACGGGAGAATCAAAAGTTATACTCATGGCAATGTGTGGACACGGCCATTTTGATTTGTCATCGTATGATAAGTTTTTGCAGGGAAACCTGGTTGATTTGTCATTCTCAGAAGAGAAAATAAAAGCCTCACTCGCCAAAATACCTCAAACAGTGTCCTAAGCTGATCCAAATCGCGGAGACAATGAAAGTAGGAGGTATGTAGAGGAGCTTACAGATTTGGAAGAGCAATTTTATTTTATTTTTTTCGTTTTTTGCATCTGCTGTTGAATATTCATGGTTACTTTCTATTATGCTAAAACTAGTCGTTCACCTGCATTTCGCGCAGTTATTTATGTATCTGTGTTATAATAAATTGTGTAGAAGTTGTAATTGTATTCAACCTTCTGATCGGAGTTTTGTTATGATTTCATTCCACAAATATGTTTTCCCAGTTATACCAAGTCGAAGAATGACATGTCCCCCACCCCACCCCACCCAAACCCCAACAACAACATATCCAGTATAGTCCCACGGGCGAGGTCTAGAGAGGGTAGGGTGTACACAGACCTTACCCCTACCTTTCTGAGGTAGACATGCCAAAAGAAAAAAAATGTTTTTTGTCCAAATATGCGATAGGAAGGTATTTGATTGACTTGACAACAATGAAGGATCTTGTGAGTGGCATTCCATCATTCTATGATGAGAATTTGTTGATATTTTTTAATCGTATCGTTCTCTACTAATGTATCGTACAATATATATCTCAGTATTTGTAGATGAACAGTATCTTCATAAAATATAGTACTTAAAGAGCTTAAATAAAGAAATTTGGTCAGTAAGGATTCATATAGTCGATTTCAACTTGTTTGGGATTGTGGTATCGTCGTTATTATTGTTATTGTTGTTGTGATGGGCATCAGACCCCTCATAGTGCAGCAGTTTTGTTTAGCAATTTTTATAAAAATAGTATGGTGCATAAAATATTTCGCGTTAACGCACTCTAAGAGGGTGTAATTAAGTTTAACATATTATTACTATCAGATAAGATCATTCTCGTACAATTTTTGTCTTTCGAATTAGCTAAAATAAAGTATTAATAAAGTAATCAAGCAACTTGCTAATATTATTAAGTATTTTTTGTTTCCTTTTCATTGAATTCCAAAGAGAGTAACACGTTCCAATTAAGTAATCAACGATTAATTATTAATTAATACTACAAGATAAGATTCATAAAGCCATTGCACCATATGCCACTCACTACTTTGAAGAAAGCAATTAATATAGCAACTTGCCATTAAAAAAAATATTAAGCCCCAAGGCAAACTCACAACCTCAATCATTCGGGTGAGTATTTTGTGATGAACACTTTGTGATAATCTTTTTATTATACAGTAGCTCGTAAATCACACAGAAGATATAAATCGTACTCGGTAAATCCCATGCGACTAGCTCATGGCTGAGCGGCAGATGAAGGCTGAATTCGATCTCAGCTCTCATACATGGGAGACCACCTCCTAGCCACTCAATCATGTCACTACGGGCAACTTGCCATTAAATTATGAGGTCCTAAATTTAGGTTATTTAGCTAAATTACAAATTAACACCTCTTTTTATGTTTCTCATATAATAATTAATTAATTACGCCTCTTGTATTATTTTATTATAATTTGAAGAAATAATTTATGTGTCAAGCTTGTCACGATGGTTGGAAAGCCATCCTGGTAATTGGATTTGGTATAATTGGGTGTAATTACACTGTCTGGCATGTTTGATTGGCCAGGTAATTACTTGGCCAGCAGGTAATTGGATGTAATTACAAGCTGATTACTTTTTAATTTCTTCCTTTTATTTTTTCATTTTAATTTATTTTAATTTCTATTATTTTAAATTCTTTTTATTTTTATTATATCTAATATTTTTTATTTTATATTATTTATATTTCATTTCCCAACCTTTACTTCTTGTGATTCCATACAATTTTTCGTATTATCTATTTTTTATTTATTTCATGTTTATTTTTTTATTTAGCATAATTTAGTTAGTATTCTAATTTTTAAATTAAGTAGAATTCATTATTGAATAAGGTTATAGACTTAGGTTTTTCTGTTCTTTTGAATCATAATTATGTACGTTATGTTGAAATTTGACATAAGAGTATTATTTATTTATTTATTTGAATTTTGAACTTATGTTATATTTTATGTTCCAATTTATTTGTTTTCCTAGTATTGACTTGATATTTCATATTACAAGCCATTCATTTTTTAGTTAGAATTGATAGATTATCTTTTTGTCAAATGTTTTAATAATTTTATAACATTATATTTATAATATTGATCTTTTTTTCAAACATGCATTTCATGATGTTCTTATAAAAATCATGTACTTTCAGTTTTTATGATTAATTTAATTAAAATATTAGTTTGAAAAATAGAAATCAATTATTTTTTATAAGAATATAGGCTTATTAGTCAATATATTTTGAAAGATTATATATATATAATTTAATATCATTTATAAAGATACTTATTTGTCTAATATAAATTTTTAGTTTTTGATTATTAATTTTTATTTTAAAAATTTAATATAATCATGTAATTACACTTGCTCAACCAAACAGTACACTTGTAATTATACTGTAATTACATTGTGGCAAACAAACAGGTCATCATAATTACTAGGCTGTGTAATTATTTGGTTGGTAATTACTACCCTAGTAATTACACCAATTCCAATTATTAGGTGGCTTTCCAAACAGACAGCATTATTCATATTCGAATTAGTAATTTTGATATTATTTTTTGTTGACTATTTGATTTATTATATTAAAACTAATATACAATAATTTTTAAGAAAAAAATATTTGTTTACAAAAATATCCTCCACCCTATTTAATTGAAATAGAATTCAAGCAATGTTAGGGGTAATTTTGTCATTTTGCATTATTTTATTTTACTTATTTTCGATATTATTATTTTTCTCTGACAGAAATAACTTATAATAATGCTAATTTGTAATCTTGGTATAACTTACCCTAAGATTAGTAACCAAACAAGGAATAAGGCAATATTAAATTTTCATTTCAAAATTATCTATACTTGTCCAGTATACCAGATGATCCTTCATAATATAAATAACTTTTACGCTATCAACAAAATATAACAAGATATAATAAGTTATTCAATAATTAAAGATAACTTTTAGATAATGCAATAATTAAATAAAAGTTGGTGGCGATGTCAGTCACATGTAATGAAGATAATAAAAAAAAAAAACAGGTTAAAAAAATTGAAACTTTGATATTAATATCAAATAAACTTAAAATAATATTACAAGTAGGGAGTACGTTCTAACGAAGTCTTATATGAGAGAAAGAGAGCATTTCTTGGAAGAATAATGTGTGTCTTATGTAATCAGATATTTTGGGTTCGAATCTTTTTGGGTACGGAGTTATCTTTGTTAGGGAGTACTTTATCTTTCAATGTGAGACTTTCCAACACGAATTTGAATTTAATTAGGCTCCAAAAAAAATAGTGTGTATTACAAGTGAAGATGGAGGCTATTTATAGAGTAAAATGCTTCTCCCTCCGTCTCATTTTAGTTGGTCATCTTATTAAAAATAAATATTTGATTACTTACTAAATCAAGATAGAATTAATTATTTTTTTTTATTTTATTCCTATAATTAATTACAATTTCAATGTTTATTTCTATGCCTAATGAATATCATTAATATAGATAAAGAATAAAATAGTAAAATTTATCATTTAATTTATGATTTTTTAATTACTATATAAAATAAAATATACCCAACTAAAATAAGACAACGAGAGTACATGATATTATGGAGATTCCACTTCCTAGTACCATAACCAAAATAAACTCCTGTCTCCATTATCTCTTCCAAATTTATATTTCAATATCTTCATGTCATTTTTAATATCTTCTTGTCATTTCTCTCCATAAAATCCTATGATTTCAGCTTCATGATGTCATGATATGGGTTATTATCTTATTATAAAGAAGTTATTAAAAATATTTTCCCACCGAAAGAGAAGCCAACTAAAAAAGGTTGACTAAGTCGGAGTAAAAATGGTATATATCTTCTCTCATCATTTAACAAATTAAATGGGAGCTCCGTTGGTACTTGAATAGGCGAACAATTTAATAGTGACTTCTTTCGTTTGATAAGGTAACGAAAGGCTATTTCAATGACGGAAACAGTCAGAAATTTAAGAAGGTCAGATTTTAAAAAGATATTTGTTGATAATTTAAATCTCACTCTTATTATATCATGAAACTGACTGAATTCCATCCATTAACCTGAAAATAAAACTTATTCATTTCCCTATAATTTTAATAAATTTAAATCTAATTAAATTAAAGAATCATGCTTTTTAAATGTTGTATAAGAACGAATATAATACTATATACTCCCTTCGTTTCATTTTATTTGGCCTTTTTTGACATGACACACCCATTAAGAAAATATTAATTAGAAATGTATTTTATAAAATTAATCCTATTAATTATATTTTGAAACACTAAATCTAACTATTACTATTTTTCTTTGGTTACTTAATATTGAGGGTAATATGAGAAAAAAGTAATAAAATATTTTTGATTTTATGAAAAAGAATAATTAATTTGAAATAAATATATTTAAAAAAAAGGTTAAGTAAAATAAAATGGAGGGAGTAATTAGGCTTGAATAAAGAATTTGCTAAAATAAGACTTTCCTAGGGAGGAGACTTTGACAATGATGTCGATAGAGTAATCTAAGCAACTTACCATTACAAATTAAAAAAAAATTGTGCATTCCAAGTTACGAGGAGAAAAATAATTACAAGTTGAGCAATTTTTTATGTAGGGTGTGTTTGCTAGGAATGAAAATGTTTTGCCAATAAATAACTGATTCTTTTATTTATTAGTATTAGTCTGAGTGGATTTTTCTGAAATAACAAGAGGCAGAAGAATTATTAATTGGCAGTTTGGTGAATGTATTTGTGACATTCTTATAGGAATATTAATAAGAATTGCTCCTCACCAGAGAGTGCTCACCCAAAGGGCAAAGGCTATGAAAGAGATTTTAGTGATTACGGATTATCCTGGGATTCCAAAAAAAAAAAAAAAATTGCTCCTTTTTGCCTTGATGAACGTGCTCATGTGGAGGCTCAGTGGTGTATGTCATAATATTAGGATTATTCTAGCGTGTAATTTCTTGTTTTTGATATCTTTATTATTTATTGTGTTTCGACTATTAAATCATTTTATTATTGTTATTGTCCCTTTTTTAATGCTCTTCACTAATTTTCCTTGTAATTAGTTGTTATGTCTTTTTTGACTATAATTTTTCTTTTTTATTACTATTTTGATTTGTTGTACGTGAGTCGAAAGTCTTTTGAAAACATCTTCTCTACCTCTATGAGATAGGAATAAGATCTGCATACATGATTTTACTTTTCCTAGATTTTACTTTTGGGGTCTCAATAAGTATGTTGTTATTTGATTTAAGACCATAATCTTCAATTTTTTATTTTTTATTTTTGCTTTCTAAATTTAGATCAAATTAAAATCAAATAAACAAATTACAACGGATCATGCATCTATCATTAATATAGACAGAGAGCACTAATAAAAATAAAGTGATAAAGATATATAAAAGAAATTAATTCATATATGTAATATTATCCTATATAAGAAGTGGGAGTGGAGCTGCTCAAGTAGATTCCACTCCGTCGACATATCTGTTTATTAGGGGGTCCACTTTAAATTTTTTTTATATTTCTCTTCGTTTTAATTTATTTATCTTACTAGACTATATTAAAAATATTATAAATGAAAATAATTAATAATTTAAAATATTTTACTATATATTTGACAATTTCTATGTAAAAAGTAATATAAATCATAATAATTAATAATTTTAAATATTTTTTTTTTAAAAAAAATGATTGACTCTCGAAATTCTATTGGTGTCATATTAATAACTTAAACTAATCTTATATTAATTTCATTGATTTAAATAAAATAATATATGCATATCTAAGCATTTATCAACTAAACAGATGAAGGTTCTAACTTCTAATTAAATGATAAAATTATGTATATCTTAAAATTTCTAAATATTAATATTGAACTCGTGCACAACACGGATAATAGCCAACTAGTTTATCATAAGGTATAATTTATTTTGAATATATAAAAATTAAATCTTATATAAATATTAATTTTTAAAAAATAGAGAGAGAATAAAAGGTAGTAAAGTTTATTTTGGGGAAAAGGTGCCTGCGGTGAATCTAAGGACCTTACTATAGAAATGAAATTGTCAGCAACTTGACAATTATAAAATTTCACCGATTAGTTTGGCAATAGAAAAAGGGTGGATGTAGTTGAAGGTAGCCGGTTCATCTGAATTTAATAATTTTTTTTATGTAAAATATAATTCATTAAAAATTAATAAAATTATAATAAATAATAGATATAAACTCATGAAAAAGTTAATAACAGAGCGGGATAAGTATAAGAATCTTTTAAGTCATTTCACCAAAAAACAAAGAGACAAAAGCAAAACTTCTACTCCTTTCGTTTAAAAAAGAATTTCCTATTTTGAATTTGTATGGAGTTTAAAATGTAAAGAAAATTTTTAAATCTTGTGATCTAAAATTAAAGTTATGTCAAATATATCAAAATCTGTTTTAATCTTGTGGGCTTAAATATGCCACGTATTTCTAAAAAAGAAAAAGCATCATTCTTTTTTAAACGAACTAAAAAGAAAAATACGTTATTCTTTTTTAAACGGAGGGATATTGAAAGCTAGTGGTGCAGTGATTAGAATATATAATTAGTAGTGAGGTTTGTTTTAAGCAAGTTAGTTAGTAGTGCTTAGAAGTTAGTGATGGTGAGCTGTGGACAGCTGTCACAAGTCAAACTTTCTCTATAAATACAGAGCTCATGTAACTGCCACATATATACAAAATATCTGAGTTTTCATTTTCTTCTCTCTATATACCTTCCGCCATTGATGAGCTTGCACTAACAAGCTCCAAATATACACAAATTGACATGGTATCAGAGCACGCGTGACTGGGCTACGTACTCCAATTTATCAAAATACAGTGTTCTTAGCTGAAATTTTCCAATGGCTACTACATCACAAACTGATGCAGCTGCTGAAGAACGATCAGAAGTTACAACTGAAAAAATCACTAATTCACATCCTCTGTATGTTCATCCTTCCGATACACCGAGCTTGGTGTTAATTCCGACGAAGTTAACGGGTTCGGAGAACTATGGTTTGTGGCGAAGATCGATGACAATTGCGTTGCAAGCTAAGCGAAAATTGGGTTTTGTGACTGGTAGTTGCAAAAAGGAACAATTTGGTGCTGATTTGCGTGAAGATTGGGAGACTTGTAATGCTATTGTTTTGTCATGGATTATGAACTCCGTCTCTGCAAATCTCCTCAGTGGAATTGTGTATGCTTCAGATGCGCATTCAGTATGGGAAGATCTCAAGGAGCGTTTTGATAAAGTGAATCGCATTCGTATCTTCCAATTGCATCGTGAAATTGCTATGATTACACAAGGAACTGATTCTGTGGCTGTGTACTTCACAAAACTGAGAGAATTATGGGCTGAATATGATGCTTTAGTTCCCTCACCAAGCTGTGATTGTGCTCGATCTAAGGATTACATTGAACATTTACAAAGGCAACGCTTGCTTCAATTTCTCAGTGGCCTCAATGAATCGTACGAGCAGGTAAGGAGACAATTGTTGTTAAAAACTGTTGAGCCTTCACTCAATCAAGCATATGCATTGATAAATGAAGACGAAAGTCAGAGATCTTGTCCTTTTCCTCCGATTGGGAAGGGAGAACACTTAGTCATGCAGGTGAATAGAGGTCAACCTTACAAAGGTAAGAAACCATTCATGAAGTGCGACTACTGTGGAAGAGGTGGTCATGTTCAGGATGATTGCTATTTTCTACATGGCTATCCTGGTGATGCTAAGAAGGAAGACAATAAGAAGGGATCAGTTGATGATTCAAAGAAGAAGAATTTTACTGGTAGTTTTGCCAAAAGAAACTACAACAATCAGGCTCACTTTGATAAAAGTAAACAATTTGCAGTCAACACTGTCAGAAATGAAGACAAAAAACCTTACATGGTTGAGGGAGAATGCAATACAACTCATGGTGCTGATGGTTTTAATCCTGCATTTCCAGATGCACAATATAAACAGCTGCATCAACTCTATGGACTTGGGGGGCCTAGACTGACGGATGATCAATATAGACAGTTGCAGGGAATGATGAAAGATCAACCAGCTCATCAAGCCAATTTAGCAGGTACTGATGTGATTCACCAACAAAATTTAGCAGGTAATGCTATATCTTTGTTGTCCGAATTTGGTGCAAAGGAATGGGTTGTAGACACAGGTGCAACACATCATATTACTGCAGATTTAAGTTTGCTAATAGAAAGAATAGATTTATATAGTTCCAATAAACAACAAGTTTACTTGCCAAATGGAGAGAAATCCAATATAACACATTTGGGAATCGCAGAGTTCCTAGAAGACATGAGAATTGATAATGTCCTACATGTCCCAGATTTCAAATACAACCTCATATCAGTCTCAAAATTGACTAAAGGCTTATCATGCTCTGTCAGTTTTTTCCCTGATTTCTGTATATTTCAGGAGCTCTACAGTGGCAGGGTGAGGGGGATTGGTAGAGAAGAAGGAGGTTTATATGTAGTGAAGCAATTACAGAATAAAGGTTACTTGAACAATAATGCAATAATGGTCTCTCAAGCTACTCGCAGATCACACTCTGTTGGCTTGTGGCACCAGAGGTTGGGACATCCTTCACCACAAGTCATGCAACACCTTGGTCTGATTCACAAAGGGCAGGCTGCTGATGCTGCAGATTGTTCTATATGCCCTTTAGCTAAACAAAGTAGACTGTTGTTTCCTATTAGTGTTTCCAGATGTGCTAAACCACTAGAAATGATCCATGTTGATGTTTGGGGTCCCTACAAAACTCCTACCCATGATAGGAAGAGTTTTTTCCTTACTATAGTAGATGACAACACTAGGTTCACTTGGGTGTATTTGTTGCAAATGAAAAGTGATGTTATAACTGTTCTCAAGTCTTTTCTCTCTCAAATAAAGACTCAATTTAATGTTGCTCTAAAGGTTGTTAGATCTGATAATGGCACTGAATTCTTCAATAGACAGTGTCATGATCTTTTTGATTCTCTTGGGATTATTCATCAAAGTAGTTGTGTTTATACTCCTCAACAAAATGGGATAGTTGAGAGGAAGCATAGACATATCCTCAACATTGCTAGAGCCTTGAAATTTCAAGCTAGTATTCCTGATAGATATTGGGGTGAATGTATAGAAGGTGCAGTTTATTTACTGAACAGACTGCCAACTGCTGCTTTGGATGGCCAAACACCTTATGAACTGCTCTATCACAAGGTTCCATCTCTTGCACATCTCAGAGTCTTTGGTTGTTTATGTTATGCTACCACTTTGGTGAGATCAGACAAGTTTGGTGCTAGAGCTAGACCTACTGTTATGCTAGGCTATTCACTCACTCAAAAAGGATATAAATTGCTTGATTATGATACTAAACAGTTGTTTGTGAGCAGAGATGTTGTTTTCAAAGAACATCTCTTCCCTTTTGCTTCCTCTCAGGTACCTGATAGGGGGAGTACACCACTTGATCAAGTGGTATTGGACGATCATGTACCTGATTCTTCACCTACTGTTGGCATTGAGAATGCAGAAAATAGCAACAGTGTTGGCATTGAGAATGCAGAAAATGGTAACAATGTTGGCATTGAGAATGCAGAGAATGGCAACAGCGTTGATGGTGATGCATATCACAATGCAAACCTTGATGTTGGTCCTATGGTTGCTGAGATGAATGAAGAAGATAGTCAACTTGCTGAGGCTATTTCTCAAGAAGAATCAATAGAGAATCAACCTACTCAAAGAAAATCTACAAGACCCATTAAACCTCCTTTGTGGCATGAAGACTATGTCATCACAAAGGGAAAAAAGGATGTGGTTTATCCTATTTCCAACTACGTGTCTTATCAGACCTTATCAATAAAGTGCAGAAGAGCATTGGCTAGTTTTTCAAATACAGTTGAACCACAAAACTATCAAACAGCCTCCAAGGATGAGCACTGGATAGCAGCCATGAAGCAGGAAATAAAAGCTTTAGAAGAAAATGAGACTTGGGAAGTAGTTGACCTCCCTAAAGGAAAGAATGCAATTGGTTCAAAGTGGGTGTATAAAATCAAGTATAAGGCAAATGGAGAGATTGATAGATACAAGGCGAGATTGGTAGCAAAAGGATATAGTCAAAAGGAGGGCCTTGATTACCATGAGACCTTCTCTCCTGTAACCAAGATGGTCACAGTAAGGTCTATAATTGCAGTAGCAGCATCAAGAGGTTGGAATCTATACCAAATGGATGTATACAATGCTTTTCTACAAGGTGATCTAGTTGAAGAAGTTTACATGGCAATTCCTCAAGGTTTTGGCAAACATGGGGAGTCCAAAGTATGTAGATTGAAGAAATCTTTGTATGGTTTGAAGCAGGCATCAAGGCAATGGAACATAAAGTTATCAGAAGCACTGACTGATGCAGGATACAGTCAAAGCAGATATGATTACTCCATGTTTACAAAAAGAAAAGGGGATGATATTGTGGTGATCTTGATTTATGTGGATGATTTGTTGATCACAGGGAGCAATGACATTCTTATTCAAGAGACAAAACAAGTACTACATAATAAATTCAAGGTTAAGGATTTAGGGGATTTGAAATTTTTTCTTGGTATAGAAATTATGAGATCCAATGAAGGAATTCTCATGAACCAAAGAAAGTATGTCTTAGAAATGATCTCTGAGTTTGGGCTTGGAGCTGCTAAACCAGTAGCAACACCAATAGATGTGAACCAGAAATTTACATCAAGGGAATATGATGATTGCACTGGAAATTCAGGTGATGAATTGTTGCAAAATGTAACAAGTTACCAGAAGTTGATTGGAAAGTTGTTATACCTGACTATCACCAGACCTGACATAAGCTTTGCAGTGCAAACACTCAGTCAGTTTATGCAGACACCAAAAAAATCACACTGGGATGCAGCTATAAGAGTAGTGAAGTATCTAAAGCTTGAACCTGGTTTAGGAATTCTAATGAGCAGTGAACCAGCTAATTCTCTAAGCTGTTTTTGTGATGCAGACTGGGCTGCTTGCCCAAACACCAGGAGGTCAGTGACAGGGTTCTTGGTTAAGTTTGGAAAATCCTTAATATCATGGAAATCAAAGAAACAGCACACTGTGTCCAGGAGCTCTGCAGAAGCAGAATATAGAAGTTTGGCAACTACGACATCAGAAGTTGTGTGGTTATTAGGATTGTTTGAAGAATTGGGAATTGAAGTGCAGAAACCAGTTGAAGTGTACAGTGATAGTAAAGCTGCCTTGCAGATTGCAGCAAACCCCATATTTCATGAACGAACGAAGCATATTGAGATCGATTGTCATTTTGTTAGAGACAAAATAAAAGAAGGGAAAGTTAAAACTCATCACATTGGGACTAAGGAGCAACAGGCAGACATCCTTACAAAAGGACTTAGCAAACCTCAACATGTGTATCTGTTGGACAAGCTTGGAGTACTCAACTTGTTGATACCTCCAGCTTGAGGGGGAGTATTGAAAGCTAGTGGTGCAGTGATTAGAATATATAATTAGTAGTGAGGTTTGTTTTAAGCAAGTTAGTTAGTAGTGCTTAGAAGTTAGTGATGGTGAGCTGTGGACAGCTGTCACAAGTCAAACTTTCTCTATAAATACAGAGCTCATGTAACTGCCACATATATACAAAATATCTGAGTTTTCATTTTCTTCTCTCTATATACCTTCCGCCATTGATGAGCTTGCACTAACAAGCTCCAAATATACACAAATTGACAAGGGAGTAAGTATTTTTATAGTACAACGTTGTTGCCTATTGGTTGCTGCAAACTTGCTGGAATAATTAAAAATGCCAAAGGTTTTAAAAACTCAGACATAATTTTGAATTAATTTGGACATGAAATCGGACATTTTTGTGTTGACGGAGCTAGAACTCTATTTATGGGTTCACATAAACTTAATAATCTTTACTTAAATCCTATATATATGGGCAGATACAACATTCAAGCATTAGGCTCATCTGAACCTTGTACTTTCAATGCGGATCACTAAACTTACAACAAATAATTAGTCTGAATTTAATAGGGCATCGAACATAGGGAGGAAACCCCCAATGAAATACATTCAAAGCTAATTTTCTCCAAACCAAACAATCAATAAATACAATTAGAATTTAATTAGAACCATAATTAGCATCAAACATTTAATTAGTGGCTTTGAGGAATATCTCAAATTAAATTTCAGAAAGAAGCTGAAAAAATTCTTTGTAAACCTCTTGTAGCATGTTTGCCTCTAAGCAGTCATGTGAAATATTATCACATCCATTCAACAATTCATACCCGGACTCCGCGCATAGCGAAAACTTTAATGCATCAGACTGCCCTTCGCCATTGAGTAGTTCATCAAACAACTGAATCTTCTCATAAATTTCATCATTTTCTTCAATTTTGTCTTCCTCAGAACTCATCAATCTTGCATTACTATCTTGCAAATTACTTTGGCTTGAAGAAGAATATGAATATCCATGTGGAATAAGCCTTATTGCTTTTGGAATATGCACTTGAATCTTCTCAACTACATCTACTTCATCTTTTTCCATCTCGCGCTTTTCCTCCTGTTGTAGCAGGTTATCTGTCTTTCTTGACTTTTTACCTTGTCTTCGCAGTTTCTCTTCTTTGTTTTGTCTATGTTTCTTTTTACTAACGGATGTAATAGTCCGTTTTTGAGTGAATTTTTGAGGCTTTGGTTCTATTCCTGCAGCCTTGAGTTTCTTCAAAAGATTGGTGTGCCAATGATTCTTGATCTCGTTATCAGTTCTTCCCGGCAATCTTCCAGCAATTAGGGACCATCGACCACCAAGGAGTGAATGAAGACGGATGATAAGATCATCTTCCTCTAGACTGAAATTTCCTCTCTTAATACCTGACATAGATGGATTCAGAATTTAGAGTCAATACGATTTTGTTGAACGAACGTGACTTATTACATGTAACATTTCAAAAAGAAAAAATTGCTTTAATTAGGTCGCCATTTCAAACTCAAGGTGTGACATTCTATTATTTGTTTTAAATCCCTCGTATATTGCTTTAATTAATAAGACCGTATTCATGTTGAATGTATACGATTTTATTTTATTTATTTATACATTCCAAATCTTATAGTTCGAGCAAAAGTAATGCATGGGATTAACAAAATTAACAGAACATACTCTAGATCTGCCTCTAGTACCTGGTCGAAGATAGTTCACCCATCTTAGTCTGCAACTCTTACCACATCTAAGAAGTCCTGGATATCACAAAACATAAGCACATGAATGACATTGATACACAAAAAACATTCAAACTTATTATAGCTACTATTTACATTTACTATATTCTTGAACAACAAAATGCTACAATAACAACAATAATAATAACTATGCCTCAAATTATTACGTCCAGAAAATATAGGCTATACACAGACCTTTACCTTTATTCTTATGGGGTCGATTGAGAGGTTGTTTACAATAGACCTTCGGCTAAGAAGAAAAGAAGAATTTGACGCGCGATTATAAGAAAAAAAGACTGCAAAAACAAGATACAAAGCAAATAGAGTAACAAAAAAGTACGTGGTTCCTAAATATGATCAATTACGAGTAAAGAGAAACGAAAGGGAGACTAGCCCCCTACCTCTCCCACATGAAATGCGACAACACTCGACTAGCTTCTACCCTAATCCTCGACCTCCGAACCTTCCTATAAAAATACAAAAATACAATATCTTTTTTTGTTGTTGTATTACCAGCATTCATAGGCAAAGATCTCCAATTTCCTTCACCATGTAGGTGAATGTAATTAGTAAGCAACATATCTTCTTCTGTAGTCCATGCACCTTTTCTCATTCCCACTTTAGAACAACATGGGGTTCTTCCCATTGAGAAAATATAGCTAGTATGTGTGTGTGTGTGAGAAAGAGAGAAAGAGAGATATAGTATAGAATAAGGCACAAAAAGGGACCAAACTTTCTTCAAGATGGAAGGCCATAATGTATAATGAGCAAGATCTAGCAAAAACCCACTAGTACTATAGTCACGTTTTATTAGTAATATTTATTTATATACTTAAATCAATATAGTAATAGCAGGCTCTGCAAGTGGAAGTAAGTTGTGTTACTTTTTGTTTCACGTGAATCGATTCTTTCGAGAAAGGATTAATTAAATAATCCATCGCTAAATAGGATTAGCGATAGAGTTTGTTGTCTATTTACAAAATTTATCTGTTGTTAATTTCTGCTTTGAATTTTTAATCCCGATTGTTTCATGGGTAAAATTCAAGTTCAAAAGGTTTTGAATTATGATTTTGACCTTGAAGATTTATTCATGAGACAAGAGCAGGATCAAAAATTTAACACCATCCATTTTCAAGATCATCAGGTATTATTTTCTACTTTTGAATCCACTATAATGGACAAAAACATGACTGAAATTTTGAATTTATAGGTTCTAAATTCTAAGAAGAAAATTTATTGGGCTTTTGATAAAATATATATACTATTAAGTGAATTTTTAGTACAATATAAAATTTTCTCCAAAATTATTAAATTTTATCGAATTCATAATCGAAATACTAGCTTCGCCCGGACAATTGAAAACAGTAATCTGCTAATGGTTGTAAAATGGGTAGTGTAGTGTTGTAGAGAATTATGAGCCCAAAAATTTGTGAAAGGTTGTGCAATTTGTTCATGTTGGTCTTGGGCTCTTGGAAGATGGCATGAACTTGTTATAAGGAAAATATTTTGGAAAAATTATCGAAACTAGCGATCTGAATTCATATATTTTTTTCATATGATGGTACTTTAAAAAAAATCACATTAGCAAGATTATAATTTTACTGTCTGTATATATACAGTAACATGCTTTTTTAAAGTTAATAACTACATGAAACTAAAATTAATATATAGTATAAGTCGCAATAGCTAATAATTAAAGTATTTAAAGAATCAATATATAATAATAAAGAAGAAACATAGAGAAGGTGATGTGACACCTCTCTATGAACTCTATTTTTATTTATCTTTTTTTTCCTTTTTTTTGGCATTTTTTCTATTTTTCTCATTTATATTTTGTGTAAAAAAAAAACTCAAAGGTCAAAATAATCTATACTCTATACATAATATAATATGTTTGCAGCCCACGTTGAACCATCCCTTTATTCTAATTTAAGTCTGTTTGCAATAAACATCCAATTAAATATAATTAATGCAGTTAAAACTCATTTATTTATAATAATAAACTCATAGCCGTTAATTTTTTTTCATGTAATGTTACTAATCCTTTTGATTAGTATAAATACTAGAAAGAATCATTTCCAATGCATAACATTCCTCCTTTTTCATTCCACACATTTCTTCTCAATTCTTCATTATTATTATTTTTCTCCTTTTGCATTTGAACTTTAATTTCTTTCTTTGTAAATTGTTTTATCTCACTGTTGGTGCTTTCTCACAATTATTATATACTAGTCTATGAGAGCGTGCGTTGCACGTTTATCCCTTATCATTATTATAATTTTTTTTATCTATTTAATAAGTAGAGTTATAAAATAAAAAATGCTGAAATTAACACTATTAATTTTAGCATTTATCTTTTTTCTTTATCACATCTCTGGTGAAGATACTAAGTCCCTTTTGCAGTACCAAGAGCAACATGTTGAAGCTTGTTTAGCCAACTCAGTAACTCATATTTTAGTATAATAACATTATAAAAATATGTACCCTTACAATTGAATCGTTCCTGCCTAACTTTGGCCTTTATTTTATCCCTTTCAATGCAGTCCACTGTAGTTGCATATATAGTTATTAGGAGTTTGACAATAGCCCCCATTCAGTCTCTGAAAATTAAAGGAAGAACATAAACAATCACATCGGATAGTTCAATTATATCTATTGGTACAATTTAAACTGAAAAACAATTTAAAGTTGACATACTGAAATTTAACAAAAGACGCATAATAAAAACATCAATTCTTTCTACGTTTGCCGTATGTAATAAGTAGAAGTAGACTCCAAAAATTGGAGATCAAACCGTTTGCAACCCAAATATTAAAAGGATATTAGTTAAGGCAAACCCAACATGTCTCAAAGAATTTGGAGCATATGCTTGAGTAATAAGGCTGAAAGGATAATTTTCTCAAAATTGTTGGGAAAAAAAAGGGAAAGAGACCTTTGATTTTTCTAGCCACTTCATTCATCAACTTGTTTGTCCAATTTTTCAATCGAAAAATTTCAACTGAAAGAGAAACACGAGAAATTACAAAACGTAAATTTATTAACTAAAAGACATTTAAAAAAAAAGGCAGAAATATGATAATAATGAATGGAAGAAACAACTTGAATTAAAATTAAAATAAAAAGAAAAGTAGAAATAGAAGAAGTAAAGCTAGAAAAAGCATGCGTTGAAGAATTATAGAATTTTTTATATATATCCTAATATTTAAGAATTCAATAATTAAGTCCTAAACCTATATAAGGTAAAATTCTATTCCTAATATTTAGAAATTCAATAATTAAGTCCCAAACCTACAAAACAAAATATGCGGCAGTTTTTTTTTTAGTGGAAGACACTAATATTTATTTTTTAATACTAAAAATATAGTAAATAACGATTTGGTCTAAAGCGGAGACTTTTAATGAAGGACAAAAAGTTCAAACAACATTTATGAGGACCTTCACACTTTTAATATAGTATAGATATAGATTGATTTTGGTGCATAATTTTTTTTGTTAGGAAATGGGGAAAATGACACGCAGCCTTAATCGAGAGAAGTATTCGTCAAATTCAAGCTTTGAAATACATTATCATCAGAAACATATCAAATGGTGCTATCTTTTTCATTTGTTACAACCTTGTACGTAATTATAACGTGAATCAAAATATAATAATTTTATCTTTTTTGGATTAAATGCCCTATTCTAAATTTTATATATAATCGTATTAATTTCATATTGAATTTTGATTATTTTTTCAATCTTGAAGAGTACACTATCATTAGCAATATATCAATTTTGTAGTCTTTTCTTTTGTTGCAAGTTTGTATATAGTTATAATGTGAATATAAATGTAATAGATTTCATGTTTTCTAGACTTAATGTTTATTCTAAATTTTAGGAATAACAGTATTAATTTCATATTGAATTTTTGCTATTCTTCAAGTTTGAAGGATACATCAAATTTTATTACTTTGTTGCAGGCTTGTATGTAGTTTTAGTGTGAATTTAATTGTAATAATTTTTTTTTCTAGGATAAATGCCCTATTCTAGATTTTAGGAATAACTGTATTAATTTCATATGGTGTTTTGGTTATTCTTTCATTAGTTATAAATAAATAAAAAATATGAGTATGATTTTCTACACGCATTCAAAATAATGGATATCTTTAAAAAATATAGGTATTTATTTCTTCTAAAAATAATTAAATACAATTTATGTACACTTGCATGCAGACAATAAAAAAAAAAAAGGAACCTTTAAAGAACACTCAACTTACACTTGCTATAAATTATAAATCCTTTAATTTTGATAGAATTTTGTTTTCCTTAACTCAAGGTTGCTTCTCTGCATAGTTATAGCCATGTCTCTCTCAACTTTGTTTTCACCAGCATCTTCATTGAACTGTCAGAAAATTTGAATTTATTAATAAAATAATTGAAGAAGAAATTAGTTAGTTAAGGAAAGATAACACCTTCTTACTTTATGAAAAGGTATAATTATTGTGGGGTGGGGGGGAAAAGCAAAAACAAAAATGTATATGATAGTATAACATATTTTATCTAAATTTATTTGAAGACCAAGTAATATATGCATGATTTAATGTAAGTTAGATTGTAAATCCTTTAAAACTAAAAAAAGTCATAACATTTGGATGAATTAAAATTTAGAATAGTAAATGTACAAAGAAATAATTGCATTTTAAATTTGTTATATTTTTTTTCTTTTCTTTTAAGAAAAATAAATATATTATTTATTCATAAACTACACAAATATGAAATCTGAATGTTTATTATATGAAAATTCTATTTACTGACTTAAATTACAAAAAGTTCTTTTTAAAATTTAATAAATTTATTTTACGACCTTGTGAAGCGCGGATAGATTCACTAGTTATAGTTAAAGAAAAAAAATTAAATTTCCCAAACGGTAATAATGCCATATAGATGAAACATAAAAGAATGATTCTCTAGTCGTAATTAGATTAAGTTCTTAACTTAAAATTTTAATTAAGCTTTTGTCCTCTAAATAAAAGCAACTTCCTTGTCAATTTTCAATTTTGTTTAAGTTCTAGATAATTCCAAGTCGAACCATTCATTGTCCATTGATTTATATATATTATACGTAATTCATCTTTTCCATTGTGTGGAGAAAATGACAGGTAAGAAAAAGATGGAAAAGTAAGAAAATGAACGAAGAAAAAGGTTTTGGTGTGATTAGGGGTCCAATAGGCACTAAAAGTAGTGATAACATTGGAAGAAATGATAAATCATACAAAAGTTATTGTATTTTATTTATCAATTTTGTGTTATCTTTTACTCCTTTCCTATGAAAAGCATTATACATCAATCACTACTAGAAATCAATTAACTTTCAACGAATATTTCATTGAAAATTTATCAAAACACACTTGTTAAAAATATTTTCGACAAATGTTCATCGAAAAACTATAAAAAGAAAGTTTTTTTTTGGCGGACTTTTTATCAATCTCAACCAAAAATATTTAGAACAATCTCATGAACTAAAGTGTCTTTCTCAATAAACCTCATATGCATGCCAGCAAAACAAATTAAAATCAACTTAATTTATAATTTGGACCACTTTAGAAGCAAATGGATAAGAATGGACTCTATGTGGTCAGGGAATTTCATGAAAATCATCCAAAAGAATAACTTGTCACTTTGTTGTACTTATTGTAGACGATGATTTTACCAAATCAAATAATGTTAATGTATCTTTATAACTAAAGCAACTTTACTTTACAAGTAACATATCTATCACACTAATACAAGTCGTTTTCTTTCTTTAAAGGGAAGTGATATGATTTCTAGCATTATATTATTTGATGCACTTGGCACCACGTAAACGATTTACGATACGTTGTTTGCCAAAAAGTTTTAGGGTGTGTTTGGTACGAAGAAAAAATATTTTATTACTTGCTTTTCTATTTGGTAAATAAATTGAAAAAATATTGTATCAATAAAATATTTTTAATATAATATTTTATGCTTACTTACTAAACACAAATTATTTATTTTCTTAAAAAAAAAATCATGAAAACATTTGCTTTCCGCTACATAAATTCTAATTAAAGAAAGGAGTAGCTTGGGGGACGGAGCTACACTACAAGTTCGATAGAACTCATTAACTTTAGCACAAATTAAATTTGTATTAAATTTTTTATTTAATATGTAGCTTTTTTTACATAATTAATAACCTTTAATGTATTATTTTTCTTAGTTATTTAATACCGAGGATAATATGCAATGGTGGAGCTAGCATACAATGAGGGGGTCCGAACCCCCTTCGGCTGAAAATTACACTATATATACATGATTAATATTATTTTTTATATATATGTAGTAGGTGTTGAACTCCTTCGATTAGTTCGTGTGTGTACTTTTGAACCCCTTTAATAAAAATTCTGGCTATGTCACTAGTAATATAGAAAAAAATAATAAAATAATCTTGATTTGTAAAAATGAATAAATAATTTAAAATAAATATATTTAAAAAGAAGATCAAATATTTTGAAACGGAGAAAGTACTTAATCAAGAAAAAGTTGACCAAAGGAGTATTGGATTTACCAAATCCAATTGTTAGTTTATTGCATAGATTGATAGTTACTGTTTTACTGCCATGTTCAGTAACTATAATTGAACATTAATACCGTCACTTCACGCGCACGTGCAGATCGAAAATTACTGTGACAATCAGTGGCATTACCCCGTAATTATATCCCAACTCCAACCCCTAATTATCTATGCTTCCATCACGATTTTAAACTCAGGTTTTTGGCACCTCAATATCACTACTGATCGAGAGGTGCCACATAAAATGAAATGAAAGAAGTATTATAAAAATTGAACCTTTTCAAATATTAGTAAGAGAAAAATGAATGGATAACTTATCATTTCTATCTGTTGCATTAAATTTATTGTATATAAAGAGTGATATAATACATAAGCATGTCCTTTAACTTCGTCTCAACTCGCATCTATACCCTTCAACTTTAAGTGTACACAAGTAGACACTCAAACTTGTATATAGTTAAACAAGTAGATAAATGCGTCCTATGTTGTATCTACATGACAATCTCACTCAAATTGCTATTTAGATGCTACGTAAGATATGTGTGTCTACTTATTTAATTATATACAAACTTAAATATTTATTTTTGCATATCCAAAATTAGAGTGCATAAATGATAACTAACCCTAAGTTAAATTGCACATTTATACATTTTAAATGTTGATCAAATTTTAAGAAGTACTCCCTCCGGTTAAAAGAAAATGACCTACTTTTCTTTTTAATCCGTTTAAAAAAAATAACCCCTTTCCTTTTTTTTAATAATACTTTAATTTCAACTTTTTACATAATATGTTTAAACCATAAGATTAAAGAAAATTTTGGTATATTTGATATAACTTTTATCCAGGACTATAAATTTTTTTTTTTTTTTTTTTTTTTTTCTTAAATTCCATACGAAGTTAAACTAAATCTTTTTTTTGAAACGGAGGGAGTAGTAAAGTTGTGCGAGAGAGTATTTTCCAACGTTTTTCACCAACCTATTCAATTTTCCACGTGTCAAAACCTTATTCGTCTGTTTTCTCTATAAAGTCACCTCGTCTACATTCTCTAACAACTCGAAAGTTCTCATTTTCTCTCTCTAGCTCTATAGATGGTAGGTTTTTTCTCTCTCCCAAAAATCTCAGATCGAGTTTGCATTTGTGTTGCGGCGGCCTCTCATTCGCTTGGTGCAGGTCGGGACCTACCTCGCCGGCGACAATGACGTCAGCTGCCGGCTCCGTTGACGGCCGGCGTAGACGATAAGTACTGTTTTTTGTTTGTCTATGACGGAGTTCGTGTCCCGCCTTGCATCAACTGAATCGGAGACTGCGGTGAATGAATTTTGTTTCGACGAAATCAGCTTTGTTATCGATCGATCGATCTTTATATCTGCAACTTGTTTCATCAGGAAAAGGTTTGGAAACTTTTCGAATTGGTGTTGATATTAATCTGCTTTTATTTTGTGGTATTTCGATTGAATTTGGATGGATCGATCTAATATCTACAACGTGTTCCATCACGAGGAGGTTTGGAAATTTTTCAAATTGGTGTTGATATTAATCTGCTTTATTTTGTGGTATTTCGATTGAATTTGGATGGATCGATCTAATATTTACAACTTGTATCGCGATGAGGTTTGGAAGTTTTTAGAATTGGTGATGATACTATTTGATTTGTTTTTGTTGTATTTCGATTGAGTTTGGCTGGATCTAACTATTGCGTAGTTTTGTAATTCCAGTATAGATCTTAATGCTGAGGATTTGACAATTTTGATGCTATTTAGTGAAATAGAGAAGCTTGATTTTACTGATAACAGTTTAATTTTCCAAAATAGTTGTCATGTCTCACTTCTCGAGAGTTAAGATTAGATTAATTTAATATTTTAAAATTGAATTTTAGATATTCAAAAACTACATGGGTTGAGCACCATCATGTGGTCTCAGGTTCAATTCCCAACTCCCAACTGAGACAAACACTAGGTGATTTATTCCCATCTGTTCTAGCCTTGGTGGACAGCGTTACCTGGTAACTGTTTGGAGGTGGCAGGTATCCCGTGGAATTAGTCGAGGTGCGCGAAAGCTGGCCGGACACCACGGTTATAAAAAAAAAACCTTTATGAAAAGCAATATAAATTTCAATTTTTTCTCATCAATATGATGAAAAAAATACATTTCGTATTGGTGATGATATTATTTTGCTTTTATTTTTATGGTATTTTGATTGAATTTGGCTGGATCTAACTTTGTTAATTGCGTAGTTTTGTAAATTCAGTATAGATCTTAATGCTGCATGACTCTATTTGTTCTCAGGATTTAAAAGTATTTGACAATTTTGATGCTATTAGCGAAATAGAGAAGCTTGACTTTGTTGATACCAGTTTAATTTTGTATGATTTAGCTAGTCTGTATGTGTAATTAGGTAATCTCTGTACAATTCCAGTATAGATCTTAATGTTGCATAACTCTACGTGTTCGTAGGATCTAATAGGATTTGGTGATTTCTATGCTATTAGTGAATTAGAGAAGCTTGATTTTATTGATACCAGTTTAATTTTGTGCTCCCTCTGTTCCAAAATAGTTGTCGCTTTTCGTCTTTCGAGAGTTAAATTGACTAATTTTTCAAATTAAATTAGATTAGATTGATTCGATATTTTAAAATTAAAATGTAGAGATTCAAAAACTATATGGAAAAGTACTATAAGTTGTAAGTTTTCTCATATCAATATGATTAAAAAAAATACATTTTAAAATGCTGGTAAAAGTTTGTATTTTTTGACTCTCAAAAGGAAATTGTGACTAGTATTTTGGAACAGAGGGAGTGTGATTTAGGTAATCTGTCATTAAGAGTGTAATTCCAACCTATATCTTAATGCTGCATAGCTCTAGTTGTTCTAGGATCTAATAGGATTTGGCAATTTCGATGCTGTTAGTGAAATGAAGAAGTTTGATTTTATTGATAACAGTTTAATTTTGTATGATTTAGGTAATCTGTAATTAAGAGAGTGTAATTCCATCATAGATCTTAATTCTGAATATAAGTCTAGTTGTTCGCAGGATCTAATAGGATCTGGCAAATTTCTATGCTTTTAGTGAATTAGAGAAGCTTGATTTTATTGATAACAGTTCAATTTTGTATGATTTAGGTAATTTGTAGTTGAGAAAACTGCAATTTAGATTTAATTGAAGACTTTCTACTTTTAAATTGTTTTTAGGTACATTAGGAGGACAGAGTAACTTAAAGGCTCGATTTTTGATGAATGCTACTATGCTAGTACATCAAAACTTGTTTAAACATAGATCAATTTCAGAGGCGTTTTGTGCTTGCTGTTGTTTTTGCTATAGAATTTGAATAGCACACACAATTCGTTGAAAAGGAAGAGTTTTCCCATCTTTAAATCCTTATTTTGATACTGTTTTGATTATTGTGGAATTGTTGCACCTCAGTGTTATATGAGGACTGAGGTTGTATACGACGAAATCATTTTTCAATGTTTAGTTACCAGGAAGAAAAGTGACTTCTTTATATGATTATATCACTTGTTTCATGTGATAGGTAAACAATGTATTCAATCTTCAAGTGCTAATTATCTTTCGAGAAAATCTTTAATATTAATTATCTCGTCATCTTTACCTTCCTCCATCATTAATAAAATTATTTACTTATCCAAAAAAATAAAATTATCATGTCACCTATTCCCAAGTGATATCAGTCGTGTATAATCTACGACTTCTATGGAATCCTCTTAAGTGCATGTTTTGCCTAGGTATATTTCGATATCAAATATTAGTATAAAGTGTTAATTTTCGAACCTAATTATGTGGAAGTTACTGCAGACTAGGCTTCATTTTTAGTCTCTTTTTATGAAATTGACTTGTACTGTCTCTTTTTCATCTGCAACCCCTTTCCTTTTGCCAACTCTATGCTTACTAGTCTTTCCAATAGTTTTCTGAAAGTATGAAAACAGTTCATGGTTGGACATAATATGCCATTGCATGGTTAACAGAAATTGACAATACAGGAGAGACGTAAATATTAGTTTGTTGTAAGGCTGGGTATTCTAATATGAATACGATAGGTTGCTTAAAATTTATGTCAATCTTTATCTGTAACATTCCAAGGAATAAGGCTGTCCACTACCAGAGGATGGTGAACTACCTTAGTTACCATGTGAAACTGATACTACAAAGTGGAGTGGAGAATGTAAATTGTGATCCCTCCCCTTTCTCGTAGTTCCATTTTTTTCATATTTGTTAAGCAAGTTCCCTTCTTTCATCCACAAATATTTGGTTGCCTAATGTAGTGAATGAAGAAGTTTTTTCTGTAGATCTAGCACATCTGACGCTGGGAAGTGGAGAGAATGAAGATGGAAAGTTTTTTTTTTTTAATATGGTCCAAATGCCAGATCAGATAACATTTAACCTTATCGTTGGGTCTGATTTATAAACTACTGATCCGGTTTTAGCTATATTATCTAATTGTTTTGTGGATTTCCTTATTTGCTTTCTTTCCTATAGTTTGTGAATTTCCTACTTGTCTCAGAAGGAAAGCAAAAGGTAATTTCGAATGTCTAGTGTAGTGGTCAATGACGTGGGTTGAGCACCACGAGGTCTCAGGTTATGACAAAACACTAGGTGATTTCTCCGCATCTGATCTAGCCTTGGTGGACAGAGTTACGTATACCCAGGTATCCCGTGGAATTAGTCGAGGTGCGCACAAGCTGGCGTGGACACCACGGTTATTAAGAAAAAAAGAATATCAACAATTTAAATATTTTTTCGTTCCTCAGAGAATTTTTGCCAGGGTTGATGATTCTTTGATGCCTTATGTAGCCCTCTAACCAACTACTTTAAAAACAAGGGCTGCATTTTTAAAATTTTTCATTTCAGAAAAAAAAGTAGCCCCCTGTTTTTAAAGTAGTTGGTTAGATATCCACATCTTCGTTCTCTTTTACAATGTTCAGCTGGGCAAACACGTTCAGTGGTGATTGACGCAATAAAATGTTGATGAGTGATCTACAAAGAGGAGTATGTGGAGAAGCAAACATGGGTGAGACACAGACTGAATCCAAAAAGGATGCTGTATATTTTGGTGAACCACTCCAGGTTGCCATATTCAATTCAGTATCAGGTATTTTTTTAGGTATCACCATCTCCAGCTTAATGTGACCTTTCTCAATCACCTCTGCCTCCCCTCTTCTCCAAAAGTACTGTACTATCATAGTTCTCGGCCTTCCTTCCATTGTGCGGTATGGCACTGCATACACTGAACGGATTCTACTTCTTCGTCCAGTCTCCTCCACCATGCTCAGTGCTCACTCAGAATGGCCCTTCATCTATAGCTATTTTCCTTATAGTATATAGCTCGTTACTCATCCCCTCGCCCCTTTACTCCCACACACCCGCGAAATAAACAAACATCCCTTGCTCAATGCTTTATGGCTCGATATCTTTCTATATTATATACATGTGAAATTCTTATGTCCTGTGTTGCATGACAAAAGTTGTAACAGCATTGGGTTCAAACTCTTCATTTCCAACCGAGTCAAATCGTGATGATGTACTATTTCATTGTAGAATCAAGATTGATGTAATCTTGTGATTGTTGATGGGAGAACGATAACATTATCCTTCGTTTTTATAGTATTGCTTGTGTTCATGTCAGTTCGTCGTACTCTTTTACTTTTTATTTCTGTTTGATGGCTGCAAAGATGACGTGATCGTCGTATCAGTAATGACTGGAGTACTATGGTTTTATGGCAATTAAAGAATTTTTTACTAAGAAAGTAAATCCGAAGAATGTGTATTTTATTGAATGATGATAAAAAATGAGTTCACAAAACGGGTTGTGTTCAGATACCTTGAAACTAGTAAATATTAGTTGATTATATAGAAAAAATTACACCGTCCATTGGTAAAATTCAGTTTCAATGTCTCCTTCTAGAGATCTTTAGTTTGAGCCTCGAGAATCAAGAAATTTTTCGTAGAAACGTAAAAGGTGTTCGTTTTTAATTTGGGAATGATTCTATGTTCCCAATTCCTACCGGGCAATCAAATGGTTAGCTAGCTCAATTTACTTTTTCATTAGGTTGACTTTGTTCAATCTATCTTGATTACCCAGCTAATGTTATCGTCGTCACAATCAAGGCTCTTGCATGTACAGTAAGTTGGTAACCCACTAACCCTCTCTCCGGCTACTGATGGACTGTTGCATAACAAGGGAACTGACGCAAACCATTTTTATGTGTGGATCGACCATTAAGTTCAGTTAGAAGTCATAAGCAAAGAAGGTATGAATGTATTGTTGGGCCTCTTCAGAAGATAGACAACTTTACTGTGATAGTAATTGCGAACATCTCCTCTCTACCAACATCTCCTCTCTTATCTTATCGTGCACAATTTGCATGCATTTCATCTTAAGCACATCTCTTTTTCTTTGTTTTGCAATGGACTAATGATAACGCATGAAAATAAGTCTTTTAATAAATTTTATAAATAAGCAATTCTTTAGTGATTGCAGTGAAGGTACATACTAGGGGAATTAGTTGAAGATGATGTTACCGGGCGTAATTTTCAAACTTTCCTTTTAGTGAAACAAGGTACATGATCCGGAAATAGTGCAATACTAGTTGAGATGTTACGAGAGAGATGGTGACAAAAAATAGACACAACACCATCTCCTAATAAAATCTAAAGGCTAAAAGTTTGGTTGGATTGTTGTTAATATAGTATCGTGTTGTTACTTTAAACATAATATTTATATTTATTATTATATAACTTTTATTGTATTCGTTAAATTCATGGTTATTTAACGATAAAGAATTTCACTTTGTGCTAGCAAACCATCTTCAGCATGGGTAAAATCTTTACCAATAATAGGCTGGAATGGTGGGTAAGGAGGCCGTCCCTACTTCAATGGAAAGCCTCCAAGATAAGGAGGCGGCAATCAACCATCCATTCTCTAAATTCATATCGATCAATAGATTTCCGCATCCTATCAATTCGCTAAGTAGACTCATGCTACCAAGGGGTAACAAAGGTTAGAACTCTTCCTAAGTCGAGTAATAATGATCTGAGTCCGGAGCATAAAGGGCTAATATTTTGGCCAAAAATTGCAAAGGGGACAATGGATTATGAAAGAAACCAAAGGGGACAAAACGCTCTTGACTGAGCGATTTGTCCAAAGCGTTTTGTCCGAAGACTTCTGGATGGGTCAGGTAGAACTCACAAAACGCTTGGCGTCCAGCCCATCGATTTGCAAGTCACTAGGTTTTCAGCGATTTGCAAGCAGTCATTTTGCATAAGCTCAATCGCGTTCTTAGGGAGGCAAAATTCATTGATTCCGATGAAACAAGGCCAACCCTTTCTGCAAATCGATACATATCCCTAGTGTTCTTGTATCATTTAAAACCTGTTGAGTCAATCGATAAAGGGTTTCATGTCCCATAGCCTGAAAATACAAAATAAAATAGAATGGTCATTGACATGTATTTATAAGGTCATTGAAGTACAACCTAAAAATTTCTTGAATATACATACCAAGGCCTCCAGACTGACTGATTGCAAATCGCTAAGAAATCGGGCCATACAAAATGACTTTTTTATGTTCACAAAAAATTTCAATAATTTCTAATAGTAGTATATATACAGTTAAACCTCTCTGCAGTGACAACATTTGTCCGAAAATTACATGGCTGCTATAGAGAGGTGTTGTTATATATATATATATACTGGACCTTTGACATTCAGATCTCATTTATTTATTTTTTATAAACAAAATTATGCAAAATTAGAAAGAGCATGGATATAAAAAGGGCAAAAATTAGTAGGTTTTTTTCCTCGTTATGAAATAATTGATATGCACCATTTAAATACAATTTTTTCCTTTAAATTATATATTCGTGCTTGGAATTTGTTGTGTGCATGACATTAATAATGATTACCATAAATATTTATGTATTTTATTTTGTATATAATATATTGCTTATAAAATATTATTACATAACATTTGAGTATGCTTTTATAGTAAAATACTATTATAACAAGATGATGTTATAAAAAGGTCTAATTATATATAGTTATAAACGAAAATATAAAAAACAATTGACTAAGTGACCTAATAGACGAGACATCCTGATTCCACGATCAAAGGAATTGATCAATTCCAAAACACACGCGACAACGTGATTTCTCACTTGGTGTCTATTCTTGGCCTCTCTTTGTCAAATATTGTGGAGGAGCCTTCCACTATTACTAGCTGTTATTTAGAGACGTTAAAAAGAAATCGAAAAATCGTATCAAATCAATTTTGAAAAATCAATCTTTATTTCGATTTGAGTTGATTTGATATTAAATTATAGTAAATAAATAAATAAATATAACATTTGATTTGATTTAATTTTAAATAAATAGAAATTGAATCAAACCAATAAAATACAAATACATAGTTTATAGCTCTATATGTACCTTAAGCTTGATCATTAAATGGTTTATAAATTGCTCATGGAAAAATCTCTTTTTCTGTACTAATAATGCGTTTTAAGTTTTGAAACTTTTAGCATTATTAGTATAGATTTACATGTACGGCGTTAATTGAAATGATGAACGAAAGAAATATCAGTTATATATTTATCGAATCAATCAAACACCATCATATAAAGTAAAAATAAAAAAACCATGTGTTATTTTTTTTATAATTACAATCAACAAACTAGTTGTTAATTGTATTCTTTCCAAAACATTATGATGTTTCGTTAGCTTAAACATTCATTTGTTAAATTTTTACAATGACTTTTAACCCCACAAATACATCAAGTTCTTGCAAAAAAACCAAGAAATATAGTATGATATAAGTCTTTTGAATAAACTTCATCATATCACGATTGATTAATATGTAATTTTACTTTAATTTGCACCCACTTTTAAGTTTAAATTCCTTTATTTGGGGAACACGTATCAATTTTTCCCCACAAAAAATGCGTCTAAATTGACCTTTTCAACCAAAGTGGCATATATCTAGCTATCATCACCTACTATTAAGGATGTGGCAAAATTATATTAGGTGATGAAAATATGACTCATTCAATCATGTGTTATTATTGGCTTAAAATTTAATTTTACTCATTCAATTTAGTCTATTGAGAAATTGGATTGATATATAGCATAAATTGATTTATGAGAAACTTTATAAAAAATCGTCAAGATTTTGTTTTTTAGTTGATATGTTATATATAATCAAAATAAAAAGAATTTTTTTTTATTAAGCACTGAAAGAATTATTTTTTAAAAAATAAAACTTATTGAGAATTCAATAGATTGAGTTATGATCCACTTTTTAACCATTTTAATCCAAAACATTTTAGCTTGAATAACTCTTGGTCCGATCAACCCGTCCACTTGACACTCCTACCTAGTATTTTAGCCTCGACCACTTTGATTAATTGGGAAGGTCTAATTAATATTCCCTTTGTTTCATTTTACTTAGTCCATATTGATTTGACATAAAAATGAATGAAATAAATTAAAACAATTATTTTAGTCAATGTGTGACAAGTAAAATGAAACGAAGAGAGTAACAAGATACAAACCATACCCACTCCAAACTTTAGTATTGTCACTTGTATCTCCTCCTCTCATCACCATAATAAGGCCCAGTTTGTCCATGAAAATAATAATTTTTCAGAATCGAAGTTGGAGTTGGAGTTGAAATAATTTTTCGAAAAAAAATGAAAAAGTTCCTATGGCCAAAGGCCTGCTAAATGTCTGCATTGACATGCTCTCTGCCCATTCCTTAAACAGGCAATTCCTTTTCTTGTCTGTCAGTCTGTTCTCTTCTGGTTTTTGCATTTAATCAACACAACACAGTAGTCATATCCACTCTATTCTCAGCTTTCTTTTACTGTTTCTTCCTTTTGACTACACAACACAGATTTATTATACTTCTGTTTTCTACCATTTCACACTTGCAAATAGGTAAAAAGAAATTTGTCTTTTTATCTCTCACAGAATCAAGAATTATATTGAGTGTATCGGAAACAATCTTTCTATTCCTAAGAGGTAGAGGTGAAGTCTACGTACATTCTACACTCCTCACACCCCACTTTGTGAGACTATACTAGGTATGTTGCTGCTGCTGTTGTTGTTGTAATTAAGAATTATTGAGTCCATCGGAAACAACCTCTCTGTCTCACTTCTAAGGTAGAGGTGAAGTCCCTTAGACCCCACTTTGCGGGACTACACTAGGCATGTTGTTGTTGTTGTTGTAATCAAGAATTATTGGAAAGTTAAATGTTGGTGTTTTTTAGTGGTGTTCATTTTGATTCTTTTTGATATGCTAGAAGATTGAAGAGTTTTATTTTGATCAAAATAAGAAGAAGAAGAAAAAAGGTCAGCTTCTTCTTGTTCTAAGTGCTCTCCTTTTGTGTGTTTTGCTCAAATTAAAACATCATTCTTATTACCCTTTACTAGAGGTTTCGAGTTTGAGTTCTCAGTATACAAAAATCCTTTTAAGAGGTTAAGGTTTTGGTTTTGAGTTCTGGATACGCAAATAAGTCATGTTAAGATGCATTTCTCCCTTGAAAATGGACTTTATGTGCGTGAATCCATATTAGTTAAGAATTCTCGCGTTCGAGTTTTGGGTATGAAAAAATCTTTTTTCTTTCTTCTTAAATGGTTCTGAATTAGTCGGATACCAATGCGAATATCGGACACGGCTAAATAAACAAAGCTTCATTCTTATCTAAAGTTTTTTTTTTGGTCAGTTTTAGTGTATGTAAATGTTGTAGATACAACAAGCTTCAATTTTTTAATCATTTTTTAACTATGGTTCTCTGGTTTTTCAGTTGAGAAGAGCAGTGAAATCTGCATCATGATAAATCTGAGTGGTTTGAAACAGTCCAAAATTTTAAAATTTCTTTTTTTTTCGTTTTATTATAGTAATAACAAGTTGTTTAATTGTGTAAAAGGTTCTTTATTTTTAGGAGGGTTTTGACCAATTTTTATATGATCATATAAACCTTTTTTTGTATATAGTGGAAAAGTGATTTCTTTTTCCCAATATTTCACTTTTGTTCGAGGACTTAGAGTAAGTATGTCCCGTAGTAACCATTGTGGACTCAGATTTTGAGCTCTGAGTTAATATACTTGTGCCAAGGGTCTTTCGGAAACTGCCTCTCTACCTCCCACGAGGTAGTGGTAAGGTCTTTGTACACTTTATCCTCTCCAGACCTCACTTGTGGGATTTCACAGGGTATGTTGTTGTTGTTGTATGGGTAATAATGACATTGTCGATACGTCAGCATGGAACAAGATCCCATCGTGTTAATAATCATCTCAATTTGCCCATCGAGCCATAATTTCATCACTCCATCCTGAACCAGATGCCATCGAGTATAAGTAAATGGTCTTTGGCATGGGTGGTCCGTGCACACTCTTCGTTGGAAAATTATGTCATGTACATATGTTAAATGTTAGCTATTATGAGTCTATATTTAGTTTTATACATCCTTGACACAACTGAGAAGAAAATTTACACACCCTCCGCCAAATTCCTGGCTTCGTCATTGGTCACTCTTTGTGATTTTGTTAAAAAGAAACATGTAGACAGTCTGATATTGTGATTTAACTCCCTTTTTGGGTTCTGTTGCACTTAAATGTTCTGTCAATTTCACATTGTATCTTACAATTCATGCTTTGTAATTCAGGAGGCTGATATGAGCTGCATTTTGGCCAATATTAATCAAGATTGATCAAGATCTCCGTAACAATGCCCACGCTCCCCGGTTCCCACTTGTGAGATTACACTGGGTATGTTGGTGTTGTCGTATTAACCAAGATTGATAAATATGGTGATCATGAGACGGAGACTAGTATGCTGTACAAGAGACAGAGAGATTAGTATTGACTTTGGTGAACAAGAGAGTAAGATTCCCCCTTTTCTCTCTTTCTCATTTGTTTTTTAGAGTGTCACATGTTGATTCTCCCTCCCTATAATTGAGGTAAATCTAAGACTTTTAATACAAGATGAATTCTTTTCCACAAGTGAATGCTAACATATTGATTAAGAAAACTTGAGTATATAATTGAACACACCACCTCATCTGTCTAGATGTTCAGTGTAACTTTCTTGACTTCTTTGAACCAGATGAGTCGAAACAGAGGAAAAAGATTATATTTTTCCTGGTTGATAATTCAAGAATCTTTTGTGGGACCCTTAATTGTTAGGTACTACTACATGTTTTGTACCTATATGTGTAACATGTGAGGAGCTTATACTTTCAACTGTTCTTGTCTAATTTATAAATGGAAAGAAGAGGAAGAATCTTCCATTTATTAGTGTGAAATAGATAGGTGGCATTATAGTGATAGTAGTTTTGTTTGGGAGTTTTCTTGCTTTTTATGTATTGTCTGATTTGTAAAATGGTGGACCTAACTTTCATTTCACGAAACACACAAGTGACTATGGGGACAAAACAGTCATTGTTTACAGAACTTTCTTTTTGAAAAGTCTTCAACTTTTTTTCTATTGGTATCAAAAAAACAACTTTTTGGATTCTCTTTCCAGTTTGGTTTTTTTGTTTTTATTAAAAGGGCAGCGCGATGTACTAAAGCTCCCACTATGCGCGGGGTTCGGGGAAGAATTGGACCACAAGGGTCTATTGTAACACATAAAAAACTCTCAAAACTTTGTTTTTTGAAAAAATAAAAGAGATTTCTTTTTGAGACACTATGACTTAATGAGATGATACGTTATATGTATTGAGTCCCTGGGTTTCTTAAATAGTGTATAAAGAAGTGCTTCGAATCATTGCTATTTGACTCGGACCTGTTCTTAAAAAGTTAATCAATTTTGAAGTATTGGGGTTTATCTCCATCATATGTTCTTCAAGCATATGAGAGACAATGACTCAATGAGATGTTATGTTGTCTATAGACAATGACTGAATGAGATGTTATGTTGTCTATGAACTTGAAATGATGGCAAAGTTGAGTAACAAGTTAACCAGATTTGATATAGCATTGAAATGGAAAAGGAAATTAAACTGTAGCTAGTTTATGGTTTCTCTGTTATACTAGTGAAATGGCAAATGTAGTACAACCCGAAATCTGTCGTAGGTGCATGCTACTTGTTAAAATCCCAATGGGAACCAAGTCTTGTATTTAAGTGAAGAAAGGTAGATAGATGGAACCATAATCTTCATGGAGAAATCATTTAACTTGTATATGTTTTCGTCAACATGTTGCAACTCTTCCAGATTCTTTGCAATTAGCACGTCGAGTTGTGTAGTATTCTCAATTCTGTACTATCTATATTTGGCACATCTTGTAACCAACATATTGCTCATCTTGTAACCAACACAAGAAACCATTTTAATCTAATCTTTATATAGTTTTTCAGTTGTGATTTAAAGCCTTTTTTAACCTGCATCTAAGCTAAATCTACGAATGGGACTTCAGGAATTACAACGTATGATGGCCTCGAGAGCTGCATACTGAACAGTCAGTCCTGTGACAATGAAAGTATCACTAGCAGAGGTGTTACAGATTCCTTATATGATGATGATTCAAGCAGCTTGTCCAGCAAAAATGCTTTTAGATCATTCTGTTATGATGGAAATTTCTCTTCAAGCCCTCAACATTTTTATGTGAAAGAAAAAACTGTTTATACAACACAACTTTCTGATGTGGAAACAATGAAAGAAAGATTTGCAAAGTTGTTGCTCGGGGAGGATGTGACCGGTGGAAGCAAGGGGATTTCCACTGCATTAGCATTGTCCAATGCCATTATAAATCTTGCAGGTACTTAGTTGTTACTTCTTTATCAATCAGTATGTAACATCTTCTCTAACTCTGAGCCAGTCCATGAAAATTATTAACGATTTTAGTCTTCAATTGCCCGATACTCAAGGTTCTTTTAACTCTAATATTACTTTTGAGGATCATCTAGGTCTTAATATTACTTTTTTTGTTATAGTTTCCACTTTCATGTGCATTTCATGATTTAATTTTCTTAATGTCGAATGCTACTACTCGATTTAAAGCATCTGTATTTGGAGAGCTGTGGAAATTGGAGCCACTTACAGAGGAAGGAAAGAGGAAATGGAGAACGGAAATGGATTGGTTGCTCTCACCTACCAACCATATGATTGAGTTGGTTCCTTCAAAACAAAGTGGTTCTGATGGCCAGAGATTGGAGGTAATAACTCAATTCGGTTTATTTGTGATATAATATGACAAACTGACTTAAATGGAACGACATGTTGTGAAAATTCATAAAGCCAACCCCAACTTCTGTGGGGATCGAGGCATAGTTGTTGTTGTATAAAAAGACATTGTGAGTTTCCACTTCTCGTTCGAGCAGATAATGACACCAAAAGCTCGTGCAGACATCCATATGAATCTTCCAGCACTTCAGAAATTGGATTCCATGCTTCTTGTAGGTGGTCTCTTTAATCCTTTTAAATTAGACCGCTTTGTTTCTACACCAACTTGGTTCACTTTCTCAAAGTTTCTTTCTCGACTTGATAGGAAATGCTGGATTCAATGGTTAATACTGAGTTTTGGTATACGGAAGTGAGTAGTCGAGCAGAAGGAAAGAGCACAAAGTGGTGTCTTCCTTCACCCAAGGTACCCGTAGCTGGGCTATCTGACATCGAAAGAAAGAAATTGCTGAATCAAAGAAAATTGGTGAATCAAATATACAAGGCAGCAAAAGCTATCAATGAAAATGTCTTGGCTGAAATGCCTGTTCCAACAGTTATCAAGGATGCACTTCCAAAGGCAAGAGAATTCTTACTAAAGCCACTTGCCGTTGAGTTTAAGTTCTATATACTGATACAGTAACATATATAGTATGTTTGGCCAAACTTCTGTGAAGCTAAAAGTGCTTTTTTTTTTTCTTTTTAAAAATACTTATTTAAAATAATTGAGGTGTTTGGCAAAGCTTTTAGGAAAAAACAAGCATTTTTAAGTAGTACCAGATGTTGTTTTTCAGATGCTGAAAGTAGTACTTCTTTTCTGGAAACACTTTCGTAACCTTGGTCAAGTACAAAATTCCTGCTTTAGTATTGACCGAAGTATTTTTCAAATTGATTAGTCAAACACAAACTGCTACTCTACTTTTGACAAAAAAATAACTTTTCAAACTAATCATATTTGAAAGCTTGGCCAAACAGGCTAATATTCACACGCTCAGATAACTTATAAAGGTAAATTTTTTGATAAGAATTTATCACCGAAAATTGTAACTAAGGTGGTACCATAGATTAAGCTACACTTATAGTGTAAAAACTTTTCACCATTGATGTATATAACTCATATCCTTCGCTTTATGGAGTATTTAATTTGTTGAAATTGCTTGATTTGATCCGTTCATTCCTGCAGTCTGGCAGGACAAGCCTCGGGGACGACCTGTATAGAATCCTGACTGCAGAATCAACCTCTGCTGAGGATATGTTCAGTTCCTTGAACTTGAGTTCTGAAAACAACGCGCTTGAAGTTGTTAACAGGTTAGATGGAGCCATTCTTGCATGGAAAGAAAGAATAAGTGATCAAGCTAGCGGAAAATCTCCACTTCGAAGATCTTGGTCTTTCAAAAAAGATCCAATAACTGAGCTAGACAGATTGGAGGTCTTGTTGAGCCGAGCAGAAGCTCTTGTGCTACAGCTGAAAGTTAACTATCCTAACCTTCCTCAGACGTTCCTCAATGTCAGAAAGATCCAGTATGGCACGGTGAGATAATCGTATCCACTTGTAAAATTTGCTTAATGCAACTAACAAGGATGACTGTACAGCTTACTTATCAGCAGAGAAGTTTCTCCTTTTTAAGGTATCGTTTTAGGTTTTGTCATTACGTAGCTATAAGGATCCGTAAATAGTTATTCACTAGTAAAATTCATCAAATGCAACAAATAAGAACAATCATATAGTTCACTCATCTGCAGAAAATTGTCCAAGAAAATGATCGAGGACAGTTAAGGTCTCGTTTCAGCAGAAAAGTTTCTCCTTTACGATTAAGGTCTCATTTCAGAAGAAAAGTTTCTCCTTTACGATTAAGGTTGATCCATAAATCATCAAACAATATAGGATAACTACGCCATTCTAGATGTGGGACAATTGTCTTGTCCTTAGATCGCGTTAAGATATATATGTATATATCTCTAACTGCTACATTGTACATGTGCTGATAAATGCTCAAAAAGATTGTGATTAATCCCTGTTCTTTCTGTATCGTTGTAGGACATTGGGCATTTAACTGTGGAAGCTTACTCTCGAGTTCTCTTAAACTTAGCGTACAGCATTAAGACACGGATAGGAGAAATTTTGCAAGTAGATTTCTCGAGCAACACCAACTCACCAGCAGCTAGTACTGGCTACTACTTGAGTCCTATATCGAGTGATGAGGCACTCGTTGATCGATCAGATGAACAGAGATGATGGACATTTTAGTTACTTCTATAATACAAATGCTTCCCATTATGGACATTGAGTTTGCTGAAGTGCAACAGTAACAAGCTGAAGTGGAGTATTTCAGGCACATTATTGAAGTTCAGTTATTTATGCTTGATATTCATGTATATGTGTATGAAGTTCAGACATTTTTGCTTGAACTTCAACAAATGTGATAGAATTCAATTGTTCTTTGCCTTAAGTTAGGTCGCTTTTGTCTGAAGTTCATACAAATATGATTGAAGTTTGGTCATTTTTATTTGAACTTTAGACATATAAAACTTCACACTACACATCTAAAGTTATTACACAACTTTTTTACAATAAGGACAAAATCTAAATAGTGCTCTTAAAACTTAAAAGGGACTTTTGTGTAAATATAGCACTAGATGCTAACTTATTATTTCGGCCAGACCCGCCCAGATCGGAATAAGCATAAATAGTGTACGAGATATTCTTACTTGAACTTCAGCCATATGTGACAGAACTCAATCGTTCTTTGCCTTAAGTTAAGTCATTTTTGTCCGAAGTTCATGCATATATTTTTATTTTTAACTTTAGTTATATAAAACTTCAGACACCACATATTTGATGTTATTCTGAAATGATAAATGTGCAAGAAAAAAAAGAATTAAAAATCTAGGAACAAGTTAAACATTATTCTTGTCCAAATAGGATGCGATAAATTTTTACAATAAAAGTCTGATTTTAAGTCGAACCTACCATATACGAGTTTTAGATCTTCATTAAATTTCACCTATTGTCCCTTTAGCAATAAATGTATTACTCAGTAAATATTACCCTCTTTTTTTTTTTGTTATTGTGTAGCTTCTAAATCTTATAGACCACCATGTAAATTTCCTTTTTGGCAAAATGAAATCTTATAAGCGAATGCTAGAGTCCTAGACAACGATCTATATTGAAGAATATTTAAACAAATAATATTAAGATATTTTATATTGCACTAACTTTTAAAAATTTAAACAAAATTTAAAGAAAAAATGACACAGGCTAGCCCATCTCAAAATAATTGGCCCATGTTTGGGCCATAGGACATGGAGTGACCAGTCGGCCATTTAATTCCACTAAATGACCCTTCCTAATTTGAGTCATTTTGGTCTAGGTAGTTCAGATAAAGTTTATATACCATACTAATACAGTTCGTAAAAAAATAAAGTAGCAAATTTATGCATAGAAATTATATCATTGTTATATAGAATATGCATTTTTTTTTAATATGATGTGCACAGAATTTGTATCATTATTGTATAGGATGTCTATAGAAATTGTATCTTTATAGTATAGAATATCTCTCTCTATAAGATATATATCAAATTTGTATCAATATTGTATAAAGTTGCCAACAAATGACTAGAAAATGAAATTTTAAAATTCAGTGACCCTATTTGTGCCAATATTTGTGTCATTTCCCCAAATTTAAATAGTGTCCTTAAGTGGACATTAGTGTAAATGTAACATTAGATCTTTAGGTACTTTATTTGGTCCAGACCCGCCCATATCCGAATAAACCTAAACCCTAATTGCCCATCGAACATATATTTGCCGCAGTTAGCTCACACACATTCCCTCTCCGATCACAACCCTTCCTTCCATTCGCTTCCACAATTTCAAGGTAAAAATCCTTTTATATGAATTTTTTTCAGTTTTCATACACATTCTCTCATGTTTTTTTTTTTTTTTTTTTTTGTTTAAAATAAATATTTTTTCATGTTATATTTGAGGATCTGAGTTTCAGTGCTCTGTTACGTTTGTTAGTTATGTGTGTGTGTTGTTGAGTTATTTTGAAGCTCATTAGAAAGTTCTTTTGCTATGTGTGAAATGTTAGCAGCTGAAAGATTTGTTGTTTTTTTAGTTATGTTATAAAATGTGAGTTTTGGTGCTCTGTTATGTTTGCTAGACATGGAGTTGATTTCAACCTTTATAGTTAAGCAAAAGTGAGTGTGTGTGTGTGTGTTGAGTATTTAGAAGCCTATTAGAAGGTTCTTATGGTGTGTTTGAAATGTTAGTTAGCAGCTGAAAGATTATTTTAGTTTTAGTTTTGGGTGAGCATTAGATTTTTGAATGCTGAAAAAAAGTAAATTACTGTAAGATCATTGAAAGAACTAGTCACTATCGTCGTCTTTATACTTGTGTATTCTGATCCATGCTTGTACTTTTCTTTTCCTCTGAAATTTGGTGGGTTTTAGTTGTATTACTCCCGCTCTTTAAAAAAGAATGACCTACTTTCCTTTTTAGTCTGTTTAAAAAAGAATGACCCTTTCCTTTTTTGGCAGTACTTTAATTCCAACTTTCCATATGGCATGTTTAAGACCAAAAGATTAAAGTGTTTTTTGGTGCATTTGACACAACTTTAATTTATGACCATAAGATTCAAAAGTCTTCTTTATTTTCTTAAACTCTGTGTCATGTCAAAATAGGTCATTCTTTTTGAAACGGAGGGAGTATAAGATATGAGTTTCTGTGCTCTGTTATAAGAAAGTTCTTGTACTGTGTTTGAAATGGTTTCTCTTTTGTTTATTTTAGTTTTAGTTTTGGGTTAGCATTAGAGTTATGAAGAGGATTGGAAGAACTTGTCAGTATTGTCGCCTTTATGATTGTGTATTCTGATCCATGAAGCTGGGATCTTTTGATGGAATAGGAAAAAGTGAAGTGTGGGTGGAAGAAGTACATAAAATGTTGATTTTTACATAGAACCTGACATTACATGTTTGTGAATATCCTTTGAACTTCCATGTTTTCTTCTTGTTTGCCCCTCATCCTCCACTAGATTATTGGCATAAGGCAAATTTTTGTGGTGATGGTGTAGTAACCAGAAGCTCCTTGAGCTTTGCTTATGTTCGGCAGGAGTTAGTAGCATACGGTAAATTGGCTCGGAAATTTGGTCTGTTTTCCGTTGTTAAGTGATACAGGACATTTTCGTTTGATGATATATCAAAGTGTTGATCTAATTTTTCTCATCAGGAAAAAAGAAGTGATATAAGATTAATATATTATGTTTGTATTACTTTACCTTTCTCAAAAAAAATACATATTATGTTTATATTGTACTGATGAGTCGCATTACTGAACATTACTGGTGGTATATTTACTTTTTTGCTGATATTTGAATAGAACATGAAAATTTGATATGGATTTTACTTTATGTTGAGAGTTAAATTTAGTTAATCTTGTATGTGGCAGAGATGGGTGAAACACCAGTTCCAGAGTCCATTTTGAAGAAGCAGAAGAGGAGCGAGGAATGGGCTCTTGCAAAGAAGCAAGAACTTGAATCTGCAAAGAAGAAGAATTCTGAGAACCGGAAGTTGATCTACAACAGGGCAAAGCTGTACGCAAAGGAGTACGAGCAGCAGGTACTCTTGAACTCTGTAATTTCTGGTTAACATGTTTGTTTGATGTAAAGCTTGGTTATCAGTGTTCAATTTTCATTTTTTAGGACAAGGAGCTGATTTGTTTGAAACGTGAGGCTAGACTGAAAGGTGGTTTCTATGTGGATCCTGAGGCAAAATTGTTGTTTATCATTAGGATTCGTGGGTAAGAACTAGTTTTGATGTTCTTTATTCCATAGTATGATGGAAGATGTATTATTATGGTTCTCATAAAATTCGATCTTTTAGGATTAACGCTATGGCCCCACAGACCAAAAAGATTTTGCAGCTACTACGTTTGCGACAGGTACAAACAACTCCTCTTTATACCCTCAAAGAATTGATTAGAATTTTATTTTACTACTCAGCATTCTAGACTGCATGTGCGTCTGTGTTTTGGTTTGCTGGTATATAAGCTACTTTTGATTTCCTTCTATTATTCAGTTTGCTGGAAATCCACTTTTGAGTATGCGTTGGGGTTATAGTTCTCCCACTTGACAGTTAGGTACCTGTATAGATCCTGATGATTGGACTTGCTTGTTATGCTAAATGTCTGATCATCAGCCAAGTTATGTGTCGTTGTCAAGATTCTTTATAATTCTTTTTTAATTCTTCCGATTCCCCTCCCTCGTTGGAAACAAACCAAAAAAATATTTCTAGGTTCTGTGGACATCTGATTTTGGTTAGATCTGTTTCATGCTTATATAATTCCTTAAAGTTTGATTTATTTTATTGGTACCTCTCTGCTCTAACATTGAGCTCTTCTTTCCTTCCCACATTTCTTGTGACAGATCTTTAATGGGGTCTTTTTGAAAGTTAACAAAGCCACAGTGAATATGTTGCATAGGGTTGAACCATACGTTACCTATGGGTAGGTATCACTTAACATTCTGCTGCATTCTCAAGTCTTTCTCTCCACTGCTGTTGCAAACTTGCAGTCCCTTATTTCCTTTGTATCTTGCAGTTATCCAAACCTAAAGAGTGTTAGGGAATTGATCTACAAAAGAGGTTATGGGAAGCTCAACAAGCAGAGAATTGCTTTAACCGACAATTCCGTCATTGAGCAGGTAAGTTTCTGTCTGTCCTTCAGCTCTATATTTAATGTTTCATGGTGTTGACATCTCAGAGTGTTCGCTCCGTGTATGTTTCAGGGATTGGGCAAACATGGAATCATCTGCGCCGAAGACCTTGTCCATGAGATCATGACTGTAGGACCCCATTTCAAGGAGGCCAACAACTTCCTATGGCCATTCCAGCTGAAGGCACCTTTGGGTGGACTCAAGAAGAAGAGAAATCACTACGTTGAAGGTGGTGATGCTGGTAACCGCGAGAACTTCATTAATGAACTTATCAGGAGGATGAACTAAGTGCCTGAAATTTCACTTTTTAGGCATTTTAGCGAACAACAGTCCAGAATTTCCGCCATTTGAGATGTTATTTTGGTTTATGATAGTATACGACATTATTTTTGTTTTGATCCCAGTAGTCTCATCTTATTGTGTTGGATTTTCGAATTTATGTTCATTTTGGTATCAAGGCTATCTAGTTTTTTTTCCTTGAATGTTGAATGCGCCATTTCTGCTGCATTACTCCTTTCGAATACATTTACGTTAAGTAGTTTTATCTAAATGTTATTGGTCAAACGGTGACACTAATATTAATGAGGAATTTTGATGGTTGGCATTCTATTTTCCTCCAAATAACCAAGATCTATGGTATTTTTTTCTTCTTGAGTGGTTGCATAGATATAGAAAGTGATAATTGAAGAAGTGGATAAATAAACAGTTTCAACTTGAATTAAGTAACTCTTGTTCTAGCTTTTGACCATGAAAAATGGCCAGAATTGAAACCAAGAACCTTCTTAGTTATATATATAGGTAGGAGGTAAGGTCTACGTACTTACACCTTGTTTGGTCTCCAATTATGTTGAATTGTGTTGTTACTGTATATTTAACGCGGATCATAAACCTATCCTTTAAAAGTGGGGTTGTGCAATGGGAGTACACACAAGTTAAGGTGTGGAAAGAGAATCTTTTGCAAGTTAAGGGAATAATATGTATTACTAATACTTGTTCTTATGATTTTAATCTATTCGAGTTTATCATTGGCAGACTTCAAAATATACATTTGCTTCATCCTAGTTTAATTAGCATAAACTAATCTAAGAGACTTTGTTGGCCTCATAAGATCGGTGTTTTCTTTTTTCTTTTTAAAGAATAGGTCGGTCCGTCGGTATTTTAAGACAAGAGAGTTGTTCATGCCTTCATGTCAAGCACCTTCCATCTTCAATCTTAATAGAGTGAATTCGACGAGGATAGAGCGTACTCTGTACACAAACTGAAACTCTACCTCAGAGGTGAGGTAGAGAAGTTGTTTCCGATAGACCCCTAGCTCAAGACAAAATAGTCTAAAAAAGACGTAATGAAAGTACAAGAGACAACAAATAGAAACAAAAAAAACAACAAATCTAGTTGCAAAATCATTAAACCTAGAGGATTTAGTTGTTAACTTCCCAAAGATATAGTGGTAAAATTAACTCAACAAAACAAAACAAGGGCTTCATTTGTAACTTATATTAACCATGTGAACTTCATTGCCATTTTTCTACAATATGAAATTTGTTCACTAGAAAATTAGTATGAACTATGAAACAACAAAAGGACAAAAATTTCTCTTCGTTCCAACAAAGACTGGTGGCTGGAGCTAAAGTTTTTACTAGTAAGATTTCTCTTCTCTTGGAATCCAATAGTATTTTTGTTTAATTCAGCAGATATTTATTTATTTATTTCTCAAAAAAAATTTTAAAAAATAATTATGAAGAAACTAAATTAATAGTATGTACATATGTAATTTGCAAATTCTTGTTTTTAAGCTTGTTACATAATTTGGGTTGAAATGTTGCCAAGGAATTGACATGTGTATACTGGGTCGGTGGCGAATTCATGATTTGAAGTTTATTGTATCCTACAACGATCCCAAGTTAATATACAATAATGTTTGAGTTTTATGGTCAAATATTTATAAATGTTTTATTACATGGTCGGGCTCTTCTCCGGGTCCCGTACGCAGTGGGAGCTTGGTCCACCAGGCTTTCCTTCTTTTATATGGGGTTTGAGCAAAAATTATTAGGTTTCCGTGAACCCACAGGTAACACTAGATCCCTCACTGAGTCCAGGGTGAATACTCTAGCTAAATGAAGATGCAAGAATGGTACTTTCTTGATTTAGCACAAGTTTGAGTTGATTTCTCTGATGGTCTCGCTCAACTAATAGTTCTTTATCTTAGAAAGTCACTTTCTTTGTTGAAAATAATTGTAATCAAGAATACCTTGACTTTCTGAGATAATAACTATTAGTTGAGTGACCAATTATTAGTTGAGTGACTATCTGGATCTCCCACCGTGTCCAGGGTGAATGCGCTATCTAAATTAAGATGCAAGAATGGTGCTTTCTTGAATTAGCACGAAGTTTGAGTTGATTTCTCAGATGTCCGCTCAACTAATAGTTATTATCTCATAATGTCGATTTCTTTGTTGAAAAAAAAATTGGAATCAAGAAGAAGGGTGATTTTCTGAGATAATAACCATTAGTTGAGTGACCATCTGGATCCTGGATCTCCCACTGAGTCCAGGATGAATATGCTAAGCTAAATGAAGATGCAAGATTGGTACTTTCTTGATTTACCATGAAGTTTGAGTTGATTTCTCACATGATCACTCAACTAATAGTTTTTATCTCAGAAAGTCACTTTTGAAAAAAATATGGAATCAAGAAGGGTGAATTTCTGAGATAATAACTATTAGTTGAGTGACTATATAAGAAATCAACCCCATGATGTTTTCAAGCTTAAAAAGTCAATTAGTTCTCATTTCATTGTGAATATTAGTGAGCTTGCCAAGTAGCAGACTAAGATATCTGTATCAGTGTGATACTATTTAGCTATCTGAAGCTCTATATTGTGTGAGGACTAAGTAAATATTGAAAACAAGGGTATGCTTCATTGTTTGACTCTCAAGAATCAATTTTCCATTTTATTAATAACTGAAGGTTAGGCTTGTTGTTCATCTAATTGCTGGTTTATCTCTATAAGTGTCTGATATATGAGTAATCCTGGAAAGACTGAGAGTGACTAACCTAATACTTGGATGAATCACTAAAATTAGCTCTCTGTCAAATATTTTCGATGATTCTGTACATGGGAAAGGCCATGGTGATATCTCCTGTTCAGTTTCTCTCAGTTACTAAAGAAAATAGATAAATATGGTGAGGTAAAGCCACAGTTTTTTTGGTTGTAGGTATTGATCTTAATACATGGGTTTGCCGAGATTTAAACGTCCTGTAGGGACTAGTGAACCAAGTTCAAATCTTTATGTGGCCAATTGTGGACCTGCAGTTGGACTAAATTTAGACACAATTGAAGCCGTATTTGGTGCATATGGTCAAGTTAAGGGAGTCCATCTCGCTGATGAAAGTGGTACTAGAGTTATTGTGTCTTATCATGAAGAGAAGTCTGCGGAATCTGCGCTGAAGGCTTTGAATAGACGTGCATGTCCGGAGCTTGATGGCCGGTCTTTGCACATTCAGTATTCAGTACCCTCTGTTTGTCAGGTGAATTTTCTTTATTCACAGTAAAGTCTTGATTTTTTTTGCGGTCTTGTAATTGTCATTAGATTGTTTAGAGTGCTTCTCTTTTGAGCTTGTTAAGTCAATTACTATTGTTTTGAATATACTGTACGAAGGGGAGCCTTGGTTTAACGGGTAAAGTTGCTGCCATGTGACCAGGAGGTCACGGATTCAAGCCTTGGAAACAGCCTCTGGCAGAAATGCAAGGTAAGGCTGCGTACGATAGACCGGTCGGGCCCTTCCCCGGACCCTGCGCATAGCGGGAGCTTTAGTGCATCGGGCTGCCCTTCTTTTTTTATTTTTTTGAATATACTGTACAGTGGATTTTAGACAGTCAGCTTTAAAGCATGTTGTGAGAAAACTGATTGCAAAGAGCTTCTGAGGGACCTGCACCATTATTCCTTTCGGTTGCATTTCTGGCTAGTCATTACTAGATGAAAATCCAATTTATGAAGGATGATATAGGGTTATAGGAAACAATGAACCTTTTTTAAGTTGGGCAGTTATGCCTGATAGTGGTCATGCTTGACGTAACGCTCATTTTCATTAATTAATGTTTGTGTTCTTTTATCAATTTTTGCCAGACTGTGGGTATTAAGTGGAACTCGTATCAGTTTAGCATAGAGGTTGCCGGTTTCTTTCGTCTTTACTCCTTGAGTAACATCCGTTGATAGTTTGGATATGTTTCTTTTGTTGATGAGCTTGCTTTCTGGTTCAGGTTGCAGTTGATGACTCAATTCAGGTGTCTATGGAAGCTTCAGAGTTAGATATTCCTGGTCTTTACTTGATTCATGACTTCGTCAGTGACAAAGAGGAGGAGGTCAGGGATCTCATTTTGCGGGAAAATCATATAGGCATTTACACTGTTCTTATATTTTCTCCATCTTTTCTCAAATCTTATCTGAAGAATTTCACCCGAGTCCAACTCAGTTTTGTTGAATCTTTAGGAACTACTTGCAGCAGTTGATTCAAGACCTTGGGAAAAACTTGCTAAAAGAAGGGTTCAACATTATGGTTATGAATTCCACTATAATGTAAGTGCAGATCCTGTGTATTTGGAACTATGGAAATAGAAGTATTTATACCAGCATATATCATAAGTGTATTAGTTAGGCTGCTAAATTTTTTGTATATGAAGAATTAGTTTCTTTGCTTTGTTTACATCTGTGACCTATTTTCTTAGATCAAAATCCTACAAGTTGGACTTTCTTGTTTTGCCTTGCTTGTCTCCTTTGTTTTTGTACCAAAAGACTCCAGAAATATGCACTCTTATTTCCAGAACCTGTGATAGTGAAAGAGGTAAGGGTAGCATATTGTCGTAAAGCGGGGGATCTGTGGTTCGCACACGTTATGACTTATGAGCTCGAATCCTAGTGGACAAGGGAAGAGGTGGGACCCATTATCTACTGACTTAAGACGTTGGGAACAGTGGATTTCTCGGGTTAGAAAAGAAGTATCAGTAAATCATACAAAAGCCCCAACGAAATACTTCATTGTTCCGTCAAGGACAACTGAACCCCAAGTTTGGTTTGATTAAAACGTTCGGAACTTCTAATCTCCACCTAATGGCCTTATTAAACTTACTTATGAGCTATCAACATTAACTTTCCCCTTCTCGCTTTTTCTTTTTAATCCCTTTGGCCTTTACAATTCACAACTGCTTAAAAAGTTCATTTGCAGATGTTAGAAGCTGTTGACATTCTCTCTAAAAGCTGCTGATCTCTCTTATATATGTTTATTTCTTTAGATTATTAAGCTTTCAAAGGCTAGTAGGCTTTAAGATCTAAAGTGCATTTCTTCTTCAGAAAAAAAAGGATCTAAAATGCGTTTATTGAATTCTCTCTCTATACGCCATTGCAGACAAGGAATGTCAACACAAACCAGTACTTGGGTGAACTTCCATCATTTCTTTCCCCAATACTTGACAAGATGTCACTGTTTCAAAAGCTTGGTTACACTGAAACTGTACTTTTGGACCAGCTCACGGTTAGTTAATTTCACATCTGACATCTCTTCATTTATGAGTTGTCCTTCCATGACTTCTCTAATTTTATGCTGGACAAGGGAACTAGCTCTTGTCTGAATTGCAATGTTGTAAGGATTTTCATTTCCAGCGATAGCTTTTGTTTTCAATTTTTTTGAATGTCATGAATTTTATAGTTAACTTAAAGAAATGTGTTACAATCTTTAACAGGTTAATGAATATCCACCCGGAGTGGGTTTGTCTCCACATATTGACACCCATTCAGCATTTGAAGGATTAATATTCAGCCTTTCATTGGCAGGGCCTTGCATCATGGAGTTCAGAAAGTATTCTACTGGTGTTTGGCCTACAAATGCTGACACATTGAGTGATGAAGAGGCTCAAAATTCCGACAAAAGCTCCAAGTTCTTGAGGAGGGCTATTTATCTGCCCCCTCGATCTATGCTGTTATTATCAGGGGAAGCACGCTATGCTTGGCATCATTACATTCCACACCATAAGGTAACTCCTGCTGCCAATGCTTATTCTTTAATCGCCCCCCAACCCCCACCCAAATTAATAAGTCATCTTTTTCTTCTTGCAACTGTACACTTAATGATTTACTTTAAACATATGCTTCCTATCCTCACAATAGACCCTTGTGATCTGGCCCTTCCCAGGACCCGCGCATAGCGGGATCTTTCTGCAACTGGGCTGCTGTTAAATTTGCTTCTATCATTGATGATGGTTTCAACTTTTTACCCGTTCTTTTGTGGCTATGACTTGGGATTCTAATATGTTGAAAGTTTCTTTAAACGAAGATATTGTCTTTAACTCTTTATTACTGCCAATTCCAGAATTCATCACAGAATTGCTTCAACTGATGAACCTTTATTGTTAATTTGTTTCATTTTTGGTCCCTTTTGAACTTCAGATTTCATGTTCAATATATGTGCTTGATTGATTAGAGTTTTGCTGCTCCTTCTATGTCTTCTTGCATCTGCATTTCAAGCATTCTGCAACTATAATGGCAGTCACGTAAGTTCTTTCCCATTGATTTTTCCAAACTTCTGCACTGCAGATTGATGTAGTGAACGACACCAGAATCAGAAGGGCTTCAAGGAGAGTGTCCTTTACAATACGCAAGGTATGTGGATTTGATTCTAACTTCAAAAATCTTGATTTTGGAATTGCAAACTAGTTGCTTAGATGGTAATAATAGCTCACACATTATCTTCTTAATGTGGATGTTCAGTTTTACTTTTCCCAGAATGTAGAACGTTCTGTACAATGTGTACAAGTGTTAATTTGCAGAAAGTGAAGAGGTGAAGGTTCAAAATAGGAGCTGTTTGCACATTATATGGACTAATAGTCTAGATGCATCAAAAGTTTTAAAATGGGTCTAAAACTGGGAAAATAATATCAGTATGAAATCCTTCAGGTTTTTTTTGAATGTAAGGGCCTTTACGCATTATGAAATTCAAATTCACAAGCCCAAGTATTCCATATTAAATGCATAATACGTAATTTAAATTCTGTTACTGTCTATGTTGTTCGGACTCTACAAAAATGTCACTGGGTGCGGGTCGAATCCTCCAAAAGTAGTGCATTTTTTGGAGGATCCGACATGGGTGGTGACTGCATTTTTGGGGAGTCTGAGCAACATAGGTTACCGTTCTAAAAAAATTACAGAAAATTCCAAGTCGGACACACTTCCAATAGATTTTGGTCCATCATTTAAAATGTTGTTGTCGCTTGTCCATTGGCTATCTTGTTTGAATCTGCTCATACCTCTCAACCATTGACTCTGGCGCTCCTGCTTGTTCCTAAGTATACAACCAACAACAACACACCCAATGTAGTCCATAAGTAGGGTCTGGGGAGGGTAGGATGTACTGACCTTACCCTTACCTTTGCGGGGTAGAGAGACTGTTTCCGATTAGACCCTCGGCTCAAAAGAAGTGTAGGCAAAAAGGATAGGAAGGAAACAAACGAAAACAAAATAGCAAGATAAACAGAATAAATGAACTAACAAACTATCTAGGTCTCTCTCCATCCCTTTCCAGACCTTTCCCGTTGATCCTAAAAAGTCCAAAATGCCAGCCCCTGAATCCTATAACAGCACACTATCTTGACCATCAGTGTTGCTTTCGTTATTCTCATATCTATGTTAATCCTTAGCTATGTCCCGTTGTAATGAAGATCTTTCCTTCTTAATGCAGGTAAGAAAAGGACCATGTAAATGCGAGTTCTCCGAATACTGTGATTCTCAGAAGTAAAAGACAATTATGCATGGCTTATGGTTTGCACGAAGCCGGAAGATTTGATCATTGATTGTTTCATTCCACATGGTTATGTTCTGTCTGAACCATTTTCTGGTGAAATTAAACGACAAGGTCCAGGTCGAGAACTGTAATATAAAGCCGAGGGTTCTCTCTACTTTCACAAGGTAGGGGTAAGGCTGCATACAGACCATCCTTCCCGGACTCCACATGTGGAATTTCATTGCGTATATCGTTGTTTTAACTCTATATTTAAGTTGCAATGTCAAATTTTCTTGCTGTCTTTTCCCATTTTCCTTTGTTTGGAAGAAGAGGGATTAGTCTTGGTGGACAAGGTGGACAGAGTTATCTGGTATCTGTTGATGATGGAAGATGGCAGATATCCCTTGGATTTAGTTTAGGTACGCGAAAGCTGGCCCGGACACCACGGTTATTAAGAAAAAGAGGGATTAGTCTTGTCTATTGCAGTAGAAATTCCAGTACATATCCTTGTTCTATTTCTTAGAGCAGTCTTTAGCCTATACCTATTGCTCGACTCTTCAAAAATGATGTAGGTGTTTTTGACTATTATCTCTTTTAACATATGATAAAATGTTCTTATTAAACAACTTGAAGTAGATATTTATCTTTCGGAGATCAAATATTACGTCAAATGTTTTTTCCCACTTAACTCTTCTTCACATACTAGATGCGTTAGCTATATATGTATACTGTCAAACCTCTCTATCGTAACATCGTTTGTCTGAACATTTCAATAACAACAACAACATACCCAGTGTATTCTCACCAAGTGGGGTCTGGGGAGGATAAAGTGTACGCAGCCCATATCACTACCTCCTATGAAGTAGAGAGGTTGTTTTCGATAGACTCTCGGCTCAGAACCGTTGGAACATTTCATGGATGTTATATAAAACGAAAAAGGGCCTAAAATGCCCTTCAACTATGTGAAATGGTGCAAAAATGTCCTCCCCTCCATCCACCTATTGGGCCTGAAATGCCCTTCCCGTCTACCTATTGGACTGTTTTGCCCTTTCATTTAACAGCTCAATCTGATCCCATTTCATTAATGATGTGTCTTTTTTTTATTGGTCAACTAATAAATTAAAAGAATTAATTTCTCCCTCTAAAACCCTGACCCGCCCTAACCTAATAATCTGCCCCACTGATAATTCTCTTAACCCTCTTTATTGATTTCTCTTTTCTTTTCCCTCTCAAGAAATTTTAACTCATCACTATTGTAATCACTATCTACAGGCTCATTTTCATCCTCCTCTTCCTCACTTGATTCACCATCAGTTACTGCATCAACCAGGGGCGAATTTATGTGTTAAATATGGGGCACGGGAACCCGTGGTCATTCGACTAAACTCTGTATATAACTTGTATAATTCTTAAAGAATATATTAAATATAGGCTAAAGGATCCCATGCTCAAAGTGAGCATTTGGTTCACTGGTTGGATGGCCCAATTTTAAATTCTTGGTCTTAGGTTCAATCCTGAGTAACAACTAAGCTTTGGCCCTTTTTTACAATTAAAAACGTTTTTTTTAAAAGAAAAAATTCTAAACTATAAAAAAAGCCCTAAAAATTGAACTTCTTTTAAATAATAGTAATAGACGAATAGCCCCTGTTCCAATAACTGAGGCAACGATTTCTCTTCTTTTTCCACTTCATATTTCACTTTTTACACAAAGTCTCTATCTTCCAACAACTTCATAGCAAGTTTCTCAACTTGAAGGGGATTAAAGATCTTGTTATTATGATGACAAAAATAAAATTGGATCAAACTTGGTCTCTTATTTATTTACTTGTGAAGCTGACGTTGATTTTGCCTGTTGCTACTGCAAGTGTGGAGAGAGCATTTTCCTCAATGAAGCTCATTAAAAATGATTTACGTAATAGCATTGGTGAAGAATTTTTGAATGGTTTTTTAGTTTGAAAGATAGAGAATAAGATATTTACAACCGTAAGCAATGATGCTATTATAGATCGTTTACAAAATATGAAGGCTCGTCGAGTACAATTGTAAACTGATGATATTTTTTGTGATAATATAATTAATTATCTTTTGCTCGTCAATTTGTTGTCATTATAAATTTTTAGATCTTATCTTTAAAGCAATGGTGCACCCGTTTTCTTGAAATCCTGAATTCGCCTCTGACATCAACTGTTGCAGGGAAAGGTCTATAATGTTGACTAATATCAGGAGCTGGGATAATATTTTCACCCTCCTCAATAGCAAGCAGTTGAAGTTTAAGCAGATCAGATTGAGTAGACAATGCAGTTCGCAAAGTTCTAATTCCTGCATCACACTCAACTAGATAATACCCACCAAATGGCCCTATACATAGCAACTGCATCACCTTACTAAAACCTAACTTTTCAGTGTACTCTGAACATATATCTATATATGAGAGCAAATCTGGATCATACCCTTCCCATATATGAGTCAATTTTTTTAAGTAGGTAAGTTGAGGAGTAAGGACCCACTTTCCTCCATAGTTAAAGACCACAACCATTCTTTGAAGGGGTCACATGACAAACATAAAAACAAAGAGAAAGTGACTTATCAGAAACCAATAAAGAAAACAAAAAATAGGGAATCTTTCAATATTTTATGTCAAGACAATGATACAAAATAAAGAGATAGGGACCACATAGAGGATGGAACACCAAAAACAAATTAAAAAAATCACTTTTTTGATAAAAATATCACATACCTAACATCCATAAATACATCAAACTATGACATAGCTAACAGTCACCCCTAAAATCATGGAAGACAGAAAAATACACGAAATAAATGCTGGAAAAACAAGTCTTTCATTTGAGAGAATATTATAAAAAAAAAAACCTAATTCGAGACAAGTAAATGGAAGCATAAAAGTCATGCTACTTTAAAAAGTGACTACAACAAACATATGACACATGGAACAACATAAAAATGTCAATATACATCGAATCGCGACAACATTAGAAAACAAAAAGAAAATTCTAACTGAAAATATTAATAAGAAAGAAATTCTTATTTGGAAAAGAGTAAAATTACTCCTACAGTCTAAGATCTTTAAGAATGTTAGAATGGTCTATGCTTTTTGAACCCCTAAAAGTAGTCTATGCTTTTTGAGAAATGGCTGTGAGAAGAGAGGATAAGAGTGGAGGACTGATTGTCGATTGAGGTTTGTTTTTTTTAGGTTAAAAGGGTTGGGTGGGTCGGGTTATCAGTGGGGCGGATTATTAGGTTGGGGCGGGTCAGGGTTTTAGAGGGAGAAATTAATTCTTTTAATTTATTAGTTAACCAATAAAAAAAAGACACGTCATTAATGAAATGGGATCAGATTGAGCTGTTAAATAAAAGGGTAAAACAGCCCCAATAGGTAGACGGAAAGGGCATTTCAGGCCCAATAAGTGGATGGAGGGCATTTTTGCACCATTTCACATAGTTGAAAAACATTTTAGGCCCTTTTCCGTATATAAAATAAGGGTTAGTTTGAACATTTCATGAATGTTATATAAAATAGGGGTTAGTTTGGCCGACATACATTAATTATACCTACTATATTTTAATTAATTATTTTAAAGGTGCTAAGTCATAACTACTTCATTAATCACATATGTTGCATTATCCATCCCTCTATTTCGACGTGGAAGTGGAGGTGTCACCATCCTGCTTTTTATCTTACTATTTTTAGGTTGGATTTATGTCACGTGTATTCTTGGGTATTGCGTAGGCCGTAATAAAATACATATCATTTTTTGCTTATATTACAAATGATGGAAAATAATTTTGAATAAATGTTACTTCATATAATAAAATTTCTCTACTTAGCTAGATTTAATATCTCAGTTAAAAAATTAATAAACTATAATTTTTTTATAAAATAATTACATACACAGGCGTATGATAACTGAAGAATTTTTATCACAATTATTTAAAGCATTTTAGGAGAAAATAAACATATATTTTTATCAAATTTTAATTTAAATTGGATGTCTCCAAACGGGCGGGATGATACAATAAAAATTTCAAATTTAGGCTCGTAAGTTCTTGACACAAGACAATAGATAACCTTGAATGCATGCGGTGTCACACGGTTGTTGTATTTGGCAAGAAAATGCTAATATGCTAATTTTTAAAATGACGAAAATATATAAATTAAAATATCTTTGTACGGAAAATGATAAATGGCAAATATAAAATGAAAAAGGAAGTTAGAGATTTTAGTCAAAAAAAAAGTATTTTGAGAATTAGAAAAGATATATTAAGAATAAAATGATAAATAGCCTGGTCAAATCAAAACTGCTAATAAGCAGAAAATTCATTAGTCGAAGGTGATCAACTTATGGCTGATTTAGGATTGAGTTACTTTGCGTAAATTGACTGAAAAGCAAGAAAACCTTCTATTAGTCGGTAATAGTATTTTTCACAACATTCGTAATTGTAGAAATCAAATTCTCAAAGAAAATAGACACTCATCCATATTCATTTTAACAAAAAAAGACAATAAGAGAAGTATCTAACAAAAATATTCATATATTTTCACTCATTCATGAACCTTTTTCCAAGCTAAAACTTATTGCTTATAAACACTTGAAGTGTTTACTAAATAAGTCACTTGTAAGACAATTTGACCACCCTATATGCTTGTCAACACTCTTTTATTTTAATATAATTTATTAATAAATTTTTAATTGGTATGACATACATGTGCTACACACGTGGTTTAAACTAGTCTAACTCAAAAATAATAATAGAAAATTGAAAGGAGTGCCTTGGAAACATGTATAAATATAGATGATTTTAAGACTACATTTTGCACTAAACACTCTCTCTCTCTCTCTCTCTCTCTCTCTCAGTTCTTTGGCTTTCTCATTTTCCTTTTTTTAAAAAAAAAAAAAAAATAGTTTTCGATATTCACATCGGAGCCCGATTAATCTCTCATTTTCTCTGTTCTCCTTGTTAATTTTTTTTTTTAAAAAAATATTTTGGACATATTTGAGAATATGGGAAGCCAAACAAATTTTTTAGGTGGAAATTACACACAAGAGTTGGAAATACCTACAAATATGACAGTCAAAAGGATTCTTGGCTTGGTGATGAGCAACATAGATGGAGGTAATGTTTTAAATTCTATTAAGTAATAAGTAAAAATTTTATATTATGAATGAAAAATTGTGTCTTAATTAATTAATATAAAAGGATATAATGCACTTCCTCCGTTTAAAAAAGAATGACCTAGTTTGACTTGACACGAAGTTTAAGAAAATAAAAAAGACTTTTAAATCTTGTGGTCCTAAATTAAAGTTATGACAAATGTACTAAAATATCCTTTAATCTTGTGGTCTTAAAATATGCCATGTGGAAAGTTGAAATTAAAGTGTTGCCAAAAAAGGAAAGGGTCATTCTTTTTGAAACGAACTAAAAAGGAAAGTAAGTCATTCTTTTTTAAACAGAGGGAGTACTAATTTGATATATAGGTTAAGTTTTTATTATGTGGTCCCTCTATTACAATTAAGTCTTATAAATAAATAAAAATTCTGACTCCGTCGCTGATTACTCCGACAGATGATGAAAGGAAGAGGGAAGTGATATCATTGGGGATAGGAGACCCAACAGCTCATTCTTGCTTCCACACAACAGATGCAGCTAAGGAAGCTGTTGTTGAAAGTCTTCTTCTTGATAAATTCAATGGCTACTCTTCCATTGGTGGTCTTACCACAACTAGAAAGTAAGTTTTTTTCTTCCTATTTAATTCATACTCTCTCCGTTCCTAAATAGTTGTCGTCCTTACTAAAAATAGTTATTCCTTAATATTTGTCATTTCACATAATCAAAGCATAATTACCTGTTTTTTTTCACATTTACGCTTAATCATAAATATGGAGAGATATCGATAGAGGGCAAAAAAGAGAAGTATTAAATAGAAAAGAGTAATAAATAAGGGTAATTTAGTCAATTTAGCAGGTAGTTAATGTTTTTTTTAAGAGACCGCAAACAAGAATGATGCCAACTATTTAGGAACCGAGGAGATATATTTTAAGAGCTTATGATCTTGCACTGATGATATAGAAACCTTTTATACCATTAGACAGGGGCGACAGGTAGGACCGAGGGGGTTCATCATGGTTAAAATTATATTGTTTATATATAGTTGAAATTAATTTTTTTGTGTATATACATAGTAGGCGTTGAGCCCTTTTCGACTTCTTCATGTGTTTACTTTTTCATAATTTGAACCACTTTGATAAAAATCCTGAATCCGTCATTGCTATCAGAGTATATATGACTCTTCATCTTCATAGTATATTTGATAACATGGAAAATAGAATCACGACATGCTAGCTATAACTTGTTAAATTGCTGAGGCGGATTGAGCTACAACCGATAAAGGGAAATGGTCAGTTAAACATACTTCGTTAGATAAAGGGGAATTGAATTGTATCCTTATTAAAGAATTTAAGTTATATATACCGAAAAAAGCGTACGTCATGTCTATATATAATTTTATACTTTATCAGTGTGTTATATATACTAAAGTTTTTTCTTTTTCTTTTTTTTTGTAATATGATCAGGGCAATTGCAAGCTACTTGTCAAGAGATCTTTGTTATGATTTATCACCAGAAGATGTGTATGTTACTGTTGGTTGCACACAAGCTATAGAAATAGCAATATCTATTCTTGCAAAACCAAAGTCTAATATTTTGCTACCAAGGCCAGGCTACCCAACTTATGCAATTTGTGCTAATTTTAGAAATGTTGAAGTTAGGTACTATGATATTGTATTCACTGTTTTCCTCTTCTTTGTATCTGGATTTGCAACACTTAAGCCGAGGGTCTTTCGAAAACAGCCTCTCTACCTCTCCGAGGTAGTGGTAAGGCTGCATATACTTTATCCTCCCCAGACCTCACTTATGGAATTTTACTGGGTATGTTGTTGTTGTAGGTACTATGATCTTGTACCTGAGAAAAATTGGGAGGTTAATTTGGAGGCAATTGAAGATTTGGTTGACCAAAATACTATTGCAATTGTCATTATAAATCCTGGGAATCCTTGTGGAAATGTCTACTCATATGACCATTTGGAGAAGGTTAGCATTTTGTAATTTCACTCCTAAAAAAACGTGGATTTTCGATGGATTTTTTGTTGAAGAGTCTCACATCAGATGAAAAAGGGATGGATGGTCTCGTTATTTGATTTTGGGCAATCCTCTACTCATGAGCTAGCTTTTGATTGAGGTAGTGTTACGCCTAAGATTCATTTCTTTAACCGATGACTCCGAATGAATCTTGAGTCTAACTCAATACCTAAAGCTAGCTCAAAGGGACGAGGATTGTCAAGCCATATTAGGAGTCCTGAGATTTCATCCTGATCTGATGTGTATCATTCTCATTACTTTTCTATCGAAACGTCATCGGAAATACGGGCTTCTAGAAAGCATGTTGGAAACTTTTCTAACGAGCCAATTTTTGACAGAAATTAATTAGCGACTTTTTAGTAGTGACTTCTAATTTATTTACTTTTTCATTTGTTGATAGGTTATTTCATTTTTATTATATTTTAGCATAATTTATCTTCAATTTGGAGAAAAAAAGATATTTCACCGACCTTAGACAATTGCATAGATAAAATCAAACAGGAATATGATCTTCCACCTTATATCAAGGTCAAAATAAAAATAAAAATGCAGCTTGATGCACAACGCATTCTGCATATAGAATCTGCAAAGAATTACCGCGTACTTCCAAGGGGTGCAATTAATATACGTCAAGGAAGAGATATAAGATGCTTACATCAAAGTAGGTTGTCAACGTGGACTCCTATACTGTTTAACTCTTGTTGACTAACTTTTTTTTTTTTCTTCTTAGAACAAATTAATTAGTTAAAAGACTAAAAAATCAGCCTTTTTTCCCTCGATCATACATATTTTTTTTTAAAGTTATATACTCTAACAATTTAATATAAAAGTTAATTTATTTTTTCAGATAGCAGAAACCGCAAAGAGAGTGAAGACACCGATCATAGCAGATGAAGTTTATGGACATCTTGCATTTGGAGAAAATCCATTTATCTCAATGGGATTATTTAGTTCAATAACACCAGTATTAACACTTGGTTCATTGTCAAAAAGATGGTTAATTCCTGGTTGGAGACTTGGTTGGTTTGTCATTAACGATCCTAATTGCACCTTCAAATCCCCTAAGGTACGTTTGTAGAATAGTATTAACAGTCTTCAACTTTGCAACAAATATTAGTTGGCATAAACGTGCCCTTTAACTTGGCCTCAGTTGACATCTATATGCCTTCCAACTTTGGGTATGCATAAGTAGACACTTAAATTATCATAAAATTGAACAAGCAGACACACACGTCCTACATGGCAAATCTCACGCTATTTGCTATGTAGGATACGTGTGTCTACTTGTTCAATTTTATGATAATTTAAGTACCTACTTGTGCACATCCAAAGTTAGAAGGCATAGATGTCAGTTGAGGCCAAATCAAAGGACACGTTTATGTATTATGCCAAAATTATCTGTCGTCAAACAGCCTAAATTTGCTACTTGATCAGAGGAGGGGCGGAGCTAGAGACAAAAGTACGGGTTTGTCCAAACACAGTAACCTTGGTCCAAATATTGTATTTGTTTTAAGAAATCCATTTATTTTGCATCTCGGTGATCAAATAGCAAGAAAGGGCGGGGGTAGGGTGGGGGTGGGTGTTCGCCTCTCTCTCCCCCTCTCTCTTGTTGTTATTCCCGGCTGGACCACCCATCTCTTCCTTCCTCTCTCCTCTTTGCCTGGCTCGGTCTAATAATTTAAAAAGGTTAGAACCTTGAACCCCTAAGCTTTAAATTCTAGCTCCACCTTTATCGATAATGATGGATTATTCTAAAAGATCTTGTTAGCTAGTTTAGTGATGAATTAGCGATGAATTTCATATAGCTAATTTCTGTTTTTTAAAGTTTTGTACTGATTTATATGTGATACTAATTATCACAACTTTTTAATTCATCTGTCAGGTTATTGAACGTATCAATATGTATCTTGGCATATGTGCAAGTGCAACAACTTTCATACAGGTAATTCGTACTAGTCTATATATAATTATGGCCTCTTTTCATAGCTAAATTCAACATTTATTTCAATTAGTTAATGGAAAATGGTGTTACAATGGGATAAAATATTTACATAATCAAATCACCTGTCAAAAAATTATATGTAAATTCTTTGATAAACATTAACCGATAAAAATAGATAATTTATATCATAATAGACTAAAGAATCTAACTTATATACACCAATGATACAAATATTGATATATAGTGTAAACTATAAATCATATTTATACTATCAAATATGATGCAGTCCTTCCTCGAATCCTGTTAACACAATAGATATATTTTGCTCATTGAACTGTCCTTTTTTTACCTATCAAATGGGGAAAATTCACATATAGCCACGTTTGAACACATGTATTAAAAAAAAAAAAGGCTTAACTTTTATAGATCGTTATTGTAAATAATATTTTACATTATCTCTTCACCTAAATGATATCTATAATTAAGTCTCTTTAAAATGTGAAATTTGAAGTCTTAAATTTAATGATATATATGTAACCTGCTACAACAACTATGAATGACCTAATGGCGTAAACATTATTTATCATGATGGTGTTTATTATGTAAACTCATTGAAAAGGAGACTTTGCTCTAGAGTTTCAAAATTCACAAGTGAAATCCGTGAGAATGTTTCGGAGTTCCACTTATTGAATTTTGAACTCTAAAACAATGATTATTTATCAAAGATAGGACCGAAAACTAGATATATGACGTTATTTTTACCTATCAAACCCGTTTATCTGTTGTAATGTGTAATCTACTCTATATAAATCAAACTGTAAATTATATTGATGGTATATATAACTTAAATTGTTTTATTATTTTATTTTTTTTTGTAAATCATTTTTTTGATGTTGCAGGCAGCAGTCCCCAAAATTATTGAAAACACCAAAGAGGATTTCTTCAAGAATACACTCAAAATGCTCAAGAAAAATTCAGATATATGTTATGAAAAGATACTAGAAATTCCATGCATTAATTGCCCTTATAAGTCTCAAGGCTCAATGGTTGTTATGGTAACTCTCTAATTTCTTGTGTTGTTGAGACTCTTCAAAATGTTGAAGTACTCGTGTCAGATCCTTCAAAAATTACTACTTTTATAAGATCCAACATTTATTTGTTGAAAATTTTGAAAAATTTGAGCAATATAACTTTTATGTTTCATTCATACACTTATGTCCTTTCTCTTTTGCTTTTATTTCTTTTAGGTCCTTACTAATTTTTAATTTTTATTTTCTCTATGAAGGTGAAGATCAATACAACTTTTCTCCAAGATATAAGTGATGATATGGACTTCTGCTTTAAGCTTGCCAAGGAGGAATCTGTCATTCTACTTCCTGGTATTGCATATTTTCTGGAACAGAATAAATCTAGAAAGAGTGTCGTATAAAATGAAACAGATGGTGATAAGAACGGACCTATACTAAAATGTGGTATTAACAACATATACATTATATGAAGTATTTACACTAATTAATTGTGCATGATAAATGAAATTTTCCTCTCTTATGCAACAAATTTACTAATTAGCTTGGTTTTATTATAATTATTATGTTTATAAACATTGTAAAATTACGGGAGAAATGGTTTTCTGATCCTTTATAAGAAAATTTTAGTTTTATGTTCATTTTACAAGAGATCTTCATTTTTACACAAAAAAAATCTGAAAAGATCGTTTTTTTCAATTCAAAATTGTTAAAGGGCAAGAGATCTTATTTCCTCTAATTACGAACTCTTTTTAATTTCTTTTTTTTGTTCAGGAACTGCTGTTGGACTGAAAAATTGGGTGAGAATCACATTTGCAGTTGAGCCATCTTTTCTTGAAGAAGGATTAAAAAGACTAAAATCTTTTTGCCTCAGGCATTCTCAGCCCAAAATATAATTAATTAATTAATTAATTAGTTATTGATTCTAATTTGAAGGGAAATTGTAGTAGCTCAGGTGGTTGAGTATTTGTACTTTCATGGTTTCAACTTGTTGGTTAGGATTCGATCCACATCTTGTAATCCCCTCCCCTATTTACCCTTCCCCCGCTCCCAATTTTTTTTTTCAAAAAAAATTGATGCTAATTTGCTGAATTTATTTTCATTTTCTTGGCCTATTTGGCGAATAAATTTGGAAAGAATTATGTTTGTTGTAAAACTTTGTTGGATTTCAACTGGTAGAATAATTTTCTTATTTTAGTTGATGGGGTTGTACTTTTTTTCTTTCTGGTAATTTGGTATTAATAAATTTTATTTTTCCATTACGTTGTTTCACGTTTGATGATCTCCTACTTTTGTCATTCATCATTAAATCATCAATTAGATTAATTAAACTCCCGTGACTATTAAAAAACTAGTTTCTCAGCACATGCATGTATATATGCCAAGTCTTTTGGTATATAGCGTTGTAATATAATATTAATATTATAAAATTAAAGCTCTGAATAAAAGATTATACACAGGAACAAAAAAAGAATTACAAATTTATGTGAATCAATATTATGGATCCTCATATGATGACCTTTTCATCGATATATGATTGAATATTTTCTAAACTTATAAAGTTAAATCACTAAAGTTTAAACCTGAGGGAAAAGAAGCATTTTTTAATAGTGTTATTTTCTACTTCGATTATTGTTATAATTTATAGTTTATTTATAATTAACTGAGTTTGTATCACCCACCTTTTCTTAATTACTTTTAAACCTGAGGGAAAAGAAGCATTTTTTAATAGTGTTATTTTCTACTTCGATCATTGTTATAATTTATAGTTTATTTATAATTAACTGAGTTTGTATCACCCACCTTTTCTTAATTACTTGGTTAAAATTTATTTTTAATCAGACTTTCGAGTTTGACCCCCCATTTAATACGAACCTTTAATTGGATTTTTTGATACAAATTTAAATTTAATTAAATTCTAATAATATCGTAAACAGAATGAAAAAACAAAAGAATACTATTGTACTGTTTGAGTGTTGACCATTGGCTCACTATACGAAAGTTGAAAATGCACCAATTCTCATGAAAATTAATTTTAATTATAAGCATCCTTACCAAGTCTAAACCACGTGAAATTGACAGAATCCACTGCATGAAAAATGTTGTTAATGTCCACTTTCTTGTTATGTGAGAGAGCAAGTCAACTATCACATGTACAATAATAATATTGTTTACAAAGATTTAGTAAACCAACCAAATATTATTCTATCTTATGCCGAAAGAATTCAAATCAATCGAGATTTCAAAATAAGTATCGAATATCGATAAAAAAAAGAAAAGAAGAGCAGATAGTGTACTGTAAAAAAGATAATGTTGATTTAACTAGTTGATATATTGAAGTAATATATATATATTGCACAACAAAGCAGATATTATCTCGGTATCTTTTCAAAGCTATACTTTTCTTATTATTACTCGAATGTTTCATTTGATGTGACGGTATTTGATGTTGCACAATTTGAAAGTTATAACCATTGTGTTATATTTTGTGTTTGCTCTTCTTACAGATCTTTTCTTACATTCTATCCAATATAAAATTATATATATTCTCGCATAATTTATACATATATTATTTAGGAAAAAGAGAAAAAAGTAACAACCAAACAATTATAATGTAAAAATTTAAATCTCCTTGCCTCACACCCCAAAAAAGTGCCCTTTGTTGTTTGATTGAATCAAACAGTGCAGAACAGAGAAAGATCATGCCTTGCACCCAGTGGCGGAGTCAAGATTTTTATTAAGGGGGTAAAAGTGCACACACGAATTAGCCTAAGGGGGTTCAACATCTACTATATAATACATAAAAAGTAATTTTAATCATATACAAATAGTGTAATTTTTCAACGAAGGAGGTTCGAATGAACCCCATGAGTATATGCTAGCTCCACCCCTGCTAGCACCAACTACACAAGTACATCATCATAAATTAGACTTGATTTAATCGAGCGAGCGTCTTGCAGCCCGCCGTGCAACCACTGGCAGATCCAGGATTTAGGGGTCGTGAGTGTTTGGGAGGTTCAAACATACATATTGACACCTAAAGCTTTAAGGTTCCGCGTGGAAATCAAAGCACCCAACTATCTTCTTGATTTCATGGGTGCTTTTTTTCATCTTATACCAGTTTTTATACATTTCTTATATAATTATACCTATTCTGTGTGGGGTTTAACGGATGCCGGATTACCACAATGTTGAACCTAGGTCCGCCCTGCATGCAACCTAGTAAAGCCAGCAAAGAAGTAGCCCACAGATCTACAAATGATGCTTCAAAGGAGGTTATCTTTAACCTACTAACTTAAAAGTGGTGTTTGTGTGGAGGTTGCGTCGCTAGAAATCGGACTTGAAGCTTCACCTTACCAACCAGCCGAGAGTTGATGATGGTTGGTCATAACCGCTATCAAAAAGCTCCTACTAACATGAATATTTCACGCTCACTCAAATTTTATTGTACCAAAATCATTAAACTATTTCTTGTAACGAAAAAGTCATTAGATTAGACAATTTTTTAAAACTAAAATATCGATCAACTTTGCCTAAACATCATTCAAAAAGTCTCATTTGTTTCCTTGGGGTGACTTTCTCTGACATTTGATTTGGTAAAATTGAGTGACTTTTCCGTCATATTCTTCTCGAGACAGTAACAAACTCGATGAATTCTGCATCATTCTCCATTGCTACCAAAGTCTCAGGCACAAGTCGAACTTCAATATCCACACTCCCTTCTTCAATCCCAGGAAATAATGTAACTTTCCCATCACTTTTATTTGCCATCCCACTTCTCACAGCCACTGGTTTTCCCCAACCAAAATCACAACTATAAACACTAAACTTTGGTGAACTACTAATTACCAATCTATTACGTCTTTTTCTAGATTGTTTTTGTCTTAAACCGCAGGGGGTCTATCGGAAACAACCTCTACCTCACCTTTGAGATAGAGATATGGACTGCGTACACTCTATCCTCCTCAGACCACATTTTATGGAAATACACTAGATATGGTGGTGGTGTTGTTGCAGCATTCTTACCAACTCTAACCACGTGAAATTGACAGATTTCACTGCATGAAAAATGTTGTTTAATGTCCACTTTCTTGTTATGAGATATAGCAAGTCATCTATCACAAGTACAAATGTACAATAATAATATTGTTTACAAAGATTTAGTATACCAACCAAATATCATACTGCTATCTTATGCAGAATAAATTCAAATCAATCGAGATTTCAAAATAAGTATCGAATATCAATAAAAAATAAAAAAAGTAAATAGTGTACCATAAAAAAGATAATGTTAATTTAACTAGCCAATGTATTGAAGTAAGATATATATATATATATTGCACAACAAAGCAGTATTGTCTCGAGGTAAAAACTTATCCACACCCGGTGTATTGACTTGGTGTATACATCGGGTGTATGTAAGTTTTACCCCTTGTCCTGGTATCTTTTCAATGGTATGCTTTCCTTATTCTCACTCAAATATCTCATTTGATGTGACGATATTTGATGTTGCACAATTTAAACGTTATAACCATTATGTTATGTATAGTTTGTGTTCGCTCTTCTTACAAATCTTTTCACATTCTATCCAATGTAAAATTAGATATATTCTCGCATGATTTATACATATATTATTTATGCAAAAGGGAAAAAAATAACAAATAAACAATTATAATGTAAAATTTTAAATCTCCTTGCCACACACCAAAAAAAGTACCCTTTGTTGTTTGATTAAACCAAACAGTTGGAAACATCCTAATGCCTAACACCAAATACACAAGTACATCATCAAAAATTAGACTTGATTTTAATCGATTGAGCGTCTTGCAGCCCGTCATGCAAGCTAGTAAAGCCCCATCTTGGTCTCGACTATTATCAAAAAGCTTCTACGAACATGAATATTTCGCGCTCACCCAAATTTTATTGCACCAAAAATCATTAAACTATTTCTTGTAATGAAAAAGTCATTCAACTTTATTTGAATATCACAGAAAGTCGCTAAACAATTTTTTTTGAACTAAAATATTAGTCAACTTTGCCTTGAACTTAAAGGTTGGAGAGCCTACACGCCTACACTTCCGTTTCAAAAAGGTTGGTATTAGCATTAGCACTCGCTTAGGTGACCAACGATTCCGGATTCCCCTGGCTTTCTGCCATAGTCTACATCTTGTTCGTCCAAATGATCGACCGTTCAACCAATGGAGATAGCAAGGAGAGAGAATAAGTCATCTTCAACATCGAAAGAGTCTCATTTGCTTCCTCGGGGTGACTTTCTGTGACGTTTAATTTGGTAAAATTGAGTGACTTTTTCATCATATTCTTCTCTAGACAGTAACAAACTCCATGAATTCTGTATCATTCTCCATTGCTACCAAAGTCTCATGCACAAGACAAACTTCAATATCCACACTCCCTTCTTCAACCCCAGGAAATAATGTAACTTTCCCATCACTTTTATTTGCCATCCCACTTCTCACAGCCACTGGGTTTCCCCAACCAAAATCACAACTATAAACACTAAACTTTGGTGAACTACTAATTGCCAATCTATTAGCCACAAAAATTGATTTTTTACTAAATAGCACAGGTTTTTCAACCCACTCTTTGTATAAATTGACCACTTCATCATAGTTTTGTGAAGCAATAATTTTGTTCATTTGTAATGCTGCCCAACCAAGTCCATTTTCTAGCAATTCTCCTGCTTTTATCTTAATTGGCTTGAAATATGCTGCATTTCCCCAATACCCTTCGGGTAGAGGCGGATCTAGCCTTGTTCTTGTGCCTATGACAATGATGGTAGTCACTTCTTCGTTGGCGTTAACACGACGACAACGTGTAAAGGACCTGTTGGAAAAATATTAGAGATGAAAGTACTAATTAGTAAAACGCCTAATTTATAAATGAATAAGATGCTTATTAATCAACAAATGTGTAGTCTAAAATAAGTTCTGAAACCCCTTTGACGCTATACTAAAATTTTCTCCTATTTCAAGGAAATTCAAAAGTTTATCTATAACAAAAAATGAACTTATTTTTATTTGCGCAATTCAATGAAGGGATGTGGTTAAACCTCCTTGACTTTATCTACTTATAGAGGGTAAAACATAAACAATGTATCTTTTTATGAATAGATGTATCCTATAAACATCTTTTCAATTAATGAACAACATATTGTATACAAAAAGTTGAAACAATAGGCACATTAAATTGTGAATCACTCAACAAAAAAAAAATGAGACATGTTGTATACAAAGATTGAAAAAATAGGCACGTTAAATTTTGAATCGCATGAAATAAGATTTAAAAAAAAAAAAAAAAAATACCTCCATAGATGAGCCAAGAAAGCTTGTAGAGAAGAAATTGACTTAGTACCCATTTCAGAGTTAGCTTTTGCTTTCAATTCACACACACTTTCTTTACTAAGATGAAAAATCCTTTCCTTCAATATTGGCAACTCCATACACTCACATAAACTTTCATCATCCAATTTCAAAGGGAAATAAATTGGGGCATTTATATTCTTAGGAAACCATCTTTTTGAAACAGGAAATTCAGTAATAAACTCGAATCCACGAGATATTTCAGACCAAGAATTAAAGAAATGCCAGAAACAAGTCCCGTCCCCGACACTATGACTCATAGTGCAACCGATAAAATAACCGTCAACGAGCTCTGTTACTTGTACTCCAAGGAGAGGCTTCGTAACACATTGCACGTTACGTACTTTTTTGAGTGGGAAAAGAGAATGAATGACAGGTGGCACGTAACAAGATTCAAGAATCTCCTTTACTGTTAACTCTGGAGCGATAGCATGAGTGAACTCAGCTCCAGAGTTATTGCAAGTGATTGAGAAAGAAGTAAGTGTGTCATCGTCAGGGTTTTTGGTAGTGGAAAAACGGCCGGCTAGAGAAGGGAAAAAGTCTAACGTGCGTGAAAGCGAGGCTTTCAAATGGTCAACTAAAGAAATAGAGTTGAATGATTTGACCAGAGTGTTTTGTTGTTGTGGAGTTGGTTTCTTGACAAGGAGGCCTTTTTGGATAGTCCCAATAAGGAGGAATTGTAAGTCCCATGGTGTCAATTCAATATTTTGGGAAATGAGTTTGTTTCCATTGTTTGAGTTTGAAGAAGCTCCAACTAAACAAGTAGAGATAATTTGAACTTCTTCCATTTTTTTTTTCTAAGGAGGAAATGTAAAGGGTTTTAGTTTGAGAGAGAGAGAGAATTGAAGGGCCTCTATGGTTTTCTAAGTATATATAGAATGGGAGCTCGTAAAGAAAAAAAACAAAATAGATCAAATTATTTAAAATTTAATTAGCGAGTAGATTGTTCTATAATGGTGAAAGATGAAATAACAGGATTAAGAGTTTAGACTTGTTAGTTAGGTAGAACGTTTAAATATATACATGTAACATGTGTAAATTTTAAAGTTTATTTTATAAGTAAAAGAAATGAAAATACAGTCAATAAATTTTTTGGAGAATTCATTTTTTATTCAAATAGTAGTAAAACATGTTGAACCGTTTCTTGGTTGGGGTGAGAGAGGTTACAATAATTAATGTAAAGCCACATGACATGATCTTTTCTACACATGTTCTAGATCTGAAATTAAATTGTTTCACTCTATAAATTTTACAAATATTTGGCTGGCTTGACCAAAAGAGAGCTTGCCAATAATAATGATGGGATTATTTATTTGAAGAAAAAAGATCTTTGAAGTTGAAAAAAAGGAGTATTGGACATTATACTTCATCCATTCATCTTTATTTGTCCACTATCAACTTGTCACACACCTTAAAATAATAAATAATAAAGATAATTATACTATATCATCCTATGAATATAATGAATTTAAATCTTTGAGTAATGCATTGAGTAATGAATAGTATTTAATAACAAGAATAAAATGGACACAAAATGGTAAATTATCCATTGGTTTTCCAAACAAAATAAATATTATTAGACATCTATATTTTTAGTATAGTAGATAAGTAAAAATGGACAAAAGAAATAGTTAAGAAAAATATTTGCGAACTTGAAATATATTTTTAATAAACCTAATATTTGTCCAATAAGTTTTGTTAGGGATTAGGCATAGATCCTATCTATGAATAGATTTAAAAAATATCATGGAGTGAGATATAAATCTTGATTTCCATGAATGAACAATTGAGGAAAAGTGTATCCCGAGCTTATGGTAAGGTGATAGGTGTTATTCATTTTTTAATTAGAACTTTTGAATTTGAGATTTTATATTCAAATTTTGATGAAGATAAAAAACACAAGATGATTTCTCTTTTTATTTGTTCAAAAACTTTAATCGACGTAATTACTCAATATATATGTTATTTGTTCAAATCTTGGTTTGTCCAAATCTTAATGGATAAAGTTAGTCAATACATGTGTTTGTAGAAGGTATCGAAATGGATTATTCCTATGTTGTTGGATTGATTAAAGAGTGAAGGGTCATAAACACACCTAAAGACACATGTATAATAGTAATATTATTTACAAGGATTAAGAGAAAGAGATAAGTACACCAACCAAATATTGTAATGTAAAAATGCAATTTCTTTAACAAATTGGTACGATAGATCTCTTCCTCTTTAATCGAAAAGCTCTAGTCTAAATTTCAAAAATATTTTTTTAATAGAAAATATTTTACTTCGCATTAAAATCTGAACTAATTCGACCACTAGACTTTAGATACCTAATGGTTAAATTTTTCAAAAAAACAGGATATGGAGAGAGGACATAGAAGTCAAAAGCCAATGAGTTATATTTTTGTATCAGTTCTTCTTCCCAAAACAATTCACATTCTAATCGACATAAAATTATATATGCATTTCTGTATGACTTCTACTTATATTAGTTATAAAAAAAAAAAAAATGAAAAGGGAGAGAAATATGACAATCAAGCACTGTAATGTAAAAAGTTAGATCTTCTTGCCACCAATCAAATTAAAGGACCCTTTATTATTTGATTCAACCAAACAATACAAAAACATAGAAACATCCTAATTCCTAACACACAACTACGCAAATACATCACCCAAAAAAGTAGAGGTAATTTCTTGAATACTCACTCAATTTTTATTTTATCGCATCAGAGTAATTCAAACATTCTCGTAACAAAAAGGTTACGCAACATTTCAACTCTAGCTAAATATCATAGAAAGCCATTGAATAATTTTTTTGAACCAAAAATTCGATCAACTTTCTCTAAATAATAGAAAATGTATTTGTGTCCTCCCAATGACAATATAATAACCCTTGTGATATTTAAGTAAAGTTGAATAACTTTCAGACAGTAACGAACTCCATGAATTCTGCATCATTCTCCATTGCTAGCAAAGTCTCATGCACAAGACAAACTTCGATATCTACACTCCCTTCTTCAATCCCAGCAAATAAAGAAACTTTCCCTTCACTTTTATTTCCCATTCCACTTCTCACAGCCACTGGTTTTCCCCAACCAAAATCACAACTATAAACACTAAACTTTGGAGAACTACTAATTGTCAATCTATTAGTCATAAAAATTGAACTTTTATTAAATAACACAGGTTTTTCAACCCACCCTTGGTAGAAATTGACCACTTCTTCATGGTTTTGTGAAGCAACAATTTTGTTCATTTCTAATGCTGCAAATCCAAGTCCTTTTTCTATCAATTCCCTTGCTTTTATCTTAATTGTCTTGAAATATATTGCATTTCCCAAATACCCTTCGGGTAGAGGTGGATTTAGCCTTGTTCTTGCGCCTACGAGGAGGCTTATTGTGACTTCTTCATTGCCATTAACATGACGGCAACGTGTAACAGACCTGTTGGAAAAATATTAGAGATGAAAGTACTAATTAATTAAAAGAACGTAGAATTTATAAATGAATAAGATGAAATATTAATCAACAATATGGTATAAGGTGTTGTCTGCAGAGTAGAACAACTAAGGGGTCGTTTGGTAGAGTTTATTAAAAAAAATAATGTATGCATTAGCTTTGTGTATTATTAATACATTGTTTGGTATACTTTTTCATCCTATGTATTACTAATGTTTGCATTAGTTACACACTCTATTGTGTATTAAGGAGTGTATTACTAATGCATAAAAATCCTACGTATTAGTAATGCAATGGATTCTAATGCATGCATTAGTATGGTTAAAGTCACAATTGTCCCTCAAAATCTTTTCTACATCCTTTCCATCATATTTATGGAGGGTATTTTTATAAAAAGTAATTTATTTTTAGAAATTATGCAATTCATATTATTTTTAATACACCAAACCAAACACTGCATAAGAAAAAAATAAGCATAACTAATGCAAACATAACTAATGCAAACATAACTAACACATAACTAATGCAAACATAACTAACACAAGCATTACTAATGCAAGCATTACTAATACATCATATTTTGAACTATTCTTATACACTCTATCAAACGACCCCTAAGTGATATGTCACTGATAGCCTACTTCCAAGATACAATGAATCGAAGTAGGATAAGTTAAAAGATAGAGTTTTGGATGTTAAAAAAGTGGGTCCGGTACATGATATAAAAGGATTTATCTGCAAAGTAAATTTCTTTTGTTTACTAAATTTACAAATAGTAAAGCAATGTCCTACTCCCAAGCAATAGTAGAGCCAGAAATTTATGTAAGTGGATTCAAGTAAAAAAAAATGTGCTAAAATATCACACTTGAGATTTGAATGTGTAGCCTAAAATAATTTCTTAACCCCTTTTGATGCTATACTAAAATATTCTCGTATTCAAGGAAATTCAATAGAATACCTGTAACAAACAACAAACTTATATTTATTTGCGCAATTCAATTAAGAGAACATGGTTCAACCTTCTTGACTCTACACAACTCCGTTCCTACTTCCAAGATAGAATGAACAACATAGTAATTTTCTAATGTGCACTCAAATAGAAATCTAAAAAACTCTTAAATCTCTCAACTGTTTCTGTTGGAATTGTAGCGAATGAAAAAAAGAGACTCAATATGAAGCCAAGGGAATTCAAGATATGATTTTCAGGCAGATGCGATAGTTACTTACAGAGAATGTAACATAAACGATGTATCTTTTGGCGAAAATTGTATTCTATATGAGATACATCTTTTCAATTAATGAACAAACATATTGTACATATTCAAAAAGTTTGAAACAATAGGCACATTAAATTTTGGATCCCTCAAAATAAAACAGACATGTATATATATAAAAATTGAAACAATAGCCACATTAAATTTTGAATAACTTAAAACAAAAAAGACATGTTCTATATAAAGATTAAAACAATATGCATGTTAAATTTTAAATCGCGCGAAATAAAATTAAAAAAAAAATACCTCCATAGATGAGCCAAGAAAGCTTGTAGAGAAGAAATTGACTTAGTACCCATTTCAGAGTTAGCTTTTGCTTTCAATTTACACACACTTTCTTTACTAAGATGAAAAATCCTTTCCTTCAATATTGGCAACTCCATAGACTCATATAAGTTTTCTTCATCCAAGTTCAAAGGGAAATAAATTGGGAGATCTATATTCCTAGGGAACCATCTTTTTGAAACTGGAAATCGAGTAATAAACTTGAAACCACGGGATATTTCGGACCAAGAATTTAAAAAATGCCAGAAACAAGTCCCATCCCCGATGCTATGACTCATAGAGCAGCCGATAAAATAACCATCGACGAGTTCTGTTACTTGTACTCCAAGTAAAGGCTTCGTAACACATTCCATGTTACGTACTTTTTTGAGAGGGAAAAGGGAATGAATGATAGGTGGCACGTAACAAGATTCAAGAATCTCCTTTACTGTTAACTCTACAGCGATAGCGTGAGTGAACTCAGCTCCAGAGTTATTGCAAATGATTGAAAAAGCAGTAAGTGTGTCATCGTCAGGGTTTTTGGTAGTGGAAAAACGACCGGCTAGAGGAGGGAAAAAGTCTAAGGTGCGCGAAAGCGAGGCTTTCAAATGGTCAACTAAAGAAACAGAATCGAGTGATTTGACTAGAGTGTTTTGTTGTTGTGGAGTTGGTTTCTTGAAAAGGAGGCCTTTTTGGATAGTCCCAATAAGGAGGAATTGTAAGTCCCATGGTGTCAATTCAATATTTTGGGAAATGAGTTTGTTTTCATTGTTTGAATTTGAAGAAGCTCTGACTAAACAAGTAGAGATGATTTGAATTTCTTCCATTTGTTGTCTGAGGAGAAAGTGGAAGTGGATTTAGTTTGAAAGAGAGAATTGAAGGGCCTCTATGGTTTTGTGAGGAAAAGTTAAAGAGTATGAAAAGTATATATAATGGAGCATTTGTAACAAAAAAATGTAAAAGAAAAAAATTAAAAGAGATCAGATCACTTAAAATTTAATTAGCGAGTCGATTGCGCTATAGATAGAAAAAGGTGAAACAACATTAGTGCATAGGTCGTGCGACTCACTAGTTAGGTACAATGTTTAATTATATATATAAAACATGAAACATGTGTAAAATTTTTATTTTATTTGATACTAAAAGATACTATGAAAATACGATACCATAAATTATTTGAAGATTTAATTTTTTATTCAGATAGTAAAAGATTATGTTGAATCATTTCATGGTTAAAATAATTAATGTAAAGTGATATGACATGATCAGAATCACATGTTCTGAGATCTGAAATTAAATCACTATATAAATTTATCAAACCTCTTGCCTATAATAATGATGGGTTGATTAATTGAAGAAACAAAAACATTTGAAGTTGAAAAAAAAAAATGTGTATTTGACATTATAGTTAAGAGATTATTTGCGAACTTGAAATATATATATATTTAAACCTAATATTATGGAATGGGGTATACATATTGACTTCCATGAAAGAACAATTGAGCAAAAGTGTATTCAGAGGTTATGATAAAGTGATACGTATTCTTTATTTTTAATAAGAGATTTTGAATTTGAATCATTTATATGAAATTGTGCTTTATAGATAACCTTTATCTCAAGATGAAACTTCTCAAAAAAATTTAAACTAGTCGAACCTTAAAATCGGATACGCAGTGGCTGAGTCAGAAATTTGACAAAGAGTGTGCAACTTTTCTTCTCAGTTTCCTTAAGGATGTGCAAAATTAAATACACACTCATAATAACTAATGTTTAGCCTATATACACAACATAATTTTCCGACGAAGGTTATGCACCTGACCACCCTTCGATACAGGTGGCTCCGCCCATGCGGATACGTGACGCCAAGTGAAACCAATATTGACTTCTTGCCTCGGCGACATTATTGTTAGATGTGGCAGGCACAAAAATAAAAAATGAAAATGTCATTATTAAGTGGCCTTCACAATCTCGCACATTAATTAATTTGTGTGTGTGTAGCATCATCATATTATATTAATATTATGTAAATTGATGTTGACCTAATTAGTTCGTGAATATATATAATATTGGAGTTGGTATGGTTCTCTTAGTTTTTTGGTTTCTCTCTAATATATAATACACATATGTAGATTCACTTTGTGATATGATTTTCGCTTCGAAGCTCACTAATGCTTCACCACTATCCTAGCTGACGAAAATAGCGTAATGGTAGAGCATAATCTTGCCAAGACATCGACTGAAATTTTACTCAGATAAAGCATTCCCTCTCAGTGCTAAATCAGAGATTTTTATATATATACCTTAGGCAAGAATAGGCACAAACTTTTGTTACATGTTACATCCCACTTCATGCGTGAGTGTGATCCATTTAGATTAAACATATTCAGATGTTTGAGAAATATCTTTTCTTTTAATGCATTCAATATTTAAATTTAGATATAATATCTTAAAAGTCATATATGTGGCAACTTGATCTTAAGACTATAACATTTAAAAGTGTGGCCTAATTCACTGAAGTGAATTGAGAATCATGAAATCTCGTATTCAAATTTCTATGAAGCCAAATTTAGTGAATGTAGTTACTTGATGCATGTGTCATTCCTTTAAACCTTTGTTGTCAATAGTTACCCGATATATATATGGTGATGGAAGTTGTTGAAGTGAATCGTACATGTAATATTGGATTAACTTAATTACACAAATCAAATTACACGTGAATTAAAGTTACTTGATACATATACTGATGAAAGGTGTCATTGTGGATCGTAGCTATATTGTTGGATTAATTGAAGTACACAAATTAAAGTGCATGCGAGCTAATCAAGACCACATTTCCTCTTTTCTAAAAACTATCATGTGAGGAGGGTATGTGTATACGTGACATAAGCAACTTAAAAAAAGTTTGTCAAATTATCTAATATAATGGGCTAAGTTATTGATTGTCATAGAAATTGTACCAAAATAACTTGGCATTGTTGGACGTCTTTATTTCATGTCAAATATTTTGATAATTTTATTCTCATTTTATTTCTTATTTGCATAGTAAAAACCATTTTACAAATACCGAACCAAATTATACCGAAGTTGAAAAAATTGAATCGAAACAAATTACTCCCTCCGTCTCAATTTATGTGTCACTTTTTGAATTTCGAGATTCAAACAAGTTTATCTTTGACCATAATTTTTTTCATATATCTTTTAAATATTTTGAATTGTCAATAATTGTGACTTATAGTATTTTTTACGTAGTTTCCAAATATATAAATTTTATTTCAATTTTTTTTTTGAAGATTTCATACCTAAATTTACAGTCAAACTTAAAAACTATTTGACTCTCGAAAAATGAAAAATAACACATAAATTGAGACAAATAGAGTAGTATGATTTAATGTTCATGCATATTTTTTCAAAAATCAAACGAACTTTGACAAAACATAACCGAAGAACCGAACGTAAACCCTTCTAAAAACAATGGGAAGCATGGTGCCCAATTCTTCCTAGTCCTATCAAATTCAATACTGAAAAATCCCCAACTTCTAGGGTTTCATTTTCCTCTCAAAATCCCATTTTGCTTACAATTCGTTTATGCAACCGCCAAACAAATTCCCAATTGGTTTCGAATTCATATAATTTGTTTATTTTTGGTATTAATTTCATTATGATGATATTTTCCCTCTTTTGTTTTGCTCCTTGTTCACTTGTTAATGCAATTAAGCTTACTAATCTTCGTGTTTTTGGTCCGGGTTTGAATCCCTTTGCTCCTTACAACGTGGCTAATCATTCCTCTCGCTAAACCCCTCCTAATTTTCATGCTTATTTTGCTTTATTGCTGCTCTTTCCGTCTTTTTTTTTTTTCCCCAATCAATCATGTAAATTGAAGTGAAGGGTATTCGAAAACCTTTTCGAAATTAATCGCCTTTTTTTGGGTCTTAGTTGCTCAAGAATTTCTGGGTTGTTTGAGAATTTGGGAAATAAGAACAATCTCATGGGAAATATTACTGATAATTAGAGGTTTCTTGGTTCGTTTTTTCAGTCAATCATGTAAATTGAAGTGAAGTGTTTTTCGATATTATCGCCTTTTGGGGGTCTTAGTTGCTCAAGAATTTCTGGGTTGATCGAGAAATTGGGAAATAAGAACAATCTCATTGGAAAAATTACTGATAATTAGAGGTTTCTTGGTTCGTTTTTTCAGTCAATCATGTAAATTGAAGTGATCTGTTTTTTTCGATATTATCGCCTTTTGGGGGTCGTAGTTGCTCAAGAATTTCTGGGTTGTTCGAGAATTTGGGAAATAAGATCAATCTCATTGGAAAGATTACTGATAATTAGAGGTTTCTTGGTTCGTTTTTTCAGTCAATCATGTAAATTGATGTGATCTGTTTTTCGATATTATCGCCTTTTGGGGATCTTAGTCGCTCAAGAATTTCTGGGTTGTTTGAGAATTTGGGAAGTAATAACAATCTCATTGGAAAGATTATCGAGAATTAGAGATTTCTGGGTTTTCTTGTGCTCGTTTTTAGTGATGTAAAAGAGCTTTGATTTAAGTAGTGAGATTCACTCATAAAGTTGTGTGTTAGAACTGTTGACTGTGAGGGACTATTGATGATGTAAAAGAGCTTTGATTGTTAGTATTGCGATTCACTCAGAGTTTTGTGTTCGAACTTGTTGATTGTGAGGGACTATTGGTGATGTAAAAGAGCTTTGATTTTAGTATTGAGAATTACTCATAGAGTTTTGTGTTAGAACTTGTTGATTGTAAGGAAATATTGGTAATTTGTGTTGTGGTTGAGGTTTGTGTTTCTGGAATTTGGAGCTTATTTTGATAAAGATAAAGGTGAAATCGAAAAAAAAAAAAAAAGGAGAGATGCAAGAAGAGCGATCGAATATAAGTAAGCGATCGAGAAGAATGCAGATTAGTGCAGGTGGTGATATGGATGACCGAGGTTGGACTCTGCTTCATATTGTTGCTAAGAAAGGTGACCTGAAAGAGGTATTTGTTCTTTTTATGTTGCATCTTTGATCATGTTTTATACTGTTCAATGTGATTTTTCAGTTAGACATATGAACTTATTTTGTTTCTGTGATATTGGACTTCTGAGTTAGTACTTACAAATGCTAGGAAATATTCACTACTTGTGGAAAATTAGTTAATACTAATAGGAGCTTGGCAAGAAGAAGAGACTAACCCATGGATGTCTTCATTTATTATATTGCTTCTATTTATTTACGTAAGTTGCACCCTAATCATATAGTACTCAAAATAATACCTTTGGGAAAGAAATTTAGAACGTTGAAATTAATGTACCTTTGTGACTTACTGCAAATAAATTCTTTTGATATTCAGCTTTTGCCAGCACATAATCAAAATTGTGTTTTACCAGTCTAAAATACACGGAATCCCCCACCCCCTATGCCCACCCCACCCCACCCCATGCCTATGGTTGTCATCATTGCATCTTAAGGAAGAAAACGGTAAAGAAAGTGTTACACGTAGATAAGAGGCCAGCTTATTAGGACATAAGAAAAAATCTTGTATTAGGCAAGTGGACTGTTCAAAGTTTGATCCTCTTTAGTTCATGATAATTTTCTAGCAGACACTCATACTCTTCCTTTTCCTGGAGGAAATCACATAGACAACAATCATTTGTACTTCCAGAAGTAGTGAGGCAAAGTGAGAATACTGTCTCCCTACAACAACAACAACAACATACCCAGTGTATTCCCACCAGGTGGGGTCTGGGGAGGGTAAAGTGTACGCAGTCCATACCACTACCTCAGATGAAGTAGAGAGGCTGTCTCCCTAAGATAAAGAAATTTTAGAAGTTGCAGTTCGTGCACACGTTTTTTTTTGTTCAACTGATTACTAGGATTAGCGGATTTTGATTTTGTGACGAACATTTCCTCGATCTTTTACCATCCTGATAGTTTTTCATTGCAGAGTGTAGCTTTTCTCGATGTTATCAGCTCTTTTTCAAATTTAATAGGTAATATGTTATCCCTGGATGTGTTTCAATGATCCTGGGTAGCAAGGAGTAAGCATCAGTTCCATTACATTTTCGGTTTCCCTTGCTTCTTTTTCTATTTCTTTATTTGTTTCATTATTCTTTTAATGAAGTAACCTATGCTATAAGAATTCTTATGCATATGCACGTCCGAGAGATTCGGACCTGTTGACCCTTTCTTCTGCAATATTCTTGCCTTGTTTTCCTTTGGTTATGTTATTCTAATTGTTTTTATTCTATCTACAGGTCAAAAGACTTCTTAATGAAGGCATGGATGCAAATGTGACTGCTGGGGGCCCTAAGTCACTTGGTGTGACTCCACTTCATCTTGCTGCTAAGGGTGGTCATCTTCGAGTTATGGATGAATTGCTCGAGAGAGGTGCTGACATTGATGCACGAACCAAGGGTGTCTGTGGATGTAAGTATCTATTTGTCATGTAAAGCAAATTTCCCCCTATTATAAAGTTAATCATCATTCATCCTTGCGGACGTCCTTATCTTCTTTCTGCTCGTTTGTTTGTTGCAGGGACTCCACTCCATCATGCAGCTAAAGAAAGAAAGAGGAAAGCAATCAGATTCTTGATCAGAAACGGTGCATTTTTGCCAGATGACATCCATGACACCAGGTTCAATCCTCCACTCCACTATTGTCCTGGCCTCGAATGGGCTTATGAGGAGATGAAGCTGCTGCAACTAGAAAGTTCGTCATCTGGAGAGGCCTCAGGAAACTAAGACGCAACAAGGCTTTTCTCTACATGTTCCACGAAGAAGAAACGTTGACAAGCATAGCCATGTTTTGGATTTCTCTCCATTTATAGTCAACTTCATCACATCTAGAATTGTTATCAGTAAACTCCACAGTTCCAGTTGGATACGGAGCCTTGAATATATGGTTTCTATATTTGTAGATTGCGTATATTAGTTTTTACCAAGTAGACAATAATGTGATGTGATATTCACTCGAGTAGCTATGCTGGTAGCTATCTGGATGTCTCTGAATCTTCTTTACAAACGAAGTCTGAGCTTTGCCAAACCATTTCATGTGTCATTAATCTTTCACTTGGCTTGTGCGAATTCCATATCAAAGTGTTCCATAGACCATCGACTCATCTTGCTGGTAGTCTTAAGAATGCAGCGCGAAGCAAATGCGTGATGTGTCACGGGTCAGTTTCGGGGTGGGGAGCAAAGAGAGACTAGAAGAATTGACAATGGGTTCCTAAACTTATCCAATAGGGTAATTTTGTCACTATATCACAACCAACATTAGCACTTGGATAGAATTTTAAAGAGCCAAGAAACAAGAGACATTAAAATTTCTAATTACAAAATAAACTTTAAGAAAAAAAGATGATACATGTAAAATTGCTTTGCTCAATTTCTGTTACAATTTGGTGAGAAATAAAACTCTGAATTCCTTTTTCATATCCAGCGTTTGTTGCGTCTTGAATCATTACCTCCATGAAACCATCGATCCAAATGAACATTTATTGGTCCTCTAGTCCTGCAACCATCACCATATTCTATGAGAATCATTTCGCTATAGCAACCAAAAAAAACATCTGAACAAACGATGCCAATATAAAAAGAGTCGACTGTACATGGAGTACACACCAATAACGATTCAAGGTTTGACATTTGGACATAACATGGATGATCCAACATTAGGTAGCTCAACATCAATAATGAGTATAGTTTCAATCTACCATTACAAGTATCGAGTAATTCTATCCGTCCAACTTAGACAACACGAAGAAATCACCTACTCCCTCCGTCCCATATTAGAAACACAAAGCCATAATGATGATAAAAATAGAAGCAAAAAATTAAGGTAAATCTTACACTGGAAGAAGAGCATCAGGTATTAACTCAACGCTTGAAACTAATCTGCAACAAAATAAACACAACTAATTAAGTTAATCTGAGAATACTTCTTTACAAATTTTAAAGTCATAATAAATACAATGAGTTAGAATATAATTTATTTTATTTTTTTTGGCATAAATAGGAATAATTTATTTTGTTTCAAAACTTACTCTCTGCAAACAAGGGAGGCTTCACCAAATGAATCAAGCTGATCCAGTTCTTCCTAAATAACAATACAAAATTACCAAATCAGGAAAAAAAAAAACAGTAAATATTGGGTACTCCCTTCGTTTTAATTTATTTGACCAACTTTCCTTTTTAGTCGATTTAAAAAAGAATCACCATTTTCGCTTTTTACTCCCTCCGTTCCATTTTACTTGGCACTCTTACTAAAATTAGTTGTTTCAATTTACTTGTCCAATTTATGAAATTAAGATAAGTTTATCATTTTCTTCCAATATTACCGCTATCATTAAATGGTTACATAAAGTATAGTCCATCCGTCCATTTTTACTTGTCCACTATACTAAAAATAGATGTCCAACAATACTTGTCCAGTTTGGAAAACCAATGGATAATTTGCCCATTTCTATCCATTTTATTCTTAATATTAAATACGATTCATTATCCAATGCATTTCCTAAAGCATTAAGTTTATTATCTTCAAAAGGTGATATGGTAAAATTACCACTATCATTTACTATTTCTTAATCTGTGTGTCAAATCAATAGTGGACAAGTATTGTTGGACGGAGGGAGTACTTGTCCAATTTATGAAATGAAGATAAGTTTATCATTTTCTTCCAATATTACCACTATCATTAAATGGCTACACAAAGTATGAGTAGTAATCAAATTTAGAGTTCAAAGCAACATTAATAAGGTCAGTTTAGTAAAATATATCTTTAACTAAATCATTTTAGTACATTCGGCATATCTTCAAAAATCAATCTTTGTTTTCTTAAATCATGTATCAAGTCAAACTAGATCGAACAAATTAAAACGAAGGGAGCATTCTTTAATGGGCCAAAAAAGTAACTAACACTGAGAAATTTAATAATAATAAGTTACCTGAATGATGAGGATTTGCTGATTGAGAGCAGCAATAGCAGCAGCAAGACGATGTTTGCCCATAACCATATTATTATTATTATTATTATTATTATTATTCGGAGCCCCGGTTCTCAAAACGGGTCTTGAAGATGGAGGAGGATTTGTTTGTACATGATTGACTTCTTGTGTAGTTGATGCTGATGATGATGATGACTCCATTATAATACAAATAATTAGAGAGTTACAACATATGAAGAAATTGAGATTTGGTTTGTGTTTTTGTTAGTTGGGGGTTGAGGGGGAGTTGGACTGACAGATGAAGAAATTAATGATGAGTTCATGTGGAGTTGTGTGGAAGTGGATCAAAGGAGAGGTGGGTTCATAGTATAAGGACTGGTCAAAAAAGGTGAGTTGGGGACTGAGATTTGGGAACATTTGGAATCAAATAAGTACAAGCATAATATGGTTACTTTAATTTTTGAGAGTAGGAGTATGTATCGATTAGTTTATTTGATTTTATGTATTATTGATTTAGTTTATCGATTTTTGATTTGTAAACATACTAAACAGATAATCAAATCAATAAAATATTCCTTATCGATTTTTGGTTAATCGATTTTTTATCTTTATCGGTTCGATTTTTGGTTTAACTGATAAGAAAATACTCTCTTATTTTTTTTTTTAACTTTCTCTTATTTTCATTTGATCTACACTATCTTCATGCATAAAGTCTACACAATTATAAGCACTAAGACAACAACTATAAAATATAAAAAATAATAAGGTATGTATTTAAATCTAAAGTCACTATTATATAATTATGAATAAAATATAATTTTAATATAATCTTATTGGGTTATCGGTTTAATCATTAACTAAAACATCAAAACCGAACCGATAGCCAATAAAATTTTTTTATAAATCCATTTAAAAATCGTTAACTCGATACCGATAAACCAATAATATTTTTATCAGTTCAATTTATCGGTTGAACCGATTTTTGCACACCCCTATTTGAGAGTATACATTTAAGTATTTTAATTTGATTTGAATTGATAATTAAATACTTTAACTTGTTTAATTTTATTATGTCTTGTGGATATTTAATGTTGACGTGACACAGTAAAGACAAGTTGAGGTGTCTAGATGTACATACTCAAAAGACAGAATACATAAACACGTTTTTTAACTTGGCCTTAGCTGGCATCTACGTCCTCCAATTTTGGATGTGCACAAGTAGACACTTAAACTTATAAAAAAATGAACAAGCAGACACACGCCTTCTATATGGCATAATATACATAGAACACCACGTAAGACGTGAATTGCCACGTTGGATATGTACAGGATATAAAAAAAGTGGGTGGAAAGCAGAGGTATTTTCTCGACAATAATTGTAATTGAAGGGAAATAGTGGGTTGAGTGTTATGTGATGGGGCGGGCTAAAAGAGGAAATTGGGTAATTTATGTGAAATCGAATAATATTGATCGTTTGTACTGTTGGGGATAGACCCCACCACAGAAATAATATTTGCGGTAATAACAACGGAATAATAATGTAGCGCTGTGATACGGTAATCAACAAAAAGAAATAACAAGGACACAAATATTTTAACGTGAAAACTCTTCTGAATGAGGAAAAAAATCACAGGCCCGAGAGGAGCAAAATAATCCACTATAATGAGGAATTTTTACACTTTGTCCTAGTAAATACTCTAGGAACCACTATACACTCAAAAGAAATAACCCTCTTTTGATTTTTCCACCTCACTATAATACCGCTCACACTCTCTATTTTTCCTCACACACTATTTTCTCACACTCTCTATGAGATGCTCTCCACAACTACTTCTTAGTTGTTGTTTTTGGGTGTGTTACAAATGAGGAAGTGATGCCTTCTATTTATAGGAAAGATGACCAACATATCATCCAATCAAAATGCTTGGATTTGTTGCAAGTTGTGCAACTTGACAATTTGCAAATCTTGCTTGGATAGATTGCAAGTTGTGCAACTTGACAATTTGCAAATCTTGTTTGGATTTGTTGCAAGTTGTGCAACTTGACAATTTGCAAATCTATCCATAACAAGTTTATACAAGTTGTCAAATTGTCACCTACCAAAAATAAGTGTTGTTGCCCACAGCTTGTTTTGCTACTTTTATTTTGTTATTCATTTTTATTTTTTTTTCCATTAAATTGGTATGACCCTATCATGTACCACAGACGAGAAGTACCTTGATTATATGACATAACCTTATCTATGATTGCAGGTGTATATGGCACCTAAATCCGTGACTAACAGTGAGTATGGCCCCCAAGTTGATATTTGGGCTCTTGGGTGCACAGTCTACGAGCTGATTACGGGGACACCGCTGTGGAAATCTGATTCAAAAGACGTAGATGATGTGTTTGTACAAAATCGAGTTTGAGGAACCAAAGTTTCAGAATTCGAAGTTGTCAAAAGAAGCTCAAGATTTTCTGAAAAGGTGTCTTGTCAAGAATCCCTGCTCCCGTTGGACTGCCGACATGCTCTTGAACCATCCTTTTCTGCAGAATTCATCCAAAGTAGCCATTAGTAAATTGGTTGCTGAGTTCTATTCTATGTTATCCATTAGTGTCAAACTCTATTGAGTAGTCAGTAGTTTAGTTTGTTATTATGATTGATCTGCTAGGTTAGAAAACTATGGTTTCTTTAATATGATGACTGATCTTCTTGCTTTTTAGTTTCCAAATTTGTGCCCTCTTTTGTCAACAATTTAGAAACAATGTTTCGTCTGTACTGACTGTTTTGGATGTAACAGCGGGCAGCACTTCAGTATGAAAAATCTAACAAAACATGCACGTCTAGGCAATCCTGATCCTGAAGTGCTGCCCGCTGTTCCATTGATGGGAGGTTGAGAGATTTGTGTTGTAAGAAACTAACTCATAGTTAGGATCTTGGAATGACTGTTATTCAAATTACTGACCGCATACATAATAATATGCATGCACCATCAAGAAAGTACTCTTCTTGGGTGCAGACTTTAATTCTTTGTACTAATCAATATTGCAAGAGAGACAAACTCGAGCTTATTTGCTCGATCCCTTGCAATCAGCTACCAAACCTGTCACTATATAGGACCTACAAATACAGCATCATATACTATATAGACTCTCAATTCATCTGCAAAAAAATAACTTATAACAACAACAACAACAACATGCCCAGTATATTCATACAAAGTGGGGTCTAGGGAGGGTAAAGTGTACGCAGTCCGTACCACTACCTCAGGATGAGGTAGAGGCTGTTTTCGATAGACCCCTGGCTCAAGACAAAACAGAGTCTAGAAAAGGCATAATATAGAACAGGAAACAATAGGTAGTAACAAGACAACAGATAATACCAAAAACTATCTGAAACAACAAACAACATCAAAACTCCAAGGCCAAGACACTACGACTACTGGCACGGATAACAAAACAAAACACTACTACCTATTAGCAAGGACGCATTCCTTCCTACTAACCTTCTACCCTATTTCGCATCCTCCACATCTTCTTATCTAGTTAGGTGATCAAGACGGGGCATGGTGTTTCGCGAGCTTTGCAAGGACACCAACGTCCAAAGAATTTGTAAATGTTGTTGGCTCAGTCATGGATGAACTTGAACGACGATCTTCAAAGTTATCATATCGATCAGGACCACCAACAATGGCACCTGTTAGTTCATTAGCTTTGGGTTTTTCTGAGTTGTACCAATAAACAAAACTCATGGAGCAGTCCACCAATTTGTCTGGAGAATTTTTTGGGACAGAGGCACCTCGATGGTCGACCTATTTAGTTAATTCTTCATTTGAGGTAGTGGTATGGACTGCGTACACTTTACCCTCCCCAGACCCCACTTTGTGGGAATACACTGGGCATGTTGTTGTTGTTGTTAAACCTTGGTTTTCAAATTGAGCATGCTAAACATCTTCCTTCAACTTAATGAACAATTCCAATAAAATTTTGAAAGCAAACAACTTGTTCTTCAGTAGATTATAGCTTTGTCCATTTGTTGAATTCTATTTGACACGGTTGATTTGGTTTCTCTGTAAAAATCGAACCAAACTGAACCATTAACACTCCTACTCACAAGGGCTAAAAATCAGAACTAAACAAAAAAATCAAACCAAACTGAACCATTAACACTCATACTCACGAGGGCTAAAAATCAGAACAAAACAATACATAGGGAGAAAGAAATGCAAGCATACGTACATTTCGAGTACATGTTCTTAAGAAATTTATGTACATGGTCAATTATGGTAAAAACTAACAAAGCAGAAAATTCCAACTTGAAAATAATAAGGCAGATCTAGTGCACAAAATATAGGGCCAACCTCAAGGTATGATATAGGCGGTCTACCCAAATACAAGCATTAGTGATTGTTTCCACAAACTTAAAAACAATAAAGCACCAAAAAGGGTAAACTTGATTTATTTCAAAAATTCTTGAACTCAACCTCTTATAATATTTTGGCATCCTATGAACTGATGCATCGTAGTATCAATATGGTCATTATAATTCGCCAAACTCAGAACCTACCAAATATACAGAAAACTGAGAGAATTGATTATGGACATAATCATCGATTGTTCCGCAGGCACTCCCTTGATCTTATATCAGCCTACACATCAGAAGTAAGAGAATTGAGTTAAACGGCAGCCCGATGCACTAAAGCTCCCGCTATGCATAGAAGGTTCAGTTGGCAGAAATCAGACATCACTAGCAAACTGTGCGAATAACTTCTAACATTTACCTGGCGGATGGGCTCTGGAACACGAAATCTGCATGTCATCCTCACAATTTCAATGGCAGTGGCGAGAGATATACGGTGACCAACTGAAATAAATATGGGTTTCAAAGAGCCCTGAGATGATCGCATTGCCTGCATAAGATTTAATCAAATTACACTTAATTTGAACCTTGTGATGAAAAAGAATAGATAATACATCAAAATTAACACGTAATCGAGTCAACCCGAAGTTACAGCTCATTTTTCATTTCCGGAACTAGTAGTTAAAAGAGTATGTGACCAGCATATCATAATATTGTGTGTAATAAGCTTGTAACATAACATGCCTCAGAATATCAATGGTAAAGCCAGTACAGCGTACTGGAAGCATGAAGTACAATATGCAGTGTTACAGAAAAAAAAAAATCCTTAGTCTGAGGTAAATAGACCGGAAACTGGCAGTAAGATGCCATCCACACCGGAAAAAGAACTTTAACTTAGTGATCAGATAACATCAATGTTTTAGGTAGAAACCCGGTTTTGTCTTTCACTAGTCATTATTGGTAGACACAAGCGATGATAAATTGCAACAGATTTAAGTCCAAATTTACTCAACAACCAGAAAAGCTTGGCATTCATTTATCAGTTAGGATTTATATAGTACGGAAGAATGATTCATGCGAGTGAAACAGTTAGGATTCATACAGATGACCCCAACTTGTTTGAGATGGGAGGCATAGTTGTTGTTGTTCACATATTTCAAGGAGTAAAGCAAAAGTGCTGAAAACCTTTCGACATATAAGAATGAACCGCTGCATGGAAATCTACCTTTTCCAACTTCCCAGTACACCCAACAGAAAAAGATTGATGAAAATGGAAAACCATGCCTTATTATCTACAAATCAATCCTCATGTAACATCTTTGCAATCCTCTTAAGGTGAAAGAACCCCCTATGGTAACATAAGGATTTTAAAAGAGAGAGAACATAGTATCTTGCCAATTTAAAATGAAGTCCAGTGGTGGCATAGATTGGGATCTACATGTCAAAACTAGGTAAAAACACGAGGCATTTGGCAAGTAGAAGAAAATGGAATTATGTGAAAAACTTCACTATAGGAACGGGGAACCACAATCACGGGACATCCACAATAGGACGCCCCATCATACCTTGGTTTCTAAATGCACTGGCAATCTTTGGAAATAATTGAACACAACAATTTAGAAAATAAATGCATTATTTTATGGATATAAAATAATTAACTCTCTTACCTCTCCCCAGGTACATCCGGAGTCCCCAATTAGCGGCAAGACATTTTCAGGAGAGTCTGCTGCTTGAAGGAGTTCTCTTACCCTAGATTGTGTAAGACCATCAACATGGTGCAACTAGAAAAAGAAAAGACAAAGAGACAGAATATTTATAAACTAGTTCACAATTGTTGCAACTAGTTATACAGAAATAATTCAATATAGAGCTAAGTTCATGTATCAGTTTTTGTTTTTTTAAAAAGGCAGTCATGTGCACAAAGCATCCCGTGTTAGCAGGATAGGCAGAATACTAGGAGATGTTTGCCAGTTCAGTATTCTGCACAGAGTAGCGTCAGATGATTATTTTTGAAGCTATTGAGGATTCAATGATAGCCAAGGGTCTCTCGGAAACAGCCTCTCTACCTCCACAAGGTAGGGGTAAGGTATGCGTACACTCTACCCTTCCTAGATCCCATTTGTGGGATTTCACTTGGTATGTTGTTGTTGTTGTTGGATTCAATGATAAAGATCGTACAATGATCTCTCTTTCCTTCCCATATTAAGTTGCTCTATGTTCCTACGCTAAGAGGGAACAAACAAAAGCACATTTCAATTGAGTCTACCTAGATTTTTATGAAACTTTAGGTGGACAAAGAAGTTTAAACTTACATTCTTTCCCACTCCAACAGTAGGAAGATCAGCTAAGACACCAATATGACAAGCCAAGCCAAAACCTGCAGAACATAATTGTGGTTATCAAGTTTTTAGCAAAAAATAAGTGTGAAAAAGTACTGTTGGAACATGAGAACAGGAGGAATCCGTATCTGCATACTCAAATCACCAGTTTGAATTGATAAAGATGACTCATGTCCATATGATATCAAATATAACAAATCTCTCAAGTGAACAGTCAGTGATACAACAGGCGATACAGATAAAGCGAATCAGTGAAGTCGAACTTTCTAGTCCTCCTTAGATTTCATGAACAACAGTTTGCCCAAACAGCATCTACGAGAAGCTAGCTTAATCTAAAGTTATATCAAGGGGATGATTAAAGCTGAAAGCCTGAAATATCTTTACAAAGCCATGGCAGAACTTCGGACTCCAACAGTTCAGACCCTTGTAAACTAGATTTGGAAGGTTGTGAAACTACTCTTAACACCAACATATGATTGTGTTCTTCAATCCAGTCAAATTATCATCGGGATAAAGAAGATCGCGATTAGCAGTAATCAATTCCTTCTGATAACACAAATATGAGAGAGTCAACTTAGTATCATAGACTAAGCGCATTGATTTCGACATGTAATGGAAAGTCTTAGAGAATGGTTAATGGAGTTGCAGTATTATGTCCGCTGAGAACAAATTACGTTTCAGGTCTCGTTTGTTTGGAAAAAGCATTAGCAGCACATATATAAGAAGAGAGATATAAAATAAAGAAATATCCAAAGAGTATAAACATTTACGGATCAGTATCCGAGAAACAGCTAGCTGATATAACATTAAAAAGCCTATAAAAAGCTAAAATGGTATCAACAGATTAGAAAACTCAGTTTTCGTGTCTGTGGAATTACCTAAGCAAAATTTAAGCTAGTTATACATTTTTCTTAGAATAAGTTTTGGTAATCAAAGTTAGTAATTACTTTGACACAGACACAAATAAGGTTGTAAACTCTAGATCAAGCATATGATCATGATGATGGACGATCTCCTCAATATCGATAAGTATCTTATACACAAAAGATGGAGAAAGCATGGTATCTTCTAATGTAGAGTCATAAACAATCTGCAAGACTTAGAAATTCTCTTTTTGCCAGCTTCAGATAGCAACAAAACTTGCCTCGAGGATGAAGCAATCCATTGCCATCAACCATCAGTAGCTGTCAACATAAGCATTAAATAGATGTCAGGTATTAGATTTTATATAGTCCAGCTCAACAGAACAAAGACCGGTGGCAGCCATGACACCACGACCTACTAGATCACTGTTACTGTCAAAAGTTTTACCATTTGAACGGGGAAGGGGAAGTATGAAATATTCATCAATTCTGTAACCATTAAGATTTAATGAGAAAACACGGATGACTTGTAAGCCAAGGATAATGAAAATCAAACAAGCAATTGTATCTCACGAGCCTCACAAGAGTGTGTTTAACCGACAAAAAAAATGAAAATTGGGGGAAAGTACACTCCTGCATTTTCCTTTGGTTCAGTTAGCAAGAAACCTGAGAACTCGTTTATGCTCGCAAAAACTTTCCGCAATTCTGGTTCCAAAGAAGTTGAAGATTTGAGGAAAATCTAAATCAGTTGCATTATTCTTAAGTTATGTTCTTTTCACTCTCCTGAGGTAATAACTTTCTGTGGACTCTCTTACAGTTTAGACAGGAAAAGGCATAAACTCTTAACGTCATCACTACAAAACAGTAGGGCCAGAATCTCCAACTCAATAATGTCCATTGATTCCTACTTCAGGGTCGGGTATAAGAGAAAAAGGAAGGAGGAAGAAAATTTTTTTAGTGAGAGCAACTTTTGTAGCATAAACCCTTTCTTAGCTGCATCTAAATTGGAAGTCAAAGTTCCATATAAATTCCCCTTAAACTAAATATAAACGCTAATTCTTAGATGTTTTCGTCCTGTTACACCTCCAAATGAGGTTTCCCTTTACAGAACTCCGACATTATTCTTTTAGTTTTTCCCCCCAACTTGTGCTTTTTTCCTCTTGAGTACATTATAGTAGGTAGAGTATATGCATGTGCTTCGCCTATTTGAGTTAGCAGGTGAAGTCAAACTTCCTGCCTATAATCGGGAGTGGGTTGGGTGTGAAGCAGAATACTAATGGTATGTGGAAGGTGTAGATTTTGTTTAACCTAACGAATACTATCCAATGTCTTTCCGGGAGAGGATTGCAGCTCTACAGGTTCTTTTACATGGTAGATAACAAACTTACATTTGTATCATAGCATGTGGCTGATTCGAGCCAATATATAGACTCTTAATCAAATTTCCACCATTTATATAATGAGAAATAAGTAGGGAGAGGGGGCAACGCAGGAGGAAAGTTATCAACATTCACCTGCGGGTAGAAACGATGAGCATTGTTCTTCATTTTATCCAAAAGCTCCAGAAGCACAGGAGCCTAAAGAACCAGTTCGCACAATTACAGCAATCAGTTCACAATAATCGCAACACTGTTGATCTTGTACAATTTACAAAGTTCATGCTCAGAAAAGAATAGTCCCTCATAACAAACAAAATAACAGCATCCTCTCAAATCTAATCATATTCTTTTCTCCTAAAATTCCATGAAGACCATCATTAAATTTCCAGATTTTAGCATTACGATCAGTGAAAATGAGTACTAACTGCAAAAGGAAACACCAATAAGAATTAAGACATATTCTCTCTTTGGCCGACTCCAGATTCAAAACATAGAGACGCCAAGGGCGGAGCTATAAGCCTGTCACCGAATAGCTTTGGCCCAGACCTGTATTTGTATTTAAATATCCACCACTTAATGTGTATAAAATATCTTTCCTGGAATCCAGAACCCATTAACTCAAAATCCTAGCTCCGCCTCTGATAGACGTGATCACTCTTCTTAGACAAGCAAAGATGGAAATAAGTAAAAACACATTGCGATCAAGGGAAAATATTCATTAGAATATATGTATAATACCTCTCTGAAAGCAAGGAAACCAGGAACATAGGGAATGTTAAGCCTAACTATAGAAGAATCTTCATAAACAACTTTGTGGGTCTGCAAATCCAACACAACAAGAGCACCACAGGCAATAGATGAGTCATCTTTTGAGAAGCTTAAGTCAACCCCACCAACATACTTCAGTATTTCACAGCTCCCTTCTTTTTCTCTTGTGGGTAATCTCCATTTGAAGTCATCTTCAGTAATCAGTCGACCCTTTAGAGAATCTTGAACCCTGAGCTGATTAAAGCAGCAACCAACTTGTAAAGATTCAAACTTTAACAACAACAACAACAACAACATACCCAGTGAAATAGCACAAGTGGGGTCTGGGGAGGGTAGAGTGTATGCAAACCATACCCCTACCTTATGGAGGTACAGAGGTTGTTTCCGGAGTACCCTCGGCTCGAGTATAGAAAATCAAAGTAGGTAGCAAAAGGAAAAACGACATTGAAGAAAACATAGCAACTAATAAGGAAATAGTAACAACAACAAAATAGTGTGATAACGGGAACACAATAAATAGTAGGTGATGATAGAAATCAAAAGAAATACACTACAGGAATAAGGCTAATACTACAACAGACAACACTCCACTACCTACTAACCTTCTACATGTGCAAAAATTACTATTGAAGCAAAAAACATTACATATTCAGTAATCAGTTGTCCCATTAGAGAATCTTAAACACTGAACAGATTAAAACAGTACCAAACTACTAAAGACTCAAACTTTACATTCTGCAAAAATTACTACTGAAGCAAATAAACTTTACATATTCAGTAATCAGTTGCCCCTTTAGAGATTGAGCCATGAGCTGATTTAAAAGTACCCAACTTATAAAGATTCAAACTTTTAAATGTACTGAAACAAAAAAATTATACAGCTTCAGTAATCAGTTGTTCCTTTAGAGAATCTTGAACACTGAGCGGATTAAAACTGCACCCATTGTAAGGACTCAAACTTTACATGTACAGAAATTACTACTGAAGCAAAAAACTATACATCTTCAGGAATCAGTTTTCCCTTATCTTGAACACTGAGCTGATTATAACAGTACCCAAAGTGTAAACATTCATTACATGTACAAAAAAATTTACTGAAGCAAAAAAACTTTACATCTTCAGTAATCAGTTGCCCCTTCATCTTGAATTGTAAGCTGATTAAAACAGTACCCAACTAGTAAAGATTCAAACTTTACAATAACAACAACATATTCAATGTAATCTCACAAGTGGAGTTCGGAAGGGTAACGCTTCCCTACCTTTGTGAGGTAGTGAGGCAATTTTCAATAGACCCCTGACTCAAAAGCAAAGTTTTCGAAAGAGGATTGCAAGAGTAATATGACAATAAAATAGCAAGTGCAAATTACTACTGAATCATAATGACGGGGAAGATTGACATCTTTCCATCTGTCTTGGCCTTGATCGACAGAATTACTTAGTATATATTTCTCATGTGTAGTGTCAGGTGCCACGCAGAAGTAGTCAGGTGCGCAAAATTTGACTCGAACAATACAGATATGAAAAAAAGGGTAGATTGGAAAAATGAAGATATTTACCCAATCCATTTGTTGTGAACTCTGAAATTCAGTAGAGAAATTACACTCTGAAGAAGAGGGTGAGGATTCCTTGGCATCATTCATAATTTTCCACAATTCAGTACATGATTTTGATGTATGCATCAAATGAGACATTTCCATTGACCTTGTGAATTGTGATCCCTACATTAAAACTGAATAATTTATTCTAAACATCTTTATAGTATAATATATACTATTCCCTGATGGTTTTTGACCAAATTAAAAACTAAAAAATAAAAATTAGAACTTTATAATCTAAAAAAAGAAGGTCCAAATGTGCCTTTGTTAATATATTCTCATATATTTTTTATCCAATAATTGAAATATCAAATATCAAAGATATATATACTAAATAATCTTATTATTATTCTCACTCTCATAATTTCGTATTTAGGATTTATTGAAAATTTCGTATTTAGAATTTATTGAAAATATTTTTTCTATTCTGAAATAGGAATATGATTTACGCCCATTCTATTCTTCTTAGCTCTCACTTTATGATACTATACTAAAGTCTTATAATTTTATTATTATTAATCTAGAAAAAACTTATTCATTGACTACAAAAGTTTCGTTTGAAGAAAAATGACGACAAAAGTTTTATCGTGTCATTAAGTTTTATCGCTAAATGACGACAAAAATTTCGTTTTGTGTAACAACCGATTTGATGAAATTACATCGTTACTTTATATTTTTTTATATTTTACCTTTACTTATTATTTAATAATTTTATTTTATACTTTATCCTATTTTTTTTTATAATAGCACTATTTGTATCCTACTTTTCTAATAGGCTTATTCTTCAAATTATTAAAGTGTGAAATTATATAACAACAAAAAATAATAAAGTACAATCTATTCAAATACTATTTTCATTAAACAATACAATATAATACATTATGAAACACGAACCCTTTTACTAATTGTATCAGCTTAACATGTGCAGGGGACTTGGCTTCCAAGGGACTTATGTCTGTTCCGACATTGATATACACTGTTGATCCGAATAATAAAATACAAAAAGAATAACAAATAAATAAATAATTATTCCCTAATTTTAATTATTTTTTTTTATTATTATTGGATTATTATTCTTAAATCAAACCTAAAGAACATCTGAGAAAACATAGAACATTGTGTAAGTCGGCCAAAAATGCCACACTGAAGGAAATCACAAGGTACAAAATCTACCCAAGATTCATTTTTTATATCACAAAACAAAAAGGGAAAAAAGGAGACAACTTTCTTGAAAATCACTGCTTTTTTGGGTATGTCACTGAACCTTTATCTCATTTCAGCTTCATTCTTTTTTTTCCTGATTTTCTGTTGATTGTTTCACATTGTTGCATCATGGGTAAGGTTTATAATGTAGACCCATTTGGGTCTTTTTGGTATATTGTTTATGGTTTGATGATCTAGGTGTACTTTAGTTTTTTTTTTTTTTTTTTTTGCTCAATTTTGCACTAAAGTTGTAAACTTTATTTGTTTTTCTGGGTATGTAACTGAATGTTTATCTCATTTCAGCTTCATTCTTGTTTTCCTTTTTTCTTTTTAAAGAAAAAAACAGAAATTCTCATTTTCTGTTGTTTTTTCATATTTTTCCATCATGGGTAAGGCTTAAAATGTATGTTTTATATATAGTTTATTGTATGAGGATCTAGGCGTGCTTTAGTGTTTTTTTGGGGCTCAATTTTGTGTTAAAGTTGTAAACTTTATTTGTTTTTTTTTTTGATAGCTTTGGGTTTTATAATGTAGACCCATTTGGGTCTCTTTTGTGCGTTGTTTATGATATGATGATCTAGGTGTGTTTTAGTATTTTTTTTTTTTGGCTCAATTTTGTGTTAAAGTTGTAAACTTTATTTGTTTTTGTTGCTAGTTTTTTTTTTCATTTTCTGTTTATTTTCATATTTTCCCATCATGGGTAAGGTTTACAATGTATTTTCCTGTTGATCTAGGTGTGTTTTAGTGTTTTTTTTGCTCAATTTTGCCTTAAAGTTGTAAACTTTATTTGTTTTTGTTGCTAATGGAGTTGTAGCTTATGTTCTTGTTTGTTCTTTCTCTGATTTATGTCTTTGACGAGCTTGTTATGTTCAGATTTTGGGTTATTTGTTGAAATTTGATGACTTTGGTGTATGTATTATTTGCTTGGTTAATGGTTGAAATAACCTTCACAAGGTACGGGTAAGGTCTGCGTGCACACTACCTTCCCGAAACCCAACTCGTGGGATTTAATGGTTGAAATAAAGTAGAGAAGTTTTTTGCTTATAGCATTGATTGCTTTATTTGTTTGGTTTTTGTTCAATTTTTACGTTGGATGATGTTTCTAATGTAGACCTAATTGAGGTATCTTAGCTTATTCTTTGTGATGCCATGATTTTGGTGTGCTTGAAATGATCTAATTTTGCATCAATGTTAAACACTTTGCTACTATCCATTTCATTGCTTTCTTTAGAAAAGTGTTTAAACATCTTGATTGCTTTTAAATCGTGGATCCGCGAATTTGTACAAGTTGTATTGCAAATGATGTGTGGTGGAATTTTGACTTTTTGTGTTCTTGTTGTGTTATTTAGGACACCCCGTTCGGTGGTTTGGTGAAATCGTATTAAACTTGAATTCTAATTTGTAGTTGTGCAGAGATGAACAAATAATTGTAGGGAACATTTTCTAGTGTTCGTGGAACTATGTAATAGTTTGGATTAAGCTTAAATTATCTCCCTCCCGTTTTGTTTTTGACTGGGTTAACGAAGAAGGGAGAGGAATGGATGGATGATTTAAGTGTAGGAATTGTTTCCTTCTCAATCATTCGGAATAAGATTAAATCTACCTTTCCTTTTTTCTCTTTTCCCTTTTTCCTTTCTCTTTGCGGGGAGGTGTGGAGGGAAGGGTACTTATGTTTCCCCTGTATGTGACTTAGTCACACATTGACTGACGTCTCTTATATTTGAATATGCAGGGCAAGGTAGTAAGTAATCATGACTGCTAAAACCAAGAGGAGAACGACCGCAGAAAATGGAGACACAGCAGAAGATTCTGTTCTTGTGACTATGATCAGTAATGGGGAAGATCTAGGTCCTATGGTCAGACATTCTTTTGAAAGCGGGAAACCTGATGCCCTTTTACAACAGCTCAAGAATGTCGTCAAAAAGAAAGAAGTTGAAATAGAGGAGCTTTGTAAGCTTCACTATGAAGAATTTATTATTGCGGTGGATGAGCTGCGTGGAGTCTTGGTTGATGCAGAAGAGTTAAAAGCTGAGTTGCAAACTGATAATCTGAAGATGCAAGATGTTGGGAGTGTCCTCCTCTTAAAACTTGAAGAGCTTCTTGAATCATTTTCAATTAAGAAAAATGTTACAGAAGCAATTAAGATGTCAGGCAACTGCGTCCAAGTGTTAGAACTTTGTTCAAAGTGTAACAACCACGTTTCTGAAGGTCGGTTTTACCCTGCTCTCAAGGCTATTGATCTGATCGAGAAAAGTTATTTGCAGAGCATTCCTGTCAAGCCACTCAGGATTATGATAGAGAAGAGAATACCACTGATTAAATTGCATATTGAGAAGAGAGTAACCAGTGAAGTTAATGAATGGCTAGTTCACATAAGGAGTACAGCAAAGGATATCGGGCAAACGGCAATAGGATATGCTGCATCTGCTCGTCAGAGGGATGAGGATATGCTAGCCCGTCAAAGAAAAGCCGAGGAACAAAGTTGTTTGGGATTAGGAGACTTCACTTATACCCTAGATGTTGAAGAGATTAATGAAGAATCTGTCTTAAAGTTCGACCTGACGCCTCTTTATCGAGCATGTCACATTCATGGTTGTATGGGGATCCTAGAACAGTTCCGTGAATATTACTACAAGAATCGCTTATTGCAGCTGAGTTCAGATTTGCAGATTTCATTGTCACAACCATTCCTAGAATCCCATCAAATCTTCTTGGCTCAGATTGCAGGCTATTTCATTGTTGAGGATCGAGTATTAAGGACAGCTGGTGGGCTGCTCTTGCCTAATCAGGTTGAGACAATGTGGGAAACGGCTGTAGGTAAAGTGACTTCGCTCTTGGAAGAACAATTCTCCCACATGGATACTGCCAGTCATCTTCTCATGGTCAAGGATTATGTGACTCTTCTTGGTTCAACCCTCAGACAGTATGGCTATGAAGTGAGCTCAATTCTTGGAACTCTAAATAGTAGTCGAGAAAAGTATCATGAACTTCTTTTGGCAGAGTGTAGGCAACAAATAACTGCTGTGGTCACCAATGATACATTTGAGCAGATGGTAATGAAGAGGGAGTCAGATTATCAGGCAAATGTCCTATTGTTCCATCTACAGACCTCTGATATAATGCCAGCTTTCCCTTTTATTGCTCCATTTTCTTCCATGGTACCTGAATGCTGTCGCATCATTAAGTCATTCATCAAAGATTCTGTCAATTACTTATCATATGGGAGCCAAATGAATTTTTTTGATTTTGTCAAAAAGTATTTGGATAAGCTCTTGATTGATGTACTGAATGAAGTCCTACTTGAGATTATTTACAGCGGTACAACTGGTGTGTCTCAGGCAATGCAAATTGCTGCAAATATAGCTGTTTTTGAAAGGGCTTGTGATTTCTTTCTTCAACATGCAGCCCAACAATGCGGCATTCCTGTCCGTTTAGTTGAAAGGCCCCAAGGAAGTTTAACAGCCAAGATTGTCCTCAAAACTTCAAGAGATGCTGCTTATATTGCATTACTAGGCTTAGTAAATGCAAAATTGGATGAATTCATGTCACTCACAGAAAATGTCCATTGGACAGCAGAAGATGCCCCACAACAAGGCAACGAATGCATGAATGAGGTGGTTATTTATCTTGACACCCTCTTGTCTACTGCTCAACAAATTTTACCTCTGGATGCTTTGTATAAAGTTGGGATTGGAGCTCTTGAGCATATCTCCAATTCAATTGTGGAAACTTTTCTGAGTGACTCAATAAAGAGATTCAATGCTAATGCAGTAATGAGCATCAACTACGATTTGAAAGCATTGGAATCTTTTGCAGACGAGAGGTTTCACAGTACTGGGCTGAGTGAAGTTTACAAGGATGGTAGCTTTCGAAGTTGCTTGGTAGAAGTTAGACAATTGATAAACCTCCTCCTAAGCAGTCAACCAGAGAACTTTATGAATCCTGTCATAAGGGAGAAGAACTATAATGCTCTAGATTATAAAAAAGTTTCTACTATCTGTGACAAGTATAAGGACTCAGCTGATGGACTCTTTGGAAGTCTTGCAAGCAGAAACACGAAGCAGAGTGCTCGTAAAAAGTCAATGGATGTGTTGAAGAAGAGATTGCGGGATTTCAACTGAAACTTGTGATAAATGAACAAGAAACTAGCTTTTTCTGTTAGAAATAAATGAAAACTTTATTTCCTACTGATTTTTCTATAGAAATATTTACATTAACTGTATCTTCTTTTTCAATCATGTTTCTACTTTGGTCTTTTGGAGAAGCACAAATTGGTTTTGCAGAGATGATGTCATTGACTCTGATTGATAGTATGTCTTCATAGAGTAATTACATGAAACGAAATGCAAATGGAGCTAGTGGAAATCCAGATGCATTTCAGATTAGATCAATAACCAACTGTCCTCTTGCATTTACCCCTGATGCAACTCCCTCTATTAATGTTCTTATATTTTTTTCTTGTTGCAGAATTACAAGACTCAGTTACCTGTTTTCCCTGTCTAATTTATTTATTACATTACGTATAGGGAAAAAAGTATCTTTAATTTGTTGTGTACTGAACAACTTAGCGTTCAGTCCTGGAGCTTTTTATTGGGAAACCTGCTGCCCTGAAGAGAGTCATTACCTCCTTCAAGAGCCTAGAACTCATATTCATTGCTCTCATATTTCTTGTTTACTTCTCTATTATTGTTATTGTGACTCGTCATTGACAATTTGTTTGTCTTTAGTTCTCTGCCACCTTTTCTCCTCTCATATTTCATCCTTGGAGGAATAAGGAGTTCTGCATGGTTCACTTTCATACAGATGGTTAGTATTTGTTACTCTTTTCTGCATTTCTCTTAATCTTTATTTTTGTGGATTTTTGGTTGCCCCTTGTGTCCGCATTTTGCCTGGTGTCTGAAGGGCTTTCTTTATGAGGTGCATATAATGGCAATAAATGTGTGTCATATTGCATCAAGTACGAGATGTTTGATTGTTTTATGAATTTCATTTTGGTTCATTTTCCAAGTCGGAACGGTCATTTGAACATTTATTGAGATTTTGTCTAACCTGAATTCCCAATATGTTCAAGGCCTGCATTTTGGCCGTCTTTGGGCCACAGCTGAATCAGGTTTATGTGAAGTGGTTTTCAGTTTTGGACTCGATGATCTGGATCAGGATAAACTGGTTTCATTATATTGTTTTTCCAAGTTGGGCAAAAGCTATCGGAGCTCAACTCACATTCAGGAAACCATAGTCCCGGTAGTGAACAGAACCAGTGACAAGCAGAACTTTGCACAGGTCACTGTTGAGCCACTTGGGGTTAGACCAAATATCATTTCTTCTTTGTGCTTTGCTTTCTGAGGGAGGTTGTCCATGTAAAATTGTATACTCAATTTGATTTTATTGATTTCTATTGGGAGGGAAGGGGTAATCTCCGTTGTGCTTTGCCCGTGCAGTTAAAGCATTTCTACTGTTTGACATCTGGATTTAATCCTTCGACTTCCAAATTTTAATCCAAGTGTTTCCTTCTTGTAACTCTTTGTTGTTCCTTTCATGGTTCTTCCTAGCTAAGGTCGTACATGTTGTTCAGTAGACTGACAATTTTGAAGGAGCACCTCCAAAGCCATAGTGGTAGCTTATAAAAAGCAAGTACATATTGCTTATTTTACACTGCCACCCCAGATAGATGACCTAGTTTGTCAAGCATGGAAATTAATTTAGTCGTAACTAGTAAGTGTTAATAACAATTACATCGGCAATATGATAGTACGAGGTTGTATTGGCTAATAATGATTACGTCGTTAATATGATATATGAGGTTGTATTGGTTTTGAGATTGAGGGAATAGTGTGGTAGGTTGCGTCTTAATATTATGATTTCTTTTTATTAGTGTAGCAAGTTGCTTATAGCAATAATTATCATTATAATTGTAGGTTGTTACTGATTCCGGGTGTGCCAGTACTGTAGCAATTGCAGGTGATGCCACACCAACCTTGAGGCGTATAGAGAGAGCTGCTATAGCTGCTGCTGCTCCAGATACATACCGTGTGAGGTTGGTGGTTTTCCTGATTCAAATATTTAACTTCCAGGGCGTTCTTTCTCTCGCGCTTGATAAATATTCATAACTATATTCTATATTACTTGTAAATTAAAGCTCGAACGCGTTAAACTCATTTTTCAGTTCACTATCTCATGGAATCCAACATTTTCTTCTCAAAAAGATTTTTTTTCTTAAAGACTCTTAGAGGTCTGTACAGCTTGGATTTATCCTTAATTAAAAGTGAACGATTTAAAAAGGTATTTCAAACAATATTCGACCAAATTGTGTGCACTCTAGCTTCTAATGACTTCTGCCTTCAAATTCAGGGAACTTTTACTCCTCATCCATGAGCACCTACAAGCATGTGGTTTGACAAACTGCAACTGCACTTTCAACGGTAGCCGAGTTAACACCTTTTGCCACCTTTACCTGCCCCTCATCCCTGTTATCAATCATTTTACTGTACATTGTTGCGACAAATTCAGTGGCCATCTTTACATACTTATGGTGGAATCATGTCAGTAAAACCAAAGCTCACTTTGCAGGATGAGGATGCTGGCATGAAATAAGATAAGCTGATTGTCTTCTTTAAAAATGAAACAGTTGGCTTTCTCATCTGCACTTGGTCTTCTCGAATATCAATTCCTGGTGAATCCTCTCCGATGACATCAGGCAGCAATATAAGCGGACCTGTACTGTCCCATAAGCGACTCATACTGGTTTATCTATTGATCAAGACTCCAGTTTGTTTGTGCCAAGTACTTTCCATAGAAGTGGTGTGCCCTTGACTCTAAACGTGCCTTATAACACCAAATTCTACTTCGAGAGGTTACCATAATCCTTCCATGTCATGTGGTTTTCCATATAATAGTCGATGTCATGTCGGAAACAGCCTCTCTATCTCACCTCTGAGGTAGTGGTGTGGACTGCATACACTTACCCTCCCCAGACCCCACTTTGTGGGAATATATTGGATATGTTGTTGTTGTTAGCCTATGTGGCAAAGGTTTGACAACTACAATGCTCGGTGGTTGTCGTTCAGTGCCTGAAGCACCAACATTGCCAATGTATTGCCATACTTCCTCTCCCTGATTCCTGAACGAAGGCTGATCCTTGATGCTGGTGCCTTATTGTAGGTAATGCTTACGGTTTTCAATTGCAGGAAGTCATGTAAATAAATGAAGGATTAATTTTTCCGTTGTTACCTTCTCAACGCTACAAATCTCCTGTTTTTCTAGTTGGACTTTCGTCTTCTTTTTGGTTGAGCCAGATTTGTCACTTGTTGAGGCCAACAAACTTGTTCATATGAGTTCAGATATGATTTTTTTGTATTTTGATGCTTTTTGCAGCTCCACTCTTGACTAGCATAGAATATGTTTTCTATGATCATCCTCAACAATAGTGGCTGCACAGAAAGAAAAGAGACTACAGACGTGACCGCTTTACTTTGGGCTAGTTGTAAGAGTGCAACATGCATTATTTAGGTGCGTGTTATGAGTTCGAATTTTGCCACAGACAAAAGCTTGGTATTTTAGTGTAAATGGATAGAGGGGCAGGCGCATTGTCCACCAAGATTTGAATTGTCCTCGAGAATTTTTCGGTTATAAGAAAGAGAGATCGTAGCAGATATTTAATTCAAGAGTAACCTTCTAGGATTTCTGGGTTATCAAAAAGAGAAAAAACAAAACAAAGGCGGGGTGAGATAGGCAAGAGGTAGCTTGCTTCTAAACCGGTCTGGCCACAAAGATTCAAGAGATTTTTGCCGATGCGGACTTGGATCTTGGGTTATATAGAAAAAGTTATAAGCTCAGTGGTTCATTAAATCAAGTCGTGACATTGACTGATGACTAAAGGGTTGCCAAAAAAAGCAAAAAAAAAAAATAAATACCATTTCGTGCAATTAGATGGTACAATTTATAAGCTTTTTAGTCTTGTCAACAAGACACAAGTTGATTAATAATCAATCTGTAGCTAATAGTGAATTGTTATTCTTTGCCTTCTTTTATCCAAACTTAATGAGAAAATGAATATCTCCTCTCCCCCCTTGTAAGTTAAAAGTTGAGTTCTTTTGCTTATTTTTACCTAGAGCCTTCAAAATCCTTACATAATGCATAAGCTAAAAGTACGTATATAATCGACAAAAACAACAAACCCAGTGGATCTCACAAATGAGGCTCGGGAAGGTTGTGTATGCAGATCTTACCCCTACCTTATGAAGGTAGAAAGACTATTTCCGATAAACCCTCAACTCAAAGAAAAAGTACGTATGGAGTTCAAAATGAAAAGACTGATTGAAAAGTGTCACCATGAAACTCGTTTTTTGAGTGGATTCCTTTCACTTTTTCCATCTAAATGCACACAGCGGACTCAAGCCCAACATACCCACCATGGGAGTTTGAGGAGGATAGAGTATAGCCATTGTCCCTCGTTACATTGTTACTCCCTCCATTCCCTTTTAGAGGATCAATAAAAGAGAAAGAAGTTATTAATGCAAAAGGAATGGATCCACAAGTAATTGCTATGTTTCTGCAAAAGGCAGCCGCAAAGGTTTTGTTGCCAAAGTAGAGAGGGCAGAAAATAGAAACACATAAATACGAGGAAAGAACTATGCAAATTGAAGTGAGGTAATATGCACATAAAACTGACTTCAAAGTTTTCATAAAACAAGTTGAAACCCAAACCAATTATCCAAACGAGAAAGAACAAAACTAATTAAAGTCGGGATGATTTCATTCAGCAAGTACTAAACAACCAAAATCTTTGATCAGAAAGATCACATAGTAAACGATACACTAACTTCTCAACTCCTCATCTCAGAACATTAAAAGCTACCAAAAGCCACATCCAACAATCGCCATAAAAGACATATCACGGAGTGCTTCCCAATGATCTTACGCGGCAATAGATGGCTTGGAAGCGGCGGATAGTCTAGACCTCTTCTTTGCCAAACTCTCACTTCGCCTTTCTCTTTGTTCCTTCAACCTAGACGCTAAAAGCTTCTGATAATCAGCTGCTTCTGACTTAGCCTTGGCAATTCTCTTCTTCTTGTCGGCGATTCTTGCTCTCTTCCTCTGGAGAGTTAATGGGGTTACCAGCCTCTGGATCTTCGGGGCCTTGCTAACCTCTTTCCCTGTCACACCAAAGCATCATAGAGTTCACATTCAAGTGAGAAAGAATTACCAACAAATAGCGACCAACTTCGATAGACATAAAAGAGAATTAAAGGTAAAATTATGGGCAGAAAACTAACCCTTTTTGTTAGTGAATGTTCGGCGATAGGTATTGACATACTTCCTGACATCATCATCCTTTCCAAGGTTGAAGAGCTTCCTAATCTTGGAAGCCCTCTTGGGTCCTCTCATCCTTGGCTTTTCAGTGTCTGTCAGACCAGGCAAATCATTCTCGCCCTTCTTCACAATAACCAAATTCAGAACTGAAAGATCAGGACTGACAATGCATCCACGGACAGACTTCCTTCTTCGCTCCCCATTACGCCTACCATAACCCCGGAAGCAAGGAGTGCCTGTTTAATGTGCATTTATTTAGATACTAAATAACAACAGCTGCACACGGAAAATAGATGACATAGAGATCTGACTTTAAGCACTTTATTACGGATACCTCGGTGCAGCAGAAGACGAACACGGCCTGGAGTCAACACTCCCTGCTTCATTGGGAAACCTTGCTTGTCACATCCTCCCATGATCTTGAAAACGTATCCCTTGAACTCCTGTCAATTGTGAAACACAACATTAGTACATTGCTGAAATGAAGTTGACCGCAATGGCAAAATTAACACTAAGCCACAAAGTACAGAGACTTACATCTCCCAAAGCATCTCCGTTAACCTCCTGGGAGATCCTCTTGTCAAAGAAAGCTCGACTGCAGCGCAAGAATAAAGTATCATTAACCAACAGTACTTCCACACGCACATTTACTTGTCAGTCAACAATATCAACATTCAACGTGCAAATGAAATATCAAGACTGCGAAGTAAATCTAACAGTGACAACTACACATCACACTAAGCAACATTCCAAAACATACATACAATCAAGTAAAATACTGAAAAGAGTAAATATGTTATCTTTTCATCAAGATATAAATATCCAGAATTTTCTCACTAAATAATCATATGCATAGGGCTGAATAATCAAGACTGCGAAGTAAATCTAACAGTGACAACTACACATCACACTAAGCAACATTCCAAAACATACATACAATCAAGTAAAATACTGAAAAAAGTAAATATGTTATCTTTTCATCAAGATATAAATATCCAGAATTTTCTCACTAAATAATCATATGCATAGGGCTGAATAGTATAGTGGATTTTGTTAGATATACAATGACACATCTAGGTGGGGAAAATGTGAACCAAAACACTCGCATTGCCTCTTTTTCACTGTTTGTTCAGCGGAGGGGGTCTTTTGGAAACATCATCTCTACCCTCCCTTGGGTTTGTTGTTGTTGTTACTTGTTCACCAACCACAGCATACACAATGTAATCCCACAAAGTGGGGTCTGGGGAGGGTAAAGTGTGCACAGACTTTACCCCTACCCATGGTCAACTATTGCTAATACATATACCACTATTCTATAATAAGGTTCATGTAGAACAACATTTTATCAAAATTTAACACTAGCATTATTTTTTTTGATAACCGTGATGTTCGAGCAAGCTCTCGCGCACCTAAACTAAATTGGGATACCTCCGACCTCCCACCAGCACCAGGCAACTCTATCCACCAAGGCTAAAACAGATAGGAAAAAAACTACACTGTTTTGTCTTGGTTGGGAATTGACCCTTAGGTGCAGAAACACTAGCATTATTTACATAGGGTATGTTGTTGTAACACTCGCATTATTTCAATATACGACATTTATCCAAAAGGCCACTACGAATAAGAGACCTAGAACAGCCCGTATGCAATTTTTCCCCATAACCAACAACCTAAACAAATAGATCCTTCATTTCAAACCTACAAATTATTATTCACCTTATCACACACACACTTATATAACTGTAGACTTTGCTAGCATGTTATTCTCCAAATTATACAATTTAAGTTCAATTCATCATAACAATTCCGAATAGATAGTTTATAGTATTACTCTGTGGGTGTCTTGTTTCTTTTATTATCTAACAATGTGTTATCTCTTTTTGTTGTTTGTTTTTCTGATTTTTGTTTGTTATTGTTATCTGTTCTGAGCTGGGGGTCTATCGGAAACAGCTTGTTGTTGTTGTCATCATACATATCAAAAAGCACACCACCACAATACAACAGGTCCGGAGAGGGCAGTATTTTAACCATATATAAACAGTGTAATTATCCGTCTACTTAGCTACATACAAAAGATACCACAAAATATAACCCAAAACAGCAAATCCTGTTACATTTCATAAGGGGAAAGATGTGAGTTAGCTTACAGTTTCTGGTCATCGTCGATCTCCAGCTTCTTCTGGCACCCAGTTGTCGGGTTCGCAATGTTGAACTACAAAACCAAAATGACAAAAACAACGTAAGACTAACAAATTCACCAGACAAAAAATTTTCCAAATCTAGGAATGTTTAGGGTTAATTAAAGTACCTTCATGTTCGATTGAACTCAATGGAGGCGATGAAATTTTTACCTTCAAGCCTCTTTCTCACTCTCTATGAATTAGGGTTTAGATGGGAGACATTTTTATATAAAGGCTTTTCTAGGTCAGCTAGGTAATGGGCCTTGGCCTCATATTGCAATTAGGAAGGGTTGTCCTTTCAAAAAAGGGAAACTTTCAGAAATAGCATACATTTAGGCGAAAATAGGCATGTATAGCTATAGTTTCAAAAATTATAATTTGTAACTCGTGTATTTATCACTCCCTCCGTTTCAAAAAGAATGACCTAGTTTGACTTGACATGGAGTTTAAGAAAATAAAGAAGACTTTTGAATCATGTGGTCATAAATAAAAGTTGTGTCCAAAATGCCATTTAATCTTGTGGTCTTAAACATATCACGTAGAAAGTTGAAATTAAAGTATTGCCAAAAAAGAAAAGGGTCATTCTTTTTGAAACAGACTAAAAATGAAAGTAGGTCATTCTTTTTGAAACGGAGGGAGTATATTTATATCAAATATCATTAACTGTATTTGTATCAGTAAATACAAAATACAAATATCATAGACTTGATTTCGTTAGATACAAAATACAATATACAAATACTATGATTAAACTATCTATAATATAGAACTGTAAAAATACAAATTTGAAGCTGGTCTTAAGAATCAAATACAATTAATACAAATAAAGTGATACACTGTGAGATTGGAAAAGATGGGAGGAAAGTGGTGAGAGAGAGGGGTCATTATACTTAAGTTAGGCTATAGATTGTAATTAATTGAACTTAGACTAAGTAGGTTAATTAAGTGCTTATATTTGCTAAGCCCAGTAGGTTTTCCTTTAAAATGCTAATTTAGGCAAATTTTCCTTTGAGATTTCTACATAAATAGCCAGATAGATTTAATGTTTAATTTTTCTAGTTGGTATACATAGATTATATACTAATTATACACATACACATATTGCACATATATTATACATCCACTGTCTATTTTAGGTTTAATCGGTTGGATGAGTAACTATTTAAGTTAATTCTTCCTTTCTTTTAGGCTACCATTTAAAGTTTTGTCCTTATTTTTAAAAGTTGTGCAAATGTAACCCGTGAAATATTATTCAAATAGACAATTTAGACTTAGGGTGTGTTTGGTATGAAGGAAAATATTTTTCATGAAAAATATTTTCATGGAAAAGAATTTGGTTGCTTACTCATTTTCTCTGTTTGGTTGGTGAGTGGAAAACATTTTCAAGAAAATATTTTCTAGTGTTTGGTTAGTGAATGAAAATATTTTCAGAAAATATCTTTTAGTGTTTGGCTAGAGAGTAAAAAATACTTTATAGAAAAATAGTTTCTGAACCAGGAACCAACCCCGACGATCGATTCGGGACTGAACCCGACACCCAATCGGGGACCCAATCCCTACATCCGATCGGGGATCCGCCCCCGATATATGACCCAATCCCCGACCCCAACTCCCGACCTAGGACCCGACCTTGACACCCAACCCAAAACCCGACCCCAACACCCGAATCGAGACCCGATTTCGACACTCGACCTGAGACTCGACCTTGAATCCAGATCCAGTAACTGACCCGACACCTAAACCTGGACCCAACCCCAACTCACGAACTGGGACCTGTCACCTAACCTCAACACCTGACCCTGACACCCGACCTCGACTTTCTATTTGAGACCCGACCCCAATACCCAACTCGAGACCCGAGACCCGCCCTCTGTAACCAACCTCACATTCGACCCCGACTCCCGACCCAAGACCCAAAACCCTACTCTCGATCTGAGTCCTGACCCGACACTCAACCTTGGCAACCGACCTCGACACCCGACCCTGACTCCGATCGAATTCAACTCCCAACTTGAGACCCTACCTCAACTCCTTACTCGAGATCCGACCCCGACTCTCGACCTGCGACCCGATCCCTACTCCCGTTCTGAGACCCGACCACGACAACCGACTCGAGACCCGACCCTGACAATCCACCCGAGACTCGACTCCAGCACCTGACCTGAGACCGGACTCGACTCCTAACCTGGATGCCGACCCCAACTCCCAATCAGAGACCAGATCTGACTCCCAACTCGATAACTGACCTCGGCTTCTAACTCGACTCCCGAACAGGGACTTGACCCCGACACCCGATCCCGACTCTCGATCCTAGACCCGGGACCTAACCTCGACTTCTGAATCGTTACTTGAGTCAGGGTTGGGGCAGGAAAATGGGTCCCGAGTTGGGGTCGAAGTCAGAGTCAGAGGTTAAAGGTCGTGTCGAGATTAGACCCTGATTCCCCTCTCGATGTTAGATCCCAACTTAGTGTCGGGAGTTGTTCTTGAATCGAGTTTAGGGTCGGGTTGTCGAGTTGAGTCTTGGGTCCCAAGTCGAGGTCAGGTATCCATGTAACACCCCGTATACTCCCAACCCTGTGTGACGACATTGAACAATGGTTACTTAGGTGTCGAGATGCCATGAGTATGTAATTTGTAATGTTAGTGATGGAAAAAAATTGAAATTTGGCTTTGTACATGTGATTAACCTTGCGTAGGAGGTGTTTTACGATTTTCATGAAGCAGTTGTAGGGTTCAAAATGAGGCTAAGAGAACCTCTAAACAAAGGATATTAAGGGTAAGAAGTAAGTTAAAGAATAGGACTTGAAGTATCTAACCAAACCCGCGAAGAAAAGTCGAAAAACGAATTTTTTGAAAATTTTAAGTGTGGGGCGCGCTAGAGGGCGTGCCACGCCGCTCTGGGCTAAAATTTTTAGTCCAGAGGCAGCAAGCTGGCGCGCCCAAGGGCGTGCCACGCTGGTTTTGGCCACTTTTCAAAGTTGGAAATTTTCTTAAGTCCCAAAGGTGCTCGGGGACGTACCGAGCCAATTTTTGTCACGTTTCTTCTACAACCATGAGAATATACATGAAATGAGTGAAGTATTATATTGGTATGATAAAGTTACTCGAGAACGAATTTGGCATCAAACTGACGATTTTACCCTTGTAGCAAAAATAAGCCATACGTGGCTAGAATAGCTTGTTTTTGGGATTGAGGCTACGAATATGAATTGCGTAAGTGGGAATATTATCGTAACGCGTATGAAATGAATTAAACATGAGGAACTATGGAATTTATTGGGTCAAGTGAATTGGGCTCAAGAAGAGGCCCAAAATGAAAAGAAGACATGGGCCAAAAATGGGTCAAATCACCCATTCTTGCCTTGACCTTCTAGATCAAACATTTAATGTCATAAGAGTGGCTAAGGATGGAAATTGAGGGCCTATATAAAGAGGCAAAAATCTGATTTTATTCAAGAGAAATACACATGTTTTTTCTATCTTTTTCTAGAGAATTCTCAAGAAAGTTTCTTTGCCTCCCAAAACCCTAAGACACTTCTTGGAGCAAGATCATCATCTTCCAAGCTTGGGTAAGTGATTATTATTGTACTTTAACATATTATAAGCATGAGATATTATGTATATCATGTTGTTTATAGTTGGAAGTGTTGGACATGACACTTTTGGTTTTGTGAAAAAGATGTGTTATCCATGGGATTGTAACTTGAAAGATGACTTGTTGTCTTGATAAAAGAGCATGGTATGGATGAAATATGAACATGTATGGTGTGATTATGTTATTAAACTTGTTATTTTCATGTAAGTGTAAATTATGGGATTTGGCCGATTTGTTGTTGTGAGGTGTATTGAAGTAATTTGATGGAATAATTGTGATGTGGTGGTCATGGAGAAGTGAAAAATATGAGCTTGGTGTGACATGCTATTGGTTAGCATGTGTTGGTCAATGTATGGAATATTGTGGGATTATTGGTATGATGATTTCATAAATGGTATTTTCAAGGGGAAATGACATGTTAAAGCTAAACATGTGACTTATTGTTATTGTATACCATTGTAAGGTAATTGGTGGTTAATGTTGGTTTCGTTATGAACTTGTGTTGTAGAGCGAAACACAAGGACGGAGCGGGACTATTGTATGCACACTTAAGATTGTAGAATCGTATTGAGAATACAAGGTATGTAAGGTTACTCTGTCCTTATCTTTCTGCGGCAATTAGTATTCACATTGACATTACACTAGTCCTATTCCGAAATGTTCTAAGGTATCTTATTTTCGGTTTTCAATGGTTGCTATCATATGTTTCTTACTTATTGATTGGATGTGAATCACATGTCTCATGTTCATTGACTAATGTTCCAAAAGCCAACAAGGTTATGTTCAAATATTCCAATAGTGATTGTACTCATGTCTCTTGTTCATGGATTATTGTACAATGGTTCCAATGGTTATTTACATGTCCCTCACTCATTGGTTAATGATCCAAAGCTTCACGTAAAGTGTCATAATGTTGAAAGTTCTAAAAGAACTATTTCAAGAGAATCTATTTAATCTTGGATGGCATTTTCCAATCATTTCTTGTTCCAAAGTCCTATAGTATGATGATTAGCCTTGTACCAGTCTTTCATAAGTAAAAGTACCAATCTCATAAGAGTAATAGGAGAGACGATGTGCAAGTTAGTATAATTATTCCTCATAAGTGAAGATGTCAATCTCATGAAGTAAGGTAGTGAAGTGAGATGTGTATATAAGTGTGAGCTTTAGTGTCATGATCCTTAACGTGTCCCTCTCATAACTATGTAAAGGGTATAAGATTGTAAAGAAGTAATGTGCATGGTTACTATATGTCTCATTGAGTATGGATCACATTTTAGAGGGTAGAAGTTCAATATGGAATATTCCCATGATTATGCCTTGTTATTTATTATAGCCCACCAAAGGTGGAGGTCCTGTATATAAGATCTCATAAGAATAGTGAAGGAGGTGAAGTGTGAGCTAATATATCTATCCCTCACAAGTTAAGGTGTTAATCTCATGAAGTGTAAGAGTAAGGTAAAGCGTATTTGTGTATTTCAAATAGTGTCATGATCCTTAATGTATTAATCTCTCATAAGTTGATATATGTAAATCTCTCCCATGTATGTCAACCCACCATGAGAGTGGATGTATGTTTCCCCACCATGAGAGTGGATGCATGTCGCCCCACCATGAGAGTGGATGTATGTTGCCCCACCACGAGAGTGGATGTATGTTGCCCCACCATGAGAGTGGATGTATGTCGCCCCACCATGAGAGTGGATGTATGTTGCCCCACCATGAGAGTGGATGTATGTCGCCCCACCACGAGAGTGGATGTATGTTGCCCCACCACGAGAGTGGATGTATGTTGCCCCACCATGAGAGTGGATGTATGTTAAACCCCCAATAGAGTGGATGTACGTTAATAGAGTAGATGTATGTTATATTATTACCCCCACCACTAGAGTGGATGTATGTGGATGAGTGTTATTCTTTTACAACCTACTAACCAAGTAGATGAACAATAGCGGTAATGAATATAGAAGCAAGAAAGAATCCCTTGGGTATAGAAGAAGCTATGAGAGGCAAGTCTCTTGAGTGAAGGTAGTTTCCCTTGAAGGAAAATAATTATAAAAGATAGTATATAAAATGATGGTTTATCCACATTGACTATTCTCTCATATTTTATTCTATTGACATTCTCATGTATAATGCTATTTCTTATAAGCCTTACATACTCAGTACATTCTTCGTACTGACCCCCTCGGGGGACTTACCTTATAGGTTGCAGGTGCAAGCATTAGTAGACCTCCTCCGTAGACTGTGGATTATTTGCAGAGTTTTGGTGAGCTCCAGTTGGTTCGGAGCCTCCTGAGTCATAGTTGTATATTTGATTTGATGTTATAAATGTTGTATAAAGCGAAGACTTGTCCCGACTGTTAGTTGGTCTTGGAAATGCATCTGTTAGAGGCTTTTGTAGACATGTGTGGGTATATGGATGTAAGAGACAAATGTCCGTTTTGACTTGATGGCCCCAACGACCAAGTTTCATAAATATATATGTATAGCATACGTTCCATGTTCATGTTTTCCGCATAGTTGCATAAGGTTTAATAAGATTCATATGATGATATGCATACGATGATTCATGAGCAAAGATTGGTTCTCTCGGGCCATATCGGCTTCGGGTGCCAGTCCGGCTCGAATGGGATTTCGGGACGTGACATATCCGAACCCAAGTCAGGTTTGAGAGTCGGGTAGTCTTGAGTTGAGGTTAGATCCCATGATTTGTGTCTTTGATCAGTGTTGAAAGTTGGGTCTCATATCAGGAGTCGAGTGTCGGGGTTGGGAGTTGGGTCTCGAATCGAGATTGGGAGTCGGGTCCCAAGTCTAGTATCAAGAGTCGGATCCCAAATTAGTGTCAGAAATCAGTACCCGAGACTTGTGTTAGGGTGGAAAGTTGAGGTATAAGGTTGAAAAAGTGTATTGAAAAATGTTTTCCTTACTTTTTGAAGGGAAGTCATTTTTCTTAAATTCGAGGAAAATAAATTCATTGGGAAAACATTTTTCAAAACATTTAAGCCAACCAAACATGAGAAAATTAGAAAACATTTTCTTCGTACCAAACACACTCTTAGTCTAATGTTGGCTCAACCTCAAGGACAAAACATTAGATTGTTGTCTAACATTTGCAATAACGACTTAAAAAAATTTAGGCAATGATTTACTGTTTTCTAATAAACTTTCAGTTTACTCGGAGGGGATCTTTAGGGAAAGATGATTAGATAAGACATGATGTCTCTTGAGCTTGTAGATAACATGACCTTAGATAGGAGGGTTTGAAGATCACAAATTAGGGTAGAAAGTTAGTTCGCAGTTCAACGTTCTCTCGTTTCTTGCAAATAGGCTTACTTATACCTGCTTTCTTGCTAGTAGTATTAGCACTATATTTCATAGTTTCCTATTCTTCTATTCAGTTAGCACTTGTGTTTTTTGTGCTTATAATTCGGTTATCACATTATTGAGTTGTCATTACTGTTCTTTCTTCTATATGTTGTGTACTGCTCTCTATTTCGTTGTTGTTACTGCCTTCATTTATGTAGTCTCTTTTTTAAACTGCATTGAAGTGTTTTATTTAAGTCGGGGTCTATTGAAAATAACTTATCTATTTCTATGATGTAGAAATAAGGTTTGTATATACTCTACCCTTCCCATACCTATTTATGAGATTACACTAATATGCTAATTATTGTTCAAAAGAATTCTTATATTGTGATGGTCCATAAAGCTGTATGGTTCTCTAATGAGTCAATTAAGTGGATCTTTTATGATTTTCTAAATCCATTTATATGGTCAATCATCCTATCTATCTAACTTTATATGACACTTAAATCTGAAATAGTGAGTGTATTATATCATATTCTTTTAGATGTGAGGTACTTAGCTTTATTATGATAATAACTTTTGTGAATGTTTGTTTATGTTCTGCCCATTCTTTGTAATTACAAATCTTGTCAACTTTATTTTCTAATAATGTCTTCTTTACAAAAAGGGAGCAAGATAACGTAAGATTTCTTAATATACCAATAATTGTTTGAAACGTCTCAAAACAATTAGTATACTATATGCAATCACCAATTTACAAAAAGTTGAGAGGTCGATTTCGTTTGACTAAAAAGGAAGAACAATAACAAAACTAATTCTCTGTTAGTATACCGACAAGTAAAGATGGACGAAGGGAGTAATATGGACTAGAGGGAATAATATTATGAGTATGAATTAGTAGGGAGGAAAATATATATGTCTATTTTAATTATATTTTATAATATTTATGTACTTAATATAATGTGTCTCGTGTATATTGTGTACTGCTCTCCATTTTACATTATTTTGTTGTTGTTACTGCTCTCATGATTTCTGTTCAGTATTCCCTTTTTCAAATTAAAGTTGAGGATCTATTGGGAACAAATTACTCTCTATCTTTACAATGTAGGGGATAAGGTTTGTGTACATCCTCTCTTTCCCAGATCCTACTTGAGGATTACACCAAATATATTGTTGTTGTTATTGTTAATGCGTCCCTCTAGCATTGGTGAATTAGTAGCATACGCTGTACATTCATTCTAATCCAATAATTTTGCCTCAAACTTTATATATGTGTTAAAACACTCACTAAATAAGTACAAATAACATATTGCAATCCCAATAAATCCACTAATCCAAACTAATTATATTGAGCAGTAAACTCCTCGATCCATTTGAGTACATGTTATACACTGATAACATTTTCTTGTTAAAAGAAACTTAATAATTTGAATCCAAAGAAAAAGGTGGTTACCATCAAGAATAGTCTAATAATATCAGTAAAAATCTCTCATATAATAAGTGTGAATTCAATTCTTAGATCTACATCCCCTTTTCCCTCGCTAATATACATCCCAATGCAGGGACAAAACCATCTTTGTTTAAGGAGAATCAATTGATACTTTTTCGTTACATTGTGTAGATAAATCGAATAAAAATTCTGACTCTACTACTAATTCAATGTAACAAAAAAATACTACAAAAAAGAAAAAGAAAAGGAAAAGGTGAGTTATGAGAAGAGAGGTGAGTGGTAAGGTAAAGGCAAATTGGGAAAATATGATAAGAAAGGTGGAATTTCAAAGACAATGGAAGCAGAGTGAGACTCCAACAAGAGAAATTTGTCTGGCAAAAAGAGAGATAATGTGAGTGATAGATAAGTACAACGGTACCACCAAAAAGTTTGTGGGGGAGTACCGATAACAGTAAGTACTCCTTCATTTTTAACTAGAGATTTTGGTCGAGTTCGAGTCGTATGGTGCTTTTGATAGAAAGCGCTTTAGCTTTCAAAGTTAACTTTTTGGAACGAATTCAAATTAGTTAAATTGAATACCAGACACCGATAAAAAAACAAAAACAAAATGTACAAAGGTGGCGAACGAGCCTAGCACGTATTGCATGCCACATATGCCTCTTTTTCACACAAAAAATGAAATGGAAACGTAACGCATTGCCGCAAATGTTTTGTCTCCTTTAAGTTTCTTTCGACAAACACAATAATCGTTGCGTAGTAGGTAGAGTTAGAATTTAAAGTTTATAAGTTTAAAATTTGTCATAGTTCTTTTTGATTGCGGAATTCATAATTGAAATATTTATATAAATCTCATAATAGAAATACAGAACTAAAGTAAAAAATATTGAATTTGTATGAAGTCATATGTAATACAGTAGCTTCGCCCTTACATATAGTTATTTATATATTGTTGTATTGAATTGGGTGATGGTTGTTGACAATAGTAACTAATAATGGTTGTTGATCATGGTAGTTGTTGATGATAACTAATAATCGTAGTAGATGATATAATAGCTAACGTTAGTGGTAAATGATAATGGTGGTTATGTTGTACATAGTGAAAAATGGTTGTGGTGATGTTTGTTTGTCGTTAGTTGATCAGTGATTGTAATAATGGTTGGTGGTGATGATTATAAATGATGGCAAATGATGCTGAAATTAAAATTAACTTATATGATTGGTGGTTGTGTGGTGGTTGTGACTAATAATGGTGATTGTAACTAATAATGGTGATTGTAGGTGGTGATAGTTGATAATGGTACACGGAGTGAGGGGGGAGGGGAAATTAGCTATGAAAATGGATGTAGTAGTGATGAATTATATGTCATCTTTGTTAAGGGAGTGCATCGGTCGGTTCAGTTTTATGTATTATCGGTTCGGTTTATCGATTTTCGATTTTCAAATATGCTTATAAACCAATAAAATATTTTTTATCAATTTTCGGTTTATCGATATTTAGTCTTTAACGGTTCGGGTTTTGGTTTAACCGATAAGAAAATACTCATAAAATAGAAATAGTAGCAACTAACATGAAAAGAAACTGAATCATAGTTGCAGTCAAAATCCTACATGATGTGTTTTGATTTACAAGAATCTCCAAGCTTAAACTGAATGTTAGTTCAGGAAATTGAATAGGTTTATTAGTTTGTAGAAATTAAAGAGAAATTAAGAGAAATATATAATAAGTAATATACATATACATACATATATATACATATACATACATATATATATATATATATATATATATATATATATATATATATATATAAGTAGGAGTAAAGTACGTAGTAATTTAGTATATTCTTATTGGGTTATCGGTTTACCCAATAAGAAAAAATAGAAACCGAACCAATAACCCAATAAATTTTTTTATAAAACCATTAAAAAAAACCAATAACAATAAACCAATAGTATTTTTATTGGTTCGGTTTATTGGTTGGTTCGGTTTTTGCACACCCCTAATCTTTGTACTTCAGTCGACTAGAGCAAATTATGTGCGCAAAATTAGCACAATTGCATGTTTAATTTGATTATTTTTTAAGGGTAGAATTAACGGAGATTTAAGACTCTCAATTGAGCAGAGATAATTAATGTGAAATAGGGATATATATATATTACTCGTGTTTATATCAAATCATATAAATTAATCATTGCTAAGTGATTTAATAAGCTTAATTCATGTTGATTGATCGTGATTAAATATATAGAAGTCTATGTACCAACACATCTATTAAGTATTAGCTTAGTATAAACAAGATGAATTTTACCTAAAATATGAGAAATCGGCTTATTAGTTAGCAACATCAAAAAATTTCAAGATGTCATCCACTTTGACACAGTACTCCAACTTAAAAATATCTTTGATAAAAGTCAAGAATCATCTTCAGATAAATTTATATTGGTCTCCTTCTCATAATTAATTTTTTTTTTTTTTTAGTTTCTCATCAAGTGTTCAGTATCCGTATTAATGAAATTCGATCAATTCAGATTCGCACAAGAAGGGCCCATTCGGGAGTGTTCATACCTAAAACTCAAATTCGAAACCTCTAATTAAGGAAGGAGCAAACCAATCCGTTACACCACATCCTTTTGTGGTTCTCATAATAAACTCTACTTGATAAGGGTAGTTTTTTACTTTCTAATCTCATTTCTCAAAATGTTCAAACAACCATATTTTAAAAGTGCCCACATATGAATGCACTTCATAAAGAAATTCTCCATTCTACTTCAAGCTAAGTTAAATTAGTTTATAAAATATATATGGTTTTATCTTTTCATTTTTCATGACTTTTTTACTAGACTTTGTGAAGTAATTAACAACATAGTCAAATAAAAGAAATCCAAAAAATCTCTAAAGTGGTACATGTATGAATCCACTTACCATTTTTTCTATTTATTGTAATTTTATATGTGTTTCCTTAAAGAGAAGCAATTGTATATTTATAAATTAAATCAAAATGAGTCATGCCTTGACGTATTTGACACTACTACTTATTAGATTAGTCGTTTTCTTAATTTAGTGAGTTACAAACTGAAATTATATACTAGAAAATAAGGAATTAGCGACAAACAAAATTTCGTAGCTAAACAGCAAAGATTTCATGCTAATTTCATTTAGCTATGGATTAATTAGCGGCGGATTAATCGAAAATTCAATTAGCTAAGAGAGTTTTTTGCGATGGATTAGCTGGGGATTACCGATACATTCTGTAGCTAATTACATGTTTTCTTGTGTAATGGTATATATGTAATTCCTAGCAGAATTATTGTAAAGATATATTAATATATTTCCTCTTTAAGAAGCTCTAACTGGTTAACTTTAAAATATCATTTTGCTAGATCAACAATACGTAGTAAAAATGCTTTTCCTTTATTAATTTTGTTTTTTGTGCTTTTCAACAAGCAGATGACATTTTTAATTTATATTTATGTGTTTGAAAATGTTATTAGGTTGGGTCTATCCATATAGAGGGTGTACTTAGTCAACCGATTAATTCATTAATTACCTTTTCATCTTCCCAATTAACCCTAAATGTAATGTACAAACACATCATTAAAAGACACAATTTAATTTTCACCATAATATGACGGCTAGGATTTGCAAAGAGAATACGCTTTGCATCTTGCAAAGGATATCTACGATGTGGAAATCAGGGAATTCATTCGTCCAGGCTTGGTGGAGGCCAGAGTGTAGGTTACGGATTCAGTCGAATTCAATAGCTTTGATTTAAACTTTGTATTTGTTTTAAAACATTAAATATATACAAATTAATTTAGAACCCAATAACTTAAAAAGATTAGAATTCAGAACCATAAGCTCATTCAAATCCTCCGCCTCTGCATCTGTCTTGCGATAAGTCTTACCCGCCGATAACTCAAACCACCACCACCACAACACATATATTGTGCAATCTCACAAGTGGGGTCTGAGTAAGATAGTGTGTATGCAGTCTTGTCCGAAGGTAGAAAGGCTCTTTCAGATAGACCTTCTGTAACTCAAACCACAATTACTACAAAATTCTCTTTATTTGTAAAGAGAAACCCATAAATCTCCTAAATTTATAATATGTACAGTTAAATACGTAACATATATATGTGTAGACATCTTTCTAACTATTGGATGTATTATCTTTCTCTCAAAAGCAAAGCAAAAGCATGCAAAGAAGCAACACCTGAAGAAAAAAAATAAAAATAAAAAGTGAAGAGAAAACAGAAAAATAATTTCCTACACATGATTATAAGCATGTTCCTCTAATTTATAATGAAGTGGAACTCTACTTTTTTTTTTTTTTTTTTGGGTTTGGACATACACCTCTTTTGCTTTAATTTTGTACATAGCACCCAAAATGGTCTATGTTCATTTATTGCTAACTTATATATATATATATAGTGTAATAGAGAAAGTAACTCATTCTTCTTCAACAAGAGAAAAAAAAGAAGATAGAAAGTACTTACTCTATTAATTAGAGAAAAAAAAATGGAATGGAGGAAGTGTTATTTGGATGTAATATTGGTGCCATTAGGGTTTATGATATGCATGGGATATCATATTTGGTTATGGTATAAGGTTAGAACTCAACCTCTTAGTACAATTATTGGAACTAATTCTAATGGAAGGCGTTTGTGGGTTTCAGCCATCATGAAGGTAACTAATTAACTTCTTATACTTCTTCATTGATGAGCTAGTAGCATATGGTAGTATCACTATCAGAAAATCGTTAATTTTTAATTGACATTGATCCGTCAGAATTTGGCTTGTTGGTAAGGGATTTTTCATAAAAAAACGTTACTGATGAGCCAAATTTAAACGAATTCTGTTGGAAGTTAACGATTTTATAATATCTAGTGAGATATAATAAAGATAGTATGCGTGAATTTAACTGAGGTTTGCGTTGGTGGAGGAATTGGATTGTGAATTCACTTCACCACGCCTAAGTTCAATCTTCTTCATTTGTCCATTCACTTGATCATGTAGTGGTTGGATGAGTTAGTTGGTCATGGTGCATTCAGTTATGATATACTCAACTTCTTTTTTAGTAAATTTAATCTATCATATGCAAGACTAGTGAATTTCACTCATTTGTATTTTGTTCTATGATTCGAATACTTCTTAGTTTTTTGGTGTATCTCCTAAGAGTCAGTATTTTCCTTTTCGTCCCGGGGAGAGGAGAGGGCAGAGGGGATGTCGGGTAGATGAACCGGTTTACCGGTAGGGTAGGGATAACTTTAGTAAAATGGCCATTTATATTTAGCATTCTTTGGATGAAGAAGGCAATGTTTTCTAAAATGTTTATGTCCTTTTAAAGTAGTTTTAGCTACTTTACAAATAGTTGAAGCTTCAAAACAATGACACGTAATCATCAATGACCTTCTCGAGATGAGATAGAGATAGAGAGGAGAGGGGGGAGGGGGCGGTTAATTAAACGCCACGTACTCCCACTAAACTTCTTGAAGTATACTTTGTACGTCTAAAGATAGTGGCTTGATTGAGTCAAGCCACACCTTGAAAGGCTCAACCTAGCGTCTATCAAGGGAATATAGAGTCAGGTCAGGTGCCTCACCTGACTTTTCCATATGATAGTCATCATTAGTTGAGAGTCGGCCTCTTTCATATACCTCTTAGATCACATTCATCGCGATTTTAGAAAATTTTACCAACATACATTAAAAATAAAAATAAAAAGCAAATCACCTAACTACATGATCTCAATATACATTTCCAAGAATTCCTTCTTTTCCTTTTCTCTTTTAGGAGATGGGGAGTTTGTTAGGGTTGTTACAAAATGATAGAAGCATTTTCATGTGTAGCTAATGTCGTAACGGATGAAGGAAGGAAGAAAAGAGTTAGAAGCAAGTAGTAGTCACTTAAAATGTGCAATTTAGTTGTCTTATAATTAGTAATTTTAAGTTAATAAAAAACGTCTTTAATCAAATTAGTAAGTTTAGCTTTTACATGTTCTTAATTTTAAGTAATAATAATGGACATCCCCCATCCCCCCCCCCCCCCCAATAAAACTGTACTTAGACTACTATTAAATATTGAAAAAGAAAAAAGGTAACTCGGCACGCTAAAGATCTATGTCGGGGTCCAGGAAAGGGTGGGACCAAAAGGGTTTTTGTACGCATTGCATTTCTGCCAGAGGTAGCCGTCAAAACAGTAGCTAATAGAAATGCAAGGTAAGGCTGCGTACAATAGACCCTTGTGGTCCAGCCCTTTTTCGAAAGTTTAAGCTATATTTCCTCCGATTCAATTTACTTGTCATATTTTCTGTACATGTCTCTTAAGAAAATATTAACGAAAAGTTACGTTATTCTTATTCTTTGGTCTCAATTTAACATTAGTTTCTTTTTCACCACATTAATCTCTCCATATTATATATTGAGTAGGGTAAAGGTGGAAATTAAATTGACTAATTATATCTTAATTTTCTTAAATGATCCAATTATTTTTAGACCAGTTATTTTTAGTAAGCATGACAACTAAAATGAATCGGAGGAAGCATACTATAACAGTATAAGAAATTGTTATTGTCGTAACAGTAACCTATCTTATTTTTGGAACAACAAATAGTGATACATTTTAAAGAGATATACGTATAGATATCTTTATAATGACGTGACAACATTAAAAAAAGTTATACCTTAAATGTTCAACCTGTGAAAAAGAACAAATGGGCTATATATACTTCCATTATAGGAATCAAGCTTGTGATATCCAACTCAACTTCACTACATAAGAAATCTTGGTAATATTCTTTACTTTCACTCATTAATCAAAGGGTTTCCATTAATCTTTTTTGGACATTATGCATTCCACTATATATGTTACTAGTTATTTTTACCATTTAATCCTTCTGAAAAAAACATCTTTTTCCCTTAAAGATTTTATTTATTTATTTTTATTGTTCTAGCTAGAAATTGATAATATATATTACATATAGATATTATGCATCATAACAAAATATTGGCCCAAATAATGGACTAAAGGTAGCCTAAATTAGTTAGCACAAAACACTAGAATTATTAGAAATTTGTTTTTCAGAAGTAATTTCTAGTATGTCTGTCAGATACGTTTCATGAGCCAACACGAGAAGAACATCTAGACGTACTATATCATTAAACAAATTTTTCTTGGATTCTTCTTTTAACGCTTACACGATATTAAACCAATACTCCTACGTCGTTAGTGCATATAACTTAAACTCTTATATGTTTTTCCTTTATTTTTCAATTTTGCAGGACAATGAGAAGAAAAACATATTAGCAGTCCAAACACTTAGAAACACAATTATGGGAGCAACCTTAATGGCCACTACATCAATCCTTCTATGTTCTGGTCTTGCAGCTGTAATAAGCAGCACTTATAGTGTCAAAAAACCATTAAATGATGCAATTTATGGGGCACATGGTGAATTCATGGTGGCACTAAAATATGTGACACTTTTACTACTTTTCCTATTCTCATTCCTTTGTCACACATTGTCAATTAGGTTCATTAACCAAGTGAACTTCCTCATCAATTGCCCACAAGACAATTTGGGAATAGTGAGTCCAGAATATGTGTCTGAGTTATTAGAAAAGGGATTTGGTTTGAACACTATTGGCAATAGGTTGTTCTATGTAGCTTTGCCACTATTGCTTTGGATTTTTGGACCTGTTTTAGTGTTCTTGTGTTTTGTTACTATGGTCCCTATGTTTTACAATCTTGATTTTGTGTATACTCAAGCAAAGGGTAAAATGGAGAACCCTTGTGAGAATGAGAGTGGTAGTGAATTTGTATCTGTGTAAGAAAAGTGATACTTCATTGATAGACTATGTATTATATATTATATATAAGAAAAGAATGTTATAATTGATATACTTGTACTTTGTCCAATCTATATTAGTTATTTAAGTTAGTATATTTATGCCCCATTTATTTTTATGAAGATTAAGATGTCTCAATTTGATTGTACATTTGATTATTAAACTGTTGTATTAAGATCGCGATTTGATCAATATATACTAAATAATTTAGATTGTTTGTTTTCTCAAAATTTGAAATTTGAATGTATAAAATGTTAATAAATATAAAATGCTAATTAATCTAATAATACTATATCACGAAATATTGTTAAATATTATATAGTGGCTGATGATGCCGATGACTAACATTGGTGGTTGTGGGTGCCGACTTGCAGAGATGGTTGGTTATAGTGTTGGCTGATGGTGGTGATCGTGGGCATATAATAGCTAATAGTGATGGTGACACAATAATGGTAAACAATGGAGGTTGATGTTGACAGTTGGTGTTGACGACTGATAATTGGAGTGGATGGTAGTGATAATTAATGGTGGTGGTGATGATTAATCGTGTTTGGCGATACATTGTGGTGGCTGATAGACTGATAGTAGTGATTATGAGAAGTGATTTATGATTTTTGTGGTAGTAGTTGTTGATGATGTGATTGTAAATGATAATAGCATAACTAGTGAAGGTGACGATTGATTGTGATGATTGACAGTAATGATGATCGTGAAGGATGGCGAATTTTCTCATCAATTGTCCACCAGACAATTTTGGAATAGTGAGTCCAGACTGTCTCTATGTTCTTAGAAAAGGGATTTAGTTTGAACAGTGTGGGGATTAGGTTGTTCTATGCAGCTTTGCCTCTATTGCTTTGTTTTTTGGGCCTGTTTTAGTGTTCTTGTGTTTTGTTACTATGGTCCCTATGTTTTGTAATCTTGATTTTGTGTTCTCTTAGGCAAAGGATAAACTGGATCCTTGTGACAGTGAAAATGGTACTGATGAATTTGTATCAGTTTAAGAGAAGTGATACTGAAATGATAGACCATGTATTATTAATATAAATGTTGTAATTGATATATACTGAACTTTGTCCAATCTATATTAGTTATTTAAGTTGCTATATTTCGTCCATTTCATTTACGAAGATGAAAATGTTTGAATTTGAATATGTTGTATCAAAATCTAAATACTCATAAATAGTTAGTGTTGTTTGTTTTCTCAATATTCAATGTCTGAATGTGGCTGGTGATGGCGATAACTAATGGTGGTTGCGATGGTTGATAGTAGTGTTGGTTGTAGTGGTTGTTGTAGATACATAGTAGTTAGTGGTGATGGTGACTCACAGTAATTGTCAATAGTGGTGGTTGATGGTAACAGTTGGTCGTGACGACTGATAATTATGGTGGATGATAGTGATAGCTAATGGTGATGGTGATCATGACTAAGAGCGATGCTCAGCATTATATAGATGACTGATTGTGGTGATTGATGGTTGTTAGTGATAGTAATAACTGTAAACGACGACTGGTGATGGTATCCACTAATTATGGTGATTGACGGTAATGAAAATTACCAAAATTGCCCATCGGACAATTTGGGAATACTGAATCCAAAATATGTATCTGAGTTGTTAGAAAAAGGCTTTGGTTTGCCTCTATTACTTTGAATTATTGGGCCTGTCTTAGTCTTCTTGTGTTTTATTACTATAATTCCTATGTTTTATAATCTTGATGGACTATATATTAGTATCATTTATCAATATGAATGTTGCAATTGATATAGTATCACTTGAACTTTGTCCAATCTATATTAGTTATTTAAGTTACTATATTTAATCTTGAATTGCAATTATCAACTCTGTTTTGTATTCACTTTATATGAATATATAATTTCTATTAATCCTGTTAGCATTTTGGAAAATAATACCCCTTATACCTTTTGATAGGAAAGAAAATCATACTTGACCACAAAGTCGATGGTGAGATGAGATATTTATTTTCGGAATATTTAAAAAGCAAAATAGACCGTATAAATTTATTTTACACTATCATGTGTACTCGTCCCCGCACAATATAAAATGTGGGTTTTTCCTTTAACGATGGAATGCATTTCTTGACTTTATCACGAACCAAGGAAGTAAGTATCCAAAAGACACATGCGAGTATAAACGTCCATGACTACATAAGCTAAAAGATTACAACATACCTTCAAGCGACTAGCTCGGTTGTATTTTCATTGGAGTTAGATATAGATGAGAAATTTAAATCATAGTAGCTTGTCGATTAATTTCTAACTAAACATAATATACACGTTCAACGGAATAAGAACTTACCCTCAAGCGACTAGCCATCTTATATTTGCATTGAAATTGTATATAGATGAGAAACCTATATCATATAGCACCTTGTCGATCTTTTAACTAAACATAAGATACAATTTCAATATAATAAGAATTCACTAGTAATAATGTTTACATCAAATCAATAAAAATAAGATATTTATGGCTTTTGTATACAAATTTATCACTTAATTAACATATAACTAGAGAAGAAAAAAGTTACTGGGAAAAAAATGTAATGATTTAATTTGATTAATATGTTGATTAAGTTTGAACCCTCACATGTTATGTCTATGTTGGTAGAACAAGGATGGTGTATACCCAAAAAAATCATGTGCAATGCCATCAATTTTTGTACCTCATGCCCCTTTTCCCTTTTGCCAAAGTTGAAAACAGTGTTCAGATTAATTTGCGAGCAAATATTCAATAATTTTATTTATTATTTTTGTCAGTATAAGTATTGAGTCGTTATATGGTCATTAAAATTTAAACTATATTAAAAGAGTTTGAAAAATGTCTTTGAATATTAGTTAATTGTGGACAATTCAATCGACGTTCATCATAGGCTCAACGAGCTGTTCTTTTAGATTTTTCGAAAGCAATGTCAAGATATTTTTTGTATTGATGACTCTTGATACCAAGAAGGAGACTAACTAGATAAGACATATTGTTTATAAGTCGATTCTTTATCTTTGAGAGATATTCTTGTATCAATTATATGAAGAAGAACTCGACTATACTCGCCTTCAAACATTAATTCCTAATTTCTTTTTTAGTTTTTCATTCATTGTTTGGTATCCATTTTGAGGCCTGACTAATTCAAACTCGTGTTGAGAAATCTCACTTTAAAGGTAAAACGCTTTGCGTCAAAGACGACTTCACACCCGAAACTCGAACCTAGACCTCTGATTAAGAATAAAGAAGTAATTACCACTCTATTACGACTTTTACCGGTGATTCCTCCAATAGTCTATATTCAATGAACTTAATACATTTAACCCTAGTCTAATCTAAGTACATTTATGGAGAAGATTTTTTTAAAATATATTGGCCAACTTTTTTTCAGCTTTAATTATTTTTTCTCCCCCATAAAATTTAACACCCCAATATTAGTTATTACCGCATTAAATTATGGTCCAAAAACGCAGAAAACGAGTTAATTTCATAATTGTCCAGGTTCAATGAATCTAAGCTTTTCCTTTTATTTCTTTTTTCCTTTTTAATTTTAATTTATGGAATTGAATTGAGTTGAAAAAATAAATATTAAGCTTAGTACATAGTCGGCCATTTAAACTTATAAGAGTATCTCATTTAAACACTCAAACAATCATATGCTAATTGAACAACCCAACTTCTAAATCCTAATAAAGTGTTCCGATTAGACACTTTTGACTGAAATTTCGAAAATATTTTGTGTGAATCTTCATTCATTCGTTAGATAGTTAAGTTAATCACATAAATATGTACGTCATCTTCTTTAACTATACACATCAACCTCAAGTAGAAAATATTTGCGATTTATTGCAGCGAATGCGTATAATTAAAAAAAGGGGGGCAGTCCGGTGCACTAAGCTCCCGCTATGCGTAGGGTCCGGGGAAGGGCCCGACCATAAGGATCTATTGTATGCAGCCTCACCTTACATTTTTGCAAGGGGCTGTTTCCAAGGCTTGAACCCGTGACCTCCTGGTCACATGGCAGCAACTTTACCAGTTACTCCAAGGCTCCCCTTCAATGCGTATAATTAAAGAAGATGATATATTTTATATGGTTAACTTAATTATCTAACAACGAATGAAAATACACACAAAAATTTCTGAAATTTAAATCAAAAGTATCTAATTAGAACACTTTATTAAAAATAGAGGTGTTCGATTGATATATGATCTAATTTGCGTGTTTAAATTGAATATTCTGATAAATTTAAAAGAATGGCTATGTTTTAAACCTAAATATTATACTGTTCTTTCATATCATGTAAGCATCAACATACATACATATATATGTACAAATTTGTTGACTCACTCAAATGTCAAAGATTGGAAATTAGAATAAAATAATACTAACAAGTATTTCCTCCGTTCGCTTTTATTTGTCACTTTTTGACATGATACACCCATTAAGAAAATACTAATTGGTTTGTGAGTTTATAATATTGTCCCTATTAATTGACGTTTAGTAGTATGATTTGGAGAATAAGTAATTAATGATAAGAGTAAAACATGAGTTTTCTTTCTTTCTTGATTTGTCAAAAATGACAAGTAAAAATGAAAATCAAATTAAAAAAATAATGACAAGTAAATTCGAACGAAGGGAGTAGTACTTATGAAATATTAAAATATTATTTCCACGTGCAAGGCATGACTTTGATCTTTGATGAAATTAGGTGCAGTTGGTATCTTTGGCATGACTTTTAATTTAGTGGAATTAGGTGAAATCTTAATTATACAACAAGTTTCTTACCGCCATTCTTGAAGGAAATGAAACTAGAATTAAATTGTTGCATTAGTTATAATATTTATCGAAAAATCTTAATAGTTCAGTTGATGACTATTTAAAATTTTACTTTGTTGATGAAGTTCACCATCCATGTAAAAGTAATTGTGGAACTAGAATTAAACAATTCAAAATATAAAGAAGTATATCAAATATATTGTAATTACATCTCCTAATATGAAGACATCAAAAATTTGCGAGACTCTACAAGACGAGCTTAATCTTATTAGGATTTTTTGAAGGCTACTCTATCGTAAATCCTAACTTGAAGAGGTATCTCGAATATACCATAAAATCATGCCGTAAATCCTAACTTGAAGAGGTATCTCGAATATACCATAAAATCATGGATCAAAATTCTTTGTTCTTGATAATTAAATACTTCAAGAAAATCCACAAAACTATCCTTTATCAAATTCAAACTATCTACGTTCGAGAAATACTCTACTAACGGAGAAAATTCACATCAAATCCAAATCTTCCTAAGTTCGAGAAATGCGCTACTAACAACCCTCGAATTATGAAGAAAATCTAGAGAGAAGAATCAAGGGAGGAACAAAATTATATCCACATATTTATTAATAAAATATTCTTCTTTTTTAGATTTTGTTTATGGTTATTTATTTTCCATGATTAACATTTGTTGCAAATAACTTTAATATATTCATATTTTTTACATTTTGACCCATTTAATAAAAATTCTAGTTTCGCAACTATTTAAACGCGTGCAATGTTTTTTTTTTCTTTTTCTCATATCACCGTCACCTAGACTTATCTAATTCTAATTATTAAAAAATCCATAAAGAACATGTCAAAAGTCAACAAGAATTTTCCCCATTTAAAAAAATACATTGGAGACATACTTTCATGACACATGCTCATAGATTGCACATGTATATACATTTACCAACATGGGTTGATGTGAATGGTTAACGACTCATCCATTTTTAATAAGAAATTTTGAGTTCGAGTCTCTAAAAATAGGAAAACTTATGTTGGGATTGTTGTTTTGGTCCGAATTCAAATTTAGTCGAGTTCAAGCCTCTAAAAATAGAAAAACTTCTATTGGGAGAGCTGTCTGGATCTGAATCTGGGCTTAAATACAAATACTAGACACCAATAAGAAATCAAATCTGAATTCAGTCGGACATTAATATAAATATCAAATTTGATCGAGGCTCAATGGGAGTATAGTCTTACGTTGAGACTTGAGAGCGCTATCTGGATCTGAATTTGGATTTAGTCCAATCCTCAATATGCATACCAAATTTGGTTCAGGGCTCAAATGCAAATACTAGACACCGATTAAAAACTAAATTCGAATTTAGTTGAACACAATATGAATATCAAATTTAATCGGGGGTTCAATATGAGTATTGTGACATCGAGTGAGAAACCAAAAATATATATATATATACACATATACATGCTAATTTCTCTATTGCCTCTCTATAAATAGTTTATTCTCTTCTTCATAAACCACACACAAAGAGAGATACATAGAGAAACAACAACAATAAGAAAAAAAAATAAAAATACCCACATTGCTCTCTCTTTGTCTCTCTTTACTTCCTTACAATTTTACCTATTTCGAAACCCTCATTAAATTTCATTATTCTCTTAAGAAATTGTGATCAAGAAGGGTCAATTTTTTCAAAGGCATTGCCTTTTTATTGATTTATACATAACAAGATTTTATTGGTAAGTATTTATTTGATTTCCATTTTTCCCTTTTTTGTTATTTTAGAGCTTTTTCTTTCCTGGGTGTTCATTATTTTTTAGCAATTTTATGGATCACTTTTAAGTTTGCATCAATTTTTTCATGGAGGTGCATTATCATATTGTACATTGAGTTGCAATAGTTGTACTGTTGTCTTGTTGTTAACCTTCTTATTGCTAACATAAACTGATTTGACCTTTTCTTTGGTGTTTTGAAATGTGGCAACAAGAAGAACACTTAGGAGTTGTTTGGTACGGGGGATAATGGATAATAATCCTAGGATAAAATGTAGGATTATTTTAATCCTTTGTTTGGTTCACGGGATTATTTATTCCACTATTTCTACTATAGTGATGAGATAAGTTATCTCATGTATATGGTGGGATAACTAATCAATGGGATATACAAAGTTATCCCGTGGATTGAGATATACTAATCCCATCATTTTAGCATAAATGGTGGATAAATAATTCTGCGACTAATTAATATTATCTCTAACCAAATGCACCCATGATTATTATTCCTTATCCCCGTACAAAACGACCCTTTAGCTTTTTATGGTGTATTTGTTCTAATATCTAATTTTTCACCAACAATAACAACAGCATACCCGGTGTAATCTCACAAGTGGGGGTCTGGAGATGGTAGAGTGTATGCAGACGTTACCCCCTACCTTGAGAGGTAGAGAGGTTGTTTTTATAGACCATCGACTTCAAGGAGAAGCATATCAAAACAGATCGGAAAAGAAATCCGACCATAACAAATTATAAAGAAAGCATGACAATGAACATTAACTACAACTAAATCGTAAGATAATCGAAGTAGAAGAAACAACAAATACTAACAGAAATCGAAGAACAAGAAATTACAAGAGTAGCAATACTACTATGAGTATGAGATGAGAAGCTAGACAATGCACAACTATCTACTAACCTTCTATTCTAATTTGCGTCCAATCTCTAATTTTTCTCCCATTTTCAGAAATTAATGTGTTTTTTTCTTGCCTGATTGGAAAAAGTATTTTTTTTTAATTGATTTTATGGTTAATAGTGCAGATATAAACTAGAGGAAGATTCAGAAACATGGTGTTTTGGATTTTTGGCTACGGCTCATTGGTATGGAACCCTGGATTTGAATATGATGAGAAATTGATTGGTTACATTAAGGATTATAGGCGTGTGTTTGATCTCGGTATGTTCTTATTGCTACTTCAAAATTGTTGTTTTTTGTTTGTATGAAATGTAAAATACTAAATTTTTTTGTGATTGTTGTTGAATGTTGAATACATCAATCATCAGCTTGCATTGATCATAGAGGTACACCTGAAAAACCTGCAAGAACCTGCACTTTGGATGAAAGCAAAGGAGCCATTTGTGTAAGTGGATATTACACCGTCTGTTTCAATTTGTTTGTCTTGTTTTGACTTGATACATGGTTTAAGAAAGTAGAGAAGACTTTTGAATCTTGTATTCTTAAACTAAAGATATGTAGAATGTACTGAAATGACCTTTAGGATTGTGGCCCTAAACATGTCATGTGGAAAGTTAGAATTAAAAAGTCGCCAAAAAAAGAAAGACATTCTTTTTGAAACAAACTGAAAAGGAAAGTAAGATAAACAAATTGAAACAGAGGGAGTAGCATCTATTAGACTATTACCTTCTTTAGGGTGTGTTTGGTATGAGGGAAAATGTTTTCTTGAAAAACAAGTGGGTTTCTTACTTGTTTTCTTGTGTTTGGTAAGTAAGTGAAAGAAATATTATCCCAAAAGCATTTATATGTAATTATGCATAACAACTGTAGGGGTATGAGAGGGTGGGGAGTAGGGCTCAAGGTGGAAGGGGTTGGGAGTTGGAGTCGTTGGTTGGTGAAGAGGAGACAATAAACTTAGAGTGTCACTTATGCAACTTGTTTTCCCTACATCCATTAAGGAAGTCATTTCCTTATGCTTAAGGTGTTTGTTTTCCTTGAAAAAATGTTTCCAAAAAATCTGTCCGACCAAACATGGGAGAGTTGAAAAATATTTTCCTCCATAGCAAACACACCTTTATTGTCAACTCTTTCTCCATATGCATCCTAACATGTTGAAACTGATTTTCACAATAACAAGAATAAAAATTTAGCTTGTTTTAGGTAATGAGGAAATTAGTTCTAGCAGTTATTTGCAGGTGACTGTAGTTATCTTTTAGTTGACCTGATTTTGTGAACTCTATCCATATATAGAAGTGAAATTCTTAAAGTAAATGTTTTTATTGATTCATAGCTGTTCCTCGACGCAATTTAACTTATCTGTGCATTTTCTTTTAGTGGGGTGCTGCTTATTGTGTGAGAGGAGGACCTGAAAAAGAGAAGGCAGCAATGGAGGTAATTGGCTATGTTTTCACAGTAAATGTTTGTGGTTAGACTATGTTGCCTTTGGGGACTTAGCATTACAATTTCGTTACAGACCAACTGATCAACATCGCGTTTACTCATCAGAATCTGATGTATTTTTGTGGAATTGATCCTGAAAATTTCTTCTTTCTTTTTTTGCGGTACAGTATTTAGAAAGAAGAGAGTGTGAGTATGATAGCAAGACCTTGGTGGACTTTTTCACTGTAAGTCGATAACCTTTCGAAGTTTACTAAAGCTCTAGAAAGCTGTTTGTTATAACTTGCAATGTGGAATTTGATAAATCAGCTACAAAAGGGAAAAGACATACATTGTGTACGTAACATAGAATTGCCCACTTGGCTTACTGGAAAAAGTTTCCTTCTTTCTATTTCAGGATGAAGACTCCTTACATCCTGCCTTAACTGGAGTGATAGTGTAAGCTCTTTGGCTGCTATTCTAGTACTGTTCCGTTGTTTCTTGTACTTCCATTATTTCTTTTTCTGAACTGCTTTGGACTGTTTTTCTTGAGTCGAGGGTCTATCGGAAACGACCTCTCTACCTCTGAGGTAGAGGTAAGGTCTGCGTACACTCTACCATCCCCAGACCCCACTTTGTGGAACTACACTGGGTATGTTGTTGTTGTTGTTGTTGCATAATCCAGTAAAGCACCGAAAAAATTTGCAAATCAAAGAACACAAAAATGGTAAAGATTTAGTTAAATGATCATTGAATTGATTCAAATATTTATTTCAGGTTTACATCCACTCCTGACAAAGTAAATAACAAGTATTATCTTGGTCCTGCTCCACTGGAAGAGATGGCTAGGTGAGGATCATGGTTCTGTTACCTTATCTTTGCTCCGAGATACAACATTTTCAATATATCTTAGTTTTCCATATCCATTTTCAGGCAAATTGCTACTGCATCTGGTCCCTGTGGAAATAACAGGGAATACATATTCAAAATGGAGGAGGCTTTACATGACATTAGTCACGAAGACGACTACATCATTGAGCTAGCAAATGAAGTGCGCAAAGTTCTTGGAATAGCGGAATCTGTTCCAAAGGAGAAGAAGTTACTTAGTCCTTCCCAAATCCCACTCAAATCCCACATTTCAGCTGTGAAACTCCACCCCTTGCCAGAAGCTATAGCTGCCATTGCTGCAGACTCCTGACACCGGAAATGATCTAGACATCTTTAGGAAAATGAAATTTTTTCTCTCTTTTGACTTGACTAATCTAGTTATCTGATAGAATTATTTCTTCCACAAGTGTTACATATCTAGTGATCTGTTTCTTACAAGTATCCCTAGTGTGCCTTTTCTTTTTTCCACTAAACTTCGACTAGGAAGCTGGAATGTGGGGTAGGAAAATGAGTTGAGTTGACATACTAACCAGCCAGAGGACTTTGTGGCCAGTTTGAACATGGATTCTTGAGTTGTTATGTGCACGATTTAATGAATTTTGAGTAGTAGTTTACATGTTGCAATTTGAAGGTTGACAAAATCCTTTACTTTTTCATGTTATTTTTTTGGTTTAATACGTCGATCACTGTTAAACTTGCCATTAAATTTCATTTAGACAGTTGATTTAAGGTTTGTAGGTTTTATGACTTATTGACTTCATGAGGTTTTATGACTTATTGACTTCATAAGGGTGGCCTTCTTGTAGTATAATCAAGGAGCAGGGGGGAGCTAGCATATACTCAAGGGGTTTGAACCCCCTTGACGAAAAATTACACTATTTATACGTGGTTAAAATTATTTTTTATGTATATATAGTAGATGTTGAGAACCCCCTTCTGCTAAGTCTTGTGTGCACTTTTGAACCCCCTTAATGAATATCTTCGCTCCGTCACTGTCGAGGAGGGCCAAAATGCTAATCATAATAGTGTGTAGAAGAGTAATTTTAGCTATCACTTGGTCATCCCTAAGGAGTAAGAAACAAAAGCTTTGCAGAGATTTGCAAAAATTACCATATTATAAATGGCAATAGAAGATACAAAATAACTTGCCATGTAAGACAGATCAAATGAAAATTACTACTAGTATATTCCTTTTTAACTTCTAACAAGATTAAAAAGATAGTTTGGTTCTACAAAAGAGTCTTTTGTATATTGGTTTGACAAATGTTTCAAATGAACAAGTATCTTGTCAAACTTGGTCTCCAAAGACTCAAAGAGGATATAAATACACAAAAGCTTACTCCATTCATTAGAAATAGTGAATGGCATAATGAATTAGATCATTGTGGTGGCTAAAATATGTCTGGACCAAGCTTGCCAACATTCCAACGTCAGACCCCGAACAGGCTAACCTTAACTAGCAGGCGTGACATGATGCACAAGTGTACCAACGTGGCATGACACACCATCACGATAGAGGTACCATAATCTGGTTGCATGCACAAGTGTACCAACGTGGTATGACACACCATCACGATAGAGGTATCATAATCTGGTTTTGCAACTCACATGGTAAACCAAATCGACCATCAACTACTTCAATGTGTCATGAACTCAACAGACTCCTAAGATCAAAGAATGAGGTCCCTTTCACTCTTCTCACCTCCTCTTCGCGATGGTTAGGCACATCTGATAACTATGGGGGCCAAAGTCATCCTCAAAAAGGTATACCAAACCCGAGTTTAGTTGCTCTGATGGTGGTTAAGTGAAATTTGGAAGTCATTTCATTCCTGCTTCCAGTTCCAAGAAATAGAAATCCTGAAAAATCAGTCAATGAATTATCTCCATTTTATGGATGTTACTTATAGTTTGATCAGGAAAACTATCAAAATGAATATACTAATGCAATAATCCCAACCAGTGTTAGGAGACTTTGACAGGCTTGAAGCCAATGACATCCAACTCCATGATCAGGTAACCTAAGGACAGCCCGGTGCACAAAGCATACAGCGTTAGCAGGGTCCAGGGAAGGGCCGCACCCTAAGGGGTGTGATGTAGATAGCCTATACTAATGCAAGAATTAGTGGCTGCTTTTACGGCTCGAACCTGTGACCTATAATGATCAAGTAACCTATGGACATAATTTAAGAAATTGAGTTGGTGAAACTTAGTTTCATCCTTGCTACTGTTTGCATTAAGTTGACCTGAAGTTATTTCGAATTTTCGATACTATGAGTGTGTTTGGTATGAAGGAAATGTTTTCTTGGAAAACAAGTTGACTTCTTCCTTATTTTCTAGTGTTTGGTAAGTAAGCAAAATAAAAATGTTATCTCAAGAGCATTTATACGTAATCTAGCAAAAACTATAGAGGTGGAAGAGGGTGGAGTGTGGGGCCTTGGTGGTGATGGGGTGGGATGGCCAAGGGTAGGTGTTGGGGGCATTGGGTACGAGGGAGGATACAATAAACATAGAATGTCACTTATACAACTTGTTTTCCCTACTTCCATTAAGAAAGTTATTTTCCTCATTTTTAAGGAACTTGTTTTCCTAGAGAAAATGTTTTCCAAAAAAATGGTCCGACCAAACCTGGGGAAATAAGAAAACATTTTCCGAAAAATGTTTTCCTTCATACAAACACACCCTATGTTTCTGAGTGACATTTCTCTCTTATCAACAAAAGGACTTCTCACATGCCTCAGTTAAGAACATGGTGATTTGCAAGGGTACGATACGCTAATGCATTTGAATTGTTTGCTAAGTAGTTCACTTGAAATGTTGAAGCACAACGGGGAATAAATCTCGTTTTTAATTAAGTAATTAAACCATTACTCAAGGCCAATACAGAACATATGCTAAAACCTGATCTTATTAAACTTAAATTACAAGGCATCAAGATGGAAATAGAATAGAAGTTCAAATATTTAGGCAGAAGCACAACCCGTACCTGTATTGGTTTATCATGGTTAAGACATCAATGTCTAGTGATGGTATTTCTGTCCTTTCAGAATGGTCCACCCTCTGTCAAAATATTCAAACAATGTAACGATAAGTTTCTGGAAATTCAAGTATGGACATGATAGATAAACAATCAAATTTGAGTTAAAAAGATTAACACCAAGACACTTCCTACATAAATAGACTAAAGGAACCTATAAAGAAGGGAAGGAAGGAATTAGGTGGCTAGTCATTTTAGTACACTGTCCATCAAAATTTTAGAATATGTCATTGAATCTCGTTTCCGTGAAGCTTTTGCTTGATCAAAACAATCGTATCTCAGACAGTGTCTAATGCAGAGGGACAGAGAATAGATGTTTGCTTTTTAGTTCAAAAGGCTAATGAGTACAGAGCGCCCAGGATGCATAGATACTTCAAGCTGTGTAACTATGTTCTCAACATTGAAAAACTTACAGACAGGGGGGGGGGGGGGGTAGGGGGCACCAATACTTCAAAAGAATAATAGTTTGTTCCAGTCTCTCACCTGTAAAGTTGCTCTATAAGTACAACTAAGGCAATCTCATGATTCAAGACTAAGGATGACAATTTGACTGATATGTTAGCTCTCTCTCGCAATTGTTTTCCATGTCCATAAGGTCCACCTATGCAAAAGAGTAAGCTTGATGCTCCCTGCAACACGGAGGAGAAGAATCATCAAAAAATTCTAGTGTCTATTTTTTTCACATGGATCCGACTTTAAAATCTGCAAGGTCATTTCAGGAAAGAACTTTCGTTTCTCAAGGGAGGTTTACTGCATAACCAGCATAGATTATACCAGGAACAAAATACTCTGCCATGATGATGCATCACTCACCTTGTTTCCAGCATCCCCAATTAAAGAAGCCATCTGCTCAGATCCCACATCATGACCGTGTTCATCCAACATTACAACCTGGTTTCAAACAGATTAGGACGGTGAGAGAATTCCGAAAGAAAATATAAGGGGAGAAGGTAACCACTTCCAGATTGAGGGTCTTCTAAATGCTTACCCATTCATCAGACCTGATGAGGCCCATAACAGCAATGTCCTCATGTTCAATTTGAGCCACTACATCACTGTTTCAATTGAAAATAACAAGCTTAAAAAGAATAATCAAAAGGCTGAAGGCTAAGAATCGAATAGAAGTGAAATTTTAAATGTAGATAGATGATGATTAATGAAGCCTCTCAACCTACAAAAAGTAAATTGACTATATATCAAAAGAATTCACCACACACCAATAATAGGAAATAGAAATTCAACTGATTCCATAAGTGAGCCAATAAATAAAATGGAACTCAGTCATATAGCAAGGTACAACACAGTAATGTGCTAATTGAGACGGACAAAATACGTTACAAGAATAAGATTAGTGTCATGAATATGTGCTAGTTTAGATCATAACATACTGGCATACAAATGAGCCAAGCATTAAAGATTGACTTTCAGTTCTGTTTCGTTCATCAGTAGGTAGCTTTCCAGCCTCATGATTTTCCTACTTTCAAGTTCTGGCACATCATCCCTATTTATATTATTAACAATCTTGTAGTCTCAAAATTTTGCACTGACACACAGATAAAACAACCACGAGACCAAAAGCAGCTGGGGTTTGATGACAAACACTATCACTTTCGTTACGGTGTGAAAGAAAATTCCACCTTTAAGAAGTACAAGAGAGTAAAAGAAAACTAAATGCATGAAATTAGACAGTTAGGGCAGCACAGTTTCATTAATTTAAGGCAAATTTCAGGAGGGTCAACTTACCCCATTGTATTTTCACAAACACAGTTCTAAGAGACCTTTTGCAGGATAAATGCCAGAATTCTATTATCCATTATCAAGAACAATTCACAAAGTAGATCATTTTCACTTAATGTCTAAAAAGCAAAGTTGCCCGAAACTCGTCTTGTACAATGCAATTTGAAACCTATAAATGCCTCAAGGTGACCGTGGGGCTAAATTCTCACTATCTTAGGAGCTAATGCCTTGTTATGCATTGGAGTGCTCGCGCCATGCACACTCCGATTCCAGTAGGGACATTGGAATATCTGTAAATAATTCTATCAAATGATACGAAATTATCGAACCACCTAATGTTTCAATTTCTTTTTGGAGGGTGCAATCATCTCAAGTTCTTAATGATAAGTGAAATGAACCATTACATCTAGATTTTTTATTTCGACGGATAAATTCATCTGGCTTGAGTTTCAAAGGCAGCCTTCGAAACTTGGAAACCATGGGCCCGTCCCCTCTATCCTTACAACAACAACAACACACCCAGTATATTCCCACAAGTGAGGACCGGAGAGGGTGAGGTGTACGCACACCTTACCCAACTCTTGTGGGGTAGAGGGCTTGTAGTTTTTGATAGACCCTCGAATCGAGAAAAACCGTCTCCTCTACCCTTACCACTTAAATACCACTACCAACAAACCCAGTATAATTCCACAAATTAGGGTCTGGGGAGGGTAGAGTGTGCGCAGACATTACCCCTACCTTAGAGGTAGAGAGACTGTTTTCAATAGACCCTCCACTTAAGGGAAAAAATAGTCCAAAGCAGCCAAGAAAAAGAAGTAATAGAAGTACAAGAAATAGCAGATAGTAACAAGACACAACTACAACAGAATAATATGATAGTCAAAGTACAAGATAACAAATAGTAACACAAATCGAAGGATCAAAAACTACAGGAGCAATGCTACAACTACTAGTATGGACGGATAACAAAACAACGCACTGCTACCAACTAACCTTTTACAACTACTCCTATCTAAGGTCATGTCCTTGCGTCATGTATTGTCTAATCACCTCTCCCCAATACTTAAATACCAAACTTAGCTCAGTTGGGGTAGGACTCTGAACCTTTGACCTAAGTCACATCTAGTGTTCACACATAGACCAAAAATCTCAAATTTTCACCACTATTGCTATTGAAAATTTGCAATATACCAACATTGCATAAGAAATAATGTCAGCATAACTAATATCAACATTAATAATACACCCTATTCAACACTATTCTTATACACCTACCAAACACCCCCTTAGTTCACTTGGGATAGGACTCGAACCTTTGAGCTAAGTCACATCTAAATCTCAAATTTTCACCAATATTACTATTGAAAATTTGCAATAAACCAACTTCGCAACAAAAAAAAAGTCAGAAATTCTAACATACCGTGCATTTTCGGGATTAGACTTGATGCGAACATCATCAACAATACAATAATGCCTGAGTTTTTTCATGTACTCATCAACTATTAACTGCACCCCGTGGGACCTCTTCTTTCCCACAGTTAATATGCGTATAGGTATTGCTCTCTGTATCAAAACCAAAAAAAGATGCAACCTTTTGTGTGTATAGATAAATTCAAGAATCTAAAAGGGCAACCTGGTGCACTAAAGCTCCCGCTATGTGCAGGGTCCGGGATGGGCCGAACCACAAAGGTCTATTGTACACAGCCTTATCTTACATTTCTATTAGAGACTATTTCCACGGCTTGAACTCATGACCTCTTGGTCACATGGCAGCAAAATCAAGAATCTCTTTAGCTTAATTTGTGTGTATAGATAAATTCAAGAATCTAAAAGGGCATCCGGGTGCACTAAAGCTCGCGCTATGTGCAGGGTCCGGGGAAGTGTCGGACCACAATGGTCTATTGTACACAGCCTTACTTTGCATTTTTGCTAGAGGCTATTTCCACGGCTTGAGCCAATGACCTCCTGGTCACGTGGCAGCAAATTCAAGAATCTCTTTAGCTTACTTTCAGAAAAAAAGAGAGAAAGTAAGGAACTTTACCACTGATTGGCTAGCAAATTTGGACTGATGCTGCAATCCTGGAGAAACTCTAAAGGATTAAAACCCAAAATACACACACACAAAAAAGAAACAATTAAAAAGATGAAGAATTAAGAATATGTATAATGGTGTATAATTTATGTATATCAATTAGAAAAAATAAACATTAAATGCAACTGGCAATTTGTGTAAAAATCCCAAAAGAAATTAAATTTGGTATTTTCAAATAGGGGAGATTGAGGAACCTGAAGGAAGTGAAAGCTTGGAGTTGAGACAAGCTAGAGGGGACACTGCCATTTAGCTGAATACTGCAAACTCTGAATTTATCTTATCTAAACTATGGCTGGTTTTCTGAAGAATTAGACTTTGCAGGCAGAAAATTTTGCAGCTCAACTTTTGAGTTTTCTTTGAAAAAACAATAAAGGGGAAAAAAGTTTGTTTTGAGTTGATTTTCTAAGGTGTGTTTAGGACAGTGGTGAATAGGGTGTATTAATAATGTTGATATTAATAATATGTTATTTGTTGTGATGAGATTATTTTTTATGTATTGTTTGATTTAGTATATTAAAAATAATATGCATTGATGATTGATGAATTGACGTGGCATTATTAGGGGAAATGTGGTGCATTTTATTCGGAAATGACATAATATTGATTGGCGAGACACACACAGAAGCTAACGAGAGACTGAAAACTTAGAGATAGACCTTAGAATCTAAGGGGTCGTTTGGTACGTAGACTATATAATCCCGGGATTATAATCCCAGGATTATAATCCGAGACTATTTTATACCATATAGGAGGTGGTATAAAATAGTCTCATGATTCATGGGTTATGCCAAGACTAAATATGGTATTAACTTTATACCATGTTTGGTTAATGGTATAAATTAGTCCCGAGATAAATTTATACCATCAACCAAACATGGTATAAATTTTATCCATGGGATAACTTAAACCTATCCCACCTTATACCTCCTACCAAACGAGCCCTAAAGATTTTACGTTAAGCAAGGCTAAGACCGAGTACCTATAGTGAAAGTTCATTGACATAGCAAGGCTTCGCTTTTCTTTTTCTTTCTTTTTAGTCGAGGGTTTGTCAGAAACGTTCTGTCTACCTTACAAAGATAGGATAAGGTATGCGTATATCTTACATCTTCTAGATGTGATTTATAAAATTATATTGGAGATATTGATATTGTTGGAGTAGTATTCTTTTTCTCTATTTTAGACCTCGATTTAGACATATTAAACTACCATATAACACTTATGAAAATTAATCAAACTTCACCTTATTTACCATCCCATCCCCTTTACTCACCCCCACTAATAAATACACATTCAAATTTTTTCTTCAACACTTTACAGTAATTTTAAGGAGAAATAAAATTACAAATTGACAGTACGGGATTGTTTGGTACGTGAATTAAATTGTCCCTAAACTAATTTATTTTATTTGGGAAATAGGATAAAATAACTAGTATCATATTTGGTAGATGTTACTAGATATTGTCTATCAAACACGATATAAAACTATATCGGATATAGTGTTATAGACCAAATGGGAGAGCTCAACCTAAAAGACCAATCTGATAGGTGGGAGAACTCATTTATCCTATAAATCCATTAGTCTTTCTCTATTTATCCAATGTGGGATAATTGACACATAACAATCGCCCCCGCTTGAGAACCAACGACCTCGTTGGTCACTCTTGGCACCCTCTCTTGCTACACAAGCCATCACTCCGAGTCGCGGTTCCACGTGTCGATCCCCGCTTGAGAATCAACGATCTCATTGGTCACGACTGACACTCCTCTTGAATTCAGGCCACCACTCTTGACACACAGACCACCACTCCAAATCGTGACCCCACACGTAGATCGTCCGCTTTCAACTAAAGCACCAATAATATAGACCAAACAGGAGAGCCTAACTCAAAAGACTAGTCTGATAGATGAGAAAATTTATTCAACCTATAAATTCATTAGCATTTCTTTATTTATCCAATATAAAATAATTAACACATAATATCCCACCTTATACCACATCCCAAACGAACACGACCCCTACAAGTACAATGACCAAAATTGATTACTTCCCAGGTAAGTTTTTGCAACATAAAGGTGGAAAAAGCAAAAAATAACAGTTAGGAGTCAATCCCCCAACCGCAAATTCCGGCACATTTCCTTTTCTTTGAAATGCCGATGAAAATGGCCACTGGTCATCATCAACAAACAAAAACTAAATATATATTAATAATAATAATAAAAAAAAATCCCCTTTTTCTCCCTTTCCTTTTACACCAAATTCCAAATTACACTCAACACTTTCTACACTCCACACAGTATTCTTTCCCTTTCCCTTGATCCAACAACAACAACAAAAAAGAAAAAATCATTTCGGAATTTTATATACTCATGAAAATTATGTAATTACAAGAATTACTATACACTCAAATATAAAGTAAGTGATTTGATTTGCTATTTTGGAAAGTGGGTATTGTTCGTTTGGGTTTTTCTTTATCTAGGTGTTTTTTATTTTTCAATTTCATGCTTTAATTATAGAGATTTCGGTAATTTTTCATGCAGAAGATTTGTTTTTGAGCTAATTGAGTAGTGGGTATTGTGCTTTTGGTTTTTTTCTTTATCTGTTTTTTTTTTTTTTAATTTTTTTTTTTAATTTTGTGCTTTGATTGCTTTAATTATAGAGATTTCGATATTTTTTGGTGCAAAAGATTTGTTTTTGAGTTAATTAAAAGCTGTATCTGAAGTGGGTATTGTGCTTTAGAGTTTTTCTTTATCTGGGTGTTTTTCATTTTCCAATTTCATGCTTTAATTATAGGATCCAGAGAAAAATTTCATGCAAAAGATTTATCTTTGAGTTAATTGAAAGCTGCCTCTCTAGCTTCCCGAGGCAGGGATAAGATCTGTGTACAGTCTACCCTCTCGATGTGTTGTTGCTGTTGTAGTTTAATTATAGAGATTTTGCTAACATTTTGTGCAAAAGATTTGTTCTTGAGTTAATTGAGAGCTATATTTGAGATCAAATTGAGTAATCTCAAGATTGATTTGGTTAGCAGATTTGGAGTGCATGTGATTACTGCTGTTATATCAATCTGAGGTGTTTTTCTAATTTCTTGATTCAATTGCAGATTTTTTATGTAAATTAAGGAGTGGCAATGAAGTAAGTGCAAGGCTGTCTTTGAGATTCAAAGATTTTGTGCTGCTGAAGGATTCTTTTCCTTTTTTGTTTGTGGGACAAATGGAGATTATGGATTCAAGTCCTTATTTGAGGTTCGTTTTCGTTCAATTAAAGTGAATAATTTTAGTTACTTGCATTCAAGTAAATTTCTTATGGAGGTCATGCATCCTTCTGTACTAGTAGTTGTTGTATTTCTCTTGTAGTTTCTTGTCCTTTGATTTCTACTACTGTCTCTTGTACTTGATTATCGTACTATTTTGTTGTAGTTATTGTTCTTTTTTTTTTCTTCAGAATGTTTTGTCATAGTTTCTATAGTATTTTGCCATGATTTCTTTACTTCCGTTATTTCTTTTTCGATCTGCTTTGATATGGTTTTCCTTGAGCCGAGGGTCTATCATAAACAACCTCTCTATCTCCCAAGATATCCACCTCCCCAAACCCCATTTGTGGGATTCTATGTTACTCGGACTCTCCCAAATGTTGCCACACCTGTGTCGGATCCTCCAAAATGACACTAGTTTTGGAGGACCCGACATGTACCAGTCGACATTATTGAAGAGTTCGAGCAACATGGGTGGGATTACATAGGGTATGTTGTTGTTGTTGCATGCCAGTAAAATTTGGTTCCGCTGGCAATTCCATTGTCTTCATAATTAGACAATAATTCTTCATCTCCTTGTCGTATTTTTAGCTTTGTTGTTTGATTTATTTATTTTTGCCTCGTTTGGTAGTTTCTTTATTAATTGCATCCACTGAATCTTGTGGAAACTTGCTGAAAGCAAAATTTGAAATGGCTGATTAAGCAGCACTTTGGTTAATGACTAAAGAATGAAGCAAATGTTTCCGGAATCTGTTTAAATTGCTGGAAGAATTAAGCAAAAAGAATGGAACATCATCTATTTTAGCTCACTGAGTGACACATTTATTTTCCACTAGACCACTCTTCCCAAAGCTTGGGGTTTTTGACTGTAGAGGCGGATTCAGGTTTTGAAGTTTTTGGGTTCCTACAATAATTTCAAGTTAACATAAAATAATATCTAAGTTTGCAATAAACTATTTAGAAGTATTTGTTGATTTCTCAACACAAATAGGTGGCATAAACAGAAGCCACTGGATTTCGTGAACCCACGCCTTAAAGGCTAGATCCGCCAATGGTTTTGAGGGAGCCCTGTATCTTTCACACACCAACAGGAATCCATAATAGGCTCGCAGAGCTTTATTAAATATAGCCTGGTGAAAAAGGAGTATATATATTGAGATAGACACGCCCTTACGTCCTTTTAGAAAGCAATATATATATATTAGGAAGACCAGTTGATCCGGGAATTAAGAGTAGTCCCATTCTACTCTTCACAATCTTAAAACGAAAATGATACGTTAAGTGTGAGAACATAGAAGTGTATTATGATTTTGTTGTTCGGAGTTATATCATCTTTTATATGATAAACCTTACTTTAACCCATAGGCCGGCAATGGCTTTTCCTCTTTTCCCACTTTTCGTGACTTGAATAAATTCACCTGCTACCTCTCGGTTGGAAGTGGAGTGTCTTGTACAGAAGACCAACCATCTCTTGTCTGTTCAAGCTAACAACAACAACAACATACCCAGTGAAAGTCTGTTCAAGCTACATCATTCTATATAGTTTATAGAAATTTATTGTCTAACAGAATGCATATATTAAATGGCAGTTTATTTTCTGCATTCTCCTATGGCATTGCATCAATGGCTATGGTTTTCATCAACAAGGCAGTGATCATGCAATATGCCCATTCTATGACTCTTCTCACACTCCAGGTACAATAACATGACTTATCAGTATGCTGAATACACACAACACAGATTGAATTTCTAGTCTTACATCTTGCTAACTTTTGACTCGTGTTTCTTTTGTTCTTACTTTTTTCCTTGTTTACTGGGCTATACACTGTTATTAGCAAATAGCAACAGCTTTGCTCATACACTTTGGTAGAGTCATGGGATACACAAAAGCCAGAGAATTAAATGCAGAGACCGCGAAAAGACTTTTCCCAGTTTCATTGTTCTACAATGCGAATGTGGGATTTGCTTTAGCAAGCTTGAAAGGAGTAAATATTCCTATGTATATTGCCATCAAAAGGCTTACGCCACTTGCTGTACTAGTAGCTGGATTCTTTACCGGAAAGGCTAGACCTACAACTCAGGTTAGAGATTAAGATGTTTCAGCCATGATCATCAGAGATATCTACCTGGTTTTGTACCAGTAGGGTAGAGTAACTTCATTTTTAAGTGTTCTCATGTTGCTTGTTGCCATGATAGATCTGCGATTCTCTTGATGCTGTTATATATCTTTTGACCTCTGTGTATACTGTAACTTTACTGTATTTTATTTGGAAATTGATAAAAATTGGGCTCTGGTAGTGTGGAAACATTGGGCTCTGATTTGCGTATACAAATAGCTATTATATGCCTGGCAGTGGCAGTATACTTAAATTGATAGACTGTCTCTGCTTACATAGTACTTTTATTATTGCTTTCCGTGACTTCTACACGGAAGCTTGTCACTATAAAATAAGAGAATCCAAATGCTTATACATATTTGTAAACAACAGCAATCTGATTCTGCAGTTTAGTTTTCAACTTCTTTTGGTTTCTTTCCTTCATGTGAGGAAAGTGAGTGGAAGCTTTATATTGATAGTTAGTCGATTTGTTTCTTTGGTGAATTTTGAATAGGTGAAAATTACATATAGATGATATCGCCCAAATTGCTCGATGTAAGATAATTGGCAAAAAAGTCAGGCTCGTACCCAAAGGGATGGGGATTTCAAGTTAAGTTAGATTTTCTTGCTAGTGGGACTAGTCCAATGGTTATATTGACTTTAGACCTACCATTGACTATTCTATCAGCCCTAACAGTTAAAATTAAGCTAATGTAAATAGCAAAATGCAGTCAGAAGATTAGTTTGGAGAAGTATCAATTTGGGAAAAGCCTAGGACTATGGGGTCCTCTTTAGCTAAAGTAAATTTAGGGCTGTGCAAATTTCGGGTCAAACCGTTAACCCGAACCGATAATTTGATTATCGGGTTAATGGGTCGGTTTATTGGGTTTTCGGGTCGGTTCTCGGTTTTTATGTGTCTGATATCGGTTTATCGGGTCGGTTCTCGGTTAAGGCACATTTTTTATCGGGTAACCCGATAAACCGATAAGGATATATAGGTTTAGGGCTTTAGGCATACTCAATAGAATTCATTACCCAAATGGCCCAAGCCCCAACAGCCCAAATGACAAATTCTACTCATAGTTCACTACATTTCTCAAAGATAAATTCTAGGTCAAACCATCAAAGCCTCAAAGCTGCTGCGGCTGTGCTGATTGCTGAAGAACTGTGAAGACGAACTGCTGAGGCTGCTGTAACACAGTATAAAACTGTGTGCTCATGAGGTTGTTGCAGCCGTGGCTATGTGCAGCTATGAACTTCTGTGTGGGTGTTGTTTTTATGGAAACAGGATATGGCATTGAAGAGGGGAACATCAGGTTTAGGCACCCAAAGGAACACAAGTGCTGGATCTAGCTTCCCTATTTTGATTCTAATCTTTTGTTCATTCCTTGCTCCCTTGATTTTCTTTGTTGGTCGTGGCCTCTACACCTCTACTCCACTTGGTTAGTTTATATAACTCTCATTAAGCTACATTATTTGTGTTTATGGGGTTTGATTATCTTCCCCTTTTCGTGTTTATCTCACTACTGAAAATTGTGTGTGTTATGTATACTTGGTTAAATTGGTCAGTCCCAAATTAGTTGGGTTGATTAGTTTCTTTTGTTAACTGCATACTTTGAATATAATATGTATTCAATCATGTGTCAGTCTTGGGACTGCTTTGGACTGTCTTCTTGAGCTGAGGGTCCATCGAAAACAACCTCTCTACCTCTGAGGTAGAGGTAAGGTCTGCGTACACTCTACCCTCCCCAAACTCCACTTTGTGGAAATACACTGGGATGTTGTTGTAATCATGTCTTAGTCCCAAGTTTAATTGCATACTTTTGCTTTCTTTTTGGTGTAAATAGGAACTTAGTAAATGAAGAAAAATCAATACTTTAGCCTCTCCGAATCCCTGTAAGATTGGAAAGAGATTCGTATGTTATTTTTGTGCTCACTTGTAAATACTACAACACTTCCTAACTGCTCTCTTTATCCCTGTAAGCATTGATCGGTCAGATATTGAGAATTCAGTTGTGGTACATTACAATGGTAACATGAAACCATGGCTGGAGTTGGCAATGGCAAAGTACAGGCCATACTGGACCAAATGTTGTGCCAATGTTGTTGCAGTCTAGCCGGGCTGTCGAATGATAGAGTGGCGCTACTGATTCGATTAAGTAAAACTGTAAAAGTGTGATACCCAATCTCACAATGAACAATAAAAGAAGGCTTGGACAAGTTACAAAAAGTTTGTGATCTCTTTTATTAACTTTGGAGTCAACATTAGGGGTATCTTTTGATATTGTGATGTTTTTCGAGAGTTACTCTCAAAATTCAAAAGGTGTCAAATAAATAGGACAAGACAGATATAGGAAATAAATATCTTATTCTACTACCTAATAGATATATATACTACATGTGCTTTTTAATAAATGGTGTGGAAAGAGGGTAACAAAGTGCATAGACTCCCTTTCTCTGTGAATTCGACTTGTGGTCCATGAACTCTGGATGATACTAACATTATCTAATTCATCTATAGAACTTATCAAAGAGGAGCAAGGAATAAGAAAGTATGAACAACATTCTAGATATTCTAAAATAAGTTTACATCTGGCAGCTCTCATTCATTCATAACAGGCATGTTTTCACTTGCTTTCGGCCTCTGTTCCTTGGGCTTCTGCTCCTCTGTTTTCCTGTACAAACAAACAAAAAGTTTGGAGGCGCTGCCGTGATGGCGTGATATCAACATCAAGGCATAAAGAAACGACTACAACATCCTCATAAAATGCCTTGTAGTATGACAACGATGACAATAAATTATACTTTGAATGTTAACGGTTAACCCGATAACCGAACCGATAACGATCAAAAACCGATAAACCGATAACCGATTAACCGATATCTTATTGGTTCTTTAACGGTTTAGCATGTATACAAACCGATAGTGAATAAGTAAAACCGATAACGTTCATAACCGAACCGAACCGACCGATATGCAACCCTAAAAGTAATGGTCATCATTTGACCCTTACTCGATGCTTAAGCCACTATCATTAACCTTGAGCGAGTCTAGTGTACTCATGAGATAAACAGTTTAGTGTGTTCACCACCAAACTGGTTAGCTGGTGCACACCACAAAACTGGTTAGCTGGTGCACTTCTTCTACCCCCTCTTAAGATACAGGATACTTTAGTCTCTGACAAAATAGTAGCTGACATAAGAAAAGTTGGAAAAGGAGGCATTCTTTCTGGCATTGATTAAGTGTAGGTGGGTTTGGCTTGATATCCAAGTAAAATTTGACACAATAATAAGGCACAAAACTTCATTTTTTGTTTGTTAATATATATCCGTCCCTACAGATGCCAAATGGATATATTTTTGATTATTGTGAAAGCTATATCCATCCACTATGGCCTACCAATTTATCATCCATTGGGTTTTTGCCTAACCATGTACGAAGTGTCACTACCTCTACTGTGTCAATGATTAAAAGAATGAGTACGATTGGTATGGTAGACCTACTAATGGAATTTTCTGTCTTATTTCAGGTAACACTTTCCGTATTACTTACTGCTGCCGGAGTTCTTATCGCAGCTCTGGGAGATTTTTCCTTTGATCTTTTTGGATACAGTTTGGCCTTTATTTCTGTTTTCTTCCAGGTCTTGCCTTGTTTTTTCCATTTAGTGCTTTGTTGCATGTATCTTTTCACTTATTGAGATTAAATTATAAATACGTCTTAGTTACATGCCCTTGTTTCATTTACAGACCATGTACCTTGTGTTGGTTGAGAAATCAGGAGCAGAGGATGGGCTTTCGTCGATTGAGATCATGTTTTACAACAGTTTCTTATCTTTGCCATTTCTGTTATTCCTCATCATAGCCACAGGGGAATTTCCAAATTCTTTATCTATTTTATTTGCAAAGGTTAGTTTCTTTGCTATATTCAGCATAGTCAAGCATCATCCTTTATTCGTACTTACCTGCAAATTAGTTGGTAGTTGCTGCTTGAGTAGTTCTGGTCAACTTTGAGAACTTGATATCATTGCCTTTTTTGGTCAATCAAGTTAAAGAGAAAAGGGAAAAGTAAAGGGAGATAATACAGAAGCACGTATCAATAAATTAGAATGGTCAATGAAAGCTAGAATGAACTATGAGACAAGGATTTCGGATCCCAACGGAGGAAAAAAGAGACTAGATGAATTCTTCCCATATGTCTAAGCTTTGGTGAGCAGTTGCTCAGCATATGTGCATGACGGGGTAGCAGGTACACATTAAATTAGGTAAGGTGTGTGCATTGACTCGGACACCACTGTTACAAAAATAGAAAATTGCGATATTGCCAACTTGTAGGAATTAGGATATATAAATTAATCATTCAACTATACTTTCTTTACTGAAATGGATCAATTATACTTTTCCTAGCTGAGATCTGCTATATGAATCCTCTATACTTGTGTATCCTAATACTTGAAGTCTAGAGGTTCGCTGAAGAGTCATAAGTGTAGAGGAGAGAAGCATAATAGAAGAAAAGACTCACATGCTACAAGAAGAGAAAGAGTCATTTTTTGTTATAATGAAAAAGGAAATAATTCAAAAGAAGTAGAAAAAAAAATGCAGTAATGGCATATGCGTTTCAAACATTAAGGTGGAGGAAACAACAAGAAAGAGAATGCTGAAACATACTATGGATAGGAGTCCTAGTATTCAAATAGAAAAGAGTCCTAGTTTTTCCTCATTTTCATTTTTTTATCATCTTTAAAGTTGATTCAAAGAAATGGGTACTCCTTGGATGTGCGCTAGATGATCGTTTTTCTTTAGACAGTGAATTGAGCAGAGTTTGTGCAGAAGTTTATTTACACTACTGAGAGATGCTTCGTCTGGGCATTTTCACTTGTGTGTGTGATATAATTTCTGTGTCGACTTTTCCTTTCATCCACTTAGATTTCATATGAATGGGATAGTGCTTGGAGTTATAGAATTAATGGAGCAAAATCGTCGCACTGATATCAGCTCAGAATGACATTCTACTCATCCTACCATTCCCTGCTCCATGATCTTCTTTCTTTCTTTACCCCTTTATACACGTGTCTTTGTGGCAATTCATCCTTGATTTATGGTCATTGTGAGTTATCATTGTAATGACAAATGAGGAACATGCAGCGTAGCAGGAGGTGGTTTCAAATTGGAGAACTGAATTGCTACTGGTTCCGTGAGACATGCTATTGCCTTCGCCAAATTTTTGCGTCTTTTGGGCATTTATGCATCCATCATCCCCTCCTATTCATGATCTCCTTAAACATATTCAATTGATTAATTTTCCCCTGGAACTCCTGTATGGTGAGACCAGGCTGGAGAAAAGGAAACCTAGCTGAGTTGCTAGCTCAATATTCTATCCGCAAAATCTGGAAAAGAAACTATTTGTCTCATTGAAATTTTAGATCACAATTATGGATGGAAAAAATTGAATCTTCCTCGGCTAATGTACTAGTTGAAGCATATCTTTAGCCTTTTGAAATGCTTATTGAAATTTTGTGGTTCTAAACTAGCCTTTTTTTTCCCCATGAACAGAGTAGTTCAATATCATTTCTTGCAATTCTTATTCTTTCATTGGTGATGGGCATTGTCTTGAATTATACGATGTTCTTGTGCACCATTGTTAACTCGGCTTTAACTACCACAATTGTTGGAGTCCTCAAGGGAGTTGGATCTACGGTATGTGTACATCTTCAAGTCCTCTTTTTTTTCTCCTCAACAAACTAACGTTCTTGGCAAATTGTTTTCTTGATATCAAAATTTTCCTATGTTTCACTTCAGACACTTGGATTTGTCATGTTGGGAGGAGTAGAAGTACATGCTCTGAATGTCACTGGTTTAGTGATCAACACAGCTGGGGGTGTGTGGTATTCATTAGCCAAATATCAACAGAAGAAGAGCAAATTGCCCAAGATAATGTCCGATATTGATGGTCATCGTAAATAAAATCATACAAGTTGGTTACACAAAAGTTCAATAGTTATATTTTTTTCCCTACACAAGTTTTGAATAGGAAACTGCAGTTGCATTCACCATTGGTTTGTCAAGGTAATAAGACTTGTATTTTCTAAGTGTGGGAAATAGAATTAATTTGATAGTACCTTGAACATGTACCTGTTGTTATATGTAAACATTGGAGACGTTGTACAACTCCCTTTTGTCATGTTATCTGTTTGGTTTTTACCACCTGTGTTTCTTGTGCTTCGATTATATACTCCTCTTGTTTGAATGCTATGTAATGTTTTCCTTATTAGTTGTATGTCTCCTTCATTTTCGTATTTCCTCTTTCAAATTTCTTTGAAATGCTGTACTTGAGTCGAGGGTCTATCGGAAACAACCTCTTTATCTTCATGAGACAGGGATAAGGTCTGTGTACATTCTATCTTCCCCAAAATCCACCTGTGAGATTACACTGGATATGTTGTTGCTACTGTTATCTGTTTGGTTTGAGGAGAACATGAGCAGATACTTATCGGGAAAAATGAGAAAATGCTAGAGTATTTCTTTTCGTCTGTCTAAATCTTGCTCATGTATTTACTTCAAAAGAAACTTGTCCAAAGCTACCTATAGGTGGCTTGGGGTTGGAACATTGATGTGTGGTGGATCCAGAAAAAGGGTGGTTCTAGTTATAATTCCGAAATGATTCGTGTATATATTTCATAGAAATGTAAAATCAGACTAGGCGATAAAGTAACTGGAAGGCACAAAAGTAAGGGTATCATTGCCAAAAAAAAATCCTAGATAAGATATACCTTGGTAGGCATCGTTGTTTCGTATTATAGGTACCCGATGAAATAATCAAGCAAGCGTAGTCCGAACATCATTATTGTCCAAAAAGTAAAGAAGAATACGTACTTCCGTGAATGAGAGATTATAGCATTATAGGTGCCCGGTGAAATAATTAAAATATGCAAGCTTAGTTTAAAAGAAAAATAAGTTAGCCCGAACATCATCGTTATCCTCCATACAAGTATAAGAGTGAGTCATATACCTTTACCTGAACTTTGCTTTCTAATTTCTTGATTGATTGGATAACCTTAGTATGACTTTGTAGTTATCATTATGGCAACATTATGATACTCTTTCATTACTCCATTGAAAATGGCCAAAGACTTTCTAGGTGACCATTGACCAAGACTTGAAAAAGAAGAAATAAAATAAAGATCCGTAAGGGTTGTCGTGTGATGGATAAGATTTTTCCACTCTTGATCAAATGTTTCAGATTTGAGTTTTGAAATGGAAAAAAAAAATTTGGTAGGAAATGATTTTTCCCTTTTAAATGGCCTTATGTGGCATGATTTCAAATTAATCAAACTCCAAAGCGAGTACTGAATATCGAGTGAGGAAAAAAAAGAGAATCACACGTATACGCGTAGGAAAGATAGTTTTCCAGGATAGTTCATTTGCTATTGCTGATTGACAAAGACTTATGGTCCATAGTCATAATAAATAGTACTTAGTAGACTTTTTAATGTTCATATTAAGATAGTCCATATTTTCACATGAAAATTATTTACACTCATATTTCAAGAGTTCAGACCTCATGCTAAGTGACTTATTTTAATATTTTTTTTGGGTTTAAGTTTTAGTAAACAATATAATACCTATGATGATGGAACATAGTAAATGTTGTTTAAAATAATTGATGTACGCACAAATTGATCCAAATATCACCGTAATTGAAAGTTGATAATATTAGTATGGTGCAACATGGTTGATGTTTATCTAGATAATGAGGTATCTGGTTAATTTTTATTTAAGTTTTTGATAGGTTAAGTTATTCCATACTTATATTGGTGAGAAATAATAAATATCTGATGGAAGATAGTAAATATATATCTGATGAAATAATTGAGGTTTACACAAAACAATTTGAACATCATTATTATCCAAGAAAAGAAAATAAAGAAGAAAGATATAATCATTCTTTTGGGGGACCAAGGGAAGAAAATTTGGAGCATTAGAATGGTCATACATAATCTATTCATGTTGAATAAAACAAGTACTAACAAGGGTTGTGATGAGCGGTAAATATTCCTTCATCCTTAACCAGAGGTCTTGTGTTCGAGTTCCCTTGGGTACGGAACTGCCTTTGTTAGGGAGCGTTTTACCCCCGATGTGGACTTTTCAGCCCGAATCTGGATTTAGTCGGACTCCAATGCAGATACCAAACACCATATGAAAAGAAAATTAAAAAAAACATGAAGTGGAAAAACACATATGCTAAACTATTACTCCACTGAAAATGACCAAAGACTTTCTTTTTACGGTGACCATAGACTTGAAAAACAAACAAACAAACAAAAAAAGGTAAGAACTATTGTGGAATGGATATAATTTTTTCATCGTTAACTAGAGATATCATATTTGAGCTTTAGGATTAGGAATGAAAAAAATAAATTGGTAGGAAATGCTTCTCCCCTTTTAATTGGCCTTATACGTGCGGTTTCAAATAAATCAGGTTCCAAAACAAGTACAAAATATTGATCGGAAAAAATACACACAAAAAAAAATTACGTAAATATACGCGTAGGAATAGGAAAAGGTCGTTTTCCAACAAATTTCATTAGTCATTTGTTGTTTAACAAATATTTATGGACCAAAGTCATGATAGTATTAGACTCAGTCTATGCTTCCAACCTTAAATACTTCAAAGTTGGTCATGTCAAAGCTCTATTCCATTGACTACTTTTTCTTTTCTCATATAAACTACATTTTCAATATCATTTCTTCATTATAATATTTGTTTTATATGTTTTTCTTTAATATATCTTAGTTGAGTCGATGATTTTTAAAAACAGTCTATCTACCTTTTCAAGCTAGGAGTAAGATTGACATACCATCCTTCCCAAATTCACCTCAGATCACATTTTGTGGGAATATATTGGGTATGTTGTTGTTGTTGTATGTTTTTATCGATTTTGTTGTTGTCGTTGTCAATTACATTTTTCGTTCATATATACATTTGTTATATTTTCACGTGAAAATTACCGAGTGATCAAAGTTCAAATTAATCTAATAACAACAACCTGCTCTATTTAATTCCATAAATAAGGTCTGGTCAAAGTGGTGTGTACACAGTCTTAACTTACCTTATCTTATAAAAGTAGATATGACTATTTCCGGTAGATCCCCGACGTAAAAAATAAATATATAAAGTAAATACAGTAGCAACGAAATCATGACGAAAACAATGAAGTAAAATAATTTTTGTGGTGCAACATGGTTGATGTTTTCTAGATGTAATAAAATGAAAATAAGAGTCAAGGTCAACATGTTAGTGAATCTCAACCGTCCAATCTCATCTCCCATGATCCGACGGTCATGATGTTACGAAAAACCGTGACCAGTTATAGCCAGTTGACAAGAAGTCAGTCAACGAATAGATAAAAAAGATACTTAAATGTTTAGCTTTAATAATTGTTGAAAAAAAAAAGGTTTATAATAATTAATATGTATGGATTTATTAACTAACAACGGATTCATTAACCCTAAACCCTAATTAATATGTATGGATTTATTTAACTAACAACGGATTCATTAACCCTAAACCCTAAACCTAAACATAATTAATATGCATGGATTCATTAATAATAAGTACTCCATACAAATGTCAAATGTAGCTTCCTGTATTGTTTCTTAATTGGAGAAATGCAAAATAAGTCAATAGTTTAAAGATTTCACTCTCTTATTCGATACCCTTTTTTTAGGACAGTTTATTCTTGAGTTGAAAGTCTATCTAAAATAGCATCTCTACCTCTAAAGTAATGGTACGGCATGCGAACATTTTGTCCTTTCCAGACTCCACTTTGTGGAATTACACTGGGTATGTTGTGTTGTAGTAGTTGTTGTTATTCGATGCCCTTTTTTTATTTTTCATTTTTATCAGTCTTATGTCTCGATTAATTCGAATTTAGACTGTATAAAACCTATTAAAGGAGGAAACACTCTTTGTTAAGAACTTTTTCATTCTTAAAATATGAATTTGTATTCAAGACCTTTGATTAAGGGTGGAAAGATTCTATCCATTCGTTAGGAGTGTCAGGTGAGTGAGTTGGGCCAGATTGGAATGTGTCAAAATGGACTGGATTAATAAATGAATCGGTCATTAACTCATTTAAAGTTATATGAGGTGAATAGTCCAGATTAATAAATGGCTCGGATCATTAACTCATTTAGAAGTTACATGGGCTGAATGGTTTGGGTTAATAAATGAATCAGATGATTATTAACACATATACTTATAGAAGTTACATGCGCTAAACAGTCCGAGTTAATAATGAATCGACTTAGTTATTAGCTCATTTAAGAGTTACTTGGGCTGAATGAGCTGAGTTAATAAATGGATCAGATGATTAATACACTTATAGAAGTTACATACGCTAAATAGTCGGAGTTAATAAATGGATCGAATTAGTTATTAACTCATTTAAATGTTACTTGGCTGAATGGGTTTGGTTAATAAATGGATCGAATGATTAACACACTTATAGAACTTACATGCGCTAAATAGTTCGAGTTTATAAATGGATCAGATTAATTATTAACTCATTTAAAAGTTACTTGGGCTGCAAGGGTTGGGCTATTAATAAATGGATCGGATGATTAACGCACTTATAGAAGTTACACACGCTAAATAGTCTGAGTTAATAAATAGATCAGATTAGTTATTAACTCATCTGAAAGTTAATTGGGCTGAATGAGCTAGTTTAATAAATAGATCAGATGATTAACACACTTATAGAAGTTACATACGCTAAACAATCCGAGTTAATAAATGGATCGAATTAGTTATTAACTCATTTAAAAGTTACTTGGGCTGAATGAGTTGGGCTGATAAATGGATCAGATGATTAACACACTTAAAGAAGTTACGCACGCTAAATAGTCCGAGTTAATAAATGAATCGGATTAGTTATTAAATCATTTAAAAGTTAATTGGGCTGAATGAGCTGGATCAAAACAGACTAAATAATATGTCATAGTCCAATCTGTCTAACTCTTTTTTAATTTTAATTTCTTTATTGTTATATTTATAATTTATCTAATTTCATATTTTTTTATAAATATAAATAACATATTAAAAATAAAATAAAATATTTGTACCAGATTTTTCATGAGTCTATTTGAATTATATATTAGCTCAACTTTTAGATGACTAAATTGAATGAGTCAAAATAAATTGATTTAATAAACAATTGTATCATAAGCTACCTAAATTTAAATAAACTAAGAAATAGTATTTTTATAAGCTAATTTTGTCACCCGCATCCGACCATAGCACTACATTTGATACCTATCATAATACAAGTACATTTTCTAGTATATTATGATCTTGTTCTAGGTCAATGATCCTAGGAATCCTTTCCAAGTTGGTAAAAAGCAAAAAAATGTAATGATATTTTTAATTATTGATTATTGGATGCCACCTTAGCCTTGTTTTATCTCTTGAAGATTTTTTGTGATTTTTTCTATAATTTTTATTTTGTAACATGTACATCTTTAATTTCTAAGATTGATTTTGCAACTTAGTAGTAATTAAAAAGATAATCAAATAACTCCTAAAAGTAAAAATATAGAATTTTTCATGTTTCCTCTATTCATCTTTTAAACAATAATTTTTGCCAAATATTATCGTGTTATTACTTTTGCTAGCAACATTACATGTCGTTTAAAAAAATGAAAATTAGTCGAATCATATTAATGTCAAAGAAAAATCGAAATGAGTGAGACAATAACGAAAAGTCTAACTTAATTATACAACATAAAGTAATTGGTATGTTGTAACTTTTCAAAAAACAATCAGATGAACCAAACCATTGACATCCCTAATTGCATGTATACATACTCACGAATAAATATTGTACTCATCAAACATATAATACTCTTAATATATACTTTACGTGATATTCTGAAACTTGTTATTATCTTATAAATGACAAACCAAAGACCCCAAAAATACTGTGAAACTTATATAATAATTTAAATAATAAATCATCGAAAGTTAATCCAATTATACTAACAACTTTGAAGAGCTTAATTACGACTATATACAATTGAATAATCTAAAAATTAATATAATAATATAATTTTTCTAAAATAATTGATTAAACGAAACCATAAACATCTCAAAAATCAAATACCAAATAATTATACCAAAACATCCTTCATGTGAAAATGAATAGATTCAAATTTTGAAAAGACAATCTGAGTGAAGATTATATAATCTGATTTATATTTTATGTGATAAAGTTTGTTAGCCCATGCATAAATAAAACTCAATCCTCTATTTGTCTTTTTCTACCAACTACAGAATTTTCTACCCAAAAAAAACAACAACAAAAAACGTTACGAATGTTCAAGATTTATGCACATCACATTGTACTCTCTGCTTCAAGAATTATACTTTTATTTAATCAAAAAAGAAAATTAGAATCATAATCGTTTTATATTTAATGAATCTTTCCACTTCTGAAATCAGCAAAGAAAGTGAGTTATTTCTTTTGTCTATTTCTCTATTACATGGTTATTATCAAATTAATCTAAACCGTCCGATCAAATGAAAAATTGACTTGCCAGCTTACCCGGTTACCCAGTAACCTAGTAAACCGGTAACCGGTCATCATTTTTTCCTATATAATTCCCCACTCTTCTGCTTCATTCAACCTTCTCTGTGTAAGAAAAACTAAGCTTCCAAAAGAAAATGGTTTTGTTTTCCAAAATGAATGAGGAATTAGCTCTTCAAGAAGCGGTTTCAACCGGGTTAAAGTCGATGGAGCATTTGACCCGGTTGGTTGCTAATGAACCGGTTCAGGTGGATTGTCGTGAGATAACTGATTTTGCTGTCTCGAAGATTAAGAAGGCTACTTCTATGTTGAACCGGACCGGGCATGCTCGGTTCCGTCGTGGTCCGGTTCAGGTTCAGGCTCAGGCTCAGGTTCAGGTTCAGGTTCATGATTCGCTAACTTCATTGTCTCTTTGTCCATATGATTATATGGAGAAAGCGACAGTACTGGCACCAGCGCCGCTGTCTGTGGTGGCGCCAGCGCCAGTGCAGACAGAGTTAACGCTTGACTTTGCTAAGCCAAGCGTTAATTATGCTGCTGCTGCTGGTGCTGGTGATATGAAATGGAATGAGGTTTTCCGTAAAATGGAGACCTCGAGGGGCTCAAAGTCTTCGATCCTTTCGTCTATTACAGGCGAAGGGAGCGTCTCAAATGGTAAGCAAGTTGGTGGTGGTTCTTCTTCTTCCATGCTGTTGCTTCCGGTGGCACAGGCTGTTTCCGCAGGGAAACAACCTGTTGTCACCGGGAAAAGATGCCGTGAGCATGAACAATCTGCTGCTGATGTCTCCGGCAAGTCCAACGGCTCCGGCAACGGCAAGTGCAACTGCAAAAAGAGGTTCGTATTTTTTGTTTGTCATTTTCTTTTTCTCATCTACTTGAACACTTTAGCAAAACTCTCCCCTCCATTGACCAACATAGCGCGTGGTATCCACGTTTGTTATAGCGCGTGTGATTTTGTATTGTTTTCTCCTTCTTTGTTGACTTCATGGCATTTACGTTTCTAATAAAAATATTATTCGCAAAGGTGGAAATGCATACAATAGATTTTGTGGTTCGAAACTTTTTGTGAGTTTCATGTATAGCGAAAGCTTTAATATATCAGATAAAACTTTCTTTTTGGAAATTTCAGAAAGATTCGTAGTCGATAGTTATTGGATGTGTATTTTATAAATTTGCTCATGTACAATAGCTTATAAATCATATAGGAGATATGAATTGTACTAGTTTAGCCCATGCGATGAGTATGACTGAAAAGAGACTAGGAGGAGAGATCTCGTAACGTCACTTTTAAGAAATCACACCTGTTGCACCAACTCAATTTGTTGAGAAAGGACCTAGTTGGATTCAATCTCTAATACTGCTACACTAACCCAACCACCTTTGCAGATTGAAATGTACTTTTATTATTAATAAATTCAGACATTTTTGATTAATTTTTTTACGTTTTTTTTTTTTCAAACAGGAAAGTTCTTCCTTGGAAAGTGATAAGAACTCCGGCGATAAGTTCAAAAATTGCTGATATACCAACTGATGAGTGTTCATGGAGGAAGTATGGTCAGAAGCCGATTAAGGGTTCAGCATACCCACGGTAATTACAATGCACCATCAACCAGGACCCTCAATTTTGATATCACGTACAATGAACACCAGACCTAAAATAAAAATTGATTTGTTATTTAATTCAGGGCTTATTACAAGTGTACCAGTGTGCGTGGATGTCCAGCAAAGAAACACGTGGAGAGGGCTATGGATGATCCTATGATGTTGATTATAACATATGAAGATGAACATCGTCATACGCAAGTCGTGATGCAGGAGAACAATTCCCAAATGGTGGCGTTTGGGTCGGTGGAAGGGAAGAAGGAGTGAAATGAAAGTAGGGGGAGGGAGGAGGACAAGAAAGGGTTGCTAGGATACTAAGCAACCTCTAGTTCGAATTCTTTTGAGTCACCAAAAAAGTAGGAGCTCTTAGAAAAAAGTAAAAAAAAGTAAGGAGAAAATTGTAGTTGAAAAAGTTAAAGAGGTTAGGAGCAGAGAGTTGCATTTGTGGGATTGGACCTGTTATGTAATTCTGAAAATTTTTTAGGGGTTGAAAGAGAAAAAATGAAAAGTTTTGCAAATTTTGTCTCCTGTATTTTATACTCCCATGTGCAAAAGGTTTTTAACAGGCGTTTGGATATGAATTTGATGATACTTAATTAGAAAAGATAGTTAGAAATTAAAATAATATTTGAATATATAAATAACTTTAATATTATAGTTTCGCAGGGAGAAAAGAAAAGAGTAAAGACTTTTTTTTATTCGCTCATTAAAATTGAATAAGAAATATTTTTATTGCTTTCGCTTCTTTTCAATATTCTCGAATTGATCATCTTGCTGCAACAAAGTAAGCTTAAGAGTGAATCTAATAGAAATTTAGGTCTCTGTCTGCTTGAAAGATTATTCTTTCCTCTTTTAGAAAAAAGATAAAATTAAAGAAGAACTTCTCAATTTGATCGAAGAGGTCAAATAAGCGTTACGATCAGACATGTCTGAACAACTTAAGGTAATCCAACTTTTTTGACACTCAATGACTTTAAGGAACCAATAACTCTCTTTTCTTAAACTACTAGTTGTGAGATGCCTGTGCAAGGTACGGGCCCAATAATATGAAATCAGATAGTAAATATTTTTTTAATGTATAATGTTAGTTAAACTGTTAATAGTATCCGTAAATGAAAATAACATTTTCTTCATCTCAACTTATGTGACACATTTCAAACTTTGTGATTTAATCAAGTTTTTCTTTGATCATAATTTTTTTACATATCTTTTAAATATTTTGAATTGTCAATTTTTGTGACTTGTTGTATTTTTTTACGTAGTTTTCAAACATGTACATGTTATTTCAAAAATATTAAAGATTTTAGGTCTAAATTTCAAGTGAAAATAAAATTGTTTAACTTTTAAAGAAAATCAAATTGTGCCATATAATTTAAAATAAAAAAATGATGTTACCTTTTTTTTTTTTAACATTAATTTGCAAATGAAAATTATTTACTAATAAGAGAAGAAACTATAGGAAATAAAAAAGATTTTAGTAGACCAATTCAAGTATTAATTAATGGACCCTATAGTTGTTTTGAGAAATTTTTTGCATTGATAAAAAATAAAGTGTTTTCACAAAAGTTTAAATCGGAGATCTTTCACATGAAAAGTAAAGCTTTGGCCAGCAGGTTAAGTAGCTTATTCATTAGAGAAGCACACAACTCAAGCATATATGTTGACGCTGATCTGTGTGCTTTTAGCTGTGTGCTTTCCATCTTATTAGTAAGTAATACTTATATCGTGAGTAACAATGAGAATATAATCAAAACGTTTTCTTTTCAAGAAAAAATTAAAATAAACAAGGTGTTATGTCCAAAAGGACCCTAAGTTTGCTTACAAATTTTGACTAAACATTGCTTACAAATAAAATGGGAAGTACTTTTTAAGAAGTATATTTTACAAAGTTGAGGTCTCTTAGTCAGCACCAACTAAACAAGATTCTATTCTTTGAAGGATTGCATCAATTATTAATTGATGTAAAAAAGGCACTCATTAATCAATTTTTTTTTCTTTTCCCTTTTTTTTTTTTTAATTTCCCACCCAGTATCCGATATCTACATTGGAGTCTCAACTAATCCGAATCGCGCACTGTAGGGCCCATTCTGGAGGTGACGCTCCCAATAAGATTTTCTCCATACCCAGGGCTCGAACCCGAGACCTCTGGTTAAGGATGGAGCAGTCCTACCATTGCACCACAACCCACGTTGGTTCTTTTTCAATTTTAAATTATAGGTTACTGCAAGTTCAAGATAGAACATTTTGAAGAATTTATTTCAAGCAAAATTGGGGAGTGATTAAAAACTAAAAATAGGAGATACCAATGCTACTTTACAGATTTAACCTTATAAAGATTTACTAGTGCAAGGAACAATGGGAAAAAAATAAACTTATATCTTTAACTGAGATAGAGAACATTAGAACTAATCACATTATGGTGAGAACCATTTTGGATGTACCACAATGTAAATAGCTGTGTTTGTGTATGTTGTTTATGTATACTTGATATATTGTTGAGTTCTCGTGTAAGTGGATAATCCTCGGTCATGAGCTAATTTTTAGAGTTGAGTTAGACGCGAAGTAGATAATTATCATGATGGTTTGAGCTAGTCCTATCCCAATTTATTATCATCCGATGTTGAGATCCCATCTTATGTTGGTCACTGTAAATATCCTGATATGGGAGTGTGAGGGTTGACTTTACATCAATGAGTGACGAGTTATTTTATCACCTTATATGGTCTTGAGCAATCGCGTTGCTTCAAAATAGGGTGAAATATGAGGTAATATAATGCCATGAAATACAAGTTCGGAGTAAATTGTAGTATCAATATTTGGGTGGTTGCGAATCACAATGTTCATTCCATTAAAGAAAACGTATATGAAAGCACCATAAAATGAAACTCTTTTTTTGGTCTTTATGCGTGTGTAAAACCACACAATTAGATAACAAATAACAAATCGAAACAATAGATTCATCTCAGGTGGCCAGCGAACGCTTGGGCGAATACATCCCAACACAATAAACATCTACCCAAAAGTCAAGGAGCTTCTAAAGAGTACAAGGTTGTCATAAACATCATTTCATATAGTAATTGTTTTAAGGCTGTCATTATATGGAGAAGCAACAACATACCCAGTGAAATCCGACAAGTGAGGTCCCGATCCAGGGAGGATAAAGTGTACACAAACCTTACCACTTCCTTGGGGAGGTAGAGAGGTTGTCATTATATGGAGAAGAAGAAATGCAAATTTAAGTAACAAGAGGTTTGACTTATCACTCATTCTTTTCCTTTTCCATCCTATACAATCCAAGATTAGTTGCTCGGACTATTCAAAAAAGTCAACGGGCAAATGTCAAATTCTTCAAAAGTAGTGTATTTTTGGAGAATCCGCACGGGTGCGACATCGAAATTGAAGAGTCAGTGCAACTTAGATCTAAGACAAAAGGAATGGAAGAAAAGAATGATTACTTTCTTTAACTCTCATCATTCTACCTTTTAGTACTCATTTCAATAGTTTTAATCTCCTTTCCATGGTGGGAAACTATGCTGGGGACTCTTCAAAAACATTGCCGAACTCGTGTAAGATCCTCCAAAAAATTACTACTCTAAGAGGACACACATCCAACAACATTTTTTGAACAGTCTGAACAACATAGGTGGGAAATGGTGTTCAATAGGGAGAACGGAAAACAAAAGCATAGAAAGTGAAAAAGTATCCCCCAAACACAAGAAGATAACAGGATGATACTATAATCTAACAAAAACATAAGAAAATCAACGTTACAAGACAAATCTTGTATAACTCGGTCAACAGCCAATCTTAAGTAAAAGAAGTATTCATAACCAATTATCAAATCACAATAATCGATTCAGCAGAGGATATTTCATGATCAAATGGTAATTGCTAGTAAAGAAGACATCATATTATCTTTATTGATAAACATCGTTCCGACTAAGGCTAAGGAGGAGCTCTACTTCAACTGACATTTCCATCTAACATGAATAAATAACATGTTGCATATTATGTAGAGGTCATGAAGATACATATAAGAACTGGTAAACCTCTAGAAATGAAAATTACCTATATTGTACAAGACAGCTGCAACAATTTAGGGCACAAGAGTACTGCTTCTTACTTCGTCACTGAACTAATCAACAAGTATGTGGGACAAATTGCATCCCAGTGTATCAACACCTGTTTCCATAGACGCCTAGAGGGTTCAACCGAAAGTTTCTTTATGCTTGTAAATCTGGCTAATGGTAGTGAGTGAATCCTTCAGAAACTTACTATACACAGTCACAGATGGCCATATAGAACATGGACGGATAACACCAGAGACCTGTCAAGTTTAACTGTTGCCTTAACAATAACAATCTAACTATGACTTAACAGTAGGAGACGTCTGATACTGATCTGTAATAACATTGCTGAATTTTCCACTAGGATGTCGGACTTTGAAACTACCATGTTTCACAGGTTTTGGATGAAACAGACCGTCCAACATTTTTTCCAAAGATTGAGCCGTATATTTCACATATTTGCTGCTTCCTTCTTGTTCGACCAATGGTCCATAGTTCTGCATGTAACTCCTGTAAACAGGCACAATTGCTTGAATGATTAACTGGCATGTCTTATCCCGTAGGTCTTTGTCAAGCATCACCCAGTTAGACTGCTTCTTATACATTTCATCAAATGCTTCATTAAAAGCTTTTAACCGTTTCTTGACAAGATCACGAGCTGTCGCACGCCCACCAGAAAACAGAATAAGACCTTCCCTGCTTAATAGAGCAGGAAGCTTTCCCCAGCTCTCTTTCAAGAAAAAGGCAGAATAATACTCCTTGTACTGTTCATGTTCTTTTAACCGAGAATCTCCCAGCAAACCTCCAAGTTTTGTTCCTTTCAGATGTTTATATAGATGCCAATGATTATTTATCAAGAACACATATGACAAAATAACATCTTGATACGCCTTCGACCATGTCTCTAAATTCACGTCAACAGCTCTCATTATATGCAGTAGCTCATTAATGAGGAGGCGCTCTTGAAATTTTTCCTGCTTCCAACTTCTTTCAATAATCAGAACTTGGGTGAGGATAGATTTATAATCGTCCCCAAGCAACTTATTGCAATAGTCGGTGATAAAAATGATAAGTTTCGGGACACTGCCATCAGGAGGAGGCGGCATTTGCCTTTGCAACTCAACTTGAACCAGAAGTTCCCAAAAGATCTCACTAGCCCCTTCAATTACACTCTTGATTAAATCCCTGGTCAAATTTTGTATTTCCACACATGCAGCTCCACCAAAGAGCCGATTGAAATCCAATCTTAACTTGTTTAAAGATGCAAATATGTCCAAGAGCTTCAAAAGCTTGATAGGATCCTTCTTACTCTCTGCAACAGTTTTTCCAAATTGAAGGAATGCAAGAATGCCTGCTTGGGCAGCTATCTTAGCGAAACAACTAATCCACACATCCAATCCTATTCTCTCAAAAACATCATTGCAAAGTTTATATTCAGCTTCAAACAGATGTTTTACAGCAAATTCTAAATGCTTACCCCACTGAGCAATGTGACCCTCAATGCTCTGCACATCATTGAACTCGGAAACTGAGATCTCCAGATAATCCAAATTAAGTGCCTGCAAACTTGCCCGGACATTAGAACTCCTAACATCAACATAAATAGATATGCATTTTTCAAGCCTGTTATTAGCAATCAATCTTCCAAGTATAGCCTGTAACTTCTGGATAACAGTCACTGGCAAAGGGGAAGGTGCAATGCAAGGTTGTTCACCAGGCAAAGCTGGAGCAGACATTGGCAATGGAAAAGTATTTTCAACCAAGAGCCGTCGAAATTCACTTTCCAATCTATCCAACGCAACCTCAAGAAGCCCTCCATCAAGCCGACCCTTTTCCTCCCCATTGTGCAATTCCCTTAGAGAAGTCAATGCCTCCTTCATACTTGAAGTAAACCTTCCATCAGCAACTGCATGGTCCTCTAGGTACTCCACAATATCTGCCAACCACTGAATTGCCATCTCACAATTCTCCCCTAAGAATCTTAATGCCTCTTCAAGCCTCTTGAGCACACCAAGGTACCCCGGGAGGTCTGACTGAGGATCGGACAAAGACTTCTCGAGTCCATGAATGGCATCAAACACTTTTAGAACCGCCGTCGCAGGGACCACAGCACGGTTAATATGGCCCCCAACAGCACCAAGAGCATCTTTCTGAGCCCTAATTGGCCTTATTGCTGCCTCCAAAGATGGCAATCTCTGAATAATCTCATCAAATCTAGGCCCAGCTTTTTCAATAGATACGCCTAAAGCTTTTGACTTTTCAAAATTTGCCCTCAAACATTTTCTTGCAGACATCAAATTTTCAATGCCTTTCTCCATCTGGGTCATCCTAAAATTCTCCAAAAACCAACAAAGACCCACTAATCCACTAATGAAAACCACAAATAAATCTGAAATATCAAACAATTTTACACATAAAGATTGTATCTTTCCTTCAAAAAAACTCACTCTTGATTCTTATGCAAATGAGCTTCCTCACTTTCTTCAACAAACTTCACCAAACAATACCAAGACTCATTCTTTTGCACTTCATCATGTCATCCATCACCGTCTTTTCACATAAGTCAAGATAGATGATCAAAAATACCACAACCCCAATAAACAATTACCACCCAAAATCAAGAAAATCAACAACTTACTACAACAACAAAACCAAGACTCATTCTTTTGCTCTTCATCATGTCTTTCATCAAAAAGAACCACAACCCCTACCAAAGATTACCAACCAAAATCAGGAAAGTCAACAACTATTCATACAGCAACACCACCAAGACTCATTCTTTTGCTCTTAATCATTTCATCCATCACCCTCTTTTCAAATAAGTCAAGATAGATGATCAAAAGCACCACAATACCAACAAACAATTACCACCCAAAATCAAGAAAATCAACAACTATCCATACAACAACAACAACAACAACAACAACAGAAGGCTGATACAAAGAGAAAATGGAGTTGTCAGAAAGACTCACTTGCAAGTCAAGATCCAGAAAAAATGAGCCAAGATTTGAATTTTGGGATTCTTTGTATATACTGAATGAACGTTGGGATTTAGAGGAAAAAGAAAAAGGGGTTGAGAAAGTAAACCCTAGAGATAAATCGGGAAACGAAAAGGGAGTGCTTTTTAACAACACACTCTTTGCTTAGTCCAAGAAAAATTGTTCTGGCAAATGACAAAAGTGCTGGACAGTACTACACTACACTATACAACACAAAAGTCATTTTCTCTCTCTTAAACTTTTTGACAATTTGAGATTTATGAGATGATTCTACTTTGTGACACTCCCTTTTGTTTTTCTTGTGCTATTGCTATTTTTGGAAAAACAATAATCTAGTTTATTTTCAATCTAGCAATGAACAAGACTTGCTTGAATATCAACAAAGTTTGTTAACTCACGATATACGCAAATCTTATTCCTACTTTGAAAGATAATGACTAACGAGTTTGTTTTCAATAGTTTCTCGACTAAAAGAAAAAAACAACAGAAGTGAGTGATTATGGCAAAAGATACCATAGAAAACATGACAAAGCATTCTGAAAAAAGGAACATTAACGTAACTATACCAATATAAGCCAATAACTAACAATATAGTTATTGCTAATTCTATACTTGTTTGTAGTGTGATAAAATTGGAAAAAGTCGCTTATGATAATTGGACCATGTCTGAAATCGATCTCCAAACTTCGAATGCACTGATCTGTTAGGGTAAAACTATGGTGATTGAAGGCATTAAAAGTGATGAGGTGAACCTAAATTAAAATTACATGAAAAGAAACTATCTTGAAAGACCTACGACAATCTCTTGAATCCTTATAAAAGAAGTGTGATAACTGAAGTACGAAAGACAATAGATAATAATAGAAATCAACGGACAAGAAACTATACGAGAAACACTACAACTACTAGCTACTATGGAAGGGTAAGCGAGACAACGCTCTACCACCTATTAGCCTTTTACCCTAATTTATATTCTCCACAATCTCTTATCTAAGGTTAAGTCCTCGATAAGCTGCAACTATGCATTCATATATTTACTTCCTCCTCAAATAAATTTAAGATGGTCAACTATCTATTAGTCTTTGAATCAATTTGAACATTGTTCTTTAAATTCTTTGAAATAAATTTACAATTTTATAAGTGACATAAAATGTACTATAAAAACTAGTTTTTATAATTAAAAATATTTTGAAAATGTTGGAAGAAAGGTAGTTAGAAAATCCGTGTAACTTCAAAATGATTAGCTAGTTCCTTATTCGTATGTATATAAATTCGATGGATGTAATAACGATTCAGGCTAACCAATTCAACTTGCCATGGTAAAGTTGTTTAATAAAGTAAAGATATGCATTTATTAACCATGGTTAAGTGATAAAAATGTATGTACAGACACATGTCATGCATTTATTGGTTTGATGTAAACACCTGATGACAGTAAATTTTTACATAGGAGCACTAGGAACATCTTTGCTATCTACACCATTTCCCTCTTCAATATTCTTCCATCCTCTACCCCTTCCAAATTCTTTTGCAGTGTCATAAGAAGCATGAAGTCCAAAAAACAAGTAATACACCAACAAAAAACAAGTCCAAGCACCAAACCTTATGAATGAAGCCCTATCTATTGATCCTAAGAGAAAAATGTTAATAGCAATAGAGGCTGATGGTAACCATGGCACTAGTGGTACACCCCAAAGTTTTGGATTTCTAGCATGAGGAACAAAATACCAAAGTCCAATAGTTGCTAGTAGCCATATTGGCACAGTAATGCAATAGCCAATCCATCCATGTTTACTTAGTCCCCAATACGTAGCCGTGGCGATGGAGGACACAACAATGATCAAGAGAAACGCGATAAGCTTGTTGCGATTTGCAGTTGTTGTCTCACCACGAATGTAGTAACGTCTAACAAGGAGAGCTAGTGCCACGAGCATGAAGATGAAGAGGGTGGAGATTGATAGGAGATTGGAGAGAATATCAAGTTTTGTAAATAAGGCGATGATTGCAGTAGCACAGGACATAACGGCCGTGGCATTGACTGGTGTACCTGCACGGACGAATCCAACAAGTCACTAAAATCACTAAAATATTTAAATTCTGGATCCGACTCTGTGTACCTGTCTTGGCATTTACTTGAGAGAACCATGGAGGCATCATGTGAGTTCTTGAAATATGAGTTAGATAACGAGCCTGACCAACCGCGCCCACCAGCAACACCGATGTCATTCCTTTCAACGCCCCTGCAGCCACGATATATTGTGCCCAGTTCAATCCAACAGCTTTAAACGCGACTGAAAATGGAGCTAGAGTATCGATCTTCTGATATGGCTGCATGAGGCACAAAGTTATGGCTAGTAAACAGTACAAAATAGTAGTGATCACCATGGAACCAATCAGTCCAATTGGAATATCTCTTCCAGGATTTTTAGTTTCCTCAGCCATAGTGGAAACAGCATCGAATCCAACATACGCGAAGAACAACACTGCAGACGCTTTGAAAACACCACGAACACCAAATGGTGCAAAGGGGGTGTAGTTCTTGGTATCCGATTTTATTAGTCCACAAACGATGATGAAAAAGATCACGAAGATGTGAATGATTGTGGCAATGTAGTTGAGACGAGATGAGCCTTTTGTGCTAAGAATCGCGATTATACAGATGATGATGCAAACTCCAACAGCAATCGGATCTAATTCGTTGTATCCTTCTTCTAAACTATCCACCTTGATGAGGAATTTATTGGAGTTTAAGTTTAGTAGAGTAGCGAAATAGGAAGTCCACGTACGAGCTACTGCAGCACCAGCAATCACATATTCAAGAAGTATGTTACCAGCAGCAATGAAGGCAACAAAGTCACCTAGCTCCACCCTTAAATAGGCAAATGAACCACCTAAAAAATCATTAAACTAACAACCTTGTTAGCGTTACTTGAGTTAACCTGTCATAAAATGTGAAACTAGTAATCCGAAAAATAAGACAGGTTACCTACTAACACATCATAAATAACACGTTCATTGCAGGACCTAATGGTTGTTGCCATAGCTCAGCCGCAGACTCTATGTATGTGTTAGGATCAAGAGCTTACTATCATGCCAAAAGTTATAGCTGATAGCAAGGGCGCAACTTTATTTCTTAACTAAGCCCACAAAGCAAGCGCCAAGATCGATCATGACTCCCACCCGGGCCACCCCAGCCCCTTATGGGCCTTTGTCGTAGTCAGGATAGTGGTGTTACTCAACAGTATGAATCATCACAAGATATACTACAAATCACTAGTTGGGCAAGCAGATCATTTTGGATCTAGTACTGAAACTTACTTATAAAGGAGCAAGTTTGATAGGGAACAAGCAGATGTCAAAGGACAAAGGGACACGGGTGACTCAGAGGGTTGAGGGATGGGCAAGAAGCGCGCAACACATCAATGCCCTTCGCGATTTTCCAAGTCTCAAAGTGTGAGATGGAGTATGAGTGTTAGAACCGCCTCAAAATCATGACGAGTTGTTGGAATGCAATCAGTAGATAATAGCAAGGGAAGATGAAACCTACCTCAGGTCTCGTTACAGAATTATGGAACATCAAACAAGGGCTATATCTTAGGCTCAGTAAGACAAAAAAAAATTGTAATCTTTAGTTCTGTTTGTTATATCCCCCACCCCTCACCAAGCACACAAAAACAACTAAATATATGTACTAATATAAGTTTCAACCATCGATTACCTGCTACAGGAATCTCAACCGCGAACTCCGTATAGCAAAAAACAGATAGCAAAGCAGAGATCCCAGACACAGCATAGGATAACACAACAGCAGGACCAGCTTCTTGATTAGCTTCAAGGCCTGTAAGAACAAATATTCCAGCTCCAATTACTGCTCCCATTCCAAACCATATCAAATCCCACCAAGTAAGTGTCTTCTTCATTGCATTCTGGCTCCGCGACTTTGATTCCAACTCTTCCTCATCTTCAGAACGCGTCAGGATCCTATCTATCAGCCTTGTTGGCGTTTGTATCAGTGCATTCGCGTAATTTCCCCAGGTTTTGAATGATTCCTCGGGAAGAAAATCGTCTTTTGAGCATGAACATACTCTTCTCCTTATTCCTCCTTCTGATTTTGTCCGTTGATCACCATTAACATCCATTCTTCACTACTTGCCTGCCAACTTTAAAAAGTTTCAACATAACAAGAAAAAGGACAAGCATATGCAACGATAGAAACGCGACATAAACATGTATATGGGCGAGCAGATGATTTAACATCTACATGAAAAAAACATATTTGTGACGGAATATTTATATCAGACAGATTCAATGCAACACAAGCATATACATAGGCGAGTATAAGATTCAACGCCTATAAGATAAACACATATTTGTGATGGAAATCGGAATATTCATATCAAATAAATTCAGTGCCACACAAACATGTACATAGGCTAGTACAAGATTCAACATCTACAAGAAAACCACATATTCGTGAAGGAATATTTATAACAGATTCACCGTGACACAAACATGTACATAGGTGAGTACAAGATTCAACGTCTATAAGAATAACACATATTTGTGATGGAATATTTATATCAGACAGATTCAACACGACACAAACATGTACATAGGCGAGCACAAGATTCAACATCTACAAGAAAACCACATATTTGTGAAGGAATATTTATATCGAGCAGATTCAACGCAACATAAACATGTACATAGGCGAGTACAAGATTCAACGTCTGCAAGAAAAACACATATTTGTGATGGAATATTTATATCAGACAGATTCAACACGACACAAACATGTACATAGGCGAGCACAAGATTCAACATCTACAAGAAAACCACATATTTGTGAAGGAATATTTATATCGAGCAGATTCAACGCAACATAAACATGTACATAGGCGAGTACAAGATTCAACGTCTGCAAGAAAAACACATATTTGTGATGGAATATTTATATCAGACAGATTCAACGCGACACAAACATGTACATAGGCGAGCACAAGATTCAATATCTACAAAATAAATGCAGTACCTATGATAGCTCCAAGAGAATTTCACAGAATCACAATATGAACTCTGCATATAAACATATATAACTTGAAAACATATTGTATTTCTTAACGATATTTTCTCTGAATTCATCGTCCGGCAAAAGATACAAAACAGCTAGCAATAGAGTCCAAATTAAAAGAAGTCTTTTTCAAGATCATTTTAAAAAGTTACATTCATACAATAGAATTTTGGTTTATTAATTACTGTATGAAAAATATCATTTTTAGCTAAATATTTCGTGTTGAAGGTTAAAGCCGCCAAAAACGTATAGTTTTGAACATCTAAATTTAAAATTTAAAATATACTCTAAATATTAGTTAAATTGACTCTCATGAATCGAAATGTATCAACTAAAGGTGAAGGAGGGAGTACAAAGATTTGTTTTTAAGCAATACAATTGGCACAAGTGTTTGCATTTTAATTAGAGTTAAGGTTCAAGAATACACCTAAACTATTTCGGTTTCTTGAATTCAAGAGCGCGAAGTTTCTATACTAGTTAGCGAAATACACCTCGACTAATATTTGATTGTATGTGTATTACATCTCTTTTGTTTAAAAATTTTGCCATATGGCACCCCATGTGGAAAAATAATTCCACTTGGCAAAGTTAAATAAATTAATATTAGATTAAAAATTATCATCATATAAATTACTAATTCATTCTCCATTGCAATATGCGACATCCTCTTCTGTACTTTCTTAGTAGTGAACTCAACTCAATCATGGTGTCGATATCTCCAACTTGAAATAGAAATAAATAAATAAATAATATGTCAGCTAATAAAGTCGTTATGTATATTAATGGACAAATTTTTTATGGTAAAAAATGCCTAGAAGCATTTGTAGATAAACATTTGGCCTAATCAACATATAGGTATGTTTCACTAACCAATGATAGTTCATGTACGAAACTCACACCGTCAATAGCTAAGTATGAAACTCAGAAAACTAGAATAGTTTAGAGTGTTTTTGACCCTTCTAACTCTTTTATTTATTATTCTCTTCGTTTCAATTTGTTTGACTAATTTTCTTTTTAATTCGTTTTAAAAAAATGACCTCTTTCTTCCAACTTTTTCACATAACATATTTAAGACCACAAAGTTAAATGACTTTTTCGTACATTTAACATATTCTCTCCTTTTCGTTTTAGTTGGTCCTCTCACTAAAATTATTTATTTTAATTTAGCTGTCCCATTTATAAAATCAAGAACAGTTTATTATTTTTTTCCAATACTACCTGTATCATTAAATGACTACATAAAGTGTATATACTTAAATTTATATTTTCAAAACATAATCAATAAGACTAATTTGATAAAATATCCTTCTAAAAGTACTTATTTTTTTTAAAGGAAGTGTCAAGCCCAGACAACAAGGGTTAACTATTTTGAAACGGAAAAATACCTTTAGTGCACAAGATTAAAAAGTTATTTTTTATTTTCTTAAACTTTGTGATGTCAATTAATTTAAGACGAAGGGAGTATAGTTAGAGAGGGCAAAAAAGAAAATGAAAATAGAACAGCAAATATGAACACTCCATTCTACTCCCATTATTCATCAGTCAACTTCACCCCCTTTTCCCCCACCTTAGCTCCGGCGATTCAGCTACTCCGGCGACGTTACGCCGTCGTAACATCTCGAATGGACTCCACAACCACTGTCAGAGCCGCCGCTGCCGGCGGCGAAAATAGTAGAGAAGAAAACTCCGTTACCGATACGGTGGTTCAGTACGTCGTTCTACGGAGAGATTTGATTGATACGTGGCCGTTAGGAAGTGTGGTTACGCAAGGGTGCCATGCTGCTGTTGCCGCAATTTGGTCTCATAAAGATGATGACGTCACTGTTCAATATTGTAGTCCTTCCAATATCGATTCAATGCACAAAGTAAGTCGGCTAATCCGTTGATTCATCATATTAATTAGCTCTATACATTAATCATGTAAAATTATTTATATACAATCAGTCAGCTAGAAGGTAATTGAAGAAATTGTGAAGAACAAACTATTATTGGTTAAATTAATAAGTGTTGAGTTACCTGGTTCCTGTTGCTAGTAGGAGGTGGCAGGTATCAGGGTGCACGCAAGCTGTACCCTGCACCCTGGTTCAGATACCACGGTTATCAACACAAAAGAGATTGTGGAACTTGCAACAATATATTGATAATAATGCACCCGAGTGTGTGGCCTAGTGATCAATGAAGTGGGTGAGAACCATGAGATCTCAGGTTCAAATCCCAAGGAGACAAACACACTAGGTGATTTCTTCCCATCTATCCTAACCTTGGTGGATAGAGTTATGTGGTATCCTAACCTTGGTGGGAGGTGGCAGGTATTCCGTGGAATTAGGTGCGCGAAAGTTGATCCGGACACTACTGTTATTAAAAAAAAGAAGATAATAATTGTAGGTGACTGCAATAACCAAGTGTAAAAGTGCATCATTAAGTGTTCTACATTGCAACTTCTTGATCAGAAAATGGTGAAGAATGTATTTTTTTTCTTTTTTTGGTTGATAACCCTGGTGTTCAATCAATATTGTTTGCACCTCGGCTATTCCACGGAGTACCTGCTACCTATCCTCAATGTAGCTATCGGATAACTTTGCCCACCAAGGCTTAGGCAGATGGGATTCATGGGAAGAGATTATCTAGTTTTTTTTTTTTGGAGCTGGAGCTTGGATACTGATCTCCAAGGTTTGTACCCACTACATTGACTATCAGGCCAAACCCAAGGTGCTAGTGAAGAATGTATATTAGTCATTAGGTTATTAATTTAGATATTAGGATGCTGAGAATTTTCGTGGTTGAAAGGGTAGCAAATGAAATTGATGGATAAGGTTGGTCGATGCATTGTGTTGATGTCAGGAAAAGACCAAAATGATTACACTTGTTACGAGTTATGTGGACGGTTTCCTGGTGCAATAGCTCATGTGTGATTTATTCTCTTAAGGTGTATCGTAGATTCAATTTTCACTTGTAGGAGTTTGAAAAGAGCAAATGGTACTTATAGAAAAACAAAAGCCAGATCGATGCTCTGTTAGCTCCTTAGTAGTGAAGTAGTGATGTTAGGTTAGTATGTAAAACATGAATTATGCAGAATTTTACACGGAAGTTGCTCGCTGTGGACTCAGGGTTGATAAATGTCATTGGACATTTCTAAAGAAGTTCTAAACTCTAGTTTACCTTGGTTAACTTATATTATGCAATGAAGTAAGATTATTTGTAAGCAACTTCCTTATAATCAGGAAATAATTTTCAGAATGACGTCCACATATGTTCCACTTCAATGCATTCCAACTTAGATTAGGCCTTGGTATAGAGAATTTAGAGATGATTCAAAGATTCAATGCAACTTTCTTTCTTGACTATGTAGGTAACTCTCGAAGTGAAGGGTGAAGCCCAGATATTGAACTTGGCAGAAAAGCTAAAAGCTGGGGGCATTGCTCATAAACTGTGGATTGAACAACCAGAAAACATGCCAACCTGTCTTGCTACAAAACCTTATCCAAAATCCATGGTATCTTCATTTTTCAAGAAGCTAAAACTATGTAAATGATGAATTTCAAGTGCAACCGTTAATGTGATACTGACACAAGTCAGCTTAGTTTCGGTGCTATGGAATTGAACTTGGTTTTGCTAATGATGAGCTATGCTATTTGTAGTGATTAATATTTCTCTCTGAGCCCTTTGACCTTTGCATGCGGTTCATCTGGAATTTATAGTCTGGTGATTCTGGCCAGATGAATATTGGTGTTATTTTCAGCTATATCGGAACTCTTATTGATTTATGCTCTAATCTTTTGGTAGTGGTGATGAACTTGTGTATTTTCTACTGTGGCTTCACAACATTATTGCTGCGCTTTTACTCTGCCGTTCTGCTTATCCTCTTAATTATCAGTCTTAACTGTTTGTATTTGGCCTGTCTCTCCACAAATTGTAATGACTTTGGTCGATCCACCAAACTACTGAAAATTGTGTTGGCTGAGGAATGCAGTACATAAAGAACCTACCACAAGCTAGCTAGTTGGTTGAGGAACCTGGTAAGTCAAGTTCCTTCCCAAATTCTTTTGGGAAATTGGTTCACGGTATTCTTTCTTTTGGCTACAAAAGTTCTATACCACCAAATGAGACTCTCTATCAGCAGTCACCTTTCATGAAAATTGAAATGTTAAGAATTAAGATACTTTGCATCTTTTTAGATTAGAGTGAAAATTCTTACACTTTGTCTGAATTATTTTTTCGTCCACTGAAATGGATATACTGCAGCAGCTTTGTGGCAGTTGCCGTAAACTGGTATATGTAACCTTATTTGAAGGACGTCGCCGAGTAGTTAGAGAAACTTGCCAATTTTTAAGTTTATAAATAGGTAGCAATTGGATTGGTCAATCATCTAATCAGTCAATGCCACTGACAATCCAATCATTTCCATTTCAATTCGTCTAAACATTTCGTATTACTTTTAATTACATGCTTTATTACAACTTCTCTTACCATACACTACGCTTATGTAGTTATCAGTTAAGTCAAATCCTTTCATTTAAGTTTTAACGCAACTTTTGGTATTAGGATGCTATCAAGAAGTAAGTCTAGGTTAATACACTATAACAGTTGAGAATCATTCAATGATATTTTGAGTTATCATTTGATCTGATACATTACCATTTTGGCCATCAACAATCCTATAAAATAAATTTCACTACCCACCAGAACCTGTGGCAAATTCAAAGAAAAATGTTACATGTGTGTACAAATCTGATTTATACACGAACCACCAGGGTTTTTCTCAGTGGTACTTCTATACAGAGCCGTTTAAGATAAAAGCTCTAAAGCAACACAAAATAAAACCACATATATGTCCTATCTCTTTCTTTTTTTTTTTACTTTCGATTTTTTTTTCCTTATACTTTCTTCTTTTTTCTTTCGATTTTTTTTTTTGGGTGAAATAATTGTATGTTCCTAGAATTTACTTATGGAAATACCCTTCTGACCAACAATTATAGATGAATACAATTTTGGTGATGCATTCCCTATCAGCCAAACTGTAGCAACATATTTGATCTTCCAGTCAAAGCATGTCCAGTTCTACCAAAAGTTCTAATTTACGCCCTGTAATTAGAATATTTCCAAAACATTAATCAGAAAACTGTGTATGATTAAGCTACGAATGGTAAATATACTTTTATATCACAAGCATCACTGTCTCAACTAAAACACATTAATTATAAGTAGAAATCAAGACACATGATAACAACATAAAGTGATTTGATTACAATTATATTATTGTTACTGTTCATGTTGTTGTTAATATGATTTAATCATTATAATCGTTTTTGTTGGTTCTGAACAAAATTATAATACTGGAAGTTCCTCAAATCTGGAAACAGAAGCAGCTGAATGGTAACTTTTTCTTTTGGTAATTGTAATCATACAGCTTCCAATTAATGAATATATGAATAGTCAAAAGCAGAAATACTCACTTGGGCTCCTGCAAGGAGATGACAGTTTCAAAGGCACCAGCCAGTGCTTTAACTCTGTTCTTCCTTTGCTCTCTGAGCTTACTTGCAGTCTCTTCAATCACATCATTGGAGACCACAGATTCCTTCTTCCCTTGCACCACTTGGCATTGAGGTATTGATGATGCCACAGTAGTATTAGTCTTCTGCACTGCTTCACCTTCCTCTGCCATAACAGTTTCCTTTCCTTCATCCTGTTTTTTCTCTTCTTGAGTCTCATCCACTACTTTTACCGTGTTCTCTTCAAGTTGATGTTCGTCAGGTTCATTGGTAATTTCTTCTGGTTCTTTAGGGTTGCTGGTGCTGGTTTCTTCAACAAGTTGTTCCTCTTCTGGCTCTTCCATCTTAATGATTTCGTGGTTCTCCGCAACCATTTCAGCATTGTTTACATTTCCATTATGCTTTTCTTGATCTTCAATGGCTGAATTGTCTTCTCCTGCATTAGTATCAGCAGTTTCACTGTTGTTAATGATCACGTCGCTTTCAGTATCAGTAACTGGCAATTCTTGATTGTCTTCTTGCTCTGATAGTTCAGCCTGAGGATTAGTAACATCCTCAGTTGCATGTGGAGAATCAGTTATTACTGATGCTTTAGGTGTTGAATCATCAGGACCATCCAGATCATTTCTTGATTCGTACGTGTTATCTTGACCAGTTTCAGCCTGAGGAATAACATATTCCACTGTATGTGAAGCATTAGTTATTAACACATTTGTTGTTGAATCATTATGACCATCCTGATCATTTCTCGATTTGTGTATGTCATTATGACTGGTACTGCTGGCCTCCTGTTTCTTGGAGACGGTGCCGGTGGTTGTGGTTTTCTTTATGGTCCCTGGTCTAGCATACGTGCCAGAGCCACGTTGTTTACCGGTGGCGTCCTTACTCATATGAGATGTTCTGGATAATCTATCCGAAAGGGGTTTCTGGAAAGTTGAACTAGTCTTGCCTGAAAACGATGAAGATGGCCGAAGAATTCTCTCTTTAGGATTAGCAGTTTTTGGTGAAGTAGCAAGAGGAGGCTTATCAAATGATCTTCTTCGATTTAGAGTAGGTTTATTGTGAATGTTGGAGTCGCCTGATGAAGACACTGTAGGCTTGAGATAGTTGGGAATATTCTTGTTTGAGGTGGTTGAATCTGCTCGTTTCCGCACCGGAGAGTTTGTAGTTGATGAATTGGGACTTCTCAGATGATGAGGAATGGGATGTGAGGGAGATACCCCTCTCTTCTCCTTTCCTGGTGGAGCAGTGTCTTTTACCCTAGTTGCCATTATATTCTCTGGCTTAACAAGATATTGAACTGTTTTTTGCTGCAAAAGAGTATAATAAGTTTTTGAGTCATAAAGAAGTCACCAAATGGACTCTTGACACAGGCTCCTTTAAGCTTACTTCTTTTATCTTGTTATGTCAATGTTATTAGGTTTTAACTCCGCCGGTAAGTTTGCTCACATTGTTCGTCGCAAGTACGAAAAAAGGAGGCGGCCTACGGTAAGTTCAGGATAAAACTTGTCAATTTAAATGAGTTCTCCCAATACTCTACTTGCTAAGATTGAGGTTATGTTGTTGTATGTCAATGTTTTTAGGTGCACATCTTCATGCATAATTTCTCCAATTTAATGCAGGAAGATTAGATTATTTCCTAATAATAATCATTCTGATTTTTATGTCTAAAGAAATGAGAAAAGAAAAGGCTACCATAGTGCACAGATTAGCAAAATGTATATGGTGCTATACTTTCTCTTCTTTCCAGCCAAACTAATATGTGCTTAAACTAATAGCCTTAACAAACAACAAATGCAAATAATCAAACACACAAAAGGACCTTTGGTAGAATATTTGCCATCATTGAATTCAATGACATGGCAATTGCATGCACTCTTCAAATTACTTCAAAATCTTAGCCCAATTTCTACACAAATTGGAATATTGATCAACTTTTGATGCATATTGATCCCAGAAACAATTTTGTGGTCCTCCTTTTAACCATTTTTTTTAACACTCGACTAACGAGATACCTCCCACCTTCCACCAGCAACATGTACTATGAAACATGTATGATGTAGCTCTGTACACTAAAACTAGAACAAAAGGAAGAAATCACCTACCGTTTTTATCTCTGCTAGAATGTGAACCTTTCTTTTGTATTGTTCCCTTTTTCTTTTCTTATCCTAAAGGACCTAAACTATACTCACCCCACCCTTTCTCTCTTTCAATGGCCTGCCAACAAAAAGCTTTTTGTATTTGTTGCTCATAATTAAGAAATAATTTCCAAATATTTAAGAACAATCTTAAAGGAATACTTTCAAGGGAAATAACCAAAAAAAAAAAAAAACAATAAAGATTCATTTGGCAATCATGATTTAATGCAATATAAGGAAAATGCACATATTGAAGGGGAACCTAAGAGCAATGATAAAATTATCTCCGTGTAATCTATAGGTCACAAGTTCGAGCCATGGAAGCAGTGACTAATGTTTGTATTAGAGTAGGTTTTGTACGTAATACCCGTTGAGGTGCGGAATTTTCATGCGTGAACGTGAAATGCTTTGTGCACCGGTTGCCCTTATAAAGAAATTGTGCATATTCAACAAAAGAAAACAGAAAGAGAGAAATTAATAGCACCTTTTTATCAAAATTGATGATCCATGACCTGCACCATATTTAGATGATTATGAGGAATAAGAAACTAAAAAAATTTATGAAGAAAATAGTTTATAAGTAGGAAGGAAGGAACAAAAAGAAAGTAAAGAAAGATTGATGAATTTGGAAAGAGTTATTTTTGGCAGTTTGGCTGTTATATTAAGTATCGAAAATTGTGGACAACCCCAAAGTTGTGGAAGCACAAAAACACAAAGATGTGATTATCATTACAGCTAACAAAAAATTATTAAATATTATACTATTAATTTGGCTATTTCATAATGGAATATCTGTCACAATATTATTCGTTAGTCTATATGAATATTCTTTTTTAGTTTGTTAATATATGTTCTTAATTAGTAATGGGCAGCACAACATAGTATAGTGCTGTGCCTGCACTTTCTCTCACTTCATAATCTAATTTTATACATTGGTTTGTCAACAACGATTGAGATGGTAAACAGGGAAGTTCGGTGCATTAAAGTTCTCGCTATGTGAAGTTCGAAGAAGAGCCGGACCGTAAGAATTTATTGTATAGAGTCTTACCTTGCATTTCTGTCAGAGAGTGTTTCCATAGCTTGAACTCTGACCTCCTGGTCACATGACAATAACTAGATGGTAAACATCGATATGACATAATTTAGAAAAACAATGAATTCAAAAAAAAAAAACAAAAAAACTAATCAAATATTTAAAGTCAAATTATATGCTAATAAAGTAATTTTTCTGAAAATGAAACTTAAGAATTTTAAAAAGGAAAAAAAAAAACACTAAAAAGTCACACCAATGTAAAGATGGCTACTAGCTAGCCAAGAAAGGGACACTATAGTTGAATCTTTAATTAAACTTATTAGTTGAGTTCGAAATATAAGGTTAACTAATAAGTTGGAGTAGCTTATTATTCTTTGATCTTTAATAAGTTGAGCAGCTTCGACTTGAAGAACTAACTATTCAGTAGTTTTTTAATATAAAGATATGGTTAGAAACAATAACAAATTAATGTCTTGAATTTCCTAAAGCGATGGGACAAATTTATTTTGTTAAAGTGACAGTTTTTGGGACAGAGAGAGTATACACACGTGCAACGCACTTACGCTTGACTAGTATCTAAACTTGCCGAGCTCGGTAACGTGGTCTTTTAACCCAAGTGAGGGCATCAATGTTGGGCTTTGTGCGCTATTCTATAGCCGGCCCAATCCAAACCAAATATCTAAACTTTAACTCAAAAATTATACTTCCTCCGTCCCATTTTATGTGTCGCCTTTTGACCGGACACGAAATTTAAGAAATAAATGATGACTTTGTAAAGATTACAAAATTGCCCCTCTTAAAGTTACTTTAATGTTTACTTTTTAGTTGTTTTTTCTTATTAAATAGAACCCAGTAAGGATAAAATAGGGGTGATGTCATTAAATAGTTGTCAAATAAGGAAATATGACTTTCTTTTTGAGACGGACGAAAAAGAAAAGTATGTCACATAAATTGGGACGGAGGGAGTACCAAAGTTCGAGGAAAAAACTAAACACGCTTCAATATTACTACTCCCTCCGTTTCGTTTTAGTTAGACCGTATACTAAAAATAATTATTTCAATTTACTTATTCAATTTATGAAAAAAAAAGAAGAGTTTTTTTAAATACTTTTCCCTTTCTACCCTTAATATTAAATAATTATAGAAAGTAATAATAGTCACATTTACACTTCCAAAGCATGATGAACAAGGTTAATTTAGTAATAATATACACCCCTAATTATAGTTTTCTTAATGGGTGTGCCGAGTCAACAAGGTAAATTAAAATGAAACGGAGAGTGTACTTTCTTAAAGATAATGCCTATGTTTCTCTTACTCATATAATAATGCAATTGGGATATAGTAGCTCTTCAATGACTTGCAGACAGTTCTTTTGCTTGTAACCGCTTTTCCACACAAGGATATTTTCATGGTTTGGAAAATTTAATCAGTGAATGCACACTAAAGTTACGTTATACACTGTCAACATGGTGGAATAACAGAAAGCAAAAATGGAAAACCACTGAAGCACCATGCAGTAAACGTTAAAAGGTAATCGAAGTATAGTAACAAAAGCAAACCATTGTTGAACTGCTCCAAGTCCCCTATCAGCAGCAAGTGATCCGCTTGCCGTATGCTAAAATATTAAGTATGAAATCCGGATTTGATCTTCTTCTGAGGTTTGCGTTGCGGATATGTCACTGAAGGTGAGGAACCCAGGGGTATCATGGGTAGCAAACGTTGCCCATTTGAACTGTACGTAGGTGAAGAGGTGGGAACCAAGCGTGGGGTTTGTGGACCTAGCTCTTTCAACTGTCTTAGTAGAAGGCTGCACGGTTTACTGCTGCCATTTCCCATGCCTAATTTTCTCTTTTTCTTTAGTAGCTCCCACAGTAGGTTGTCCTCTTTAGCATGATCCTGGTCCTTCACTACAAGCTTTCCGATAGAACAACAATTTGCAAACAATAGCATAGTCAGTACTCAGTAGCACTAAAAGGTTTAGCAAGTGAGCAGAGACGATATCTCCCCAATGCATTGCATCTCCTAACCAAACCAAACAATTTCCATTTCGACAATTGAAATACAAATAAGCAATCTCAATTGAAGTTATAATACTACAGAATATAGAAAGGATAGGGAAACGAATGTTTATGCACAGAGATTGAGAAAAGCATTAGTGAGTGGATGACTATTGTCTGTGATAAATTACATCAATATTAAGATGTTTCATTCACCTTTTCTTTATAAGCAATATGTACATTCTCAGAAGTCAGAAGCATGTATTTCATAGTCCAAACAATCACCGAATCCGTTAATGTTGGAAACATAACAATTTTAAATTCCTTCAATAAATAACTGAAGATCATAACAAGAAATATAATGAGTTCCAAAGGTTTTGGCATAGTAAGATCAAAATTCAAAACCATACAGTGGCAGCAAGTGAAGAGTCACCATTTATCAGCATATGTAATATGGGAGGTCGATTTAACTTATTAAATACCAAGGACTGAGAGAGAGTGCATCCTAGATCACCCATAGTGAAGAAAATTTTCTCTTCAGCCTATCAGAAATGGTTAACACTAATAAGTGAATTTGAAGTAAACTAATCAAAGTATAAGCAATACCTTCTCCTGCTCAAATTGTTCTTTTGATCCGTTCTTGGCTTTCGAAAGGAATCCCTGATATTTCCTTGCCATTTCTTCTGATTCTTTCAGCTTGTACAACACCTCAAGTCTATTATGTTCTGCTATTCTTGCCTTCTTCCTTGCTTCCTCCAACTCTGCCCTCCCTGTTCTCATTGCTCCTCCCATCTCTTCCACTATGTTCAGTAGGCAATGGCATCTTCCTGATGTGATTTCAAGCTTAAGACCCTTGACATAGTCGACCATTGGACGACACATTCTTGTAGCTAGCTCATCCACTAGGTTGTCCACTCCACACTCTACCGAGCTCAGTGTAGTAACAACAAGACGGAATATGTGTTTCAGAAGCTGAATTATGATCAACGAAGTGCCATTATTTTCGCCTCTTTGGTGAATGGCAGAAACATATGCAACAGCTTTCTTGAAAACATTATGTATTGAAGTTTGATGGTCACTAAGAGTCTGAAGAATGTTGGTTTGGCTTGTATTTACTTGGGATTCAACTTGTCTTAGCAGATGGATCAACTGCATTAGCTGCATCTCTTGTTTCTGGATTAGCTCTTTCCCAACTGTTTTGGCTCTACTCATATAGCCTTCTTCCTGCATTTGCAAATTGAGAAACCACATTCACATCTTACAAACAAACAATTTATCTGCAAATTGAGGAATTCCTCTGCATTCTTGTGTATATAGCCAATTACCATACTATAAACTCAGCTTAGACCTCAATATTGAACAATGATTAACATTGCCTGTACAACCAAAAGATACACAAAGGCAAGAGTTTCAGATTTGAATGGAGCATAGATATTCCTTTAATCACTTTCCGATTTCGTGCTTTTGTCATTCGAATGAAAATAATGTCCATCAACTTGCTTGATACACCTATTATTTGTCGATATTAACTGCTGGAAAGCATTTCCTCTCACAGTTCAATTACAGATAGCAATATGCATCATGTTCGCATACTCCTACTATAAAATGAATAAATTAAACTAACATTTTGAGCTTCAAGTCCTATAAAATGAAAAGTAAATAGGAGTATAACATTATCAACGCATACACAAACTCAAAACTCGTTACGTATTACCTGAATTTCAGTAGCCTCGTTTCTCACCGTCCTTCCATCTCCATTCTCATTTCTCTTGCCATCCTGTCACCGTTTTTTTTTCACGATTGAGCAACCGATCAACAGGATCAAACAGAACTTCATACATATTGATTAAATACATGGAGATAACAGACATATACATTTGAATAAAATTGCGTATAATCGAAGACAACGGTACTAATTTTTCCTTCCTCATCCATTTCAACAGTCTTCAATCCTACTAGCTTCATCAACGGATTCGCTAACGATTCAAACACGTCCGCGGCCTTCAAAAAATAAAATCAAAACAAATAAAAACGTACTAAAATTGAAAAAATCAGAGAGTTTTGAAGAATTTGATTTGTACTTCCTGCAAGCCAGTTCGGATCTGAAAATCCAGCTGATTGAAGGAGACTTTGAGTTGATCGTGATGAGAAACGATTCGAGACAACTTAACACGGAGATCGCCAATTGACGGACAAGGAGATGAAGTTGGCGCGATGAATCGGCGCCGGCGGCCATTCATGTCGCCGGAATTTCAACGAGATTTTGAATCTATTATGGAGTACCCTTGAAGTTCAATGAAGAAACAAAATTTCATTTATTGTACTACTCCCGCCGTTGTACCGCTATTTGAATTTCCAGAACGGAAAAGGGTCAAAACTAGTCCTGAATTATTCGAAATAGAGCAAAAATATCCTCTATTTATTTTTTGGCTCAAAAATGCCCCTCATTTTAACGGAGTGCCGAAAAGGGCCAAAACTACCCTGAACTATTCGAAATGGAGCAAAATACCCCTCCATTTATTTTTTGGCTCAAAAATACCCCTCACATTAATGGAGTGCCACCAAGCACACCACGTGAAAAAAAATTGTCACATAGTTACTCCACGTCAGTGTCCCATTTAATATCCAACCAGTCTACTTAACCATATTCCAACTTAACAGTCATTTAATATCCAACCAGCCTACTTAACCATATTCCAACTTAACAGTCATTTAATATCCGTACCCGACCTATCTTAAAAAAACCCTCGACCCGTCCTCATAAGTAAATGGTAAAAATAGATTCACCCTTCATTTCACTTGAACTCTCTAAAAAAAAAAAATCGATGCAGACTAAGGATTCTGAGGGAAAAGAAAGTCCTTAGGAAAAAAATCAACCCGTGTACTAAGAGCTTTCTTTTCCCTCAGAATTCCTAGTTTGCATCAAATTTTTTTTTTGGAGAGTTCAAGTGAAATGAAGGGTGGATCTATCTTTACTATTTACTTATGAGGACGGGTCGAATTTATTTTAAGATAGGTTGGGTACGGATATTAAATGGCTGTTAAGTTGGAATATGGTTAAGTGGGTTGGTTGGGTATTAAATGGGACACTGACGTGGACTAACCATGTGATAATTTTTTTTCACGTGGTGCGCTTGGTGGCACTCCATTAATGTGAGGGGTATTTTTGAGCCAAAAAACAAATGGAGGGGTATTTTTGCTCCATTTCGAATAGTTCAGGGGTAGTTTTGGCCCTTTTTGGCACTCCGTTAAAATGAGGGCATTTTTTAGCCAAAAAATAAACTGAGGGGTATTTTTGAGCCAAAAAATAAATGGAGGGTATTTTTGCTCTATTTCGAATAATTCAGGGGTAGTTTTGACCCTTTTCCGTTTCAGAATTAAATCAAGTTTTCTTTTTTATATTTGAAATTGTTAATGATTATAATTTGTTTTTTTATTTCAAAATTTTTTAAGGTTCTACGGTCAAACATCTCTATAACGTCACCTCGTTATAACGGCATTTCACTACAGCGGCCTGATTTTCTCCAAAATTGATTTTTCATGTTAGCATTCTACCTATAGACAATGACGTTTATTACATCGGTACACTCTTTGTAAAATTACCTCTCTATAGCAGCATATTTAAATATTGTGTAATAATATTTTGAACGAAAATATACTATGTACAAAATAAAATATCAAAATATCTATGGTAATCATCATTAGTGTCATGCATACAGTAAATTTCAAGTATGAATATCTAATTTAAAGGGGGAAATTGTGTTTAAATGCTAAACATGAGTTATTTCCTAACTTTACGACGAAAAAGCTACTAATATTTGTTTTTTTATATTCATGCTCTTTCTAATTTTACATACTTTTATTTATAACAGATAAATTAAATCTGAACATCGAATGTCAGTATACATATATAACAACACCTTTCTATAGCAGCCATGAAATCTTCGGACAAACGATGACACTATAGAAAGGTTTGACTGTATATTCAAATTTACAATCAAAATTTAAATTTCAAAATTTTAATTGTTCCACATAAATTGGTACCAGGGGAATATTTTTTAAAGAGGAAATTCACTTTCCAACATTTAGTCATTGGAACTTCTTCTTCTTTTTTTTTCTCTTGAAAGTTGCTCCAATTGTTAGGCTAAATATATGTACAATCTTTTGAATTTGTCGGTCAAAATTCTTATGCAATGTAACAATAAAGACATAAAATCATACAAAAAAAACTTATGGTCTATATGAAAATGTATGCTACGTACAAATGAAATTATGTGTTTAAGTTGAGATACTTTCTCCGTTCACTTTTACTTATTACTAATTTCCTAATTGAATTTTCTTTTTTACTTGTTATTTTTGACATATCAAGAAAACAAATTTTTATTTTTCTATTTTACCCTTAGCATTAATTATTTTTTCTCCAAATTAATATCAAGACACAATAATAAACATCATTTAATAGAGGTACTATGGTAAATAGCTATGTCATTAACTATTTTTCTTAATGGATGTGTAAGTCAATTGTGACAAGTAAAAGCGAACGCAGAGAATATATCTTATTATTTATTACAACAACGATCTTTAATATGGTATTTTCACTTCCATATTTTAATTTCGTCAAACCTATGTCACTATTGAAGAAATAAATATAAAGAAAATTTCAAGCTTAACAGATACATTACAAAGCAAGTTTTGTACTGGAAAGTAAAATTGTTAATGCTCTCGATCTTTTTTCGCAATTCTTGGCATAATAGACACAATTCTTTCCTCCATTCTGCCAAGTATAAATTCAATATGTGTTTGCATATTTTTCACAATACTGCAAAAGAAAATTAATCATATACAACAATTAGTGGGTGTTCTCGCACAATAGCTTAAATGCTAAATTTCATTTTTCACAATTGATTTTCTAAATTTACCTTGGTTTTTATTCTATAACATCAATAGAGAAGAACGTCACTGTTCACTCCTCTGTCAATCCACTGCCCTTAATTTCTCTCCCTAACTATCGATATAATGGCTCCATCTTCTGTCTTGTAAATCCACAACACTCACACAAATCATTTGACCATCTCCAAATTCTGTTACAGTTCTTGGAGGCTACTTTACCCTAAACCTAGCTTGGAGGCTACTCTACCCTAAACCCTAAATTATGCCTATTTAAAGGGTAACATATTCCCTTAAAAAGGCATCTCGAATATCTCCACTATCCCACAAAATCATGGGATATTCACAAAGAGATCATCCTATATTCGAGAAATACGCTACTAACGGCACTCGAATTACGGAGAAAATCCAGAGAGAAGAATGAAGGGAGGAACAGAATTGTACCCACATTCTTTATCAATAAAACTATGTTTCATCATATTTTGTTTGTGGTTAAAGTTTATTTTTCATGAATTAAAATTTGTTGCAAACACCAACAACCAAAATACGATAGCCAACGTACCAAATGCTAACGTCGTGGGTTTAAATTCAAATTGGAAAGAAAATATAGCAACTCTAGTGAAGCTTATATAACATAATCAGAATGAAATTGGCAAATATCCTCATAAAAGATAATCAAGAAATTGAAAATAACATTAAGTTTATTTATGCTGTAACTTTTCACTGGTCCCCAGACCTCACTTTTGAAATTTTACTGGGTATGTTGTTGTTGTTTGTAACTTTTCATTGGAACAGATCAATCATCTTCTTTGATTGCTCCTATTAGTGAAGTCTTATTATGCTGCACAGACTAAAAAACTGTAAAGAATTATTACCATCAGAAGACAGGTTAAATCTTACTTAGTTTAGAAAATGTTCACTCTTTCAATTTGGATGATTCTTTTTTATACTCCAGATACTCTAAAAAATATTGGCACCTGTAATTCATTCTATTGATGATGATAGACGAATAATCCATCAGTGAAAAATGAGTATGTTTCTCTTTGAAGTCTGGAAATACAAAGATATAAGCATATGATAAACTCCAAAGTCAAACACAATAATATAATATGATGATATACAACATCAAAGTTTAGAAGTCTCATTGAACACTTCAATTCAACTGGTGAAAAACATCACTGAGGAAATATAATGATGTTTGCTCATTCAATTAAAAGTTGCAATCAACTCAAACAATCGGAATATGAAATACTACTAAGTTGAAGACCTTGAACATACTCACATAACTATTAAAATTTCACAGATGGTCACGTAACTATAAGAAAAATCATTCAACCTAAAAATATTAACTTCTTGATGGATGACTCTAAAAATGACTACTTATGAAAAGAAAAAGAGGCACACCTGATAAGCCATTCCTGCAGATACCATTAATATTTTGGCAGTTATGTCAGCACAAAAGGAACACAAAAATATAAAAAATGAGTTTAGAGGGGTAATAGAATCCTCATAAAGTTTAGGTGTGTCATAGCAACTTCGGCTATAGTTTGAGGGGATACTTGTGTCTTATCTCTTTAATATATGAATCAATTACTCATTGAGGCTATTCCTACAGAATAAGAATCTGAATTATTTTAGTAGTAGTTATAAGCATTTTGTTATTATACATTTGGATAAACTTAAAACGACTCTTTAGATAAAAAACAAAAAATAGCGACATGATTTTAATTTCTTATTTAGAATGAAAAAAATAATAATAACCTAATGTAATGGCCAAAGATGTATACATATAAATTGTAACCTCAAAATTTTGGATACAATTTTCTTTTAAATAATTTGTCATCTCTTGCTTGTGATAATTTATTATCCTATAGGAGTAGATTTTATAATAGTGCCAAGGCAAATAATCTTTTCTTTAACTTTCAATTAATAGAATCAATAATGTTAAAAATTAGAGCTATAAAAACATAATAACAGGGAGAAAATGTATGAAGAGAAGGCTACACATACTAATTATTTAGTTATTTATGCTTTGAATTGATTTTAAAAATAGAATAAATAAGTTATAATGAAATATATTTGTAGTAAATTCAAATAATGAAAGAATTCGAGCATAGAATACAAATTACTTATGGGTGATGGATTTTGTATGTACATATTGTATATATATGATGCGGAATGGTTGGAGTCCCTCTTTTAATCACTAGGGAGAGCACTAAAAGCAATGTAGGTAAGAAGAAACATGTTAATAAACAATATCACTTTTCAGAGCTACCTTCACTGTTTAAGTACGTCCACCAATAATCAAGTTTTTGTTGCACCCTCTTATTGTATATTTGCCTTGGGAGTATGGAAATTGTATATTGTTTGAAAAGAATAAACAATAATGAATCAATATTAAAAAATGTGCAATATGTCACCCATAATTGATTTACATCCATTTGTATTTCCTGTTTGCTTTTCTTTAAAATATTCACACATCGCGCGGGTACATATACTAAAAATGTATAATATTTTGGAGGAACGACTACAAAAGGAAAATGAGTCATATAATTTTGGATAAAGGGAGTACAACATCATAGTCCAAAATTTAATTTTAAAAAATAGGGAAAAGGATCCGAAATATACCCAAACTTTGAAGAAAATTGTTGTAACACGCCTGATCTTTGTGGGGGTCCTATGACCCCCCTGTACTATTTCTTAGTGTATTTTAGTTGCATTTATTTGCATAACTGAACCTAAATGTGAATACACGCGCACTGAGCACGTGACCGAGTCAGTAGTCCAGCTAAGCAAATAAAGGTCACAAAAATACACAACTAAATAGTCCAGGAGGGTCATAGGATCCCCGCAAAGTTTGGGCGTGTTACAACAAATTTTTCCAAAGTTTGGGTATATTTCGGACCCTTTTCTCAAAAAAATAAGAAGTGAAGTTCCAAGGATGATGATGAAGATATTATACGTGCGCTAATCGTTTCAAAGAAAATTATACACTACTCCAACTTTGCATCTACTTGATGGAATATTATTTGTTGTCGGATTTCCTTCGAAAGCAAGGCAACTAACAATATTTTTTCAAAATATTTTTTCAATTTTACAGTACGTTGACAATAATAGTTAAAGTTTGAGCTGTATTTTCATATTCAGTTTTTTGCCGCTAAAATTTAAACAAATATATAGTGTTTGAAGAAAATGATAGTATTAAAGTAATAAATATTAAATACCATATATATACCATACAAAATGTTAGTTTGCATTAACAATAATTCATAAAAAAATATGAAAATAAATATTTATAATATAAAACACATATTTCGTATACACATATTTGTATTATTTCTTTTCGTTCTTTTAAGTTTGAAATAATCCGTGTGTCTCGCGGAAACAGATACTAGTTTTAAAAAGAAAAAAAAAATTAAAAAGTCACACCAATGTAAAGGTGGCTACTGGCTAGCCAAGAAAGGGGCACTATAATTAACTAACCAAAGTTATTGCACTTCCTTTACAACTTCCTCTTTTGAGACGATGCTGGTGTTCGGACTAGCTTGAACGTACTTTAATTATTGGAAAAATTATACAAAATGTCCATTGGGATAAATTATTTACACAAAAAATAACCCACTTTTTTCTTTTTACTCAAAATAGCCTTTTGACCATTATGTTTACTGAAAATAGCCATTACTTGGGCCTTACTGTTGCTCTGTGTCGGGCCACTTGGTCATTTGGCTATTGGGCCATTTGGCCATTTGGTCCATTCGGTCCATTTTCTGTCTCTTTTTTTTTTAAAAAAAACTTTTTAATTTTTTTTTTTGCTGTGCTATTCTTTTAAAAAAAAATCATTTTAAAATTTTTTTTGTTACTCTTTTTCTAAAATATTTTTATTTTCTAATTGTTTCACTTCTTTTGTGGAAAAATAAATATTTACATTATTTTATTATTTTTTGTTTATATTTTTATTTATTAAAGTGGGAATGCATGATAGTCAAATAAATATCGATATTGATACACTACATAATTGTTTATATAATATCGATACACGATTATACACCATTCATACAATGTCAATACATTACATACCTATATATACAATATCGATACACGTCTATATACTATTTATACAATATTAATACACGCTTGTACACCATTTATACAATGTCGATACATTAAATAACTATCTATACAATATCGATATAAGTTTATACCCATTTATACAATATTGATATATTACATATACACTACATAACTATTTGTACATCATATATACATGTTTATACACCATTTATACAATATCGATACACTTTTATACATTATTCATACAATATCGATACATTAAATATATACTACATAACTATTTATACAATATCGTTACATTACATATACACTACATAACTATTTGTACATCATATATACATGTTTATACACCATTTATACAACATTGATACATGAAAAAAAGTTGTACGGAAAAGGTTTGAAAAAAAAACGAAAAAAGTTTTTTTTAAATAAAGAAAAACGCAGAAAAAAAAACAAAGAAAATAGTTTTTTTTCTTTTTTTAAAAAAAAACTGCTAAAAAAAGAAAAGAAAATGGAAGAAAATGGCCTAATGACTATTTTTGTTGTAAACAAAAACTTGGCTATTTTTATTGTAAATTATTTACTTTTTTGTACATATTTGAAACTATCCCTTAATTATTTTATCAGATTTTATCATTCTTTACCAATATAGATATAACATTATTCTTGTCATCATAATGCACACAGAAAAAGAATCACGTAGCGTTTCTTGTTTTTGCTCGAATTTGACTTCCCTTGCAATTCCTTATCATCGGGTAATGAGAAGAAAGGGCATATGAGAGGGAGCAAGTTCACATATAGCCGAATGCCTTTTTGCTCGAAACTACACTTGTCTTTTGATCATGCACCTTATATATTCTCTTTTTTTAAAAAAAAAATTGGGGGGAGGGGAATGGGAATGGGGGAGGGGATTACAATGTGGGAAATCGAACCCTCGCCAATAAGGAGGAAGTTCAGGTAGCTAACCAACTAAGCTACTAAGATTCCCCGCACCTTATATACTCTACCCACAAAGCTTTGGTAAAATTAGAACAAACAGTTGGGCTAATGGACTTCAAATGATTATGACAAGTTCTGCAACAATATTAGGAGCTTGTTGGGCTAAGCCCAATGCAACCAGCAATCTAAGGCCCAGACCATCAACTGAAGGATTGAATCTTCATTCACTAACATTTGTATTCTAAATTTTCAGCATGGCGAATTGAAAGCTAAGCAGTGGGATTTCAAAAGATTTTCCGGGGAAAAATAGAGATGTCTCGGTGGCATGGAATTGTACATTATTTTCTTCTTGATTTACTATTCCGCATGATTAATACATGTATCTTTTAACCCCTTTCCGGACGCTTTCACCTTTTTGCTCTCTTGATAACTCAAATCCACCATCTGATTAATAATCGAATAAGTTATGCAAGATATTATATATTATTTTATACAAAATAGAGAATGTGCAATAAAATTATAAAGTGTTTTTTTTTGGGTCATTGTTAATACAACAAAATGTTAAGGTTAGTGAATTTGGTTTACTAACAAAAAAAAGAGGTGTTAGGAGAAAGGGAAAAATAAATACATGACCATCGTTCGATATACATATTTTCAAAATTATTCTTTATGGTTCTAGATAGAAGAGTATGGAGGGTAATAATTAGGGTAGACAGTCGAGCAATTTCTCTCTTTTCAATGGTAGAGCATGGTTTCTAGACCGTAACACTTATCTGCTTCCATACCAGTATTATTATTATGCTAGCATTATCTTCTTCCTCTATTTTGTTATTACTATCATTTCTTACTTTAGTTATTTTTACTAATTTTGTTGTCTTTTATTTTTGATTACCTTTACTATTTTTTTTGTGAGTACTTTTTTGTCTTCAACGTTTTCATCATAGCCTTTTCTTTTAACTCTTGCATTCTTTGCAAACCTATTCCGAGAACCGCTTTCGTTTGAACCGGGTCTATCGAAAGCATCCACATCCTTGTTACCCCACTACGGTAGGGAGAAAGTTTATGTACGTTTCACCCTCCTCATATCCCAATTGTGGGACTACATTAGGTATGTTGTTGTATAATAGATGTTCAATTCTTTTGACTTATTTGTATACTAATTGTTAATATTTTAAATTCTTTTAGTGAAAATCTTATCTCCGCCCGGCCGGGTCGTCCTCGCAATTCTTGATTGCATTATATATCAGTACCACTATTAATAATTCTCAATTAATCTCCACTTTTTAAAAAAGTGAGAAACATTAGTACAACAAGTCCCACCAAATTCTGGCTTTTATATGCTTTTATTATTTGTTAATTATAAGGCTGTGTTAGTTAGTGATTTGTTCCAATCTTTTTTAAATAAAGCAGTTGTGTCCCAATATGTTTGTTCCATTAATAGACCAATATTCACGGACTATATCTCCCAATTTTGATACACATAATTATTTTTTTTTTTAAAATGTTTAATGGGATTATGATTTAGAAAAGTGAAAATATAACATTAAAAAAAAGTAAAATGTTCAGAACTAAATGATAAGCTAATGTATAAGGGAACAAAATTAATTTATAAAGTAATTCAATGGCATATAATATATAAACATGTCTTTTAACTTGACATCAGCTGACATCTAAGCCCTTTAGTTTTGGGTGTGCACAAGTAGACGCTTAAAACTATCATAAAATTAAACAAGCTAAATAGACACATAAATCTTATATGACAAATCTCATACAATTTGACATGTATGATGCGCTTACGTGATTTGCCACGTAGGACGGTGAAAAAAAAAAAGAATAACTAATTAGGAAAAACTTGACCTAATATGATATCCCTTGTGACTTGCACGAAGAAGATCACATCACAAGAATCAAAAGAGGAAAAAATGAAGAAGAGAGGTGGTGGGGTGGGAGTGGGGGATGGGGGCACATTATTTTACATTGGGAAGGAGCAAAACAAAATTTTATTGAAATTTCCCATTTGGTCATAAAAATAATAATTTTTTTAGAGTTGGAGTTGGAGTTGGTATTGTGTTTAGTGATGAATATAAATTGAAGTTGTTTTTGAAATTTTGTGAGAGAAATAGGAATGAAAAATTTCCAAATTTTTTTTTCTCACTAAAGTGAAATAATTCTTATGACCAAACACTACTGTTTTTACTAAAGTAAAATAATTTTCCAAAAAAAAGTGAAAAAATTTTCATGGCCAAACGCCTTAGCCCTTAAGACACTTGAAAATTAAAGTTTGATATAGATTTGATGAGAATTGTGATGAGATGGATAAAATTCGTCCACTTTTAATTAGAAGTTCTAAATTTAAGCCTTGAACATAACAAAATTCTAATAAAAAGAGCTTCTTTTTTAATAAACTTTATGCCGTGCGAATTTAAATTTATCGAGATTTCAATGCGAGTAACAAATAATATTACAGTATCTATGTTCTCATCTGGCTCATCTCTAACAAGTAACAACAATAATAACATACCCAGTGAAATTCCACAAGTAAGATCTGAGTAGGATAGAGCCTACACAGATCTTACTACCTCGTAGAGATAGAGAGACTTTTTTCGAAAGACCTTCGACTCAATTACAGCAAATTCAGGTACCTAACAAGTAACAACAAGAAGCTAAATATTTTATCACTAACTGTTCCCCATTTCACCATCAATAACTAGACATTAACAAGTGGAACTGTATTCTAAGATCTTTAATTATAATACTCACGTTGAACAAGAATTACATCATTTTGTTTCTCAAATCTCAATCATACCACTAAGGGTTTTCACAAATAATAAAAGTCAAATAAATAATTGCGCTAAAATATATTCATACATGAAATGGATCACAAAGTATTTTTTTATGGACTTAATTAAGATACGTTGACAGCATAAATTTTATTATATTATCATGTAATTTAACCTATTGTGACAGCTTAATTTCAATATTCATCAAGTTATTACTTTCACCTAACTTGTGATTTTAATAGTGTAAAAATTCTTTTACATTACACATATAAAAATTAAACTCCTCGTATTATAATTTTGCTGTCTTATAACCATAGTGCGACTTCTTTACACCAACAAAGATTGTGATGAAATGGATAAAATTCTTTCATCTTTAAATTAAAAGTTTTAAATTCGAGCTCTAGATATAAAAATAATATTTCTCCCTTAAATAAAATTTACATGACATAAATTTCAATTAGTCGAGAACTTAATATGAATTAAAAAAAAAAAGACTTCTTTCCACAACTTTATCATAACCCTTTGAACCTTTGTCCCTTAAATTCTATTGTAAATTGTTTTTCCTTTTGACTTTTAAGAATAAAACATACCCTCGTGACAATGCCCTTAGATTTCTCTAGAAAATATGATGAGGGCACTATGTTTTAAACTTTCATGGATAACTTAATAAATTAAAAAAAAAAATTAAAAAAATACGCATGTTGAGTCTTTCAAGATTGAAGGACAATATATTTTTTAAAAATAGCTCAAGAACAAAGTATCAAAATTGAATAAATGTTTGTGCTTACTGTGCATTTTGATGAATGTAACCTTTAGATAAATTGTATTTTTTTTCTTGTGGTTTTATCATACTATACATTGCAATCTAAAGACTAAGTTTATAATATTAAAAGGAAAAAAAGGAGTATATGGTGCGTGATAAAGTTAATAGATAAAATAAAATGTAAGGTAAAAGGAAAATAAAACTATCAAATAGTAAGTAAAAGCAAGACGAGAAAATAAAAATAATGACGTAATTACATTAAAATATATTGTTTTTGGTGGGTTTTTAATGGAGCTATGGTGAGAAGTGCGTGATTTGAAGGTGAGACGGGGCTTGGCTGGGAAAGCCGATGAGGGAGGCGCCCTGGTGGTAGGACCTCAAGAGAAACGATATGTCCTCGAAATTTTGGTCATAGGTTGGGGAATATTTATGCCTTTTTCAGTGATTCTAACTATTGAACAAATTAAACTTGAATTTCATCCGCAGATTTTACGATCTAAAAGAATTAGGGACACATGAATATACTTAGTTCCCAAAAGGAATAGTAATAAAAATAATACTTCCATTAACCGAAAATAATTCTAATCTGTTCATTATTAATCTTTATTATTTTATAGTCGATGTCTATATAAATTTTAAATTTTTTGGTAAATATATTCTTGATTTTTCTTTTTTTTTTTCTTTTTCTTTTTACACCATACAATAGATTCATGTTGCAAAGAAATACACACCCTAGTTGTTCAAGGACTAGTTTTTTTTACTTGTTCTAGTTTAACTTATATATATTGATTCGTGTAAGGAATTATATTACACAATCAACATAATAATGGCTTTTTTCCATCTCGTTCGTAGATATTCAACCAAATCCTCTATTTATTCTTATTATACTTCTCGTTGTTCGTACATAAACCCTAAAATCTCAAGTTCCTTTTCATCAATTTTCATTCGTGATTACAATTTAATCACCCCATCTTCTTTTTTCAAAAATAACTCTTTGAGATCTTGTTTAAACCCAAAAACCTCGAGTTCCTTTTCTTCAATCTTCAACCATGCTTACAATTCAACTACCCCAAATTCTTCTTCTTCTTCTTCTTTCAACCGTGATGATGATTCATCAAAATTATCATCATCGACTACACCCCCTCTCATCCCAAAAAATAGTAGCACATATTTTTTACCCGAGGCACGACACAACAACACATCAAATTCAAATCAGGAATATTGGGTAGACTTTTCGTATCATAAAGAGTTTCTCGATGCATTACCCAAGGAGCTCTACAATATAACGCCCCACGAGTTTCGTAGAGCAATGGAAGAATTGTCAAGGTCAACAAAGAAATTGAAAAAATTCTGTCAATATAAGGCCTTAAGTTCTATCACTATATGGCTTTCATTATATTTTTGGGACTTTATTGGTGCAGCAGCATTAATACCAACAGCCCTTTATTTTGTTGTGTGGGTTAAGAGGTTTTTAAGGGTATCTAAGTTTCACAAAAATGTTGAGAAAGTAATTAAGTTACAACATGAATTTGGTCATAACAAAATTTCAATTCAGAATATTGCTTTTGAACTCATCAAAGTAGTGAAGGATTCAGATTCTAAACATAGGGGGGCTGAATTCTTTAATGTTGTATTTTCACTTGCAATTATGTATGTAGGTAGGACATGGCCAGACTCCACTTATGAAACTATAATGCATACTTGTGATACTATGATGAATACGTATTGGTGGTTTTTTTTTGTGGACTTGTTCTTGAGAATAGGATACTTATGGTTGTTCCCAAGTATGTGGTGGCTTTTGTTTACGTTTTAGGGTGTGGGCATAGTTTGGGCAAATTCGAAATCCGAATGTTTGGATCGTAGATTTGGGATTTCAGTTTTTTCGATATTCGAAAATCTGAAATTTTTGATTGGTTATTGGAAAACTTTCCTTGTTGGATGTTATTTTACTCTGTTTGATAACCATTGTATTGTATTGTTACTAGCAATATCATGTTTGTTTTGTGATTGTTAGTTAAATTTTATTGTATTGTATCGTTAAGGTCCATCGTTAGATAACGACGAAAAGTCCCATTTTATATAAAGACCAATTTGGTGGGATCGCGTAGTTACTTTATATATATATATATTTTTTATTTTATCTTTACTTATTATTTAATAATTCTATTTTATGATTTGTACTACCTTTTAATTAATATTAGTCCTACCACGTACCCTACTTTTTCTAGTAGGTTTATACTTCAAATTATTGATCGGCGAGATTATGTAACGACGGAAAATGATACAATTTATCCAAACGTTGGATTCATTTAAAACAATATAGTACGATACAGTACAACACAACACAACACAATACGATACATTATGCAATAATATGAAACAATCATCCATGTAAATCTCATGTGATCTTTCGTGGTTAACACTTAACAGTTTTAATACTTCTATGAATATTCTTTAAGGAATAGCGTAAGAACAAACTATCAATTTTGAAGATGTTTGTGTTTGCTGTGCAATTTATTGTGGCAAAAAATATCAAGTTTCGATGAATGCAAATGTTTGGATAAATTGTATCTGTTTTTGTGGTATCATCATGCTACACATCGTAATTTAAAGAATAAACTTATAATATTGCGAAAGAAAAAAGAGTATGGTGCATGACAAAGTTATTACTATATAAAATAAAAAAGCAAAGTAAAAGCTAAACATAATTATCGAACAATAAGTAACGGCAAGATGAGGAAAAAATAAGGAAAAATTACTTGATTAGGCAAATATAAGTTATTTAATTATATAGTTTAACTATACTTTAAAATGATTTCACAGCATAGAAATACTTAAATAATAATAATAATAATAATAATAATAATAATAATAATAATAATAATAATAATAATAATAATAATAATAATAATAATACTATTGTCAGCAACATGAAATAATTCTAATTTGTTCATTATTATATCATTATAATTTTATAGGTGACGTTTCTATATAAATTTAAAAATATTAGGTAAATGTATTCTTGTTTTTTTTTCTTTTACACGATAAAATAGGGTCTTCTTTGACAAGAAATACACACCCTAGTTGTTTGAAGACTAGGTTTTTCTTGTTACAGTTTAACTTATATATTTATTGATTGTGTTAAGAATTATTAACAATCAACATAACAATGGCATAACAATGAAACTCAAGAATCGAGTCTACTTAAATTAATTATTCAATAAGAGAATTAAATCATAAGAGAGAAAAATATCTAATAACTTATAGCTTGCCACGCAAGATCGTTGAAGTACCTTGTAGCTTACTAGTTACTACTCGAGAGTCGAGATGCTAGAACTTTTAGTTTTGATCAGAGTAGGATAATAAATTTTAGCGTTCGGACTTGAGTGTTAATTATGTTGTTGTTTGTAGCCGCTTCCATGCATCATCCCAGGTCTAAAGCAAAAAGTTTAATATTTATTATTTTTAGACTTAATATATATAAAATATATACACATGTATTCGGTTATTTTTTGGTTAATTTTATAAAATAAAAAATCTACCTAATTATTCGGTACTATTATAATTTTATATAAAAACCGTCGATTTTATTAAAAGAATCTAAAAATCGGTTCGGTATGATAAGATTCGATTGGTTAGATCGGTCTTTTAAAAACCATTGACACCCCTATGAAGAATTAGAGACACATGAATATAATTTGTTCCCAAGAGGAGGAGGAACAACAACAACAACAACATGAAATAATTCTAATTTGTTCATTATTATATCATTATAATTTTATAGGTGACGTTTCTATATAAATTTTATAAAAAATTCGGTAAATGTATTCTTTTTTTTTTTTTTACTTTTACACGATAAAATAGGGTCTTCTTTGACAAGAAACACACCCTAGTTGTTTGAAGACTAGGGTTTTTCTTGTTATAGTTTAACTTATATATATATACTGATTGTGTAAAGAATTATTAACAATCAACATAACAATGGCATTTTTCCGTTTTGCTCGTAGATTTCCAACCAAATCCTCTATTTATTCTTATTCTACTTCTCGATCCTCTTACATAAACCCCACTCACGATTACAATTTAATCATCCAATCTTCTTTTATCAAAAATAACCCTTCAAAATGATCTTGTTTACACCCAAAAACCTCGAGTTCCTTTTCTTCAATCTTCAACCGCACTTATAATTCAACACCCCACATTCTTCTTCATTCAACCGTTATGATGATAATTCATCAAAATCATCATCTTCACCCAATCTAAAAGATATTAGTACATATTTTCTACCCGGGGCACGACTCAACAATCCATCGATAAATTCAAATCGAATCATAAAGAGTTTCTTGATGTATTACCCAAGGAGCTCTGTAATATAACGCCTTACGAGTTTCAGAGAGCAAAGAAGATATTGTTAAGGTCAACAAAGGAATTGCAATAATTCAATAAAGAGAAGGCCTTTTTTTCTCTTCTTACATGTGGTTCATTATATATTTGGGACTTTATTGGTATAGAAGCATTAATACCAACATGTCTTTATTTTGGTTTGTGGGTTAGAATGATATCGTTGGCATCTAAGTTTCATAAGAAGGTTAAGCAATTAAAATTACATCATGCGCTAAGTTTCCCAATACATAATCTTGTTTTTGAACTCATCAAGGAAGTGAGGGATTAGTCAACAAAGGAATTGCAAGAATTCAATAAAGAGAAGGCCTTTTTTTTCTCTTCTTACATGTGGTTCCATTATATATTTGGGACTTTATTGGTGTAGAAGCATTAATACCTACATGTCTTTATTTTGGTTTGTGGGTTAGAAGGATATCATTGGCATCTAAGTTTCATAAGAAGGTTAAGCAATTAAAGTTACATCATGGGCTAAGTTTCCCAATACATAATCTTGTTTTTGAACTCATCAATGAAGTGAGGGATTCAGATTCAAGTTATACGTGGGCTAACGTTGCATTTTCACTTGTATATTTGCGTTTATAGGTAAGGCGTTGTTAGACTCCACTTGTGGAATTACGGATTTGGTTTTGTATTTTTTGTCGGTGCCGTTCACGTGGTTTTCTTGGTTGCTCTTCGAGTGCTACTTCCCATGGTCGATGATCTTGTTGTTGATGTTGACATAGTTTTGGCAAATCCAAAATCTAAATTGTTTGGATTGTGGATTTGGGACTTCGAATTTTATGATATTTAGAAATTTGAAATTTTCGATTGGTTATTAGATCTCATGTCTTAATGCTTATTCGTTCTTGATAACAGTTTCAACTTGCATGAATATTTTATTTGAAAATAAACGAGCAAAATAATTTTAAACAAACCCTTGTTACGTTAGGTTGTCAATTCAAATATTTGTTACCTTAAAAAAAAGGTATCAGTTAACAAAATTTTCTAAATTTCTTTTCATACATACTCCCTTCGTCTTAAATTATCTGTGTGATTTATAGAAATAGTTATCTCAAATTATTTGTTATTGTCAAAGTTCAAGACAAAATTAATTATTTTTTTCTATTTTATTCTTAAAGCAAAAACTTAATGAAGAGAGATCATAGTTTAATACATGACGCGTAAAAGAGAAATACAATATATAATTTGATACAGAGTGAGTACCAAACATGGATCTTGAATTTGAAGAGCCTAACAACATGGTTTTAATGTACCGAACGAAAACCAGCTAATTGTAATGTGTTTGAACTCAAAGTATTTCTATCATAAGATGTGGAATTGCTAATGATTTGGAAAATGATGTAATTTAGGTCTTAATCTAAACAATATAATACCACTAATAGCCTGTTTGGTCAAGCTTATAAAATCAGCTTATTTTGAAAAGTGATTTTTTTAGAAGTGTTTTTCAAACAAGTGTTTTTGGTGAGAAGCCGTTTATATTTGGCCAATAAATACTTTTGAGCAACAATTATTGTTTGACCAAACTTTTTAAAGTGTTTTTAAGTGTATTTTTCCTAATAAATGTTTTTAGGAAGAAACTACTTTTTTAGCTTATGAAAAACTGTTTATTCTACTCTCCAAAAACACTTATTTTTTTTCAAAAGCTTGGCCAAACACCTCATTATTTAAATATAAGTACTTTTAGAAAAAAATAAACACTTTTGGAAAAAAATAAGCTTGACCAAATAGGCTATAAGACATATGTACTAATTATTAGATCCACAAATATGATGGTCAAAATTATGTGTCATTGCTTAGTTGCCTAATTAAAGTACATCAAAACCTCCCAATATCTTTGTCCTCTGATCTTGATAGTAATTAGGTCATTAATGGTGTTTAGCAGGAAGGAAAATATTTTTCACCGAGAATATTTCATAGAAAATATTTTTCAGAAAATTAAAGAAAAAGAGGTTTGATAAAGAAAATGAAAATCTTATACTCCTTCAGTTCCTTTTTGTTGGCATAGTTTTCTTTTTTAAATCAAATGGTATAAATTTTGACCTAAGATGTATTTTTTTAATCATATTGGAATTATTTTTTTTATAATTTATAGTATTTTTCGAATAGTTTTTGAATATATAAATTTTAATTTTAAAATATTAAATTAATTTAATCTAATTTAACTTTAAAAATGAGTTAAATTGACTTTTGAAAAACCAAGCATGACAAGTAAAAAATGACTACTTTTTAATTGGATAATTTTGAGATGGTCAAATAAAAGATGATAATTAATCAACATTATTGGTGGGTCCATAGAACGGTTCGTGTACACAAGTCTTTATGTTAATTATTCTATGACCATTCGTGTTCCACATAAATCCCAATTATTAGAACCAAAACAAATAATTATAGCCTGATTTTCGGGATTTTATTTGAGAATTTTATTTAATACATTGATCGATATAATATAAAAAAATTATAAGTTATTGTATTATTTAAATATAACTATCCATAATAAAAATAACTTGCTTTCCTAAAAAAAGGTAAGTAAGTTAGTATAATAAGTTAAATTACATTAATAAAAAAAGCAACCCGCGGCTGTATTAAAGCTCTCGTTATGTATAGGGTTCGGAGAAGGACCAAACTACAAAGGTCTTTTGTAAGCAATTTTACCTTATATTTTTATAAGAGGCTTTTTCCATAACTGAAACCCCGTGACCTCTTGACAGTTAAACTACATTAATACTGCAAAAAGTTGTTTATAAAAGAAGTTACCAAAATACAGCCTTTATGAATTCCCCACGAACTCAAATGATTTGTCTCACCACCTTATTTTATTCTAAGAAGTGATCAAGTATAAGTAATCTTCATTAACAAATACAATATTTTATCCAATGTAATAGATATTTTAATTTGCCCTGCTGGTTATATATGATGTTGTTTAAATTTTTATTAGGTGTTACCCACTTGTCCTGATTATATTGCCTAGTTGGTTTCCTGGATTTGTACTGTTATATCTATTTATTACTGTACTATGTACTTAATTTAGAATAAATTAATCTTTTTAATATGTGTAGTATAATTGTGATGCCTGTCAATTGTCATGAAAGGCGAATCAAAGGGAAGAACTGACAGACTAGGTTGACAAAATTCTGAAGATGAATGTATATTACTCTACAGGCAAATTTTATATTAGAATGAAAAAAGAAAGTGAGAGCTTTATAAGGCTTAATTACATGATACACACATTTTTTGAATTCGGTGATAATAATGTGGTCTAGCTAAGGGATAAAAGCATAAGGCTCTATCGACCAAAGCAAACACTGTGTGTTATAGACTTAAGTCATGATAACTATGGTCTCAAAGTCCGATGCTCCATGGTGGTGAAGCAAACTTTAGCGAGGACACTAATTAAGCAGATCGAAGAGAATGACCGACAAACTGCTGAAGAAAAGATGCAGGTTATATATATCTTAGACAAATCACACATCGAAATAAAAGAACAAAATAAAAAACTTTATAAAACAGCATGCAAATTTACAACTTTGCATGAAACGTCTATTTTTGAAAACATAACTTGAAAGACTGAATTCATAAGATTTGTTAGCCCAAAGCGAACAATATCATAAATCTAACCTAAGAAAGAGTTTGTAAATTGCTGGATTAGGAAGTAGCCTATTATTTCATTATTATTTTTTTGGCCTTTACATGTTAGTAGTGGGGTTTTCTTCTGTCCACAAAAGCAATAGCTATAGTATATGGCTCCATTTATTTGGAATTGGCCACTTATTTTCTTTTTATTTTTAGTGATTAATACATTTGTGGTTCTTCTAATTATCTAACTAATATTTTTCTATATTTATCCTAATTTATATATTAGACCTCGGCCAATCTAAAAGGCTTACATATAAACACGTATATTTATAAGATATAATTTTGAACAAATACTTTATATGGCTAAAATATCAATATGGCACCCTAAATTCAGTCAATATTTCCTTCAAAGAAATAGAGCGACATACAGTGATACAGTAAAGATGATCAGTCGAATATTCTTCTTTAAAAAATTATATTATATACGTTCAATTAGTACACGTCTAACTCGACGTGCTTAATAATTTCTCACTTAGCATTATTGACCCTACCCTAAAATTGTTTTACCTAATATTTGGCTTGTCAAAAGTGATCTTCATCTATCTTGAATAGGAAACTCATATATATGAGCACTATATGGCATATGCCATATTCTATAATCGATAGCATTTTGAGTATAGGTGCAATTTGAGTATTGTTCTATTCAACTATTTAATCATTTATTATTTGTTAAATAATATACAAGATGTAAGAAATATATCAGAACTATAAACAAATACTAAAAGTTTATATTATTTTATATTTATAGTATATTTTTAATAAGTGATCAAGCATTAAGATTCAAAGTTTAAAGTTTGATTCTCGATGTCTCTAGACTCAATTATACTTATTGAAATTTTAAAAGTGATATATTCGATTTTTAACAATTTCAAAATGATATATATGAGAACTATTTCATTTTATATTATTGTAGTATATTGGATCAATCATACCTCATTTTTTACCATGTATAAATTTTGTTAAACAATTTATTTTTCCTTTGAGAAATTTTATTTAAAAGTCAGAGCTTGATAATAAATTATTAATGTTCATCCCTAAATCAATAACTTAAAATAACAATTGCATTTGTATTCCAAATTCAAGGACACACAAACTCTAATGACCAAATAATATACTCTTCATGCCAAGTAACTTGTTAAAGAAAAAAAAATCAAAGCAATTAGTAAGAATAACAAGCTCTAAAGCAATAAACCAAACAGAGTAAATAGATCTTATTGAGTTGTCTTTGGCGTGATTGTTAGGCAATATCATCGAAAAATAAGAGCTTGCAAAGAACTTGAAAGCTTATGTTATAACTGTGATCATAATTTAGTTATTGTGATGAAAATCAGATAGGATACAAGTAAAAGAAAGGGGTATATTTATAGTCACGACCCTAAATAACGTCTAACACGATTCACACTCTTCATAATGATACTTCTTTACATGTTTGAGCCATTACGTATATGGTTGTAAGCTTTCGGATGGAATTCTAGATTCTTTGGGAACAATTGTTGATTGGGGGGGTCTATTCTGATTGGTCTCTAGGTGCTAGCATGCTTCTGGTCTGGCCAACCCAGAGCGAGATGCCCTGCATCGTTGTTCCAGATCTCCAATGGACAAGAGCAGTAGCTTGATCAAATATGAGTCAAGAGAATTTTGGTTCGAGTCTCCCTAAGTTGAATTTGATTAGACTTTGATGGTCATGCATCACCTTCTAATACGTCCAAATATCAAACCCAAATTTTGACCCACACAAATAATTCACTTTTTTTAATGAGAAATGAGACTTCAAATTCTCAAAATTAAGATGAATTTTCATATTAATTAACAACTTGTTTGGATGAGTATCACTTATTGTATTATTTTGTTAGTTTAAATATAATATTTATTTTGATAGTTAAATTTTGTGTTTTATCACGATGAAAAACCCATTTTTCGTAACATTGATTTGATGTAATCGCATAATAATCTTATCCTTTTCTTCATTTTATCTTTACTTATATTATTTAATAATTCTATTTTACCATTTATAATACCTTTTATATAATAGCTCCAGTGGCGGAGCCAGAATTTTCATTAAGGGGGTTCAAAGTGCGCATACGAACTAACCGAAGGGGGGTCAACATCTACTATATAGACATAAAAAATAATTTTCACCTTATATAAATAGTGTAATTTTTCGCTGAAGGGGGTTCGGATGAACCCCCTGGATATATGCTAGCTCCGCCCCTGAATAGCTCTATCCTATACTGTACGTTTGTTTTTAGGTTTATTCTTCAAATTACTTATGTATGATATTATGTAATAATGTTAAATAATACGATCTATCCAGTGGCGAAACCAGAAATTTCATTAAAGGTATTTAAGATCTACTATATACTTCGTATAATTCTTCATATACATAATGTAATTTTTCGACAGATGGTGTTCAAATGCGTATTAGGGTGGAAAGTTAGGAGGTTGGAGTGCGTCCAGACTAGTAGGCAGGAGCTAGTATTGTCCTTATTCGTAGACGTAGTGCTACACTTGCAGTTTCCTATTCTTGAATTCTTGTCGGTATATGTTGTTTCAGGTAGAGCGCTTGGAGCATTATTTGTGGCAATATTGTTATGTTACAATCTGTTGTGGGTTTACTCCTTACTTTCATTTGTGCCTCTATTATATTTTTTTCTAGACTGTATTTTGTCTTAAGCCGAGGGTTTATGAAAACTTATGAAAACAGTCTTTCTACCGTACACTTTACCCTCCCTAGACCTCATTGTGTGAGAATATACTGAGTATGTTATTGTTCACGAATAGTGTTCGAGTGACCACCCTAAACTATATGTAGATACGCCACTAGATCTATCCAAATACAATAATACATAAACGTGTCCTTTAACTTGACCTCAACTTGTATTTATGACCTCCAACTTTAGGTGTGCATAAGTAGACACTTAAACTTGTATAAAATTAAACAAGTAGACATACGCGTCCTATATGGCAATTTGCATGAGATGCCACACAGGATACATATATCTATTTATTCAATTTTATGATAGTTTAAATACCTATTTATGCATACCAAAAATTGAAGTATATAAATACAAATTGAAATCAAGTTAAAAAATAATTTATATATGATACATTATAAAACAACAACGTATAACAACCATCCCAACTAAGTGTTAAAAAGTAGTTTTCACTCTATTTTTAGTTTAGTAGGGGACCAAGTAAAAGAACAAGTCAAAAACTTCAACATGACATATAAACTCATCAAGAGCCGTTGATTTATTTGATCCGACGGCTGATATGTGATTTCAAGATTCAATTGGCATTACGGCATTTCAGCAATTGTTAGTTGAGGATTTGTTTGTCTTCTCTATTTAGTCTTCCTTCATTTTCCGATTCTACAGTCTATCTTCTCTTTCTCTCTTTGAAAAAGCGATTTTTTTTTGGGGTAAAGAAGAAGAAAAGAAGGAAAATTGAAGAGAAAAAGGTGGATAAATTAATGAAATAATAATTTTTTTGCTTTATTTGTGAATTTTTTTAATTGGGTTTGGAAGTAAAGTGGTAAAAAATGGATTTTTAGTTGTTTTTGTCAATGGATTTTTGGTTGATTATGGTGATATAAATTATAATTCACTTTCTTGTGATTTTTTTGAATTGGGTTTGGAAGTAGAGAAGCAAAAAAGTGCTGATTATGGTGCTATAGTTGAGTTTCCGGCGATTTGGTGAATTGGGTTTTGAAGTTAAAGAGGCAAAACAGAATTATTTTTTGTTTTGAATGATTTTGATACTGTAGTTTTCAGTTTATTTGTGGTTTTTTGGAATTGGGTTTGGAAGTAGAGAAGCAAAAAAAATGAATTTTTCAGTTGTTTTTATCGAACGTTTTTGCTATATTTTTTCACTTTTCTGCGATTTTTTGAAAGTGAAGTGGGAAAAATGGATTTTTAGTTGTTTTTATTAATCGTTTTTTGGCTGATTATGGGGATATAGTTCGCTTTCTTGTGATTTTTCGAATTGGGTTGAGGCAAAAAATGAATTTTTGATCGGTTTTATTAATCGATTTTTGGTTGATTATGGTGCTGTAGTTCAGTTTATTGTGATTTTTTGAATTGGGTTTGGAATTAAAGTGACAATAATGGCTTTTTAGTTTTTTTTCTGGATCGATTTTTGGATGATTATGATTCTATAGTTCATTTTCCTGTGATTTTGCGAATTGGGTTTTGAAGATTATGATGATATAATTCAGTTTCTAGCTATTTGGTGAATTGGGTTTGAAGTTAGAGAGGCAAAAAAGAGTGTTTAGTCGTTTTTGTCAATCGTGTATAGCTGATTATGATAGAATAGTTCACTTTCTTGTGATTTTTTTGGATTGGGTTTGGCACTAGAGAAGGAAAAAAATGAATTTTCAGTCCTTTTTCCTCAATAATCTGTGGCTGATTATGATACTATAGTTTATTTCTTGTGATTTTTCGTATTGGGTTTGGAAATAGAGAGGCAAAAAAGAATTTTTAGTCTTTTTTATCAATCGTCTTTAGCTGATTATGGTGTGATAGTTTAGTTTCCTGAGATTATTTGAATTGCTTTTGGAGGTAGAGAAGCAAAAAATGAACTTTCAGTCGTTTTTGTCAATTGTGTTTAGATGATTATGGTACTATAGTTCACTTTCTTGTGGTTTTTTTTGGATTGGGTTTGGCAGTAGAGAAGCAAAAATGATTTTTCAGTCCTTTTTTCTCAATAATCTTTGGCTGATCATGATACTATAGTTCATTTCTGGTGATTTTTCGAATTGGGTTGGGAAGTACAGAAGCAAAAAATGAATCTTCGGTCGTTTTTGTCAATCATGTTTTGCTTATTATGATACTATAGTTCACTTCTTCGTGATTTTTTGATTCAGGTTTGGAAATAGAGAGGCAAAAAAGATTTTTCAGTAGTTTTTTCTCAATCATCTTTGGCTGATTATTGTGTTATAGTTCAGTTTCCTCTAATTGTTTGGATTGTGTTTGGATTATAGAGAGGGGAAAAGGGATTTTCAATTATTTTGATATTCTCTGGCTTAACTGACTGACTTCCTTAGTGACTTTTTGATAACATTTTTCTTTTCCCTCCTTTTTGATTGTTATCTTGTTGATCAGTTTTATTGGGATTCTATGTCTTATCTTTGTTTAGTTTTTTAATTGATTGCTAACTTTACGTGCTTTGGATGAAAGTTTGGTATCTACTTTTGTTGGTTTCAAGCCTCTTGATAGCTTTTAGTTTCATTTTTTATAGGTTAGTGAGATTGAGTTCATAAGTTACTATTGGCTTTATATTATATTGCTGTCTTATCTTTCCCTTTTGTATACTTGTTAGCCCTTCTGGGTGAATCTTCTAGGTTGTTATTTATGTTATTTTTTCGAATGCATCAGTCTCTTTCATTTGTTTTGCAGTTTGAAACCCCTTTTTTGTGTTATCTAGGTATGATTGTGTCAAATAGGACTATAAGATAAGGAACTGTGGTTTAGCAAATGATTGTTGTCATTTATACTGTTTTAGCTATGGGATTTTGGTAGTTGATCATTGAATTCGGTTTAAAGATGTGTGAATTACAAATAATTCTATTTGAATGAAAAGGGTGACGGAAAAAAAAAAGAAATTGGCTTTTGGTTGTGTTAGTACTGCTAATATCCCTCTAGAGAAGGTTCATACGTTTTGAAAGAGAATCTAGGGGAATGGTTGTACCCTCTCTCCTACCCCAACGCCACTTGTGAAATTACACATGGTATTGTTGTTGTTGTTGTTGGTTTTTGATGATATTATGAGTTAGAGAGAGTTTTAGTCATCTAGGAGGTCACGGGGTTCAAGCCGTGGAAACAACCTCTAGCAGAAATGCAGGGTAAGGCTGCATACAATAGACCCTTGTGGTCTAGCCCTTCCCCGAACCTCACACATAGTGGGAGTTTTAGTGCACCGGCCTGCCCTTTACTCGTATATGAACTGTTATGAATTTTAAAATGATTTATGCTTGAAGCTTTTTGATTTTGATCGCCTAAAATGCAGTTGTCTACTTAAGATGATGAAGTTTCTCTTAGCTAATTGCTAACAGTACTTTGAACAATTGAACTTGATCATTGTTCTTGAAATTTTAGAGATCACTTTAGTGTTTTACTGAAATCATGTTCTCTCGTGAGAGTTGTTGTCAGCTGTATAAACAACTTCCTTTTTGTAAGGCCTAATCGACGATTGCTAATTTAAGACTATATGGTTTATGCAGAAATAAATGGTGCTTCGTGTAAGACATGGAGGAATATTCTGTTAAAAGAGCTGGCAATGGGCTTGTTGCCCCAAGAAGAGGTTTAAGGGAAACGGCTGACAACAAAGATAAAAATGTTCAGTATTGCCCTCGACTGGGATGTAGTGGCCGAGTCAATTATACGAAGAGTACCAGAATTGGAGGCATGGAGAAACCCAGACCACTAAGGCCTACTTTCGGTTCTTCAAACGGAAAGGAAGTAGTTGGGAGTTCATCTAAGACATCTTCTGGAATGACTAGTGTGAGAAGGTCAGGAAAGGAATCTCACAGAAAATACTCTTCTAACATTGAAAATAAGCTATCAGATACCCGTTCCTTAAATGAAGAGCCAGAAGTTTTAAAACAGTCGCAGTCATCGACTGAGCATCAATTCCACGCTGGATCCAGCAAAGTTTTATTTGCAGAAGTTGGCTGTTCTAGTGGAACATCGAGCAGTAGACCTCGAAAAATATTTGGTCAGGGAGCTGGTTCTTCCAACCAAAAGAGTCCAATGGATTCCTCTGTTTCTTCATCATCTAAATGTGTTAGTGCTGGGACAAGGGGAAGTAATAGTGGGGAGGGATATAGGTTGAAAAATCTGAAGTGCAATTCCGTATCGGATGCCCTCCCATATAGTCAATTACCATCAGAATCAAGTTTTAGTAGAAGGGACACAGTAAAAAGGAGAAATACTGAAGGTGAAAGCAGTTTATCATCTAAAGGGAAAAAAATGAGCGGGGCATCACGAAATGAAGGGCGTGTCATTCGCCCCGCTACTGGAATCTCTATTTCTGATTCAAGGAGTAGTAGAAGCTCGGATTTCAGCGAGGGTAGTCGTGCTATATCAGTTAGAACCTGCAGGTCAATGAATGCGAGTACTAGGTTAAGGGGTCCTATTCAGGATTCATTGCATACTAAGTCGTCTTCTGGCTCAAGCCAAACTTTACCTGAGTCTGGAACTCCAAATCTAGATATGCCTAGTTCATCTAGTCAATTTTTCCTGGATTCCTCATCAAGTGATTATTGTGCTTATAGTTTGCCCGGAAATGATGATGATGATGAAGATGAAGATGAAGATGATGATTTACCTGGTGTAGTACCATTCACTTCATCAGAAATCGACATTACCCAATTTATGAACCGTGAAGGATTGCAGCGATATAACATGGATGGAGTTGCTCAGGTATTTTCTTGGAGGAATTCAGATTTGATCTACTTCCTAAAGCTTACTGATATTTAAGTATATTGGTCTTTCTTTACTTTACAGGTGTTGCTAGCACTTGAGAGAATCGACCAAGATGAAGAGTTATCTTATGAGGTAGTCAATATTAAATATATTTTTTTCTCCAGTTAATTTCCTATTTTGGGTTTGTGAATGGGCTCTTGTTTTCTATCTACAGCGACTACTGGCATTGGAGACCAATTTGTTCCTCAGTGGCCTTAACTTCTCTGACCAGCATAGAGACATGAGACTAGATATCGATGATATGTCCTATGAGGTCTGTTTTTATTTCTTCTCTCACAACTTATAATAGATTATTACTATTTAGAGATTGTAACATAGTAGGTAGCAGTGTGTTGTTTTGTTATCCGTCCATACTAGTAGTTGTAGTATTGCTCCTGTAGTTTCTGGTCTTTCAATTTTTGACTTTTAGTAATTATTTGGTGTCTTGTACTTCGACTATCATATTGTTCTGTTGCAGTTACTGTCCTGTTACTATCTGCTATTTCTTGTACTTCTATTACTTCCTTTTCTGGACTGCTTTGGAGGGTCTATCGGAAACAACCTCTCTACTTCTTAAGGTATGGGGTAAGGTCTGCTTGCAGACCCCACTTTGTGGATTATACTTGGTATGTTGTTGTTGTTGTAGGTGTCTTTGACTATGACTTCCTCAAACACTTTGATAATCTTACGAGTGTTCTGTAGTATTCTTTTGGTTTTTAGAACTGTATATTTCGTCTTCAACGTATGGAAAATCCATATCCTAAATCAAGTTAAAAATTTAAAAAGTTAGTCCTCATTGTCGAACTCCATCATCCATGTGGTGTTTTTTTTTTTTGCAAGAATGATTGAAGGTTATCATTTGAAGTTTTCTTAGCTGAAAGTATCTCAATTAAAGTTTTCCCACCAGTTTAGCATAATATCTTCTACATCGTCTGAAGAATGTTTTTTATGTTATATCCATCGTCTGACACATGACTTTTTGATTTTTCAAAAGGAATTATTAGCACTTGAGGAGAGGATTGGCTCTGTTAGTACAGCTCTGCCCGAGGAAGCACTATCAAAGTGCCTCAGGAGAAGCATTTATCAAGGTATGGCTTCAGAAACAGAAACACTAGAAGCTGACGTGGATGGAGATGACGTCAAGTGCAGCATTTGTCAGGTTGCCGTCCTATTTTAAGCATATTTTTCATTTAATTCATCATTCGTAGCTTCTTACTTTCTTTTTCATGTTGGATATTTATAGCATTGCATTATGTATTCCTTTGCCTATGAAATATCTTTTCAAGTGAAGAGAATCCAAATGCTGTTAGATAACGTTCATCTGATGACATTAATATTTTTTTGTTAGGAAGGGGTTTAGTCAGGTAAGATAATGTTTTTTAGCTTTTGATCTTTATTTAGCAAGTCAAGTATTTTCCTCTTGTAATTCCTTCTTAATATTAACATGCTTACTAGTTTTTGTTTGAGGACCTTGTTAGAACCTTAAAAATATGTACTGGTGTTTGAAAAATTGAACCTAGAACTCTTATTAATGCTTAGTTTCTTCCCATGTCTGGGTCCATAGACTTTTCGAGGACGTAATTTAGGCAGGTCTAACCATGCTGTCAACATTTCCAAGCTTCTAATATGTTGTATCCTCTGCATGAGACAAAGCTTATATATGAACCCTCAGCAAGTTTGGATCGGCTATATGAATCCTCATTGACTATATCACTGTCCAAATGAATCGAGTTACTAACCACTGCGATAATCATACATTTTTGCAGGAGGAGTATGTGATTGGAGATGAAATAGGGAACCTGGGATGTGAGCATGGGTATCATACCGAGTGCATAAAGCAGTGGTTTAAGCTCAAGAACTGGTGCCCCATCTGTAAGGCTGCAGCAGAATCACTGAAAACACCATCTTAGTTTTTGAAATCTTTCGATACCTTAAACCCAGATGTGGGAAGCTGTAACAGTTTCCCTGTGTACAAATTCATCTGGGGTTGGTTTTTGTGGATTCCTGCAATTCATTTTTCTCTATTCTTGAACTTTTTTCTTTTCTTGGACTTAATTGCTCTTGCCATATGAAACCAATAAACCCAGGCCTTTTTGTTGGCTTTGTGGTGGTGAATGTTTTCATATATTCATTTCCTTGCACCTTTGCTAAAGTGTTTCAATAATTTTCTTGCTTTAATCGTGTATCTTTTTATAGTGATAAATACATTCTGTAAAGTGTTTATGCATGTCATTTTAGACCATTAGTCCATAAAAGATAACCCACGGAGGTAGAGGTAAGGTTTGTGTGTATCTTACCCTCTTCAGACTCTACTACGTTGTGTTCGTTGTTGTTGTAGTAGTACATAAAATATCAGCCCAACTAAGAGGTGAGCCAGTGAACAGCCAGAAATGGATCTTGAATCCTATGGTAAATGTTTTTAAGGTTTAGTTATAACCATTGTACTATTGTTTCAATGCAAAATTTTAAAAAAATAGTGTTTTCAAGTGTTTTAGTAGTTTACTTGTTTGTCCATTTTTATCTTTTATGTTATTTTATACATATTGGAGGTTCTGTTTATTTCTTAAATTGGAAGTTCCTGTATATTTGAACCAAGTGTTCACCTACAATTTCAAAGGTTTTTTCATTACTAACCATATCCTAAAACTCTTTCAGTCCATTTGGATCATTATCAATTTATCATCCTTCTCATTTTCTTGAAATACTTTTAAGAATATTGAGAAAACCAAGGTTAAAATTCCAGCAGAGACAAAAAACACTAAGTGATTCTTCTCGTCTGTTCTAGTGTTGGTGGACCTCTTGGTATTTGTTGCTTGGTGGGAGGTGGCAAGTATCCGTGGAATTAGTCAAGGTGTGCGAAAGCTGGTCCGGACACCACAGTCATAAAAAAAGTTATTGAGAAAATCAAATACTCCCTTCTTTCTAATCAAACAATACAAGAGGGATGTTTATTGAAGGAGTGAAGGCTGTGATAATCTTTTAAATAAAATGTTAAGTTGGATATTGAGAAATCACAAAAAAAATTGTGCTACTGTACAAAACTTTTCACAGTTTAAAAAGGCAATTCGATGCACGAAATATCTCTATACATGCAGAATCAACCTACTCTAACGTAAGCATCATTTGTAACCAACTTCATGGCTCAATGTACTATAATTAAATTTCTCTTTTGAGATATTAAATCAAACATTCAATTGGAGATCAGAAAAAAGAAACTAATTAACTTATGAATTCTAAATTCTGTAATTTTTCTCCTAATAACATACAAAAGTAAAAACAAAACAAAATAAAATATAAGAACAAGTCATTCTATTTGTTACTCATGTGCCAAGTCAATATGGACAAGTAAAAATGAATTTATTTCAAATGATAGCCAAAAGCTGCTCAATGTTCAGCTGTTGTAATATATCTAACAAAATCCTAATTTTAATCAAGAAAATGAAGTTTTCCACCTAACACAAAACCATACTTTCTGTACATTTGACAGGTCTAATAGACTTATGTACATGCAAAATGCCACAAAAAAATCTATCTTCTTGTCAGAATCCACATCATACTTCAATCTTCATAGTCCAATTGGCCAATCCTAACAGCTTCCAGGTAAGAGCTTTTGGTTTTTGAGTTTTTGCAAAATGATCAAGAATAGCACATCTTAAGCTCACATTTTCAATTCTTGAAATGTAACCTTTTCTGGGCTTCTGTTGTTATTGAGTTTGCTGATGTTAATTGACACGCATGAAATATTCTGTTCTTTTCTAGATAACTATAGCAAAAACAACTATTATGCTTTCTAATGTTCAAATTTTGGTTCTTGTGATATAAGCAAAATTGGGTTTTTAGAGGTTTTCCTGTCATGAAAGAAATATTGTACATATTGTGTGTTTATCCCAACCCAATAATTGCATAAAGATGTGATCTTTTGCATTAATTTAAAATTTAATTAATGTCTGAATTTGTGACTAGTCCTCATTTTTAACTTAATATTTTAAACTCTTTTTTTGGGGGGTTATTTTTTTACTGTTGTTTTGTTGGTCAAGATGATGACATGAATTGAGCTTAAATGAAGAAATGAGGATTGACAAAACCGACCCCAACTTGTTTGGGACGGAGGCGTTGTTGTTGTTGCTAATGCTATTGTTACTGTTCCTTGTTTTCTGCATGCTATGCAATGTTTTTTCTTATTATTTGCTTTGATATGCATTACTTGAGCCAAGGGTCTTTCGGAAACCGCTCCTCTACCTCCACGAGGTAGGGGTAAGGTCTCCGTACACTCTACCATTAGCGGAGGCAGAATTTTCACTTACGAGGTCCAAAATATGAATAAGCAAACACACGAAGAAGCCGAAGGGGGTTCAACATCTACTATAATACATAAAAAAATAATTTTAATCATGTATAAATAGTTTAATTTTCCACCAAACCCCCTCAGCCCTATCTGGCTCCGCCCCTGCACTCTACCCTCCCCTTATGGGATTACACTGAGTATGTTGTTGTATATTATTTGGCACAATGATGATATGAATTGAGCTTAAACGAAGAAATGAGGATTGATAGAACCGACCCCAACTTGTTTGGGACTGAGGCGTTGTTGTTGTTGCTCATTTTTCCCTTCCTGTTATTGGATTTGCTGTAGTTAATTGATGCATTTGCTTTGTAAATCTTCTTTTTTTTTTTTTTTTACAGTCTTACTGTGATATTATAGTACTTATCTGAGCCGTCATGGCTACGACTGCAATGTTGAACTCATCATGTAATATTGGAGCTGTGAAATTTGATGTGAAAGCGAAGCCATCACTGCAATTTTCCCATAAACTGCCTCCGATGAGGTTGAATAGGAGGCAAATGTTGTCCATAAGGGCTAGTGATGAAGGGCGTAACAATGGGTCCGGGCTCGGGCATGGCCCTTTGAGAAAGATGGGCTTGACGATGAGGAGTGTGAGGCTGCTGTAGTTGCGGGAAATGTGCCTGAAGCGCCACCGGTGCCACCCAAGCCGGCTGCTCCAGCTGGTACTCCTGTTGTGTCTTCACTGTTTAGTTTCCAGCTTAACATACTTGTCACATATACCGATTTTTGCCTTTTGCAAATTGTGAGTAACATTGTAGCTTTTTGTCTTAATTTGCTTTTTCATTGGTTTTAAGTGACAATTCAGTTACCATTTAAGTACCACTTTTGAGTCTTGGAAATGATGAGGAGAATTTATAACTAAGTAATTATTGGGTATTTTCTGGATTGGCATCTCTATGAGTGATAACTAGCTTACAATTGAAACTATGTTGCGGAATCTCTGTAAAGTATATTAATAAACTTTAGAAAACTGAAACCAATGATTACGGGTTTTGTGAATTCTCAAGGTGGTTGTTATCTTTTCACGGTATTGGATAACATTTTCAAGAGTTTCCACTACAGGAAGAACCTTGTAAAGAACAAACATTTTAAATGGTGATTTTAAAACAACTATACATGGTTATGAAATCTTGAAATGTAACAATACGGAAATTTTCCTTTATTGTCTCGCAACAGCTTCTTTGGATGTGCTCTCTATTATGAATGGTCAATTCTATAGCTTTTAGATAAAATAGGATTGATTTGAAAGGTTTACTACAACATTTCTGCTCTTAGGAATGAGTGGTGACTTTAAAGTAAGCAAATCTTATTTGCTGAATTGATGTTTTCTACCCTCAACACGAATTTAAGCGGTAAAAACGTTGTTTATGTGTTAAGCAGCACTGCTTGCTCGTTCGGTTTGACCAATGATACAATCGTGCTTGAACTGCATTGGGTTTTATTGATAAACAGTGTTGAAACTTGAAAATGTTATTTCTGCATTGTAGTAAATGGCACCTTTTGCTTGTGTAGCCAATCAATCGGCAACCTCGTCGTAATCGGAATTCACCTGCAGTTAGAGCTGCATTCCAGGAAACAAATTTAACCCCTGCAAATCTTGTATATCCACTTTTTATTCATGAGGGTGAGTATTTGTGTTTCATCTTTGTTAAGCATCTCTCTCTATCCCTTCTTCAAATGCTCATGTTACAAGACTTGCAGGCGAAGAAGACACACCTATTGGAGCAATGCCTGGATGTTATAGGCTTGGATGGAGGCACGGACTTATTGAAGAGGTTAGTGAGCTCTTGCCTGTATCCATCATCTTCCATAATGGCTAGATCAAGTTAGTCAATATACAGAAATGTTACCTTCTCAAAATATAATGGCTAGATCGAGTTAATAGCAGCAAATCTGTTGTTCAACTATCAGATTTTTTGCTTGATAACTTTCTTAGAACTAGGGGATGCAAAACAATATCATATCAGTTTGTCAAATAGTCAAGAGAGTGAGGACATCCTGATGCTAAATAAGCATTAATCAATTCCAGGGCTATGTTGCTCGCCACATCATAGGGAAATGTGATCATGAGTTCACCGTATATATTTACCTATCATGTTCACCTTCTAAAAATTTGGGTGTATGTGAGTAGACCTACTTCATTTTCAAACAATAAGTCTAGAGAAATTGGTATCCTACATATTGAACCAAAGTACTTGAGGAGGCTCACATATCCCCGATCAAAACATGATTAAAATTTTGGATAAGACATTATATACTGTAGTGACTACATCTCGGAACCTTGTTAACAATGCCAGTCTTGGTTATAGATACAGATAATCCGCAGATTCAACAACTTATGATAAGTTTGTACAGGTACTATGTTTTTTTGTGTGTGTGTATTCGGTTTAGCAATTTGACTACTTTTGTCCTTATGCAGATTTCAAAGGCCAGAGATGTTGGCGTCAATAGCATTGTGCTCTTTCCAAAAGTTCCAGATGCTCTAAAGGTTCTCTTGTCCCCGCAAATAATCCTCTACCATCTGAAGATTGACACTAAATTTTTCGTTTTTTTTTTTTGTGTCCTTAGACCCCTACAGGAGATGAAGCTTATAACGAAAACGGATTGGTGCCACGGACAATTCGTTTGCTGAAAGACAAGTACCCAGATCTTGTATGTAAATATACCTTGCCTCATTTCTGTTTATTAACTCAAACTCAAGGATCTAACCTTCTCGGGATGTTCTACGGTGGGAAATCTGGCAAGTCCTAACACCTAACATTTGGTGTTTGCTCATAGGTTATCTACACTGATGTTGCTTTGGATCCATATTCATCTGATGGTCATGACGGCATTGTCAGAGAAGATGGTAAGTGTAAGACATTTATTCATTGCTACCAAAGAAACCAAAAGTACCCTCGGGCCTCGGCTGCAGAATTACTTCTAAACTTAATAAAACATAATAGTCTTTGAGAGTTTTAATTACTTCACTGAAGAAAAGTTCGCCGAAAATTCGTCATTTGACAGATCGTGGTAAATAAGATATATTATCATTGTAATATTCCTTAGCCATCTATGCTATTTTAAAACAAAATCTGTTAATCAAAACTAGGTGACGCATTCCAGAATTTTCTGTGCAGGACTTCTGAAAATTCACAGTAGTGTTAAAATTGTATCTTCTCTTCTCTATCCTAACATATTCTTTTCTAAATTAAAAGTTGGAGTTGTGGCACAAACAACTACGTAAATATCAGTTTGATCATGGACTTGAATTTTCACGAGTAAGGGGAGAAAGAAAGGAATAACGAAGGAGAAAACGTTTCTTATTGATAACCACCTACCAAGTTAATTTGCATTTCTTGCATAATGTTGCTTTGACTTGACAACTTAAAGTATGCAGGAGTTATCATGAACGATGAGACTGTGCATCAGTTGTGTAAGCAAGCAGTTGCTCAGGTAATCTTAAACATGATAACATGCCTCTATTATATACAAGCTTCAAGGGGTGGAGCTAGTAGAACTCATTAACTTTATTATATGCAAACTTCTCTCATCATTTCTTAATAGAAAACATATTAAGTTGTTGCCTTTAGATGACTTGCACCTTTATTTATTCGATATAAGTGTTCTCTGGATTTTTATTTTTCTATCTTAATAGTGATCTTATGACATTCTTTTTTTACCTTAGGCCAGAGCAGGAGCTGATGTTGTCAGTCCCAGTGACATGATGGATGGACGTGTTGGAGCAATTTGAATAGCTCTTGATGCTGAAGGGTTTCAGCATGCATCTTTCATGTCCTATACAGCAAAGTACGTAATTTCCAAAACTCTCATGTTCCCTTTTTTAAAAGGTTTTGACCTTAACAGGCTTGCGGTTATGATCTGCAGAATCTTATGTACTAATCCTAGAATTTTGGCTGTCTATTCTATTGTTATGAGTTATTTCCTTCTTTTGATCCATTTCCCTCTATATTAAGCAATTTAACATTGATCTCCAAATTATATAGGATTAACATCAAATACAGTAAATTTTCCATCATGTCATTTTTTAAAAGCAATCAACTAGAAACCCTCATACTTACGAATTAAGAAACTCGTGTCCATCATGGAAGAGCATTTGATAAGTCATACAGTCTGATGCTTCTGAAACCTTAGGAGCAAATAGCGTGAGTGTTACTCTCCACCCCCCCACCCCCCACCCCCACACCCCCTTTTTGCTTCTTTCCTTGATATTTTTTGTATCTCTAACGTTTTAGCTTGGTCACTGCAGATATGCAAGTTCATTTTATGGGCCGTTCAGAGAAGCTTTAGATTCAAATCCACGGTTTGGAGACAAGAAGACGTACTCTACAACTAGCCTAAGCGGATCTTTTGTTTTGTCAAATACTATATATTTTCACTATTTAGTTAAAATGTTCTCACTTCTGGATGAACTTGGTTTTAGATGAAGTTATCAGATGAATCCCGCAAACTATAGAGAAGCTCTAGTTGAGATGCAAGCAGATGAGTCTGAAGGAGCTGATATTCTCCTGGTCAGCATTGCTTGTATTTTCTGCTGCAAATAATTAGAAATTACTATCCTTCTAAAGGTGCTTTACTTGGGTATCAGGTTAAACCAGGTTTGCCATATTTGGACATTATAAGGCTTCTTCGGGATAAATCTCCTCTGCCTATTGCAGCATATCAGGTACTCCACACGACCCGACTCATTATTTACAATCATGAAGCCTTAGGTTATTGTTGGTAAGCTTTGTAGGAACAAGAATAAAATATTTGAGGATGCTATGAAACTCTGAGGCATTTGTACCTTTTGTTTTTTGTCTTAGATGAGTTGCTTCAGACCTAGCTGCTCAGACTCTTCGAAAATATTGAAGGATGCGTGTTGGATCCTCCAAAAGTAGTGCATTTTTTGAGGATCCGACATGGTGCAGCAACCTTTTTGGAGAGTCCAAGTAACATAACTTGATTAACTTTAGATCCAGAATTGTCATTTAGAGATGGATTGTAGTAACACAGAATGTCAATCTTTAATTGGATTAATCGGATTTTCAAAGGTTGTCTTTATGTTAGCTTCACCAATATGACCCTGAATCTTGTGACACTCGGTCATTTTGTTAATTGTTGCTATAAGAAGATTCACTAGTTGATTTCTCTTATAGTCACTCAATTAATAGTTATTATTTGAGAAAGTCACCTTTCTTCTTGATTCCAATTTCTTCAACAAAGAAAGTGACTTTCTGAGATAAGAACTATTAGTTGAATGACCATCTGAGACATCAGCTCGAAGATTCACTCTTTCAACTATCAAAAGCGCAAAGCAGTTTTTACGAAATTGTTGAAGTGTTGATTTTTGCGATGAACTAGACTTCCACAAAGTAGCACATAGGTGTACTCTCCAGCAGCATTATGACTGAAACTAGCCGTTTTATGTTAGCATAATGAAACCATTCACGCGGCTGAAAACATTATAGAGAAGCGACCTTCCAATTCGTGAATGCTAACTGAGAGTTGCAAAATACTTTACACATGCGACATGATAACCATTGAGCTTTGTGTTTCTTAGCATAGTACACTGTCATTGTTTGTGTGATTATTGTTGTACTCCCATTACAGGTTTCAGGTGAATACTCAATGATTAAAGCCGGTGGTGTTCTGAAAATGATCGATGAAGAAAGGGTAATGATGGAGTCGTTAATGTGCCTTCGACGAGCTGGTGCAGACATCATTTTGACCTATTTTGCTCTGCAAGCTGGTAGATGCCTTTGTGGAGTGAGGTGAGACTATTAGTCAAAAACATAACAAGAGTTTGTGTAGGGAGAGTCTATGTTGCTCGGACTCTTCAAGAATATCGACGGTCATTTCAAATTCTCCAAAAGTAATGTATTTTTGGAGAATCCGACACGGGTGCTGCATCGAAAGTGGAGAGTCTGATACAACTTGGGGGAGAATAATTCTGACTTGACCTCTGTAAATCAGTTGATGTGATCTTGCTAAAAAACCTAAGTTGAGTTGACAATAATCTTAATATATTGTCTGATTTCTCTTGCCAACATCAGTGAAATTTGTACAAATATATTTATGGATTCAGGAGATACTGATCATTTCAAGTATTTATCAGTCTATTGAACTCAAATCCACTTTGTCATTGGACCAGAACAGAGTAAGCGACATAAAGACTTTTGAAACTTGTGATCTTAAGTATTTCATAACTAATAAGCCACCAACAAATGATTAATCGACAAAAAGGGGATGCCATTAGGAACTGTTAAGACTTGAAAAGCACTTTTTATTAGAATGTATTTTCATTCTCAAAGCTCGAATTTGAGAGCTCTAATTAAGAGTGAAGGGATTATATATGACCACAATCCTTAGTGGTGGAAGATGCAGTATGCAACTCATTCATGTAAAAGGAATATCAATATACAATTCATGTCTACAAGATGGATTTCACTTCTCAAAACTTATACCCCTCTTATGTTTTCCTCTACGATATCTAAAAGGATGGTACTTTGTTATTTATCTCTACACAACTTTAGTCTCCAACACTACTGTAAATCAGAACTGTGCTATTTATACTTCAATCTCCAAGACTATTGTAAATCAGAACTGTGCTATCTATACAACTTTAATCTCCAATACTATCGTAAACTACAATCAGAAGAGGCTACTCATTTGCCCAGATCAAATATTAAGTCTCGTTGAGTGACATGTTTCAGTATGCTCATTCACAGAGTTTACTAGATTGTGGACTTTCATTTCTCAGGCTTTTGCTCGTTGCCCGCAGCATCACCAAGTACACAAGATAAGCCAGTCTTTGCACGTCGCCGTTTCCCAAGAAAACCAGGGGAAAACAGTGGCTTAAACTTTTTCCCAGAAGAAGTACCGCCATCTGTTTTGAGGATCACATCGTGTATGCCTTGAGATGAAAATTCTTTTCCGTACTTGGCCTTCTCTGGCAAAAGAATGGAATTATTGAACTCCATGTCGTTTGAAATTTCAGATAAGTTTGATCTTGAGGCAGAAGCATCATAATGCATTTTACCATATGTGTCTATAGAATCCTCACTAGAACTTTCTAACTGAGACTCATTGACGGTTCCATCACATGTCTCGGCTTTTTCCTCGATGTCAGAAACAAGGAATTGCCCTTCAGGTTTCTGTATTACAGCGTCAGCAGAACTATCAATGATGGAACAAGGAGATACTAACATTCTTAGGTAAGAAGTTTCTTCAGCTGCACTGGATACTCCAAGATTCTGAAGTTCCTGGAAGACATAACGACTTGCCCCGGATTGTACCATATCTTGATCCTCCTTGGCGGTTCCTTCACATGTCTCGGTTTTTTCCTTGATGTAAGAAACAATGAATCTCCCTTCAGGTTTCTGTATTACAGCTTCAGCAGAACTATCAATGAAGGGACAAGGAGATAATACCATTCTTAGGCAAGAAGCTTCTTCAGCTGCAGTGGATACTCCAATATCCTGAAATTCCTGACGATTTGCTCCGCATTCTACCAAATCTTGATCCTCATTGGCGGTTCCTTCACATGACTCGGTTTCTTCCTCAGCGTCAGAAACAAGGAATCTCCCGTCAGTTTCAGAAGAACTATCAATGGAGGAACAAGGAGATAATGACATTCTTAGGTAAGAAGTTTCTCCAGCAGCACTGGATACTCCAACATCCTGATGTTCCTGCAAGACATAATGACTTGCGCCCAATTCTACCATATCTTGATCCTCATTGGCGGTTCCTTCACATGTCTCGGTTTTTTCCTCAATGTCAGAAACAAGGAATCTCTCGTCAGGTTTCTGTATTACAGCTTCAGCAAAACTATCAATGAAGGAACAAGGAGATAATAACATTTTTAGGTAAGAAGTTTCTTCAGCTGCACTGGATACTCCAACATCCTGATGTTCCTGCAAGACTTTATGACTTGCCCCGGATTCTACCATATCCTGATTATCCTCCTTTCCACCCTCAGAGTCAGTAATTGAGGGCAACACCTCTTTGTCCCTGACAACCTTTATCTCTGAACTATTATCAGTTGGCAATGAACCAGAATCAACACATACAGCAGCAGATGCAGTTGCCGTCTGACCTTCAAGAGGTTGTAGTAGGGAAGGCTGTTTGCCTTCCACTTTGACTAAATCGTGGTCCTCTTTATTTAATGATTCAAGAGGATATAAGGATGTCGGCCTGGCAACAATCCTGTCAAAAGCAAGGCAGCAAGATTATTTGATGCTAAGTAGTTAGCTTCCAAAGGTTAACACGACCAAAAAGAAGCAAAAGTGAGATGCACACATATGACATTATTGACCATACAGCATTAACTTATACGAGAAAGAGGAAAAAGACATTCAAGTGCACTTCCCTGAAATTAATTTTAGATTTAGAACAAGAGAGAATAACTAAAATACCTCCCTTCAAGTTTCAGTATGTAACATGTACCTCATTCTTGGTCTTAAGAACCTTTAAGCCTATTCCCTAGGCTAATGTTACAAGATATTCATCATTCTGGGAATTGCTTTGATGCTTTTTTGCCTTGATTAATCTGCCATAGACCTTCCAACGAAGCCTAGTTTGTTTAAAACTACTAATAGACATATTATCCTTGTAAATAGTAAGGTAAGCACAGTATTTACTCCCAAATTTCTAAGACAAGCTTCTAGTACTTCATATTTCCTTCTAATTTTATCTACACTTCCCCACATTCTAATTGGCGCAAACACTCTTCAAGCCTTAAGAACATTCTAAGTATGTCCCCTGAACTAATATTAAACTTCCTCCTTTCATCCATGTTTTGTGTGACAAAACTAAAATTTGATTTACAAGTTGACAAATTTAGCCCCCTGCGTTTTAGTTCTATTATTTTTTATATCAAACTACATTTCATATTCTATAGGAACATCCATCCCTTCCATTCTCTATCCAACTTTTTCAAACAATTCCATACTTGAAAACAATATATCAATTTAAAACTGAAAATAAAACAAAAAGGGAAAGACAAGCTCAAATATTGCAAAAAATAAAAAACAGAAAAGAAAGACAAGATTAAAAGAGAGTAAAGAGCTACTTTTTCTAGCTTAATGTGTAATTTGTATTTTTCATCTGTGTTTCCGTCATCACTTTTTATGTATGAAAATAATTTTAAAAGATTAGCATCAGAGGAAATGCATTAAAATGAGTCTGTTTTGTTGCACAATATAGAGGAAAAATTGAAGCTGGCTCATAAAATAAGTTGTCCATTCGCAGATTACCGTAGAGTTCTGTTACATAAAGTATGTAAGATGGAAAGTCCATGTTTGAGACCAGAAGAGAGGTATATGTAACAAGTTGAAACCTCAAAAGAGGAATGTGTAATTCTCCTTTAGAATAATAATAATAAAGTAATAAGTAATACTATCAAATTCAACTCTCAAATTCAAAAGTGTTATAGATTTACATGAGAAATCATGGTCAAAGAAAAATTCATTTAACTTTTTAAAGTGAAAGGGTTAAGTTTTACTTGCAGAGAAGTAGTTAGCTCTGAGAGATCGACTAGACCATGGTTGAATGAAGATACCTTCTATATAAGAGCATGTATGCTTCCTGTGAAAGAACCTCATCAATATCTACCTCATCAACCTGAAATAAATTGTGAATTAAGACATGAAAATTAGAAAATGAGAGGAAAAAGAAGGTGACAAATGCTTGATATGTAACGGAATCATGAATTTCGTCATAGGAAGCTCATGAATGTTTAAGGCTAGCCAAGCGTGAATGCATACTTATTAATGACTTTGACAGAAATAACTTTACTACTTTACTCTTGTGTAAGCATAACATGCTAGCTTCAACATTATTGCAAAAATGAGACATAGGCTATCAAGTAACAAGGAGCCTCGAAAACGATGGCTATATTGTTGGAAGGACACACAAACATGCCATGCACCCCAAAAGTGAATGAAGCAACACAGGGTGAAGTTGAGATCTATCCAAGATATTTCTGTCTTGACATATACCCGGCAAGTTTGTCTATTACATGCATGTTGCCTGTTGCATAGGGCCAAATGGCACATGCGGTATTGTCTTACCAGAACAGGATTTTTTGCTTTCATTGCAATTTAGACCCTATTATTAAACCATATAAGACCAAAAAGGATCAGAAGGTTGCCTCTCAAGCTTCATTTTCAACAAATAGTGTACCACTATCAAATCTTTTTGGAGAACACACAAAGTAAAAAAGAGGAGACAAAGCCAGGGAAACAGATGCCTCCTACCTTATTGTCATCGATCCTGTACCAGCTCCCACTGAAACCCTTGATGTAGCAGATATAGTGACCAAAATCTGACGCTCTCAACATATTCACATGAACAATCACTGCGTACAGCTTGAAATAGTCATTGTCATCTCCTTCTTCATTCATGTAAGGAAAAAGATCTAAATCTTCACAAAATATCACCCTCTTATTTAGTTTGCCAAACTTCCCTCCCTGCAAAATGATTTTTGGCCCAATTAGATCAGGCTATCAGCAATCTAAAATCCAAGGTTTGGTGTTTAACAAAAAGAATCTGAACAGAACAAAATGGGGGAGGACAACAGAGAGAAAGACACTTCTCCAAGAAAACAAGAAAGGCATAAGATGGACTTGAGCAACCAGCACATTGCAGACCTAAATTCAGTACATCTGTAAACATCATAAATAGCTTCGGCTGGACTTTCACGAATGCTTTCTTCTTTATGCAGTGTCTATGTCTTCAGTGTACTAGTTTGATGTAAAAGCAAACATAGAGCAAAGTTCCACAGAAATCCTCAGAAGAGATTCTAGCTGTTATGACTTATTGAAAAAGTCATTCTAGCTATATGATGCATAACTGAAATGTGGCATTTACATCACACACACTGGAATTTCATTAAAATGATGAATAACTTGAAAAAATATATCAATAGTCACTTTTCACTATGATGTATGAGGAAGGATCAGATTGTGTTCAACAGCAAAGATCTGTGATGTTGATTCCCATCCGCTATGATTAACCAAACTGAAAGTCATCCTAATTATAAAACCCAGTTAGCTAAATTAAGCCTAATATAACTACATAGTATCATAGAGGGTTAAGGATGAAATGTTTGCGCCTATCATTGTAGAGAGACAGTTAAAAATGCTGCATCCTGCAATAGTTTAGTCAATAGTGAGAACTGAGAAATACATTAGGTAAGCACTTCAACCTTCAGATTATTATTTGGTTCATACTAAAAAGACATACCAAAACCCTTCTGTCAGAAGTTGCCCATTCTTTATCTGATTCATGTGCCTCTTAAATGGAAAAACAGGGAGTAATTCAGTCCCTTCCATATCAAACAACTATGCTCACTTCTTGTTTCCGGACATCAACCCTGCCAATTGGCCTCGCTGGATTATTTATGAAACAAACAAATCAAATTCTCTTCAATTTTACACTAGGTAGTTTTGGTTGCAACTCTCTAGCCATCACAGGTGGAGAAAAAACTATAAACTGCAACTTTTTTTAATCGGGAATGCAATGGCTCTTTACACTAAACACCTTTTCCAATAGTTCTTTGTCACTACCCACTTCTTCCCTGGGATTGAATCCTTCCCCTTTCGATTACCCAACTCTTTTGAGGTGTTTTTAAGTATTAGCCATGTTCCAGGTTTAGCTTTCATTAGTTAACAGCAGCAGCCTTTGTCCTTCAATTTGCCAAACAAAACCATTTCACAGAAAGAGAGAAAATGATTCCGGTATGACACATAGCGGAGATGAAACTTGGACATGTATCCTTTCTTAAATCCTTTATGATGTTCTGCTTTCCTTAGGAATTGTTGGTGCAACAAATCATCCTCGTAAATGAGTAAAATATCCCCTTGTTTTGTCACATTAATAGAACAGATCTTCATCTGTGGCTAGTTATCAATAAAACTTAGTTTATAGGCCAAAGAGCTAATATAGACAAACAGGAAATGAGATCAACCTGAAACCTTTTCAAAGCAATTGTTAGGATATTTGGTGCCTCCTGGATCATTAGGCGCTTCGATGCCTTGACATAATCATTGCATCTGTAAGAACATGCCATTCATCAGTGAGCAATAACAGAAAGGAAACCAAGTGAAGGTGCAATGGGAAAACAAATGGATGAACCATTAAAATTATCATATAAGAGCAAATACAATTTCTAACAATCAATAACTGAGCAACAGACAGTTGGAATAAACATCAAGAACAATTTTTTGCAGTAAGCGTGATGTCTGAAGACACCCAGATATCATAGGTAAGTTACACCTGCTCCCCCAAAAAGAATGTCGGTGATGCTTGACTAATTTAATGATTAACATAAGAAGTACTACCAACAAGAAACTTTGAAAATATTTCCCCAAAAGAAAGATATTTGAGGAAATTCTGGCATCCAAAAGTTCAGATTTTCTACTAGAAATTAGGTCAAACCAGATGTGACAGAACGAACCTGAACTTTATGTACTAGCCATTCATGTTATTAAACTGGATTTACATAAAAGTGTGAGAATAAAAGCAATGATCAGCATTGCATTGGCAGAATATGTACTGACATGTCTTCGCTTGAAGGAATAACCAACTGGTATTTAAAAGTATAGACTAAAGTCACAGGTCAACTTTTGAAGAAAAAAGTCAGAATTGAGGAGAAGAAGCTACCTATCACACTTATACATGTTTTCACCATACATACACTCTTCAGCAGTGAATTGATCTAAGCAGTCCTCCAAAGATTCAGCATCCCCGTGAATCTCTACGGTCAGATCCATCATATTCTCAAACCGATTAGAGAGATTACTGCATTTTGAACATTTGACCTAAAAATAGCAATAGCCCATTATGCCAGAAAAGATGGAAGGAAGATTGGCGCCATACAGAAGTGTAAACACTGTACAGCTTGAATGTATCTTTTTTTTTTAAAAAAAAAGCACATATTCATCAATCAACTACGCCTCAATCCCAAACCAACTCGGGGATCAGGTATATGAATCTTCTTTACTAAAAAGCACCATACAGAAATTTGTTTGGCCAAGCCAACATCATGATGGTAAATTTTTCCCATCTCTTTCTCGTTGCATAATCACATTGAATATCTCTTTTCTCTCATGAATTAAAAATTACCTGAGATTGAAGGTGACCACCAAATATATGCTGAATAACAGTTGTTTCCTGAGTGTTAGGAGGTACAGCCGTTCTTCCACCAAATTCATCAAGGAGCACTGATTGCATTGCGTCAATAGCAAACCTGCCAAGCAGGCAATTTTTATTGTGACTCTAAAACATGTTCACTGAAATACACCACAAATGATTAAATAATTGGTCATTATGACACATTCTTCTTGATAAATTAGGTTTCCATGATGTGCGTTATCCCAAATACGCATCAACTCAGGTGAGACAACAACATACCTCATAAATTCATGAGCATCCTCCTGCTTTCCACAAGAAAGATTACCACCAATGTTAGGCAACTCTGATAGTATGTCAATTGGTGAAAAGGGCTCCCAACTACGGATAACCTGTTCAACATGGAGTTGAAATTCGCAAAGGAAGCACCAACCATTTAATCCACCTGGGTGGAAAGAGAGAAAATGCATGATATAAGGAATTATTTTCCAATAATTAAAACAAAGGGTTAATGCATCATAATAATTTGATTCAACGCAGTTACATTCTCCTCGATGGTCTTTCTCCAACAAGTAGACAACAAGTGGTTTAGTGTGCGTTAGACATTGCAGAACCACATTCGCATAACAGCTGCATAAGAACCAAAGAACGACATTAAAAAAATTCAACGAATAGACTGAAATGTAGATAATTCTTGGTCATTAGAATCTAAACTAGAGATACCTGTTACCACAATTTATGAGTCCACAAGGAGTAAAGCCTGGACTGTCCCAGTAAAAGAATTCCAAGAAATCTTCATATGGAAAAAGTACCTGAAATAGGTTAAATCCAAATTCCGGTCAGGTCTTAAAAGTACATGTGTATTTGTGTTCATAAAAAGCTAATTAAGGAAGAAACATGTACCTTCTTTGACTGATTTAGTATATTAGTTTTTCCGCTAGAAGGAACAAGCAAACTGCCAAAAGACTTCCTCCTTTGCAAAGTATATGCTGATTGCTCAGGATTACCTTTAACAGATGATCGAAAATCCGTACATCGAGACTTGTGCCCCGAGTTCCAATCGGACTTTTGGCAAGCTTCAGAACTAGATAGATAAATAGGCACACATAGAGAGAGAGAGAAATAAAACAATTAGCCAGTATCCTACACTCGAAGTCAGATTTGTATAAAGAGAAGCAAAAAGATCATGGTTACTCCAAAGAAAGAAATGAAAACCAGAAGAACCAGGAAATGGACAGAAAAAGTGGAAGGAAAGCTGAAAGAGAACAATAAAGCAAGATCCTGTAAGTAAAGTGAAGATTGCTTGGCGTGAAGAAAGATGTACGCCTATGAATGACAACTTTTTTTCATAGAAGGTAATTAAAAGTTCTATTACTGAAAAAGTCATCCAACACTAAGACAGTGCAAGTCTGTGCAAAAGTAGGGATGTATGTGTGTGTGTACACGAAGGTGCCTCTTGAAGCTTGGACACAGTATACTGCACCTTGGTTTAAAGTTTAAGCTCAAGGGTTGATTTGACAACATCGTCAAATAGGACCAACATTCAACTTAAAGAACTTGACTAAAGAGAAACTCTCCATAAGTAGACGTTTTAAACTTTCTTTTGTGCGTCTATCCTTGTCAAATAATGTTCGGATTCATTAAGATCTTATATTCTAGATTTTTAATGCTGAATTGACTGTTTTGAGCTTCTTTTTGTTTTATAGTCTGCTTGTCTAGGTCAGACAAACTGAGTTGCCACTTCACTAGTAGAGATGTTGATAAATGTACATATATATACATAGAGACAGAGAGAGAGGGTGGAGTTCACAACATTGGTAATCTTCCGCCCAATTATAGGTGAGAGATGCCTCTCGTCCGACACCACACACTCCACTGGTTAGCTAATTTTAAGAGTATTCTATCAATTTGGACTTAACTTTTTGTGTTTGACACCTTGTGAAGTGGATATTAAATCTTAAGACAGATGAAACATGAAATCATAAGAGCATAAGACCAGTGTATGACTCCTTACAAGCTACACAATGACAAAATTATCTTAACGACCAATATTTTATAAACTACAAAATTATCCAGAAGACCTCATAGATGTCATTCCCTATAGAAGAAGCAAATCAGACGGATTGAAAGGTTCCATTTTTTTGTTGGTACTCCTGCGAACAGATCTAGTGAAGACGGGGTAGGGCCTATAGTATAGAGATTAGAGCATGTAGCTACGAATCACGGTGTTGGGGTTTTGAACCCCTCCTCACCCAGAACATGCTTACTCCCTCTTCTCATTATCATGTATTCTACCTCTCTGAACTTCAAATACCCTGCCCACCCATTACACAAGTAATCCCCTGCAATTGAGCGGCATGGATGGAACTCTTGGTCACATCAGTTACGTACATAAAGTTTATCATGTAGAAGATGGATATAGTGACCCAAACCAGGGGGAAAATCCCTACTATTTAACGCTGAATTACCAATAGTATAAGATAGGAAGGCAGCAGAATATAGTAGGACATATATGATGCAGTTTAATGATCCAACAGAGCTGGTACTAGGTGAGTTCTGCAACAGCTAGCTGATGGACCGTACACCACCATTATAAAGTAAATTTAGAAAGGAAAAGAAAAAGATTAGAGAAATTCCATTTCATGTATACTTAAAAAATAAGGTTATTATTTAATATAGATGTTTTAAGATTCTCTTCTTTGTTTCCCCTCTTTCCTTTATAGAGGCTGTAAACTACAAGAGAAGAAAAATTATCACAAGACACCCAAATAGAGGCATGATGACAAGAAACAGCAACATTTCATTCTCAAAAGGATAAGAGCCACCTGATAATCAGAAAACATTTACATGATTCTAACATATATAAATCTTGCTACTCTATCACTAAGAATATCAAGTATATCAAATGGTCCATCAAATTATTATTCCATCCTTCACAGAATTACACAAATTTCCCTTTTACACCACCCCCCCCCCACTCCCCCCGTCCCCGTGCACGCGCACCACCTTCAACCAGTAGATAGAAAGAGTGACTAACAGATTAATTAGTAACATAATTTTTGGTTTAGCTATATCTTAATCTTGTGGCATTTCCTCTTTAACTGCCATAAAGATTTACAAGATTATAACATGCATAAATCTTGCTAAGTGGATTGAACGAAAACTATTTTCTACTCTATCACTAAGAATATCGAGTATATCAAATGGAGTCCATCAAATTATCATTCCATCCTTCCCCCTTTCAACAAATTTACCAAATTCCCCTTTCAACTTTCCCCTCCCCCACCCCCCACCCCCCCACCCCTTCAACCAGTAGATAGAACAAGAAGACTAACGGAGTAATAGTAACATACTTTCTAGTTCAGCTATATCTTAATCTTGTGGTGTTTCCTCTTTAGCCGCCATGAAGATTTACAAGATTCTGACATATTTGCTACTCTATCACTAAGAATAGCAAGGATATCAAATGGTCCATCAAATTATCATTCGATCCTTCACAGAATTGAACAAATTTACCAAATTACCCTTTAACCCCCCCCCCCCCCCCCCGCCAAAAAAACCTTCTACCAGTAGATAGAACAAGAAGACTAACATAATTTCTAGTTCAGTTATATCTCAACCTTGTGGCATTTCCTCTTTAACATATATAAATCTTGCTAAGTGGAATGAACAAAAACTATTTTAACATATCACTAAGAATAGCAAGTAAATCAAATTATCATTCCATCCTTCACAGAATTAAACAAATTTCCCTTTTAACACCCCAGCCCCCCTCCCCCCAAACCACCACTCTACATACATATCTAAAACCCAAAAAACAATCATCAAATTTAACTTTGAATTGTATGTAAATGTTAACTTTTGATTTTTTTTTAAAAAAAATTACACAAATTACAAACTAATATTCAATATCTTCGTATCTTTATTCTTTCTACCAAATAGTATGTATATAATGCAAATTCAAAAATGTCTAATGCTCCGAGTTATCAATATCTTGATCACGAAAAAACCGAAAAATAAACAGTATATATACCAGTATTTAACCATCATTCAAATAACTACATAGCTAAAATTAACCCCATAAGAACAAATCATCAAGTTTAACTTGAATTGTATGTAAATTTTCACTTTTATTATAAAAAAATTATTACACCAATTACAAACTAAGACTTATATATCTTTGTATCAAATATGTATAGTGCGCGAATTCTCACTATCTTGATCACGAAAAAATCGAAAAATTATTCGTGCTAGTACAGTATTCATACCAGTATTTAACGATCTTGCAACGCGAGCATTGCTTTTTTGTAACATTACCGCACACGGCGCAACTATTCGCCGGCGGCGGCTCCATGTTCCGATCGGCGACGGCGACGGCGGAATACTGCCGGAGTTGAAATTACCGGCGTTATTCCCGATGTGTGAAGTAGAAGTAGAGAGGATGGGAGTTGAAAAGAGGAATTTGATGTGTATTGAAAATTTGAATTTATATAGGCGCCAATAAAGCTTGTAGAAGGTTATGGAAACTTTCTAAAATGGGAATTTCAAATTTCCGAATTTGGAAGTTGCTGACTTGCTGTAACTGAATTTGTTCTATTGGCGCCTGGTGTTAGTTGGTACTCCCTCCTCTCCGTTTTACTTGACCACGATACTAAAACTAATTTGTTTCAAAATTACTTGCCCAAAAAAGAGAATTTTATTATATTTTTCTCTTTTTACCCTGAGTAGTAAATAACAACGTAAAATAATAATAATCAAATTTAAACTTATAAAAACATTATTAATAAAGTTAATTTAGTAAAAATACTCTCTTAATTAAAAATGTAGAACCATATATATACCAGTAAAGCTTCTAGAAGGTTATGGAAACTTTCTAAAATGGGAATTTCAAATTTCCAATATTTTTTATTTTATTTTTTTAATGAAAGAATCAAATTTCCAAATTTGGAAGTTGATGTGGCTGAATTTGTTCTATTGGGCTTTAGTATACATATATTTATATATTATATGTATATACTAGTACTAGTATAATTATTTAATAATTTCTCTTTCCCAATTTATATGAGTCACTTTTCTTTCTAGTCAGTCTAAAAAAAATGACATTTCTATATTTAGTAACTATTTAACTTTAAAATATTTATTTTAATGATTTATATATAGTCACGCAAATATGTTAGACATACTTTAGGTCATAAATTTCAAAAATCTCTCTTTCTTGATATCTATTTAACTTTAGATATCTATTTTATCCTTAATAAAATAATAGTTATACATAGTTTAGGCTAGAGGCGGCATAATCAAACCCAACCCATTCAAGCTTGGGTTGGTTATTAACCCGTCCATTTATTAGCTCAACCCATGTCAACTCAACCCCTTTCAACTCATTTAAAATTGAGTTTTTATGTAACCTGAATTGATTTTTGAGAAATTTTGTTAATAATTTCAAAAATAAATAAATTATTTGATATGTTATATATGATCATAATAAAGAAAAAAAATATTTTTATTTTGTACTAAAAATTTATGAAAGAACAAATAAAATAATTAAAACTAAGTGCGGGTTGGGTTATAACCCATTACCTAACCCATTCTGACACAACCCGACCCATTTTGATCCAAATAAATTTGGATCGGATTGGGTCTTGATCCATTTGTTATAAGGTAATTTTGTAGGGTTAGGGTTTTGTGCAATGATGGAATCCATTGTTGTTGGTGAAGAAGGAGGAGAAAAAGTTGTATATGTGATACCAAAGATATACGTAGGAGGAGTAGAAAAAGGATGTTTTTGTGCTTTCGATGATGAGCCATCTCCAGACGGATGCGATTTATGCAATGCACCTCCCACTCCCCCCGACGATAGAGATAACATGTTTGAAGGATATGCTGTTGGTACGTTGAAGGAGCATCGTTCTGCTGTTGATCAACTTCGCGACAGTTACAGCGAGCAGCTCCGTCAATCTCATGTTTGCTTCCTTCCTTCCTTTTTTCCAGTTTTTATTTGTTCAATTTATATAGGAAGGTGTGGAGGATACGAATTAGGGTAGAAGGCTAGTAGGAAGGAGTGCGTCCATGCTACCTAGTAGGTAGGAGTGCGTCCATGCATGCTGGTAGGTAGGAGTGCTTCCATGCATGCTAGTAGGTATGAGTGCGTCCATGCATGCTAGTAGGTATGAGTGCGTCCATGAATGTTGTTAGGTATGAGTGCATCTATGTATGCTAGTAGGTTTGGTGCGATGGCGGAATTGATTGTTGCTGAAGAAGAAGGAGGAGGAGTAAAAGGATGGTTTTGCTTTTTCGACGATGAGCCATCTCCAGATAGATGCGATTTATGAAATCGGCCCCCCACTCCCCCCGACGATAGAGATAACATCCTCGATGGCTATGCTATTGGCACGTTGAAGGAGCAAGGAGCATCGTCCTGCTGTTGATCAACTTCGTGACAGTTACAACAAGCAACTTCGTCAATCCCATGTTTGCTTCCTTCCTTTTTCTTCAATTTATATCTAGATATCGTGTTCCTTTATGGTGCGGCTGCAGTTTACTAAGGATATGACCTTAGATAGGAAGGTGTGGCAAACGCGAATTAGTGTAGAAGGTTAGGAGGTCGGAGTGCGTTCATGCTAGTAGGTAGGAGTGTTGTCCTTATTAGTAGTCGTAGCGCTACGCTTGTAGTTTTTTGTTCTTGGATTCTTATTGATATATGTTGTTTCGGGTAAGGTGTGGCGAACGTGAATTAGGTTAGAAGGTTAGGAGTTCGAAGTGAGTTCATGCTAGTAGGTAGGGGTGTTGTTCTTATTAGTAATCGTAGCGTTATACTTGTATTTTTTGTTCTTGGATTCTTTTTGATATATGTTGTTTCGGGTAGATTGCTTGTAGCATTATTTTGTGGTAGCATTATTCTGTTACTAGCTGTTGTTGTGTTACTCCTTATTGTCTTTTGTACCCCTTTTACATCTTTTTCCTGGACTGTATTTTGTCTTGAGCCGAGAGTCTATCAGAAACAACCTCTCTACCCTCCCCTGGCCCCACACAGGAAATACACTGGGTATGTTGTTGTTGTGTTCCTTTTTATATATATTTTCTTATGCTTGTACACATTCATATTGATTTGTATGATTCTATAACTATCATGATAATTACTAGTTTCCATTCTCCATTAATTTAGATGAATGTAGTTGTATATATTTTACTCACTGTCTCGATTTATCTGTCCCTAGTTTTGAATTTTGACCTTATACTCAGATATAATATCTTTTTAGCCATTAATTTAGCGGCAATTAAGCTCAGTCATTAAATTGGGACAAAAATTGGTTTATAATGTTCTCCTATACTTTAAAATAGTAGGAATTTTTGCTTAAGAGGTTATCACATTACCCACATTATAAGATGAGTGATATCCTTCTCCAAGTCCTAAATAGTTATCACCTTTGAAATGTGTTTTAACTCACTAGAATGATATCCGTTCGGAGTCGAATCTTCGACGATGAGCAGAGCCTCAGTTTGCTGCTCAATAGCAGGTTAAACGATCTTTTTTGCTCTGATATTTCTTTCATTATTTTTAGTATAATCTCAATGTATGATTGTGTCTGTGTGTATCGGCTGTTTGGCTCAATCAGTAGAGTAGTATTCTATTAATTGCAAAGTTCACTAATGTGCTAATCTAGTTCGTAGTTAATCAAAATGATTATCTTGGCCTTAAACTCAAAATCTGCTTGGACATAAGTAAATTCATTTTCAGCGTTAGCTATAAGAACTGACTTGACAATGGCTAAATAGGATCATGTGTGAAAAACCAGCAGTTTGTAAACTTTCACCCTCTATTCATTTTGATTTTCTTTTATTCGACACAATATATACGGTTGTTTGTGTGCAGTGAATATGTTTTTGAGTCATTTGCAGCATCATATGGTCTCACGAGATTAGTGACGATAAGTTCAATTATTTATTTTGGTATTGGATAACTGGTTGTTAACCTAGAGCCCGCTTTGCCAAACACAATCCTATGTATTTAAAATAGGAGTAGCTAACTTTGTCCCAATACAAACTAAACTTAACTAACTAAATCAGTGGCTCAAATCCTTGAAAAAGAAGGTCATTGACATGAGACTATCAATTTTGTTGAGCTTAATCTAGAACGAGCATGAACTCTAATTTATCTCTATATCTTTAGAATGAAGATGTACATGTATGTAGCTATTTCTTCTTGAATAATTTCTGACCTAGTGGTTAATGATGTGGGTTGAGAACCTGAGGTCTCAGGTTCAAATCCCAACATAGGCAAAAAGAAAAAAACCACACTAGGTGATTCTTCCCATATGTCTTGTCTTAGCCTTGGTGGAGAAAGTTACCCGGTATCTGTTGCTGGTGGGAGGTGGCAGGTATCTCGTGGATTTAATCGAGGTGCACAGAGGATTTGTTAGAGGTCTGGTTAGGATGGTTTTGGAATAAAACTTATGATTTTTACACCTTAAATGATTTGGGAAAGCTTTATGGTGAGTCCAAAAGGTCATTAGTCTGTTCAGTCATTAAGTTGGTACAGAACTTGATTTAAAATGTTCTCATTTTACTATAAAATAGTACTAGAAGTTTTAGCTTAAGAGATTATCACACTACTCACTTAGGATGAGTGATATCCTTCTCTAAGTCCTAAATAGTTATCACCTTTGAAATGTGTTTTTAACTCACTTCAATGAGCCCTTTTGAAATTCTGAACTTGATATCCTCTTTACATTTATGAGTACAAGTAAGGAAATGACAATCTACTACTCAATAAAGATGTTTTGCAGCTATATTTATCATTTCATTGTTCGTACACTCCTATCACTTCTTAAGGACTGTTTCACCTTGCTTATATGTCTAAGTTGTGGATAATATGTACTTTACAAGTATGCTAGACTTATTAAGGTTGATGAAAGTTCTTGTGCTGTTTGAATTTGGCATATTGTTATCTTAATAATTCTTTAAATATGGTTCCCATTAAGCTCCTTTGTAAAACTTGACCAAGAGTACGTGTTTGAGGTTGCTAAGCACTATATACCCAATTTTCCAACAGATTGCAGCATCTGAGTATGTCTTGGCCGTGTCTTGATAGGTTTCATTGGCATAAAGTACTTTTTCTTGTAGTTTTGGTTAACTGTTGAGCTTAAGCAGGAAGTTTGTCATGTTGATATAGAATCTCTCCGTGAGTGCTTTTGAGAATTAGTTTGTTATCCTTGAGATGAGTCGACTTATTGAAGCATGTGAAACATGTTGGCCATGCTAGTTAGCTTTAGCTTTTTTCGGACTGCTATACTATGTGATGACCTCTCTAAATCTTAGAAACATATGTGAAATCAACAACCTAAGGTTCAAATTTAGTCTTTATATAAATCATAGTTTCACTAGTCATGTTTAAAATCTGAACACGTTTTAAAACTGTGTTGGTTTGTCACTATGTCTTAACACAGATGCTTAAAGATCATTAGGATCATGTCAATGTACAACAACAACATACCCAATAAATTCCTCACAAAGTGGGGTGTAGGGAGGGTAAGTGTACGCAGTCCGTACCACTACCTCAGAGGTGAGGTAGAGAGAGGTTGTTTCCGGTAGACCCCCCGGATCTGATAGGATCATGTCAATGTCTTTCTTAAAAAGACTAACCAGCTATGCTATCATAGAAGATTGATTAATCTCGGTTGGATGTGATCTTCTTTTATTACAAAACTTAAGTTCAGGTTTGGAATAAAGAACGTTTGCCTAGAATGTTGCACGTTAAAACACCCTTTTGAGAAATTCTTTTGTAATGCTTTTATGCTTTAAAACCTCCCGATTCAACCAAAATTCTGGAAATTGATTAGACTTTGTCTTAATATATGTCACGACATGTGCCATTTGGTATTATTCATTTTCATTTAACTGTCAAGATAAGATTGAACATACAAACATTATCAAGATTGAACATACAAACATTTTCGTTTAACTGTCACGACATGTAGCATTTGCTTCCTTCCTTTTTTTGATAATATTATATACTGTCAGAGAACAAGTGCACTTGAGTTTCAACTTCCTGAGTCTCACAAAGGCAACAATCTAAATTATCTACTGGAATCTGCATTCTCTGGAGCCTGTGTTTTGTAAACTTTTGAACTGTTCAATTTAGGATCACCTCCCTCTTCTTTCTTCCACTTTTGATCATGTTTGTTTCGTCTCTGCTTGCTTGTTTGAATTGACAGGGTTTCGACTTTTATGACTGTCCCGATGGGGAAGTTTCAGTACATCCACTTCCGAATGTCAAGGAGTTCTGTGACTTTGGAATAATGATGAAATTGGCTAACCGTGCTATCCAAGAATACAACGAGAAAGAGTGCAATGTATGCCCCCTGTCCAACTTTGCCTTGTGTGATTATAACTCTCGCTCACCCCACCTCTACTATCCGTAGATTCCACAGGGCATGGTTTTTCCTTCTCCAAGTGATATATAATTGCTCTCCTTGCAGGTTTTCAAGTACAAGATCTTGAAGATTGAGAAAGCTAATTACATGATTTCAGGATACGAACAGTATTTCATGACTGTTAAAGTCTTAAACCTCACCCTTGGTACTCCTATCGAAACTTTTTGCATCCACGTTGCTAGAAGGATCCCTGATCGTTTTGAGGAAATACTTTCGTGCAATCCAAAAGGCGTGGTAAGATGATCGCATACATTTGTTTTCCGCCACAACTTCTCTTATGCTTTTGATAACTGACTTCACTTTGTTTTGCTTTGTTTCTCGTAAAATAATTTTCAGGAGCCAGATTTTAGTATCTTTGGAAAGCGGAAATGCTGAATGGAGAGGAGTGAGTGTCACATGAGGAAAGGAAAAGTCACTCAGAACCGTCTCCGACATGGACCCGGTGAAATTGAATTCTCCTTGAATATGCGGCCAAGTTCAACCATTTCCCCAGCATGAATCTCGTTCAATCCATAAAAACGTGCAATCCCATCTCCAACTGAGACCTATATTTGGGCTGTTTACTTTTAATATATGATCTGTGTATGTTAATACTAGACACCATGTTGATGGATTATATTTTTCTGAATTTACTTCTGTTTGAGAACATAGCAGTCTATGTTACAAGTGCTTCAAGTGGAAGAAGTGGTCTCATATTTTCTCAATTGAAGGTGTTATCTGATATTGTTGAGTAGAATGCTATATGATATATTGTCCCATGTGGATTTAGTCGAGGTGCGCGAAAGTTGGGCTAGACACCACGGTTATCAAAAAAGAAAATGATATATGGTTGATTAGTTTTTGTTGTAGTGTGTGTAAAATTTCATATTTTGAAATTGCACGTGCAGTACAACAATATTCCAAAAGAGTGAAAACTCATGGAACACATTGATGATATGTATACCAGCTGCCATGCAAGAACCAACAGAAAGTATTCGACGCCCCTTTTCTTATAGTCAAGTGGTTGAATGCCCTTCTCTAGATAATAAGCAGAATGCGCCATCACTTACAACCCTTTACTCTGCCGAGGACTTCCACGAAATGAAAACGGCCGGCATTGTCGCTTTGAAAATCAGAAAACATGATTTTACAAATATTATGATTTTACAGATAACTTTTAAAATTCTATACGAATTTTTTTTAATATAAATAAGAATTCATATAGCGGATCTCAATTTGTTTGAGATTGTGGTGTAGATGTTGTATATTCAGACAATTATTAATTAAAAGTCTATTTGAAAAGCAAGTTAATGAATGAAATTTGTGTAATTACTAAGTAATTATAATAATCAACTTACCATACTACACTTTATCGAAATTGAACTTAAAAATATTGAACAACATTAAATTAGTTTGGTAAACGACTGGGATAAACAAGACTATGTCATGGGGTTGTTTTTATCCCACCTATACAGGATAATAACTCCACGACTATAATTACAAATGATGGGATAAAATAATCCCAAGATTAGCTAATACCTCAAATCAAACATGAGATAAAATTAATCCCAAATCAAAATCAGGCAAACAAACTGAAACACACACGGAGTAATTTTATGTTGTTTATCCTATAATTCTGGAAAAAGAGATTCACAATTTTCGATTAGAACAGCCAAAGGATGCCAAATGTTTGGTTTTGGTTTCTCAATTTATGATATTTGGCCAATTGTCATTCCAATAATCAACTTTACAATTATTATTAATATTAATCCAATTAAGTGTAAAAAACTAAGAAGTAGGAGGGAAAAAAAAACAAAGTAGAGGAAATTGAAATAAAGAATTCTTTTCTTTTCTATTCAAATAGAACAAAAAAAAATATGAAAAATCGAAGCAAAGAAAAAATTTCACCTCACTGTATTTTAATTTTATGTTTATCCAGCTTTGCTCTTGGAATTCTTTTCTCTAAGAGGTATAATTTTTATTTATTTATTTATTTATTTTCAGTATTTCATTTGTCATTTTCAGGATAAAATTCTATGGAGGGATTAATTTTCCATCATTTTGATGCATAAGTTCTTTAAAAAAAAATGTAGCTTCTTGATTGAGTTTTGTGCTTATTTGTTTTGACCATAGTGTCCAAGCTAACTTGCATGCATCTTGGCTAATTTTACGGGATACGTACCACTAGTAATAACAATAGGTACTGGGTAACTCTGTCCAAGGGCTAGGACACTTGTGTTGGATCCCACATTAGTTGAGGCTTGGATCATTTGTCCTTTATGTGGTCTTGGGCGATCCTCAACTTTTGATTTAGAATTTAGGCCAACTTGCATTCATCTTGGCAAATTTCACGGGATACGTGCCACCAGCAATAACAATAGGTACTAGGTAACTCTATCCAAGGACTAGGACGGTTGTGTTGAATCCCACATTGGTCGAGGCTTGGATCATTTGTCCTTTATGTGGTCTTGGGCGATCCTCAACTTTTGATTTAGAATTTAGGCCAACTTGCATTCATCTTGGCAAATTTCACGGGATACGTGCCACCAACAATAACAATAGGTACTAGGTAACTCTATCCAAGGACTAGGACGGTTGTGTTGAATCCCACATTGGTCGAGGCTTGGATCATTTGTCCTTTATGTGGTCTTGGGCGATCCTCAACTTTAAAGTTATATTTTGGGTTGAGTTAGGCTCGAGATTCATTTTCGTATCAGTTTGTTATTCAGTTATTGAACCATTTTTTATGTGTTAATCTTTGTATCCATTAGAATTTGGGCTCCTCCTGAATCAGATGGACGGCTCACGTTTCCAAGGAGGTACAATCAAGAGGAAAAAATGAGTTCTGTTTCTGATGATTGTGATACCAAAAAGATCCAGGTTCAAGCTTTTTCTGTTGTTTTATTAACTGATTTATGTATCGGATTTCATTCACCCCGTTGTTGGAGATTAGTGACGAGCTCTATCTATAAAGATTTTGGATTTGTTGATGGAATGATTGTGAATAGCGTTTATTAGTTCAAAAAAATGACATTCTCTAACTTTTGAATAGTCGAAACAAGAACTTTACATGAGAGTCAATCAATCATCAACACTCTCTGACAGCCTATGTATCCCTATCGATAATTTTAAAAAATAAAAGATAATAATCATCATTAGTTCAATACCACGTCTATGTAATATGTCATTAATACAAGTGTGCTCACACACATAAATTTACTCCCTCCGTTTCATTTTATTAGTCTTAGTTTAACTGGACACAAAGTTCAAAAATTTAAAAGCGAAATTTTTCCTTTTTTACCAGGAGGAGGAGGATATGCTGGGAGAGTTTAACAAAGCGCATGAAGCAATTAGGTGAGTTTACGTAAACTATAAGTTTACAACTTCATTCCTTCTGTGTTTTACATTTGAAGTAAACTAAAAATTCAGATAAACATAGCATAGAAATACGTTTACACAATATCGATAAGAAGTTGTGATCTTAACCTCGTCAATTTTGTTGGAAAAAAGAAAGAACATAGTAGAAATGCTTTTCAAGTGTATGTTGTTTCTCCATAATCTTGTTCTCATTGCCCTTCGCTTAACAGATCGTTAGATAGTTCAATTGCTAAAATTCGATTTGAGTTGCCTTCAACAAAGGCATTCCTCGGTACTAGAAAAATGGAAGATTTACCTACCCTGATCACCACGGATTCTGAAAGAATTGGGATAAGAAGGAAGCCTTTTGTGGTAATCGGAATAAACACTGCGTTCAGTGCTAGAAAGAGGCGTGATTCGATTAGAGAAACTTGGATGCCTCAAGGTATAGTAATAACATGTTATAGCTAGTATCAGATTTTGTGTTCTCGTTTTCTGGTTTTCCTCTTCTTTCAGTGATAAATTTCATGTGGACTAGGTGAAAAGCTACTCCGATTAGAGCAAGAAAAGGGGATCATCGTCCGATTCATGATAGGTCACAGGTGAAATATACCTCTCCATTTATTCTGAAATTATACCTTCTATAGATGTTTTTTCATCAAATCATGGAACATTCCAAAGTCCTTAGGTTCATGAGGATATTTCTGCTTGAGTACTTATAGTCTTATAGTCTTTCTTATCAATGTTGTATTCAAGGTCGGAGCTCGGAGCTAGGGTGATGAATCCCCTTTGTTGAAAAGTTACACTATCTATACATAGTCAAATTATTTTTTATGTATGTTGAATCCCCTCGACTTCTTCATATGTTTACTTCTTTATATGTTGAATCCTCTTAGTGGAAATCCTGGTTCGGCCACTGGTTGTATTCTAAAGTTTTCATTTTGAAATGATTCAACATTGTTCTGTTTGGCCTAAAGCTCATGCTCTATTTTACACAGTGCTACATCTAATAGCATTTTAGATCATGCCGTTGATCTTGAAGATGCTCAACACAAAGACATTCTTCGCCTAGTAAGCACATATGAAAATTTGATTGCGTTTTGTGTGATTGATTTGTGCTCGTCCTTTCATCTTATATTGCTAATTTTTTAGGATCACATAGAAGGATACCATGAATTATCTGCAAAGACAAAAGCTTTCTTTACCACTGCAGTTGCACAATGGGATGCCGAGTTCTATGTTAAGGTTGATGACGATGTTCACGTTAATTTAGGTATATCCACTCTCCTTTTGATGACAATGTTCACATTAAGTGACTTGATAATGTAAAAGTTTCTTTTAAACTGTCAGTGTATAGAAGTTGAACTTTTGGGAAATTCACACCTGATTACCGTGATGTTGTAGGTACTCTGGCTGAGACTCTAGCCGGGCAACGGTTGAAATCCAGGGTGTATATTGGATGCATGAAGTCGGGGCCAGTTCTTCATCGAAAGTAATTTTGTTGGAAACTTCCAGTCTCAGTCCAATTTCAAGACATTCTCAGCCTGTAAAACTCATATGTATAATTTTCATTTCTTTGTAGGAATGTTAAGTACCATGAACCCGAGTTTTGGAAATTTGGAGAGGAGGGCAATAAGTACTTCCGACATGCAACTGGACAAATATATGCCATCTCAAGAGACCTCGCGAAATACATTGCCAATAACCGGTAAGATAAATTGCTGACAGATCTGTTTCATTAATGTAGGGAACCTAGTCATGTTACATCTTGCTACAATGCTCTGTGTTGATTGATATCTGATTGTTCTTAAGTGATAAAAGGACTTCTTTTGATTCACTGACGCGGATGGCAAGTATCAATCGTACTCAAGATTGTTCTTGTAAAGTTGCAATGCGCGTTCTGTTACCAGTCTAGTCTAAATAACCAGGAACTAGTCTTGTAATTGATTATCCTATAGTGAATAAATATGGCGATTTCAGGCCTATTCTGCATAAATTTGCAAATGAAGATGTGTCACTTGGTGCATGGTTAATTGGTCTTGAAGTTGAGCACGTCGATGAACGTAGCATGTGTTGTGGAACTCCACCTGGTAAACAACTTGTAATTGCCTTATGAATGGCCTGAGTGCAAATACTGTTTATACCGTCTGTGCATTAAACTTAAACTCTTCTTGGGCTAACGGCGCCTTGCAACTTCTTATATTATTGCAGAATGCCAATGGAAAGCGCAAGCAGGTAATGTTTGTGTAGCGTCGTTCGAATGGAGCTGCAGTGGAATTTGCAGATCCGTCGAGAGGATCAAGCATGTACACGCCAAGTGTGGCGAAAGTGCTGCTACTCTTTGGGGTGCTCTATCGTAGTTTTGAGTTTATAGGTTCTGAATTTTAGAAAAGCCAGCGCACTGAATTCTGGATAAATTATTTGTACATACTAAGAGGATTTTTAACACAAATACTGGGTACAAGTCAAAAATTTTAGATTCTGTCGAACCTGCAAGTATAACTATGACTCCGTCCCCGTGTAGAACCACAATATTTGTCTTCTTGATTTTGAGACTTTTTGTTCTCTTTAGTTCTCCCTTTTATGCAAGGAGGAGATATGGATACGAATTGTTGGAATAGTTTTTAGTTTGTAATAGTTATATATCTTTCCACATAAGATTAGTTCTTTTTGGATGTTAGAATTACAAGATTTTGTAGTTCCAAATTTTGATCCCACCATATAAATTGTGATCTAATATACAGTGGAACTCTTGGTTAGATTTGCTACTTTTTTTTGCAAGTTTTTATACCTTCATATATGGCGAGCTAAAATGTGATGTACAACAAATGAACAACGTCCTATGAAAAATTATCGAGTCTATGAGTATTAGGTTTCACTTATAATTAACCTATGGTAATTAATGTTAGGGTTTTTACCCTAATTTTCTTACCAAATTTGAATATTAATTTTCTATTGAAGGAAAATAAAAATAATATCATAATTGCTTTTACTTTTCTAGAAGGAAAATATAAAACTTTTTCATATTTGGCTAACCTCTTTCTTGGAGGAAAGATTTGGTCCTCTATAAATATAAGACCCTCTTCTTATACCAAAACACAATAGCATCCACAATGTAGTCGTTAAAAGAGTCTTGTTTAGGGGGAGATTTTCTCCCAATAGATTTTAAGTTTTTTGATTTAGTTTACAATATGTAGGCTTGTTGGCCAATCATATCAAATAATATATTTTTTATTATAGTTTTCTTTGTCATCTGAATTATCGCCTTAATGGTTTGCAACTTTAAGCTTCCGCATGACGCCCTCTCGATTTCGAACCCAACAATTAATTCGAACTTCAATAGAGAAAAATAAAACGCTACGACCACCTAAATTCAAATGTGCCTCACACGAGAGAAATGTCATCATAAACACACAAAATGCAATGAAGTACGATAAGGTTGTCTGTTTTGACATTCTCCATCGATATAGAAAAATTCAATATATGATCTTATAGATTTTTTTTTTATCGTAAATTGTAATGTCTTTTAATTTCAAGTAAATTTGGTTAATTACTCTCCTCCCCCAATGTAGTGATGCGAACTTCACAAAAAAATCAAAAAACAATTTTAATCTATATGCATGTCCAAATACAACCCCAATTTTTAAATACAACAACAACAAGAAGATACCACAAGTGAGGTTTGATGAGATACCACAAGATACCCAGTAAAATCCCACAAGTGAGGTTTGATGAGAGTAAAATATACGCAGACCTTACCACTACCTAGGGGAGGTCGAGAGGCTGTTTTTGAAAGACCCTCGGCTCAAGTGTAGCAAATTCAGGTACAAAGAAGAGGAACATATTAACAGAGGCGGAGCCAGGATTTGAGGTTTGGGGGTTCTGAATTTTAAGATAGGACAACGACTTCAAGCTAATATATACTAACCGTCAATTTGACGAACGCTTATGGATACTCAATATTCAAAAAAGCAACGAACCACTTAATATTATATAAATATAAGCATTATCATTACTTCTGCATGTAATATCTCCTTATTTGTCCCGTATATTAGATAAAATTATGGAATTGGTTTTCTTTAAGTAGGATTTGATTGAAATTCAAATCCAACACATCATAATTATCTGATACCTTGGAATGATTGAAGGGAAGATGCAAAACTTGGAAAAGGAGAACTAGGAGCAGTATTTGAAGAAGTTCGATCCTTTAAAAAGTTTGTAATAATATTGACTCTCATTTTGAAGATCCTAAAAATCATAGAACACAAATTATGTGTCTATTTCTCATTGTCAACCATATAAAGATTGCAAATTATGAAAAAAGGGAAAAAGTATACTATAAAAAAAATCATAAATAAGAAAGGGACCACATACTTATCGGCTTGTCAAGAGTTCTGGTGTTGAAGCTACAATCCTAGAATTAAAGATTAAAAATCAAATGTTGATTATATTGTAACACATTATAATAGGGAAACAAGTTGAAAAAAGAAAAAAGAGAGAAATTGGGGAAACAACATAGACTTCTATAATTTTTTAGGAAGAAGACAGGATAGGTTTTGGTCTCATAAAAATCTGATTTTGGTTTTGACTGTGAAGAAGACCGAATAGATTTCAAAGGTGAAACAATTAGTTTCCTTTTTGCTTTTTCTAATTCTTAATCTTATCTTTTTGTTTTTTCAAAATAAAGCTCTTTAGAAAGAACAGACGTGAGCTTTCAGAAAACATACTAGGAGAAAATGTGCAGGTTTCCTTATAAAGGAAAGAAAAGTTTCTGCTTAAGGAGAGGTTCGAACCCACATCACTGGCGCGGTGGAATTTAATTTCTTAGGCCTTACCACTGAGTTGTCAGCCTACTTTGTTATGTGGGTTCACATCGTTAATATTTGAATATATGCACTGAATTTTCAATATAAATACAGGATCTACGTAAAAGCTACTGGGTTCAGCCGAACCCCCACCGTATATTGTAGCTCCGCCCCTGCACATTAACCAAATTTAAATACCATTTTCAATTTAAAAATAAATACTCCCTTCGTTCCATTTTATGTGGCCTATTTTCTTTTTGGTCCCTTTCAAAAAAAAATGTCATATTTTCTTATTTGGTAACTTTTTAAAAGCACAATTACTCTTTTACCCTTATTGGTCCCGCTTAACTAAAGATAATAGTAGTACATTTTTAATAAAGGACAATTTGATAAACATCACCAAGTCTTCTCTTATTTCTTAAACTCCGTGTCCGGTCAAAGTAAGCCACACAAAATAGAACAAAGAGAGTACTATTCCCCACCCCCACCCCCCGTCGCCCAAACCCCAATTTCACAACTTTATGACCAAACATCCACCAATTTTATCCCAATTACACTACTTTTTGGTCTAAACAAACTTTTAGGCAAAATCTGTAATAAAAATAAGATGTGGGCACTTTCTGATATTTTCATCTAAATAAGCGCTCGCCTCCTTCATAAACTTTTTTTGTGTTACAAACCCTCACACGCAGCCTACAAAAAAATCCCCTTCAAAATTTTATTGTATCAAACGAAGATTTTAGAAAATGCCAGGATTAACATGTAACGCCTGTGACAAGGAGTTTGTTGATGATACTGAACAAAAACTTCATTACAAATCCGAATGGCACCGTTACAATCTTAAACGCAAGGTACTTTGTTGAAAACCCCCTTTTTGATAACTTTTTTTGAGTGATTTGGGTGTATTGATTTTCTCTTTAATTCAGATTTGAATTGTTCCGATTTAATTACTACGCTCTCCGTCTCAATTTATGTGATGTAGTTTGACTTGGCACGGAGTTTAAAAAAGAAAGAAAAACTTTTGAAACTTGTGGTTTAAAATAAGTTATAGATGTTTGTGTGGTTGTAAATCATTTCATTAAGGGTAAAGTAGGTATTTTAAAGTAAAATTGTTACTAAATATAGAAATATATCATTCTTTTTGGAACTGACTAAGAAGGAAAGTGTGTCATATAAATTGGAACAGAGGAAGTAGTTGTGTGCACCTTGGCTAATTTCACGAGATACTTGTCACCTCCCACTAGCAACATATACTAAGTAACTTTGTGCACCACTAGAGCAAATGGAAAGAAATCACCTAGGGTTTATATCTGTGTTTCAATTTTATTTATTTGGTTTTAACTTGGCACGAAGTTTAAGAAAGTAAAATACGGTAAGTTGGTCTAGTGGTTCAATGAAGTTAGGTTGAGCACCATGAGGCCTCAGATTCAATTCCCTACAGAGACAAACATAAGGTGATTTCTTCTCATCTGTTCTTGCCTTGGTGAAGGAGAGTCTTGGAGTAACTGGTAAAGTTGTTGCCATGTGATCAGGAGGTCACAGGTTCAAGTCTTGGAAACAGTCTCTGGTAGAAATGCAAGGTAAGGCTGCGTACAATACCCCTTGTGGTGGGGCCCTTCCCCGGACACCGCGCATAGCGGTAGCTTTAGTGCACCGGGCTGTCCTTTTTTGTTCTTGCCTTGGTGGACAAAGTTACCTGGTACCTGGTGCTGGTGGGAGGTGGCAGGTATCCCGTGGAATTAGTCGAGGTGAGCGCAAGCTGGTCCGGACACCACGGTTATAAAAAAAAAAAATACGGTAAGACTTATGAATCTTGTGGTCTTAAATCAAAGATATATATGATGTATCAAAATATCCTTTAGTCTTGTGGTTTTAAAGTCTTGAACTTTTTTTAAATTAAACATACCGTGTGAAAAGTTGAAATTCAAGAGTTGCCAAAATAGGGAAGATACGTTCTTTTTGAAAACGGACTCAAAAGGAAAGCAAGACAAATAAATTGAAATGGAGGGAGTAGCTTTTGGAGCCCTACAAGTCAGCTTTTTTGCATAGCTGGAACTGCAAAATGAGGAAGAGAAGACCCAAGGCATGGGATGTAACCTCACTAGCTTTTATATGTGTTGTGTGGAGGGAGAGGAATAGGAGAGCGTTTGAAGGGGTTGAAAGTGATTTTGCACAGATGAGGAGTAGCCTCTTATCTCAACTTTCTTTCTGGTGCACCCATGAGGTCCTTGCTTTGTATAATGAGTGGGTGATGTTTGTAGAGAATCATATTTTGGTGTAAGTTTCTCTACTTTTTTGGTGTACTCTTTGTATATGGGGTTTCCTGAACATTAATAAGATCATTTACCTTATCAAAAAGCTACACCTTTCCCTTAGCGCCTTTCTTCGGGGGCGAAACCAAAGGACGAAGGAGCGAAATTGTCACCATGAACTCAGAATTGAGAGGGGGGAGGGGGAATGGCTGCATTGAAAGAAACAGAAGATATTATGGAATAGCAAATCCAAACCACCACTTAAAGCTAGGTGTCTCTTATTTTTGTACATCTGGAATGCTGGAGTACTAAACTCCACTGACCATATTTTGGATTTTGTTAGTTGCTACCTAGCGTAAGACTCATTGTAATTGAGCTAGCAAACTCAACTCTTTTGTGTTTTCTTTCTGTTGTACTTTTGCAACTTCTTGATGCCATTAATGATATCACTTCATTTTAAAAAAAATTGAGATGATTGAGGATATAACTCAAAAGGATAATTTTTCTAGTTTGATTTTGTTGGGAAATGACATATTTGTTACCCTCTATACTTGGTGATAGAAAAATGGGGAGTCAAATGTAATTCATTTGTTAGTACATCTTTCTTTAACTCTGGCTAGTTTGGTTTTTTTGTCACTGACCTTGATGTCATTTTCTCGTTCATTGAATAATCAATGTCTTAATAGAGGGGTAAATTATATTTGCACCTTCCCACACTACTGTACAGTAACTGAAGAATCCAAAAACTAGCTGAGGACTACATATATGCAATGTTTTGTTGCGAAAAAGGCATGTGGATCAAACTTACCAAAAAGGAAGCAAAAAGTGGATTTCACCTGTTAAAAAGAAAACCTGGATTATATTAGACAATATACTACTAATATGATGCTTAATAGAATTTTTTCCCTTTTTATATCTCTGGTATAGTATCCAAAATCCCACATATCACTGGCCTCCTTACATATTATTTTCATAGGCGAGTAAGAGTAGGAGTCTGGTAAAGGAACCTGTGTCCAGTTGAGATTTTTCAACAGAATTGATGTTTTTGTTCTCATGCATGTTTTTTCAGGTTGCAGGAGTTCCTGGAGTGAGAGAGGCTATTTTTCTAGCCAGACAGTCTGCACTTGCAGAAGAGAAGGAAAAGTTAAGTGAAACTCCATTGCTATATGCCTGTGGTCTGTGTGGTAAAGAGTATAGAAGCTCCAAGGCTCATGCTCAGCATCTGAAATCTAAGAGTCACCTAGCGCGGGCTGCTCAACAACCAGGTCATCATGATGAGAATAGTGTTACAATCAAGCCGCTTCTACGCCACCCTCGAAATGAAACTTCACGGAAGGCAAAAGAAGATGTTGAGGAGAGTGATGAAAGCGATGAAAGTGAATGGGAGGAGGTTGATCCAGATGAAGAGATGATTAGTGAAGCCACCGATTCTTTGACAGACTTAAAGATGAACGAGCATACATCTAATGACAATATGGATGAAGATAGTGATGATGAATATGCTGGAAACTTAGACCCATCGTGTTGCTTCATGTGTGATAAAGAACTCAAGACCATTGAGAGCTGCATGGTTCACATGCACAAGAAGCATGGATTCTTCATACCTGATGTCGACTATCTAAAGGATCCCAAAGGGTTCCTGACTTACCTTGGTCTCAAGGTAGAATATGTACTTCATCTAGTCTTTTTTCCAGCCTTTCTTAACCATTTTCTGTGTTCACGATCTTTTTCTTTTTGTCTGTACAGGTTAGAAGGGATTTCATGTGCTTGTATTGCAACTACAGATGTCAACCTTTCAGCAGTTTAGAAGCAGTTCGGAAGCATATGGAAGCAAAGAATCATTGCAGAGTGCATTATGGTGATGGCGATGATGATGAAGAAGCTGAATTAGAAGAGTTTTATGACTATAGCAGCAGGTATGGTTTCTAATATGATTGCTTTCGGTGTAATTTGGGTAGGATGGGTGTAGTTTCTTTTCTAGATTTTTTTAAAAAGTAATTTAGGTAGGATGTGTATTGTAAACTCTGTAGTCTGTACCTTTTGTTATTGCTTCTGAGACTTCTCTTCGGTCGTAGCTTTGTGGATGAAACTGGTAAACAGCTCATTTTATCGGATGACACGGGCAACAGTGTGGAACTTGGAAGTGGTGGATCTGAGCTCATAATAACAAAAACAAATAATGATGGAAGATCTGTTAAGACTCTTGGATCAAGAGAATTTTTGCGATACTACCGACAGAAACTGAGGCCTACACGAACCAATGATGTGGCTATAAGTGCTGCATTAGCCGCAAGGTATGTAGATGACTTGTTCAAAAAACATCCATCATTGTTACCTTCCTTCACTTCAAACTGTCAATTGAGCAAAAACCTTTTCCTTCCAGGTACCGAAGCATGGGTCTCGCAACTGTGCAGTCCAAGGATCAAATGGTTAAGTTGAAGGTGTTGAGGGCCATGAATAAATCTGGTGTGGAGATTATGCGCAGCAAGATTGGCATGAAAAGCAACGTCATTCGTAACCTCCCTAAGAATATACCATATTAGTCCTTTCCATACTAATATTAGCCTTATAATGTTCTTGGAGATTGTTTGGTATTTCTACCATTCCAACTTCTGTAATTCCCCGTCATATTTAACTTTCTGGTTTGCATTGTCATATACATTGTTTGGTATTTCTATAGAAGGGTGAATTGATTGAACCAAATCTTGGATGTCAAAATTTCCTATCTTGGTCCTCTGTTTGTTAGAAATGTTAAATGTTTGTGTTGGAATATGCTCTAAGTTGGATATAGGGAGTCACACATTAGGTAACAACATACCCAGTGTAGTCCCACAATGTGGGGTCTTGGGAGGATAGAGTATATGCAGACTTTACATGTCAGAAGTGAGGTAGATACGTGGTTTCCGAGGGTCGCACATTAGGTAAGTATCACCTATTCATGTGTTTTGTGTTTTTACACCTAGAAAGCAGTTTCTTGTATCCAATTTTGTTATATTATGTCAGCAAGATACCTTCTTCAATCATATTTCTCAATGGTACCAATTCGTCAATGATCTTGGAAGTGACTTACGTAGGCTTATCTTGTACTGATCTGTTAATGTCAATATGTGTCAAAGTACTTTTTGTTTGGATTTTTTTTTTCTTTTTTTGATTTTTGATGACCAATGTGGTGACATTGCACGTATTGGTGGCACTATTATCTCTGTTCTTGTGGTTGTTTCTGTGTGGTATCGTGCTGCTTTTATGGTGTGACTATTCAGGCAACATCAACATGGGGACTGTATGAGGGAATTACCTTTTTCAAAGCTTTTAACTTAGGAAGGGGAGCGTTGGAGTAATTGGTAAAGTTGTTGTGATGTGATCAGGAGGTCATAGGTTCAAGCCGTAGAAACAGTCCCTTGTAGAAATATAAGGTGAGGCTGCATACAATATATCCTTGTGAGCCGGCCTTTCCCCGGTTCCTGCATATAGTGGGAGCTTTGGTGCACCGGACTGCTCTTTTAAAGCCGCAAACCTAGTTCTGGTACGGTTAGTTTATTGGGAGGATTGCCTTCCCACTTTGGCACGGGTTTGGATTGCAAGGAATCTTAGCATGAGGGCACGTGTAATCCTTTTGTTGCCGCAAGGTTGGCTAATCATACGCAACAAACTCGATTACTCTTAAGTCTAACTCGATTACTCTCAAGTCTGGAAGGCACATGAGTTTATTTTTGTTGAATTCTTTTGACATGGTTCACTCAAGCGCCTTAGCATGTCCTCAATATATGTTGAATGTGCAATCTTCATAAAGTATTTTGATGAGCTAACTTGTAAGATCAAGATCAAAAGTCTCAGGTTCAGATATCAATGTTCAATATTTACCCAATTATGTTTTAGAGTGTCAAAATTGTTTAATATGTATCGCTTTTATTTGTAAGAATTAATTCTACCACTGAGGAGGTTTCGAAGCTTAAATGGAGAAATTTTTAGTAGGAAACGCTTCTCCTAATAATGGGTCATATGCCACACGAATTTGGATTACTCGAGCCAGTTGACTTCAGATACCGGATAGTTATTTCTTATATTGCTATATAATAAAAGTCATTACTAGGCATGCTAACGACTAATTCTTACTAGATGGGAATAAATATTTACCTTTCACCTACCCACTTCATATAGCAACTAAAAAAAGACCTTAAATTTCTTGTTATCCTCAAAGCTGCAATTAGTCTAAGAGTGGAGCTGTAATTCACACTCCTGTTTGGCCAAATTTATTTTTCCCCAAAAGTGCTTATTTTTTCTCAAAAGTGCTTATTTAAAAAAATTGAGGTGTTTGGCCAAGCTTATGGAAGTAAATAAGTGCTTCTGGGGAGTAAAAACAGCAGTTTTTCATAAGCTAAAAAAAGTAGCTTCTCTCTAAAAGCACTTTTGAAAAAAACACTTATGAGAAAAATATACTTAAAAACACTTTTAAAAGCTTGGTCAAACACTAATTGCTGCTCAAAAGTGCTTTTATAATTGTATTGACCAAACACAAACTGTTTCTCACCAAAAGTACTTTTTTGAAAAGCACTTTTGAAAAAAACACTTCTGAAAATAAGCTGATTTTAGAAGCTTGGCCAAACAGGCTATTAATTTGTGGGAAGATAAAAATGCAACTAAGCTCGGTGCACTAACGCTCGCTATGCGGTCTAAGGATGGGCAGAACCACAAAGGTTTATTGTACGCAATCTTATTTTACATTTTTATAAGAGGTTGTTTCCAAGGCTTTAACCCGTAACCTCCATATCACATGGAATCAACTTTACCAGATACCCAATGTGAAAAACAGAAAGAAATTATTTTTCTATATATGAATCACCCAAGAAAAGAGTAACAATTTCTAATGTGGAATAACCACCCTAAATAAGTTTGACTCTGCTCATTCTTCTAAGGTGTGTTGTGACTCAAATAAGTTTGACTATTATTAATTTGGTAACCCAAATATTTAGCTTTTCTTGACAATAGACGACTTCTGTTTTAAAATTAATATCAAATCATGACAAGTTATTGTTGCATGGTATATTCTAATATTCTTCCAAGATTAGATCAAAATGGAGGTGAGAAAAGAAAAATATATTAAAAAAATAAATTAATAATCTAAATGATCGTTATTCAATCACTTGAATTAAAAATAACAAGAAATATATAATATATGTACATGTGTGTGAGTATATATAAAGAAAAATAACAACAACATACTCAATATAATCTGACAACATAGGGTCTTAGCGAGATAAAATATACGTAAATTTTATATCTACCTTGTAAAGGTAAAAATGTTATATTTTCGTAAGACCTTCAATTTAGAAGATATGATCAGTGTTTTAAAAGGCGGGGGCGTGAGGTGAGGCGTTTTACATAGCACGGGGCGAGGCGTAAGTTCCGAGACATGGGGCATAAGTCCTAAGGATCTACGGGATGTATATCTCATGTGTTTTTATTTTTATAATTTTATTACTAAAAATATAAATAACAATAAAACTTTCAATGATTCTATAAATAATTTCTTAAAATATATGAGTACCATACTATGCAATTTACCTTCCTAAAAGTAATAATCAATAAACTATTAATATTATAATTAAAACATAAACTCTTTCATGAATAAAAATAAAATACTTTCAAATAACAAAATAAATTATGATAATTTTGAAATATAGGACAAAAGCATAACGATCATTGACAAGTGAATATGTAAAATTCGGATATGTATTTTAAACAGAAATGTTAAGTCATCTTCACCCTCACGACGTTCTCAATTAGTACATAAGCTAGTTACTTTTAATTTTCTTATTTCAACAGATGAAAAAAACTACTAAGCATCATTTAATTAGTAGAGAATTATGAGTATCAACAACATTGACTAAGAAATTTGACATAATTTGTGTAAGAATTATTAGGCGAGTCCCGGACGTTGAGTGTTAGGCATGTTCAGGGCGTACAGTCGGGCGCTTAGGACGTAAGCCTCACAGAACTAAGTCTCACACATGAGCCTCGAGGCGTTTTGCCAGTGCCCTACCCAGGGACGAGTCCGAACTCTGCCTTTTAAAACACTGAATATGACTAGAAAAAATAAGTAGTGAATCTGGACGGTTATTTATTTATGTCAACTTCCCAAAATTAAAAAAAATATGAAACACAAAACCTAGCTTTATACAACTTTAATACTTAAGTCTTTTCCATTTCTTTTTCTTTTTCTTTTTCTTTTTCTTTTTCTTCTTTTCAACAACATCAAGATAATATAAATACATTAGTCTATTTATTTTTTTCTACTCTTTCCCCCTTCAATCTTCTTCTGGGTGTTCTTGATTTCTCACCAATTATTCAGGTTTGATCCAAAAAAATTTAATCTTTTTTTTTCTTTATGGGTTTTTTAGGTTAGTTTGAATGATCCATCACTGTTTTTGTTATTTTTTTTGTTCTTGAATTCATTTGGTTGACTTTTTTTTCCATAAAAATGAATCTTTTTTTTTATAATTGTCGTGTCCGGACCAGCGTTTGTGCGCCTAGACTAAATCCATGGGAAGAATCACCTAATGTTTTTTTTGTCTCTAAACATAAAAATTGAATCTTTTTTTTTGATAATCATGATGTCCAGGTCATCTTTCGTGCACCTAGACTAAATCTACGGGATACGTGTCACCTCACACTAGCAATAGATATCAGTAACTCTGTCCACCGAGGCTAGGATAGATGGGAAGAATCACCCGGTGTTTTTCTGTCTTTGACCATAAAAATTGAATCTTTTTTGGTCAAGATTGATTTATTTTAATTTTTTTTGGGTTTTTATGTTAATGGGTGTGTTTGAAGATTCATTTGATGCTATATGTTTATCTGTTTACAGTACTAGGGTGTTGAAATTTTGGTGTTTGGGTGATACCCTTTTTGTTGTTTTAGATTTTGGTTTTGGTGGCTACTTTTGTTTGTTTTGTGAATTGGTGAAATGATGAACTAAGAAATGGGGACTACTTATATTGAAGTTTTATTATTAATCTGATAGTTTAAGTAGAGGTGAATAGAGAAAAGATAGAGAGGAAGTTAAGTTCAATTCCTAGCGGAGGTAAAAACACTAGGTGATTTCTTCTCATCTGTCCAAGTCTTGGTGGATAGAGTTACTTGGTACCTGTGATGTGCTGGTGGGAGGTAGCAGGTGCCTATAGTATTAATCGAGGTGCGTCCAATTTGGTCAAGAAAAAAGATAGAGAGGAAGTCAGGTTCAATTTCTAGCGGAGCAAAAAGACTAGATGATTTCTTCCTATTTGTCCAAGTGTTAGTGGATAGAGTTACTCGGTATCTGCGCTGGTGGGAGGTAGTAGAATTAGTCGAGGTGCGCACAAACTGGTCAAAAATAAAGATAGAGCGTATAAAGTGGGTGTCATGAAGTTTATGTGAGAAATTACAAGTTTTCAGTAATCTGAGTTTGGGGATTGTAAGTATTTGAATTTTTTGAGTCCGAATCAATATATGGATTTTTAACATTTGTTAAGAAGGAGAGTGTATCAGGCTACCTTCTTGGACTTGTTAGGTAGGGGGAGTGTTTTAGGCTGCCTGTTTCATTTTCTGTACTTCTGCTCTCTTCTGTACTGTCTTGGTACTTTTACCTTGTCAAAAATAGTAATGTATATTTGAATATTTTGATGTAATTAATTGTCAAGAATTTGGTATTGGGGTTGCTATATATAACATGGACATCAAAAGGATTTGGCGATCAACAATTGGTATCAAAGCCAATGAAGAAATAACAATAATGATAACATACTAAGGAGTTGTATTTCTTTTGCATGCTGTGAGTTGAAAATGAAAAGATAGTTAGGTATTACTCTTATTAGTTTTAAGGTAGTCATGGATCATGATGTCACGTGAAGTTGTAGCCAGAAAGGTCGGAACTGGTGGTAGAGCAACAAATTTCATAGATGATTTGCTATTTACTCTGTGTGTCTGTGAAGTTTAGGAAAATGGATGCTGAGGGTATGGGATCATGTTCCTTCACTGTCATGCAATCTTTAACAAAGCTTAACTTCTATGATAAGTTAATAAATTTTATTGGTCGCCAGTTCGAGCCCCTGCAGGGCCACTGGGGGCATTACAAACCGGCCGTGTCTCCAGGGCCCCGTGGAACTAACCGGGAGACCGCCCTGAAACAGCGGGACCTGGTGGGTACAGCTAGTCGGGTGCAAAGTACCCGGAAACCACGGCAAAAAAAAAAAAAAAAGTTAATAAATTTTATTAATGTTGTGTGGAAGTCCTCATATAAAGAGGTATAGAGAATCTAAAAGAATATGATTATCTACGATTTGACGTCTCATCTATACTAATTGGGATCCTATGGCTGCACAAAAGATATACAAAAAGCAAAAGACTAGCTCTTTATATGAATGTATTGTTTTCCATCTTCTCAAAAGTTCCCCTATTCCTTTTTTTTTAGTATTATCAATGTAGCACCAAGAAAGTGCTGTCAAAGTATATAAAAAGCGCCAAAACCAGAAGATATTCCGTCTATCTTAAAGGGATTCGATGAGAGTTATCACGGGTTTAGCATAATTTACATAGCTTTGTTTACACAAAAAATAAAACAAAAGTAAGCAATTCGTTTTGATCTTCTGAATAGAATTTCCTTTGTCTCCAAAACATTTGGAGTTTCTCTCCCTCCAAATGGTCCACCAAATGCATGTTGGGATAGTTTGCGTTCTTTCATCTGGAATTCTTTCCTTTGATGTCCCACAATTCAAATGCTCACTTATATGTCCTGACATGCTCCATTCACGTTCCACCATATTAAGAAACAGCTACCATAGTTGATCCATGAATTGACAATGCAAAAGAAAAAGTGATTGATACTCTCTGGCTTTTCTCCACATAAATATTATTGAGAGCATAACTGAAGTTTCCCCCTTGAAGGTTGTCATGTGTTAAGCTTGCTTCTCGAGCAACCAACCATGTAAAAGATGCCACTTTATATGGAGCACTAGTTTTTCAAGTTTACTTCCATAGTCAAAAAAATTCCTTTTTTTCCAACCACCTTCACTCTGAACTGTAAGTTCCCAAGATGCAATATCGCAAGCTCTGCATCTTTTTCCACGCTTGAAGGTCCAATTGAGTATCACATCCTTGACCATTTTTGGCATCATCAAATGTATGGGGACATGTGCAAAACACATTACCACAACTAGCTGGCCACATGGCAGTGCACCAAGAGGTGCTCACGATCTTCTCCCACGCACTTGCACATATGACCAATTCATGCATCTTATCACTTCTCTTTCTCAAATTTTCAGTTGTGAGGATAGCCTCTCTTGCTTCCTACAAGTCGTGTCATTCTCCTGAAAGAATGAGTACAAGTATCTGATTCATCTGCATTTGAGTTCAATAGTTGATCATTTGGACTTTTGATGTACAAATTATTTTTTAATATTAGAATCTTCTTATAAATAATCAATAGTTGCACCTTCTTATGGAAGTTTTTCCAGACGATTATTTTGGTTTCTTGTAATTGAAAAAGACAAATTGATAGTGAGTATTATGAGGTGAAATGGGACGATGTATTTGAGGAGATGGCATTTTGGTATATAGAAGTCATATATGGATCCCTTTGCCGTTGCTCAAGTATATTTTGAATTCTATTTTTGGGATAAGCTGCAACTAATGATGAATCAATTGTCTGCCTCCAGTGTTTATTAGCCTTCACTGATTAGCGTACTTTTCTTTTGTTTTTTTATCTTTCTTTTTGTTTTTTGCTTGACGGTTCTGAGATATTTTTTCTCTTCTATCTAGCTGTTGATTTGTGAGTTCAGGCTTGTTTTGGTGAAATTTTGCTTACTCATACTATACTGTTGCTTTTGTTGCATAATTTCACAGTTTGTCAGCTCAATATTATTTGATCCTGATCAGATGAAGGGAGATGCTGCATGCTGACAGGAACTTGGTCTTTACTCTCTCGCATCATTGAAACTTCAGGCTGAAAGGAGAAACTCTATGGAGGAGGTAGAGCTGTATACTAATTGGGATGATGTGTTTTGTCCCATTTGCTTGGACTTCCCTCACAATGGCGTTCTCCTCCAGTGCTCATCTTATGACAAGGGTTGCAGGCCTTTTTTGTGTGACACAGATCATTTGCATTCCAACTGTCTAGAACGCTTCAAACAAGCCCATCGGGTGATAGCTGGTTCACAATCACTTTCGACATCCAACGAGAGAGAAGATGTTATAAAATCGGAGGCCAACAGCTGGCCTGCCTGCCCTTTGTGTAGGGGAGAAGTTACTGGATGGGTTGTTGTTGAGAAGGCTCGCATACATCTCGATGTCAAGGAACGCTGTTGTGAAGAGGATAAATGTGGATTTAAAGGTACCTACCTGGAACTTCAGAAACATGCTAAACTTGACCACCCTCATTCACGTCCCTCAAAAATAGATCCTGCTCGACAGATTGACTGGGAGAATTTTCAGCAGTCCTCTGAAATAATAGACGTCTTGAGTACTATCCATGCAGAAGTTCCCCGAGGGGTTGTTTTAGGTGATTATGTGATTGAATATGGAAATGATAATTCTGATGATGAATTTGAGAATTTCCCTTCAGCGGAAGGGAACTGGTGGACATCATGTATCTTGTATCAGGTATTTAATAACTTTAGGACATCTAGAAACAGAAGAAGATCTAGAGTAAGTAATACAAGAAGAGGAAACCGTCATTTGGGTTATGATGCTTCAACCTCTGATGAGAGTTCTGTGACGTCTGTAGAGTATGTAGATTATGGGGTTGATGAGACTGATGATGAGTTTGTAACTGCTGCTGGCCTCTCAAGAAGAAGAGCTGATAGTCGCAGGTTCGTAACTTCAAGATAAATCGTCCTTATTTTCATATGCATTACATTTGTAAAGCTCATCTTGATTTGAGGATGTTTTAGCCGCAGTAAAGTGTGAGAATCCATTATTGTAGATCTCGTACATTTCAGAAATCGTCAAGCTGTTGTCTTTCTTTCTCTATAAAAGAACTCTTATTATCTGGAGATGAGAGTATCGTCTTTCACTTGCAGGTTCTTTCATCCACAACTGGCAGTCCTTCCAAACTCTCCCGCTGTTTTCTTCCTTCTGACAATTTCAATACATACTAACCGCCACTCCATTTTTATCCTCATAAAATGATCAAACACAAATAACTTAAAACTGTTTTGAGTCATCATACAAAATTGAGAAAATAAGTCCTAAATTATATTTAGATATGATCATATGAAGGTGGAGAAAAGTATTAGTCATGGAAGTCCAAACAACGAAGTATCAAGGGAATAAACTAGGAAAAGGAGTAAAACATACTATCTTCTTCATTTTTTAATCCTCACTGGTGATATTTGCATTTCAGCTATTTCCACCACCACCAACAACAACATACCCAATGTAGTCACACAAAATGGGGTTCGGGGAAGGTAGAGTGTACGTAGACCTCACCTCTATCTCAGAGGTGGAGAGGTTGTTTCCGATATACCCCTTCTCAAGACAAAAACAGTCTAGAAATTTCATTTATTTCCACCATTTCTAACATTATACCATCGAACTTGTTAGCTTGTTTCAACTTCTTGAGTTAAAGATTTTGGGGTTAATGACTATGGTATGGTTGTGAAAACCATGCTATTAGTACTGGCCTACTAAGAGTCTTTTCTTCTGCCTCATAAATCTTGTTTGACGGAAACATTTGACTGTCAATCATTTGCTGTGCCCTGAATCTTAGTCACTTATCTGTACTTTTTTGCTAATGCTAACCTCCTTGTGGGAACTATAAAGAAATGATCTGGGAAGAAAACGGACAGTTCAATGTGCGTTCAAGTGATTTATAGTCGAGCATTGTCTAGTCTCCCCTATCAGTATTGTTATTATTACTCACATGCTATCTTGTTCTTCGATTCTATTATTACCTGTTGTTTCCCTTGCTTCGGTTAAGTATTATGTGTTGTTGTTACTGTTTCTCTTGTCCATTATGTTCAGCATGATTGCTTCACTATTGTATTGTTCTTTCCATACTTGATTTTATTATGCTTTACTTGAGCGAGGATCTATTGGAAACAGTCTCTCTACCTTCACAAGGTAGGGGTAAGACTGCGTACACACCACCCTCCTCAGATGCCACTTGTGCGATTACACTGGATATGTTGTTTTGGTTGTAAAGGCTGGTCCAGTTTAAGAATTGTATTGCAGAAACATAGAAAAGGCACCATGTGAAGGAGATTGGTTTAGCCAATATGCATTGTCAATAGTGTCTGTGTCACTAATGTTCTCTCTGATTCACAAGTTTTATTTTTTTTCATGCTTCCTTTGTGGTACAGTTCTCGAAGGCGACGTTCCCGCTTCTATGACAATTAGGTAAGTACTTCAACTTAACTTCCCTCCACCCCATATTGGTCTACTGAACATGGATTATTTTCATTATATTAGTAGTCTTCCCTGCTGCCATGTGACCAGGAGGATACGGCCATACGGGTTCAAGCCGTGGAAATAGCCTCTTGCAGAAATGTAGGGCAAGGCTGCGTACAATAGGCCCTTGTGGTCCGGCCCTTCCCCGGACCTCGCGCATAGCGCGAGCTTTAGTGCACCGGGCTACCCTTTAGGTTTCCTAGAAGATACCTTAATTAGAATTAGGTTCAGGAACAACAGTTGAACTGGCTTGCACCTGGAAAAGGGTTGCAAGCTTTATTCCCCCTTCTCCCTCTCCCCGCCCCACACCAGTAGAGGTTGAGTCAATTTAACGACTCCCCTTAACTACGATGGTGCAATCCATGCTTCCCGTTACTCCAGCAATAGATCAATCCATTTCTTACTGGTGATTCTTTGCATGTTGTAGGAATAATAAGGATCCACCAGAAATACTGGAGTGCGTATCTTCAATCGCCTGAAAACTAGCAATCACTCACCAAGTGTTTGTATTCCCGGTGGACTAGTGTCCAACGAAGTGAAAAGGGAAAGGTTTTATAAACCTCTTCTTTTCGTTGTGGTGCAAACGATTGTAAGCTTGATGCTTGCCCATGATAAAGTGAAGGCTTCATAGATAGTCTTTGGACAATTTTAACTTTTGTAAACATGATGTTTCGAACCGATTTATCGTTTTCTTTTGCAGATTGTCAATGCTTTAGATCCTTCAGAAATTTCCAAAAAAGGGTAAATATTAACTTTCAGTGTCTATTTTGTTCATAGTATGAATATTGCATTTTGTTCACTAATGATAGATATTGATAACAAAGTTTGGTGAATGGTCTCCATTTTGATCTTTGAAGTATGTATGAATCGATTCTACATTGAAGAAAGAATCGAATATTCATCGATCAAATCATTGCACGACTTGTTAAAACCAGGGCGGGTGGTTAGTCCTTTTCATCACCCCCACCCACCCACCCCACACTCAAGTGTGTGCATTAAACTCAACCAGCATGGGGGCATAGCGGGAACTTTAGTGCACCGAGCTGCCTTTTGTCCAATTTTGGGGTTCGTCTTTGTGTCTATTTCAATTTTTTAGAATTTACATTTACGCGTATGCCGAAAACATCAAATCTGTTTGCTTTTTATGGCAGTTGTGAAACTCTCTGTTTGGCAAAGCATGTTGAACTTTATGTCCACGCAAACCATGTTTCAAGAGAAATTGTTGTCGATCTTATCAAAATTGGAAAGGTTAAGGGTGACAATTTTAAAACTTGGAGCATGCAACTACAATGTGTTGGAAGAACAAAATGTATTTAAAATTTCAAAGACCCTATATACGCAACAATACAAAGACTTAGGCCTTTGGAATATTCTTCAACAATGTCTCACGCTTCTTCATAAAAAATCTACAAGTACGATGTCTTTTTGAGTTTTAGAGGTCTAGATATCTGTAAGACCTCTGTGAGCCATCTCTATACTGTTCTGGAACAGAGAGGAATCCACACTTTCAAAGATGAAAATCAATTTCTGACAAACTTTTGAAAGTCATAGAAGATTTCAGATTCGCGGTCGTCATATTTTCAAAAGTTATGCATCCTCAAGGTGGTGCTTAGAGGAGCTTGCACACATCATAAAGGGAAAAAAATGAATTAGAGCAGATTGTGATTCCAGTCTTCTATGATGTGAATCCATCAGTTGTGCGCTATCAAAATCTCCGTTTCGCTGATTCATTTTCCCGTCACTTGGAAAAATGCAGAAATGATATGGAGAAGATTCAAAGATGGAGGGTTGCATTTGTGGAGGCAAGAAAATTAATTTTCTTTCAGCCTCTCTAAAAATAAGTTTTGCTTCAGCTCAAATGCTGTTTCAACAAAGAAAAAGATGGAATTTTGACAGTGTAAAAAAACAAAAAAAGAAGAAATTAAAAAAAAAAAAAACAGAAAGAAATAAAAAATAGCATAATCCTTAGACTCTAAGAACGGAGACGAGAGGAATCAGACTATTCTCAACAATATTCGCATAATCCTTCTTTCAAACCTAATCTCCCTTTTAACTAGATGTTAATTGGGCCGGGGTCCCAAATAAAACACTCCAACATTTTGCTCGGCCCAATCTCATTCATCACTTCTAACCCATGGACCCTTACTGAATTAGCTTGGTTCACAACAATTTGGATTATTTTCTCATTTATTTTCCTGAAGTCAGAATCCCAGAGGAGTTAGAGAAAGAAGCAACGAGGGATTGTGATGCAAAGTCTAGTTGGCAGGGCCGGAGCTACGGTGGTGCCAGGGTGGTCAGCAAAACACCTTTCCTCGAAAAATTATACAGTATATATACGCAGGGGTGCTCAATCATATCGGTGCCTAAAGCCAAATTTTAACGAGGAGCCTTAACTTAAATTATATATATATATACTATAGTCTATATATTTAAAATTTATTTTTCTATCTTTTGAGACACAAAATTACATGTAAAATTCTGCTTATTAAAGAGTTGTTCCCCTTTTTATGTAAAACTTTACTTAATTTTTCTTTTTTTTTCTGAAAAATATGACCTGTTTTCCTTTTTTGTGCTAATAAAAACTCAGTAAAACCTTTTTTTTAATAGTATATATAATTTATTTGTATAAGAAAATATGAGCCTCTATAATTATGGGACCCTGAACAATTGCCTAAGTGGCCTAGTGAACAACACCTCTATATATACGTCAAATCTTACTTTATAGTAGAATATACATCCTTTTGAACGCCCTTAAAAACAAAAGAGGGCAGTAGCTCAACGGCAAGGGTGTGTTATTGTTGTAGTAATTTTAACCATTCTTTTATTCATCTAATTGATGTTGTCTTTTTTCTTAATTTGCAAAATCAGTTAAGAGTGATGACATATATAGACGACATAATATTAATCTAGATGTCTTAGATTGAAGAGGTGTATTTGCAAGTTGAAAATTTATTCTTATTTTATGTTGAAAAGAGAGTCAAAAATATCTTTTGAGCTATTTAAAATAGGTTAATTTTACCCAGTAGTACATTTTTAATAGTACAAAAATGTACTTGATGTTTGTCAACTACATTTTTTCATAGTACAAAAATGTACTTGATGTTTGTCAACTAACTCAAAATGCCCCTTGAGTTATTAAACATAGGTTAATTTTACCCTTTGTAGCGTTTTTAATATAAAAATATCCTCGATGTTTGCCAACTAACTCAAAAATGCCCTCCAATTAGTCAAGTAGTTCAAAAATATTATTTCTATGGTTGCTCCAAATATATTGATATATTTGATATTATAACATTATATATGAATTATGCATGTAATTGTGTACTTCAGGTACAGTATTGGGTATTTTGTTAAAATTTTTTATAAATATCAAGTACCTTACCGAAAATTAAATATAAAAGTACATACACCAATTCGATATCTACCATACCATCCCCTTGACAAACTTCCAGCAACGATGGGAAGCTAAACCTGTCAACCTCCAAACCCTTCATCGTATCTCAGACTCGTACTTATTAAATACTTGAGTTAGATAAAAATACTCGAGGGGAAAATTGAAGAAGCTAGCCAACCCAATTAGACAGAGCAAAGTCCATTCATCAACCAGTTCAAAGCAAATTTAAACATCCGAAACAGTTGTCGACATCAGACCCGTTGCTAGCACGAAAGGAATCTCAAAACAAGCAATCCATCAATGGTGGCAACTACAGCTAACACTGGTAAGTGAATCGGATGTATATAGATACATAGTAGTCAAGAGTTGCATCATCCCAAAACTTATATAGCTTTTCAGAAATCAAGAGGACGACAAGGCAATGACCTCCCGAAACATCAGATGAATGTGATCGCAAAGATTTGTTTGCAGGCATTACATTATTCCTCTCTTGAAGCAGGATCTAACCCAGCAGACGGGCTATCAGCAAAATATTCTTGATGTTTGACGTTTACACCATACTGCAATGCAAATCAAACGTTACAGCGAACTATCGTAAGCAAGTTGAAACAACACTGTAAACATATGCAAAGAATAACACTGAATTGATAAAACTATTGGCATCACAAGGACAATTTTTGGAGAGGAAACAAGAGGTTCTAGAGGGATGGAGAACACCTTTCTACCCATTAGAGCATGTCTTTTGCTTCTAAACAATTTTTGGAGCATCCATAATGTCCCAGTTGGTATATAGATGATTTAGTTGTTCTTTGTAGAGAGTCATAATTTTTATGTACGGTTACTTTTTATATACCTATTGTATACTGCCGGATCGCATCAAAAGAAATCTTTGCCTTTATCAGAAATACTGAATTACAAAAAATTAAATTTGACAAAGATTTGTTAGACGAAGAACTTCATGAACACTGATGACTGCAGACAACGTGAATCACTTCTCAAGTTCACGGAGGAAAGCTCCTAGATCAAGCAAGTATTCAGCCAGCAGATTCTGCTAAAATCTGCTTATGCGTGGAGCTTAATCCTTATTCTTGATCATCTTGTCACTAGCTCTCAGAGTACTCACTGAACACAACTATTTAACTAGGAAAATCATTTAGAAAGAAGCAAAAACGAGTACGGCTTAGCAAAGAACTATTGGTCCCAACGCATTATACAGGAGACTGTAAACACTGCTTTTATAGAGTAAATAAGATGAAATTACAGTGCTGAAGAGTTTTTTTCAATATTTGATAGGTCAGCAAAAAATGATTCGAGTCTGATGCTTACCTCTCGTAGAGATTTTGAAAGATCATCCATCGTCAAGATAAGGCGTTTGTCCTGCTAAAACAGAGTTAGAACCATAAACATAAAGAAAATGAAAAGAGAAATAGGTGAAGCACCTTTTGCTGCTTATCTCTTTTATCCTTGACAACAGCTGACTGCCTTGCCTTGCAATGTCTGCATCACCATAAAAATAAGAAAGTTTATCTAACAGAAGCTCAGTTTCACAGAAACATAAACCAAGAAATGTGAAATTAGAGAAATTCAACTCTATTAAAGAATTCTTGTCTTGTTTTTCGCATGGTTATTTCCTCCATTAATACAAATAAATTTTCTGCTCGTTTGCGTCTCATTTAACATATAATAGTAAAATGTAAAACCTTTTCTTTCAGATTATACAGAAATTTCTTATATAAAATTATATATACAACATATATAAATACAGATCCTATCGTAAAAATGGATTAGTATATCCCGAAATTCTTGGATAAGAGATATAGGGTTAGAGAGCCCGAAAACAATCTTTTGTGTATATCCTGCATAATCTCGAATTTATCAGTTCCAGAACGCAGAACAAATAATGCAATGCAAGCAAAAGTTCCTAAATTCAACGATATAGTGCTTTTTCAACTCTCTCAAAAAGGAATCTATTCCAAAAATATATGCCATGGTCAGGGTACATGAATTAGTGATGTTTTTAGATATTTTTTCAAACCTATAGCCAATACTAAGCAACAGTAAAAGAATATGTATCCATTTTCATGATATTATGCATGGATTAGGTATATCATGGCAAACTAAGGAAAAAATTGACTTCCATAATGGAATCCAATAAGTGAGATCTCGATTAAGTGTTTACATAATCTTTTTCAGGATGAAGAAATGATTCACCCAAATAATGAGTCACCATTGATATCGACACATTTGAGATAGCCAAATGCTCGGGAATTCCTCTATTCAGTCATTTTCCCTCTTTTTGTTGTTGGATATTCACTACCTCTTTTTGAGATGAAATGGGTCATATAGAGGCCAATAAATGATTGTTCACTCACATTGTGGGAAAAGAGATCTAGAGGTTTGTGATATAGGCACATGCATTATGAAGGAGGGCGTTGAAATTGTTCGTCTGGAAACCTCCGGAAAAGCGATTAATTCTGATTCTTTCTTTTTCTCTTGATTCTTTTTATTCCGAGGTCTTTGCTAGACAAGGTATGGATGTACTCAAGTGGATCGAGGCAGTGGATTCTTCATCCGTTGTTACACCAAAATATGGAGTTTAAATGTGGAATGATGAACAATCCAGAACAAGTAATGTGGAATGATGAATAATCCAGAACAAGTCACTCCTATGGTTTTTTCTATGATAAGGTAAAATACAAGTCGCCCCTATGGTATAGCTCTATGAAAGAAAAATAATGAAGTATTGGGATGATTCCCATTGTAAAATTAGCTAAAGAGTTGGTGGCAGAACCACAATCAGTTTTTGAAACCAGAGTTTTGTGCGGTGATGCCCCTGAATGTGAAGCGTTTCTGCCAATCTTTTGCATTTACAAAGAACAAGAAGGCAGAATCTATGAGATCTAAAGGAACTTGCAAGACTATAAGATGAAGGAGCTTAATAATTTACTTCCATTGTTCTACAAGGAGAGAGAAAAATAGGTGGATATTGGAAGGAGAGAGAACGGTATTTTAACTGTTAAGTTTTTCAATGAGAGCTTCTGAATAGAACACAAGGGACTCCCTTGTTACTCAATACGGATTCCTAGAGCCTAGAGAAAAGTAACTAGAGTAGAAAAAAGGTAGAAGCCTAGAAGGTAATAACACGCCATGATGACTTCTGCAGATTATATTTTCAACTAAGAAGAGATTATGTGGCAAGGACGATCAGATGCTAGAAATGAGGAGGAACTCAAATCATGCAGAAGAAACATAATATCTTCCTCTCTGGAACCAGTTAGCTTAATAGTTTAACAGATACTTGTATCTCCTCCACTATATACATAAAGTCAGAACAAGCCTAATATTGTTAAAAGCTTGCTTCAGACATGGTTAAACTCAAAAGCTAGATATATAGTCAGTTAGACACTTATAATCTTGCTTAGACAGACGTACAATGCCAGTACCAAGGCTTTAAGGGATGTCGCCCTATACGCTTTTCAGCCCATATCTTCTTATCTTAACGAGGAAAACATTAAATGATGATTGTAGCCTTGTAGGGGATACATTAATTTTTAAGATAATTTATGAATAAATTCTTTTAACGATTGGGAATAAGGAAATAGAAATGAACTAAAAACCAACGACTTAGTCACAGCTTGAAGTAGAAACTTAAAACTGCATCTTTTTTTAAAAATATCCGAAAAATCCCGAGGGCATTGGTGCTCAGTCTGAAACTTGGGGGATAATGGGGCCACCCCTCTACTCTTCTTCACTTAAAACCGCATCTTTGCCACACCACCACACACACACACACACCAAAACAGACCTTTTTTGAAGGGGTGACAGGCACAACAATCGCATTGAAGCCTCAAGAGGTCAGGGACAATTAATGAGCAATATGCCAAAGAATTAGGATTTTAGTCAACAAAAGATGGAGGGGAAAAAAGGAATAAGAAAGATAGATATATAATATATGGACATACTGGAGAGCATCAGTAGCAACATCTGCAATGAACTTCTGTGTAGCAACTGCCACCAACCTTATTCTGCATGTACAGAGAAGAAACTCAATATAGCAATACAGTGTTTAAACTGATAACCTAAGATAAAACAGCAAAAATGAATCATGCACCGCTACCAAAAGAAACTCCAAATTTGCAATATTAAAATTTACAACTATTTTAAAAATAAATACAAACCGAGATCACATACACATTAATTTTACTAAAATTTACTAAAAAACCAGAAGAAGAAAAAAACATCAAAAGAAACAAAACTTAAAGTAGAGGATATTGTCTCTAGGTCACTATTTGATTGTTATGAGTATAAAGATATTTTAGCTACTTCTCATCTACTTATCCTCGAAACTGAAATTGCTTTGCGGCACCACTAACAACCCACCAAGATGGTACATTATTGTTCAACAGTGCAGGTTTACAGGTGGATGCTAGACGGGCATGTATTGGTGTTGCGGCTTTGGATAGCCTTTGGGAAACTAATTCATGCCCATGGGTCCCCAACCCAGTTGAGGGGGAACCCATCACCCATGATTGCTGAAGCGCTTGCTATAAGAATGGCTCTTTGCGCAACCAGGAATCGTTGAAAGAATGTGGCAAAGGTTGAGATATTCAAGGCTTAGGTCACAAGTTCGAGCGCTACACCGTGCTAACTAAGCCTAGTACTTAAGGGGGAAAGGATAAAGGGGTAGGCTGATCATACCCAAGTTTCGAAAACTGCAATTGTTCCTAAGGGTTTGGCTCCAGACAGATTTCTCGGTATAAGAAAAAAGCATAGGATAAATCTAGTAAAAACAGTTCAACATTTTTATTTTTTGGTTAGGACATGTGATGAGGAGGTGCACGGATGCTCCAGTACGGAGGTGTGAAAGACTGGTTGTGGATGGTTTTAGGCGGGGTAGAGGTAGGCCGAATAAATATTGGAGGGAGGTGATTAGGCATGACATGGAGCAGTTACAGCTTACAGAGGACATGACCCTTGATAGAAAGATGTGGAGGACGCGGATTAGGGTAGGGGGTTAGTGGGTAGGAAGGCATCCGTATTAGTAGGAAGGAGTGTTTGGTTGTATCTGTGCCTGTTGTTTCTTGGGCAGAGTCGTGTTCGTATTGTTTTGGTGATGTTTGTGATTTCGAATAAATAGTCTATAGGGTTATTCTGTGGGTGTCTTGTTTTTTTTATTATCTAGCGATGTGTTATCTCTTTTTGTTGCTTGTTTTTATGATTTTTGTTTGTTATTGTTATCTGTTCTGAGTCGGGGGTCTATCGGAAACCACCTCTCTATTTCATCTGAGGTAGTGGTATGGACTGCGTACATTTTACCCTCCTCAGACCCCACCTGATGGGAATACACTGGATATGTTGTTGTTGTTGATAACCGTGGTGTCCGGGCCAGCTTGCGCGCACCCCGACTAATTCCACGGAATACCTGTCACTTCCCACCAGCAACAGGTACCAGGTAACTCTGTCCACCAAGGCTAGAACAGATGGGAAGAAATCACCTAGTGTTTGTCTCTGTTGGGAATTGAACCTGAGACCTCATGATGCTCAACCCAACTTCATTGAACCACTAGGCCACACCCTTGGGTACAAAAAAAAAAAATAGTTCAACATAAACCCACTGGAATAATACAACGATGGTTTCATTAGCTTCCTTTTGAACAATCCAAACAACTTTTCTAGAGTTAATGGTCAAAACACATCTAAAGTATCCCTTTTTTTGAGTTTCATACATGAACTATTAGGTGTGTCAGTTTCCTACTTGAACTATCACCAACTATTTATCAAAACATACCTCAACTATCAACTGTTCACTTTTCCTACCTGAACTATAGTGGTATTTCAGGTAGGAAAAGTGAACAACTAATAATTGATTGGGTTTTGATAAACAGTTGGTTCAAGTAGGAAACTCACACACACCTAATGGTTCAGGTATGAAACTTGAAAAACTGAGATCCTGAACTATCACCAACAATTGATTAAAACACACCTCAACTATCAACTAGTGATATTTTATTTTCTTTTTGAAACTAGTAACTTTGAACTATCAATATTTCGGGTAGGAAAAGTGAACAATTGATAGTCGATGACAGTTTAGGTAAGAAACTCAAACACCTGATAATTCAGATATAAAACTCAAAAAAATGAGATACTCTAGCTTTATTTTTGACACCACTAATTTTTTAACTTAGCAGCAAGTAATTGTAGAAACATCAGCACAATAATGGGAATAGAGCACATACAATCGAACGTCGGGACACTGAAATCCACTTTTGCCCAAGTAATGCTCCACCAATTCATCAGGAATCTGATCAAAAAAAACTTTTAACCATCACAAACACAACATACAATTTAAACCTAACACTGATACTTGCTTCTCCGTGCAAGCTGGCCCAGACATTACAGTTATAAAAAAAAAAAAATTTTAACCTAAAATTGATACTTGTTACTGGTAGGAAGAGGCAAGTATTCCGTATAATTAATCGAGGTGCGTGCAAGCGGGCTCGGACAGCACGACTATCAAAAAAAAAAAATTGAAACCTAAAATTGGGCGAAAAAATTGAAATTGATTAGCTTACAGTGGGAGTATAGTCCATTAAGGAAGCAAGGAAATCGGCGAGTGCAGCATCATCTTCGTGTCTTCCTTCACTTGTTTGTTGACCTTGATTTTGGTTCATCTTCACCACCGCGACGGCGACGGCGATGATGGAGGATTGGCGGTGGTCGGAGTTTCAACTTAATCGGAGGAAAAATTGGGGTGGGGGGTGGGGCGTGGGGGGGTATTTGTATGCTTTTACTTTGAGGAGGAATTGCAAGAAAGGAAGGAAAATCAAAGAGAAATTGAAGAAAAATAATTTATTTATTTATTTTCCTATCTTTGTTTGGCTTCAGAGAAAATAGAAATACTAAAGATTTTTTTGGAAAAAAAAAAAATAGAAAAAAGTTATCCTCTATTGTGTAAAATCATGAGACAACACACAAACTAATTAATGTAATTTTACGAGTGGAATCTATCGTATATCATCTATTTTGTAAGTAGGGGCGGAGCCAAGTAGGATAAGAGGGTTTATTTGAAGCTCTTTTGACGAAAAGTTATTCTATTTTTATATGGATAAAATTATCTTTTTATATATATATGTAATAGATGTTGAATATCCTTTGAATTTTTTGTGCATTCACTTTTTTATATTTTGAATTCTCTTTGTGAAAATTCTGACTCCGCCATAGCTTGTAAGAATAGAAAAGTTATTTTTTATAAATCATCGACTCAAGTAAATCATAACAAATACTAATATGAAAACTAAAGTAAATGAAATAAATACTAGAATTGAAAAATAAGATAAAAGAAAAATAATGCTTTTTCAACCTGAATTTCTAACTGACCAAGGAAACTATTATGTAAATTTATATTTGATGTAAAGTTGTTAGTGAAGAGGGACATATCTGCTTCATTTAGCTAACGATAACGATATTGTTGTACCAAAAAGCAAACGAATGACACAATTGCTCTATTTTCAAAAGTTTATGACATTCTTCTCTACGAGATTAACGATAAGAATATTTTTATGCTAAAAACATAGTAACTACTTTATTTTCAATAATTCAAAAGCATTTTCAATCCCTTTTTGGTTATATATTTACTGATGTATCTCAAATTAGACAAAACCATAACTAACTCATCCAAGAGTCTTTTGTCAATTTGGACTACAATAGAAAATAGTTTCATTTTTTAGTTTGTTATATGTATAATTTATGGCTTTGCACCTTCGCACACTTATCCCTTTATAATTTTTGGAAAAACTAAACTTCTTTTTCCAGTTTAATAATAAACAATTTATTAAAAAAACAACCATATGGATATTTTATTTAACTTTCATTACGCGATGTGACAAATATTAGATTGTATTTATAATACATAGCTACAGTTTTAAAAAATTATGAAATATAGCTATATTTTGAGTTTTGTAGCAAATACACAATATACACACACATTTAATATAATATACGGTGATATAGTTTTTTTTGCACATTTTCAGCTGATACGATATACACTAATATATATATAACGGATACTCATATGATACAACTGATATCGTCGCCCGAACTCTTTCATCAGTACAATTGACTGTAACTATATTTTGCAAATACGCAAACTATAGATATTTCATAATTACGCTCTAAATTATAGCTATTTATAAAATTCTCTTGTCTTTTTTCTAGTGTGATTCCCACCATCTAGAAAAAAAACACCATAAGAATAATGACATGATTAATTTATTTTTTGGCCAAACGAAAATAAAACCCTCATTAAAGCATATATACTCCTAATCACTTTATTCTCCTTTATAATGGAGGATTAAAATGCATTTTATATTATCATTTGCTAAATGACTCTGGATAATATATGTAAATCAATATCTTTCCTTTCAGCACAAAATAAAACATCTTTTCACATAATTGAAATTTTGAACTCCTATGATAATCTACAAATTTCTTAGGTGAAATGGTTAGAGAGATTTTTACTTGTCCCAAATTATCATTTGAATCTCTACACTTCTAACTTTGTCAACTGAACACTTAAAATTTTTTAAAACTCAATATTTTAAATTTATTTCTCATCCAATTTCATTATTGACGTAGTAAAATGCACCTCTAATTAAAGTTCTTAGATAAGTTTTCAAATAATATGAAAATGAGGAAGTAAATGTGGACGGAAGGAGTAACAATTCCAATAAATTCCAAAAAATGCATATTATTAGAAAATGAAAAATCTCCCAACTCTTTGTTATTTCAACCAAAATTTAGTACAAAATTTCCCGGATCTCAAAATTGAAAAATAACCTCCCCCCAAAAAAAAAATGGAGGAAAATGTTCGTGGAGTAGCCGGTAAAGTTGCTCCAGGACATGAGTTCAAGCCGTCTCTTGTAGAAATGCAAAATAAAACTGAGTAAAATAAACTTTTATGGTTCGATCCTTCTTTGAAATCCGTGCATAGCAGGAGATTTAGTGCACCGGATTTTCTTCCTCTTTCATCTTCTCATCATCTATTTCTTCACTTTGCTCCAATTTCTTCTCAATTTTATCACCAACACCAAACGAATTTCCTCTACTCGAACTCGGCGTAGCCAAAAAACTCGGATTCAAATCTCCCGCCATAATCACTACAATTTTCTCTTCAAAATTCTTCTCGACCTTCAACACATCTTCGACATTTTTCTCACCGGCACCGGATTCAGTATCGCCGGTTTCTCTTGGATAACCGGAGCGTTTCCAGTATGAACAAGCTAAGATTACTAGAGCAAATGTTATTAACACTAGCATGGCTGCTACACCGGCGAAGAGATACGGCGCCGGTGAATGCCACGGCGATCTTTGAACGATCGCCGATGGTGAAATTGATGGAGAAGATGCAGTGAAGGTACTTATACTTCGCATTTTTTTGTTTGTTTGATAATTCTTGTGTTAATTTTTGTGAAGAAAGGAATATAAATGGGAATTTAGAGGAAATTTTGGAAGTTTTTTTTTTTTTTTTTTTGGTTGGTTTGAGAAGTGCAAAGATAGATGGTAGATGTGTGTATTTATATGAAATCATTTTAGTGGAGGAATAAGGAAGAGAGAGAGGGATGATGTTAGAAAGAAAGGTGAAGTGACAATGGGGAATCATACTATTTAGTGAGAAAAAAAATGAAAGGTACTTTTAACTTTTTAATAACTAATCATTCCATATTTTATATACAATATGTTAATTCGATTAATTTGAATTTGTGTCGCATAGTATTGGGTAAGAGCAAAGCCAGAATTTTCCAAGATGACGGGTTTAATATGTCATGTTATCCCTGCTCTTTTGAGGTGCCCTCGATCAACATCGTGAAACATGTGTTAGAGTGTATATGCAAATCGTTTAAGTCTTGAGTTCATTAAAATGACTACATGCCAGCTCATGCTTTTCGATTAATATGGATAACAAGAGCAGAGCTAGAAATTTTCAAGATAGCTAATTAGAAATTTCATGATATTCCTTGCTCTTTGAGGTGTCCTCAATATTACGGAACATGTATTATGATGGAGTCCGAAGCCTAAAAATTCATAAATTAAAGCCAAAACTTCAAACAAACCACCGAAAAAGGAATATTGACCAAATGGAACAAATTGTACAAGCTAAAACAATTTCCCTCGATATTAACGAACCCCCCTCTCCCACCCCCAAACGGATGTTTGGTTGTGGGTCATTTTTCATTGAAAATCATCGGCACTTCATCAAGATTTTAATTCAAGACTTCTGATAGAATATGAAGAAATCTCATTCATCCTATCGCATTGTGTTGATGATAAAATTAACCATCTTTCATTTGATTTACTAGTGGTGCTAAGTGGAAAAAACACTCAAGTTTATGAGTAGGGGAGCAATAATCATTGAGCAAAGAAGAGAATTAAAAATGTCACTAGTGGTGTAAAGTGATCATATCTTTATAATGCTTTATGAACAAAAGTATCATTGTCCCATACTTATCAACTAAGCTTGGAGATGATAATAGTATTTTATGTTGGTAATTAAATGTGAACTAGTACTGCACTAACCGTTCATTTGAAATAATAACAATCGTAAACTTGATATGGGTATACTTTAACAACTATCAGTAATATATGTTTTCGTTTCGTTTCATTTTATGTAGTAATTTTTTTTTTATGACAAGGAAATTTGTAGTCGCTATTTTTTGAGTGTGCGCACAGGGTAAATTCCGCTTCTATGCAATAGTTTGCGAACCACACAAGAGAGATAAACCGCACTAAGCAAGCTTCGTGTGACGAACTCGACTTAGAAAGTCAATCCGTCACTATCGCAGGCAAGGTGTTTCGAACTAGGGGATAATTTTTGCTAGCCCATATGGTTTCGTTTTGATAAAAATTGACCAAACTGTAATATTTTACCATAATTATGTGTAAAAATAGGTGTTATTTATGTATGAGTTGTTGCAATTCGTTTATTTCACTTCTTTTAATTTTATAAATTATACAAATTGTAAATCACTTTTCTTAAAAAAAAAATAAAATAAAAAAAATAATAATAATAATTCATTTTCATAGTGACCAAGTTATACCTTTTAAAAAAGAAACTCATCACTAACTTCATATATTTATTTGTGGGTTGATATGCTTTTTAATGTATTGGTTGGAGAATATTTGATAATATATGGAGCCCTTCATGGTTCGCCACATCTAATTAAGAAAGTTCTAAATAAAATAGCACTAACATACTTTTGTTGTAGAGGAAATTTGCTTTATATCATTGACGAATATGGTGGGATGGATAAAATTTCTAAAAAAAAATAATTTATCAAATATTTTAAATTTGAGCTTTGAAAGTAAGAAAAATCTTAATAAAGAACGTTTCTCTTTTAATAGGTCCTATTGGATATGAATCTAAATTAATTGAATTAATGAATATCAAAAACCAGATAATTATTAAGAAAAAGATTTACTTTTTCCTTTGCGTCGTCCTTTCCAATCGATTCTACTATCGAAATGGATTAAAGAGGTTCTCACATAATTAATATTTTATTTTGTAAGTGGAAGAATTCGAATAGATAATATTTTAAATCTTTTAGCCACTCTCTTCATGTTGAATGATGACATAAAATATCAAAAGGCTTAATAAATCTGTTCCAAATTAAACTGAATGTTTTGTTTATTTTCTCAAAATCAAATTTAATTTGATATTAATTACAATAATAAATTCAGTATAATTTCACAAGTGCGATCAAGGAGAATAATGTATATGTAGACCTTATTCATACATAATATTGTGTAGGTAAAAAAGACTATTTTCGAAAAATCATCAATTCAAAAAAACAAAAACATTTCATGTGGTAAGCTAGATTATGACTCTTCACCTTTAATTAGAAGGCTCTAGTTCGAGCTTAAAGAATGAAAACAATTTTGATAGATAGCACTTCCTCTCTGAATGATCCTTATAAAACGTAAATTTGTATTAGTCGAAGCTCTAAAACAAATACGGAATGGAGGGAGAAACAAAAAAATTGCTCATTTCAAATGCAAAGAATAAAATTGACAAATGGTAGGACTACATCATAGTACGTAGCCTTGTGAAAAGAGTAGAGAATTATTGGACGCTTTTTATTCCTTTATTATATATTAGACTACCTTTTTTAGTTCCATAATTGTTCGAATTTACACATCATAAAAGTTTGAGCTAAATCCTAAATTTAAAATATATTGGACATTGGACAAAACCAACATTTTAGATTCCATAATTCAAAAAGGCGAAATAGTCTGGGAGATCAAGATATTTATCTCTGTTGTTTGTTATTTAGACTCTCCTATTCACACAGATGTTTACACAAATTGCATGAAAACTAGAATTTCTCACGATGTTTAAGTATAAATAATTTTTATACTATCAAATTATCTTTACTCATTATTATGTATATCTTATTTTCAATATTTCAATTCCACATACGTGTTAAAAATACTTTAGATGATCTAAGTATAAAAAATTATAACCATATATAAAACTTAAACTCATTCTCGTAAAATCCTTCTTTATCTCAAACAATAATTACAATCTCCCGAAATGTCAAAATTGAAAATCCAAACTAAACGTAGGATTTTTAAATATAAAAAAGAAATAGAAAGAGAAAAATAACCCTCAAGCAATGTTGCCACAGATGGAGTTGCTCGTCCTTTATCAGAGATTCTGATTTTAAGCGTGTAGGGATCAATTTCCTCAATGAGCTCTATGAATGTAAATTCAAATTAATTGCGCTTCAATCTCGGTACCGATACCGAATAGGAAACCAAAAAACACAAGACTCTTTGCTTTGAGCTCAGTGACTTTCTTCATGATTTTTGGTCCCTAATTACCTAATATAAAATATTATAATGATATATGAAATTTAAACTCTTTCTCGCGATCTTTCTTTATCTCAAACAAAAATTACAATCTCCGGAATGCCAAAATTGAAATCCAAACTAAAAGTAGGATTTTTTAAATTAAAAAAAAAGTTAGAAAGTGAAAAACAACCCTCAAACATGTGATGTCGTGAATGAAGCTGCTCGTCCTTTAACTAAAAGCCTTAATTTCGAGTATGTAAGGATCAATTTCCTCGAATGGATCTTACGTGATGCAATTATAAATTTGAATTATTTGAGCTCCCATGGAGGTACCGACGCCCAATAAGACTGTTTTGAGCTTAGTGACTTTCTTCATGATTTTGGTCCATAATTACTTCTTCTTTCACCTTCTCATCACTTAATTCTCCACTTTCCATTTCCAATTTCTTCTCTAATTTCCCATTTTCATCTCCAAAACTTTTACTCCAAACAGGCGTAGCTAAAAAACTCGGATTCAAATCTCCCGCCATTATCACTACAATTTTCTCTTCAAAATTCTTCTCGTACTTCAACGCATCTTCGACATTTTTCTCACCGGTGCCGGATTCTATATCACCGGCGCCTTCTACGTTCTCGCCGGAGTTTTTCCGGCAAGAACAAGATAAAATTAATAGAGCAAATGCTATTAACGCTAGCATTGCTGATAAACCGATGAGTAAATACGGCGCCGGAGAATGCCACGTGGATCTCTGAATACTCTCCGCCGGCGAAAATGGAGTTTTTCCGGCAACTAAGGTACTCACAGTTCTCATTTTTTTTGAAAAATATATGAACAAGGGTAATTTTGGAACTAAATTGTTTTTTTGTTCTGTTTTCTACTTGGCTTGAGAAGTGAAGAGATGGTGTGTGTGTATTTATAATAGTAAGGTTTTAAGAATGGAATAAATTGTTAATGGGGGATTAAATAATTTAAAGAGAAAATTATATTATAAGATTCTGCTCCTCATAAATCTTTAAGAGGGAATAAGCAATATTTTATTATGTTGGATTTAACTTATGTATAGTTTTTACGCGATTAGTATATTATAGTAAGCATGATACGTAGATAGACAATTTAACTTGACCTCTATTGCTCCAACATTCATTGCGACCATCTCAACATTTCAACCTGACACAAGTGCGTCTTGCGCAGTGTTTTAGACTGCGAAAGGCGACAAGGCTCTGCCTCGCCACGAGGAGAGGCGATCGCCTTTTGGAAGTACAGCGACAATTAATACCAAAAAATTAAAATAGTTAATTGCATGTATAAATAATCAAAATCTCAATAACAATAATATATTAGCAACTATTTCAAGTCAAAAACTTACTTTATATTATATAACTTATAAAAGAAAAGATTGTTATATAGTATATAGTATATACTATATATTCATTGTTAGTCTCTAGCTCTCTGTTAGACTGTTACAGTGTTTCAACTTTGAAGAAAAAATAGAGGAAGAAATGAAGAAGAAAAATAGAGTCGTCGGAGTGAAATAAAGAAGAAGAAGAAGAAAGTCGTTGCTGCTAGTGAAATAAAGAAGAAGAAAGTTGAAAAAAAAAAAAAAGAACATGCATACCAGTCGCTGCCGCTGGAGTCGTCAATCGGCGGAATTGCTCCAGAGTTGTAGTCAAATATCGCAACAGGTTTAGAGCTTAGCCGCAGTCGCCAACCAGATATTCAAACAAAGTACATTGAAAAGAAAAGCCCTAAAATTACCTTTTAACCTTAAACCCCTAATTTTTTAAGAAAAATCAAATAGGCGTCGTCTATCTCGCTTCGCCATGTCGCCTTCCTCGCCAAGGCGTCGCCTATTTGATTTCACCTTGCCACGAAGGTTGGAGGCGACACTGCCTCGCCTCGCCATTCGCCATTGGCGATGTGGCGAGTGCCATTTACAACACTGGTCTTGCGAACACCTTAATTTTGAGAATGCACATCTAAACACCTTTAAGGGGATGCATTTTAGATATGCATTCTCAAAATTGGGATATTTACGAGGCCAATTAAACCAAGTTAAGGTGCTTAGATGTATTTTTAAAGTAGGGATGTATTGTTATCAGTTAAGATTAAGTTAAAGTGTCTATCTATGTATTATAGTATATGTTATAAGTAATATGTTGTAATGGTAGGTAACTTACTTTGCTTTTATTATTATAAATTTCACCCCGTATGAATGATTACTTGTAGTTATATTTTAGGTGATCGGATAACATACCTAATATTAGAATGATTGCTAGAATATTACAATTTGTACATTTATAAATTGAGGACAAGTATTGCTCTTCCCGTGGATACATGAGGAAATGAGAGTATAATTTCATTTTTGATAAGAAATTACCATTTTTATGAACATAGTTAGATTTGATTGGGTAAGTGTAACTTGAAAAGTTAATTACTATGCTAAACTAATCAAGACTAGACAAAGAAAAAGGAGAAATAAAGCAAACTAATTAAGACTAGACAAAGAAAAAGGAGAAATAAAGCAAAAAAATGGAGAGAAATTATAATAAAGAGTAGTTGGTCTCATAACAATCTTTTGTTTTCCGTTGTGTAGGTGGACATGCATAAGCTTTATTATGATGTGACCTACGAGTTTAACCGAATATAATAACTTTATTTTAGGACTCTGTATGTATGTTAAAATGTCTATCAAATATATAAATATTAAATTTCAAACTAACTCAATTGATCAACAAGTTCAATAGTATTGAAAGGACATTTCAGTGTAATAAAATTTTCGCTATGTGTGGAATTCGAGAAAGAACCTGATTATAAGAGTCTATTATAAGTCGTCTTATCTTGTATTGCTGTCAGAGACTGTTTTCACGGCTTAAGCTCGTGACTTCCAAATTCAAAATTATTCATATTTATAAATTTTAAATTCTAAATCCGATTCTGTTCAGAGTACGGGGGTAGGGGGTGACATGGTTGTTTGTCAATTTGCATGCTTTACTTTCTTAAATGTCAATAAACATGGGAAAGCCTGGGATGGAACTCTGATCCCATCTGCTTCCATCTGTTCACTCAACTTTAATCATATCCTATTCCTATTTCCCACAAGGAATATGTCATTGGCCCCAATTAGTGGGCCTAGTTTTGAGCTCAGGTGCAACAGTTAGGTCCACATCTAAGCTACAGGGAAAAAGCAGTTAGGTTTTTCTCTTTTACAATCATTAAGCAAACAAGTGTAAAAATAAAAGGATTGGTGGGTAAAGCAACACCAAAAAATAGATTTGTTCTTTTTTTGCATTAGGATTTGATTCCATTCTCTTTCATACATATCCATATATTAGATTTTCTTTTCATTTTAATTCTTGTGATGTTTTATTTAGTCTCATCATAACAGGATCTACACGAATAATACTATAAATTGCGAGTGTAACAACCCGATTTCTCGTTTTGAGTTATATCGTTTCATTTCATGTTTTAAGACTTTGATTAAGTTGATATTATGTTATGGAACTTATTAGTACATCTCGGGCTAGAATCTGAAGGGTTCGAGGATGTCTCGATACACTTGAAATGATAATTTAAGTTGGCACACTTTTGCTGATATTTGGTGCACCGCGATGATTTTTCTCATATTAAAATTATAAAAATATACATTCGAAAATGTTACTCAAAGCACACATACAAAGAATCTTTTGAGATTATATACTTAATAATGACATAATTATTTTTTTTATATGCATTGGCGTAAGAATATATTTTTGTTTGTTTGTATTTAGATGGCATATTACTTTTTTGCATCGTCCTTTATTATGTGTTCCGCATGCCAAAAGGACAAAAGAGGCCTATCCCATCATTAAAATTGTTGCAAGTGGAAAAAATGGTTTCATCACTAACAAAAAATAAAACAAAAAAGAGGAACAAGATAGAGTGCATTATACGTAGATAATGTCTTCAAAATATTCTCATGGAATTTAAACGTACATTAATTGGTTATAACCTGAAAGGGTAATAACATGGTCAAAGTGGAGGATGAAATAAAATGCAAGATTTATATTGTTATGAAATGGATTTTGGGCCAAACCTAATTCCGAAACGCTAACTTGAAAGATGAAGATTGCTCAAATAATATTAAAGAGATCATTCAATATCCCTTGAACCACAAATATGGGACTGTTCACATCCCTACGCCTAGGTTCAACGGGATGAATATGACGAAAGCAGATGATAGTGTGGGGTTCGATTTACTTTCTCTTACTAGCTTAGAGAAACACACATACAAGAACAAGCCAGTTGCAGGTTTTGATTGCCATAAAATACTCAGACAATGTGGGTGACACATAATAAATCTCGAAGATAGACCCATGAATCATGGTGATGGATCACATGGAATTTAGTTCAAGGAGGAGGTTATTGGGTGTGACTGTGTGAGAATAAGAGAATTTAGCATCTCTTAATAATGTGAGTTCTTTTGAGAAATATCGTGCAGACTTGACTCAAAGAGAATAATATAACATCTCTTGAGCTGATTTAACCCGACAATCCTTAATTATCACTTTTTACTTTCAATAATCCTCCTTTAGGATTGCCATGGGCAAATGGTTATGGTACAAGTAGATGAAATAGCCATACATTTGAGTGAAAGGACATAAACTATTTTAGATTTGGAAACTCACTACCATATCCAAAATCTCTTATTATTACTTTTGTTGAACCTCATTGCATCAATTACCACTAACTAGTGTTTGCTCACTTTCTAAAAGTTTTTTATTATAATATTTAAAAGGAAAAATTCTTTCTGAACACTAAAAATAAAGTTGTGAAAACAGCAGGTAAATATTATTAGCAATATTTTGGTGGGGTAGGAGATCGACGTCTAATTTCAACAATCAAGCAAGAATCTTTGAGGCCTTTATTCATTGTGTCAATGCACTTTCCCTTTCATTGTGAAATAAGATTTTGGCATAACTTATACATGTATTAATTATACGGGTTTCTATATTGCAAATCAAACATTGTATTGAATATATATATGAATAACGTACCTCCTAACCAGCTATCTAACATAGTATTACTTATGCAGAATTAATACCTGCATAGCTCACCTTCAAACCAACTACCAAACAACTCGTTAATGTGTTATGTATAAGTTAATTACATACATCATAATATTTCTTCATATTTCTTCTAACAGCATACAACAACAATAACAACAACATAAGTAAGTAAGTAAGTAATGGTGAGATGAACATGATTCCTCTGCACTTAACTAAAGGTTTCGAGTTCGAGATCTGGATATGCAAGAAATTCTAGCAGGGAGTGCTTTCCCCTTAAAAGGATCTTAAGTGCTAAGTATCCGAATTGGTCGGGATCTAAATGCGGAAATCGAATACTATGTGTTAAAAAAAAAAAAAAACTACCATGTCTCAAATTTAAACTATAGTTAACTGTATGAATTCTTAATATTCATTTCCCTTTTGAACCCATATCATTTCACTACCCAATAACTTATCTTATTGGATATTTAGGGTTACTAAAAATTAATAATGTTCGATTTTTTATAGGCATCCTGGCTGAAGTTATTCCGTATTTTAGCTAGGGATATTTTTAGGAAAAATTACATAAATATACACCTTAATTTACCATATTTACACAAATCCTCACCCTTACAAAGTAATTACAAAAATCTCAACTATCAGTTATGTATCTCAATGAAATGTATCGGGAACGGATTATGTATCTCTGCGTATATCAGTGTGAGTTTTGTTTAAAAGATACATACACTATGTATCTGATACATACACTATGTATCTTTGAATGATTAGAGTGTGGGTAATTATGTATCTCAATGGAATGTATCAGGAAACAAATTATGTATCTCGACAGCCCAAACAATGAGATTTTCTGTAATTAGGTATCAAACTGTCGGGATTTATGTTGTTTACCGATATTTTTATCGATATAATTTTTTTCTTGAAGTGGCTATTGCGCATTTACTTTTCTAACAAATAGCTATATACTAACAAGCGGTCCAAAAACTGGCCATCCGACCAAATTATTACCAAGTGGCTATTTGCCAATTTCTTCCATAGCAACTTTTGGGTTACCCAACCAATTTCAGGACTAATGGGCCATTACATGAAGCCTTCCAGAGTCAGTAGACCCATATCTTAAAATTTGGCCATATACATGACTCTAATGGAAATTAATGTCCCTACCAAAAGTTTAATGGAAAGGATAAAAATGAGTCAAATTTTTAACGGAGGGCAAAGTTACTTTTTCACAAAGTACGAAAGAATTTGGACCTTTTCCATTTTTTATGTATTACTCCCTTTGTTTAAAAAAGAATGACCTACTTTCCTTTTTAGTCCGTTTAAAAAAGAATGACCCTTTCCTTTTTTGGCAACACTTTAATTTCAACTTTACACATGACATGTTTAAGATCACAAAATTAAAGAGCATTTTGGTAGATTTGACATAACTTTAATTTAAGACCACAAGATTCAAAAGTCTTCTTTATTTTCTTAAATTCCGTATCAAGTCAAAATAAGTCATTCTTTTTTAAACGGAGGGAATATATGTTTATATAGTAAAGATTTCATTGGGTACCTTATTTGTATACCACTACTTAACATGTACTCATATTTTAGTTTGACAAACATTAGACATGTAGCGTCTAAAGTTCAGGTATTTCTGTCCGAAGTTTAGGCAAAAATAGCTGAAGTCAGACAAAAATAACTTAATGAAGGAAAGTATTGAGAGATCGGGCTTTCGTATCATTTCATTGTCTTGGGCTAAATTTGGGCTGATTACATTCTGAATGAGAAACCTTATATCCTGCCCAGCCCAATCCATTCTGAACAAAAGAAAGGGATCTTATCATTTTTAGTCAGTCGATCGGCTAAAAACACTTCGCCCGTCTAGTCGTAATAGATTGTAGTTGTTGTCAGTATATACATTGATTATATTGACTAAAATTAGTTGGACTGTTGTATAGTGTAAAAATTCCCAAAAGAAAATTTCCATAAGGAATAGTTCTGCTTTTTCATTAAAATTAAAGTAGGTTAGCGTGGCAAAGAGTGATAGTGTAGTGATTCTATCGCTCCCCTACATTTTTTTTTCCTTCCACCCAAAAAAGCGAAAGGCGAGAACAAATTACTACTGTAATTAACAAAGTCAAACCCTAAAATAATTAGTAATTTTAGGCCAATAACAAAGCTAAGAGGCAAGAGTTTAGACTTAAATTTTTTAAATTTGGGTTAAAGAAAACTTTAAGAATAGCAATACAAGAAAAATTGAATTTGCAACCGGGCAAATTTGTTGATAAATTGATTAGCAGAAGATCGATTACTAATGTATTATTAGAGAGGATTACGGGGAATACACTTTATCTTCTAATCTACCCTTCTGTGATTCTTGTTTAAAGCGTCTACTTTGGGGTGGGTGTAGCGCACGTAATCAAATTCAAGAATTGAAATTTATAAAGTTTGAATTGTTATCCAATGATCTTAAGGGGTAATAACTGGTTAATTTAATTTTCGTGTATATTTAGTGAAATATTTGAACATATATATAGGGTTTAGTCAAACGATTTCAAAGCGGTCTTGAGAAGATCATCATAATTTATTAATCCGCCAACAAATTTGTCATTCCAAGGCTCAAATTGAATACATATTGATCTACTGATTTGATTCGAACTCTCTTATTTAGAATGTATTTGATAAAGTCTCGTCAGTAAATATGACAGGCGAAAAATCAATTTGTAATTTTTAACACATTATTATATCGAATTAATGAGCAAGATTTTACCAACGAAATTTATCAGAAATCAAGATTTCAAGTTCCATTCTAAACCCCTTTCTAATAACACGAACACAAATTTCCAATACTTCAAAACACAAAACAACTCATAAATTACTAAAATATAAACAAATTAACATATCAATAATCTTTACATAAATCTAAAGTAATTAACCACATCCTCTTAATCCTAACGAACTAAGAACAATAGATAACTATGTTCTAAACATATGTACTAAACAAACAAACTGGAAATCACATCGTAAAACATAAACATAGTTGGCACGACAATGGCTAGAAAACTGACGCCACAAATAATAAGGCAAACATTCTCGCTGCGATATCGCCTTTTCCGACCATAACGCGATCCATCAGAACCCTTAGGAATAAAACTAGACGTTGACAGACACTGTTTGTTGAGAACAACACAACGCGCATTAATCATCTTCTCAACAGACGGCGCCATAAATTAATATTTTCTTAAAGAGAACGAACACAAAAAAAGAATTACTAGAATTTCTTTTTTCTCTTTGTGTTGCTTCTTCTTGTTGTTGATATGATCATGCTATGCATAGATAGGTAGGTATTTATAGGTAAATACGAGAAAAATTAAACCATGTCCGAAATTACTTAGGAATTATATTAGTTGAGTTTTTTTACTTTTCTTTTTCTTAATTAGTTGATTCCTATTTGAAATAGGCTTTGTCAAAAAAAAAAAATCCCTTCCTCATAGGGCAAGGAGTATGCTCGTAAATATTAATTAAAGATAAAAAAATAATTACACCCAAATGATTAAATTATATATATATATTTCATGTATTTTAAAATAAAATATTTATATACCTATATCTTAATAGAAATCTTATTCTTATATATAGTCTTACACCCATCCATAACAAACTTTCGTAAACTATGATTATTAGAAAGTAATTAAAATTATGAATAAGAAGCTTTTAGTATCACTCTTCTATTTTTTTTTCCCTGCCACCTCACAAACCGAAGGAACCCTAAAATAACAGAGTCAAACTACCAACATGGGTTATGGGTTGTGGTGCAATGGTGTGACTGCTCCACCTATACCCAGAGGTCTCGGGTTCAAGCCCTGGGTATGGAGAAAATCCTTGAAGCCCCACTCTCAGGATGGGCCCTACAGTGCGTGATCCGAATTAATTAGGGCTCTAATATGAATACCGAACATCGGGTTTTCGAGTGAAACCCTAAAACAATTAGTAGTAATTTTAGAACAATAGCAACTAAGAGGCAAGAGTTTAGACTTTCAATTTTTAAAATTTGAGTAAAAAAAAAAACTTAAAGAATAGAACTACAAGAATAATTGAATTTGCAACCGGGCAAATTTGTTTGTAAATCAAATACTAGCATATAAGATTACAATGTAGTAGAGAAGATAATATTCAAAGAATTTTCTAACAAATTAATTACGGGGAATGACAACGTAGACTTTATCTTATGTGTTATGAGGAATCCGGTGCCTAAAGGGCATAAATTTCTAGAAATTTATTTTTTAAGAAAATATTATTTTAGAGGTTCACCAGACTTTGAACAAATCCCAATGGAAAAGTATTTCCATCAAAAATAGTAATTTCAAAGGTGGCCCAAAATATGGTCAGTTGGTCATTTTAATTCTACAAAATGATCCTTTCCTAATTTTGGCCATTTCGATCAAGGTAGTTCATATACAGTTTATATGACATACTGATACAGTTCATAAAAAAAAAATAGAGCAACGAATTTATAGAAAGTTTGATTCAAGTTGATCAGCTAGAAATTGGGAAGTACTAAGTTCTTCACTGAATCTACAACTTCCATGTCAATTTCATTATTAGTGGAGTATAAAATATGTATAAAGAGTATATAGTTGTCGTATAAAAATTATATATACAATGTGTATAGAAACTGTGTTATTGTTGTATAGAATATGTATATCTATAGAATATGTATACAATTGTTATATAGAATATACATTTTTTTTATATGATGTGCATAAAAATTGTATCATTGTTATATAGAATATGCATTTTTTTACATGATGTACATAGAAATTGTTGTTATCTGTTATAAGCCGGGGGTCTATCGAAAACAGCCTCTCTACTTCATCTGAGGTAGTGGTATGGACTGAGTACACTTTACCCTCCCCAGACCCCACCTGGTGGGAATACACTGGGTATGTTGTTGTTGTTGTTGTTGTATGTACATAGAAATTGTATCATTGTTGTATAAAATATGTATATATATAAGATGCATATAGAAATTGTATCTTTATTGTATAGAATATATATATCTGTATAAGATGTGTATCAAAATTGTATCAGTATTGTATAAAATATATCAGTTGCCAGCTAATGGCTAGAAAATGGAATTAAAATTCAATGGCCATTTAGTGTCCATATTTTTAGCCGAAGTGCTATTTGTGTCTTTTTCCCCCCAAAAAAAAGAGGAAAAATTTCAATTATATACAAAAAAATAAAATATTTACAAAAAAAGTAACCCACTTTTCATTTACAGAAAAAATAGCCAAAAAGGGTCATGGGCTCAATAGAGCTCAATTCGGCCCAAGGCCATTAGGCCATTTTTGCTTCCTTATTATTTTTTTTCATCGTTAATTATTTTTTTAAAAAAACCTTTTTTTGTTGCATTTTTTTTATTAAAAAAAAAAACTTTTCTCGCTTTTTTTTCAAAACTTTCCCCATGCAATTTTTTCATGTATCAATATTGTATAAATGGTGTATAAACACGTATATATGATATACAAATAGTTATGTAGTGTATATATAATGTATCGATATTGTATAAATAGTTATGTAGTGTATATTTAATGTATCGATACTGTCACGTATATATGATATACAATTAGTTATGTAGTGTATACATAATATATCGATATTGTATAAATAGTTATGTAGTGTATATTTAATGTATCGATACTGTATAAATGTGTATCGATATTATATAAATATGTATATATGATGTACAAATAGTTATGTAGTGTAGATATAATCTATCGATATTGTATAAATAATGTATAACCGTGTATCAATATTATATAAATGGTGTATAAACATGTATATATAATGTACAAATAGTTAAGTAGTGTATATGTAACATATCAATATTGCATAAATGGTGTATAAATGTTTATCAGTATTATATAATCATGTATCGATATTGTATAAATAGTATATAAATATATATTGATATGTATAAATAATATATAAACGTGTATCGATATTATATAAATGTGTATCCTTAGCCCATCCCTGCACATATTGTAGAACACAGAACTTACCTTACAGAAAGAATTAGAAATTTTTCTTCCCAAAACATTGGTCACCACTAGCCTTGCCATCTCCAAAGCCATCAAAACGGTTTGAACGATTTTCATTGTCAGAACGTGAATCACCAAATCCACTAGAGCGGCCTGAACCAAATCCTCCAAACCCAGTTGAGTGGTTTGAACTCTTGAAGTTTCCAAAGCCACCAGTCCGATCTGCGAAACTACAAATTGGAAAAAGAAGATAGTAGATACTACAGGTGTATTAAGCTACTTCATTATTAGTCCTATTGAATACGCAAAACTACTTAGGATGAAATTCACTTCGTTTCCTAAAAAACACCCAGCTTCTCCGACAGACTCTTCATCTTCGTCGTTGCTCCGACGAGAAGCTCCAGCTCCGATGAACCGAAGCAAACCACAAACACTGAACTAGCATCCCTTTCCTCTTCTTTCCTCCATTAACCCACCCACCATTGTTTCCGATAACGAACAAGCAACCACCGTCCAAACAACATTTATACACCATTTAAAGGGATTTGAAAAAATTGAAGTGTCTTATTACCTGAAATATACAATTGGAGCAAAATATATCCGACCCGAATATGTTCAATGTCATCAACACAGCAGAGAACAACCATCCTATGCATACTCATTGGAATTTTGTCGCTGGAAGTATCCGCCAGTAACCGGGTTCCAGCAAGTAACTAACAAACCCACTAGCTTATCGCCGGTATCTTAACTGGAGTATCATTCTCCGGCTACGGAGAAGCAAGATAGCCGCAGGGAAGAAAAAGAGACATTTGACAACGAAATTCTGAAGCTTAGGTGTAAGGGATTTGGAAAAATTAAAGTGCATTATTACCTGATATATACAAAATACCCCAAAATGGCTATTTTGGGTAATTAACTTTAAGTCAGGCTATTTAAGTTGTAAATAATTTTATTGGGCTGACATTTTGCATAATTATCCAAAAAAAAAATGCAGTTTGCCCATCCATGGGCTTTTTGTATGATGCTTGTTTGAGTTTTATATATTTCTACTTTATCAAAGTTATTATAGTGATTAGTTTTTTGCTTCGAGTTTTGATCATTATGGTTAGTTAGTTTGAAGCATATGTGGATATATTTTTGTTGTTTGACTAATGAAAATGAATAATTATCATGTTTCATAATAGAATTCTCTTCTAGGGATGTTCCAATAGATATATAATAAGTAAATTTATCAATTTGTTTGATTCTTGTTGAACAGTTAATATCCAATAGTAAACAACAAAGATTAAAATTATTTTTGTTATGAGAGTTGTTCGACAAAATAAATTATTAATTAACAGCATCTAACCCTAAAATAATTAGTAATTTTAGACTAATAGCAAAGCAAAGAGGCAAGAGTAAACATTTTATTTTAGACTAAACATTTTATTTACCAAACTGAAAACACAAGTCAATAAACAGCAAAAGAGAAAACAAACACTACAAAAAATCAATGCACTGGCTGGTCCTACAACCCACAACCTACAGTGCTAACCTAGAGGCATAGTGATCTAATCTTGCAATGTAAGGTGCAAATTCTGAGAGTTGACTTACTCTCACCATCACTCGAATATATTTAAGACCTCTTATTAAAGATATTTTTCTTAAAGAGATTTTTTGTATATTTGCTTCTTGTTCTTGATATGTTTATACACTGCATAAATATATTTATAGGTGATTGAAAGGAGGAAAATTAGACCTTGTCCGAAATTACTTAGGAATTATAATAGTAGAGTTTATTATTTTTCTTTAGTTGATTCCAACTTGAAATAGGATTTGCAAAAAAATGGATTGGGACATGCAGAAAATGGATAAATTCAAGATTTAAAATTGATGTGTCTAAATATATATATATATATAAAAGTTTTGGTCAAAGTTATTGGATTCTATCAACAATAAGTCTATATCCGCCCTTAGTGTAGGCAACCAATTCTCATTCATTAGAGAAGAAAAAAACTTGTGCATAATTGAAACCTACTATCATCGAATTACCCACCAAATTTTACAAACAAAATTTAATTAGAAATCAAGATTCCATTGTAAACCTTTCTCATAAGTCATAACTTCCAACTCGAAACACATAAAGCAACGCAGAGAATTCGATTAATAAACAAATTACTAAATCAATCTTTACATAGATCTAAAAGTAATTAAGCACATACCCTACTCTTAATCCTACAACTACGTACTAAACCTACAAACTGACGATCGCATCGTTAAACATAAACAAATTGGGCACGACAAAGGCTAGAAAAAGGACGCCACAAATAATAAGGCAAACTTTCTCGCTGCGATATCGTCTTTTTCTGCCATAACGTGTTACGACCCAAATGACCATGAGTGTAACCCACTCTAATACTTTGGTGGGAGAACCATCTAACCCAAACTATTACCCAATCATTTAGTCAATATTAAGACGAGGTTATCATAAAAACTAACTTAATAATAATAAATTCAAAACTAGTCATCAATAATGCGGAAAATCAAACAAACTACTTATCAAAATCCCCAAGACCCGAAAGTCATCGTACAAGAACTTCTAAAATAAAAACCATGTCTAAAAGAAATATCTAAAATAACAAAAATTAATGAGTGTCTCATTGTCCGAAAGAAGGACAAGAACTAATGTGATGATCCATGGCAGCCTAGAGATGGAGTGCTCACCCTTGGATCGAGATCAGCTATCAAAACTCTAGAGATGAGGTCGTGTCTGAGCCTCTGGAACACTTTCTGTACTCAACAAAAGAAGAGTACAGGGTAGTATCAGTACAAGCCACTATGTACTGGTAGGTTGAGGTCAACTCAATTTAATAGCATGTATACAACATAAATCAAATAACAAGTAGACAGGCATCAACACATAGCAAATATTCAATGAATCAACAAATACATCAATGACGAGCCAAACAATGCTTACAAACAAGCCACGTAACCATCAAGAGTATCAACCATATTGTAAACAACCACGAAATCAAGAATAATACCATAAGTAACAACTATGTCCTTCTCAACCTCGCAATTAGAACACCATTAGCTCGTTATCAACTTATTAACCACATGATCTCTCAAAACCAACACTAATATGTACACAAATGCTAAGGGACTTATTTCTGCCCAACTAGTCATGACCTGCAGGGGACAATCTAAGTCGATGTATCGTACCACCGTGGTACCCAATCCGCTAATAATAAATAATATCAATATCCATATCCGTACCGGCGTGGTACCCGATCCTCCATAACCATATTATGTATATTTTATCAAATTCACACTATCTCTCAGGATACAACACGATGTACTAAATTTACAAGTACACTTATACTCATAAGGCAATTCGATCAAGTTTAATTTTCAATAATTGTTCATACAAGCATCAACAATCCAAATATCATCAAATTCAAGTATGTCCAAAGACCAATCAACAAGCATCCAATTTAGGAGCATACACACAATTAAATCGAGTCTAAACTCCAATTAAACCACAACCTATCTCAACCGAAAAATCCGAATGCAAGCTAATTTGCAAGTGTCTTGCCCTTTCGTAAAGCTTTCGAATGATCAAAATCTGTTCAAATAAATATTCCCCATAAGAGTACGAATCTAATGACTCCCATATTGCTACATTTATTTCCTCTCGAAAACATAGTCAAATCTCAATTTCAGTGAATTTCAATCGTAGAACTAACACTTAACCATCTACACCAAACACATCTCAATATCACCATCCGAACTTAATCAAAGAATGTCACGTCTAATATGTCAATACCATATCCCAAAATGAAAATCCTAAAGAAACAATCAAAACAGTAGCTTGTAATTGTCAAACTCTACGCTTAAATCTCAATTTCCCAACCTATTTAATCTCTTATATCAATATGATCATAGCATCACTACTGTTACGGTGTTACTGTCAAAACTAACAAATATTAGTTCAAATCTCCAAGTCACATCGCTACTGCCAATAATGGCATAATATGACACCTATTACCTATTAATAAGCCCACGTAACTCTAATTAGAATAACAATGAATATTTTTCCCCTTAATTGACTACTGCATCACGTTTCTCCTAACACTAATAAGGACAAAAATCTAGTAATCAGTAACTAATCATCCCTATAATCATTAGGTTAAAAACAACTCATTATTTAACCAATCTAAATCCTAATGTACCAGAAATAGAATCACTAAGAGTTTTTTTTTTTTTTTTTTTGCTAACCTGAAGTTGTGTTATGCGGTGCTGCTCTTCGACTGCGGATTGAAAAATAAGGGCTGCTAACTATGTGCCAACTTTCTGATTTTATTGTTATTGTATATGGTAAACCCTACCCACTTAAAATCATTTTTGTATTGGCCACATAAGTAATTAAATTGTTGTTTTGACTCATTAAACCACTAATTAAACTAATTATCTAAAATATTCGAGACTTCTAATAAATCCTCGAATTTTATTCGGAACCGCATATAAATAAATCAAATATGTAAATTGACTAAAAATCACGTTTCAAACCTATTGAAATCACTAAAACACTAATTCGGGGGTCAACTTGATCGAAGATTGACCGTGATCAAGCTTAACTTTATTTAAACTCAAAAACCCAATTAATGACTTAAATCACTTTGGAACACCTCAAGAATCGGTACTATCCATTTTCGTAAGTCATAAATCACGTATACAAACTACGGGGAGAGATAAAATGGGAAAGACAAGTAAAATTCACAAAACGACTAGGAGGATCGTTACATAACGTTCATTAGAACCATTAGGAATAAAACTGGACATCGAAAGACACCTTTTGTTGAAAACAGAACAATGCGCATTAATCATTTTCTCAAGTAACGGCGCCATTGATTAATATTTTCTTAAGATATAGAGAACGAACACAAAAAAGATTTACTAGAAATTTTTCTGTTTTCACTTTGATATGTTCATGGATAGGTATGTATTTATAGGTAATTAAAAAGAGCAAAAATAAACCTTGTCCGAAACTATTAGGAAAGGGTTTATTATTTGTTTTTCTTTTTTCTTTTGTTGATTCCCACTTAAAATATGGTTATAAAAAGGTAAATTAAAATGACAAATACGAAAGCTTTTTTATGTATTTATTTTTATGAAATTTGATAAAGAAGATAAACATTTTTGTTGAATATCTTTATTAACGTATTTGATTAAACTAGATAATAAACATTTTTTGAAATATTCGGAACTTGTAAAGAAGAAATGAATATAAATTACTTAATAAGATATAGCGAATATTAATAATATCTTTCCTAACCTTTGAACACATAAGTTGTTTACAATTTTAGCAAAACATGAACCTGATCTTATATTGGCAATACAAAATTTACATGAAATAAAGGGACAAACCAACCAAATACTGTATAACTTATGCTAATTGCTAAATTCTATGTGAAAATTATTTTCCTCCATTTTATACCAAATAATGTGTAAACTTATATTGATTTTGATACATAAATAATTCCTCCCTAATCGACAATGCCAAACGACCCCTAATGGTACGGTTAAATTAATCTATAAGCAAAACAACAATATACCCAGTGTATTCCCACCACGTGGGGTCTGGGGATTAAATTAATCTATAAGCATTTACAAATAAATGTTATAGGAACAAAGTCAAAGTTAACTAGTTAACACCTAACTTTAACCAAGAACTAATTGTGATATCTTTTGTGGACATAATGAAAGGCAGATACGATCTTTGAATCTTATTCATTCTATCATAATCTCTAATGATGTAATTAAATATGCTATAAACATTCTGATAAATGATAGGAAAAAAAACTAAAAAAAAAAACTTGTTAACATGAGTATCACCTACCCAACTCTAGCAAGAACTAATTATGACATCTTGATGAAAGGTACAAAGATATACCATGGGGGCAAAAATGCATGTCCATATTGTGATTGCTCCCACCGTCCCACGTGAAGTATATGTTGGTATTGGATAATAATAAAGTCCCCAACCAATAAAATACTTTGTAGTGGCATGGGCATTCAACCATTAAGGGTCCCGCATAGTTATTTGATTGCTGGTTAGAATTATGCATGTACTAATAACAAAAAAACTAATTATATATATCGCATTGTAAACTGGTAACTAAATAATGTACTTGGTGTGGTGAATTTTGTAAAGCACATGTATAACAACTAAAATTCTACCAAATATGTTACTAGTTATGTAATTGAGTTTAATACTCCACATGAATAATTTACTTTCTAACTAACAAACAAATGACCTCCTATTTTCATAAAATATTTTGTAGTGTTTAATAACGTAATACTAGAAATTGATGATAGCGTTTTGACATTAGTCGAGGTAAGCGCAAATTGATCCACACGGCCATTATTAAAAAAGAGAATATGTCTTGACGTTAGGTTAGGGACAGCGATATATACCAAAAGAGGGAAGTACTTCTTCTCCATTTGTAAAAATATTATTTTAGGAAAGTAATTTTGCCAATCAAACATTAGAAGTATTCATTAAACAGTTCAGTCAAACATTTAATTAAACTATTGGTATTATGATTATGATTATAATAATTAGAAGTCAATTACTAAAAAGTTCCACTTAAAAAGGTACTTTAAATAAACTATCACCCTCATACCTCATAGTCATTTGCATAAAAGAATAAAGAAGTCATACCATAACTTCAAAACTTTTTAATAAATTATTTGATCAAACCTTTGATCTATTTCTTAGTAGTCAATAAAAAAAGCTAAAAAAAATTTCAACTAGCATACAAAAGAAACTCATCATTTTCGCTTGAACAAGGAAAGAGCTACTAAAATTTGGTTCTTCACCTACCGTTGTGATTTTGGTGCATCCTTCTCTCTCTCTCTCTCTCCTTTTTTTTTTTTTTTGATAATTATGATGTTCGGGTCAGTTTTTGCGCACCTCGACTAAGTCCACGGGATATATACCTGCCACATGCCACCTCCCAACAGCAACAGACATCAGGCAACTCTGTCCACTAAAACTAGGACAGATGGAAAGAATCACATAGTATTTTTTGACTATGCTGAGATTTTTCGAACCTGAAACCTCAGGTTCTCTATCCACTTCAACGGTACAAATAACCAAAAGTCTCGAATGTTTCTCGTGTTTCTCCTTTTTGTAATGACTTAATTACGAGTCTGCTAAGTCCTACGCAAGTTTTAGCACTACTAACGCTTGTATGATAAATAATATTGATTTGAGGTGTTTTTACAACTCCTTGCTTCTTAATATGCCACTTTTATTACAATATAATATGAGTATTAATTATTTATAACAAAAAAAGTATAAATAATTGTCAAAGTATAATAGAGAAAATTTGGACAAAACGTATCTGATAAGGGGCAAAAAATATTCACTATAGTAGATTTAAGAATAGAGTTTGGCTTGAAAAAATCGTGGATGAGTGAGAAGACCCTTTTGGGCATGAAAATCAAAAACGTATTCATTTTATTTGGTATTTTTGAAGTTGAAAATAGAATTGAAATTGTGTTTGACCATAATATTTTAAAAATATTTTAGAATTTGGATGCACTTTTTTATAAAGTGCTAGGAAAAAATTGAGTCCAAAAAAAGTGAAAACACTTTTGTTTTTAAAAAATTAAAAATTATGAAAACGTATTTCAGAATACGTTTTTGATTTTTATGACCAAATAAGTATTTCGAAAGAAAGTAAAAATATATTTCAAAATATTATAAATGAGTAATATTTATCGGGAAACGCCTACTAAATGAATGTTTTTGTTAGAGGCTGTCCTCTTTATCCTTCTTTCTTTGAGAATTTGAATTGTATGATAAAAAATTGTGGATAGATCTTAAGTCATCTATCATAGACTTATGTTAGAAGAGATTTTATGTCACAATCATGTCATTCTTGCATCTGGTTTAAATAGTTACTCAATTTATATGTCTTATTTAGTTACTTACTTTTAAAATTTATTTTTAAGTACTATATACGTGAAACTTCCTTATACAAATCACATGACATTTAAAAGGATTAAAGGGGTCAAAAATGTGTTGAGAATTCATAATATTTGTCTTTCTTTAGTATCTTGACTTAATCATACTCCGATCGTCACTTAATTAGGCAATTATGCTTTTGTTTCACATAATTAGAAGACAACTGTCATTCTTTAATTACTTATAAATAGTACACATATACCTAGTAACTCTTCCGTCACAATTTATATGACATTATTTGAATTGACACAAAACTTAAAAAAAATAATTAAAGAAGAAATTTTAACGTTTTAAATTGTTTCTGAATATTGAAACGAGACATTTTTTTTTGGACAGACTCAAAAGAAAAGGATTGGTACAGAGGAAATAAGATGTTTCCGCAATGACACCGCTTTCAAAGAATGCATATATGCCATTACTTCTATTAAAGCCCCGAGTACGAAGTCATCTTTGTTAGATATCGTTCTTCACCTAATACATGCCTTTTTTTATGCAAGTTAAAATTTGATCGAACTCCAATATAACTATGAAATATCGAAAATAAAAACAACACAAAAAACAGCAAGTGCACTTCTCGTGTCTCTCCAAAAGCTTCAAAAGCCAACTTACAGAGTGTACAAATTAGTCACGAACCCATTCTAAATGTGGGACCTACCTTTAAAATTGTCATAATCTACGTCACGAGCAAATGGGTCCCACATTCCATTATGAAAGTCCTAGCTCTTTTGATACTCTCTACGTTCCCATTTATTTGACACAATTTAGATTTCGAGAGTCAAATAATTTAATTGACTTTGAATTCAGATATAAAATTTTTAAGTTTTATTAAAATAAAATTTATATATTTAAATATTAATTAAAAAGTACTATAAGTTATAATAATCTATAATTTAAAATATCTTTAGTTATATGAAAATGTTATGATTAAACAAAGACTTGTTTGAATCTCGAAGGGAGGGAGTACAACAATTCACTAAATGCCAAACATGTCCTTAATACAAACCCCACTCTCACCCAACATCCCTTCAATCCAAACACGGCTCTTCTCATTTGTGGGCCCCACTGTTTTTTTTTTTAAATACACCAAAAGACAACTCATCTATCTTCTCATTAAACACAATTTCTCATTTTTTCAACATTAAATTAATGCCAAAATTTTGCTTGGCTAAAAGCTATTCCATGTGTCAATCTTTTATTCGTTGTCTTCCAGATATCTCTCGCACTTAAGATAACTTTGTTTAAATTAATAACGTGAATGTGAATGTAGTGGAATGATTCATGATTCTTTTATCCTTAATTAAAGATTACTGATTTGAACTCTTTTGAATGGAAAAGAAATCTATTGGAAGTTTTGCAGCTAAAAATGACCTTTGTAATTTGCAAATTTGAATTTGATCGAATCTTACTGTAAATATCAAACATTGAATGTGAAATTAAGAAAGAACTACATTTAATGAAAATGGTCTTTAATATTTAATGATAAGTTTAAAATAGTCCCTTAAGTATATACTCAACAATTTTGATCCTTCACATATGCTACAAGTTAATATTTTTAGCCTCTGCGAAATATTTGTCGGATGCTATATGTTTGATTAGTCGAGAACTATGAAGGAAAAAAGATGAAATTATATCTCTAGGTATAATTTTTTATAGTTTTTTTGCTATTTTTTGATTTATTTTAAAAGTCTGATTCATTTTAAGATAGGGGTCTTTAGAAAACAATATTTCTACCTCTATAAGACAGTGATAACATCTATATATACTCTACTTTTTTCAGACCTTGTGGTATTTTGTTAGTATGTTGTAGTTGTTGTACTCATGTTTAAATTTAACAATTTTTTTTTTATGTTAATTTTTTTTTATTATTATTATTATTTCATCAAATCTAATGAAGATTAAAAATATCAATTTTTGATAAATTTAAACGATCAAAATTTATCAATACATACATAAAATATCAATTTTGATGCTACCTTCAAACATAAGGGACCATTTTTGTCATTTTCTCAAACAAAGAAACTTGACTTAGGAGTTGCTTGATCATGAAAACTAAAAACATATTTACTTTATTTAGTATTTTTAAAGTTTAAAATAAAGTTAGAGTTATGTTTGATCATAATATTTTTAAAAATATTTTAGATTTTAGATGTACTTTTTTATAAATTGATAGAAAAAATTGAATTAAAACAAAAGTGAAAACACCTAGAGAAGTGTTTTTCAAAAAATCAAAAATTGTGAAAACATATTTCGAAATATATTTTTAATTTTCATGACCAAACAAATATTCTGTAATGAATTAAAAACGTATTCCAGAATATTGTGAATAATATTTATGGCCAAACGACTACTTATTGTTACTTTACTTAACTTATAATTTTTCTATATATATTACTCACTCTTACTAATAAATAAATTAGTTTCCAAAAAAAAAAAGAGCAAATTAAACTTTTGATTCTCTCACTTACAAAAAAAAAAAAGAAAAAAGCATAAGTTGAGAGAAGCAAAAATAAGCAAAATGGGATCGGAGACATGGAGTTTAACGGCAAAGTTATGCGACTCATGCAAAACGACGCCGGCTACAATATTCTGCCGTGCCGATTCTGCGTTTCTTTGTTTACTTTGCGATTCCAAAATCCACGCGGCTAATAAGCTCGCGTCGAGACACGCGCGCGTTTGGGTTTGTGAAGTATGTGAGCAAGCTCCGGCGAGTGTCACGTGCAAGGCGGACGCCGCCGCACTTTGTGTCACGTGCGATCGTGATATTCATTCTGCTAATCCGTTAGCTCGTCGGCATGAACGGGTTCCGGTGGTGCCATTTTACGATTCCAATGTTGTCGCAGCGAAATCTCACGGCGGTGCTGAAGACGATGAGGTAATATAAGCACACACGTACATTTAAACTAGTTTTAGCATATGTGTTGCGCGTATATACTGTTAATCAATAAAAAATATTCCGTCCGTTTTATAAAGAATGATTTATTTCGACTTGAGCGAATAAGCTCGCGTCGAGACACGCGCGCGTTTGGGTTTGCGAAGTATGTGAACAAGCTCCGGCGAGTGTCACGTGCAAGGCGGTCGCCGCCGCACTTTGTGTCACGTGCGATCGTGATATTCATTCTGCTAATCAGTTAGCTCGATCGAGTTTCGGTGGTGCCATTTTACGATTCCAATGTTGTCGTAGTGAAATCTCACGGCGGAGGTGGTGTTCAAGGCGTTTGGGCACGTTTTGAAAATAAAAAAAAATAGTTTTTCATAATGAAACATGAAATTATTTTTGAACTTTTGTGAGTAATTTGGAGTGAAAACATCTTTTGTTTTTAAAAATTTATGGCCAAACGTATTTTTTGGAATTAAATCATTGATAAAAGTGAAAAAATTTCATGTCCCACACCCAAGGGGTAGATCGATTTTCATACCGTGTTACAAAAAATATATACAAAATAAATAGATTTTTAAAAATAGTATAGCTGCCCTTTAGTCCGATCATTATTGCTACAGCTTGTTTTGGTAATGTTAGCTGCTTCGGTAGATCGATTATGGTAGTTTTGTTTTTATTACTATATGTTATTTTGTCGTTTCGTATTGTTTCTTGCTCTTATATTACGTTTTCTTCTAAACTGTTTGTCTTGAAACGGGTGTTCATCGGAAACAACTCTCTACCTCAGGGTACGGACTACCTATGTACATACTGAACATGTTGTTGTTGTTATTTTGTTAACGCTATTATGATTTGTGATCTTATACTTGAAATAATTCATGATAGAAGAACGTATTTTCGGATACACCTCATCAACCGGAGGAAGAAGCAGAAGCAGCATCATGGATACTTCAAAATCCGAAAGAAGGAACAGATGATCAGCAGTATAAATCATCTGGTGGTGATGGAGATTTTTCGTTTAATGATATGGATTCGTATTTGGATATGGATATTATGTCAATTGAACAAAAACCGCAGATTCATCAACATCAACATGTAAATTATAGCACTGATGGAGTTGTCCCGGAAGCGACTACTTATTTGCCAGGTCCAGTTGTTGATGGATTTCCGCGGTATGAAATGGATTTTGCTGGATCTAAACCGTATTTGTACAATTTCAGCTCTCAGTCCATGAGCCAAAGTGTATGTATTCTTCTCTCTACTTCATTTTCTTCTACCTCATCAGTACAGTAATTCAGTTGATGCAGTTACCATATTAGTTTTGCTCGTCAGATTTTGTTTTATTTCCAAAAATTGATTCGACTAATCTTTGAAGCTAAATCGATTGAGATTTGTTCAATGCTATTTTAAATTTGGAACACAGATGGTCGAAAATTATACGAAAAATACTAGTACAAGTTATTAATTTCTCATATTAATATGTTGAAAAAGCACATTTTAAAAATGTTGATTAGAGCTTATGCAGTTTGACTCATGAAAAGTGAAAACAGAATAAATAAAAGTGAACAGAAGGAGTTTAACAATAAATCGAATAGTTGATACACGTCTAAGTATCCCAATTTTTAACTTTCATACTTGAACCATCAGTCGTACGAGTCCTGAATTATCACCAACTCTATTTATCAAAAGACATCTCTACTATTCATTACTTACTTTTTTCCTATCTGAACTGTGATATATTTCAAATGTATTTTGATAAACAGTTAATGATACTTCATATATGAAACTCGAAAAATCGAAATGTGTTACGTGTATTTTTGTTGCTTTAGAGTCTCAACTGATTTTGTAAGCTCATTTAATTTTGTCTTTGTATAACCTACAGGTCTCATCATCATCGATGGACGTCGGAGTTGTACCAGACCACAATGCAATGACGGATGAATCATACACTTTTTTGATGTCCTCATCGACCGGCTCCGGCACCGCCGAGGCGGCGCCGAATCCAGTCTCTGTCGTAGACAGAGAAGCAAGAGTAATGAGGTACAGAGAGAAAAGAAAGAACAGAAAGTTCGAGAAGACTATTCGATATGCTTCTAGAAAGGCTTATGCTGAAACTCGACCCAGAATTAAAGGGAGGTTCGCTAAACGTACTGAAATCGAAATCGATTCCCTTATTGCTGCTGATGCTTCATATGGTGTCGTTCCGTCGTTTTAAATTTTATGTGTATGTATTTGTAGTTAAAAAAACAAAAAACAAAAAACAAAGAAAGAGAAAAAAAAAAAACTGAATTTTGGTTTTTGTTTTTATTTTTATTTTTTTTCATGTTGTTGTTGAGGAGGATCGTAACTATGTGCATATATCTAATTTCGTTGCCCTTTTGTGTAATTCAATAGCTCTTTTTCTTGGAAGTTTTAGCTCAAATCACTATCAAAATTCTGTAGTTAATCTGATTCAAGTGATAGATTAGTGAAGAATATGAAGAATTTGGTTAGCTATAAGCAATTTAACGACAAATTGGTGATAAGATTTGTATGGAACGTTTGAGAAAACTATTCGAGATGTTTCTAGAAAGGCTTATGCTGAAACTAGAAGGGGGATTCACTAAAATGGTATGGTAAAAACTTATCCGTACTTGATGTATACATCAAATTAATGTAATTTATCATAGTTAAGTGATTAAATGAAGTAAAATATATGTCAGTTAATCATAGTTAAGTAACGTGAACTCTAAATTCAAATACATGATATGCATGTATTGACTTGGTGTATACACCAAGTGCGGGTAAGTTTTTACCAAACGGTATTGCGATCGAAATCGATTCCCTTATTGCAGCTGATGCTTCATGCGGCGTGTTCCGTCGTTTTAAATTTTATGTGTATTTATTTGTAGTTAAACAAAAAAATAATTAAATTTTGTTTTTTGTTTTTATTTTTTTCATGTTGTTGTTGAGGAGGATCGTAACTATGTGCATATATCTAATTTTGTTTCCGTTTTTCTGTAATTCAATGTTTTTCTTCAAAGTTTTAGCCCAAATCACTATCAGAATTCGTCTTTAACCTTATTCAGTGATAGATTAGTGAAGAATTTGATTAGCTATAAGCAATTTGATATTCTACTTTCGTTATTTTCTTGTCTATCATGTTGTGTTAATTTTTTTTTGAGTTGACGAACTATCAAAAACAATCTCTCTCACAAAAATAAGAGTAATATCTATGCATATTCTATCCTTTTCAAATTTGATTTATAAAATTATACTGAATATGTTATTATTATTATTGATATTTGAAGCATAAGCACATACATATCTTTCTTCTGTTGTTAATTGTTTTACTTTCATGCTTCATTTTGCAAAAAAAGTGATAAAGTCAATATTCTAATGTTGCATTACAGATAAGTAAGATTGCGTATAATACATTCAATAGAGTGTAATCTTTCCTGACTATCAAAAAAGATAGACAAAATTCACATTTAGAAATAGTTCATTGCATTCCAAATGTGCATGTAACGTGGACAATCTATCATATATCAATATTAACAGTTAATTTCATAATTCATGAATCACACAAAATAACTTTTAGCTATAGCAAAAGTATACCGCACTAAATTGATTTTTCATCAATCTCAACATTGTACAAACTCTATTTAAAGAAAATTCACTTTTTATATATAAAAAAAATGTTTTATTTATTACCATAAAAAAAATTGTTTTAGTATAAGTTTAAATTCGAGACGTTTAACTAATTTTATTTATCTTACTGTATTTCTAGATAATATCAATGGATTCATTCGACGTCAACATTGAGGGATAAGATCAATGGACTTTTCATTACACTGCTATCATTTTACTTGGACACAAATTATGAGAAGACTATTTTAATATTTTTATTATTATTAATATTATTATTATTTAATTCTTTCTACTTTTTGGTGGACAGAAAATTAAGAACTGACAGTCTAGTCAACATCCATAATAATGGCTAAAATACATGGCTTACCTTCACGTATTAGTCTCTTTCAATAATAAACGACCTAAAGGGAAAGCTTAGTTGAATTTTTGGTATATTTATTATTCCATCTTATTGTTGTCCGGTTTTTAAAAGTGAGCCGGGGAGTAATTAATAAAGTTATTGTCATGTAATCATGGGGTCATAGATTCAGGTCGTGAAAATGGTTTCTTAAAGAAATATATGATAAGATTACGTACAATAAACCTACAAGGTAAGGTTGCATAGGATAGACCCTTGTAATATGATTCTTTCTCGAATTTCGTACATAGCGAAAGCTGTAGTGCATCGAGATGCCTTATTTTGATCTAATTCTTCCTTAGACCTCGCTTATAACAGAAGCTTTAGGACAATGAGCTGTCCTTCATTAATCCAATTGTCTTAATTTATTTCAATTGTTTTAAAAAAAATTGGTAATTTTTTATTTTCAATATGAAACGTTTAAGATCACAAAATTAAATCATATTTTTGATACATTTAAAATTATAAAATTCAATTTTTTAAATTACATGCCCAATCAAATTAAGAAAAATAAATTAAAATAGACTAAATATTAAATTATTAAATTTTGTGAGGAGCACATAGTATCAAAATCTGAGATCTTATTGGTAGATTGGATTTTCTCCATATCTTTGAAAAGATGAATGGTCCTCAAATTTTCAAACTTCCTAATAAATAAATAAATAATAATAAGTAAAATGAAATGACATAAAAAGGTACTACCATATTTTATAATTCTAATGCACTTTCTATTTGGAAGTTGATTATTTTAAGTATGTGATGAGACAACTAGTGATCACACTGTTCGTTTGGATATTGAAATGAGTTTTTGATTTACATTTGGCATATGTTACTCTCTCCGTTTTAATTTATTTGACCTACTTTTCTTTTTAATTCATTTAAAAAAGAATGATTTTTTCCTTTTTAGAATTTCTTTAATTTTAACTTTCCACATGTCATATTTAGACCACAATATTAACGGGCATTTTAGTATATTTGATATATCTTTAATCTAAAATCACAAGATTCAAAAATCTTTTGTAATTTTTTAAACTTTGTGTCAAGTCAAAGCATGTCAATCATTTTAAAATGGAGGGAGTACATTATATGGTAAGTGTGGATTATTGGTAATTAAAATTTATCTTGTCTGATCGAGTAAAGTGAAATAATTGTAGTATATATATTGGGACAAAAATGGTGCATTATTCCCCCACCCCCATTTTATTTAGTTCTTTTTGTTTGAGCTTATGGAGAAATATGAAGTAGTCTTGGTAGGCTAGATTTAACGTTTCGTTTACGGGTTCACATAAATTTAATATCTTTTATTTGTAATTACTTTGTATTATAAATACTAAGAAATTTATAAAATATTTATAAATATTTAATTATAAATCTAGTTATTATTATGATATTAATTTAACATCGTTATAAAAACCCATAAACTTTAATTCTGAATCTGTCTCGTCTTTGGTAAAGTGTGGATTATCGCCAAAGTGAGATTCTTGGACATAATAGGGGAGCCTCAAAGAGCTAGGGTAGCAAAAACCAAAAAGAGAACCAAAGTGAAATTCTTTTGATGTAAGACTATATAGTCGAGCTTCAAAGCGGGTGTAGTCAAGCCTCTAAAGTGAGAATTTTCATGTATAAATATTCAAGCCTCTAGCGTTGGTGAACAGAGTTACCTGATACCTATTGCTGGTGGGAGGTGATAGGTATCCCTTGGAATTAATTGAGGTGCGGGCAAGCTGGTTCGGACATTACGCTTACCAAAAAAAATATTCAATCTGCCTCCCAACTTTCTGTCAAATAAGCCACTCGTCTTATTTCTAGACACTTTCTTATTTCTGCCAACCTAATGGTATTATTTCTAGACATTTTCATACTATTTCGTTTTAAATAACAATGATGTTCAGACTAACTTACTATAATTTTTTCTCATCTAATTCAGTATTAGTTTTCACTTATATGAATATCGGATAACTTTGTTCATCAAATTTAAACACATGACAAGAAATTATTAAATAGTTAATTATTTCTATTACTTCCCTCCCTCTTTATATATGGAAGACACCTTACTTTGTATTCATTTTATCTCTCTCTTATTTCATGTCATTCTAATTACAATATGAATACATGAAGTTATCGACTTCTATTGGACTTTCAACTCAAACCATTGCATCTAAATCAATTTTATTTTATTAGGTTTAGGTTGATGAGATCAGTGTTTTCAAAAACGTTTTTGGGGCGAGTCCCAGGGCGAGTCCCGGGGCGGGGCGTACCAAAAACGCTCCGGGGCGCAAATAAAAAACGCAGATCCATAGGGCGTAAGTCCCGGGCGTAAAAACGTAAGTCCTGGGCGTAAAAGTGTATGTTTGGGCGTTAATTTTGATTTTTTTTTAATTTTAAAAGTATTTTTGCTATAAATCATATTTTTTTAATTATTAGTGTAATGATATTTATACTTTATGCCAACATTTTTTTCATATTTTAGTGATTTTTTCTAATTCTAAATATAAATAAAAAAATTAAAGCAACTTTCTTAGAAAGTAATTATAATATTTTTTCTTATATTCTTGATGATTTATTTAAATTTATTTAGAAATTATTGAAAATCTTACTTTTGCTTAGTTTCTTAGTAATAAAATTATAAAATTGAAGATATATAGGATACGCCCCGTAGATCCATGGGACTTACACCCCGTGTTTCGAGGCTTACGCCTCGCCCCACGCTCCTGCCTTTTAAAACACTGGATGAGATCATTCAATATAATTGGTCAAAGTCAAAAGTCATTTCTATTAATAATTCTTTTTTTTTTCTCCAAACATTTTCATGAGTATCAAGTCCTATGAATGTCCATATACATCATTAGTTTGAATACACATCAGAAAATTATGTCACACATTTCATCAGTTGTAATAATATTCTCCAAAAAGTCACATTGACCTTATTATGGAAAAAATTCATGAAATTGTAAACATTTTAAATCAATGCAACATTATCCAACTCCAAATCATATTTAAAATTGGTTATATGAATCTTATTTTTCACTTCTGTTTATTTATCAATACACATGACATGACTTAAACATACCATAACAACGAGAACTAAACCTTAATCCCAATTATATTGTAGTGACGTTTTCTTCTTGGTTTTTGAGTGTTCACGAAAGTTTCGGTAGGTTAGTGTCACAATCCAAACTCATAATATGTATTATTCGGTTTGGCTCAACAGATCTCACGAATTTATTTTTCAGCCTACACTCAAAATCTTGTGTATTTTGTGAATTTGTGATATGTCTTGTAAAATTTTTACTTTCCCTCTTCCATTCTGATATTAGATTCATCTAAGGTGTCATGTGCATTTTTTCCCCAGAAGCTTAACAGTCTAGAAGCTTATCGGTCTTTGTTTATGATCTATATTCGTCGTCCTGCCCTTCGTTATGGGCATCACATATATTCACCTTAGACAAATTCCATATTGACAAAACACGAGATATTTTTGGTTATATAAAAAAACAAGTCTTAGGTCTCAGTGACTCGTTCTAAAGCCGTGCATGCGCAGGGGCGGAGCCACCTTTGGCGAAGGGTGGTCAGATGCACACCCTTCGCCGAGAAATTATATGGTGAATAGAGGTTAAATATTAGTCATTATGAATACATATTTAATTTTGTACACTCTTAATATAATTGAGAATAAAATTTGTACACCCTTCACCAAATTTCTGACTCCGCCACAATGCATGCGGACCGATGTCCTAAATGACTATGTTTACCCATTTCCTCGAGCCTCGAGAAAAATGATATGTTAGCATGGACACTAGCCTGCTATAGATCACTCCAATACTTTAACTTAGTATGGTTCTTAAAGAACATCTTAAGAAACAAAAAGAACATGAAATGTAAAATAGACAATAAAAAATAAATATCTTGTTACGAATAGACTGAATCAGCCTGCAAGTAGCTTTGCGAGCAACCTCTATTCTTGTACAAATGGGAGCTAATTCAATTCATTTGTACGTCAAGTTTAAGAGAAATAAAATATCTCCATCGCCGACTCTTTAGATACATTTATTATTTTATAACACCTCACATTACTCTCAAAGTATATATTTGTCCTATAGTAGTAGTCTCATAATGATGCATTAAGCTTTTGCTATATCCGTTCGAGGGAGGATAAATCACAAAGGTCGTAGCCTTATCTTACATTTTTGCAAAAGTCTGTTTTCACGGCTCGAATCCATGAGCTCCTGATCACATGAAAGTAATTTTATCAATTACTCCGAGGCTCTCCTAATGGATATTAAAGAACAAACTCCCTTAGCTTATCCTAGAAAAATATCTAGACCATATCATGGCACAAAAATCTAATCAATAACAAAAAAAATTTACTACAACATATACAATATGGCCTCAATTCTTCAACTTATTCCTACTCCACAATCTCCATCATCACACAAAACTCTTTTCACTCCCTTAAAAGCCTTAGAATCATGCTCTACAATGTGGCAACTCAAACAATTTCATGCCCAAATCGTCAAACTTGGCATGTCCTATGACAACGACGCAATGGGTCGAGTTATAAAGTTCTGCGCATTATCTGATTCGGGCGATTTAAATTACGCACTCCAAGTGTTCGATAAAATGCCTAAACCAGATACATTTATTTATAATACAGTTATTCGGGGTTTCTTGAAATGTCATATGTTAAGAGATTGCTTGGTGTTTTATTCTTGTATGTTAGAATTGGTCCGTCCTAATAATTTTACGTTTCCTCCCCTTATTAGAGTTTGTTGTATCGACAATGCTGTAGAAGAAGGGAAGCAGATACATGGGCATGTGTTGAAATTTGGGTTCGAGGACGATAGGTTTACGCAGAATAATTTGATTTATATGTACGTGAATTTACGTTGTTTGGAAGAAGCTAGAAAGGTGTTTGATAACATGCATGAAAAAGATGATGTTTCTTGGACCACATTGATTAGTGGATATGTTCAATGGGGGTATGTTGAGGAAGCTTTTCGAGTGTTTGATTCGATTCAGGAGAAGAGTTGTGTTTGTTGGAATGCTATGATATCAGGTTATGTGCAGAACAACAAGTTTCAGGAGGCGTTTGCTTTGTTTGAAAGGATGGGGATCGAGGGTGTTGTGGTGGATAAGTTTCTTGCTGCGAGTATGTTATCTGCTTGTACGCGACTTGGAGCGTTAAAGCAAGGTGAGTGGATAGTTGAATATGTTAAGAAGAGTGGGATTGATTTGGACTCGAAATTGGCTGCTACGATTATTGATATGTATTGTAAATGTGGTTGCTTGGAGAAGGCCATTCAGTTCTTTAAAGGGTTGTCGAGAAAAGGAATATCGTCATGGAATTGTATGATTGGAGGGTTGGCGATGCACGGGAAAGGTGAGGCTGCTATTGAGCTTTTGAAGGAAATGGAGAGTGAGAGGGTTGCTCCAGACTACATCACGTTTGTGAATCTTCTTAGTGCTTGTGCTCATTCGGGGTTGGTTGAAGAAGGAAAACACTATTTTCGTTACATGAAAGAAGCGTATGGAATTGAACCTGGCATGGAGCATTATGGGTGCTTGGTTGATTTGCTCGGAAGAGCTGGATTACTCGTAGAAGCAAGAAGGGTCATAAACGAGATGCCTATGAGCCCCGATGTAGGTGTATTGGGTGCTCTTCTTGGTGCGTGTAGGATTCACAAGAACATAGAGCTCGGAGAAATGATAGGGAAGCAAGTGATCGAATTAGAACCTCAGAACAGTGGTCGATATGTGTTGTTAGCTAATTTATATGCATATGCCGGTAGATGGGAAGATGTTGCCAATATAAGAAAGTTGATGAATGACAGGGGAGTGAAAAAGGCCCCGGGCTTCTCCATGGTTGAATTAGAAGGCGTTGTTAACGAGTTCATTGCAGGAGGAAGAACTCATCCTCAAGCCAAAGAGATATATGCCAAAGTAAACGAAATGCTGGACCGTATAAAATCTGCAGGCTATGTGCCAGATTCTGATGGAATGCAACAGGATATTGATGAGGAGGAAACAGAGAATCCTTTGTATTATCACAGTGAGAAACTGGCTATTGCTTTCGGGTTGTTGAAGAGTAAACCTGGGGAAATTCTTCGAATCACAAAGAATTTGCGCGTTTGTAAAGACTGTCATCAAGCAAGCAAGTTAATATCAAAGGTTTATGATCGCGAAATCATCGTCAGAGATAGGAACAGGTTTCATCATTTTAAAGGTGGAGAGTGTTCTTGTAAAGACTATTGGTAATGTTTTGGTGGGAACTAATGCAATGATCAAACAAAGTAAGGTCAGACCTCTTTATAATGACGTCATTTGTCTGGATACTCTTTGGCTGCTATAGCGAAGTGTTGTTGTAGAGAACATATAATATAACATTAACATGAACGATCAGTTCCACAAACACATGATTGTTATAGAAAAGTCGGACTGTATATACTTCTTCTATTCTATTAATATATAGATATAACACATATGTTATTATACACTGCTGAATCAAAATGCAATAAACCATTCTACATTCATTCTTAGCAAGCCACTGTGAAAACGCGACGTTAAATTGAACACAGAACAGCAACAAATATTTGGATCGACTCTACCAGATTCACTCTTGAACATTTCTTACATGTTAGAGAAAGCTTTGACAATGTTCAATTCTAAAAATTCCTTACATCATATAATCCCAGAAGTCTATCTATATTCAATATTTACGTAAAGTCCTACGGGTTTTTCTTGTCTTGTAATTACCACAAGTTAGAAGTGGCAATTGAATTACTTCTTAAGCGGAGACGCCACGTGATGAACCCTCTTGGTTACCCAGAAAACGGACAACCACAATGGTGATGTTATCTGCACTGCCTCTTTGATATGCTTCTTGCATCAGCCTCTTTGCTGCTTCCTCGGGATCTTGGATCGGCTTAACCATGGAGACAGCTTCCTGCAAATTTATGTGTAATGATTAAATTGATAGTTGACTATAAACTACTTGGTATTTAAAGTAAAACCATCGAGATAAATTGGATATCTAGCTCAGAAAGAATGATGGTTTCTTGATTCTTCGAAGAAAAAGGGAAGAATTATTTACGTCATTCGTCACAACATCCCAGAGTCCATCACTTGCAAGGATAAGAAATTCAAGAGAGCCATCAACCTTTTCCTCCTGTAGTTTGAACAGAAAATTAGGTCCACAAATACACCAAAAACGTTAAGGTATATAGGATGCGAGAGCAATAAAGATTCAATCAAAAGTGTCTCCTGAAAGAGACATGCTATCAGTTACTATCGAAAAGTTAAGACATGTCCTAAAATTATTATGAGATGGACAACTGCAATCAAACAGGAAGAGTGTGCTGGGAATAAGGCTAAAAAAGACAGGAATGTGATACAATGAGGACCAACTATTAAACATTCTCAGAAACGTGCCAAAACATACATCTAGAGAATAAGTTGGAAAACACACACATTTACACAGAACATTTGATATACATTTCAAAACGTGAACATCCCTCTTCGTCCTTGTTCATCTATTTAATCAAGTTCTTCAAGTTACCTGTATTTCTGGATCAGCAACAACGTACTGCTTTAAAAGTCTATCGCCAAAAGCACGAGAAACAGCAAGTACACCTCCAACTCTCCAGGTACCTGCAACACAATATGTTTTGTTTGGAATTGCACGACATTTAGAAAAAATTCAACTAAGGACCGTCAAAAGTGATGGGCTTACCTGCCCACATCACAAAACCTCCGGCATCTTCAATGCGTTGTCGCTCATCTGTTTGGTCAGGCTTGTGGTCTCGAGAAACAGCAATAGCTGAGAATGAAATTAGCATCCTCAATCAGGTGACTGAGCAAAAACTACAGGGTCGTAATGAATTAGTAATCAAAGATTATACTGTACTGTCACAAACATTAAAAAAAGGGCAGCCTGGTACACTAAGTTCATGCTACATGCGTGGTCTAGAGAAGGGCCGAACCACATTGGGTCTTATGTTCGCAACCTTATCTTGCATTTCCGCAAGAGGCTGTTTTTGTGGCTTGAATCCATGACCTCCTTGTCACATGTCGAAAACTTCTACCGTTGCATTCATTCGCCAAGATAGTATAGCAGGATTATAAAAAATAACCAGATCAACTTAGCAAGTAACAATAACAAAGATCCTGTTCATGGGAGTTGAAGAGAAGAGAGAAGAAACGAACTGGCACCAATTTCCAACTTCTTTAAGTTGATCAACTATTCTGGCTTATTCAAAACAGTGAACCAAGACATGAAGTGCAATGCAAAAGAACGCCCTCTTTTTGGATTAAGAAATATGCATTATTTGAAAGTGGTAACATGACATCTTCCATATTCCCACAATATTTCAGGACATGCCATCAATATGCAAATGCACTTTCATTTTACTCCGGCTCTCTCTCTAAAACAAAAAGTAAAGTATCCTCATCTTGTTCTCCTGACTTCAAAGAGCAGTGAAACCTTACTTTTACAGAGCAGCATGATGAAAACAGGTCATCATAGTGTAAGGACAGAGTAATTAGAAAAGTGAAACTTAAATAATAATAACAAACACTGTTAGAACATTAGGTGATTAAAGCTGTGGGCATAACTTCACATGAAGCGTTCAGCACTCATTAGTTTGATTCTCACTTCTAACAGAGATTTCCTAGGGAGTACCATAGTTAGAGGTCACCTTACCTTTAAGACACATTTAGTACGACAACAACCAACAATAAGCACGCCAAATAAGAAATAATTAAATCGCCTAAACCTTACCTGTGCCACCCCTGCAGATAACAGCTCTAGAATCACCAACATTTGCAACCAGTAGACGATCCCCCACAAGTATGGCAGTGGAAGCAGTCGATCCAGCATCTTTGTGCTGATTGTTTTCTGATTTCAGAAACTCAGAGTCTGTATGGCTGTACGCATCAGCTGCAGAAACAAATATATGAATGACAAAGATATAGATAAGTTGTTTGTGAAAAGGAACATAGCAACTGTACTTCACAGAACGTCATGATACCTATGGCTGATTTGGTGTCAGAGATAAATTTCGGATGCCTTATCAGGTTACTGAAAAGGTTGTGTTTCACATATTCTGCAGCCCTTGCACCTCCATGACCTGAAATAAGAGCAAAATGCGGGTAAAAATACCCAATTGGAAAACATTTGACCAACTTGGAATGAAATCGGAACTGTCTAATTATTTTCTTTAAGCAGCCTGAAGAAAGAAAACTAACAAAGATATACAAATTGGTAAATAAAGTGATAGGTATCCACGTGCAATCCCAGTTACATTACAGCTCATATGCCAATAGAACTCCCTCAGCTTCCAGCTGCATATGAAGCATGCCTGAACAATGAGTGGTAAGTGGTAACAAGGTGTAAGGAAAATAATGCCCATTTTTGTACTCCAGATACCATCCATCACTAGGAATTGACAAAAGCGCACACAAATTCTAGCGCACTGATCTTGGGAAGTTTGAGCGAGATGCCATAAACATTTTCACAATACTGATTTGACCATCATTGCTTTAAAATTGCTTCAGCCTGGCCAGTATTACAGGTACGAGGCAACTATAGTAGAAATGTATCAAGGGGTCAGTTCACAGAGGAGTTCAACATGGTATGGAAATCCTGGCAGAATAAGGAGGTCTGTTCTGTATGTCATGGGTATCACATCAATCTGTAATGTCATGGGTATCACATCTGGCACTATATACCAAGACCACTTTTGCTTTTGACGTCAGCAAAATCATATGTGATGCACGTTTCATGATGTGACATTTTCCGTTGTGGGACGCAATTAAATATTTCATTAAATAAACTCCAAGTGTCCCTCCGTTGATTCATACTACTGAATATTAAATGAAAATGATTATGTTTACCTATATATTTGTGGTTTTGCAAGCATCTCTCAGGTTGATCTTTATAAAATATTAACAAATTACCAAGCGATAACCAAAAATATATTGACAACGCTCATGCCATTATTCTTCTAGTGCTACCAAATGATAACAGTTGGAGAACAATAAATCAATGTAAGTAGAAACAGGAGAAACACAGAAGAGATTGGGTTCTCAATCAAAAGCACTAATCCGCAGCCAAAATTTGGATTTGACAAGTGGTTTTCTACTCAATACTCAACATATGCTTTCATCTTTCGTATTCTAATATGCCTAAACTTCAGATCGTATCAGTTCTGTGCTCCAGTTCATTAACATTCATTCTTTTGGGCTACCACTACTAGAAAATCAGATATTATTCCAGTTGCAAGTGAAAGACATGAGATGCAGTGTGGTTCAATCAAGGTAGATTTGTGAGGTGCCTTAAAAACATTGAAAACGTGTCCGAGGTAGTCGAATCCATAATGCAAAGATGTAAATTAGATCATGCAATACATAAAGAACGAAAACGAAAAAGATGGGTGTAAAAAGGAAAATGGAGTAGAAGTGAGAATCAATCCAAATGACCACCAGCACCTGCAATACCCACTCCCACAATACATATACATATACCACAGAAATTCGGTGATGGACGATGGATTCAAAATTCTGATTTTTCAACCAAGAAACCACTAACCCAGCAGCCGCCACAATCATAGACAACCAATTAAGCTTTATTAATTTGCCAGATTACCCACAAAATTAAGAAAGCTTGAAAAATCAGAAGAATAAACCAAAAAAACTGCAAAAAAATACACCAAAAGCCTCCTTCAACCCCCCGTCCCTCAACCGCCGGGTTGTGCTGCCACCTAATGGTGACATTAACTTTCCTTAGATACTCTTTAGGGTAATCAGGGATTATTAATTTGATGAATTAATTAAGGTGCAGATGGTGATTGTTAAATGGAGAAGATGGTGTTTTGAGAGAGAAGGTGGCGTACGGGTGAAGGAGATGAGTTTTGGTGTAAAGGTGGTCTGTTGGAGTCTAGCATTTTCCCTGTGGTGATTTTTTCCTAAAAATTCATTGAAGGTTAAAAAAATCATGTGGCGCTGTTTAATTGGTTGTTTCGCCATGTCCGCGTGCGAACACACGCATCTTACTTAGCAGAATGTTGAGAATAACGTGTCTAAATGGCACAGACTGAATAGACATTCGGAGTTCAAATGGAAACAAGTTAATACAAGCGTCTGGATAAAATTTCCAGACTAGTTTAGGGGCTGTCTATGTATTTGGCCAGAAAAGAATAATGCATGTACAAGACAATGGCAGCAATCCTCAAGCCTCGCCTTCAAAACCCAATATAAACAGAGAAAATATAAGGATCTATGAAGTATCAAAATGCAGTAATCCGACTGCAAAATATAAGACAAATTTATAGTCATCAGATAGAATGCCTTACTACTTGCCAAAGCTTAAATGACACAGAAATGCTTAAACAACTAAGTCCAAGACGAGGAACCTTTAATTGACGATGCGTTCTGTCGTCAGCAAGCGGTGGCCGACAAGGCCCCATTTCTTATAGTCAAGATAAAAACAAATGAAGATCTGTCTTTCCTCATTTATTCCAGTTCATGCACTTTATACCAATCAGGTAAAAGTTAAAGAGAAAGAAGAGTTACCATCAAAAACTCCAAAGAGACCAACAACCTCTCCATCTACGCCATCAATTCTTGTCTCATAGAAATCCTCCATGGAGGACCTTTTTCCCGGGGAGCTAGCATATCCATAACTAAACTTCCCATTCTGACTGCAATGATAGCACTTGTTAGACTACAGTTTTGCAACGTTGCTCGTATTATATAAACCTCCATTAAAGCTCACACAATCACACTGATAGCAATTTGAATTCAACGATATAAAGGATTTCTGGATAAGATGGAAAAGATCACATAATTGTCAAGATATCCTGAATAAACACAATTGCATAAAACCTGAATCACCTAGCTGAAGATCTCAATTTCTTTCTTCTCACAAATCAGGTAGGCTATCCCAGCTGAAGATGGTTTTATCAATCTTTCAACTCAAGATTCAAAACTAGAATTTGTCATATTCAGTAAGATAATATTGTGAACGGAGCTTGAATAATATGGATTTGATAGTAATGTAATATGATCGATATCCCGCTTACTAAATTTGAACCTTCATATGGATAATGATATTAACTATATGGTAGCCTAATTAAAAGCTGAATTTGGTAACCCTATTCAGAAATGGTGCACTAGGAAATTATGTAAACGGGTAACTATTTCATTATCCCCAGACCTCACTTGTGGGATTTCACTGGGTATGTTGTTGTTGCTGTTGGGTAACTACTTTATTAGAGAACACATGTTTGAACACAAACGGGTAACTACTTTATTAGAGAACACGTGTTTGAACACAAACGGGTAACTACTTTATTAGAGAACACGTGTTTCAATAGCAGATATGGATAGCTTCTTGCTTATTTACATATCTATATATATGACGAACATTCATTAACTAATTCAAGTAGCAGCTGAGCCAGGATACAGATTGCACATTTCATTCACAAAAACAACTCATAGCCACATTCCAGGAGAAGAACAAACGACATCAATCCACAAAATCCAATCATCTCCTTTTTCTCTAAGCTTACCCATCTCTCTCTCTCTCTCTATTTGTCTCCCTCTTCTCTTAGTTTCCTAAACGACTGAGCAAATCCAAACTCAATCAAAATGCCAAATCTAGTTGGAATTCAGCGAACGAGAAACCAATTTTAGCTCAACGACAAATTCCTCCGTTAAAGGGTTACGACAACAAACAACACGTGCATGTGCTGATGTGCATCCATTACCCACGAGGAAAATGAATCAAGCAAATATCACACAAATGAGGAAAGGACAATTCATAAATATCTAAAGCACCCCACATAATTTTCAACATACATATAGAATTAAACACAGGTAAAAAATGATTGGGTGTCATTTATATCACGGTCGGAGCTAGAGTTCTAGACACGGGTTTGTCATAACCCGATAGCTTTGGCTAAAACTTTGCATTTGTATTAAGAAATTTACTTAATATCTATAAATAATTTTTTATTTCTTCCCATCTGTCCTAGCCTTGGTGGACAGAGTTTCGTGGTACCTGCTAGTGGAAGGTGGTAGGTATCCCATGAATCAGTTGAGGTGCACGAAAATTGGCCTGAACACCACGATTATCAAATAAATAAATCTATAAATAATTCATTGAGAACCCAATAAGCTGCATTTCCAGAATCCAAAACTCATAAACTCAAAATTTTGAATCCGCCTCCAATTTATATGACCATTTTACATTGTGTACACAAGGTTTTCCCATCATATTTATATCAGGGTCGGAGCTAGAGTCAGGTTTAAACATAACCCGGTAGCTTTGGCTAAAACTTTGTAAATTACAACAAATCTACCTAATATTTATAAATAATTCATTCAGAACCCAATAAGCTACATTTTCTAAAATCAAAAACTCATAAACTCAAAATTCTAAATTTCTTCCCATCCTATCTATCTAGCCTCGGTGGACAAAGTTACGTGGATTTCTTCCCATCTACCCTAGCCTTGGTGGACAGAGTTACGTGGATTTCTTCCCATCTATCCTAGCCTTGGTGGACAGAGTTACGTGGATTTCTTCCCATCTACCCTAGCCTTGGTGGACAGAGTTACGTGGATTTCTTCCCATCTACCCTAGTCTTGGTGGACAGAGTTAGGTGCACAAAAACTGGCCTGAACACCACGATGATTAAAAAAGATCTATAAATATTTCATTCAGAACCCAATAAGCTGAATTTTCTAAAATCCAAAACTCATAAAACTCAAAATTCCGAATCCGTTTATAATTAACAAAAAAATTATTAATTCCATCAAAAATAAATAAATAAAATCTATATAACAAATAACAGGGAAAATTAATCAAAATCACCTTAATCCACCGCCACTAACAGGCGCATCATCAGCATGAATTTGATTAGAAGAAGATGACAATACCGAATTCAAATAACCCATATTATTATCCAATTTGCAAATTCCTTTAATTAATTTTCACCAAAATTCATTTCAATTAAAACCTGCAAAACAAAAAAAAATAAAAATAATATAAACACAGATCTAATGTTAAATTCATAATTAATCATTAAATAAAAGTAATTAAACATAATTAAAATGTGTTCAATTACCTAGTGTAAGAGAAATAAAGGAGGAAAATAAACCATTATAGAGAGGAAAAAAAGAAAATGAGCAAATGAATTAGAGAAAAGAGGGAGGAAAAATGGACAAAAAGAAAAAAAGGGTGAGGTGGGGGATGTTAATATTTTTTTATTTTTTTTTTGGTTGATGGATTAGATAGGTAAATGATTGTAATTAGGGGTATAAGAGTAAAAAATTATGCCAAAGCTAAGATTTGGGGGTGGTTATCTGAGAGGTTATATTTTGCCTCTCAAATATTTGAGGAAAAAGGGATGTGTTTTGGAATTATTTTTTGGGTTAATAGCATTTTTGGTTCTTTAGTTATTAATATACCCTAATTTTAGTTCTTGTAATATATGATTAATGTAATTCTAATCTTTAATTACGGAGAGATGTGCACATTCGATCCTTTTACTTAATGAATATGATCATAAATTTAATATAACTATAAACGATTTCATCATTTAGTTTATTACGCGCTATGTTACTAAAATTTGCTATTTTTTTTCTTCATTCCAACCTTCAGGAAGATCAATAGTGTTTTCACTTTTCCTCTAGAGTGACTCGAACCCTCAATTTAACGATTAATAGTGGAAATATTCATCTACTTGAGCAAGCCTTGCCTATCACAATTTGTAGTATCACTCCATATCTCTAAAGATGTTCATATATTTGCTTCACAAAAGGACCAAAAGGACATATTTTAATTAATTGCAGGTTTAAAATGCCGAGTCTTATAGTATGAGGACCATAATCACCAACTTATCATGATGGAGGGACTAAAAGAGCTATTATTATTATTATTATTATTTGGAGAGGGGTTGGGGGTGGGGGGTGGGGGTTGTTGGAATGATGTCAAAGATTGGGGACCAAGCTAACAAGGCAAAGACCTAAACATGAGGTAATGTTAAGATAGAGAATTGGTCAACAAGACAACAACAAAATTACTTGTCCAAATGAAACTACCATTAAGGTTGCCAAACACTTGGCATGTTGGCAATCCATAGAGCATTGAGGTGTAAACAACTCTAAAATCTATTGATTATCAATATTTATGGTCTATGACTAATTCAATGATTGATCCTCGTTGATTAGTTATGAGTTTTATAATATTCATGGTAAGTATATTATGAACTAATTTTTTATTTTTTTTTTGGTTTAGGATTAGATAGGGTGAGTGTCAAATGTCAATGAGATGCACATGCTAGGATGATTATGTGGATAGATAATACTAAATGATCTTATTCGATATATTGATTTACATATCATAATTAAAAATAAAATGAGAGATCATTTTAAAATAATGACTTAATTTGTTCATTTTCTGCAATTTTCTTAGTGAAAATTCTGACCCCATTACTTATAAAAAGGCAAAAGACAGTCTGATGTAGTAAAGTGTCTGCTTTTCGCGGGTTTGGGGAAGGGCAGGACTGCAAGGATCTATTGTACGCAGTCTTACTTTGTATTTCTTCAAGAGGCTATTTTCACGATTTGAACCCGTTATCTCCATGGAGTGTACACAGTCTTACCTTGCATTTCTGTAAGAAATTGTTTTCACGATTTGAACTCGTGACCTCCGTGTCATATGACAATAACTTTATCAGTTACTCAAAGGCTCTCCTTCTGCCCCATTACTTATAGTTGATGATAATTTGTATATTCATTTGTCAATTCTGACTTGTTTGAGATTAAAAATAATTGTTGTGAGTAGAATGCAACAAATAAAAGAATGCAAGTGGACACTAATTTAAAACCGATGATGATGTGTGCCACTTTTAAACTTTAGTTTAAAACTATAGTTTTTTTCTTCAAATTACTCTTCTTTTAATACTATAAATAGAACTGTTGCTGAATCATCTAATAACACATCATTTTGTGAAGTATAACCTATACATCACCTAAAAAATATGGACACGTCTTCTCTCAATTTCTAAAATTACACTACAAATTTTTCTATCGAGTGCGTCTTAAACAAAGTATGGACTCACCAATTTGGGCATCATCGGCTTTAAATCGACCAATTGCGAATTGAGGTCATTTCCGAGATCTCGAAAGATAATATTTGACTACTCGATCAACAATTATTATGTATATGTTAACTCGATCACTAAAATTAAATAGCTAATTATCTCATTACCTCAACATGTTTTTTAGAATTTGATTTGTCTGTTGAGAAATTGTACTGAGATCTACCCATATGACAACGTTCCTTGGAATGTTCTTTTTTTTTTTTGTTTCCCACCCACAAAGGCGACTCTGTAATCAGGGGGACTCGAACCCGAGACCTCTTGTTAAGAATGAAGAAGTACTTACCACTCCACCACAACCCTTGTTGCCTTGGTCCTTGGAATGTCCTTAAGAAATATAAACTAAACTTTATTATTTATCTGAGGTGATTGACATATGAACCCACTCAACTTGACATTCACATTAAGGTAAATTTGTGCTTGTCGAATCACGTTTTGTGTGGTCCTAATCAATAAACAATGCATCAACTAACTTTGTGAGTCTGTCAGTAATTACTCAAATTGAATTAAATTCTATGAATATTGGTTGCTATCGCCATTCACAAATTCTATAGTCCACTCTAAAACATCACATGTTATGTAACTTGCTTTGAGGCTTCGAACACAGTATTTTACCAATGGCAACTAGTGCATTGTACTCAAATTCTTTTATACTAGAATATAATACTATTTCCGAGGGTCTTTCAGAAACAACCTTTCTATCTCTCCGAGGTGGTGATAAGGTCTGCGTACACTTTACCCTCCCCCAGACTTCACTTGTGGGATTTTACTGGGTATGTTGTTGTTGTAGAATATAATACCACTCAAGGGAAAGTGGAAAAATTGGCACAAATAGCTAGCTCATGGCAATTTCACTTGCCAAATGTATATTAGACAGTTGTCCACTGACCGGTTAAACTAAACATAACAGTTGAATGTATGATATATGTATAATTTAAGTATAATATGTGTATAATCATGTATTTTCATATATACAAGCTAGGAAGAGCAAACAGTGCATCCGATAGACTGTTTGTGTAAAGATCATATTCCTTTCAACAAATGAAGTAACACACACAAAAAAAAAAAAATTTAAATTATATACACTGATAGTATATTAGATCAACTTCTTACCGCATCAGAGTACTTTAAATGTCAAACGAAAATCACTTACCGTCTTTTGTTAGAAATCAAGGCAAAAAAGATGGGCACAATTTGCTTCTATCTTCAATACTTCTCTCTCTCTTTCTCATGTATCATGTCAGTGGCAGAGACCGACACCCATTACAAGATAGTGTTATCTGACATCCCTTCGCATAATAAATTTTCTATATAAATTTATTTTAAAAAAATATGAGTACATAATAGACCAACGCTTCTTGAAAATAATACAAAGTACGTATCGATTTGAGACACACCAATACTAAACTCAAACCTACTTACAAGTTACAAGCCCAATATTAATTATATGACAATAGACCACTAACACACACCACCTACGTAAAATATCACTATAATTTCACACACCTTACAAAATATTCTGCGTACGCCACTCTATCACACATTAATTAACGACTGAACAAGAAGCTCTAACCTCTCCAACATCTCCAGTCTTAACTCCAAGCACAGAAAGCTTCACAAAAGACTGACTCCAACTCCGAAAAAATCCATTTTGATCATCCGCGAACTCCAGGACTCTTTCCTTGGTTCTTCGATCACTAAACAACACCGAATCAGATTGAAAAAGCCCCTTATGTGCTAATAAATCTTTGTAATATTGATTATCGAAGAGTTGAGGTGTTGTAGGATCATTCTTGACAGTAATAGAGGAAGTTGCTGCACCTGCTGGACACTGTTTTGTTAACTCTGCTGCATATGTTGTGTCTAATGAAGGGTCAATTAGAGTGAAATTGCCCTTTGAGTCCACTTTAAAACGACCACTAAATGCATTGCAATGTGCTGATCCTATTGTATGTGCCCCTACAATTTTTGGCATACAAGTTCTTAGTCAAAATTGACGAAATAAAATGAAAGAGATTATAATTTCACGTCTTAAACTAAATGAGTGGACTAGAATCTACAGTATATGATTATAAGTTCATTCGATACCAAATCAGGACGAATTAAGGGTATACACATGGTCACTATGAGAAGGGTCATTTGTTTTATATATGAAGCAATTACATTGTTATATTTTATTTAGGATCAGGAATACGCGTAATCTGATGTGAGGAATAAATGGCTTTAAATTCTTGTGACCCTACTTAAATTATAGTACTATCAAGTCATAAAGTTTTGTGACCCTAATATTAGAGACTTTTGACCACATAATGGAAAAAAAAAACCAATTTCATGTCTTAAATGAAATGAGTGGACTAGAATCAACAGTATAATTATAATTAAGCTCATTCCAAATCGGATCAGGCAAACATAGAGTTATATACATTCTCATTATAAAAAAGGGGTGTCATTCAGACCTATCTAAATAGATACTATTACGTTTACATATGAATTCCTACATTGATACATTTCACTTAAGATTAGGAAGAAGTGTAATCGGACCTACCTTTTACATATGGGATTGAGGCCTAATTATGGGTCGGATGAGAGGAATAAATGACTTTAAATTCTTGTGACCTACTTAAATTATAGTACTATTAAATCATAAAGTTTTGGTGACCCTAATATTAAAGACTTTTGACCATATACTAGTCTTCTAAGCTTCGAAATTATTGGCATCTTTTTAGATTTGATAAAATATGGAAGCCGCCTCTCATTACTCAAATTAATATAATTGTCTAACATTGCATTTTTCCTTTACATATTTTTCGGAAAAGGACCAAAATTGTCTCTGTACTTTATGTCGAGGGACACTTCTGCTCTCTGTTAATAGTTGGGCTGGTTTTTGTTCCCGCCGTTACCAAAAGTGTCATTTTTACCCTTCCAAAGAAAAAGAAGAGATGAAAAGAAAAATATTTAGTAGGATGAGAGAACTGAAAGGGTAAAATTTCTTGTAAATTATACGAATAGAACACTTTTGTCTTTTTCCGTATGGATTCTTGACCTTTTTTAAAAAGATTCTATTAACTGAAAGGGAAAACATACAAGACACCTTTTGGTAACGACAGGAGCAAAACATAACCCAACTATTAAAATAGAGCAAAAGTGCCCCTCAACGTAAAATACAGGGGCAAATTTGACCCTTTTCCGTATAATTTTGGTAATAGAGTAAAAGGGAAGGGCAAAAGAAGGAAAAATGATCTCCAAAAATACTTGTCAAAAGGCAATAAATAATCAATGACAGCCATGACATTTATGTTTGTACCTCTAATGCCTAGTTAAAAAGTTAATCATATTAATGAGTTTATGAAAGAAATTAATTAAGGATTTAGAGAAGTGTATATAGATATATATGTACCTGATAGAATAACAAGATCATCTAAAGAAAGTCCCTTAGTAGAAAATATATTAATCATTTGATCCATTGTGAAACTTGTGTCCACTATATTTGGTCTCACATTTGTTGCCAAACTAACCCTTCCATCTCTTCTCCCTGTTGGAATTTGAACATTTGGACCTCCTGCCTGTTTTATTTATCATCAAATCAACAACAATTAGCACCTTAATCGACAACAGGGAGTTGCTCGGATGATAAACATCCTTCACTTCCAACCCTAAGGTTGTGAGTTCGAGTCACCAAGAACGAAAAAAGAAAAAAAAACTAATTACACCTAATCCCAAGTAAGTTTACTACTTGAAAAACACGAATTTCCATTGGACGTTCTTGTCTAAACACCGTATAAAGTACTAGAGTCAGTCATATAAATTATAATTGTCTATATTACTTCATTTTATATCTTTTTTCGCGCTAATATTGTAGTACAATTTTAGTTTTCTATAATACGATAAGTTCTCTATATTTTCAACAAGAATATGTATCAAACATGTCAAAAATGAACAAAAAAAAAGGGTCATATATACTAATAAGTACAATTACTTTTCGAGTAGTTTTTCTTTCCAATCTTGGCCAAAATTTCCGAGGACCAACTAATGCACTGATCAAAATTAGATGGATAATGAGCCTACTCTTATATCCTTGTCCTTCTCCTTCTCCATGTAAACACCAGACTTTTGTACGTGCGACAAACTAAACAATTTCTTTTATCACAAATTAAACTCATCACACAAAAATAACATACGGCCATCATACGATTAAACAAACTAATAAACAGGAATTACCGACGGATAACTTATGTCACTAAACAGTAAAAATTCATCGTTAATTTTATTAATGACGGATGAGCAATGAAATATTAAAAAATTATGTTAACTACGAACTAATTAGCGAAAAATAATACAGTAATAGTAAAACAAAAGAAAAAGAGGATAATTAAGTTTTAGAAGTGCATACAAATTCAACAGCATCTCTAGCAGCCAAAGCAACAATATCAGCACAAGAAACAGTAGCAGGGCAAAAGAACTCCAGCAACCTCTTAGCATTGTCTATTACTGAAAATCCACCAAGTGATCTATTTGCTGGATCACTTCTCTCTGTTGCATTTCCGTCTAATAGTATTGATGCATCACAACCCTGATAAATTTAAAAAAAAAAAAAAAAAGTTATTATCTTCTCCACTATTTTGGAAGAAACGTCGATCTCTACCTTCACGAGGCAGGAATGATTTGTACACCACCTTACGTTATTGATATTATCATATTCAAGGAAGAATTTTATCGAACTTATTTAGGTAAAGATTTATCGGTTGTTTACACCAAATTCAGAAAATTTACTATGGTTGGGTGTAAATTGAAGTGAAAATACATATTAATTGCATTGTTGAGTGAGAAAGTGTATATAGAGACATGTAATGTTATCATTTATCTAGTGTAAAGGATCATATAAATTGCTCGTAATAATTAAATTGAATTAGTAACCTAGAAAATAATGTAACTGACCTGCTATAACATATTAACTATATTAATCAATAGTGTAAAATTCTTTTACATAAAGTTTGTATAAATATTAATTCATAACCAGAAATTAAAGCATATAATTATTCAAGGAGGAATTTAAGAACTTCGTCGAATTTATTTGGGTGAAATTTCTTCTTTGTGTTTACACCAAATTAATGAATTTTACTATCATTTGAGAGAAAATTAAAGTAAAGATACATATTAATGGTATAGTTAAGTGACAAAGTGTTATATAAAAGACACATGTCGTATTATCATTTGTTTGGTGCAAACACCAAATAATTGCTCATATCAAAGTTGAATTCATCAATGTAGTCACATGGAACTGAAGGTGTTCACTTGAACATCCTTTGTCCAAAAAAAATTATACTAGTAATAAATATATAAAAATTACGTTTTGTATATAGGTTAAAATTTTACTTCTAATACGTATTAAACCTTAAACTCCCTTAGCGAAATTGCTAATTTCACTATTCTCTTGAATTAGAAATCTTGAAATACGAACGTAAGTAATCTACTATAACAGATTAAATTACGCTGCTAGTATAAAATTACGAGCATAATAATTTACCTCAACAAAGCAATCATGGAAAAGAAGACGAAGAAGTTTTCCAGGTAGAGTTGGGTCCATAGAAGAAGCTGATCTTACTGTATTTTTCACCATTAATTCAGCTGAAGGACAAGATACTCCATAAAAATTAAAGGAAAGAGTTGAAGATGAAGTTTTTGGAAAATGTGTTACTAATAAACACAACAAAACAAGAAAGAAAATTTTGTATATTTTTTTGTGTAAACATAGTGTTTGGCTCAAATATATTTGTACTTTGAGTTTCTCCATATATTTTTGGTGTGTACAGAGCTAGCTCTTTTGTTTCTCAGTTTCTTGCCCAGTAAAATGAAGGAATAAAAAGAAAAGAAGAAGAGGGAAATGGAGGTTGAATTAATATCTATTGTGCATTTATTTGGTTTGGTTAATATGGCAGGGTGTAGTAAATGATTTTAATTATTTTCTGACAAGAGTGGAAAACAGTGAAGTCTAAAATAATTTTTTTGTTTTATGAACAGTGTGCTTGCATGTTCTAGTATGATTTGTTCCATACTTTTTAAGGTGTAACATTAATCTACCCCTTTAGAAGCTAGCTACCACTATTGTGATAAGTAGTTACAATGTTAATATATCTTTCTTTTCTTTTTAATGGAGAGGGAATCTGGAGTCTGCTACCCTCCAAATATGTACAAGGTAAATTCAGCTTCGCTTTCATAACCTGCAAACCACACAAGTGAAATATAGCACTAGGCAATAGATAAGCCCCGTGCAATAAGCTCGATCGAGAAAGCATGCAGGGGTTTCGAATTTGAGAGATTCCCTGCTCAGCCAACCCGATTAGGTGGCGGAGCCAAAATTTTCATTAAGAGGTAATTCATGAAAAAATCAAAAGGTATCAATATGTAATGTATATAGATCAAAGAACAAATAAATTTAACTAGCTCCACAACATAATTTCCCAATGAATAAGGCTTCGGTTGACACCCCTCAAGTACATATGGCTCCGTCTTGTGGGTCACAGTTTTGTCATTACCTTTTGTCACATTTTTGTGAAGACCTGGTTGAGTTATATTTTGTAGTTTCTCCACTTATATATACATTATAGCTAGGTTGTATATACAGATAAGCACATTTTTGTGAAGGAATGGTTGAGTTATATTTTTTAGTTTCTCCATTTCTATATACATTGTAGCTAGGTTGTATATACAGATAAGCTTATGTATTTCTTCTATTTTATTTGGCTTGGTCATGGAGTATATCAATGATTATTACTCATTTCTGACATGGTGGAAAACAGATGAGTTCTAAATATTAGTCAACTGATAATTTAAAGTTGTTGTTGTGTGATCATGAGGTCATGAGTTTAAGCGGTGGAAGTGTTTTTTTTGCAAGAATGCAGGGTAAGACTGTGTATAATAAATCCTTGTAGTTTGTTCCTTCCTCGGGCTCCACACATAGTGAAAGTTTTAATGCACCGGACTACCTTTTTTATAGAAAGTATGGTTAGCTTTCGCCCAGGTTGACTATCCTCTCGAGTATGTAGTACTTCCTATATGCACAGGTATTGGGGTAATTTCTCTTCATAACTTATGCAAATGTGAAGAAATCGCCTAGCATTTTAGTCTTTACTAAAATTTGAAACTTTGATCAGATCATGTGATTTTCATCCCCTTCATTAATTAATGGATAAAGGTCAATGTTGGCTTTTTTATAAGCTCTATATTCTTGCATTTACTAGTGTTATGTCTCCCATACTTTATCTTAAGGTATAAAGCTCCATTCCATCCATTTAGAAGCTCCCCATATTGTGACAATACCCATATACTTGCAGGGACACACATGATAAAGGCAAAGAAATCATTAAAATACCTTCAACACACATTGTATCTGTCACCTTATTTACTTCTCTAAATATATATAAAAAAAAGGATAATTTGGGGCATAGAATATTCCACGTTCATCTGAAATTCAGGAAGGTCCGAACCATATGACTGTTTATCCCGATGCAAACATCAATAATTGATTCCTTAATTCCCTAAATAAATAAAAGCAATGCACTGAAATATTATCGGATTAATGAAAATATAAATGAACAATCCCTAGTATACGAACCATTTTGCGTTTATACAAGATCCAATTAAGAGCACTGCACCCCCACGCAGTGTAGTGTAGGCAATTACGTCGACTGAATTTTATCATTGTTCAAAAGCTCCCCTTCGTGATCATCAATCACATACATCTATATTCACAAATTCCATTCATAATATGAACGGGAAGGGTGAAAGCGAGTTAGTATGCTAATCCCTCATCTGCAAATCTTTCAAAGTCAAAAGAGTGGCAACAAAAGCAACATCCAGGCAATATGCTTCATATACCTTTAAAAAAGATACAGTACTATATTTCTTAATTTACATAGACACTACTTCTAAGGCATTACTACAATTTAATCAAAAGATATCCAATTATCTATTTGATCTTACTCTCACTTATTTGAAAAAAAAACAAAAACTCAAGCTTTCCTCCAACTTTTGCTACATGTCTCAAGAATCTTCTTCAAATTCTTAAATTCCGTGTATCAGTCAAACTAAAATACATAAAACGAAGGCAGTATCTAAGTACTAATATACCTGTAAAATTCTTTATCGGATCTTTTGATGAACCATTCTTCATGTTGTTGATGATCGCGTAAATTATTCTCCTTCAGAATTCGTTCAGCTTCTTCCATCAAAACTTCATTCATAAATCTTTTAAATTCTTGATCAATATCCTCAAAAACACTTTTTACTGCATCTTTTTTTGCATGAGAATTTTCTTCTACACTAAACCTATCAGCTTCTGAATTGTGTTTCATCCCGAGATGATCAAGAACGGAATCTTCAACCAGCCAACTTTTAGACTTGATGAATCTTCCTCTTGTTGTGTTGCACCTTTTCATGATCTTTCTTTCGTTGGAAAAATGAGTACACTTTGAAACCCTAGGCATTTTATGCACTATGGATATACAAAATAAAAAAATACAAAGAAAGGAAATTGCAGAAAAATTAAGAAGAATATGATTAGGTTTTATAGGGTTTAATTTGTGGAATATGATAAGTTGATGATAATCAAATGCTAATATGGTTCCTAATTTCTTTGCTTTACTTCCGGCCTAAGTAACACTTTAAATTCGTCAATGAAAGCTCTAAGTAAATTATTCACATAATAGCAATGTGTTGGAAGAACAATTCAAAGTTGGAGTAGGAAACCAAATTTGTTTAGGATTTGATATTTATTTAATTCATTAAATTAAAAAAAAAATTGGTCCGACTAATATAGGGATAGGTTTCTCATCCCATCTACATTTTCTTTTGATAACCGTGGTGCCCGGCAAGCTTGCGCGCATCTCGACTAATTCCACGGGATACTTGCCAACTCTCACCAGCCACCTCATCCCACCTACATTAGGTTTTACACTATATATTATAGGGGTCCTGCTAGGAGAAATTGTGGAGAATTATTTGAGTTTACGAATGTAATATTTTCTTTCACAATGGCATCACACAAGAAAGAATCGGAAGGCATAGCTCAACTGTCTACCTACGGCGACGACGAAGAGGAAGAACTGGAAGAACAACATGAAGAAGAAGAATTTGTTAATGTTGTTCCTGCAGAAGAACAAGATGAAGACGAAGAACTGGAAGAACATGAAAAAGAAGAAGAATTTGTTAATGTAGTTCATGCAGAAGAACAAAAAGAAGTAGATATGTTGGAGACTTTTGTTCATCCTCCACCAAAGGAGAAGTGTTCAGAGGAATTGAAAAAAAAGATAGAGAAATATCAAGAAGTAAGGACGAAAACTGGGAGAAGCTTTAATGCAGATTTACGTAAAAACAAGGAGTATAGAAATCCAGATTTGTTACTGCATATAGTGAATCATCATATGATTGATCAGATAGGATCTTGTTTCAGTAAAGACGTATTTAATCCGCATGGATATGATAAAAGTGAATTTTACGATGAAATAGAGTCACGTGAAGTGGAGATCAGAAGAGAGCAAGAACGTAAGAGGCTGAATCAAAAAGTTGACATCATACCACCGTGGGCAGTAGCGCTGTCCACGGTAGATGTTGTAACTCGGGATGGTAGAAAGAAGAAAAGGTCGAAGTGGGACAAGGTGGACCCTGTCTCTACTGTTGGTGCACATGAAGCTGCTGCATGTGCGCAACAAAGACACAGGGAGCAGGGGCTAGAACACCAGGGTGTTCACCCAAACCCCTCGGTAAAAAATTACACTGCATACGACGCTGGCAGGGAGACAGAAGAGAAGCGAAATAGAAGACGTTGACAACCTAATTTGACATGGGAAGTAATGCCTCTAAAAGTGATTATGGACTCTCGATTAATGATCATATATCTTTGCTGTGAAGAATGTTGAAAAATGAGTTGTTAGATCTGATGTTTTGATAAATTAATGATTGGACCTTATTCTCTGTGATAAATGTAATTTATGTTTTGAAAAATGTCTAGGTATGTTTGCTTTTAAATTGTCTGAAATAAAACTCTGACAAGCCAAACTCTAGGAGTGACTTAAATTGGGTCCTGAAATCTGACATCCACCTTCACAAAGTAGGGATAAAGTCGCGTATATACCATCCTCCCAAACCTCACTGATGGAATTACACTAACTATGTCATTGTAAATCAGCTATCATTGTTTGGGGAAGGACACTTTGTCGAGCCTTTTTCCCTCGTCCCTTGACAAGAAGTTAACTATGATAGAAGATGTTGACAATCTATGGACTCTGGATTAACGATCATGTATCTTTGCTGTGAAGAATGTTGAAAAATGAGTTGTTAGATCTGATGTTTTGATAGATTGATGATTGAACTTTATTCATTGTGATATATATAACTTATGTTTCGAAAACGTCTCAAGTTCGTTTGCTTTTAAATTGTCTGAAATGAAATTTTGACAAGCCAAACTTTAGAAGCGAATGAATAATCTCTACCTTCGCTTTTAAATACACGAAATTGATTTAAAGCGGATAAAACTAAAAAACAGGAGCTCCAGGGTGTAACTTAAATTGGGTCCTGAAATCGACCTCTACGTTCACAAAGTAGGAATAAAGTCGCGTATACACCACCTTCCCAGATCTCATTAGTAAATCAGCTATCTGTGCACCTCCCTAGCTGATAATAATCTAGTGTCTGAGGCCCAAAGCTCAAAATTAAAACCAAACATCCATAAATCACAAAGCAAACTTTGTATCAAGTGTTTTGCCGTGCCACAAAACAATGACCAGAAAATGTGAATATATAATAATAGTTCATTAAAGATCCAAGATAGATAAAACTGCCTGCATGGCACAGTATTTTTTAGGAGAGAATAATAGTCAAGTCGATTCCAACATTTGATGATCAAAATTTGGATAAAAAACACAAGTAAAACAAAAGCAACCTAAGAGAAGCTTGAACTAGGGGGTGCACCACCGAAACCTCCGGATCCACGCCCAAATCCAGGTCTTCCACCACCACCCTACAAGTACAAAATTAACGTTTAGATTTAATCGACACACAAGGTTTAATACTGCTATCCGAAAAACAAAGTAGACAGCCTAAAATAATGAGTAAGACAAACAAAATTATATGTTTCTTACTCCAGCTTAATTAAAAGACCATGAGACAAGGATCTAAAAGCAGGAAAAATGAGAGGGAATCGGCAACAGATTGATATTATCGACCAACAGAAACCAGAATATTAGAGGACATTAGTATCCACTGAATGAATTCTTTTAAAAGGCAACATTTCCACCACATCAATTTCCATGCGGACCACATATTGGTCAAATAAAAAAAATAGTTGAGACAGACAAGGTGCAGTAAAAATACTACCAAAATCAACACCCTGAATGCACTTTTCAACTTTCTATAAGAATAGAGGGGCGGAAAACCAAAATGATATGGGTATGGGAAGTTCCATATCAAAGAGAACTAGTATGAGGGCATCTGAATGAAATCGCCTTCCGTGCAATATCCTAAGGGGAATCTTTACAGTGCAATTGTTAACCCATTGCCAACTACTAAATGCATCAGGGGCTGGAAAACAAGGTAGAACATAAGATAGTAACACACCAGGATTTTACAATTCAGCAAGTAAAATGGGAATTGGCACCAGAGATTGGGTAGAATTTATGTTTTCCCCCATTTCAACTCCTCTGAAACAAAGGGAAGTGACTACTTACACAGCAGAAAATGACAAAAATCTTGGTAAGCCTCATGCAATACTGAAAATATATGCAAGGTGCATGAGCACACTTATATCATACACTTGATAATCCAGCTAAATGGATTGAAAACATAACGACATGATGCAACTAAAATCGGCTTGGTATGTATTAAGGCAGAATTTAAACTCAATCAAAAACAATTCCTATTTCATTCCCTTCAAGCCTCAAACAAAACATACTCCGAAAATTTGACACAATAAATAAGGGAAGATTATTTCGACATACCCTGAATGCAGGCTGGTAGTCTGCAGGAGCTCCACCCTTCTCGCCTCCAAATTCACCAGGTGGACCTCTTGGACCAGCACGATACCCATCCCTATCACCAAACCTTGGCCTATCACCCTCGAACCTTGGTGGTCCACTGCAAAATACAAAGGAAGATAAATCAAAATCAACTCAATCACATGAGAAATTTTTATTTCAATCAAGCTACATATATGGTTGTGAAAGTTACCGGGGCCTATCGCCTGGAGGTCCACCCATGGGACGACCAAGGGGCTTGGCGGACTTCTTCAACGTGGCAGGGACAATTTCAGAAGGAAGATTGAGGTAAGTCCTAAGGAACTCAATGCCATCATTGGTAAGATACCAGTAGTAGTGCATCCAAGCAAAGGTCTCGCGCACGTACTCCTTTGATTTAAAGCTCTGCATCAGCTTAATCACTTGTAGGTTTGGTACATCAATGTTGGGATGTTTTGCCAAGTTGTAGTCCTTCTTCGCAAAGCATACTCCCTCTACAACACCATAAATGTAAATCCACAATAAATACCAAACAGCATTTCAACTATTTTTGAAACCATCCAACACATAATAACCAGAAAGCAATGAAACCAAACCTTGGAAGAGGTACTTGGAGATCTCTCTCCGGTTCTTCTCTGGAATAATCTGAAAAAAATATTTTATCGAAATGCATAAGAAACTCTGAGACGACACAACAACAACAAACCAAGCGGGAGGATAGAGTGTACGCATACCTTACCGCTACCTCGTAGAGATAATAAGAAATTCTGAGAGAACTAATTATTTTTCTTTTAGTTTCTTTTTACAACCATGGCGTCCATGGGTAACACTCCCCACCAAAGCTCGAACAAATGGGAAAAAATTAAGTCTTTTTAACCCACCTAGGATTTGAACCTGAGACCTCCCAGCTCAACCCACTTCATTGAATTTTCAAAGTAATCAATCATTTAGATTTTCAGAAGAAAAATAAAAGATTTCTACTTCTTTAACACAAACTAGTACGGCTATTTCATCACAATTTGAGCTATTACCAACAACAACAAAAACATAGCCAATGTAATCCCACAAGTGAGGTCTGGGGAGGTTAGTGTGCAGACCTTACACCTACCTCATAGAGATGACAAGAAATTCTAAGAGAATTAATTACTTTTTCGAATTTCATTTTACAACCATGGCGTGCACGGGTAAAACTGTCCCCATAAGCTCGAACAGATGAGAAAAAATTAATCTTTTTACTTAACATGAGACTTCGCGGCTCAACCCACCTCATCAAATAATTTTTCTGGTAATTAGTCAGTTAGAGTAATTAACATACCCGATGTAATCCCACAGATGGGGTCAGGGAATTTTGAGCTGCTACCAAAAAACAACAACATACCCAGTGTACTCCAACAGATGGGGTCGGGGAATTTTCAGCTACTACCAAATAACATCAACATACCAAGTATAATTCCACAAGTGAAGTCTCGGGAGGATAGTGTGTATGTAGATGCTAAAGTAAAAGCATTACAAAGCAATTCGGAAAAAAGTAACAACAGATGTGAACAAGCCACAACAAAATGCTAAAGAAAGCACAACAACGCATACTAAAAATGAAATAGTCACTACCACAAAATAATACGATAATCGAAGTGCTAGAAACAATAAATAGTAACATAAAATGAAATAACAATAAAGCACCCAAGGGTGTGGCTTAGTGGTTCAATGAAGTTGGGTTGAGCACCATGAGGTCTCAGGTTCAATTCCCAACAGAGAAAACATTAGGTGGTTTCTTCTCATATGTTCTAGCCTTAGTGGATAGAGTTACCTGATACTTGTTACTGGTGGGAGGTGACAGGTATTCCGTGGAATTAGTCGAGGTGCGTGCAAGCTATCCCGGACACCACGTTTATCAAAAAAAATAATGAAATAACAAGAAACTCCCCGAGTAATACTACGACTACAATTACCATGGCAAGAAAAATAAAAACATATATTAACTAGTCAAAAATCACTAGCAATTAAGAACTAAATTGACAAATTAAAGCAAACACAGTATTATTATCCAATTAACTAACAATTAAACAACATTACAAATAAAAAAAAGATTAAGTTGTTAGTTTAATTAGAGATAAACAGAAACATACCATTTTGATTTTTCGTAGGAGAGAAAGATAAGTGAAGAGCTTTTTCCTGGAGAAGGAGAATGAGTATATTAGGGGGAGGAGCAAATTAGGGTTTGACACAGATTTTAGGGCGAAAGGCCTTTGTTGGATTTGGGCTATAATTTTTGGGCTTGGACATTTTTCCTACTTATAAAACAAACTTCTATAAATAGCTTTATTTGTGTCCAGATTTAAGAAAGACATCGAAATTTTACTTAATTATGAAATTTAATACTAGTATTTTTACTCTCATCGTTCACTTTTGTTTGTCATGTTTCACTTCTTGCGAGTCAAACTGCATGAACTTTGACCACATTTTAAGATGTACTTGCAACTTATGACATTTTTTGTATAGTTTTCGAACATCTAAATTTAAAATTTAAAGTATTAAATTAATCTAGTATAATTTAACTTTGAAGTTTAGTCAAATTGACTTTTATAAAGCGGAATATGACAAGTAAAAGTGCACGGAGGGAGTATTTCAAAAGGTAAGGGAATACATTGTATTTGTATGCATAATAACAGTGTAATATATTAATAATACTGAAATATATTGTATTGGCAAACATAATAAGTGTATACATATGTATATAATATCTCTATAGCGAAATATAGTGTAGCCGCGAGCGTAACAATAACAAAACACATTGTATTCACGCGCTTAATAAGAATATACAGTCAAACCTCTCTATAAAGGCCCTTAGTTATAACAGCATTTTACTATAGCGGTCGAATTTTCTCCTGAATCGATTTTTCATGTTATAGTTTACTTCTCTATAGCGACAATCTACGTATAACAACAATGACGCTTATCGAGGACATAATCTTAGATAGAAAGATGTGACGAATATTAAGGTAGAAAAGTATCAGACCAGAGTGTGCCCATGCTAGTAGGTAAGAGTGTTGTCCTTAGTAGTTGTCGTAGTGCTACACTTATAGTTTCTTTTTAATTCCTGAATTCTTCTTGATATATGTTGTTTTGTGTAGATGCTTGAAGTACAATTTTGTATTAGAATTCTTTCTTCTATTACAATTTGTTGTTGTATTACTCCTTATTGACTTTTGTAATTTATTACTCCCTCCATTTAATAAAGAATGACCTAGTTTGACTTGACACAGAGTTTATGAAAATAAATAGGACTTTTGAATCTTGTGGTCCTAAATTAAAGTTATGTCAAATGTACCAAAATGCCCTTTAATCTTTTGGTCTTAAACATGCCACATGGAAAATTGAAATTAAAGCATTACCAAAAAAGGAAAGGGGTCATTCTTTTTTAAACAGATTAAAAAGGAAAGTAGGCCAATTCTTTTTTAAACGGAGGGAGTACATCTTTTTTTGGATTGTATTTTATCTTATGTCGAGGGTCTACTAGAAACAACCTCTCTACCTCACTTATGAGGTAATGGTACGGATTACGTATACAACACCCCAACCCCACTGTGTAAGATTACACTAGACCCCACTTTGTAAGGTTACACCGGGTATGTTGGTATTATATGATGTGAAGCATCTTGAGAAATGTATGTAAAGTTCCTTTTTTTGAATAATAGTCGATTCTATCTATAATACAGGTTTAAAGGATTGATGTGCTTATTAGATTGCATCTTTAGATACTTCTACATACCAAATAATAGAAATCCATGAGATTTCATGCACAATGGAAATAGAAAACATAGTTAAATTATGGCAAAGCCTTATTACAACACTCAGAAACAAAGGAACAAATAACATGATTTTAAAGATGTAGCAATCTGCCCAAATATCTTTACAATGACGGTTTTCACGACTAACTTGCACACACCTCGACTTCGATTGAGTACTTATTTGCTCCCAACAACACTTGTACCGAGTAACTCTGCCCATCAAAGCAATCATCCAGAACTTATTTTTCTTTATGACGGTAGTGTTCAGACTAGCTTGGATGCAGCTCGTCCAGGTAGATAGTTGCAGCAACATCCCGCGAACATTCAATACGCTAAAGAAGCATATGGATCAATCAAGCATAGCAGAGGAAAATACGAGCTTTGCTAATTAGTGTCATGTCAAACAATGCCACATCAATTGGGACGGAGGGAGTAATATGTATGAAAAACATATAAACCTGGATCCTATTTTACATGAAAAATATCAATTTGAGTATAGCTACTATATACATACTTTTACAATCTTCTGTGAGTCCTTATGAAGTTGGTAGTATTCATTGCAATGGCTGTTGAGCAGGCATATGCTCCAGCTAAACATAGCGATGTCGAAAGCAAAAATACAGCCTTCCACTGTCTTCCAGACACTAGAATCGCGAATGCAGTTGACACGAGAGCGATAACAGAGAGGGCTTTTTTCCAAGTCTCAAAAGCTTTAACAACATTGCTGCAATCCTTGCAATGGACTACATGCCTGAAGTATCTATTGGCGGGGTTCGGAGCATACATTCCTCCGATTCCTCCCTTAGCTGGCTGAGCAGCCGAAAAATTGGCAACAAAACCAGCAGGGGCGTGCTCAACGACAGCAGGTTGTTGGGGAAGGAAAATGGTGCTGTGACCGAAATGATAAGGCATCCCGTGCCCGACTTTGTCCATCCACTTCCTGTACTCAGCTACCCATGTATCTGACGACTTTAGGTTCAAGTAGAGTTTCTTGGTTGGAACATTTTCTTTCATTAGGATTTCATTTTGGGACGAAAGGAACCCCATATCTTGCTCAAAAACCTTGCTTGCATTCTGATGCAAGAACCAGTTTGGGATAAATTTCAGTATCCCAGTTATTTTTCTTGTGTTCCCAAACCGGACGATAAGCATGGATTTCCCTTGACCAGATGGTCTACAAAGAAAGAGACCTGAAAAGTAATGTTTCTCCCCACTCTCATCAACAATTTCTCTACTATTGTGAAGAACACAAGGAGCTTCAAAACGTAAGAAGTTGGGAGTATAGTTTGCTTTCCCTTGATCCTTTTCCTTACCCCACCAGCCTGCAAAGCCCCGGTTAGTCCTTTCTGTCACCTCGAAAAAGAGTGCTCCAGCATCTTCCCTTTTTGCAGTAAAATCTGTCCTATCGTGTGATATCGGGACATGAGCAGGATCCATGAGGTTTTCCAAAAGAATAGAGTGATCATATGGGAGCTCATGAATTGTAGAAATATCTCGTAATCCTTCCCTCTCAAAGTTTTCAAACCAGGGGATTTTGTTAATATTAGGTGGTGTCCTGTGAGACATCCATATCCAGACTACTCCCTGGGAATCCCTAATTTCATATGTCTTAGCACAAGCTGATCGAGGAATTTTAGCATTTTCAGGTAGCTGGCCAGAACAAAATCAAAGACAAGAATGAAAATGGAGTATAACATTTGCAACATGAAATACAGACGAAGATGCATAATAAAACTAACCTGTGGTATCTTCACACATTTACCATCTCCATCAAACTGCCAACCATGATACAAGCATTCCAGTTTGCCATCGTACAGTTGTCCTTCGGAGAGTTTGGCTAATCTGAATGGAGAATCAATTTATGGTCAGGATTCCAAAATATACGATTTGAAATGCATAGAAGTAAATCCGAAAGAGGTGATCTCGCGACAATCTGTAAGTCAGTTGAGTTGAATCCTTAACTAATAGACAGACAAAAGAAACATCCCTGGTAGAGTGAAAGACAAGAAATATACACTAAAGGAGGATTGTTTCCCACACTGTCAACAAGTCTCAATGGCTCAACAAAAAGAGGATTATCAAAGCTAGATCTCTCGAAAACCACAAAAAAACTTACAAAGAGAAGACCACGATCTCACCAACTTCACACGAACCTTGATACAGATTTGGAGAACCAAAATATAAAAGATTGACTTTGTTACATTACCGTGATACCAACTCATATCAAGCGTCATTCATGAAATAGAGTAGGCAACATACTTGTACCAAAATACTACTAGTAAGTTATCATATATCAGTATGAAGTTATGGAAGAGCGAAACATTCAGCTAATGTTCAGCAGCTTAACCAGAAGAAAACTACCTTGGGGCCTTCATGTTCTGCTTATTTCATTTTCCATGAAACGGTAAGTTAGTTCTGTATGATCTTATCTGGAGAATTTAACACAAAGTATGTTATTTCATTCATTTGAGCAATTTCAAGAGGATACAACCAGGGATTGTTACTTCCTTTACCTTTAACCCGCGTTGTCTAGTCTTAATTCCCTACTACATGGCTAAGCCGCTAAGGTTCCTTGCAACAACAACAACAACAACAACAACAACATACCCAGTATAATCCCACAAGTGGGATTTGGGGAGGGTGGTGTGTATGCAGCCTTACCCCTATCTTGTGAAGGTAAAGAGGTTGTTCCGACTAAGGGTCCTTGCAACAAATTTAATTATTGAGTATAGAACTAGAACTTCTTGAAACCTTTTTTCCTTTGTCCACCTTGGTTTGCTCTCTGATTAGATAAGCGGATCTAGGGCGAGTTATGCTCGAACACATTGCTTATGGCTCGAACTATTTACATATATGTGACCAAAAAAAAAATAAAATGTCTACGTATAATAAGATCACACTCATTCTGAACTCCTAAATTCTTGATTTGAATGTGTTAGTTCATCCACTATACCAATTGCAGATAATTATCCCCAGTCTAAATTAATTCAGATTAAACAACCTATGGATATCATTTCAAAGAATACTCATTAAGGACAGTTTAAATACTATTGAAATTTCAATATATCACACATGACTTAAAGTTATATACACAGTCTGTTATGTCACCTAAAGGATATCTACCGGTAAGGCTCCTTAGTCATCCATGTTGGGAAAATATTATTTAGTATCTCAAAAAAGAATTATTATGTCTACAATTACAATCGTAAGAGAATTATTCTAGATTTATTTCCCTCTTTGAATAATCTTTATTGGTCATTATTCATCCATCAAGAGTTAATGTGTCATAATATTATATAAATGATTCTTTATTTCTATTCTAGTCGTTACCAATTTATGCCATTAGGTAGCCGTTGTACTACTACCATTTATTGTCATTATTGTTCCTCTTTATTGTGCTGAATTTTCAGCAAATGTTAGAGCATGTTCAGCCATCCTACTGATGGATTCTCTCATCTATAAATCAACACTAAGTTCTTCCATAAAGAGGAATAAAAACTCTTTCTTAGGCTTTCTTTCTTAATGAATCATTGTTAGTTCTATGCTCCTAGTTTATACTAGAAGTGCTTGTTGAATCCTGGAATACACCTATACCAAGTGAAATATCTTTCAAGAACTAATCTTTGACACGCCTTTCAGGAACTAATCTTTGACACGCCTCAAGCTATGGAAATTCTCTACATGTTTCATGATCAAGTATTTTCCGTAAGAATTCCAAAAATCAGGCCATCCAAAGGGTATATACAAATAAACCTCGCTAAAGATCAAATGATCTGATGGTGTAAAAATTATTTATACTCGCGGTGTATATAACTTGTACTCTTGCTACAATAGCTAAAAGTGACCTACTAGTATAAACAACAACAACAACAACAGCATAGCCATACCTAATTTATTCCCACAAAGCGTTTAATGAGGACAGTAGACTGTACGCAAATCTTACTCCTAACTCGTTAAAAATTTATATAAATGCTTTTACCTATGTGGACAACGATCTTCAAAGCATCTGAGTTCACCACTACCATCTTTATACAAAACAACTTGTTTATCAAACACAGTAAGACCCAAAGGTGCATCATCAGGTACATTCTTAGTCAAATACAAAGGATACCATTCTTCAGTCCAATCATATCCAACAATTTCCCTTTGTCCCCTCAATTCCTCTAAACTTGAATTTTCCAAAATAACACTTTGATCATCACCAACTTCAGCTTCAAGATTCTCTGCTATTGCATAACAACTTTTACCATGTTTCTTGAACTGCTTATTTTGAAGGTAAACATTGAGTTTTTGAGGTATTTGTAGTGAAAAAAATGGACTTTTTGGTGTTAATGAAGTTGTTGAGTGGAGTAATTTAAAGAGAAATGGTTGTTGTAAAGCCATAATTGTTCAATGATTTTGGTTTTAATGGGATGAGAGGGGAATTTGTAGGTGTGGGATGCATTAGAGACACATGTAGTTTTTTTTGTTGAAATGTTGTACTAAAAGACTTGTGTTGCTTCTTGTTTTGTGGAACCAATGGTAGCCACACAAATACAAGAAAGATTTTTAAGAATATTAAAATGGAAGTAGATTATGTCTCAGTCTCCCATATTTCCAAAAGGCATAGTAGAGATATTCGAACTTGGATTCAACTTGCAAGTAAGTATTCCAATTTTGCAGGTAATTTATATATTTAGATATTCTAACTTGATCTCTATTGGAAACTAACATTTCAACTTATTCCTATTGTATCTCGTGGACAATTGACGATGACGTGATACAAAATCTTTGAAGGTGTCTAGATGATATTTTGTAAGATGGAGTATTCAAAATTAGAATACTTACTTGTAGTCTGAGATTAAATTTAAATGTTTGTTTACATGTTATGCCTTTTCAAAAAAATGTCTTCTTTTATCATACGAGTAATAATTTACTTTTAAATAATATGAGGGTAACAGAATTTTGGCAAAGAAGGTAATTAAAAATTTCGTCAATTCTAGTTGTCAACTTGTCATCATGCTAAAAAAGGGTGAAACTGGGTTAACCAGACCAAAATTTGGATTTTGGTTATACCTTGTACAATTAGCCAATCATTTCTATTAAAGATAGAATCTTGACCACGTAAAAAAGTTAGGCTTATAAGCTTATTCTTTCAAGTTCTAGACTGGATGGAGATGTGCGACTTTAATGCATTATCTTTAATACTTCCTCCGTCTCAATTTATATAATATAATTTGATTTGACACAAAATTTTTAAAAAAAAAAAAAAAATTTAAAACTTGTGATCTAAAATAAGTCATAGATATTTGTGTGGTTATAAATCATTTCATTAAGGATAAAGTGGGTATTTTAAAATTAAATTATTACTAAATATAGAAATATGTCATTTTTTTAGATTGATTAAAAAGAAAAGTGTGTCATATAAATTGGAGAGGGAGTATACATCTTTAACATTGAATAGTTTGCTTTCGAACCAATTATATTTAAATAGATTACTCTCTCTATTCCATAATAAGTGAATTGTTGAGACTTTTTCAATGTTCAAATTAACTTAATTGTTCAATCTTCAAGAGTAATGTTGGGATTTTCTTCCATTTTTACCCTTCATTTGAATTTCCTATATGATGAGTTCAAGAAACTTAATGACTCCTATTTACGTATTGTTTTGAATTGTTTTCTTGGAAGTAGTTATCATGATCAATGTTTTGAATTTTCAAGAGTAGTTTGACAATAATTAAAAAGGATAAAGAGTCTAATTTATGTCTTAATTTTTTTTTAATAGGTGTGTATTACCTCAACAATTCACTTATTATGGAATAGAGAGAGTAATTACTTAATTATTTAATACTTAGTTGGTCGAGATTTATTTCACGCTACAAGTTACTCCCTCCGTCTCAAATTATTTGATATGTTTGCTAAAAAAAATTATCTCAAAATAGTTGACATGTTTAAGAATTCAAGAGATAATTAACCACTTTTTTCCAATTATACTCATATTAATTGAAGAAGATTCATCTAATTAATATTAATTAGGTCATATTAGTCAATTTGTTCCCCTTGTTAATTTCTCCTTAAGAATTGTGTAAAAAGCAAACATACCAAATAATTTGAGACGGAGGAAGTAACAAATTGAGCAGTAGTAAGGAATGTTCAGTTCAAAATCTGTGTGAGTTAGGTTGCATTTGTTTATATTAAGATTAAGAAGTTTGAATCTGAATGTACATCTGAATGATTAAGATGCTGTCGCTAGATATGTACATTGAAAGATTAAGATTGTTTGTAAACATAATAAATATATAATTTAAATAATTAATTAATCAAATCTTAAATAAATATTATATTTTTAAAATGAAATCGTTATTTGATTTAAAAGTGAAACATATATATTTTCTAATGATGACGATGGTGATAATAATTGATGTTACTGGATAGAAATGGTGGTGGTAATAGTTAATATAGCAGTGTGACATGTTTGGTGTTGTAGTGACTGTCATGATGGTGGTGATGATAATAATAGTCGGTGTTAGTGGACAGAAATAGTGGTGGTAATAATTAATATAATAGTGTGATGTATTTGGTGTTGTAGTGACTGTCATGATGGTGGCGATTGATAGTGGTAATGTGAAGTTGATTGATATTAGTAGTTGGAGTTGTTGATCTTGGTGGATGAAAATGTGTGGTGGTTGGCAAGGTTTTGGTGATAGTTGGAGATGGTGTTAGCTATGATGGTGAAAATGGTTGTCAGTAGGAATAGACTGGAGCGATGATAGTGGTTGATTGTGGTGGTGGAGGTAACAATGTCAGTGACAACAGTAGTGGTGATGACCTACAAACTTGTGGAGATTGACGATGTATTAGTAGTAGTTGGCGATAATGCTAGTTGTGATAGTGGAGTTGGTGGTAGTAAGGATTGACTGGTAGTACTTGATAATGATAGTGGTGTGATCGTGGATATAATTATAATAATTGAGGTAATAGGTGTGGTAGCGGATGACAGTAATGATTGGTTGGGATGTTAGTTGTCAGTGGTGGTTGTGATGGTAGAGATGATTGATGACTGTAATGGTGGTTGATAATGGTGGAGGTGACATATATGGTTAGTGGCAGTGATTAGTGACTGATGGATGAGATTAGAATGATGGTGAATATTATTTTTAATAATATTAAGATTTGATCCACATTTTAATATCCTTTTAAGAATTTAAATCTTATTAAAAAAAATAAATACACTTAATAATTTAAAGTCTAAATTCTTAAATTCAGACATTATTAAGTGCAAATAAACGAGATCTTAATCCGATTGGCACCACCAACCCGTATTGACTGAGCTCTAAATTAAAATGCTTGCTTAGTTTTTTTTTTTTTTTTCCCGGGTACCAAACCCGTCCGGTTCAACAGTTACTATAATATGTCTGTGAAGTCCACACATGCTCTCTCTCTCTCTCCTTCCCGGTTGAATTTTCATTTGCTTTATCCTGCACTCTCGGATCGGCCACATTACATCATTTGTGATCCAGTGACTCCAAGAGGAGGAAAAAGCAAAAGAAATTCATACAATTCGAGCTGGAGACCCAGGAGACTCCGGCGCCGGGAAACGGCAAGATCCGATACCGATCACCCTCGGCAGCCGAGCTTTTAGAGTCACAGCTCGACGACGATAATTCACTCCAAATGGAAAAATCTTTAAAAAGGAATAACAACAGACTATACAATAGTAATGGTGAATCGTTTTCAGATAAGATCCGGAGATACAAAGGCGTAATACTTGTGATTTGTGTCCCGTTGTTTCTGGTTTCTCTCGTGCTCTATGTAATGCCAACAACGAGGAGTTATGATTCGGTTGAATCTCTGAACCGGAAGTTCTCGCCGAATGTCGGAGGAGGATCTATGAGGTATGCGGTCATATTTGATGCTGGAAGCTCCGGGAGTAGAGTTCATGTGTTCTGTTTTGATGAGAAGTTGGATCTTGTTCCCATTGGCAATGAACTCGAACTTTTCGTTCAGGTAATCTCTTTGACTCAAAGCAAATTACTGGTCTGATGTCAAATTTTAATTGGAAGCTTTATACTTTGTCTAAAGTCATCAAATTTTAATCGGAGGCCTTATACTTTCTGAGGCTTGGCTCTGGAGGCCTTATACTTTCTGAGGCTTGGCTCTGGAGTCTTCTGTGACAAAAAGATACCACCAAAACTTAAAGGTAAGTTTTATAGAGTGGTGGTAAGATCGACCTTGTTGTATGGGAAGGAGTATATGCCAATCAAAAACTCCCATGTTCAGTTTTGACTCCCATGTTTAGAAGATGCATGTTGTAGAGATAGGAATGTTCATGTTGTAGAGATAGAAATGTTGAGGTGGATGTGTGGGCATACTAGGTGCGATAGGATCAAGAATGATGTTATTCGCGATAAGGTGAGAGTGACCTCCATGGTGGACAAGATGAGGGAAGCGAGATTGAGATGGTTTGGACATGTGAAGAGTCGAGGTACAGACACCTTAGTAAGGAGGTACGAGAGGTTGGATAGAGTAGGTACGATGAGGGGTAGAAGTAGGCCGAAGAAGTATTGGGGAGAGGTGATTAGACATGACTTGGCTCATCTTCAGGTTACCGAGGACATGACCTTAGATAGGAGGATGTGGAGGATGCATATTAGAGTTGAACGTTAGTCGGGTAGGAGTGTTGTCTTGCTTTAGAGGGTTTAGGCTTGTTGGTGTTTGTCGTGTACTAGTCCATGCTAGTGATATCTATCATATGTTGTTGTTTATTGTGTTTCGATTATCGCATTATTTGTGGTTGATTATTGTTTCTTTCTGGTAGACTTTGCATTGATCCCTTATTAGTTGCTATATTTTCTTCACTGTTTCCCTCTGCTTTGTACCTGGATTTGCTACACTTGAGCCGAGGGTCTTTCAAAAACAACCTCTCTACCTCCCAGAGGTAGTGGTAATGTTTGCGTACACTTTACCCTCCCCAGACCTCACTTGTAGGATTTCATTGGGTATGTTGTTGTTGTTTGATACGACACAAAATACGAAAAAGACGACGAAACTACAAACACAAGGGTAAAATGAAAAATACGAAAATACAAGATGAAGAACAAAGGGAAAAACAAAGACAATAAAGATAAAGGATAGATAGATAGATACAATGAAATAAAGAGAGGACAACAAGAGAGTATATTAAACCCTCAAACCTTCCTTTCGATTGCTTCAAAAGCACCAATCTCTTACGAAGACCAAAAAGGAATTGGACCTCAACAACCAACGTTTCTAGACAATCAAGAAAGCTCCCAACAAGCTAACATAAACACTCTTAAGTGTAACATTCGTCATCAATAATCATCTAACCTAAAATGAAAAGAAAGCTAACTATTTATAGCCATGGGCCTTATTACATAATGGGCCCAAAAGTGACCCAATGTATCAAATAATCATCCTTCAACACCCAACATCATCATAGTGGGTCGCAATACTCTTCCTCGTCTCTAAAGAGGCGCCAATTGCCTTGCTCAAAGATCCTTTGGCCAATTCGGGGTGTATCATCCTCTCCTTCTTGAAGAGGATTTGTCCTCAAATCTGAGAAAACATCATTTTCAAGCTCAAGATTCCCAAGAACGTCTTTGAAATTGGGAAAGTTCGTAACTTGCTTAGCCAAGAGAAGTGGAATGCTAATCTCTCCTTCTTGAGGCCAAACCTCTTCAATGGGCACTTTATGGGCAAGCATATTTGGGACGGTGATATCCCCATCACATGGGTCTCCTTCACCCTCCACGTTTTCATCAACATCATCAACCCCTTCTATGAGTTTCTCTTCTTGCTTCACTTCATCTTTGTAGTATGGATTACCTTCTCGAATTATGATGACTCTCCGGGTAGGACACTCACTCATTCGGTGACCCCATCCTTGACACTTAAAGCATTGAGTACCCTTAAGATTAGGATTACCTCCTTCTCTAGGGGGATATCTTGGAGCATTCTTCTCAAAGGACTTCTTTTCGAAAGTTCTTTTGGACTCGGATCCTTGAGCCCATGTTGATGATACTTGATTTCCCGCCTTGGGGTTGATGGCTTTCTCCAACTTAATATCTCGTTCAACATCAATAGCCGCTTCTAAGAGATCATCCATCCGGACAAACTTGTGTATTGACAATCTAGATGCAATCTCTTGATTCAACCCCACTTTGAACCGGATCTTGGTGTGCTCTTCATCCTCGTTGTAATCAAGCTTCAAGAGTTGATTTTGGAACTCATCATAGTATGCTTCAACACTCGTGTCTTCTTGTCTCAAATTATACAACTTGGCGAGCAACCCTTGTCTATACCTCTCTGGCACATACTTGGCTCTCATAAGGGCCTTCATCACTTCCCATGGTGGATAATTACCTCCATGAAGAACCCCTTGCATTCTCTTAGCCGACTCCCACCAAGTCAATGCATAACCTTCAAATTGGGCAACGGCATAGGTAGTCTTCTTAATATCGGGCAATTCATTAGCTTGGAAGATCCTATCACATTGTGACTCCCACTTGAGGTATCCTTCGGGATCACTACCTCCTTGAAAGCTAGGAAGAGTGACCTTGGTCGAGTTGAGACCGCCTTGGTCTCTTGGGCCATGTCCTTGGGCACCATACCCATATCCTCCTTCTACTTGCTCCTCAAACTCCCCTTGGACTCCTAGGGCTTGGTTGGGTGGCATTTGGTTAAGTGGAGCTTGGTAAGGTGGGTTTGGGTTTTGGGGTCTTTGATAGTGTGGTACTTGGGCTTGGGGTACTTGATAGGGTAGGTAGTAGAGTGGATTGAGACCTTGTGGGTTCAAACCTTGTGGCATTTGGTAGTTTGGGACTTGGTTTTGTGGTGCTTGGTAGGGTGGAGCGGGCATTTGTGGAGCTTGAGGTTGGGGCATTTGTTGAGGTGGGTTAAATTGTAGAGGTCGGGCTACATGTCATGGAGTTTGATCAACCGTAATAAGAGGTAAGGGAACATTACCTTGTTGGGGAGGGTAAAACATGTTGTGGAGAGTCCTAGGAGATACGGTAGCCAAAGTTTCTTGGACTTGCCCACTTGAGGAAGCTTGGAGATTGGTTTGAGGGATTGCATTTGAAGAGTTGTGGTTCTCTCCCACATTCACCATCCTTCCCTCCATGTTTGATACTCTCTCATCCATGCCCGACATTTTATCAGTTATCACATCCACCTTTTGACTCAACCCCATGAGGACCTCCAACATAGCATCAAGATTGGTTCCACTTGAAGTAGGTTGAATTTCATCTCCCGAAGCCATGGTGCCTATTAACAAGACACTCAACACAACTAACAAACAAGGTTAACGTTAGCAAACTCACAATCACTAGTGCTTTCACACTTGGATTGCCTCACAATTATCTCGACTTGTTGGTCTTGCTTGCTCACGTTGGTATAGGAAGTGTCAATGGGATTTCCTTGGATAAAAGTATTCTTGTTGAGAGAAGAAAGGATGACTCGACTTTGAACACAAAAGAACTTGACTCAAGAAGTTAAGTAAGAAAGAAACAATGAAAGCACACAAAGAGAAAGAACAAGAAAGAAAATGAACCTAAAAACTAATCAACAACTAAGTAGGATGATTACTAGTTGAAATTTAGTTGTTAAGAATCAAAGGAAGTGATTAGGAATCAAGGAAATGAAACTAGAAGGTTAGAACTAGAGAAGGATAGATTTTGGAGTTGTTCACCTGCGTTGGGTGAGGTTCGGATGCATCCGGGGACATGCCCTCGCAGGTGGGGCTTCGCAGGTGAAAACAAAAAGCTGCTGGAGTGACATGTGTTGAGGACCTGCGGCCGCAGGTCATGACCTGCGTGAGCAGATGCGGGCGCAGGTGCCTCTGGACAGCAAGCTGGAGCTCCGCGCTTTTGTTGGCTCTTGTGGGCTCTTTTTGCACCCTCTCTCTTGGAATATTCCCTTTTCTTTGGGATATTCTTTTGTACCACACCCCAAACACCTTTCTCTTTCTTCCCTTTTGGATCAAACCCCCCTTTTTGGAAGATTCTTCTTCAACAAGATATGAATTTCTGAAGAACACCAAGAACAAGATGAATATTCAAAAATTCATCTCTCTCTCAATTTAGCTCCAAATCTCACGAAATTTGAAACCCAAGCTCCTTTTGCTATGGGTAACAACTTCCAAAAACTTTAAGCCTTCAAATCCTCACCCAAAATTCCAGATTTGAAACCCACTTCACTTTCTTCAAAATCTCAAAGTTCAACAATGGTAGAGGCTTCAAATCACTTCCGATTAAGCGCAAATTCGATATCTAGACTCAAATAGTGTTAGGGAACAAGAATCTAACACCAAAAACACAAGAAAACACCAAAAATCAAAATTTCAAAAATCGGGTTAACCCCAAAAAAACGTGAAACACCAATTTTTTTGTGATTTATCGATTTTCTTTCGATAACACACCCAAGACTAGAATCGTGGGAACGATTCTAACCTCGGCTCTGATACCAAATGATACGACACAAAATATGAAAAAGACGACGAAACTGCGAACACAAGGGTAAAATGGAAAATACGAAAATACAAGATGAAGAACAAAGGGAAAAACAAAGACAATAAAGATAAAGGATAGATAGATAGATACAATGAAATAAAGAGAGGACAACAAGAGAGTATATTAAACCCTCAAACCTTCCTTTCGATTGCTTCAAAAGCACCAATCTCTTACGAAGACCGAAAAGGAATTGGACCTCAACAACCAACGTTTCTAGACAATCAAGAAAGCTCCCAACAAGCTAACATAAACACTCTTTAAGTGTAACATTCGTCATCAATAATCATCTAACCTAAAATGAAAAGAAAGCTAACTATTTATAGCCATGGGCCTTATTACATAATGGGCCCAAAAGTGACCCTAAATGCCATATGGGCCCAAAAGTGACCCAATGTACCAAATAATCATCCTTCAACACCCAACATCATCATGGTGGGTCACAATACTCTTCCTCGTCTCTAAAGAGGCGCCAATTGCCTTGCTCAAAGATCCTTTGGCCAATTCGGGGTGTATCAGCCTTATTACATAATGGGCCCAAAAGTGACCCTAAATGCCATATGGGCCCAAAAGTGACCCAATGTACCAAATAATCATCCTTCAACACCCAACATCATCATGGTGGGTCGCAATACTCTTCCTCGTCTCTAAAGAGGCGCCAATTGCCTTGCTCAAAGATCCTTTGGCCAATTCGGGGTGTATCATCGTTGTTGTAGACACACAAAGAAGCTAAAGGGGTTCAACATTTACTATATATACATTAAAAAAATAATTTTAACCATGTATCGTACCTGGCTTCCGCCCCTGCTGCTGAACCTACTGCTTTTGGCTTATTGGGTTGGTAATGATGCTACAGGGATCCCAGTTAGTATAATTCAAAGTTTACTAAGCAAGTGAGGTGAAATTTGAGCTATAGCTCGTTATTTGACTAGCTTATAGATGATTTATATTGTTGATCCCAATAGAATCTAGTTTGGACGTAGCAAGTTCGTTCATACGTATTGTATCTGGCTCAGATCTTATATATAAGCTGAATCCACTGCGTCTGCTTGTCTGTAACAGTTGTTTGATATAAGTGGAACCGAATCCATTTACTCTACTCTTGTTTCTACCTCTGCTGATTTTTTTGATAGTGGGTGGTAGTGAGACATTCCAAGCCTAGTCATAAAAACCATTCAAAAAGTGTTGAACTTAAGACATAACTCAAGCACCACTGCCACTGATTATGTTTTTGATTGAAATGTAGTTGATAGATTGATTGAAATGTGAGTTGAAATGCATGTCCAATGAAGTCCGTAGATCTTTGCAAACAGCCCATGCATTTCTCCTCTTTCTAGTTTGTTACATATGAATTTCTTGTTTTTGTGGAAAAGCTTTCTATTTGCAGCAGATGTTCATCTATAATTGGCTTTTGTACCACAGAAAAAACCAGGTTTGAGTGCATTTGCTAGTGATCCTGAGGCTGCTGCGGATTCTCTTCTACCACTTCTAAAGGTCGCAGAGAATGTAGTTCCACGCAATTTGCGCAGTAATACACCAGTGAGAGTTGGGGTTAGTGAACATTCTTATTAAAGTAATTTGTTTAATTTAACTTCAAGCTTTTTAGCCTGCCCATGTGCTCAATATTGATAGGCGGTCTATCTAGGCAACTGCAGGTTTGAGGCAGTTGGAAGGTGATGCATCTGACAGGATTCTTCAAGCGGTAAGATTGATTCACATCCTAGATCTTCATCTGTTTGGGCATGTCTTATGTTAGAATTTTAAGTGGCTTTTTCTGCTTAAGTTTGTCAGTACTTAGAACAAATGTAAAAATGTGTTTTTGAAGGTGAGGGAGTTTCTGAAGAGCAAAAGCAGCTTCAAAGCAAAAGCGGATGCAGTCACTGTTCTTGATGGAAATCAGGAGGGTGCTTACCAGTGGGTATGTTGTGTGAACTTCAAGCTGCTATGAGCTTCTTTATAGATTAAACTATTGTTCAACCCAAGAGTTGCTTCCTTAATATAAATTTGAGCTCTTTATAGATTAGAAAAAAAGAAGAAGCAATCACTGAGGGAGAAGCGATGTGATCTCTGGTCTTGAATTCATTTTTCTGGTAGTTAGTGAGTATAGTTCCCTCTGATGCGATTTTGATTAGTTAAGTCTAGGTTATTGGATCTTTTTGCTAAGATTTAGCATTATCAGCATGATAAAGAGTGCTGATAATGATTTTATTTTAGCTCAGGTTCAAGAATAAAGAGTAGATTTTTCTTTTTCTTTCTTTTTTTTAAGCAAAAGGAAGAGCTATGGTCTTTACATAAATAATTCAATTATTATTAATGAACATCTTCAAGTTCTTTTTAAGAAGTTAACGAATATCAACCTATCAAAAAGAGTTTAATGAATATCATGTCAAGGTGGAACTGTTGAACCAGAGGTGGACTTCATTTATTTGATGAGTAATGTAATTTATTGACATAATACGACTAAAGAGTTTCTCTCTCCATCCAAATGCTTTCTTGTTGTGACATTCATTTTCCAACCTTGATTTCTGGAAAAAGTATTACGCTCTCCTACATGCTTTTTATTCACCTTTCTTCCATCTGGTTTACATGGTATATACAGAAGTAGAGGGCCTAGACAAAAATGTGATTCTCTATGAAAAAGTACCCAGTAATGGTGCTCCAAATATGTACAAAAAACATAAATAACCCTCTAATATGTACAATAGAATTTTCTACCCCTTCAAAGCTCTTTGATTCCTTCTTTCACTATAGGGGTTATTTCCTACGACCCATAGTTAGAGAAAATCTTGGCAGAAGCTGATAATCCACTAAATACCAAACATAATCCAAACAGTGCTCCACACAGTCGGTGCGCTACCTGGCAATGAATTAGCAAGTGGTTCACGTATTCCTTGACCTCTAGCCCATGAGCTAATTAAGCTACCCTTTTCCTCAAGTTCAGGTGTCGGAAGCCTTTGGTTGGGCTTAATGCTGCAATATAGGATTACATGTGGAGTAATTCATCCAATCTTAAAGGTGGGCTTGTTATCCTATTTGAGTGAGAAAATAAGGAGAGTTTATATAAAAATGATAATTGGATAATTATTCCCATCCTAAAGGGTTGGGATAAGGTAGAATAATTTTTAAGTTCATCGTATTTTCTACCCTATGCTGTTTGAATTAAAAGATAGAATAAACAAATAGAATGAATTTCCCTATCCAATCTCTATGCAATTGAACATTGCCTAATTAGGCCGTTTTGGTGTTGCTAGTAGTCCTGCATGAGAAGCACCAGCCTGTAAGTGTAATTCAATCCTATGCAATTGAACATTGCCTTAGGCCATTTTGGTGATACTCTAGTAATCCTAGATGAGAAGCACCAACCTCAAACGAAAGGAAGTTACTTCGAAAGACCTACATTTCTTGGATCCATGCTAACTTAGCAAAAAAGTAGGATTCAATGGAAAGAAAAGATCTATATAGGTGATATCAATTAATTGGGAATATGTTTTAGTCATGTTTAGTATGTTTACTTTAACTCCTTTGTTTTCTAAGAGTCTCTTAGTCCTATATTTATTTCTATTTTGCACTTCCTATGTTTCAATTTGTGTCTTTACTTTTCTTTTATTCAGAATGTCACCTTCTGCATTTAGTAACTCTTTAATTCCAACATTCTACCCAGCATGTTTAGGACCATAAAATTCAAAGAGCATTTTGGTAAATTACACACATCTTTAGTTTAAGACCACAAGATTAAAAAATTTTCCGTATTTTTTAAACTCCGTTCCTAGTTAAACTAAGGCATATAAAATGAAATGGAAAGAGTATAACTTTGGTCTGAGGTGAGTTTGAAAGGAGCAACATGATCCGTGAGGATTCATATTGCTAGCCTTACTTGCATGGGATTAAGGCATAGTTGTGTTGTACTAATCCTGCTTGACAAAAGCAAATCAATCAATCTCCCTTTCACTTTTATCTTTTGAAATACTAGAGAGGTGTTGGACTTTGGAGTGCTTTGTTTAGAAATAATTTTAAAAAGAACTCTTTCTTGATGTTTAACCCAATCATATGGATCATACAATTTGTGTCACCTCGTGTTACATCCTGATATACGGGTCAACCAATTGTATGGCTTGTTGATTTATTTATTTTATTTCTGGTATCAATGCAGGTAACCATCAATTATTTATTAGGCAAATTGGGAAAGAAATATTCTGATACAGTTGGAGTGGTTGATCTTGGAGGTGGATCTGTGCAAATGGCGTATGCCATCTCAGAGTCAGATGCCCAAAAGGCTCCAAAGGTATCAGATGGAGAGGATACATACGTCCAGGAAATGTATTTGAAGGGGACCAAGTATTACCTTTACGTTCACAGGTCATTCTCATCCTCTATAACAAAATTATGTGATGATATTAGAGAATGTCCACGCACATTTGTGCTCTCCAAATTATTCCTTGAATCTTTGATCCAACTTTTTATCAGGATGAATCTCTGATCCAACTATTAAGCAAGAACATATTTCACTTGTTATTTGTGGTGGGGTTATCTCGTGTTTTATCATCTTTATCCTGTACAAGCTTAATTTGATCTATGTATATTGTTGACAGCTATTTGCACTATGGCTTACTAGCAGCTCGAGCTGAGATCTTGAAGGTGACCGATGAATCTGGAAATCCTTGCATCTTGGGAGGCTATCATGGTATTTACTATTTCTTTCCTGGTGCAATGATTATTCTATGCTCGACTATTGATGCAGTGCTTTCTGGAAGCATCATTTCTCTCCGTAATAAGTAAAAAAAGTTTATCAAGAGAAACGACTCCCTCCTCCCGTGACCTGGATCTTCAATCTTATTTTATTCATAAATAAGGTGCAGAAAGTAGGAGCACCTTAGCATTAATTTACATTGAGCCTGTTGTACTAATTTGAAACATATGTACTTACTTTCCTGTATTAGCAAGTAGATCATTGAAGATGAACAATGTGTTTTTGTAGGGTCATACAAGTATGCAGGAGCAGAACACCCAGCATCGGCGCCTTCTCAAGGTTCAAGCATGAGTAGTTGTAGGGACGTAACTCTAAAGGCTCTGAAAGTTAATGAACCAGCATGTACCCACATGAAATGCACCTTTGGTGGCGTGTGGAATGGTGGAGGCGGAGATGGCCAGAAAAACATGTTTGTTGCATCATTTTTCTTTGACAGAGCTGCTGAGGTATGAAAAGTATCGTAATTTGTTGTTCTCAAGTGGAAAACTTCTCTTCTCTGTATGTTTCTTAACACAAATGTTATATGTTGTGGGCATAGGCTGGTATTATAAATCCAAGTTTAGCTGTTGCAAAAGTTCGTCCAGCTGATTACGAAAGTGTAGCTAAGCGTGTTTGTGGAACTGGACTTGAGCGTGCCAAATCTGAATTTCCTCATGTACAGGCTGATAACTTGCCATACCTATGCATGGATCTCGTCTATCAGTACACTCTACTTGTAGATGGGTTCGGTGAGTAAAAACTAGATTCATATCTCTGTAACTTCACACAACATTCATTTTCAGTACGTTTTGACTGATTCACCACTATTTTTTACCGAGCAGGACTTGAACCTCAGCAAGAAATCACATTGGTGAAAAAAGTTGAATACAAGAATTCCCTTGTTGAAGCAGCATGGCCATTAGGCAGTGCCATTGAAGTTGCATCATCATTAAGTTAAACAGTGGGAAATGCAAGATCCATTCATGCAATTTTGGGTTTTAATAGCTTATGATTTTCAACTATATATTTTTGACCTGCAGCCTTGTGGTTCGGCCCTTCCCCGGACCCTGCACATAGCGGGAGCTTTAGTGCACCGGGATGCCCTTTTTTATACTTTTGACCTGCAGCTGTGGTTAAGCCTATTGACTAATATTCTGGAACAGAAGGATTGCTACTTGGGTGCCAAAGTCCAAGCAGGTTGATAATTCTTTGTTTTTCCCTTTCATTAGAGGGAATTAACAATAGTGATAAATCTGTTTGTAATCATGTATTATGAGAATTATTGCACTATATTAATGAGATCATTTTTTTGTTCCCACGCAAATTACATAAGATTAAGGGCTCGTTTGTTGCAAGGGATAAGGGATAACTAATTCCGAGATTAATTTTAGGATGAGCTTAACCTATGTTTGGTTGTGATAAAATCTCGGGATAACTTATCCTGAGATTAGTTATCTGGAATTGTAGTGTTTTTTAATCCCTCGTTGAAGGTGGAATAACAATTTCTGGATAACTTGTTTCCCAACCAAACGAGCTCAAAACTCTCAAATAACACTGCAGAAGTCATTGTTGTTTCCCATCCTCAACATTCTGAGTTTCAATCTATTCCTTAGTAGGTGCATGATCAAGAAACACAACAAGGTTGTGCCCTATATTTTGGCTAAATAGTCCCAAATGGTACACTTACTTGGATCGGGTGTTTATACCAAATTAATAAATTTAAGACAAGTGTATTGTATACATCTATTTATCACTTAATTATGGTAAATGAATAAGTTTTTTCATGCCTCTCTACTTCCACGAGGTAGTGTTAAGGTCTGCATACACTTTACCTTCCCTAGGTCTCATTTGTGGGATTTCACTGGATATGTTGTTGTTGAATAAGTTTTTTCACATTAATTTTTAACTAAGGTTAATTTTGGTATAAACTCGATGTGAATAAGTATTTATCTGTGATTGAGCTTGGTTTCCTTATTATGTCCTTGAGGACAAGGCAGATTTCCAGGGATTCATAGTTTAAACTTATGAGTTCAAATTCAGAATTTTAATTTATGGAATTCAAAAAATATTATTTATGCTTATTTAGTGAGTTTTTAAACTACATATACAAGATCTAAGCTAAATTACTGTGTCGAATGAACCTGTTGCCCTTTCATCAGATCTGCCCTTAACTGATCTAGAATCTTTTTTTAAAAAAAAGTTTAATTAGTGAATGAACGACTATTTAAGTTAATTCTTTTTTTTTTTAACCATTCCTAAAAATTTCTTGGTTTTTTTATTGTTGACCGAGCACATATAGATAAGTACACGATCTAAAAATCATAAGGTTTCAGGTTCAGTGAAAATAACAATACTAGGTGTTTTTTTTCTGATTGAATAGAATTGCCCGATATTCATGTAAAATTAGTTGATGTACACAAGACCAAGAGAACTTGATACATTGAAACAAGAATATATTTCACCATATGGCCTTAAAGATTTGGTTCTTGATGCTCAACTATAAAGCAAAGGAATAAATAATTTTCTAATATACCTCTTCCTTTTACATTGTTGGATGTGTCCTATTGATTAATAAAGTGGATTTCAAATTATAAATTTTAGGTTTAAATTAGTAGAGACAAAAATATTAAATGATTATTTTTTATTTGTCTAAACTCTGAAAGGGAGCCTTGACTAACTAATAAAGTTGATGCCATGTGATAGAAGGTCACGGCTCCAAGCCGTTGAAACAACTTCCTATAATAGATCACAAACCCCTTTTTCGGATTTCACACATACTGAATTTTTTTTTATTTATCTAAACTTTGAAAGCGAGCCTTGGCATAACTAGTAAAATTGACGTCATACAGAGGATCACGGATTCAAGCCATTGGGTTCAAGCCGTTGAAACCACCTCCTGTAATAGACCACAAACCCTTTTCCCGAACCTCACGCATATTGAGTTTTTTAATTTGTTTAAACTTTAAAAGAGAACCTTGACGTAACTAGTAAAACTGATGTCATATGACAACATATAAGTCACGAATTCAAGCCGTTGAAACAACCTCCTTTAATTGACCACGAGCCTTTTTCCTGCACCTCACGCAGCGAAAGTTAAATGTACTAGTATGCTTTTTCTTTTTCTGTCCAAACCTTAAGGGGTCGTTTGGTTGGGAAGAACTTTTCCCGGGATAAATTATTCCGGGATAAGTTATCCCACCTACATGAATAAAAGGTGGGATAAATAATCCCAAGGCAACCTAATACCCCCAACCAAACGTGAGATAAAATTATCCCAAATTTTATCCCGGGATTATTTATCCCAATACCCCCAGCCAAACGACCCCTATAGACAAAATTACTCCACGCATTGCGAAAGTTTAACATACTAGAATGCTTTTTCTTTTTCCGTTCAAATCCTTGATAGAAAAAATTACTCACGCATGAGAAAAGGTTTAGTGTACTAGAATGCTTTTTCTTTTTCCGTTCAAACCCTTGATAGACAAAATTACTCTATGCATGGCGAAAATTTAGTGTACTAGAATGCTTTTACTTTTTTGTTCAAACCCTTAATAGACAAAATTACTCAATACATGTGCTGACGAAAGACCAAAAGAAAAAAAGTAGATGAATGAGAGATGAAAAAATGTATTATCATTATGTATAAAAACAAGAGAAACTATTGTGAAGTTTTCTTCTAACCACAATTAAAGATATGAATAAGTTACATTTCTAACATTAGAAGGCATAAAAGCTAAGATCATAAGAACAAGAAGAATGAAAATTGGGACTAACAACAACATAAAAGGTGGTGGTGGCAATGGTGGAAGAATCAATGGCAAAAGTAACAAAGATGCTGTTAGACCAAGCAGTAAAATTATTGACTCTAAGCTGAAATAACTCTTTGATAACATCTTTTTGCCTTGTCCTTGTGTAAATGATCTGTTGTAGTCAGCAGCAGAATTCTTCACTGTTTTCAAATCCATAATGTTGTTGAAATATTGATGATGTTGATCCAAATTTATAAAGTTCTTGGTTGGTCTCAATTTTGCCTCTGATGATTCCATGTCCATGCTCATTTGAATTAAAATAGTTGTAAACTCTTAACTAGAATATGAATAAAACTTTAGAAAGGAAGTAGTGTTCAAGAAACTCGTTTTCTTAATCAGAGGCCTCGGTTTTAACGGATAAAGAAACTTTCTTTGACTTGAGTCAATCTCTTCAAATTTGATGTTGAATTTTGTGCTTTCCTAAAACTCTTGTCTGTGAGGTTTCAGATTCGAGACCTGAATATGAAATCGCCCTGAGGAACACTTCACCTTTGAAATAAGACTTTTTAAGGCGAATTCGAATTAATCAAATTCGTAAGCAGATATCAAACACTGGATGAGAAACACCGGAACTTGCAAATGTACAAAATTCAACTTGACAACCACTCCAAAAATCCAAGCTTTAGCAAGAATCTTGAAAATGAAATCACAATTCAGCAGATATATATTGGTGTTGTATGATGTGTTCTCTAGAGGGTAAGATTTAAAGGGAGAAAAAGTGAAGATTTTGGGATGAGGAAGGTGAGAAAAATAGATGAAGAGTTGTTATATGGCCTTTTCTTGATTTATAAATGTTGATTTCTTGAAATTGATGTTTCTTGGTTTTAGGGGATTGTATATAGGTTTTTTGACAATGATATTTCTTGGTTTTAGGGGGATTATGTGATATTTTAGCCTTAGGTATGAGATTTTGATGGATCTATAGTGGTTACACTGTATCTTTAGGAATATATTATATGATTTGGTTTTTGCTATTATATAGTATGCCTAATTATAGTACTATAGAGGGGTTGGGGGTTGGGGTAGGGGGGTTGGAGGGGGTAGGGTGAGGGGTGTTGGGAATTTGGGTGGATTCAGTGAATTACAAAAATCAAGTGGGGCAAGATGATTTGCATGTTGATTGTTTCTGGTAAAACAAGGGATTGTCACACTGTCCAAGGTTCTTCACCCCTAGACAACATGTTTCTTTTCCCCACACTTTCCACTTGCCCCAATTGTCTTTTCAAAAAAGAAGAAAAAAGGACTGACTTGTTTCATATATTTGCTTCAAACATACTCCATTCACCTGTATATTTTTTACTTGTCTATATTTAATTTGTCATATTCTTAAATAATATTTTTTTTATTTTAAAAAAAATAATCTAATTTGACTTGATATAAAAAAAAAAAAAATTTAAAAAAATAATTTGATTTGCGATCTTAAATTAAAGTTATGGCAAATGTATCAAAATGTCTTTGAATCTTGTGGTGTTAACTATGCCACGAGAAAAGCTGAAATTAAAATATTACCAAAAAAGGAAAGAGATCATTCTTTTTTAAACGAATTAAAAAAAAAAGTAGGTCATTCTTTTTGAAACGGAGGGAGCATTTATTTCATTCGCTTTTATTTATTACTATTTTTTTAATTAGATTTTTATTTTTACTTGCCATTTTTGACATATCAAGAAAAAATAATTTTTTTTTCTTTTTTACTGTTAATATTAATTGTTTATTTTTCAAACCATTTTCAAGATATATTACTCTAAGGGCCCGTTTGGCCATGAATTTTTTTTATTTTTTTCCTGAAATTTATTTTACTTTAATGAAAAAAGTGAAATTTTGTGGTGTTTGGCCATAAAATTTATTTCACTAAAGTGAATTTTTTTTTCGGAAAAATAAAAACAAGTTTTTATTTTTTTCACTTCTACTTCTCTCACAAAAAATAAAAAAGAACTCTAATTTTTTTCATGGCCAAACATAACTCCAAAAAATTTAATTTTCATGGTCAAACGCCTACTAAACATCAATTAATAAGGATAGTATGATAAAATAGTCACATAAATAATTATTTTCTTAATGGATGTCATGTCAAAAAGTAACAAGTAAAAGCGAACGGAAAGAGTATTTTCTTCATTTCAAATTGATTGAACTGTTTTGACATGACACGAAGTTTAAAAAAATAAAGAGGACTTATGAAACTTGTGATTTTAATTTAAAGATATATCAAATGTACCAAACTGTCCTTTAATCTTATAGTCTTAAACGTATCATGTGGAAAGTTGAAATTAAAGAGTTGCTAAAAAGGGAAAGAGTCATTATTTTTTAAAATGAATTAAAAAGGAAATTAGGTCAAACAAATTGAAATGAAGGAAGTAATAAATAAAATTATAAATTTTACTCTATTACTCATATTAATTACGTATAAAGTATCTAAATATTAGTGATGAATAGTATTTAATAACAATGGTAAAAATTAAAATAGAAATAAACCAAAAAAAATAATAATAAAAAAATAGAAACAAAATGATAAATTATCTCTTGATTTTTCAAATTGGATAAAGTAAAGTTAGACAACTATTTTTAGTACTCCCTCCGTAACTTGTCCACTATATTAAAAATAAATGTCCAACTATATTTGTTCAGTTTGAAAAATCAATGGATAATTTATCATTGTTTATCCATTTTACCCTTGCTATTAAATACTATTCATTACCCAATATATTTATCACAATATTAAATTTATTATATTGAAATGGTGATATTGTAAAATTACCCTTATTATTTATTGTTTCTTAAGGTGTGCGCCAAGTCAATAGTGGATAAGTAAAGATGAACGGAGGGAGTATACTGAACAAGTAAATATAGAGAGACGAAGTTGTAATTTCTCCATCCCAATTTATACTGCCTCAGTTTCATATTACTTGATCCTTATAGATCTAACACGTCACTTAAGAAAATTTAATTAGAGATGTATTTTATTAAATTAATTTTATTAATGATATTTTGAAACTCTAAATTTATCTACTACTATTTTATGTAGCTAATTAATATTAATGATAATATAAAAAATAGCAAACTTCTCATGATTTATTGAAATGGACAAGTAAAATGAAACATTTATTTATAAAGGCCAGATAAAATAAAACGAAAAAAGTATGAAACACTTTTTTTTTTATTCATCTCAAAAAGAATGTCACCATCTTGTAATAGATTCAAAATCAAAATCTCTAATCAAGAATCATAAGTAACTTTAAGTCTCAACCATTCCACCTAACACCTTGGTAATATAATTTCAAGTCATTTCAACCGTTTTATTGACGGTCTAATATTCAAAATTCACCAACTCAACTAATTTAATAGTCAGTTTGATAAATTTTTCATAATCGACTTATTTTTAAAATTATTTTTTTATGGTAAGTGTTTTTTGAAAAAATACTTTTAAAAAATGATAGTTTGTGTTTAATAAATCAAGTTAAAAGTATTTTTATTAATATTAAAGCAGTAATTTGTATTTGACAAAAGTTATAAAAATACTTTTACTAAAAGCTACTTTTTTATCTTCTGAAAAATAACTTATAATACTATTCAAAAATACTTATATTTTTCCTAAAAACTTGATCAAATATCTCAACTTTTTAAAATAAATATTTTTTAAAAACAATTAAAAACTTACGACTTCCTAAAAACTTAACCAAATCAATTATGAATCTTCAACTTTCTTATAGTTTACATGCTGGCTGATAGCTTGACAAATTTTGATGCTTCACTGACAAAAAATGATATAACATTTTTGTTTCAAGTCCCTTCCTTGGCGTTAAAGTTTCTTGCATGGGATAGGAAAGGCATTGGTAACACTAGGGCACCCCCCATTGTTCCCACTCCCACTTTCCCATTAATAACTTCCCCCTCTAGGTTTTGTAACGCAGTTTTAACTGTCTGTACTATTACTATTAACTGTGACTCACGACACCTCCCTATACTATTTTAATATATAATAATACTAATCTTGTTTACCAAAAAATAACTCTCTTATAGTTTCAAATCATTCATAACTTTTGTTTAATAATCTAAAATCCCATTGGCTAATTGAAAATATAAAGGAGGAATAAGTTTATAGGGTTAGTAAGCAATCAAAATGAATTTGTCCTTTGACTTGGAAACAATGAATTCATCTAGTAACAAAGAATACAATCAACATACTCTTTCCTATGTTACATGTTTGCCATGTTTCACACTTTCACTTGATTATATGGTCTATACATTATTTTGTTCTCAATACTAATCTCTATTGATCTCATAGTTGCCGACAAAAACAAAAAGTAAAAATAATACTCCCTCGTTTCATTTTACCTTTAATATTAGTTAATTGTTTTTTTCAGTATTATTTTCTAAGATTTAAGATTAAACATCAGTTAATATGAGTACCATTATAGTAAAATACTCACGTCAATCATTATTTCTTCAGGACATCCAAAGGCGTATTTCTTTGGGTTGTTATTAATGAAATGCCTTCATTATCTAAAATAAAGAATATTTCTCCAAACTGAACAATTAAAAGTGAATGGAGGAAACAAAAACTGTTCTTGAAAATTATAAACACTTAAATTATAATACATCAATAAAATAAATATTCAATAAAAAGAGATTACTTCCTCCGTTTGGATTTACTTATCATTATTTTTCTAATTTGATTTTTATTTTTACTTGTCATTTTTGACTAATCAAGAAAAGACAAATTTTGTTTTCAAGTTTTACCCTTAGCATTAATTACTTAGTCTCTTAATCATTTTTCAATACTCACTCCATTCGGAATTACTTGTCACTATTTTTCTAATTTGATTTTTATTTTTACTTGTTATTTTTGACAAACAAGAAAATATAAATTCTTTTCTCATGTTTTACCTTAATATTAATAACGTATTCTCCAAATCATTTTTCAATATATATTATTAAACATTAATTAATAGGGGTAATATAATGAAGTTACTATATCAATCATTGTTTTCTTAATAGGTGTGTCAAGTCAAATATGTCAAGTAAATTCGAATGAAGGGAGTATGTTTTAAGAAAACATGTAAAAAAAATATGAGAGATAATTTAAGACGAAAGAAATAGAAAAGAAAGAGAATTTTTATACTTATAAAGCATGTGCATAACCGACCTTTGATTCAATTTATTTTTATTCAAAACCTATGAAGCAATTAAATGATTCCTAGCTTCTTCCTCGTACAAAGTTTGCATTAAATTTCATGCAGTAGCTTTTGCGACATAGACGGATTTACATGTAATTTATGAATTTATGCGAATTTATATTTATTAATTTAATTATTATAATTAATTTAGAGTAATATTATAAATTTATAATATATAATTCAAATTTTAAATTACAATCCTTTTGAGAGATGCATGTATATCTTTGCTTATCAATTATTAACTTGACACACATCTTAAAAAATACTCTCTCTGTCCCTCTTTACTTGTTCAATTTTTTATTTTAATTTGTTCAATTTAGAAAATCAATGCATAATTTTTTTTTTCCCCCATTTTACCCTTGATATTAAATATTATTCATCCCTCATTGCATTTTTCAAAGCAAAAGAATTATTATACTCAAAGGGTGATATAATAAAATTACCCCTCTATTTATTGTTTCTTAAGGTATGTGCCAAGTCAAAAGTGAACAAGTAAAGATGGACGGAGGGAGTAATAAATAATAAACATAATTTTACTATATCACCCTTTGACTTTAAATATAATGAATTTTGATGCTTTGAAAAATGCATTAGGTGGTGAGTATTTAATAGCAATGGTAGCATATAAATAAAATGGTAAATTATCCATTGATTTTTCAAACTGGATAAATATTATTGTATATCTATTTTTAATATATTAGATAAGTAAAGATAAACGGAGGGAGTAAATTTATAAAATTCAAATTTTAAATTGTCTCTTCTTTACAACCCTTTTAAGAGATGCATGTATATATCTTTTTCAACACTTTTATATATTCCTATAGTATATGTCTATGCAAGAACATGCTCACAACATACAATTAGGCATTAGCTCGACTAATGACGATAGTTATTGCGAAAGCGAGCCTTTACCGGGTAATTATTGTTGCTTATGAATTCGAATTTGGGTGATCTAACAATGATCAAAATGAAGTTTGAGTGAAATAATTAGGTGGAGGTCCGATCAGATGATATTGAGAAATCAATGAATTAATTATGGTTAAGCGCAAAATGCAACTCACATCCAAAGCTAGTTTTTTTTTTGAAATCACACATTTGCATTTTGATAAGAGCCACGAGTGCGGTATGAAATCAAGGTAAACTCATAAAAATATTAGATATGACTTCAAAATAACAATTTAGCAAAATCTGATAGTGAGACAATATGAGAATGAGTTTCATCGTCGAAAAGAAAACAACCCGAATCACTAGCAATTTCGGAAAAGTTTTGTATGAAAAAAAAAATCATTTCTAGCATTTGGCTATTAGGAAAACATCTTTTGTCGAAATAAGTTAAAATGACTTTAATTTCCTCATATGGATGGAAGTCATTTTTCATGCCTTATAACTTTCAAAACTTCACGTTACATGCTCCAATTAACATTTAGACATTAATATTAATTTCTAATACTCAAAAGTATCATCAAAACACTCTCCAATTCGTTAATATAATTTTAATTTTAATATTTATTTATTTTTCAGAAATGAAAAAATTCTCAACAAAATGCTTTTCATAAAAAATATGATTTTTCATAAAAAAATTTCTTAATAAAGGAATACCTAAATTTTGGCAAAACTCTTGAAAACAACTAGTATTAGTCAAATGAATAAAGGGATACCTAAATTTAGGAATTAAATGAATGTGTACATGCACTTGATGATGATCTGCATTTTTCATTTGTTCATGAACCAAATTTTAGATTGCAATTAACTTTTTTTCTTGTTGTCCATTCAGTGTCCGATATTCATATTGGATAATTGGAGCTCGACTAAATACTGATTTGCACAGTGCAGAATCCATTTCTGTACGACCAGTGCTCCCAACACGATTTTTTTCATTCACGGGTGCTCGAGCCTGATATCTTTGATTAAGGATGGAGGGATCTCAACCATCCCACCACGACCCATGTTGACGATTGCAATTAATAACTAACTATTTGAATTGTGATTATTGCCTTATTGCCTGTTTTTCTCTGTCATTTGGAAGTGATATTTCAGTACAATTACTCTGCATCTGACCACATTGCAATTTCCTTTGGATTCTAAGCTCCTTAATTATGAAATTTACTTTCTTATGTACTAAGTCATAAATGAATAATAGGTAATAAGTACTTTCTTTGTTGCTTATTTTATTATTATTGCTTCATAAAGAGATATTTTTAGGTGATGTTTTAAATTTGCTATGATACCATATGATTAGGCTTAATGTGTATTATTATTATTAGTGTTGTGGTTGTTGTTGTTGTTATTGATTAGATATATTATGTCGATATACTTATTATTAGTATATATACCAAGAAGGCATGATCGAACTTGATCTAGTGGTTCACGAGAAGAAAGATCGAGGTCGAATATCAACAAAAGATGAGACAAGAGAACGAGCATCCATCTCAATCTTCCAAGGTCGAATATCCAAGAGTTTGAATAGAACTGTCAATATGGGTCGGGTCAACCTCGCGGGCCTTGGAGAAAAGTGCGGCAAATTGGCCCGGCCAATCAAATGTACTTTAAAATGGTAAACCTAGCCCTAAAAGAGTTGGGGTTGGCCCGGAAAAAAGCCTTGAAGTTTGAGCATAGGCCCAAATATGACTCCTTTGCATGAACACCTAATCTACAACACAAATGTCAAATAGTATCATCAACATCAATCAATAACTTATAAAAAATATATAGAGATGAACACTTGAGCAATCAATTTCTTATTTATAGAGCTATCATTGATGCTGATAAAGGCCAAGTAAAATAAAATGAAAAAAGTATGAAACATTTTCTTTTTATATTAGGGAAAAGAGTCTGAAATATATCCAAACTTTGACGAAGATTGTTGTAACACGCCTGAACTTTGTGGGGGTCCTATGACCCCCCAGAACTATTTATTAGCGTATTTTAGTGACATTTATTTGCACTAAACTCTTTTAGTTATTTATTTATTAACCTATTTTATTTATTTATTAGCATATAAATGTCATTAAAATACGCTAATAAATAGTATAGGGGCCCATAGAACCCCTGCAAAGTTTAGGCATGTTATAGCAATTTTCATCAAAGTTTGAATATATTTTGAACTCTTTTTCCTTTAATTTATTTCAAAAAGAATGTCACCATCCTATAATAGACTCAAAATCAAAATCTCTAATAAGAATGACATGTAAATTTAAAAGTCAACCATCCTATCTAACATAATTCCAAACCATTTCAACCTTTTTATTGATCGTCTGATATTCAAAATTCACCAACTCAACTAATTTAATAGTCTATTTGATAAAATTTTCATAATCGGCTTATTTTTAAAAATTATTTCTTTTACCATAAGTGTTTTTTGAAAATATACTTTTAAAAAATAATAGTTTGTGTTTCTTTAATTAATTTGAAAACTATTTTTGTTAGTATTAAAGCAGTAATTTGTGTTTGGCTAAAATTATAAAAATACTTCTATTAAAAAACTACTTTTTTATCTTTTGAAAAATAACTCATATTACTACTCAAAAATCATTATATTTTTTCTAAAAACTTAAACAAATATCTCAACTCTTTAAAAATAAACATTTTTATAAAAAATAAACACTTTTAACTTTCTAAAAACTTAACAAAACCAATTATAAATCTTCAACATGTTTTATAGTTTCAAATCACTTTATAACATTTTTTAATCTAAAAAACCCATTGGCTAGTGAACAATTCATGAGAGGAATAAGTGTATTGGGTTAGTCAAGCAATCAAAATGAATTTGTCCTTTGACTTGGAAACAATGAATTCCACTAGTAATTGGACTTGGACCAAAAAATACAATCAACATAATCTTTCTCATGTTACATGTTTGCCATGTTTCACTTGATTATATTGTCTATCTATCCATTAATTTATTCTCAAAATTAATCTCTATTGATCTCATAGTTGCCGACCAAAACTAAAAGTAAAAATAATACTCCCTTGTTTCATTTTACCTTTTAACATAAACTAGTATCATTTAGCCCGTGCTAAGTCCGGATTCAAACTAACGTTAAAAAATAAATTTATAGATATTTTTAAATTTTTCTTGTTCTTACTTTTTTGTTTTTGTAACATCAGTTGACACTTTTTAAGGAGTTCTAAAATAGTGAAGTACAAAATTGTATTGGAAAATTTAAATATTACACTTTTAAAAAAAATCAAACAAATGCATATATGATAGTTCTTCTAATTTCTCTTTATATTTTGATGAAATCTTTTGAAATTATAATCTCTGATGATTCAAATTGAGCTTTACCATAAAATGTTTGGAGATGAAGTTATATTTTCTTCAACTATAATTTTTTTTTCAAGAATAATTCAGAATATAAATTGAAACAATATTTTAGTATTTCTTTTTTAATCGTCATTTATTATGTAAATTTTGTTGGGTTATGGGTCTTTTTCCCTTCCTATGTGGATAAATAAAAGCCCAAATTTGGACCAACCCACTTTGCCCATAGGCCCAATTCTATGGGGCATATATATAGACCTTTTTAGGTCTTATTTTCTAATCACAAAAGAGAGAAATCAGCAGCCACACATAGAGAGAAAGTGCAGATTTTCGCACCCAATTTCAGCACTAAATTGCCAACTTCAAATTGCGATTCCCGCTTCGTTTCTTATCCGATTGAGCTGATTTTTGGACAGCTTGTTCCTCTCATCTCAATCTTTGATTAGGAACTGACAGAGTTGGATTTGGTGCCCCGCAGCTCCAGTTTTGCATCCGTGAACAGTAGCTGCGTTTTCGGGTTTTTGCTTCTTTAATTCTCTAGTTTTTGGTGTTGTGCTTTATGTAGTGTTGCTCATTGTTTGGCATTTATTTGGTGGCCATTTTGGAGAACATTATTGTAACTCTTGGTGATTATAGTGGAGGTTTTTGGTCCCGTGGTTTTTTACTCTTCACACTGAAGGGTTTTCCACGTAAATCTGGTGTCTCGTGTGATTGGTTTATTTTATCCTTGCTTATCTGTTTTGGTTGATATATTTGCTGCCTTATTATCATTGTGCTTGGGTTTGTTTGTCTTCTCTTGGTTCAAGTTGAAAGGGAAAGTTTAGACTTGGGTATTCTTCCGCTGCTACCCTGTCGTGCACTATTGTTAGTGCCCTTGCCTTTCCCAACAAAGTGGTATCAAATTTGTATACTAAAAATACGGCACACAAAATTAGATTAACTTACTGTATTTTTTGATTGAGATGAAAGTAGTATAATTTACACTTTGACACCTTTTAAAAGTATTTAATAATGATATAAATTAATTGTATTTATTCTTTTAATCTAAAACTTAATTCTATCTTAAGTAAAATCTTTGTTAATTACTCATGTTTGTCAGCATGTACGACATAAAATTACAGGAGTTAATCACCATTTCACCATTTGGAATTGTTACAAAAAGATCAACCACCATTACTTAATGTTGCCTCATGTCTCCAATGAATACATAACAACTTATCTAAAACTTTGAGATCCATTAATTGTTGTGTCCACCTCACTGCACTTGAATTTCTGATTGCCATGTGGCTGTTTGAGCAATAAAATAGTACTCCCTCCGTCCAACAATATTTGTGTATTATTGACTTCACACATAAGTTAAGAAATACTAAATAATAGAGTAATTTTATCGTATCACTCTTTGAATATAATTAATTTATTGCTTTGAAAAATGTATTGAGTAATGAATAATATTTAATACCAAAGGTAAAATGGATACAAATAGGTAAATTATCCATTGATTTTTCAAACTAGACAAATATTATTGAACGTCTATTTTTAGTATAGTGAACATATCATTGACGTGCAAAAAGCAATTCTGACATTCCTTATTTACAGCTCGGTAGTCTAAATTCTAAACCGTTCAACCTTATTCTGTAATCCTTATTACATCTAAAGCTCTCACTATAACTCTTGGGATGTATGTATCACACCCTTGAATGGCTGAAGAATAAGGTTGATAAAACTTTTCTTTTAGGCCCTTAAATTTTGAAATTTCAAAAATTTTAATACTGAATTTTAATTATGATTTTAGTTTCACATAAAATAATCTTGAAGATTATTAAGAAATGCCACAGGTTTTATTCAAAAATGAATTTTCTCCTGAAGCAATATTAAAAAAATTGTAAAAAAAAAAGAAGAGACAAAATTTATATTATAAAAAAGAAAGAAAAAATATCTACTTTTTTATCAGAAATATTTAGAACTTTGAATTAAAATACTCAAATTTTCATATTAATAAATAAAGTTTATACAATAACATCTAAAGTAATGAATTGCTAATATGTGGCTAACATCTTATTAACTAAAATAATGGGTATCATAAAAATGAACCGAGGGAGTAAGAGAGTAAGAAATTCACATAGAAGTGATAGGGAAGAATAATTTTAGGAGTTTACAATTTTTTTTTTTTTGATATTTTTGAAGAGTTAGCATCCTCTATATTAACAATTGCAATAATATAGAAGATGCAAGTATTATCCGGAATGATTGAATGTAAAATTTTGTAGATATGACTTTGTAATTGCCGAACTCATTCAATTAATTAATGCATAAGGGCGAAAAAAAATAATAATTACAAATTAAATTTTTGACATTAATTTTGGGCTCGCATTTAGCACGGGTCAAATAACACTAGTTATATTATGTAATACCACTAGTCGAAAGGGCCCGATCGTTAGATGAGGGACCTGGCGGAAAATGAAATTGTAATGGAGTCAAAAGAATAGTTTAGATTCAATCAAAATTTTGGTTTTTGAAAGAGGGCAATGGAGGAGAAATGAAGGTGTGGTTGTTTGTTGCGATACGTGAATTTCGATGCCGGCTCCTCTTCACGTATTTTGGTTTTTTGTTTTCTTTTTCCTTCTTTTTAAGTTTAGGGCAAGTCATATCACGTGCTTCGCTCAAATTTTTTTGTTCTTACGTTCGTCCAAGGCTAGTTTTCCCTCATAATTTTGCTACATGCATGAATTATTCGGCAATATAAGCTGTAGTTGTTCATGATTCGGTTTGGGTCAAGGTAAAATTAAAATCAAATCAACTCAGTCAGTTTTTTAATTAGTAAAATCAAATCTAATATAATTCATATTCATCCATTGGTTGTTGTAGGTTTGGTTCGATTTTAAGAAACATAATGATATTTCTCTCTTTTAATATTTTTTCTCTAAAATAATAAAAGAATTCTCCATTATTTTTCAACTTATAATCCGTTATTAATTTTTTATTGTGATGACTATTATTTTCTTGGATTATGGAGAAAATATCTATTATATAAGCTTTAATCAATTGAATAAAGTTGATAAAAAAAAAAATTAAAAATTATATATAGACAAATCTCATAGTTGTTTCTCTTAATAAATAAGTTTAAATTCGTGATTTTCTTTTTAATAAATGAGTTTAAGGTGTAATGTTCATTATTCTACTAGAGATAAATAATTTTTCATGAGAAAGTATACAAAACATTCAGAATTATTTACAAAAAATAATACATTGTATATATATAATTATAAAATATATGTATATAATTTATCGATTCGGTTCGAATTTTTAATCGGTTTGTTTTTTAATAAAACCAAACCAAATATTATTGGTTTTTTAATACTTAAATTCAAACCAAACCAAAACCAAATAAAGTCGATTTATTTAATCGATTTGTTTTATTTTTTTGGTTTGGATCGGTGATATGCCCTGAATTTACGGCACTTTTGACGCTTAAAACTATGGATAATTGTAAGTACGAAGGTATTTTTATGTGGATATGAGGTATTTTTAAGGTATTTGCAGGTCAAACAGGTCCGGGGAAGAAAAGTACAGATTTATGGACTTTAAAGCTTCAGACGAATGCATTCCACGACCGTGGGATCTGACCACGATCGTACATTATGATCATAGGATGAATCAGAGGATTGAATCTCAGGTGTCAGGCAGATGAAAGCTTCCCACGATCGTACATTGATGTTACAATAGTATAACCTGATCGTGGAAAAAGGTCTCTGAGACTGTGCTGTAGAAACTAAGGGTGAAGAAGATAAGACGAAGACTTCCCACGACTGTACCTATATTTCACCAGTGTACCAAGGCATCGTGGGAAGGAAGCCCATAATTGAGGTATGCAGATGTTAAATGCTAAGAGGATCAGACGATCACATTGCACGATCGTGGGATGATGCCACAAGCTCGTACTGAAGATCATGGGAGATGTATTCTGCAAAGTGGAAAATCAGGGATAGATCAGACGAAAGAAAAGCACATTCGTACCTAGAAAGCACGAGATCGTACTGAGACTCGTAACATCTATGATCTGCAAGATGACAAAGTCCAGTGCTAACCTACGAGCACCAAGGACGATCGTGGGGTCTAACCACGATCGTACCTTCCTTCGTTCGAGACATCGACTCAGCAAATCCCTATGTGTTTAGGATAGATTTTTATTTTGTCTATAAATACTCCTATTGGGTCTTTTGTATCAGTTTATGATCTATTACGTTATTCTAAGGCTTCAAGGCATATTCTTGTTCTTGAAATTACAAACATCGATTTTTAGGGTTTTAATTCAAAGTGAGATATTGGAGTTTTTCATCTTATACTTGTAAGTTCATAATTATGCTTTCTTATTAGAATTCTTCTTGTGTTCTTGCAATTATGAGTAGCTAAACACCACAACTAGGGTTGTGGGAACCATGATGGATTAACGAAGTAGTGTTCGTAGTATGAGGTGATTCTCAAAGGGTGTTTGGTATGCATTGTTATTCTCTTCGATCTGATTGATTTCTGACGGTGCGCAACGTTAGAACTCACCTTATATCTACTCTGGACTTTAGCAAGAGTAATTGGATGGAAAAAGGAAATCAACAACGAGACTTGGAGCTACCAACCTCCATTTAATTAGCCTTGAGCCGGTAAATGAGAAAGACTAATATGGGATCATAGATAGGGGTTGGTAATGCAAAACCACATGAACCTTTGTGATTGGGGATAGAACGTAGTCGTTTAGATGAACAATACTTATCGATTCTGCATGCCGAGCACCACAAGAGATCAGTAAGTACGAAAAACCTATGGACTTATGAAGTTATTGGGGAGCATAGTCTTAGTGCCTCTCTCATACTGATTACAAATCCAACAAATCATCAATAGTTACTAATGAAATCCTGATTTACAAAACCCCCCTCTTTACTTACGGATTGCTTAGACAAATACTTGACATAGATTTTGATTTTTTTCTTGTGGGATCGATCCCAACCTAGTTGGGTTTTATATTTGATCAACGATCGCTTTACGCTTTTTTAGAGGTGTAATTTGGGCAACATCAAATTTGGCACCGTTGCCTGGGACTACGGTGACGGAGTTGATTGATTGTGTTTGTCAGGCTGTTGGATTATGTTTCTTGATTTTACTTTTCTGTTGTTTCTAGGCCGCACACCGGTGCATGCCCAACACTCGGAGTCAAGACAATCCTCTGATTCCACTTGATACAGAAATTGAACGGACTCTGAGAGCTACTAGAAGGTTTTGGACTCTTTTATCTTTCTTCCACTTTAGCATTGTATTAAGGTTTTGGACTCCTTCAAATAGTCCTTGAACGCCCCCCACTTCTTTATCATCATCCCATGTGGTTGTAGTTCTACGTATGGTATTTATGAGAAGTATGATTTCTTTCTTATTGAACTTCCTATAGTCTATTTGTCCCCTCAAAGTTCTTTGCGTGTGTCCTATTCAGTGGCTATTTTCTAACTACACTGATGATGATCGAGGTGTTGATAGCATGTGGCAGTGGTTTTTAAACTCTTTTTGAATGCTTATGAGTTATGAGCATTCCCAGATTAATTAGCTTAAACGGTTCTCAGCAACCATGCAATCAGTGATGACTTTCTATGGAGAGAATGGGTGTTTGACACTGATTTTACTTGTGATTATAGGTTGTCAATCTAACATTCATGAGACCATTTTTCGAGCAAAGAGAGTGATGGAAAGATTGTCCCTAGACCACCTATCCCAGAGTGGTTAGCTTACACAGTCCCTAACAGCCGTGCAATCGGTGAACTGATGATTTTCTTTGAAAGAACTGGCCATCTCTTGATAACTAGTTGTCAATCAACATCAATATGCCATCTCTAAAACATCAAGGGTGATGAAGAATCTGCAAAGTGGTGCCTATGCGAAGTACCTATCACAGTGTAATCTGTCTGTTGGTACTTTGTGCCTCCTTATGTGAATGCCCATAGAAAACATCCCCTATAGAAAATGACTGCTCAAACCAAATTCAATCATAATGGTTATTTGCATGAAATTTTTCTCACTTATTCAAGGATTTATCAGGTTCAACTTTGATCAAACCCACTAGATACTCGATCGTCAGGGAAAGAAGCTATAGCCTAGAACCTTGTACGTTGCATATGACTTAAGCTGAAGCATAGCACAGAAAATTTCTACTAGCACGTCAATAAACAGGTCTACAAGCTGTAGTATGTCAAATCTAGAATCAAGAGCTCTCATGGTTACCTCTTCACAATACCATCGCGCTCAACAAATTACAGACAGATGTCTTTAGTTAGCTTTTACACGCTAATTAGTGTATATACTAAACCAAAAAAATTCACTAGCAACTCATCTCTGCGACACTTGATGAAATTTTACTAAAGAGTCACTTGCAGATTCACACTTCTACCACCCACCGGCCCTACCCCAGAAACAAAAAAAAGAATTACATATATGTGATACAGACATTTCCATTTTCATATAATACAAGTAAACAGAATATACAGTTTCTGTGAAACTCTGCAACGACTACCTCACTTTTCGATGCCCTGCTGCATATATTGTATCAAATCATAGCCAGCAGTTGTCCACTTGTTGTATGCATCACTACATGCACGAATCATGTAATTAGCTGCTTCACGCTCAGTCATCTCAGGATGAAATCTCTTCCGAAGATTTCCTATAGGGTCACCCCTGCTAAAGCAAGGCAATCCGCTATCTAGCATCATCAAAACTGTATTTATTATCCCATCCATGTAGCGACGTGCAGCAAGGTAACCCTTGACACACAAGCTGGAAAACAACCAATCCAGCCTTAGCATAAGAAAAAAGTAGTTCATACCAAAAGGAGAGAGCAAATGGCCCAAAGAAGACCGCTGACCTTACAAACAGGTACCATGTCTCACTTTTCATTGCTCCAGATGGGTCAATTAATTGGGTCATCTCATGACTCAGCTTGAAGTGAGCACTTTCAAATCGCATATTTCCACCAGGAGAAATTTCCAGGATAAAACCAAAATCAATATGGACAAGCCTACCAGCACTGCAGAACAATATAAAAAGGAAATTCTTAAGATGACTCAATATTACAACAACAACAACAACAACAACAACAACATACCTAGTGAAATCCCACAATTGAGGTCTAGGGAGGGTAGAGTGTACGCAGACCTTACCACTACCTCGTGGAGGTAGAGAGGTAACATTCGTAAGATGACTCAATATTTCCCAACCAATAATGATAAGCTGGAAAAGATGTCTATTTATTTCGGAATAATGTATTTACTTCTTTGGAGTATCCAAAAGTATATGTCCGTTTCATGAACTCCTCCACAAGAAAATCTGCACCACCCCATGTGGAAACAGAATTTTGAAAAGGATTGCAAAGCTATGAAGTGAAATTAATTCACATTATTTGGTTCTTAATTTGTTAAAAGACTCATTTTAAAACTGGTTTATTCAACAATCAAAGCAAGCTAGAAACACCACGATTAGTGTTCAATAACCAATTGAGTTCACATGAACTCGAATAATTAAGCCATTAGCCATCAAGATATATACAATACAAGGCAAGTTGAGCTTGCCTCAAGACGCATATTGTTTCCTTCAGTCTCCTAGTAGACATTGCTAAATGCAAATATCACAGTAATGGCAAGCAGATAGCCAAATCTTTACGGTCGTTTGGTTGGTGGGATGGGATAGACTAGGATATCCCATGGGATTATTTTATCCTACCTTTTATATGGGATAACTTATCCCACCATTTATACTAAAATAGTGGGATAAAATAATTCTAGGATTAAATAATACCCATTACCAAACGCGGGATAAAATTATTCCATGTGATATCCCGGGATTATTATCCTTATCCCACCAACCAAACGACTCCTATATAACTTATAAGCCGAATAATTTCCTGTTGGTTGCATATTGTACACTATAATTAATCATCAACGAATGTGTATCAACAATCTTACGGTAGACAAATGTTTGAGTTCCTATTTTTTCTTAATCTCAGCCTTCATACAAATCTTCAAATAATATCAAAATAGAACCAGACTTTAGGACACATCATTGACATGCAAGCTGGAATGCATAGTGAGGAAACTGTTGACTGTGTTAATTAATTGCATGATTTTATAAGACTTTATTTTTTCTAAAGAAATTACAGGAATAGAATATTTCCTTTTATCGTACTTGGTTGTCTTTCTATAATTAGTTATAGGATTAATTGTATAAATATCCTTTCACATGTGATGTAAAGATATACAAGAATCATAAAGTCCGGGTGAAACCACTTATCAATGAATTATTAGTTTTTTAAAAAAAAGAAGTACAAAAAAGTCTTTCTTCTAAAAATCTTAAAAGAGTCAGATTCATCCCAGTTCTTGGTTTCTGATGTTGAGCCCCCACATTATGTTGTCCAGGCTCCAGTTTGCAGGCTTGGGCATGTGGGGGGGGGGGGTTGATTGTCCCACATTAGTGGGATGTAAGTTTCTTGGTCATATTATATAGTCTTAGGTAATCTTCACCTCATGAGCCATCTTTTGGGGTTGAGTTAGGCTCAATGTCTATTCCAAGTATATTAGAAACTCTTACCCTTTGAGTGATGATAAAAATAGTCGTACTTCCATGATTATTCATTTTGATGTATGTGATCCTACTCATATTGATTTTTTTTGAAAATTGATGGATTATTACCTTTATTCATTGTTGCACTTGGATGACTTGGAATGTATCTGTTAAAGGCCAAAGTGAGGTCTTCTCTTATTTTCAGTCATTTCATAAGATAATGTGTACTCAATTTTTGAGTTTAAGATAAAGATCTCGTGAACTGACAATGACACAGAATACAGGGATAAAAGATTTGGTGTTTATCTGAAATTCAATGAGATATCCATCACACTAGCTGTCACTGCACTAGTGCACAAAATGGGGTTGCTGAAAGACAAAATGGCATTTGTTCGAAGTGGCAAAATCTCTAATGTTTACCATGAATCTACCAAAAACCTACTAAGGGGACTCACTCCATTCAAGTTATTGTCTATCTTATCAATATTCATTAGAGTGCAACTTAAAACCCTCCATTTTCAGGGTCCTGTAGAGGTTTAAAGGGTGAGAATAAATATAATATTCCTCTCACTCAGGAAGTTCTCCAGGAGAAGGGACTTCTATTAGTTCCCAGGTGCTTTCTTTGAAAAAGCTTAGCCGAAACAAACAGCCACCTCTTCCTCCATTACAATTTCACCGTCCTGCTTTGGGTAATTTTTCTCAACCTCACATAAACTAAGTAGCATGAAAATGGAAGGTCCCTTGCTAAGTACACTCAAAATCAGATCTAGAATAATGAGTACAAACCCTGAAAAGTCAATTTAAGACTACGCCTGAACACACAGCAGATCTGCTCAGTTGTTGGATCAGCATGGGTGGAAGTAAGAGCCAGAAGAAATGGTGAACAGTATGGAAAGAGAAATAGTAGATGTTTTGAAGATATATCTAATTACATTCAGAAAATGAAATAGAATTGCATTGTATCTTTTTATTGCTAGTGTAAAGAACAAGGTATAGAAGATACTGAGCAACTTGTAGATCTATTGGGAACTTTGCAAGTATTTCCTTCTTTTTAGAGGTCTCAGGCATTAGGGTATGCTTAGGAATACAACATTACCAGTTTTCAAAAAAAAAAAAACATGTAAAAATTATTTTGAAAAACTATGACACAAGTAAAGGCAGATATCCTTTGGTGTGCATATTTTTCTCCGCTTAGCTCATGCACGTGAACTGTTGAAACAGTTAAAAACATTTCTACCATGGCATGACAATATTTTAGAGGATTTCTGCATCTTAAGTAACACCAAACTTGATTTAGAGTGTAACTTCCCAACCATCAGTACTATGACAGAGGACAAAGGTGGCTACCTGTCAATCAGAAGGTTCCCGTTATGTCTATCCTTGGGTTGAAGCAACAAGCTAGCAACTGCATAACCTGCACTGCTTATGATGAAGTTCTCACGAGCAGCTTCAAAACCAGGAGAACCAACAGGCCCATAGTCCTGTTGGAAAATTTCATATAGACCACCATCAGTCGTCTCACCCATCTGACTTCTGCTCCGTGTGTTGGGTACGACCTGCAAAAGGGACAGACGGTGAAAATATTTTGGGAGGTAGAGAGGCTGTAATGACCACATAAAAATAACGGGTCGTTTGGTAGGGCGTATAAGAATAGTGCAAAATATGGTGCATTAGTAATACTTGCACTAGTAATGCTAGAATTAGTAATGCTTGCATTAGTTATTCCGAGATTTTTCTTATGGAGTGTTTGGTTGTGTATTAAAAATAACATACATTAATATACATATGTTTACAAAAATACCCTCCACAAATATGGTTGAAAGGATATGGAAAAGGTCTTGAGAGACAATTGTGTCTTTAAGCATGCATTAGAACCCATTGCATTACTAATACCATAGATTTCCATGTATACCAAATAGAGTGTATAATAGGTTGAAAAAGTATTAGATATACATAGGTTGAAAAAGTATAATTAGGAAAACTGAACTGTCTTCCTTTGTGTATACATAGGTTGCAAGCATTAGATATACATAGGTTGAAAAAGTACACCAAACAAGGTACTAATAATACACAAATTAATGCATGCATTAATTTCCTAATACACTACCAAACGACCCCTAAGTGATTTCATCACCATTTTATACACATAATATCATCTTTCTTCTGTACTGTAAAGTTGAAGCTACCACCATGTATCACATGCTATGTTCTCTCACCAAAAAAATCGCATGTATACACAAAACAACTCGTTAATTATTATCCAATACAAAACAAAACCACTGCGTCCATAGTTGTTTAATGCATAAGAACCACGAATTGATCGCTGAAAATATTCTATATACTACAAAGATAAATCCAAGATATGAAGGAACTAGAAGAGGATAGGAAAAGTTTATGTTAAACATTTGTTACAGAAACACAGTTCAGTAACCAATATTAGCCACGTATTCTGTAGGTGAGCATAACATCCCTTTAACAACCATTTGCATTCAAGCCTTCAATTATGCTATAAGATTCAGCAGACAGTTCAGTTTTCCTAATTGTACTCTAAGGTGTCTCCACTGAGTTAACAAATTTATCAGTTGTTGCCTCACTAAAACCCTCTTTAACTAACTACACAATGTGTGTGTAAAATTTGACATATTAACCATGTATTGCTTTCTGGCTAGAGAATTGACCATTGCACTTATCAAAAAAACAAAAGAGGATGACTAGGAGAAATCTGGGGAAATTTGTGCATAATGAATACGGAACTACTACCTTGGTCATTCTCGAATATCTAGGCTCAGTAATTTTTTAGTGGATGACATGAAAAATGAAGATGCAATGCATAGAGATACAACAAGATGGATGAAAAGGAGTGTTCTGTAATAAGAAGATACCAAACAAATTGATAGGCAAGGTCTGCATAACAGATGTAAGAATAGCAATACAAAATAGGAGTAAATGTCAGGCATTCAGGCCAAACATATCCAAAAGGCGAATGCCATAAAAATGTGAATGTTAAGATGGATGTATGAGCATACAAAATTAGGCAGGTTAGAATGATCAAATTCGAAAGAAATTGCAAGTAGCACATATAGAGGATAAACTAAGAGAATGTTGGTTTTGATCCATGTACTTCGTAGACCTTCATATGCATCAGTTAATATGTGCAACTTGATGATTGAAGCTACTAAAAATGACCACTGTGTCCTAAAATCAAATGAAAGTAACCTGTATCAGATAACCTAGAATCACAAAAATCAATGTGAACTTCGCTAAGAGAAGAACACAATGGAAGAAAATGATTATATGCACAACACCTACTACTTGAAATTAAAACTTAGTTGTTGTTCACAAACTTACAGTAGGTCCAGTGTTTGCAACATGCTTTTTATTAGTCTGGTGACATGTGTACGTCAGTGCAGGGATAAGCAAGGATAACTATGAGATTCAAAGAATCTGTAATTTGCCTTAAGTGACAACAAATTTAGAATTGAAAGAAAATGGAACTAAATAAAGCAGGTTGAATAAGAAAAAACACAAATGCTCCAATTAATTTGTGACTCGGAGCAAGACTACTGGCTTATTCATGAAAGACTGAAACCACTGGTATTTCTATTTTTCATTTTAAGTGATAAAAAAAAAATCATACCTCAAACTCGACAAATCTGACACATCTAATTTTGAGTGATCTTTTTATTTTGTCTCGTCTCTATAAGCTACTTATATAAGTTGGAGAGACTAAATAGCTTCTTAGACCAACAGTTATGGATGCTAACAACATTAATTTTCAACCACTTCCCTCCAACATGCACAAAAGTTGTACCCTTCACTATGCAAAGTAAAAGCCACATAAAAATTTAACTTGAATTTGTTCTCCTAAATGGTAGTACAACTGGATTTACATGTTCCATTAAGGCCATAAGGCTACAAAATTTCAACGTATATCCTAAATATATTGTCATTTCTCAATCTTTCGTCAGAAGTATTCTGAAAAAAAATGTTGCAAATAATTTTGTAAAATAGCAGTTTGACATAAGAAGATAAACGTGGAATATTATTTGGAAGGGAATTAATGAACGCGGGCAGTTTGTTGGCCCATAAATTACAATAGGAAAGGAGACATAGGCATAAAATGTCTGACAATGGTAGAACTTGATCAATTTTCTTACTCTCCTTTTTCAATTTATTTTTGTTTTCCTAGAGTCTCCAAGTTTGTCTTGATATTTTCGATGAATTCTATAATCAGGACATTCAATCTTGAGATCCCTCGTGGGACTATTCACAATCTGATGCTACTAAAAAAGTCAATCATACAGAAAGAGGGCAATGTGGTTAGCAACTGATTTGGGTAAAACTTAGCCGATCGGTGATGGCTTGTATTCATCTCCAAATGTCTCTTTTCTCCACTGTAATGCATTTCTATTTACATCAAATTCCACTTTTATTTTTGGATATGTTATCAGTTTACAGAAACACATATGAAAACTTCACTCTGAAAGCACATGAATCCATGAAACCATAAGCAGATGTCATACAAGGATTCACCTCAATTATTCCTCTTTCTGGGCCAGTGGGGAGAACTCCATATGGATATAAATAAAGATTAAGGCCAACTGCTTCAAAGATATCTTTCAAAAGTGAAATAACTTGTAAAGCAAGAACATCTTGTCGACAGTCATCTCCAACCTATGCCAAAGAAATTTTTTTTTAGCCATATTAAAAGTAGCATAAACAAGAATGAGTCGGTTAGCATACTGAAAACTAGAAGTTCAATCTATCTAACAAGTTTTAGTTTCTTTTTTAGTAAATTTAGAACTGGTAATGTTCTATCTAACATACTTGTGTTCTAGATTAGATAGGTCACCCAATTTCACATGGTATCAGATCAGATATAAATCGTGGCTTCAAGTTCTAAAGCCAATCATCATTCAAATTCTTTTATGCATTTGATCCAAGAAAAAAAATCAGATGTACACATGGGGGAGTGCTTTGAAGACTTAATTATATAAATAAAAGTGTCTTCTGTAAGAGCGTTTAATTTTACATGAGATGATATACATTTATAGAAACTATTATTCCCACTGTTTCATTTTATGAGAAGGTGTTTCATTGGTGCGGACTTTAAGAAAGGAAGACTTAAATTTGTGGTCTTAAACATGACATTTCCATGGCTAAATAATCATTTCATAAGAAGTTTAAAGTTAAATTGGTTCTAAAAAAGTTAAATTGGTTCTAAAAATATAACTATGTACTTTTGGAACAGACTAAAAGGAAAAGAGCGCCACATAAACTAGAACAGAGGAAGTGGTACTAACAACAAAGATGTCAATATTACACAGAATCTGAATAAGCTTGGGACAGCTTATTGATTGCATAAAGTTTTCAGGATTGCCGTGCCCATGTCAAGTTCATCTACTCACCGAGCTCAAAACTGAAAGCAACTAATGACCTATACTCAACATGCTATTCCTTAAAACTATGTATCTGTAAGATAAGAGAAGTAACTATTTTTCTTCCTTTTTTTTTTGAACAAAAGTACCATTTTGTATATTAATCATCAGCACAAGGCTAGTATCCAAAAATTTACAACATATCCTGCATCCAGAGGTGTAGGAGTAACAGCAAAATAGAAAAAAAGGAAAAAGAAAAGCTATCCCTAGAACCTCCTTCATCTTATAAGGATCCTAGTACGACTACAATAGCCACAGGGTCATCTATATACTTAGAACTACACCAATAGCAAAAAATGATAATGCAGTTCATTTTAATCTTGTGTAATGGACTGCTCTTGTTCTCAAAACATCTAGAATTCCTCTCTTCCATATGGTCCACCAAATAACTGCTGGTACAATTCTCCATCTGCTCTTATCAGAACTGCCAGTAATGTTTAGGAAAAGCTCCCATAATTGACTAGTCTACTTACAGTGTAAGAAAAGGTGTTTGTTTGTTTCTCCTGTCAAGTTACATAAAAAACACCTGGGGACTAATGTCCTTCCTTTTTTTCTGCAACACTTCATGATTGAGACATACTATCCTTATAACTAACCATGTGAAGCATTTCACCTTAGTATGTGTCAAACCTTTCCAGATGCTAGTCCAGTGGTATTGTCTACCACTTGCCATTCCCAGTACCCTTCTCTTATAAGCATTGTTTACTGTGAAAGACCCCTCCTTGGTGTGATTCCAAGTTACTCTATCAGGAATATTTGTGGACATGTTTGCTCCACCCAGTATTTCTAGGAGGGATGCTACTCTAGCCACTTCCCAGTCATTCAAAAGTCTCCTAAAGGTGAGATCCCAACCTTGTGCAGTCCAGCATTCACTGATTTTGGCTTCAGGATTGTTGCATATAGAGAACAAGTCTGGGAAGACTTCACACAAGAAGCTTTGATTGATCCAAACATCTTTCCAGAATTTGATTTTAATACCTGTAAAGAAATGGACCTAGGGCCTAACTCAACCCCAAAAGCTAGCTCATGAGGGGAGGACTATCCAAGTCCATATAAGGAAACCAACTACCCATCCCTTTCCGATGTAGGACTCTTAACACTCCCCCGCACGCCCAGACCTAGTTAACTGGAGCATGGAAAAATATAATATGGGGGGCCCAACATCGGTGAACAAAGATTGGGATGGGTCCGGCTTTGATACCATGTAAAGAAATGGACCTTGGGCCTAACTCAACCCCAAAAGCTAGCTCATGAGGGGAGGACTGCCCAAGTCCATATAAGGAGAGACCAACTACCCATCCCTTTCCGATGTGGGACTCTTAACAATACCATTCCCCACCTTCAATGTCATCTCTTCTTCCAATGAGTCCAACAAAGCTCTGATGGATCTCCACACTCCTCACCCATATGGCATTGAGACTGTCTCTGAACCCCAAGGACTAAGTTCCCCATATTTTGCCACTATCACTCCTTCCAAAGGACCCTCTCCTCACTGGTACACCTCCATAGCCATTTCATTAGGAGACTTTCAGTGGCTGTAAACATAAATAACACTGTTCCAATCCTATGTTGGACTTTAGTACTTCAAAATTAGTAGTAGTATTTAGTTCTTGTGTGTTTCTTATTCCTTAATGTGTATCACTCTCTGTTGCGTCATTTGCTCTGTATCTTGATTCTTGCTATTTTGTTGTCATATTCTTCTTGCAATCCTGCTTCTAAAACATTGCTTTTGAGTCGAGGGTCCATCAGAAACGGCCTCTTTACCCACAAATCTTCGTACATCCCTACCCTCTCCAGACCCCACTTGTGGAATTACTCTATGTATGTTGTTTTTGTTGTAACGCCACTTTATTTTACATTCTTGATACCTATGTTCCAAGGCTGAAAATAGCCCCGCTTCATCTTTCTAAACCTCCAACGTGCCTAAGCCATCACCATCCTAATACCCAGTTGACCTAATAGTTTTCTACCGCTTTTACCCCAACCGGTGATCATTGATGACTCCTATTCTTACATCATTCGTTGCAAACGAGTTGTAGTGAATATACTTCTGATATAATAAGAAATGGCCAGTCTAAACTATAAAAGGTCAAACTGAACATTCAACTCAAAATAGAGTAAGTACCTACTAATAATTAATTACCATCAAAAGGAACCAACTGAAAGAAGAAGAAATGTCTTTAATTTTGACATATACTAGTTGCTAAACATAACAATCTGGTGGGGAAAAGTAGTGGAAGGAATGCAAGACAATACAAATATTTTCTTTCGTTTGGAATGAAAATATCTAAAAAGGACATCGAAGGAAAATACACCTGTATCCCTCAATCTTACCTTGAATATACAGGCTTGGGGTTTTATGTCATTTTGATCGCCGTCTCGATCTGCCACGTTAAATGTGATCATAATAGGAACCTTGGCAGCTGATTGCAAGGGAATCCCACTATCAACCTGAATCCCTTTCACAATTTTATTAGGAGCAGTAGGTAGATAGAGATCATCTCCTTGCATCTCAATTTTTTCCAGCTCCCTAGGAAATCAAAATGTGAGGTTTGTTTAGAGATAGACAAGTGTCCAAAGGCACAACACTTAAACATTTTTATTGACAAATTAAAATATACACAATATTAAATCTTGGTGCACAATCTATTTCACCTCCGAATACCAGCTCTTCGCTCCTCCTTGGGAAGTGGATATAGTGCACCAGATATAGATGTGACCTTGTCAAAGAAATCAAACTCTCTCTGAAACACATCACGAGCCTTTTCATTGAACCCATCAATTATTCGTTGCCTCACAAGAGGAAGTAGGTCCAAAAATGCAGCATGCTGAAGATAAAAATATAAAAATATTAACAGTTATAAAGGGAAAGTCCCCCTCCCCCCCCCTCCAAGTCGAAATTGGTTCGGAGGTATCTCAGTGGTGTTAGTCAATAGCTATACTGAAGGAAAAAGTACATTTATTATCTGAAAATTTAAAATTTGCAGCTTCCAAGCAAATCTTCCTCAACATGGAGTTTGTGCACAGCATGCTTATGGAAAGAGGGCCAGATAAGACTGTTGAGGAAAGGGTTCATTAGATGCTTTAATAGAAAGAGGTATCAGTTGAAAATTTTATCTACCTTTGCAGAAGAATCTTTCCCCGATTCCGGCTCACAAGTCTCACCCTGCAAGTGTTCTTCAGGTTAGTGGTTATCATAGAGAATTAAACCTATATTCATGATAAAGCAAGAGGGAACAGATTTATCTTTAGCATACAAAGATGGCCATCTTAAAACAAAAAGCAATAGCTTCCCACCTGCAGATTCCATATCAGAATATGAGCGAATATGTCACTCCTTTGAGTAGCTCTGAGCAAGTATCCTTCTACCAATTTCTGCAGGAGTTAAATTCATATGATTAGGGGCAATCATGTCTATTGTATGAAGGACGATTAAGCGTCCTTTGCCATTGATGCACAGTAGGGTGCACATGGTACGGTATTGAAAACTTCGGTTCAGTAATTTCGGTTTTCAGTTTTTAAAAATACTATACCATTAACATACCAAATTACTTAGGTGTGGTACGGAATTTTAAAGTTTGGTTTCGGTATTTTGCGGTACAGTAAATCAGTAACCATAGTTTGTTCGACTTTGACTTTCATATACTCATATAATAGAGAATTATGACTACAGCTCTTCAAAAAAAGTTTCGATTATATCATACTAACACCTTACACATGCGGAAATATTCAAAAGAAAGTACAAGCAGGCGCTTCTCTTCGTTAATCAATTACACAAAAAGGACATTTCAATCAAGTTAGAGTAGGCAAAGTTCCATCGTCTAAAAAATTATTTTTGTACTAATACTATTTTATATATTTGCTAGAAGTATAATAACATATATGAATTGTATATATAACTATGTACTTCGGTATAGAATTATAATAACATATATGAATTGTATATATAACTATGTACTTCGGTATGGTATTAGGTATTTCGTATTCTTCTTATAAATACCGAATACCAAAATTTTAAAAACACATACCAAATACCGTAAACCCAAGCCCGTGGTATCAAAGATTTCAATTTCGATATCTACCACACCATGCCCACCCCTAATGCACACAATGGATGGGAAGTTGAGACACAAGATATTATAAAAAACTACTTCGAGCTGAAAATCCAATGTGACAATTGCTGTTTAATTCTGTTCATTTTTTGCATAACGGTACAATAAGAATCATTAATTAAATATTTATCACAACCATAAATATGTTGTTCATGAAAGAACAATAATATCTGAAAAGAGACAGGAATGCTAAATCCAAGGTGGTGAACTATGTAAAACCGTTGAAGATGCATTGACTTCCAACAATATATCTCTTTGACTTGCTAGCCAGATGATTAAAAGCAAAGAACAAATTCACAACAAAGGTGAACTAGGTAAAACTGTTGAAGATGCATTAACTTCCAAAAATATGTCTCTTTGACTTGCTAGCCAGGTGATTACACACAAATTCACAACAAAAAGTCCAGTAAAACGTACCTCGTCATCATATCTCAGGGCCTGTACCAGTTGTGGCATGAAGAAGGTTACTCTTTGAGGAGGGTAAGACTCCAACACCCTTAGAACATAAGCCATGACACGTGGATGACCCTTGTATGCTGGTGTGAGGAACTCCAGCGCCTGTGTAATTGAACAAGCAGCCCAGTGTGGCAATTGTTGTAAAAGTGTTGAATTTTCATCAATGGCTTTAGGTGTAACAAAGTATGGCAATGCTTCAGGTATGTGACGTATCTCCAGTATATGCAACTGTAATAGAAACAAGATAATCATTTTCATCAGTCACAAAGCTCAAGTTTTTGGATAAAAGGAATGACTAGTAAGATTGTAAAACAGTCTAGCTAAGAGAAATAGTGGCAAGCCAGCAGCTGCATATCAAGTCTTATTTTCTCGCTTGTAAGGGAAAATAATAAAATAATCAACCTTAAGCTGCTTTGGAAGACCACCGACATCTCAAAACAACAAACATTTTTAATCAGAAATATCTTCAGATAAAGTCCTTGTTTCTTTATTCCTTTTCTAGGATTAGATTTGTTCATCAGTACCAGAAAAAGTTGAAAGGTCTAATAACACAATTATCGTAATGAGAACTTCCCACAGCTATGAACAATTCGAAAATACACAGGTTACGGTTCAGCAAAATGAGCATGCAATACAGAGAAATAAAGACAGCAAACAAGTAGCACAAAAAAAGAACATATATGCTCAGGAGAATCATTCGTCCGACAGTTTTTAGCTTATCACACATGTAAAACAGTCCTAGCAATAGTCTGTTCTATTTTGTTTTGAATCTCTGAAGAAGTTTGACTTTGACTTTGACTTCGACTTAGACAATTTGAAATGGAGGATAAGGCAAAGATGGCCACTAGAACCAATAGACAGAATTCAGGGAAATGTTTGGTAAAGTCAAGTCTACTGTTGGAAGTAGCATGTTTTCTAGTTTGAAATCAGCCCAAAGAATATATTCAGACGAGGCCAGATTTAGAAGCTTTGAAAGAAATACACCCAAACTGGATCAATACTAAAAAGGTGATATTCAGAATTGCAACAACTATAGGGGTATCAAGTTGCTAAGCCACACTATGAAAGTTTGGGAGAGTGGTGGAGACAATCATCTCGTATGGAGATTGATGGAGCGGTATAGGGAAGGAAGAGGACTTATACATATACATTGACCTATAAAAAGCATATGATGAAGTCCCTAGGGGGTTCTATGGAGATCTTTGGCGGCTAAAGGTGCTTGTAACTTATATTATGGTGATTCAGGACATGTACGATGGAGCCAAGACCTGAGTGAGGACAGTGAGAGGAGACTCGAAGCATTTCCTTGTCGTGATGAGGTTGCACCAGGGATCAGCTCTTAGGCCGTTTCTATTTGCCTTGGTAATAGATGAACTGACACGACATATCCAAGTAGAGGTGTCATGGTGTATGCTATTTGGATATGACATAGTTTTGATTGACGAGACACATAACGGGGTTAATAATAGGCTGAAGGTTTGGAGATAGACCCTAGAGTCCAAAAGGTTCAAGTTGAGGAAGAACAAGACAGAATTCTTGGAGTGCAAGTTCAGTGACGTAACTCATATGACAGATGTAGAAGTAAGGATACACAAGTCACCTCCAAAAAAGGAAGCTTCAAGTATCCGGAGTCAATAGTTCAAGGAAATGGGAAGATTGACGAGGATGTTACACATCATAATGGAGCGAGGTGGATGAAATAGAGACTCGCATCCGGTGTCTAGAGTGATAAGAATGTGTCACCAAGCCTTAAAGGTAAGTCTTATAAATTGGAGGCCAAACCAGCTATATTGTATGGGGCAGAGTGTTAGCTGGTCAAGAAGTCGCATATCCAGAAGATAAAAGTAACGGAAATGAGGATGTTGAGATAGATGTGTGGCATACTAGGAGAGACAGGATTAGAAACGAAGATATCCAAGACAAGGTGGAAGTGGCATCGATGGTGGATAAGATGAGGGAGGTAAGGTTGAGATGGTTCGGGCATGTGAAGAGGAGGTGCCCAGATGCCCCGGTGAGCAGTTGTGAGAGGTTGGCTATGGTGGTTATGAGGAAAGGTAGAGGTAGGCTAAAAAGTATTGGGGAGAGGTGATTAGACAAGACATGAAACACCTACAGCTTAACGAGGACATGAACATAGATAGAAAGATATGAAGGTCGAAGATTAGGGTAGGTCACTAGGTAGACCATTTCAATTCTAAATCTATTCTCTTGTACAATAGAACAAATCAATTCTCCTTCAATTCACGTAATCCATCAAAAATTTTCTAACATGCACGTAATCCATCAAAAATTTTCTAACATGCTTAAAAATATGTCCTGTTGTGCTTTCTGCATCCATCATTTCAGATCTCATTCACTGTTTTAGTATTGATCCAACAACATACCCAAATTATTTGTCCGGAATGCAATCACACAAATATTTGTCCAAAATGCAAGACAGCAGAATCAATAACTGCAGCATTGTTATCATATCATAGTATCAACCCGTTGTCACGTTTGAGTTCTTTACAGGTATGCATAATTACAGCGAACTGATTTCCAAGGGTGAATCTATCAAATTTGATCAACAACTAACGAGTAATCCTAATGTAGGCGAATTTGGAAAGGGAGATGCAGAAATAGTACTTCAAGATCAATTACATGTCCTTCATCCAATACTTTGGGTCAACTTCAACTCTAGTCTTATCAAAGCGGAATTCATCAGCTCCTTGCTTTTTTTAAAAGGAGCAAAGTCCTACATAAATGTTTTACAATTTGGCAGCTTCTCCATACTTGTACGAATAAAGCTTTACTTATTAGGAGAAAGATGTTATCAAAGCATAACCACCAATGATGAGTTGCAAGCACATTCTACAGGAAGCAACTTTCATCCATCTTTTTGACAAAAACGAGGTATTAAACTTCTGATTAGGTAGTGTTCCCATAGTAAAAAGCAACTTTAGTCCATTTAAAGAATCGTAACCTTTCTTTAGGGTGTAGAAGATTTCAATCTTCACTCAAAAGGAAAAGATAATAATTAGAATAGATCATAAGGAAAATCTTTCTATTTCCTGGTCAGAGACTTTGCTACAAAGAACAGCCACCATATGATTGAAACTAGTTATAAAGCAAAAGTTACTCAAGAATGCTTGTAGTATGATTCACATATGCCCTTATTTTTAGATGCTTTCGCATATGAGTTTGAAGAAAATAGACAAATAAAGCAATCTTCATCATCCTAAAGTCAACTTCATATGTCATTTCTGTTTCAAGTCTTCCGTTTTCTCTCTTAAATTATGTTTCATTGAAGGCACATCCATTCAAGGTTCAATCAAAAAAACTGAAGGATATAAAAAGTGGGAAAGAAAGACATACTTGCACCAACTGCGTTACTTCAGCCTTCAGATGATTATTTGTAGGAAACCTTGCAGCCAGACACAAAGCTATCCGAGGATCCACAGAAAAGGCTGTTCGAGCAAAATCAACCCATTTCTCGGAGCTGATTTTAAGACGTGAAGTGATTTCCCTGATGTTGGAAGAATTATTAATAACAACAATGACAACCATATTAAAAGAAGGAAAAACGGGGAGAAACACAATAAGCAATCATCATGCATTACTTGACAGTAGGTTGTGCCCAAACATCAAGTCTGTCAGCTTCATGCTGGCATAATATCAGAAGCAACTGCTTCCGCTTCTCCCTCCCAACAGCATAGCTCTCCATTTGGCCCCAAACAGGATGGTATTGATCTCTCTGTGAGCATCATTAAGTTCAAAAAAGAGCACAAGGACCACAAAACAACTGATTTGCAATTAGAGAAAAGAAACTGCCCCACGCCAAAAAATATTTTAGACACAAAATCTTTTGGAGTTGGAGTTGGAGTTGTGTTTGGCCATATATATAAATTGGAGTTGTTTTTGAATTTTTGTGAGAGAAGTGGGAGTGAAAAAGTGAAAACAAGTGAAACTTGTTTTCACTTTCCAAATACAACTCCAAGTTGTATTTGGAATTCTTATGGCCAAACACCAATTTTGAAATAAAGTGAAAAAAAAATCCTGAAAAAAGTAAAAATTCTTATTGCCAAACGGGGCCAAAGTTTCTCAAATGATGTAAGAACCAAAGTTCCAGCGCCTCGTTTATGAGAATCTCACCACATCATTCGAAGAGCTTCCACTTTCGAGTGCCCGTCCTCTGGAATCAAGTTGGGGAGTATCCAATTGCTCATTCAAAAGATGATGGACAAACATAGAGACAGACTGCGCCTCACTCAGGGCAAAGTTCTTATTCATGTCATACCACTCAGGCTGGTGAGCAAACCACCCCAATGACGCCCTGCAATTGAACATCACCCAAATGTTTGAATGTATCAGCAAAGTCCAATATTGTCAAGTCTGATGTGACATATTGAATCTATTGAGATACACATCCATAAACAAATAGAGAAATGTCTTGTGTGCAACTCAATATCTACTAGCAAGCTATAGGTTCGAGATGATGAGCAAGGACCTTCCACTACTTGTTTTCAAGCCTGTACTCACATTGTAGGGAAACGTACTAGTCCAATTAAATGGAAGTCAATAAGTCGACTTTACCGATATATCCTGTCTTCCAGAAGCTGAAGCCCAGCCCTAAGGTTTTGCAAATTACCCTGTGATTTGCACGAGCAAAACTTAAGCCCAAATAGCATAAGGGTGAAAAATGTGCCCGTAGCAGCTGGGTGGGAAGAAAAGTTCCAAGGTAATTTGGTGGTTCCTTGCAACAATCGCCCTAAAAGCAAAAGCTGTGAAACACTATCATGTCGAACAACCTGCAAAGACAAGTTTTTCAAGACAAAAACAATCTACAATTTCAACATTTTTTTTGAAATACAGTAAGAGAATCAAAAGGCCGAAACAATAATAAGGGTACAAGATCAATTGAAACTTTTAGCAACATTATCAAGAGAACAACAAAGGCTGCATTTTTCACAAACATGGTTTGATGTTTGTTTATCTGTAAATGCGGCTTAAAACATGTTCCATAGACAACAATTGATACCCTGGAAAAGGAGCGACCCAACAAGGCAAGAGCAAAAAAAGGGAAAGCCCGAAAGGAATAGAGAACATCAGCATCTCAACTGTTATCAAGGTAGTATCAAAGATTATAGTAGATTTACTGCAGTATCACCACATTCCAATTAATCCAAACACAGCAAGCATTCAACAAACCAAATACTCACCTAGATTACAGTACTCTACACAGAAACATTTTATTGCAAGAAATTGGTGTGTAAGGAAACCAGCGAGGGGCTTCTCTTGCAAGTGCAAGAGGATACTTGTAAAGTTATACAGACTCAAATAAAATGAATAAGAGATATTTTAACTCGAACACCCTACAATTTAAGTATCAGAATAGAAGAAAAACAACATATTGACACATTCATCTATTAATTTTCAAAAAAGTGACGGGTCAATACATTAACTCTAACCTAACCATTTTCCACCAGGATATATTAGATTATCGCATTGGTTCATAGGGAACAGCTAAGGGAGTGAATGGATTAACACCCTGATAATCACCTCAAACCGATCAATGAAAAATCCAAGCCATAATCTGTGGGCCAATATTTGTTCAACGGGATCCTTCTCAGGGGGTGCCTCTGGCTCCCCGGAAACCAGGTGGGGCCTTAACTTAGCAGCAGGTCCAGAACACCTAACCTCGGATGCAAAAAGACCTCGCTTTGTGTCGACTGTCCACAACCATGCATCAACAAGCTCAGCAAGTACCAGAGAACACAATTGAGGAGCAGCTGAAACCAACCATGTCCAAATAAATACGCCAGTCTCCATGGCATCAGATGTCAATATATAAGCTGGGCACCAGCAAAGAAGACGTAAAAGTTGTGAAAAGCTTTCTACATTTGACTTAGAATCTGAACCCTGTGGACAATAGCAAATTCAGTAACATGTAAAACGAAAAACAAAATTGCAGCGGAGAAAAAGAATGTCTCATCCCAGTCTAACAAAGCAAAGACTGGTAGATATTAGAATATTATTATACCAGATCAGATAGAAGCAAAGCAGTTGCTTGAGAACAAGTTTCAAGGAATGACGACTTATCCACTTCTCCCCCTTTTTCTGCAACATTAACAAACTTCTGAAGTAAACGGACAAACTTTGTAAGTAGAACCTCAGAAAAGGACTCAGTTTTTGGCTGCATATTTTCCACCATATCACCGGGACCCAATGCTGGCAGATCAAGGCTACCAATACTCTCATATAACCTTCTCATTCCAGCAATTTCTCCAGCATGATTGCATTTCGCAGTTGCACTGATCATACCAGTACTGAGGACCTCTAAATTAAATGCCTCTGTCAATTTTAATTTTGCTCCAGATGCTGCAGCTGCTGCAGCCATAACAGCAGGAATATTTGCTGTTTTTGTTCCTGTCCAACAATCATTTTTACCGATACCAATTTTTATCTCGGATAAGAGAGAAACAACTTCTGCTGTAGGCTGTGATTTTTGCCAAGTGTTTGCTTTACAGAGCTTTTCCTGAAATATGGAAAGAGAGATTAGCTAATAGTATGTGTAATAGAAAATATAATAGGATAAGAAAGAAGGGTAAAAGCCAGTAAAACATTGGTAAGCACAACGCAAATTCAGATCTTTAGGCAAAAAGGTAACTAAGATTTTGAACTCTGGTTATCACATAAGCTAAAGTACAATCTCCACCAAAATATTTACTCCTATGTAAAGAAGACAAATTTTTCACAATTTTTAGGACTAGTGATGTCTTCCAACAAAATATATTTTGTCTACCGGTATCATACCGGAGAAAGACCCAAATGTTCATTTTGCACTCTAAGCAAAGTGCATCAATCCCTTAGTAAGAGAATACACACAAGTGAATGATCATAGACAAACAGACATCTTGACACATGTAATGGAGAGGAAAAAGAGTTGCACAGCATTTTCATGAAACTCGAAACTGATGAATAACAAACCTGAAGAAGCCCCTGACTAGTGCAAGGAGCCTGTGAAAGTGAAACAATTATCCATTCGCGAACAGTCTTTTGGTACAAAGAGCGGATAGTAGCAACACAAGCAGGATCATTGACTACAGATGAAGGTGGATCATTGTGCACTGAAAGCAACAGTGAATCTAGACAAGAAGAATTCCACAAAATCTGCAAGCCAATAAATCGTTCAAACGTTAGCATTACCCAATGGCAAGAAGCAAAGGTGACAAACTTGACACTTGGTACAAGCAGCGAGACGCCACCTGAGGAAAGCGATCTCTTAATTGATTCAACAAGTTAACTGAGATATCTCGTATATGCTCGTCCCTTTGAGACAAATTTTTTACAAGAAAACTGGCATGAGTGGACAATGTAGATTCCCTATACTCTGCTTCAGGTCCAGTCTCAGACATCCGATCCTCCTGCAGCAAGTTACTGTGATCGTATTACCTTTATGTAAAAAAAAAAAAAAGAAATGGGAAGGGAATGCAAAAGAAGATGATCAGCAACTTATGTTTTTCAAAAACTATTATCTCCATTAGCTTTCCATTAAATCACTAAGAAGGTATACTATATTCTATATAGTTGTTGATTTCCTACAGTGACGAACTTTGTCCATGACAGTTACAAAATATTTGTCTACAGCTAAAGAAATGTTAAAATGCTCTAAGTCGAGTACAGACACGCACAATTGCATCATGCACAAAGGAAGCCCTCTATCCCTATTTTCTACAATAAACTTCCTCAAAATCCCCTGAAGAGACTAGACTTATAGAGGCCACGTTTTCTTATGAAGAGATTTCATTCATGGCATTAAGAAGATGCAAAAAGTAAAAAAAGCTAATAAGTACAAAAGGAGAGTATGTCAGATCCAATACATAACAGGCTATGTTAATTGTTAAGATCAGGGAGCTAACAAAGTTTAAAAGATTATCTGGGGAATTTACTGAGGATTGGCTAATCCAACAACAAAGCCACGAGACACCTAGCCTTAAGGGAGTGGTTTGGAGTTGACATTCCATTAAAGCATCTGTGATTCCTTTCTGTTCAAACAAAACCAGAATTGCAAGGGGGGGATCATCTTCCAGATTTTCTGACGGCTTTATCAACTTCCCAAGATATGTGGTTTTTGAACGCCTCCTTAAGTGACTGGCATGACCAAGTTGAGTCCAAAAAGTAAGTAGAACATAGTCCAGAGTTATGCAACAATTCCACGGTTGAGAAACAGGTGGACACTGGCTTTAGTATTTTTATGACACATATAACATCTATTTACAATCTGTATATTCTTTCTGTTGAGGCTGTCCTGAGTCGAGCAAACTTCATAGAGGGTTGTCCATCTAAAGTAAATGACCTTACACCTTAGATTTCTAAATAAACTTCCAAGGACAGTTGTCAACCATTTCATCTTGAGCACAAGATTTTAAAATCACTTCCAAGGCCAATTATCAATAGTTACACTTTTAGCAAAAGAGCATTGTCTCATTTGTTTGCACTTAGTGGAGGTGAGGTCTAAATCTGAATGGTTCACACCTTAGGCCATGAAGGAGTCATTTGGTATAAGGTTGGGATATCCCATGAGATTAGTTATTCCACCTTATATATGGGATAACTAATCACACCATTTTAGCGTAAAAGCTATCCGGCGATTAGCTAATACCCTAAACCAAATATGGGACAAAATTAATCCCAAATTCTATCCTGAGATTATTATCCTTATCCCATGTACCAAACGAACCTTAAGTGCATTTGTTTATATTAAGATTTAAGAACTTATTTGGTCTGAATCTTGAACAAAGTCGTAAAATCATTGAAAGGTATTTTTGTGTGAAAAATTTTCACCACAACCCAACCACCACAGTCAACCACCTCTGCCATCAACCACGCTTGGCAACCACCACCGCTATCAACCGCTATTGTTGGTCAGTACCACACTTACCACCTCCATCATTATAATTATACCTACTGGCACCACCGTCGTTACCGCACTATCAACCACTACCACTGCGACTAATCCTAAATACCAACCACCACCACTATCACAACTTGCACCACCGCCAACTACCACCAACATCATCGTCAACCACCACACATTCTTCAACCACCACCACTAACCATCAAACCTATGTTGCTCAGACTCTCCAAAAAAATTCTCGCTTGTGTCGGATTCTCAAAAGTACACTATTTTTGGAGTATCTGACACACAACCGTCGATATTTTTGAAGAGTCCAAGCAACATAATCGCCAATTACTAACATCAAGTTCGGAAAGTATCGTTTCTCTAACAAAGTGACAGTCAATCTCAAGGTGCTTAGTCCTCTCTTGAAATTAGGGGTATGCATCGGTTGGTTCAGTTTGATTTTATGTATTATCGGTTCGATTTATCGGTTTTCGGTTTTTAAATATGCTAAACCATCAACCAAACCAATAAGATATTTTTTTTTCGGATTTCGATTTAACCGATTAGAAAATTCTCATAAAACAAATATTGATTTGGCGCAATGATTTTCAATGTTGTGTAACAATAGCAACTAGCATGACATCAATAAGAATGCTCACAAAATAAAAACAGAGAGGGTATTGGATAAGGTATTCGAACAGAGAGGGTACTGAATAAAAATAGAGGGTATTGAATAGGGTATTGACATCAATAAGAATGCTCCTCGCCGTCGGTTTCCCAAAGAGGAAATTGAATAGGTTTAACTTTAGAGGGTATTGAATAATGGATAGGTTTAACTTTATCGGATTATATGTTTTCAGGAAATTGAATAGGTTTGTCGAAATTAAAGAGAAATTAAGTGAAGACATTTATAACTAATAAGTAAAAGTAGTAATTTATTATATTCTTATTGGGTTATCGGTTTACCCAATAACCCAATATGATAAAACCAAAACCAAACCATTAACCAATAAAAAAATTTATAAAACCATTAAAAACCGTTAATCCAATAACCCAATAACAATAAACCAATAACATTTTTATCGGTTCGATTTATTGATCGATTCGGTTTCTGCACACCTCTACTTGAAATACCGGATTTGATGCGATATGAAGGGCCACTTAATTATCACACAAAGTTCAATCTGACTAATTTCTCCAGTTTTAGTTCTCTGAGCAACTATTTAATTCAAACTACTCACAAGTTGTTATCGCCATTGCAACCACACTCTATTTTTTACTCTTCTAGTACACCAAATTACTCCTAAAACATAATATCCGGATGTAGAACATCTACCAGAAAGTGATCCTGCCCAATAAGCGTCTATATACCCACCAATCTGCTCATGGCCTCGATCCTCAAGAGTAGTCCTTTACCTAGAGCCGACTTTATATATCGCAGAATGCGGACAAATGCATCCCAATAACTAAATCTATAAATTGACTTACATCACTCACTGGAAAAAGAAATGTCAAGTCAATCACTGTGAGATAATTATAGTAACCAACGAGACACTTATATAGTCTACGATCATTGAGTGGCTCCCCTTGTCCTAGTAGTAGTTTAGCATTCCGATCCATAGGAGTGTCCATGGGTCTACAGCCCATCATTCTTGTCTCCTCAAAAATATCTAATGCATACTTGCATTAATAAATTACAATACTTGATCTGGACTGAGCAACATCAATACCAAGAAAAAACTTCAGTCTGTTAAAGTCTTTAGTCTGAAAATGCTTAAAGAGATGTTGCTTTAAATTAATGATATCATCCTGATCATTGCCAGTAATAACGACATTGTCAACATAACTACCAAATAAACACACCAGTTTGGAGAAGAATGCCGATAAAACATAGAGTAATCAGCTTCAATACAAGTCATGTCATGCTGTCATGTCACACTCCTGAATTAGTGTGTTGAACCTCTTAAATCAGGCTCGAGGAGATTGTTTCAGACCATAAAGTGATTGGCGCAATTGACAAACCAAGCTAGAGGCAACAAAACAACTCAATGAACTTTTATTAAGAAAATCCAAACACACCTAGAATAGTCATCAATGAAACTAGCAACATAACAAAACCCAAAGCTACTAGAGGGGTAATCTTGACAACGGAGAATCTTAGAAAACGAAAGGTTGTATGCTTGAGTTGGTGCTTCCTTTGCAAAGAGACATGTGAGGACGTGGATCATATTCTATTACATTGCAAATTAGTCGCGGGGTTATGGGTGGATATCTTCGGATGGTTTGGTGTTTCTTGGGTGATGACAAGATCTGTGACGGAGTTGATGTTCAGTAGAAGGAGCGGAGCTAGAAGAAGAAGGCACAAGGCGTGAAATGTCACTCCTCTTGCTCTAATGTGGGTCATTTGGAAAGAGAGAAATAGGAGAGCTTTTGAAGGAGTGGAGATGAGCTTTGCTCATTTGAGAATAGTCTTCGATCCCTTATTTTCTTATGGTGCACCCGTGTAGTTCCTGTTTGTATAGAGGATTGGGTGTCTTTTGGAGAGAACTATTTTTTGTAGGTTTTTTCCTTTTTTGGTATACCTCCTGTATACGGCCAAGATGGCCTTGTTATTATCAATGAAATCTTTTACTAGATAAAAAAAAAAAAAAAAAAAAAACTAAGGTTAAACTAATTCTACTAAGACCCCAAATATCAGAGTGGAGTAAGGAAAAAACATACTCAAAAGGAAAAAACATACTCAACACGACTCTCAACACAACGTCAAAAGGTAGTGCAAGTGTGCTTCCCAACTTGACAAGATTAACAATCTAATCTGGACAGATGGGACAAACTAGGTACTATATTTTGTAGCTTGAACAAAACTCAAATATCCCAAATGTTTATGTATTAAGCCTTAAGGACTTGCAGTGGACATGTTATGGAGGAATTAAGAGAGGTAAGGTAGTGGAGGCCTCGTGATTCATGTCCTACACCACTCGTATGTCTTGTACTGCGGTCCTGCAAAACAAAAGACTCATCAAGAAATATTATGGCATAATTTACGACACGAGCCAAATGACTACCAATACAAGATTTAAGTGACAGAGGATAGGGGATTAGCTAGTCCAACTCCTTTTGCTTTTATTTTGATCTCATTGGTTAAAGTAACTGCCAGAAGAGATAGTGAATAAACAATATTGGACAAAAGTGACTTATCACCAGAAATATGATCAGAAGCGCCAAAGTCCATAACCCGCGATCCAAGGGTATTAGATTGGGCGACTGAAGTTACTTGAGGAGATGTCTGCTTACTTGCTTGATTCTAAAGAAACTCATCGTATTTCTCTTCAAATAAATAAACTCGTAGATTACCTGTAGTGTCAGTTTGAACAACATGAGTTTTTTTAGGTGGTCGGCCAAGCAAAGAATAACATATGTCACGAGTGTCCAAGCCAATTACAATAACTACACTTAGGTCGAGATCATCCAACCCGACCTCTTCCTCGTCGATTCTTCAGACAGTGATGTTCAATTTTCTAATCTCCTCATTAGGGTTTTTGAAGTAATCATAGGACTTGAATTTCCAACTCCCATATTTTTGGAATTCAAATTACCAAAATAGAGAGACATGATTAGATTGAGGAGATTTCTAGGATGATATCGAAAAATAAGATAGTTGTATCGGGTAGTGTTACACTCTTCATATGCTTGAAATGACTAGGAGAGCCCCAAGAACAAAGAATCGGCTTCAAAATAGTAAAACTAGCTGAAAAGCTGTTATTGGGGTCAAAAGTGGTTAGAATCTTGCAGCAAACACCATAATAGTTTGGATTTGGTTGAAATATGGTCCGAGACAATTCTATAGAACGGTTACCACACAGTCGCCAAAACCTGGAAACCCTCAAAGGAAATAGAGGAAGTTATCGAAAAGTGGCGCAATCTGGATGGGTAGACTTGATTTGAGGAGTCAACTCCTATAGGTGAAAGAAAAACAATTAGGTTAGGCAGGCTTGGGGAGGTGATCTGAATCGCTATTGATACAATGCGGGGCTGATTTGCTGACCGTAACGAACTTGACTTTGCTCCTGAAAAAAAAGGCGGGAAGACCTTTGACCTAGGCTGGGGAAGGATTGGGGTCGCTTTTCTTTAGGACTTTAGTCCGTAACAAGGCTCGAAGATCACAAACAATATTCCAAATCTGTTTGGGACAAAAGACATTGGAGTTGCGTTGGGACTCAACAAGTTATGACTGTGATGAACTTGCAACAACCAGGGAATTGTGGACTGATCACTGGGATGTAGGTGTGACTTCAATGTTTGCAAGTTCAAAAGTGAATTTAATCTTGTAAGAAGATCCAAAGGCATGAAAGCTTTCCTAGAGATAGATTCAAGATTGGGGCATCATTGATTTTCACTTCAGGGTGCCCTTTACACTTTTTTTTAGGGGTGAAGACTCTATCCAAGCCTCAGGAACTTATAGATTCTTAATTTCATCATAATGGAATGATAACTTCAGAGCAGTGAAAGAATTAGCTCTACCTAAGGTTATTTCAGATCACAGGCCTATCCTCTTGGAAAGCGAGGAAAGGGAAACCAATTCTTCTTATTTCAAGTTTGAGAATATGCCGTTACAAGTAGAGAGTTTTAAAAAAGTTATGGAAGGGTGGCAGAGCTATTCATCACGGGGAACCCAAACTTCATTCTTATGCAGAAATTAAGGAATAAGGCCATCACTACTTGGAACAAAGAAGCCTTCGCAAAGTAGATGCAAGGAGCAAATAGATGAATTCCTAGCCTTGGAACAAGCCTGAGAAGAGAGCTCAAACACAAGCAGGAAAAAAGATTTTCAATCTGAAACTGAAGTATTGGGAAATTGCTAAGGTAGAAGAGATATCATAAAGGGCAGCCAGGTGCACTAAAGCTCCCGCTATGCGCAGGATCCGGGTAAGGGCCCCACCACAAGGGTGTATTATACGCAGCCTTACCTTGCATTTCTGCCAGAGGCTGTTTCCAAGGCTTGAATCTGTGACCTCCTGGTCACACATGGCAGCAACTTTACCAGTTACTCCAAGGATCCCCTTCAAGAGATATCATGGGGGCAAAAATCAAGATGGTTGTGGCTCAAGGAGGGGAACAGAAGCACAATACTTTTAAAAACAGCAACTTCACTGGAGGAACAATCAGTCTTATCAATAGCGCAAAGCGCAAAAAAAGCTCTAAGATCCTTTGGGGCTTTAAGCGCAATACTTTAATAAAAATAAGCTCAAATGGAGAAAAACTACAAATATATATATGTAGATTAAGATTAATAATCATAAACAGGAATAATAAATATACGGACAAAGAAATTGAAAAAAGATTATGATAAAGTGAAATATCAATCGTTTAGTGTCACATCTTCAGGATTGCACTCATTGGTAAGGAAAAGAAAGCCTAGATTGCCATACCGAGGCACCTATAAAGTGAGGTGAAGCGCTCAACATGTTTTATGCCTCGCTTCAGGGCTTAAGTGCGCCTTTGACAATGAAGGAACAATTACATTATAAACTCGAAGTAGGATTCGAAACAATAGAAGACAAAGAGAGGATCCAAGTATAGATATTAAACTTCTATCAGAAGCTGTACACTGAACATGAAATCTAGAGACCTACTTCTAGCTTTAATGCTTGCATCACAGAGAGGGAAAAAACCATCATCTTTTGAGGAAGGTGAGGTCTTTGCAATTATCCAATCCTATGTAACAGATGACTGTAAATGATTTTACAATGGGCCTTTTTAAAAAGCCTGAAGATTATTAAAGTTGATATAATGGGAGCCCTTGATCATTTTCACTCGACATACTACATGGTCAGATCCTGCAACGCCTAATCCATAGCATTGATTAAAAAAAGGTGCCACTAAACTGAAACTTCTGAATAATTAGTCTCATTGGTAGTGAACATAAGGTTTACGCCAAGCATTTAGCGGAGAAATTCGAGAAAGTAATCAGGAAGCTGGTTTCTAGTTAGAAAATCGAATTTAATTCTTTGTTTTTACAAAATGCTTTAATCAAGAGTAGGAAAACAAGATTTGGTGAAGGAAGGATATAGTGGGTAAAGTTCATTCTTTCCACTATTAAATGCTCCATTCCAATCAACAACTATCCAGTGTCCAGTGGGATTTTCTTACACCACAAAAAGGTCTTACACTAGCCACTAGGTGATCCCTTCTCTCCTTTCCTCATTATTTTGGCTATAGTAGGCCTTATAAATACTTGGTAAAGGTAAACAAATGCAGTGGATAAGGGGTGTTAGAATAGAATAGGATTTGTATATAGTAGCCTACGTAGAAATGGATTATAACGTAGTGTCTATAAATAGGGCTCAGTGTAATAATGTAGATACACAATTTCAATAATATTTTTCTCCTTTATTTCTCATATGGTATCAAAGCACTCATGTGAAAAAAATAGAGCTGTGCAAAATACCAGCTTCTTCGGTGAAAGAAAATTTTAGTCACTGTGCAATTTTTCGGTGACCTAAGGGTTGTCTCCGTCAATATCCCTCCCCGGAGGTGTTGTGCAAAAAAAACCCATCACAATCACAAGGTAGATCAGTCTCTGACGACCAAATCTCAAAAACTCTCTGACAAACCCACCAGTGCCCCACACACCGCTGATAGTGAGGACTTTATTGAGGTTTTTGATCTATGAGCCGGCGGGAAAGCCACCTTCCAGCCACTTTCTGACACAGGTTGGGTTTGAGAGCCATGTGATGGGTGACTATCCAGCACGGTTTGGAGAGCCCTTTTAGTCTGCGCTGGTGCATGGAAGCCCCCCCTATCAAGCAAGAAGGAAGCAGCTCTTCCCACGGTGGAGTCACCATTGACTCTATTTATTATTATGGCAAATCAGTGTATCAAGATGTCAATCTGAGATCTTATTTCGGTTCGATACGTCCACCCACAATCAATCCTAGATCCATCTATTTGAGGGAGGTCCAATTCCGCGCTCTTCTTATTGCTTAGAAATAGAAGTGCTTACGCCCCTTTACATCTAGGGCTCATCGAAGCCCTATTCTGTGTATATTCAAGAACAGGGCTATCAAATGATCGACTGCGAAACCCATCAGGGTTCCAAAATTGTATACTATTACGATGCCCTCGATCGGGGAGCGGGCAGATGTATAATGTACTACTTCGATCCAACAATTTCTTAGGAGTAGGTTTTGGCTTGGGAAAAACCCGTGGATGAGCGAGAATATACGAATATTTTTGTTAGAAGGTTTCCCCTTACAGTCTTTTTTGTTAAAATGAATGCGGATGGGTATTTGTTTTCTTTGAGAATTTGGATTGTACAACTAAGAATATGGCTGAATTCTGGGCCATCTACCGTGGCCTTATGTTGGCATGGGATTTGGGTTACAAGCAGGTCATTCTTGATAGTACTATGATACCACCACTGCTACCACATGGTTCGAGCAAACCCAGTCAGCCAAACATATATCCCAACTATGATGGGATTAGTTATTTAGTTGTGAAGACCCACTCTTCAATTTTAGTCTCTTGCAGGCATAGAATGTCGGCTTTCCAGTTTCTAACCAGAGACTTCTGGGTTTCCCTTTTATTGGTGTCATTTAACCCCGCATAGTCCACCTTAAAATTTTAGCTTCATCGGGAAAAGATTTTGTAGTACATGCTTTTACATGCTTGTCCCAGCCATCATAATTAATCCCACAAAATAGATTATACAGCTCCCTCTCTTGTTTGGTTTTGCTCTTTTTCACAGCTTTGCCTGTTTGGCTTTTGTTGTTGTAATTACAGTTGCCAACTCTACTCCATTCTTAAAATGATACCAAGGATACTCATGTTTGAACCCTGCAACATTCACCCCAAAAGCTTTGTGTGTTGTTGTGACCATTACAAACTTAGTCCATTCGATGTCTCAATGACAGTTAGTTTGTGCATCAATTCGGAGCTGGAACCTTCTTCATACCATGGAAGGGGGAGAGAGTCGCATAGAAACTGAGAAAAAAAATCTTTGTTAGAGCTACATACCAATGGTGGCTTTGGCATAGATAATGGGATTTAGCCTCGCAACTGGTCCTGCTACATCATCAGCCTCAGCATCTATGGCTACAACTTAGGTGGAGGCAATAATAGGTAAGTTGAGAACACGGGACCATTAACTATAAGGACAAGATTGGGCTCATGCTTTAAGGCTTTAAACATGTTGATACAAAGGACTCAAACAGGCCCAACAGCCCTCCACTACAAATTTACCTTGTTTCTTCTCTTTTGGGCCTTACCTTTTCGGCCTTTTAAATAATACTCCTGATCCAATATGTGGCCCAAATGTTGTTTATTAACAGCAGTCACAGGCGGAACGTCCTTCAAGCTTCCACATGTAAGAGCTTTTAAAATGAAGTTCTCAACGTGGTGGGTTCCACATGTCTGCTACAGAATGAGACTTTTGAAGGTTTCGGTTGTCTCGAGGGGACAGGGTTGCCAATAACCCTTTTCAGATTGGCGTAGGCGTCAGTGTCTTAACTGCTTCCAACCAGCCTGAGATTGACATGAACATCTGGCAGACTGGAAATTTTAGAACTCCAATCACCCACTTCCAGATCAATCTTCATCCGACAAGGGTGTAGCATCGAAATTGAAGAGTCCGCGCAACTTATCTTCAGAGTACTTTACGGATATACGAATTCAGTATAGATGCAATATGTGTCGTGTATCTACATCAATGTCTCTGATATAGCATCTCACATAGATCACCTATGGTGCGGAAAGGTATCAATCATCCAACCGTGGAGAGGAATACCAAAGGCTTTGACCCACCATCGCTCTGTTTTCCAGTATGTCATCGCCGACCCAATAATCAGCAACCATTCAAGGGATAACCTTCTACCGTTCCAAAACCAGTCTCCTGATTTCACTCGTACAGCTTCTTGCCTCAAAGCAAGCTCAAATAAAAATTGTTGAGAGGGTTTACTTTAATACCAGCACTGATTTCCTGAGTAACCATTTCCGAATCACCTTCGAGTTAAGGCTGATGTTGAAGGGGCCACTGAAGCAAACCTATCAAGCACTTTGAGAGGGATTGAGAACTGTGATTTTCTGCTTCAGGACATGAGTTAAATTGACTGGCCATTGATGGATTCTTGTCGCATCAACATAAGATTTTAGCCCCATATTTCAAAAGATTCAAAAGATTTTATCTTTGATTAGAGAGTTTACCCAATAAACAAAGAATCTTTCGAATTGTCTCCCCATTCCCTGTTGTAATCCTCCTCCGAGAAAATAACTGTTGATTTCCTATCCCGAAAGGACCCAATCCTCACATAATGACCATTATTGTTGAAATTCTGGAGAACTCTATATGTGTGAACTTGGATCCCCTCCCATCCAACGAGGCTTGATTGAGAACTTCGCAAGTTATCTGCTGCTAGCAAATAGTCTACCACATCCTATCAACATAAACTATCTGCCATAGTTATCTTGATTATCTGTCTTCGACCTGAAATAATAAGGATTTTTTCTTCCACAACTAAGTTGATAAAGAGAAATCATCGGAGGAGAAGCTCGCTAGTCCAAAAGGAGAAAAATAAGAAGATTTAGATTCATGGCCATTTCCCGAGAGAGCTCTAAAGAGGTTTAATATTTCGACATGTTCATGGAAAATGCACTATCATTACATCAAATAGTCCTTCCTGCGTGTTAGCACTAAACATGACCACTCCCGACACATTTATACATGCAAGAAGAAAGATTTGTAAAGGTCATAGTCCAGCACGGGCATGCAGAGCTCCTTGTATAATGCTATCATTTGGAGCCCCAGGATGAGCCCCACCATCGAAGTGATTTGCAGCAAGGTGTGCCATAAGAATAATCAATTTGCAGTCACCAACCCTTTATGTGATTATCTGTCTTTATTTGTCTACAAAAGAAGATACCTCTTGAAGAATTCCCGACAAAATAATCAGATCCAACTTCAGTATTCATTTGGATTTCGCTTTCTCTCATCATAATCCACAGAAAACACATTAATGTCCATGTATAACACAATCAGAAAAGCTTCTAAAGCAGAAGAAAATATCTAAACTCTGTCATTAAGCAAAGCTGTTAGTGAAAAATTGATTGATTAGTTGAACGACTATACAGTTCAAATTAGGGTTTTCCCTTCTTCACAGAGAGTAAAGTTGTGGATGAAGAGAGAGAGAAGATTGGTGATGGGTTTTGCCTGGTTGAAGTGACTGACAGAGGCCACATCATTATATGCATCTTATTTGTTTGAATGCAGTAATCAATAAAAAGCAGAACAATCAGCAGTTTTTGTCTGAAACTCATTCAAAAAGAAAGAGAAAACAACAATGAAAATAAACATACTACTTGGCGAATAGGAAATTTTGCAAACATAAAGAGAGGCATAAGTGTTTTGGAAGACAGAATTTGTAAGCTATCAAAATTCATAAAGAGGGAAGACAGAGCTGTTAAAAAATCCATATGGAGACACAGATAGCAGAGGATATTTAGCGGACAAGGTACAAATACAAATTGTAAATAAAGCTGAATACAGAACTTTATTGCACATAAGTTGAAATATTAAAAAAATGTATAAAAAGATGATAAACTGAATTATATAGCATATAAGTTATATGTGAAGTCCAAACACCTCATTATACTCTGAAAATGTAGAAAGCTCTATTGTTTTGTAAAGGTCATGCAATGCATTGGGTATTTAACAATATTTTTCATTTGGTTTTATGAGTTATCTGTGATAGATACGTGCATTATGATTCTTTTACTTTACTTCCACATCTAGTATCCTTCAACTATCGCATTATATAGTACCTTTATTCAAGAATTATGAAATTTTCAGAAAAAATGAACTAGTCTACCAATCTTTCATTTATGAATTGACAGTTGCCGAAAGTTAAAACTACCAGCCATGCCACTGCTGTTTCAAAAGCCCTGTGAACAATTGCTGTCAAACACTGAGAGACAGCTTGTGTGAGACCAGGACTTTTTAAGTATTCAAAGGCACAGCTGAAGGCACTTCTAGAAGCTGTTGAACTAGGTCCCACATTGAGGATCCCACCATTACTACTAAACCGTATGATCTCCAGAAATGCTACTGCAAGTAGATAAGTAGACTTGACACCTGTAGAGGCCGAAGAAAAAATATCTATGAGGCCTAGAAACATCTCAATCATCATTTGTACCCTAAGCAACAAATATCTCCATAACAACTAAAATCATGAAGAAGATTTCCTTCTCAAACTAAACACGAGAAAAGAACGACAAACCCGAAATTGTGCTCATTGCTGAAACTTCCATGCGCCCTCCTAAAGCAGCAGAAAGAGCAGTTCTTTGGCTAACGGCAGCTTTCTCATTGCCACTACCACGCCGACTACCTGGATTATGAAGAGCATTGAGTTCCAACTCATCTTCAAGCCATTTCACGGAGCTCACAACCTGGTAAACAGCACTTCTTAGACCCTTGTATAAAATATTCAGTTAAATGAATTAAATCAGTTCATGAAACAAGAAATATTACATGATTCAAGATGATAATAAATCACACACTGATGGGCATGTTTATTAAAGTTATAACTTATGAGTAGGATAACCCATACTCCCTTGAAATAGGTAACAAGAACAACTCAAAATCATTCTAGTCTCTTCTCCACTTTTCACATCCCACCCTTTTCAGATTACTGAGACCAAGAAGAATATCAACATGTGTGATAAATATGTACCTTCTGACATGTGATATTTATATTTCGGTTTGGAAGTAAAAATGCACCAATAGTTCAGTTTTTGCCAGTCGATCAACATGACCAAAAACAAATAAGTCTAAACTGCTTATGTCACCAAATTCCGATTTCTGGCAAGGTGATCAATGCAGTAGGCAACAGCAAACCCAATGACCTATTCAAGCTAAAGCACAGTTTTACCTTTTGTGAGAAACACTAAACATGAATATGTCTTGTGGCTTTCCGTTCTTTAAGAATTATATCATCTTCACTCTATTGTTCTAAACTTCACCATTTAGGAACTCTACTTCAGAACGAAACCTACTTAACATATGCACGACTAGCATGAGAACCCCTGCAACATTTTACATCAAACAAAAGAGACAGCCATATCGGTAACTTCTGTTATGAGAACATGAAGAACATAATTCACAAGACATGCTCATATAAAACTTCATTTCACAATTTAGGTTTTTTCTCTAAGAACATAGCTACATTTATAAAATTAGAGGTGCTGGAGCGAAGTATGCACAAAAAATATGAGGATTAGAAAAGCTTGTTATAAACCCAGATGGTATCCCTATAGAGGTTTGGAAGTGCCTCGGGAAAGCTGGAATACCATGACTAACCAGCTTATTCAATGTTATATTAAGAAGTGAAAAGATGCCAAACAAGTAGATAGAGTACCTCGGATTACGATAATAAAACAAACGAAATAGTCATACCTGTGTGAGCTATCTTGGCATAAACTATGGGTCATGAAAGAACTATGGAGTGTATACTTAGAAAACCTTTAATTTGCTTAAATTAGATAATTTATTTATCAATATTGGAATGAAATGATCCAAAAATAGCAAAATGGATACAGAGCATAGAAATAGACGATCTAAAGTAGTTTTGGATTGATGTTGCTCACAGTGCTTTGATGTAGGCTTTTTTCCAAAATGAACCTCTTCTTAATCAAGGAAGACGGAGTAAAAAAGGAAAATATTAGAGCTATATGAGCAAAAGGGAATTAATAGAAAAACCGCTAAACTAATAAGTTGGGATCAAATTTCACTAAATGGCACACATGACAGAAGAATGCACAACACCTTAAACATGTTTCCGACTCGTTTCTCAAGCTTGACCTACAATAGTTGCAACAAGGTGCAGCAATTTCAATATAAGAACTAAGCATTCTAGGAGAAGATGGATCGCAAACTTTGCACAGAGGCTGAACTTCTGAATCAAAACTAAACTTACAAGTGGTGGAGTTCCTTGAGAAATGCGTAGGACAGCGGAGGACCAATCAGCACTCCACATGTATGGACCACTCACTGCTTGAAGTGCAATTGCTCCCATGCTGCCAACACTGTTTAGAGTAGTTGATACTGACTTTGTCATGGCATGATGGCTCTGTAATGGAGGAGCTAACCCAAAGAGAGCAATATAGAACCACAAGTTTCGAAACAACTTCAAGAGTGAAGGCTCAACATCTACAGTAGGATCAAAATCTGAACATATCTCAGCCACGGCAGGAAGGAGAGGCCCAAGAAAATCAGCTCCGCTCCTGCAAAATAAATTGTCCCTGAGTTTGTCCAGAAACAGTCCATAAAGCACATTCGCAGCGAATATTAGGAAGACCTACTTTCCACTTTTTGACTCTGCAGCCAAGCCCACATCTGAGCACAGGGATAGCAAGCGTTGACGGTAGTCAGTACGCAACTTAGGAGTAATCAAGTTTCTGGCAATCAGAAGAAATCCAGCCGGAAGTGTCTAGAATGCGATTAAACACGTGAGCAGTAGATCAATAACAGATTATCAGGGATAAGTATATGATATAATATGATAAAAACACCATGTGTGCACCTCAACGCGTTCTGTTGTGGCCTCTGGAGCTGCGGTGTTATTTTCAGCTGAGCCAACTGCAGCAAGCTTACTTAAGTAACTCCTTGTCATCAGAACAACAGCTTCACGGTAGGACTTCTCAAAACCTAAGCTTGCCATGCGAGCAACAGCATCAAGAAGCTGCAGCAGCTCAACAAAAACAGGTGACTCAGAAAGTAGTTCAATAGCTCAGTTCAAACTAACAGCTTTCAAAACTTGAACAACTGAAGCAGAGATACAAGTACACTATGTTTGTGATGAAAAGAGAGCTTCATACTCGGAGTCTCATTAAGCCTGGTATCAGTGCATCACGCTCCTCTAAGCTTTCAATGAATTTCGGCAATATCATATCCACAACTTCAGGCCTCTTAACTGAAGAATTTAGATCAGCTAGTAACCTTATAACGTTTAACTGCAGTGAAGGAGCTGTGTGCTTCTCCTTCTCTACCTGTAAATGTGGGCATTTGCAGATAACATTAACAGAAAGGAGATTAATTTTAAAAAAAAAAAACTAAAAGAATTAAGCAATATGTCCCCTAGAAAGACGGAAATACAAATAAGCCTCTTAGATGGCTGTGACCATATTCTACGAGATTCCCCCACTTAGGTTTTTGCAGAGATATATCATGAATATAAAGCATTTGAAAAAGAGATGATATTGAGAAAATATTTTTAGATTGTTAAGGGAATAAATATATAAGCATCTACTTTGTCACACGCCAATCAGAAAGATGCTTGTCTATTGGCACAAGTATGCATTTGCTCATCAAGCTGTGGATTTCAAACCTCTACTAGCAGAAACTTAGATATTCCAAACATCTACTTGAGTTTTAGGTTTTGCAACCGGTAACGCTGGATAAGAAGCAAAACTTTAATCTAAAATGGATCCATTAAAAATTGGGTTGATGTGGTGTAGCCCAAATTGATTTTTGAGAAATCTTGTCAATATTTTAAAAAGATATTTTTTAAAATTTGACACGTTATATATAGCTATAATAAGGAAAACATAATTTTTTAGGTACTAAAAACTTATAAAAGAACAAATAAAGCAATTAAAATTTAGTAAAAATTGGGCGGATTGGGTTATGACCCATGATTTCACCCGTTTTGACCCAAGCAAATTTGGGTTGGGTTGGGTCTTGACCCATTTGCTATATTGACCCATTTTGACCCGCCCAATTGCCACCCTTAGTAACAACCTTCTACCATCCAGAATTGATTCCATTTGCAACACGCAGAGCAAACAATAAACGATTTTAGCTTGCAAATCTTTATATCTAGTGACTCCAAACAGAAAGTAGTGTTTAGTACCTCTTAATTCATCAACAAACATCCATTTTTCCTTTCCACTAGTTAATGATTAGTGTGTGCAAGTTACTCAAACTTCAAGGTAATGGCAAGATAAAACTAACCTCTTCCTCATAACTATTCCTTTCACAAATAGATAATCCCATAATAAAAGTGTCCACGGGAGATCGGTCCTTGTTCCATCCAAATTGAATTATCTCACAACTTGTCTTCAACACACTTTCAAACATGGGCCCATGGTTGCTGCCCCAAGTGTCAGCCTGTGGTGAAAAAGAAAAACCCAATCAAGTTAAGCTGGATTTTGTAATCAGCATCGAACCACTATATGTGACCTAATGCAACCCGATATTGTACCTGAGCACATGTCGCCAGCACAAGAGACTTAAACCGAATGAGCAGCACTCGAAGCATCTGACCATCACGAGCAACAGCGGCATGAGAAATTCCAGAAAGCAAAGAGCTGAATAGCTCTTCACATGCTCTCAACTTTCGCCACACTGAGAATAAACATGCCTCTGCAGCCTCTATCAATGAAGCAAGAGCTCCCTGCAACAATTTTTTTGATGATTTTCCATCCAAATCCAGGGACGCGAGAGTTTTAATCTGCAATCTGGCTGCTGCTTGATAAGCAGCAAGCTTGGCGTTGATCCTAACTTTCAGTGATTGCCCTTGTTCGGACCAATCACGCTTCCTTATCTGCCATTCAACCAAGTAAGTAGACCACCCTTTTCAGTAACATTTTCATCTTCTCTTCCAAAGAATAATATCACAGATTTAACAGAATAAACTGCAATTCAACCATGCTCTTTTGGGACTAGTGTTTCTGCAACATGCAACTTCTATCCTAAACAGAAAAAATTGCCACACAAATGTAATAGAAAAAAAAAAAGCAATATACTGATAGTTTACCTTTAAGAATGTTATCATAGACAGAAATTGCTGCTTTACAATACCTCTGACACTTTCCAATAGATTGGGATCAATAGAGACATTTTCCAGGACATTTCCTATCAATGTCAATGCCATTTCTTGTTTCTCAAGCCTATCCACAGGCTCCTCTTCGAATGAGGCAATAGCTCGTTGTTTCTCCGCAGCATCTCCTCCTCCATCATTGCAGCCACCTAACAAATCTACATTGCTTACGCTCATAGGTGAACTATTAGAGGAGGAAGTTCCAGGCTCTGGCGGTACGAAATTCTCAAACTGCTCAAGCAAAAGTATAACCAATTTGTTGGCATCCGAAGAAACAATGGGAGGGAAATGATAACACATTGCTTTCAAAATTGCCTTTGAGACAACCCCAACATCTCCATTGACATTATTACCTAAAGCTGATATGAGAATATCCCCGGTGAATCTAGCAACGTCAGTAGAAAATTCAGGAGATAATTCACATGCTTTACATATATACTCCAACAAATCACGGAAAAACGAAACAATTGAGTCGTTTGTAAAAGATTGTGGCCAAAAAGATGGGTTAAAACATAAAGGAATTGATCGATAGAAAGCAACGAGGAGTGATTTGGGCATTTCATCTGAATGGTTAGGGCACTTTGACAGAAATCGTGCAACGGCGAGTATGGCATTGAGCTGATACCTCGAAACCCTAGGAGATCCAGATCCAACAAGTAGGGCTTCTGACGGAGGACATCTACCACATATCCATGCTAGTTTATCAACGAATTGACCTGGATTTTGAGCGATTAAATCACATAGCTCAATCAATGACTCCATTATCTCTCTTTTCGTCGTCCTCACAGGATTAACTTTGGCATTTTCAAAGTTTTTCGATTAAGTTTTTGAAAGAGGACAATGGAGGAGAAATGAAGTGTGCTTGTTTGTTGCTATACGTGAATTTCGATGCTGCCTCCTCTTCACGTATTTTTGTTTTTTTTTGTTTTCCTGTTTTCCTGTTTTCTTTTTTTTCTTTTTCAGTTTGGGCAAGTGATATGGCGCGCTTGGCTCAAATTTTATTTTATTTTTTTTGTTCTATACGTTCTACCAAGATTAGTTTTTCCCCGTAATTTTGCTACATGTGCGAATCATTCGGCAATATAAGGTGTAATTGTTGATGTTTCAATTTGAATTGAGGTAAAATTAAAATCAAACAAAGACTAAAATATGTGTATGTTTTGGAGGATCACTATCACCTTTTTTATTTTGAGTGGCATGTAATAGTTCTTAAAGTTCTTAAAATTTACTAAAATATGTGTCAACTTACAAAATAATACAAACTTCAATTAAGGATAAAAGAGACCAAAAAATTTATGTGAGGACTACTAAAAATGGGTATCCTGATGTAAAACGAGCTACAAGATAAAGAGATTCAAAAGATAATCAAAAAATAGAGGGGAGTTACAGAAGAAAGAAAGAAACAATCCCACAATTGAAGTAAATTAGAGACCAATAAATATAGATTTGCATTTTCCTAATTTGAACAAATAATTACATGATTGAATAAGAGAATTGAACTCTTACATGAATAATCTTACCAAAAGATATTCAAGAGTGATCCAACGTAGAGATAAAGGGATTCAACCCATAAACTCACTAAGAGCATTCACCTAAAAATATTGTCCCCCTAAAATAATGTTCATCCTATTCTATTTATAGTGTTAGGGTTAGCTAAGATAGAAAATGACATAAATGTCCTTAGATACATATGGACCATATATGACCAAACAGGATCCTAAAACACTTCAACCTTTCGATGTCAGGTTGAAATCATTTCATGCAATTAACACTTCTCGAACTTGCATCATTCTCCCCTTGTTGAAATGAATTCGACCTCGAATTCAAACCTTGAAATCATAGAGGGGAGTTACTGCCCAAGCCAAAAAATAATCTTCCAAATAAGTTACATACCACTCCCAAAAATACACACTTTTGCTGCACACTTTTGCAGAATCCGATGCTCCAAATAAGGTTTTGTTTTCATTCCTAGGATCTTGAACATGATATCTTTAATTAAGGACGGAGTAAACGCAACTATCCCATCACAATCCATGTTGGCGATTGCAATTAATAACTAACTACTATTTGAATTGTGATTATTGGCCTGTTTTTTCCTGTCACTTGGCAGTGATATTTCAGTACAATTACTCTGCATCTGACCACATTGCAATTTCCTTTGGATTCTTCTAAGCTCCTTTATTATGAAATTTATTTCTTATGCGTTAATTCATAAAAAATGAATAATAGGTAATAACTACTTTCTTTGTTAGCTATTATTATTGCTTCATAAAAAGAATTTTTCTAGGTGATGTTTAAATTTGCTATGGTACAATATGATAAGGTATTATTTGTATTATTATTATTGTTGTGGTGGTTGTTATCGATTAGATATATTATTTCGATATACTTATTAGATGACATGATCGAACTTGATCTAGTAGTTCACAAGAAGAAAGATGAGGTTGAATTTCAACAAAAATGAGGCAAGAAAATGAGCATCCATCTCAATCTTCCAAGGTCGAACATCCAACCGTTTGAGTAGATCTGTCAATACGGGTCAGCTTAGCTTCACGAGCCTCGGAGATAAGCTGCTTAAAATTGGCCCGCCAATTAAATGTACTTTAAAATGGTAAGGCTAGCCCTAAAAGTGTTGCGGATTGGCCCGGACAAAAGCCTTTTTCTTAAATGAACTCTGAAAAATATTAGCCCAAGCCTGTTAATTAATGAGCTCTAAGTTTGAGCATAGGCCCAAATATGACTCCTTTGCATGAACACCTAATCTACAAGACTACAACACAAATAGTGGCATCAACATCAATTAATAACTTACAAAAAATATATAGAGATGAACACTTGTGCAATCAATTTTTTATTTAAGACATTTAGCTTTAAACATTGACATGACTTGAATACATGAGATATGAGTAAGATGACATATGTACTTGGAAGTAGAACATTGAAATGGGGTAAAAATATGTGTTACTTAAGAACCTTCTTGTTTTCAAGGAATAGCTATGAATACTTTGATTTCACGTCTTCCTCAAATTTTCATGTGACTTTTTTTTTTAACTTTCTTGTTCCTTCACAATACTTTTAATGGAGGCTACCGTTTTAGTTCTCAAACTTTCATCTTGTCAATCTAAAATAGCCATAGAAACCTCTTCGTAGGCTAAACTTTTTGTGATTTCAATATCCTCGATAGGCACAATAAGAGAAGGATCCCCTATACATATCCGCAACATGTCTAATTGAAATATCCGGTGCACTAAAATTAATTCTGTAGGTAGTTCTACATCTTCAAAGGCAGCCACATAAGCAATACTCCACAAGATTTTGTAGGAACCAACATATTTTGGACTAAGTTTTCCTTTATTTTCTAATCGCATAACGTCCTTCATAGGTGAAAGTTTTAGAAACATACAGTCACATACCTCAAACTTTAAGTATTTTTGCCGATCGGAGTAGGACTCATGGGGACTGTGAGTTGTTCTTAATCGCTTCTGAATCAATTACACCTTTTCCATAGCCTGGTGGATTAGATTTGGCCCAAGCAACTTTAAACCAATCGATAGGAGACCTACACCTCCACCCTTACACAGCTTCAAATGGTACCATGCTAATGCTAGAGTGATAGCTAGTATTATATGCAAATTCAATAAGGGACAAGTTATCAACCCGATTCCTTTTAAAGTCATACTCTCAACATATCCTTGAGCATTTGAATATTGACTCTACTTATTATTTGTTTGCGGATAAAAAGCTATGCTGAGATTAACCTGAGTACCCAAACCTTTCTAAACACAATCTCTAAAAATTTGCTATGAACTGAGCACCTCAATCAAAAATAATGAAAATTGAAGTTTTATGTAATCAAAACTATGTGCCTAATATATAACTTCACATATTCATGAGATGTGTCTATAGCCTTTTTTTTTTTTTTTTTTTGGGTAAAATAAAGAAATTATATCAATAGTTAATATGCATCAGTACAAGATAGTACGACAACAGTGCTGTTGTTAGAGTTGCAGTTAATAGTTACAGGGATATTAGGTACATAGTTACAACAAAAAAACTGGGTCTGAGTGAATGCCTGAGTGGCTGCTTTAACCTTACAAAAATAGTTTTTATTTTGTCTTCATCCAGTACATTGGTTACAAACAAAGGCGAAACTTCCCATTCTACAAAACCATTAAAACTTCTAGATTTAGCTCATTCCTTGGCTAGTGCATCTGCTACCTGATTAGCTTCAAAAGTGTGGGGGATGGGAAGCTTGCTTCTGAAAATGTATCTATAGTCTTTAACAGACAAGAAACGAGCTGACTCATTGATTTGCATATGTCCCCTCGAAGACAGATAAAATTGATTTGCATATACTAATTAATACTCCCTTCGTTTTAAAAAGAATGACCTATTCTGACTTGGCACGTAGTTTAAGAAAATAAAAAAGACTTTTAAATTTTATTGTCCTAAACTAAAGATACGTCAAATGTACTAAAATATCTTTTAATCTTGTGGTCAGATGAAAAGTTGCAACTAAAAGTGTTGTCATTCTTAGTATTTTAAATGTACGCTCGTATATGAGGACCTTTTTTGTCATTTTCTTTAATGCTTACACTTTTTAAATCCTATACATTTTCATGTTTTAATTAATTTGAAACGCGGTTCAAACACATATTATTTTGAGCCCAAAAATTGTCCAAACAAACAAATACTCATGTTTTTTGAGTCATTGTGTTTGGCTCACATGCAATTCAGGTAACTTAATAACAATAATAATAATATTCATTTACATGATATGATTTGAGAATTTTAGAGAATGAAAGGAGATCTCTCTCTATCTTTTTTTGATCTCCTTTCTTCCCTCTAATATCATCATGTTTATGTATTATTAATTACGTACGTAGCTTAACGACGTTGCCGCCGTACTCCTCCGCCACCCTGAGTCCTCCATTGCTCCATTTGCCAAAAGTTTGTTCTTCCTCTTTATTTCATATATTACCTCTGTTACAATTTACGTAAAAAAAATTAAATTTCGAGAGTCAAATAGTTTAATTTTGATCGTGAATTCGGACATCAATTTATGTGCCAAAAGTTCGAATTTCGAGAATCAAAACAGTTTAATTTTGATCGTGAATTCGGACATCAATTTATGTGCCAAAAGTTCGAATTTCGAGAATCAAAATAGTTTAATTTTGATCGTGAATTTGGACGTCAATTTATGAGCCAAAAGTTCAAATTTCGAGAGTCTGAATAGTTTAATTTTGATCGTGAATTGAATCCCTAATTTTATTTTTGACATAAAATTTACGTATTTGGAAATGAGGTAAAAAGTACATTGACAATTTAAAATATTTTAAAAATATATGAAAATATTATGGTCTAATGACTTGTTTGAATCTCGAAATTCGAAAGGTGCCACGTAAATTGAGATGGAAGGGAGTAGTTTGCTTTTTATTTGAATCCTTTTTTTTTCCCTCATTAATTTTGATTTGGTGAGTTGGAATAATGTGTGAATTTTGTGATTTTATTATGTAATTGTTGTTCGTTTATCAATGCGGATTGTTTTCCTATTTAATTCCCATTTGGAGAGTTGGAATTATGTGTGAATTTTGGTGCTGAATTATGTAATTGTTGTTTGTTTATCAATTGCTGATTGTTTTTTTTTTCTCAAAAAATTTATTACTTAGTCTCTCCATTCAAGCAGAAATGCTTCCGGCCCTTTCCCCGTGCATTGCGGGAGCTTTAGTGCTATTGTACGTAGCCTTACAAGAGGCTGTTTTCAAGGCTTGAGCTTGTGACGGGCCTGAACCACAAGGGTCTATTGAACACAACCTCACCTTGCATTTCTACAAGAGGTTATTTACAAGGCTTGAACCCGTGACCTCCTGGTCACATGGCAGCAACTTTACCAGTTACTGCAAGGCTCTCCTTCATGATACCTAATAGTGTATATGTCCAATTAACATCTTAAACTCTGTATCTAATTAAATACTTGGTATAAAAGGCGGAGAAAATATGCTTATTGCACATGCTGAAAGTTTGCAAATTTTGTTGCCATTAGAGACTTTCAAAATTTTGATGAGTTTTTCCATTGTTAAACAACTTCTCATGATACCTAATAGGCTAATACTAATATATAGAGTATGTCAAATTAACATCTTAAACTATGTTTCTAGTTAAAGACTTGGTATAAAAAGCGGAGTAAGTATGGTTGTTGCACTTCATGGAAGTTTGCAAATTCTGTTGTTAGAGGCGCTTTCAGTTGAATTTGCAATGTCCCGTTAATGCCTTTGCTGGTTACCATGATTAAATAGCTTAACATCAAACCGTGATTTCTCTCATATTTAATAGTAGTAATTACTGAACCTAGAAATTATTGACATCCTAGATATAACATCTTTTTCACTGGCAGACTGAAGACATGCCTTTCTACTTGAATGCTATATATGTATGTAAAACAACTATATATAACATTGAATATGTTGTTTACAACTCGCAACATTTAACTTCTTGATCAGTCTGATCCACTCCTCTGTTTGTCTGCTTATTTGCCCCTTTCTTTTTGTGAAAACCGAGTTGTCTTGTTTCTTTTCTCTATTTGCATATCACAAAAAGTTCAAAATTTTTGGTTGTTATAGATGTATCAAGTTGGTATCGATCATGAGGGAGATAGTTTGGAGCATCCGCCTTCGCTTGCTGCTGGTGGGGCACAGGAATCAATAGCTACAGCTGGAAAAGATGGGCAAAGTGGACAAACTCCACAGGGAGCGAGAAAAAGGGTGCTGCCGTCAAAGGTGGAAGATCTCTCCTTTTTTACTTCTCAGGATTTTTTCTTAACCATCTTTAATACTGAATTTGGTTGTGTTGTTTGACTTCAATAGTGAGTTATGTGCTGATTTTTTGTCAATCAAGGATTGAATTGACTTAGGCTTCAAGATAGTCTGTTAAAATGAAGATTGACACATAGGAGTGTTGAGGGAACAATGAATAGGAAAGAACAGAATAGAGAAGCATTAACTAGCTCAAATATGTGTAACTGACTCGCGTCTTATATTTTGCCTTGCAGGTCCCTTTGGTGAATATTTCCAGGAATCTAGTATTGGCATACCAAAGTCTTGGGGTGGTATATGGAGATTTGAGCACATCACCACTTTATGTCTATAAGAGTGTATTTGATGGGAATTTGGTAAATTATCAGACTCCGGAAGCAATATTTGGTGCATTTTCATTGATCTTCTGGACAATAACACTCATTCCTTTGCTCAAATATGTATTTATCGTATTGAGTGCAGATGATAATGGTGAAGGTATGTTAAAGATAGACTCTAAGTTAGTCAATGTTTACGGAAGAACTCATATACCTGATTGTCTATGACAAATACACTTCCATACATCCAGGTGGTTCATTTGCTCTTTACTCTCTGCTCTGTAGACATGCAAAGTTTAGTCTACTTCCCAACCAACAAGCAGCTGATGAGGAGCTATCTTCTTACAGATATGGTTATGCTGGGAAGTCAACATCATGTATACAGTTGAAGAGATTTCTTGAGAAGCATAAAAAGTCACGTACAATACTACTTGTTATTGTATTATTGGGTGCTTGTATGGTCATAGGTGATGGTGTTCTGACACCTGCAATGTCAGGTAGAAACTATGATAGTAACTACTACTGTATTATTTTATGTGGTATTACCTTGTGTAACTATGTAATTTACAAGCTATAATTTGTTTCAATGAGTTGGTTTCTTACTTAATGGGACAATTGTAGATAATAAATTAGGAGTATAGACCAAGTGTTTATGTGACCGATTATATGCTTGATGTCTTTTAAGTTGAGCCGATTTGAGCATATTTTCTAATTAGGATACTTTTTCACTGTGGCAGTTATCTCAGCAATATCAGGGATAAAGAAGGATGCAGAACACCTAACTCATGGTAGCTTTGTCGTAATTTACCTATTTGTGTTAAGTTTTGATAACTTTAACTAGTCAGAATGTGATTAGTCTTAAGGCATTGACTATCAAAATCTCTCGTACTGTAGATGGAGTGGTGTTACTTTCTTGCATAGTATTGGTTGGCCTGTTCGCTTTACAGCATTCTGGAACCCACAGGGTTGGATTTTTGTTTGCACCAATAGTGGTCATCTGGTTGATATCAATTATGATCATTGGATTGTACAACACAATCATTTGGAATCCCAAAATTGTGTATGCTCTTTCGCCCTATTATATCGTCAAGTTTTTTAGGGAAACAGGAAAAGATGGTTGGATTTCTCTTGGAGGTGTTCTCCTCTCTGTTGCAGGTATATGAAGTGTATTATCTCTTCAATCAGTAATTATTTATACAAGAAAACATAGTAGTCTTTGAGAATCCAAAGCAGTTGTTTGTGCAGACACTTGTTGGTGAATGAGGGTGCGATAAAGATTTACTAGAAATTTGGATCTGATGTCCAATTATTTTTTATCATCAGGTACTGAAGCTATGTATGCAGATCTTGGTCATTTTTCTGCCTGCTCTATGAGGGTAAGTCAAACTATGATTTGGAGCAGGATTACATTAACCTGTCGTTCGTGGGAACTTTGTGCTCGGTACTCTCTATTTAGGCCACCATATATTCCTTTCCTAGAAAGTCCTTAAAACAGGATTTGAACTAGTTGTTAGGGAAAGTAATGGGCGAGATTGGATTGTACGTTGCTTTAGCAATTTTCAAATTTAAATTTTGGAGGTGCAATTTGAAACAAACATCTTTTAACAAGGATCAAGTGTAAGATTTTGTTTTATTCATCTTCCCAATCACAGAGGTAATTCAGATAACATAGCTGAGTTTAAAATTCGTTGGAGTTAGCTTGTAAATGTATGAGTTTAAACTCATATTTAGCGAAGTCATAGGAAAATCATACTCAGATGCATCCAAAAGGTTCATATTTCATGGAATGTGTCTATAAGCTGGGTGTCCTGGTAGCTGGCAGACTATATTATCCGTGGTTGTCATTTTTTCTGCATCATATTGTTCAACATACTAGTTAACTGGTTGGGATACTGGAACTTACACCATGTCTATCTGAATTTGTTTTGTCCTATGCAGATTACATTTGCATTTGTGGTGTATCCGTGCTTGGTGATACAGTACATGGGTCAAGCTGCTTTTCTGTCCAAAAATATAGAGTCCATTACAAATAGCTTCTATAGCTCAATACCTAGTTAGTTCCTTTTACTTTGTAACAGCTTAATGCTCTCATGATTAATGGTGAAAATAAATTCAATCCTAACTGCTGGTTTATGCTATCCATGCAGAGGCAGTATACTGGCCCGTTTTTGTTATTGCAACCCTTGCAGCCATTGTTGGCAGCCAATCTATCATCACAGCCACATTCTCAATCGTCAAGCAATGTAATTCACTAGGTTGCTTCCCACGGGTCAAGATTGTGCACACCTCAAAGCATAAAGGGCAGATCTATGTACCAGAAATGAATTGGATCCTGATGATTCTCACTCTTGTTGTGGCTGTCGGGTTCCAAGATACAACTTTGATTGGAAATGCATACGGTAAACTTTCTTGTGTGCTAAAGATGTCTTATCTGGTTAAATATCCATCTGTGAGACTTTACAAGGGCTTTTATATCTACATTACTGCAGTTAATAAAACTCCAGCTTGTCTTTTATAGTTGTTTCTTTTTTCTAAATTCAAGTCTTTCTATAACTCCTAATTTAAATTTTCTTATAAATGTTTTTTTTTCAGGGCTAGCTTGCATGACAGTTATGTTTATCACAACTTTCCTCATGACACTTGTCATAATCTTTGTGTGGCAAAGAAGTTTAGTATTTGCCGCTTCTTTTCTCCTGTTCTTCTGGTTCATCGAAGGTCTCTACCTATCTTCCGCAGCCATTAAGGCTCCACAGGGAGGATGGGTGTCCCTTTTGCTCTCTTTAATCCTCTTAGTCGTCATGCTTGTGTGGCACTATGGAACTCGCAAGAAGTACAAGTATGACCTGCACAACAAAGTTCCATTGAAATGGATCCTTGGCTTGGGTCCCAGCCTTGGTATTGTCCGCGTCCCAGGGATAGGGCTAATATACTCTGAATTGGTAACAGGAGTTCCACCTATCTTCTCTCACTTTGTGACAAATCTCCCTGCATTTCATAACGTGCTGGTGTTTGTATGTGTCAAATCTGTTCCTGTACCCTATGTCTCATCCGATGAACGCTTCCTCATTGGTCGCGTTGGCCCAAGACCATATCGCATGTATCGTTGCATTGTTCGATATGGTTACAAGGACGCACATCAAGATATTGGGAACTTTGAGGAGCTTCTCATCAAAAGTCTAGCAGAGTTCATCCAAATGGACGCTGTGGAACCACAATTATCGAGCTCCGAGAGTCCATCACTTGATGGGAGGATGGCAGTTATTAGCACGAATCTACATTCAAACTCGCCATTCATCATCTCAGACGAGGATTTTGAAACGTGTAGCACCATTCAAAGCAGCAAGTCACTGACACTTCAGAGTGTAAGATCTTCTTACGACGATGCAAACCCAGAAAACAGGAAACGACGAGTCAGGTTTAACTTGCCAGACAACTCTGGCATGGATCCTGAAGTTAGGGATGAGCTTCTAGATTTGGTTCAGGCAAAGGAGGCAGGGGTTGCATATATAATGGGACACTCGTATGTGAAGGCACGGAGATCGTCCTCTTGCTGGAAGAAACTTGTCATTGACGTTGGCTATTCATTTCTGCGCAAGAACTGCAGGGCTTCTGCTGTTGCACTTAACATTCCTCACATTAGTCTTATTGAAGTTGGCATGATATACTATGTCTAGGAGAGAGGCTGGAACCAAGAAGAACGTCTTACGCCTTCATTGGAGTTGCCTGCAGAATCATTTCACAGGTAGATGAAAAATTCTCCTGAATATTTTTGCCCCAAAATGCCAAGTTTTGTTCACTAATATTTGAATTGTTAGTGTATCTGTTACCAAGAGGAAAAAAAAGAAGAAATAAGGAATTGCTCCTGTATTCATACATGTATTTTAACAGTTAGATATAGACAGTAGTTATAATTTAATAGGTGATATAAGGTATATCATTGGTATATCTATGTAGGCTTTTGTAACCTAAGATTTTGACTATATCTTTTTTCAAAAATATGGTGTCAATTGTTTACTAACATTAGTGGATATAATGATAGGCTCAGGGAAATTACAGTTTGCACCTCAAATTTCCAATTGCAATGGATTGGTAATTTTTGAATTATGAGTAACTTGTTTGATGATTGCAGAGAAAACTAATTGTCATAGTGTATCCTATACACTAATTTTCAATGTTGAGCCATTCGTTCCCTCTCTATATATATTCCAATTTCAGTGCACTTTGTTCCTAGTTGGTGTGACGCCCATGACGGAGGGAAAACCTATGAAGAAGGGGTGCATAGTACATCAAAATGGGAGAAGATAGTTAGACATTTTATAAGAATGAGTTAAGAATCAACGGTTGAGAGGTGCTTTTTAGATTAAAATCAAGCGACAAATCTGTAGTGGCCTAAGCCTAAAGTGGGCTATACTTTAATAGTTGGAGGCCGTTACATATGGTATCAGAGCAGGACCCCCCCCCCCCCCCCCCCGGTACAGTGGTGGGGTAAACTTCAACGTAGTGCACATTAAACCTTAGGCGAATCTCACATTAGAGTGAGAGAAGAAAGTTAGGGATCTTACATGAATGAGCTCAAAATCAACTATTTAGGCGCCTATGAAAAACCTAAGGAACAAATTCGTGCACGCCTAACCCCAAAGTGGACAATACCTTAAGGGGTCGTTTGGTACATAGTCTAACTTATCTCGGGATTATAGTCCTGAGATTATAATCCCTGGACTAATTTATACCATATGAGAGGTGGTATAAAATAATCCCATGTTGGATGGGTTAAGATGTAATATACATTAGATTTATCCCATGTTTAGTTGATGATATAAATTAGTCGCGAAATAAATTTATACCATCAACCAAACATGGTATAAATTTAGTATCATGAGCAATGTTTTTAAAGGCGGAGGCGTAAGACGAGGTGTTTTACCTGGTAAGGGGCGAGGCGTAAGCCCGAGGCGATGGGGCGTAAGCCCCACAAATCTTTTAATTTTAATATTTTATAAATTAATATAATTAAAAATAAATATTTTTAAAAGAGATAAATCACCCAAAAAAGTAAAACTACATCAAAATTATAAAAAATAAGTGGAAGATGTATCTAAAACTGTTTCACCAAAGAAATAATCAAAGCCACATAATACAACTAATATGTAAAGTCAACTTTTCATATAATAAACTATTACATGTCCTAAAAGACACAAGTTTTGTATAAAAAAATTGTACATAATTAAGCAATCCCCACCTTAGTGTTACTCGATTAGTATATTTACCCACCCATTTACTATATATTGTATTTTAAAAGAGAGCAAACAAAGTAAATAACTTAAAAAACTAGTCACTATGGGACTTGCAAAAAACTAAAATAAAAGAAAGGAACTAGGAAGAAGAAAGTGTGTACCCAATACCTTCTTGAGTAGCAGCGTCGTTGACACCCACCAACAAATACATTTGAAAGTGTGACTTCAATTTTCTTTTACTTTTGATTTGAGTATTTAAGTATTTACCAATCATATATTTTATTAGTTTAAATTATAGATTTAATAGAAAAATATCATTTGACTTTGTAAAGTTTTCTGGGCTTACGCCTAATTTGCGCCTCACGATTAAGAACTCCCCAACGCTTAGGCAAACGCCTCAAATTTCGGGGCATTCGTCTTTTGATACTTTCACCTCCTCACAACGCCTCGGTGCATTTTTCGCTACGCCTCGCCTCAGACTGCCTTTTAAAACATTGATTATGAGATATCCAATCTTATCTCGCGTACCAAACTACCCATAGCAGTTGGATGGCCGTTACTACTGATTTTTTACAATCTTTTGTATGCTAACCTCGATAAATTAAGTTTTAGCATACACAACAAAAAGATCGTCATAATCAACAATTCAACATACGGAAGTATAATAGCATATACCATAAAAGGATTTCATAAAATGTAATACTCCCTTCGGTCACTTTTACTTGTCACATTTTGACTTGACACACTCATTAAGATATATAATTATTGATAGGGTCATTTACTATACTACCCCTCTTAATTGATGTTTAGTATTATCTCTTAAAAATGGTTTGGAGAATAAAATAGGAAATTACATTTTGTCTTCTCATGATATGTCAAAAGTGACAAGTAAAAATGAAAATCCATTTTATAAATTAGTGACGAGTAAAAGCGAACGGAGGGAATAGTAGCAAAACGGATAAACAAGTTCACTGCCCCATTGCGTTTTTCATATTCCCTCCGTCCCATATTAGTGACCACGTCATTCAAGAAATCATAAATAAGAAGTGTTTATTACTAATTTACCCTTAACTCTTCTCAATGTAATCAATATTATTTACTTTCAAAAAACAACTAATTTTAAGGGAATTAATTCTACATTTCCAGCACTGTTGACAACTAATATGAGACGGAGAAAGTACTTTTTCCTATTTTTGGATAGGAGGTGGGAGAGAACAATCATTTCTGAAGTTCCAACTCACATAGAACCAATTTGATGTCTATAAACTCAGCATAACAAATGGTACAATTGTCCAAAAATACAAAACTTGAAACAAAGTGCAGTCTTGTTCAAGACATTTTCTGAAACAAGTACATCTTTTACAAGAATGTTTTCTCCACAAAACTTCTAGAGGGATTACAGTCAGCATCAACAAGTAGACGAGGAGGGAACTTATTTAATCCAATGTAGCTCAGCTTCAAATCGGATATCTGACCTTATTAGTCGGAGTAGCTAGTTGGGATGGTAATGCGAGTACGATTCTGTTTAAAGGTGAGAATCAGAAAGTTGTTGCGATGAAACAGTGAGCTTGTGAGAAGGACCTTCCTTCTACTCTAAAGGCTTGAGGTGGTGCTCAAACAAAGATGCCATCTCAATCTGAAACATTAAGCACAATATATGCATTCAAGATTAGTCATTTACTGCAAACAGAACATTGAGTCTAAGCAAAATCAAACAGTGTTGAACAACCGCCATGGTTTAAGCTCTATTTTCTACACTTTCTTTACCCTTCTAATTTATTGTCCATGCATACTAGTAGTCGTAGTATTACTTGTAATTTCTTGTCCTTCGATTTTTGTTACTATATGTCTTTTCTTGTACTTCGACTGACGACTGTCATATAGTATTGTTCTCTTATATATGCTGTTGCTTGCACTGCCATTATCTCTTTTTCTGGACTGCTTTGGACTTTTTTTTTGAGCCGAGGGTCTCTAGGAAACAACCTTTCTAACTTTGACGTAGGGGTACACTCTACCCTCCCCAGACTCCATTTGTTGTGGGATTACACTGGGTATGTTGTTGTTGTATGTAACCATTTGATAAATCAATTTCCTCCTTCCAACAGTCACCTTAAATATCAGATCTCCCAGAAAACTTCTTAATAGTGTCTTTACATTTTTATTTTTTTTTTTGATGGGTAAAATAGTGTCTTTACATTTAAAATGCTTAAACTTTAGGCCAATATTTTAGCATGTCTTACATTCAAAGACGCCTCTCTACTATGTACATTCTACTCCCTTGATCCCACTTGTGGGATTACACTGTGTAAGTTGTTTACATTCAAAGACCGACTTTTTCTTTAATTTTGGATAATAAGAAACTATGTTTAAATTTCAATAATTAATGACTATAAGTTCCCAACAACAACAACAACAACAACATACCCAGTATATTCCTACAAAGTGGGGTCTGGGGAGGATAGAGTGTACGCAGTCCATACCACTACCTCAGAGGTGAGATAGAGAGGTTGTTTCCGATGGACCCCCGGTGATGACTATAAGTTTCTGACTAATATAATTTTATATAATTTTGACTATAAGTTCCAAAATGCAAAAATTATATTAGTCAGAAACTTTTAATCACATATTAAGGCAGGCAAATTCGAGCAGAATTAGACATTCAAACCGTGGAAAACGACTCTAGCAGAAATGCAGGGTAAGGCTGTGTATGAAAGACCCTTGTGGTCAGGCCCTCCCCGTACCCCGCACATACCAGGAGCTTTATTGCAATGGCTGCCCTTTTTAAGTTCCCAAATGCATAAATTATACTAGTCAGAGTCCTTTAATCACATATCGAGGCAGGCAAATTCGAGCAGAATTAGACACCATTGAACTTTTCTTTTTTTGAGGTTAAAATCTAGTTGTCTCACAATCACAGGCAACTTACAGCTGTCAATGCTGTTTCGGCGCCTTTATTCCCAGACTTCCCACCAGCGCGATTGAAAGCCTGCATACATTACGGGGGTTTTCAGAATACACAATGCAACACGAGAAAGATAGATACACAACCAAGAAGAATATTGTAAACATATTTCATACATGGAGTATATGCTATATAAATCCTTATATAAGAACAGCCACCATCAAATCTAATTATGACACTTTGAATTTATCCTACTTTGACTTGATCTTTAATTTTTTCCTACCATAGACTTTTTTGATAACAAGATAAATATAGCTGAAAGAAACGCGCATACAAGGTACTCAGTATCGCCAAGAACACCAAAAATGAAGTAAAGCAAAAGAACCTTTAGGCTTATACTATCTCTTTATACAAGTTACAGTAGAACAATGTATGAAGATGTACTTCGTACCAAAAACTAAAGTATAGTGAAGCTATAATAGCAGCACATCCAATATTGTATAGTTGTACATCATCTCTGATAAAGTACATGGAACAACAATGACATACTCTTAGGTAGCACTTGGTCATGAAAACAGTTTGGTTCCCTTTTGCATTTTTTTTTTTGGTTACTATAGCTGTGTGAAGAAATAGCATCGCGAAATACAACAACAACAACACACCCAGTGTATTCCCACAAAGTGGGGTCTGGGGAACTAGCATCACAAAATAATACAGTTTAGTTACCTAAATATGTTAGAAAAGAATTATTTAACGCAAGTTTGATAATTGAACTCTAAAAATACTTAGAACATACTTTGGAAGCATACAATTCATAGAAAACCTCATTTGACAGAAAAATGAATCCCAAATTCAAAAAAACATAAAATTGAAGTGTCTGACCAATACACTGGCATTAATATGTACATGTATAAAGGCTGATTGCTTACCTGCTCCAAGGTATCGCATGTCAAAACACCAAATATGCAAGGAGTACCTGCAACTCATTACATAAGGGAGATTTTAGTTTACTGAAAATAGCATATAATGACAATAGTTGAAGGGTAACTCAATTCTAAAGAGCTAGAGTTATTGGGAAAATCGACAGAAGATATTTTGCTTCAGCATATATAGACCTTTTTTTAAGGCTCCTGCATATATAGTTCTTAACGAAGAGCCAATTCATCATGAGTCCATGTAATTCCAGACACCTTTAATAATTAGTCCATGTCACACCCACAAACCGGTATATAAATATATATGGAGGTCTATGTCAAACGATGCTTCGCAGATTTTCTTCCTTTTTTTAATAACAGAGGTAATCAAACCGATTAATTCATCGAGCAGCCTGTTATACCGCTCAGAGATCAACTCACACAGGACTAAATATGACACCAGAACTAGAGCAAATGAACTCACATAGTTTTTAACCAGGATTCGAACATGGGATCTTCAAGTCGTTGGACTATGCCTCAACCACTCAGTCATCCCTTTGAGGACCAAACATGGCCTAACCATCTATAACGACTGTTTTAAGACATAATTAGTCTTCAATGACCCTTCTTTTCATCTTCCATGTGTACTTACACCTTTTCTCGGTTATCATTTCTAATCTCATCAATCGCGTATGCCCGAACATCCAGATTAACAAATTCATCCCATGAATATGTTGGAATTTAGAAATCTAACAACCCCATATAACATTTTTAGTCTCACAACCATTTTGTAGAGCTTGCCTTTCATTTGTATGCTGATAGTCCCGTAACAATCCTCTACTTCAACCATTACATTTTAATTCCAGATATTACATTGAAAGTTTAAACAGTGTTCCAAAATCTTATCTATCAATAATACGGCTGAAGAGTTGCAAAGAGATTACATACTAGCATAATGATTGCTCATGTGGGCTACAATGGAGTATGATATCTCACCTGAATTAAGACCTGCTGAAAGTACTCCAGATGTGGCAGCATTAACGACTGCATCATAGTGAGATGTGTCACCTCTGATCTACTAGCCACAAAGCACAAAAGATAAATTAAACATAATGATTCACATCGCTAACAAGAAGAAAGGAAATATTATATTATGACTCGGACATAGGAAAAAGCAGAAAGGTGCCCATTTGACACAGCTAATGCTTCTCATCATACTTTAAGCTGCTTCCCCTTCCGTAACTCAAAAGATCAGTTCACTTACACAATGATGATTGATGAGAGTTGTGAACCAAAAAAAGAAAATCAATGAACACTTAAGACAATCCAAAACAGAACAAACTAAAAGGATAAAATAAACATCTAACATTAATAATCCATATTTCCATAGACAATACAAAAAAGCCATCAAATGAAACAGAGTTGGAGTAAGCAAATAGAGTAGGAAGAAAAACTACAAGGTAACCTTACGTTCGGAAGCGAACTTACCACAGCCCCAATGCAGAGTATTGCTTGATATTTTTGTGACTTTCCAAGATTCTGTGCAACCACGCCGATTTCAAAACAGCCAGGAACCCATACAACCTGTATTATGAGAACAGAAATATATGATGCCATGAAATGGAAGTGACAAGTTTCCCACTTCGCCTTATTCTGTTTTCGATCTTCTGATACAACATTTTCCACAACATGGACGTGTCATTATCCCATAGTAGATCTTTATGTTCTACCATAGCATGTCATAGAGGAGTTTTATGTAGCAAACAATCTCTCATTTAGATTTATCATGCCAAGGGGATCTGCATCCACCTCGTTGGTACATATCTTAATCATTTAGCCAAAAAGAGGTCCAATAAGAAAAACATAAGTTTTCTTTCTAATTGATGGATTTATATCTACAGACTATAAAAGTGCCTCATTGGAACATAAGAAACCAGCCTGATTGCTATAACCATCAGCTACTCATCAAGTCAGTACTTGAAGAAAAATATATTGTGGAATGCTTCTGTTGAGCGATGAGGCAGCAGTCAGGTAAGAAAGTATATTAAGAGAAAGAGGAGAATGGGAGTATAGTTAGTCATAATCGACCCCACACAAGCATGAAATTATTTGGGGAATAAATACAACATTTTTGCAAAACAACAAAAACTTATTTAGTAAATAGACATGATACATTATGTTGGATGCCTAGTATGCCAGCCGAATAACTTGTTGAATATTATAAACTTATAACTAGGAGCTAACACATTTCATATTTGGAATAACTAACGTTTAACATTATTCATGATATATAAGATCAAATAACTTTTTCTTTTATAAATATTTTGATAAGTAGCAGCTGAAAAAAGAATTTAAGAGAAAAGACTGTTTGGGGGAGGGGAGGATTAGATGTAGAAAACATACATCAATATCTTCCTCTCTAACTGAGTAATTCTTGAAAGTGTCCAAAGCTCCCTCCAAAAGCTTCTTCGTAATCAGATCATTGAAACGTGCAACCACCTTTAAAACCAACATATGGTCAGTCACTTTCAATAACACACTATAAGGAACATTGCAGATGAAATAGGACTATTTTTATTTGTTAAACTCTCCATCTAAGTCAATCACTTTTACACTCTCAGTATGTAAAATTCAAATCCATCAACAACAGCAACAACAACAACATACCCAGTGTATTCCCACAAAGTGGGGTCTGGGAAGGGTAAAGTGTACGCAGTCCATACCACTACCTCAGATGAAGTAGAGAAAAATTCAAATCCATCTGAATTTTTTTTTCTCTCAATTTCTTAAATTATTGTATCTAGTAATTTTCACTTTTTCACCACCATATATAATGAAACAAGCGAGTATATTCCTTCTTTTTTTATAACCGTGGTGTCCGGAGTGCTTGCCTCCACCTCCACTAATTTCAGGGGTACCTGCAACCTCCCACCATAGCACAGATACTTGAACAGATTACCTAGTAGTTTTGCTTTCGAAGGGAGTTGAACCTGTTCATATGAATTTCATTTCTTCTACTCCCTCCATTTCAGTTTGTTTGTCTTACTTTCGTTTTTAGTCCGTTTCAAAACGAATGTCTCTTTCCTTTAATTCTAACTTTACACCCGACATGTTTAAGATCACAAAATTAAACAACATTCTGATACATTCAACGTATCTTTAATTTACGACCACAATATTCAAAAGTTTCTGTACGTTCTTAAACTACGTGTCAAATCAAAACCCGACACAGACTAGTACACAATGCAACCAACCAACCAAAGGAAAGGTCAAAAAGCGAGAGAAAACTGACCACAGCAAATCGATGTCCCTTAGCAGAGATAACAGAACCAGACAACTGACGAACAACAGCTGTTGTAAACAAACCCGACCCGTTTCGATCCACGCAATGTCTCTCAATTACAGACCCAAAACCTAATCAAATCCAAAAAAAAAAGGAAGCCAAATTAAAAAAACAAACCAACAACATCAAACCAAATCGAATCAAAATAAATGATATTGACCTAATGATTGGGTAAACGACAGTGGAGGCGAAGAGTTAACACTTTGTCTGTGGAAAGACAAAGTGGAGAACTGACGATGAGACCGCAGAGGATTAACAGTTGTTGTTGTTGTACGAGGAACAACATTGCATTGTCCGAAAGCTGAAGCCGCCATTTTTAGGAGTTGATGAGGACTGGACTTTGACTTTCTTCTTCAAAAATATAGTTTGGGTTGGAACTTATAAGGACCCGTTTGGCTTACATTGGGGAAGTTTTTTGGGGAATTTTTTTTTGGGTATAATACATAAACATGCTTTTTAGTTTGATTTTAGTTGATATATATGTCTTCTAACTTTGAGTATATATAAATAAACATTTAAATTTATATAAAGTTAAATAAATAGACACACATATTCTATGTGGCTATTCGCATGAAATACATGCAAACTGATTTGTATTATGTCACATAGGCATGTGTATTTAGTTATTTAATTTTATATAAGTTTGACTGTCTACTTATATACACACAAAATTGGAGGACATAGATAGCAGCTGAGGTCAAATCCTCCGTGGCAATCTCATACGAATTGCCACATAGATGTTACGTAGAATACATGTACCTACTTGATCAGATTTATATAAATTTAAGTATCTATTTATACACACTCAAAATTAAAAGACATAAATACCAACTAAAACCGTTCAAGGACAATAACCTTTTTTTTTTCACTCATAAATCTTGTAACTGTAATACCTCGGCGATTGTGTTAGCAGTACCTCTTTTTATTAAAATACAATTTGTAACAATCATCCAAACAAGTTTATGTATTATGCCCCAAATAAATTTTAAAAATTTCCGTCCCACCATCTTTTATTTATGGTGTACTTGCTTTTAATTTGAGTAGTACTCCTTCCATTCATATTTACTTGTTACTATTTTTTTAATTTAATTTTCATTTATAAAGATAATTTTTTTTCCATGTTTTTCCCTTGTCACTATTCTCGTAATTATTTTCCAATATCTATTACTAATCATCAATTAATAAGAATAATATGGTAAAGTCACTATATCCATCATTATTTTATTAATAGATGTGTCAAGTCAAAATATTTGCTATTAACTAACTGTGTAATAGCTTGTTACTCTCTCTGTCCCAATTTATATGACATATTTTTCTTTTTAATCGATCAAAAAAAGAATGACACATTTCTATATTTAATAATAATTTAACTTTAAAATATTACTTTACTCTTAATAAAATGATTTACAATCACACAAATATTTATAACTTATTTTAGACCATAAATTTCAAAATCTTCACTTCTTTCTTAAACTTCACGCCAAATCAAACTACTATCACAAGACCGAGGGAGTAGTTTTTATTCCAAACAAGCTGTTAGTTGACTTGGTTTGAATTAATCAAAAATGAAAGCAATGACCCCTGCATACATTCAACCAACTCTCTAACCACAGCAAAGATAGTAATCTCTTCTTCTAATGGAGATGAGAGAAGACTTGAAGTCAATTCTTCCATTTTTGCCTGTTTCACTCCATTCATCTTCACTTTTTTGGACACCACCAGTAGCTGAAGCACTTAATACTCTCTCAAAAGGACCTCATCACAGCAAAGTTATCAATGGAGAAGTCCTCTTCATCACCATTTCCAATATCCGAAACTCTTTAACTCTCCCTGAGTTTTCCATTGATACTTCTGCTTCTCATGGTTTCGCCCTTTTCTTCGATCATGTAAACTTCTTTTTCCCTTATTAAAAGTACATTAGTATGTTGAGTTTAGATTATTAATTTGAAAAACATTTTTTGATAATATTAGAGTAACTTGTGATTGATCAATGTTCATAGCTTTCTGCTACTTCTTCCCTGATTCAATTTGTTTGGCTTATGGCATGTTAGCTTCTGAAATCAATTTATTTTGATAAGTGTCTTTTTCTAAAGTGATTTCCAAAAAAGTACCAAACACAAACAGTTTGTGTTTGTGTTTGGCCAATAAATTTAAAAAAAAATCACTTTTAAGCATCAACTAGTATTTGACCAAGCTTTTTCTAAGAAGTGGTTTCGGGGAAAAGCTACTTTGTTTTTAGTTGATGATAACATGTCCTATTACTCTCGAAAACACTTATTTTCTTCCAAAAGTTTAGTTTAATGAGTACTTTCTAGAAAAAATAAAAAATAAGAACTTTTGACATTTCAAAAGCTTGACCAAACAGGTTAATTACTATTTGGACAGTCAAAAAGATATTTTCTTTTACCATAATCTTTTCAAATACTATCATGACATATTGTACTTCATATGTAGTTTTTAAATAAATTGAAGATTCTATATCTGAATTCACACCGAACATTAGTTAATTTGACCTCCTCACTCCTAATAAAGCCAAACAATTTGAATAGAGGGAGAAGGAGTATTATTTTTTCCTAAGATCTTATCCAAACACCTCAATTTGCTAAAATAAACACCTTTGGCTTTTCAAAAACTTGGCAAAAGAAAAAAAAGAACTTGGCCAAATAGACTGCTAGAGCATTATGAAATATTGTTGGAACTGATTGAATTGCCTTCAAAATGCTGGATTGTTTGTGAAGTTGCTTCCTAGGGATGAAGCTGCAAAATGGTTTGAAGAAGTGGTGCCACAATTGGCTAACTTGCTTTTGAGATTGCCTTCATTGCTAGAAGCTCATTATGAAAAGGCTGATGATGGAGTTTTGAAAGGAGTTAAAACCGGTCTTCGCCTTTTGGAATCACAAGAGCCTGGCATTGTCTTCCTTAGTCAGGTAGTAGTAGTTTAGAATTTTTGTTTATAAAAAGCACCCTTGAAAAATGTAAGGTTCAGATTACGAGAAGAACTAATTAATGACGTTGATTAGTTTTTTCTGTTTTTCCTTTGGCATAATACACAACGAAACACTCAAACTTGGCCTCAGTTGACAAGTAAGTACTCAAACTTTGAAAATGCACATCTAGACACCTCAACTCATCTCCATTGCATCAGTTGAACACTCCGACTTACAAAATGATCATCTAGACACCTCCAAATTTTATGTGCTATGTCAGCGTAGAGTGTCCATGAGACACAATGGGGACGAGTTGGAGAGTCTAGTCGCTACTTGAGACCAAGTTGAGGTTGTCTAGATGTGCACTCTCAAAGTTGGAGTGCTTACTTGTTATTGAGGCCAAGTTCGAGTCTTTGTTTATATATTATGCCTTTTCCTTTTTGAAACAAAATTTATGTAGTCACGAACTATGTACATATGCCTGGATCCTATGATACGTGCTTGTCCTTTACTTAATGCGGTAGCTGTGATTATGGCCAAGAAGCAGGCAGGGAAAGAGCTATCCTTCTTTAAAGGAATAAGCTTAAAGTTTAAGTGATGTGGAATCACATATCTAGATTTATTCCTGTACCGAATACGCACAAACGAGTTCATGTAACATCCTGAGATTCATATGGGATACTCCATTTCAAGTTCTACAGTAAATTGGTTTCATATATACTTCTTTTATTCCTTCGATTGATTTATGCAGCAGAATCTGAGTATTGATGTTGTAACAAGTATCTGTAGCATGATTGTCATGACTTCTAATTTTTTTCCAGGAATTAATCGGTGCTCTTCTTGCATGCGCGTTGTTTTGTCTATTTCCTACCAGTAATAGAGGTGCCAAACATCTCCCAATGGTCAACTTTGATCACTTATTTGGGTATGTTTCATCAACTGTCTATTATTATTAATGCATCTATGCTTGTTTTTCTATTCGCGTTTCATCATTCATGTATCTTCAATGTCAGGTGTGTCTTAACTGATTAAAAGAATTCTTTCTTGTAAACAGTGTCATGACAAGTTGTGGGTGCTGTGCGCTCAATTAATAATCATGAAGTCCTTCATTTTGTTGTTCTTCTCTTCGCTTGTCTACAATTGTTTCTTGTTTTATCTACGATTTCCTCTGATGTTAATGTCTAATGTCTTGTAGACAGCAGTTTTGGCGGAAACAATCTACTGTCAGTTTCCAAATTTCTCAATATGAGTTGTAGTAATCTGGAAGTTGACATCACTTCTCCATCAAAGGATACGGTTTAGATATATAGTTTCATTAGGTTGATAATTAGATTGCATTCTGATCTTAGCTCTGAGTGGATTTTTGACTAAATGAGAAGTATTATTAAGTGTGATCATCTTGGAGGGAGTAAATTTTGTAAAACAATGAACAATGTTGAACCTAGAACTACTAAACTATTAAGTGTGATCATTTTGAACCATGAACTGTCAAATTTCGTATAGGAATTCTTTTACTTCCTCTTGTTTTAATAGGAATATGTCTCCATCCATTTGAATACGTCCCTGGAGTTTTGCTTAAATTGAGATTTTGAATTTACCTGGACATATTTGTCTAGATGCATGTAAGAATTAATTAGGAAGAAGCTTCTTACGTTGGTGTAAGTGAGGAACATTTTAGACCCTGTTGAAAGTAGCGCATAGTTGTATGTTTCAAAACTTCTAATGGATGTAGTAAGCGCAGATCGATTATCTTATACTCTTCCAAAGTTGCACTCTCAGACAGTCTAAATGGAACTAATGGAGTTCATGTGTTGACATACATGTTTTTCAGTTGTCTACATGATCATTATGAGGAAGCATATGAAAATAAATTGAAGTGCATTGTTCACTATTTTGGAAGGATATGTTCATCTATGCCAGCGGGCTATGTGTCTTTCGAGCGAAAAGTTCTTTCTTTAGAATATAGTCCATCTTGTATTCCCTATGCGAAGGAACACTTATGGAGCCAATCTAATATTTCCCTTTGCCATTTTGAGGTAAGAAGTGAAACTGTATTCTCTCCAATTATCATGTCTTTTTTTTGCGCACGCATGATATCTTTCTGTTTCTTTTTAGATCTCCATTTCAGGCTTAATTGAAGATCAATCACGTGAAGCTATGGAAGTTGATTTTGCTAACATGTATTTAGGAGGTGGTGCTCTCGTTAGGGGCTGTGTGCAGGTTTTTTTCTGGACATTTTTCTTTTCGTTTTCATATTTTTGAATCTAATAGTTAGCCATTATTTTCCATTCCAATTTTAATGATTCTCCAAAAGTGATTCATCAAATGAGTTGCTTTTATAAAAATAAGAAAATAAAATTAAAAAAAATCATCAAATGAGTTGCTTTTATTAAAAAAAATTAAAAATCATCAAATGAGTTGCTTTTATCACCAAAAAAAAATAAAAAAATCATCAAATAAGTTGATTTTGTCCTTTGTTTGAGACAATGCACCACATTTTTTGCCTTTGACATTGGAGATTTTCGTCTAATTCCTCAAGTGAATGGACTGCATAAAAGCCTCCCTATATATTTATTTTGATGCAGAAGAGAACTGATATATTGTCTGTTGATCTTCAACGTTCAGAATGCCATCGCCGTTATCATTTTGTCTGTTGCTTATAACCAAAAAATTGTCTTTTATAGTGATAGGTAAAATGATCAAGGCAAACTTATGTTTTGTTAGCACTTGTACCTACGCGTTTTCAATAAGGTGTTTGCAGTTCGTTTTGGCTTGGATTTTACTTGCAAAGTAACTAAACCAGCTAAGTCGGTTTATTAAATATTTAAATCAAACCACAGATTGTACAAATTTCGTTTATTTGGTCAGTTCAGTTTTTTCTTTTAAAAGGAGAGGGATTATATTTTAACTTCAAGTAGATTTTGCTGATTTTTTCTGCTCCAAATTTGCTGTTTCTTAAAATTATTTAAGCTTGGTACTTTATATCATTTTTTTCTTGTTTTCCAAATTAGCATGCCTAGTTTGATCGCTGGAGTATATATGTTCAAAGAGGATATCTAATAGGTAGTCTTCTTTTTAGGAAGAAATTCGGTTTATGATCAATCCAGAGTTAATTGCTGGCATGCTTTTCCTGCCGTGCATGGCAGACAATGAAGCAATAGAAATTGTTGGTACAGAAAGGTTTTCAAGTTATACCGGGTGAGTTTAGATAGAGAATCTATTGCGCACTTGCAACAGGTCACCAAGTTAACTTAGAACAAATAGCACTTGTTAATCTGTTGAAGCTGTAATGTCATGCAATCTTTTGCTGACATTTTGGGCATTTAACTGTAATTCCTCTTATTTCATGTCTTTCAATTGGTGAAGGTATGCATCTTCATTCCGGTTTAATGGTGACTATGTCGACAAAAAGGATATTGATGTTCTGGGAAGGCTTAAGACTAGGATAGTTGCAATAGATGCACTCTGCCACCCAGGAAAGAGCCAATACAGATGTGAAGGCCTTCTAAGGTACACAAGTTTCCGTACTCTTTAGAAATGCTTTAATGGAGTATGATTCTTTCATGAAGTCTGTTGAGTCCTTAATCAGATGATACTGAACCCTGTAAGTATTGGATTATCCTTTAGGTACAATTAGGTTTCTGTTGTATCTGTTAATAAATTTGTTGAGAGGTTTGGCATGATCAAAGAGGAGAGCAAGATAAAAGTCAATGAGTTTATGCTGGGCGTTGATGTAAATTGGCTGATTATAAAACATGGACACTCATGAAGTATGAGGAAAGAAGCGAAAGTTGATATATTGCGAATAGAATTGCTTGATTATTCCCTAAGCATGCTGTGGTTTAAATAGGGTTTACAAGTTATCCAAAAAAAAAGGAAGAAGGTACAATCTTGTCTAATCTTGTATGATTGCACATCCATCTTAACATCCGCATCTCTAGGACACTCATCTTGTGGATGTTGGACTTCCTCAAGATCAGTGTCCAGAGACGTGGATGCTAAGATGGATGTGAGAGTTAACGAGATAGTAAAATGACCATATTTAGCAAAAAGTGCAAATAACACACATCGATGATACAATGAGAAGAAGTCGCTTTGAGATGGTAGAGTAATATTTTTGCTTCCTTTTCATGTCACTCTGTATGTTGAATTGATAGGTTAGCATCTTTTGCACTGAGGGTGACACATATTTGACATTTGAAATTCTAACCATTGGTCAATTAACCCATGGACCTTCTGTATTTATAGCAAAAATGCTTGCTAGTTGTATGCTTTATTGATGATAAATTGAATATATTGCACAGGGAGATTAACAAAGCATTTTGTGGCTTCATGGATCAATGCAAGTGTCATCAGTATCAACAGCTTTTCAAAGATGATCAAACTGTTAATGCCACCGGAGGAAGGTCCATTGTTAATCTTCTGGTGGGACTTCCTTTATCATTTTCAAAAGCTCCATCATTTTATTATTTCCTTATGCTCCCCTTCCCCATATAACTATAGGTATTTCAACTAGCTTTCTTCCTTGACTCTTTATTTTTTCATGATCTTGTTGTTGGATAGTCGCTTGGTCATACTTCAACTTCATCTCAAGCAACTGAGGAACCACTAGGGAACCAGTTAATCAGAAATCATGAGGGAGTCAGTTGTCAGCCTTTAGACAGTCAGCATGAAATTGGGGTTGTTACTGGAAACTGGGGTTGTGGTGCTTTCGGGGGAGATCCTCAACTTAAAGCTATGCTTCAGTGGATTGCTGCATCTCAGGTTGTTCTTTCTCCTTTAACCATTTTCTGCATTTCTACATGGGAAGTGTTGGCTCATGTGAGGCATAGAGCAGTTTCTTTTCACCTATTTGATATATATCTGGTGCCTTTTTTCGGGGATAAATATACTTAGTGCTGTCTTTTGAATGTCTGGGCGCATTCTCTTTCTCTCTCTTTTTAAGATGCATCATAGTTTTTAGGCATAATACATAAACAAACACTCAAACTTGGTTTCTGCTGGCAAATAAGCTCTCCAACTCTGAATGTGCACATCGAGACACCTCAACATGGACAACTGGCAACTTAACACTCCGGCTCGTTTTCACTGTGTCTCGTGGACACCACATAAATTTTGAAGGTGTCTAAATGATCACTTTGTAAGTTAGATTATTCAACTGACATAGTGGAGACGAGTTGAGATGTCTAGATATGCATCAGAGTTAGAGCGTTTACTTGCCCGCTGAGGCCAATTTTGAGTGATTGTTTATGTATTATGCCTAGTTTTAACTTGAATTTAATAATCTTTGAATTCTTGATAATTGTATAGTCTGTGCTTTATTGCTACTTGTGAAATGTGTTATCTGTGCTTTATTGCTACTTGTGAAATGTGTTAGACATTTAAAAGCTTTTGGAAATGGAAAATGAGTCCTGTAGACAGAGATGGAGGTGGTAAGATGTCAAAATATCAAATACTCCCTCCGTTCCAATTGAAGTGTCTTACTTCCCTTTTTAACCTGTGCCAGGATGAGTGTATCTTTCTATATTTAGTAAATATTTCAATTCCAACATCCTGTCTGTCAAGTTTAAGACCACAAGACTTAAAGGACTACAAACATCTTTAATTTAAGACCAAAAGATTCAAAAGTCTTTCTGTATTTCTTGAACTCCTGATCCAGTCAAACTAAGTCACTTAAATTGGGACGGAGGGAGTATCTGCTTTAGGATATGATAGGCAATTAATTTCCCCCTTAAACTGCTTTTCCTTGTTCATTTCACTTTGAACATCTTCTTTTCTCCGTCTTTATCTTCTTTGCTTTTTTGATTAAAATTTTGTTTCCTTGCATCTCCTACAGGCAATGAGACCTTTCATCTTGTATTACACATTTGGTCTGGAAGCATTGCAGATGCTGGACCAGGTACTGCCGTACTGTCTGTCTGTTAATTCTTCTATAAGGTGTCTGGTGGGAAGTTTCATTTGACTTTGAACTGATATGTTTAATCCTAAGGATGTTTGCCGATTGATATTATCCTTTTCCTTTAGCTATTACTCTAGCCTTCTAATCGGCTAAGGTTGAATTTGCTTTTGTAAAAGCTGGATTTTCATTATTTATGAAATCAGCTAGCTGACATAGTGACATCAATTACTAAAACGGAAAATGAAAAAATAGGGTGTTTGCCGCTACATTGAATTACTTGGTACTTTTTAATTTCTCATGGTGTTTTCCAATCAACTCTTGTATTCCTTCCCTTTATGTTCTTTTTCACCATTTTCATGCTTTCACTTTTCCCTCCTCAGGCCTTTTTCTAAGTTTTGTTGGTTGTGAGGGGAAAGTTTAGCATTGCCAACAATTTTTCTACAGTAACATACCTAGTGTAATACCACAAGTTTGGCTTGGGGGTGGTGGTCTTTACACAGCCTTACCCCTACCTTGTGAAGGTAGAGAGGTTGTTTTCGATAGATCCTCGACTCAGGTAAAGCATATCAAAATCAAATATGAAAAGGAAATATATTAGCAACATCAAATACTTTCATAACCGAAGTAAAGGAAACAATAAGTAATAATAATATCGAAGACAAAGATAGTAGGACATTAATAATAAGTCAATAACAATAGAAATAAGGGGAAGCAAACAACACTCGATGACCTACTAACCTTGTACCTACCTACTAGACAATTCTAAAGGGTAAATATTCACCCGTTGTGGTAAATGCATTGTTAATACTTGTGTAGGTGTTGGTTAGGGCCTTTAAAAAGATGCCCATCTCTGTAGAAATGATAGATGATTAGGATTGATCATTAGGAAATCTTGACCTGTTGATTATTATAGCTTTACCCTTAACATCACTTTAGTTTTCATTAAAACCTATCCGAAGACCAACTCAGAGACTACTAGGTGTCTCACAACGAGGACGTTATGTTGGCTTCAGGACTCTACCTATTTATTACTTATAGAGCAGAAACATCTTCTGGTAGCTTATATCTGTGTGACATTTCTTTGTTGAAAACTTGATCTAGGTGACTCAATGGATTGTTTCACATAAGTGGACAGTAGGGGAGCTATGGAATGTGTTGGTGGAATACTCATCTCAGAGATCGAGGGGAGAAACTTATGTAGGCTTCTTCAATTGGCTCCTTCCGCCATTGTCTTCTCATGATACCATGCTCAACGATACCAATGATGATCGAGGTTGTTCGTGCAGTTTATCTTAATAATGTTACGCTGATTGTATTATAAGGTGAGATGTGTCATCGTGGTTTTATCTTTCTGCTGACTGTCAACCTGCCGCTGCAGCTTCCCTGGTTAATTTATTCGAACTTGGGACCGATCATGATCATGCGAAGCTCACATAGGCGGAGTTGTTGGTTAGACGAAGGTCTAGTTGTTATTATTACACTTGTAGTCAAGTTAGATGCTTGTACATTGTATACTGCAGTATAATTGATTGATTGATATTTAAATTGGTGTCTCCGTAAGGACAATAGGTAATTTTACGAGATAATGATCAAAAACGCATTTAAACTATACTATTAGTTGTTCCTTGTTTCTACATAAACAAGTTGCTCCATTTTCCTATTTGAACTATCATCTTTGTATTAAAATACACCTAGCTGAGTAGATGGTGATAGTTTAGATAAGAAAAGAGAAAAACTGATAGTTGACATGTGAAACTCACAGAAAAATGATAGTTCAACTGTTTTTTTACCATTAACTCTTAATTTGGATGGAAATTACAAGTTCAAATCTTGTATAACTAGTGATGTCTAGGATTAGCTTGCGCATACCTCGATATTTCATAGGATATCCATTACCTCCTACTACATGTACACAAGCAGCTTTGTTCACCAATGTTCATCACATGGGAAGAAACCACACGTTTTTTTTTGGTTTCTGCTGAGATTTAAACCATGATCACTCGTAATTTTCACTCACTTCATTAATAGTTAGGCCACGTCCTTTCGTTACAACAAGTTTAAATATCTCCCTCTCCCTTTCAACATTTAAAATGTGAATATGAATACAATACTCATAATTCATACTCACCAATCAGTAAGAGAAACCCAAAATTTATGGACGACAAATAAAGGTATATTCTTAAGGCATATACTTCTCATAGAATATGGATATTCTAAGCATATATTAATAGTCTTACAACTTACAACAAAACATTGTCAATTTGTTATCTTCTTAGTTTCTTCTTACAATATTATGCAAGGCCTTGTGTGTAAAAAAGGGCAACCTGGTGCACCAAAACTCCCGCTATGTGCATGGTTCGAGGAAAGGCCAGATCACAAGGGTCTATTGTACGCAGCCTTACCTTGCAGTTCTACAAAAGGCTCTTTCCAAGGCTTGAACCGGTGACCTTCTGGTCACATGGTAGTAACTTTAGCAGTTACTCCAAGCTCCCTTTCGCCTTGCGTATAGATAGATTCTCAAATTCTGTAGTTATGAATTTGTTTGTTGATGGTCATCTATTCATCATTTCTGCATATTTTTTGCAACCATTAATATGCTATGGTAATTAGATGAACATCAACAAACATCTTCATCACTTCATGTTAATGCTAAGGTTAGTTGTTCATTACCATTAGTACCGGGCCATCAAAACTAATTTCACGGGTACCTACTACCTCCATCAGAACAGGTATCGAGTAATTCTGTTAACACAGACTTGGACAAATAGAAAACAATCACCTATTGTTCTAATTTCTCCACATTTCTCTTGTCATAAACAATTTTAGCTCAATGCTTTGTGATGGATTTGAGTTATCAGGAAAAATATTTGCTTTTTCCATGTTTGTGTTTAGTGGATGCAACTCATATTTGATTAGAGGTTTTCCTCATATTTTTTGATTTTACTATTATAGTAGGTAAGTTTCAGCTAATATATAATAAGATAAAAGTTAGTTTTATGACTTTTAACTTTATATAGTGGAGAACAAGAGTATAATTATAATTATTTGCAACAACAATCATTCTTTTATTTTCTTCTGTCAAATGAAGGTCATCCCAGTTGATGTATCGAGCCACATTAGGACAAAGACGAACAGCACATCTCATCACAAAATTATATTTATGTATACAAAAATTGCTTTTTATTTAATACATATTAAAATTTAGATAGATTTAGTGAAATTTCGAGCTTTATTACTAATTGAAATCTAAATTACTTCTATGCGTGTAGTGTATCCGTATATGTATATGTGCAATGTGTTAGTTTGATAAACTTAATTTGGCTAATGGAATACAGAATACAGCAAATTTACTATTAATTAAGAAATATATACTAAATAAAATATTACCTCTAGATTAATCATTGTACCGAGTCACTTGCTAATCATATTATAGTTAGATTTATAATTTTACTTTTAAAGTGGATAAAGTTCAATTATGATCATATGTGAAAATTAATCCCATCGAACAACGAGGATTAAATACAGTCTATAATATTTCTTCCATTCATTTTTACTTGTCGTAGTTTCCTTTTTTAGAGTACAACGGTATAAACTTTGTCCAACATTTTAAGATGTATTTCTTAGTCATATTGAGAAAAGAAAAATTGCAATTTATAGTACTTTTCATATAATTTTTGAATATCTTAATTTTAATTTTAAAATGTTGAACTAATCTAATCTAATTTAGCTTTGAAAATTAGTCAAATTGATTCTCAAAAAAAGATACATGACAACTGAAAAGGGACGGAGGGAGTATTTATTTGCAACAATAATCATTCTTTTATTCATTTTCATTTCCAAAAAGATGCATCTCAAAATCAACAAACCCAAAATACCCTTCAAAGAGAATCATGAAACACAATAACAAACATCCAAATAACCAACAACAACAACATACCCAGTGTATTCCCACAAGTGGGGTCTGGAGAGGGTAAAGTGTACGCAGTTCATACCACTACCAAAGTAGAGAGGCTGTTTCCGATAGACCCCCGGCTAAACATCCAAATAACCAACACAAATTAAAGAAAATATTAAAATCTTCAAAACTCAATAACTAGACAGTACACCCGAATCTCCAAGGCCATAACATCCGAATTTCGGAAGCATATTGTTGATAATAATGTTCGAAATACGTCGATAGGCTTCATCTGTAAGATGAAGTCCATCCCAGTTGACGTATTGCGCTGGATCAGAACATACTCCAGCGCTAGGTGAACCACATCCCGCGCTGAAATTGAAATTATATCGTCCACCACCACCACAACACGCGGATACTAACGTGCTAGGATTAAATCCCAACCAAGGTGCATATCGAAAAATAGCCCTGAACGCACCGTAATAATCCCCATAAACAATTTTAACATGTGGGAACTCACATTGTAGATTTTGTAAAGCTCTCTTTAGCTCAATGTTGTGGTACGTAGCGAAACGATTATAAGATCTCAAACAACCATATTGATCGTAACCATTTGGATTTGTGTCGGGAAATCTTGTCAGGTAGGCAGATAGACACCCGAAAGGGAAAACACCTGGAACCAAAATGCGAGTTGACCCTAATTGGATCAACTCTCTGACGGCATTTAGAATACCGTCAATAATAAAAGGAACGTATGTACGAACCTCGGTTTCGGCCTTGTTTTGCGAGAAAGAATTCCAGTAATCGACTCCACCGAACTCTCCCAATACTATGAGAGAGTTACGTATGGTTTGTTCACAATTGGTCCCACAAGTGGACTGTAGGTGGGATTTCAACCACTCTAATTGAGTGGGGAGAGGAACGTTGTAGGGGGCCACTCCAACGTTCCTCTCAGCTAAAAAAGAGTTATTCATCGCCGTGGCACCAGCCACAGCGAAATTGACACCTTGACTAAACGAAACACCCGATTTGTCCAAGTAAGCATTAAGGAATGGGAGGTTGAGAGAAGAGGCAATGTAGTCAGCAATGATACGACCGTCAGAGAAGCGCCCAGTAGATTTATTAAAAAAGGTTTCACCATAAGGTGGTCCGTAGGCTCGGGCCACGAGACTGGCACCGGGTATACGGATCACATTTCCAGCATCGGCGATAGAATCGCCGAGCTGGAAAAGAGAAGTGATGCAACATTTTGTTAGGGCATCACAAGGAGAAGAGTAACTAGATAATGTTATTAGTAAAAGAAAGAAAGAAAATTTGGGTAGAGAAAAAGAAGCCATATTGAAGAATGTTTGTTTTCTTTTTGCTTGAAAACTTGGAAATAGTAAAGTGCTATATAGAGAGAGGAATAGAGGTGCATGTAATTTTGGATCGTGATTAAATGCAAAAACACATACTCTAGAAATATATTATTTAATGCATGTGGTAGTTTTTAATTTTATTTTGGATCCAAATTAGGACTTAATTAGTTGGAATCCTAATTATTTTACGTAGTGCATGTGCTATAGTTTGATAACCTTTGGCTAATCGAAGTACGAAATATTTAGAATTAAAAAACAAGTGTACTACGTACCAAGTCTTGTTAGTCTTATATACTCCATATTTTTTGGTACATTATTATTAGAATAAATTAAAAAAAAATTCTTACTTAGCTACAAGACTTAAGTTTGTTAGGAGAAGAAACTCCATATTATTGAGCGTCTTTTCAGATTAGCAAATCTTCAACTTGTTTGTGGTCTTCGTTCGGCAGAAAATCTGCACATTTATCTGTGTCGTCCCTCCAGAAGTGTGTGATAGTGATAACTATGTTCAATTCCAGCAAATTAAATTTAGATAATCTTCAATAATGACATTGTATGCCCTCCTCCTCATTAAGTTTGACAACATATAATTAAGCAATATGTCTCCACTTCTATATAATTACAAAAATAATAATATTAATTCCTAATAAAGAGAGTTAGGTAGCAGCCTAAACACAGAACATTTGCCTACATATTATATTTTGATTAGTGCATGTGCTAGTATTACTACAAGACAAGATGTGTTTAGTTAGGGACAAAATTATTAGCTAATTAACGTAAATTATATACATCTAAACAAAGCTTGAATAGACTTAATTACTCCCAAGTAAAGGTAAAATCTGCATACACGTTATCTTTCCCAAACCCCACTTGTATGAATACATTAGGTATATTGTTGTTGTTGTATTCGTGATAAATATTTTTAGTTGAAACTTTGGACTATTTTGTGCAACTTGCCCTCTAATCAATGTGTTTATATTGATCATTTGAGCATCTTGGCACTTGCCCTCTCAATCATATTCTGTTCTTGTTTTTATTCACTTTTATTAATTCTAGAGACAACGGGGTACATGAAAAGCGACACTATTTGTATTTAAGATTGACTTGTTCTTAATTTTGTAAGTCAATTTATTCAAATAAAAGAACATTGAACGAAAGGTAAGGCTGCGTACGATAGACCCTTGTGATCAGGTCCTTCCCTGGATCTTGTGCATAGCGGGAGCTTTAGTGCACAAACTGATTTTTTTTTTAACATTGAATTGGATCGAGTTTTTCTTTGTGCAACATTTTACTTCTATCATGGAGTTTTATAAATCAAGTGAAAAGAGCCATTTTGGGGATAAATTTGTCCCATTTTAGAATTAGATTAGTGATGCAATATTTTCTGGAACCCCCGGGGAAACCAACAACCTCTGCCACAGCCTCTATCGTTCGGATGAACAATCTGCAGTGAGCACTTGATGGTAACCTGCTGGATTCGATCCCAGGTCTCCCAGATGGGAGACCCACCTCCCAACTACTCAACCATGCCCTTGCGGGGTTAGTGATGCAAATTTTTGAAGATATGACATGATAAACTTCATTTTAATAAGAGAAGGAAAAATAAATTTTAACTACTTGGGATACTAATTTAGTAGTACGTACTATGCTATATCAAATGGAGCATTATCAACTTCTTTTTAGAAGGAAGATATTTAATTTGGATAAAGTTCATCATTTTCGGTAATTTTCTTGAGACCACTAATTAGAAATGTATATCAATGGAACATTATCAAATTTAAAAAGTGAATAAATGGAGCATTATGGTTTTTTTTTTCTTTTGGTTAAAACCAACTAGTCATGAAGTCAATTTAAGCAACTATAGGTATATAGACAAAATGCAACTAACCTAACAAGTTATTGTAATTTATATTTTTCTTCTTTGCAATAAATAATGTAAATCATTTTTTTAGTCAATCTCAAACCAATTATCGCCAAGTCGAAAGAAAAAAAAAGTAATTTTATGAGGGAAAATGGATCACGTAACATAAATTAACCACTAGTGAGAAATAAATAGCCAAAATAGATCAGATGAATGCTTAGGCATTAAGGGATTTAATATGGACTAAATTATGAATCATAATTTATTTTGTTCAACTCTTATCAAATTAATCTCTTTGGTTTTTTTTTTTTTAATAAATATTTTGTCAATAGCAAATAAAATTAATAATAGAACTATGGCCATGTAGAAAATATTAGCTACGCCTGATAATAATCGAGTTAGACTATAACTCATTGTTTAGCTCCTTTTGACACAACCCATTTCAGCCCGAATGATCTTTGGGCAAGTCATTCGGTTGGGCTATGACTCATAGTTAGCACATCATGACTCATTCCATTTTAGCCCAAGTAATCTTTTGGGCTAGTCATCGAGTTGGACTATGATCCATTAGTTAGTTCATTTTGATGCAATCAATTTCAGAAGTAACCTTTTAGGCAGGTCATTTGGTTGGATTATGACTCATTATTTAGCTTATTTTGATTCAACCGATTTCATCTTAAGTAAACCTCGTAGGTAGGTCAGTGTGTTAGACTATGACTCATTATCTAGCTATCCAACCTATTTTAGTTCAAATAACCTTTTAGGCGAGACACTTTATTGACTTAATTAACTCATTTTTATCCGTCCAAATTCAATCACATCCGTTAATTTCACTCCCATAGATTCAACATATCTCCTAGGTTACCCGATCACCAAATGCGGGGGCGAAGGTGATAAAAAAATAGTTACATGTGGAAGTCATATTTATGATCCGATTAAATTCAAATTTGTGCATGATCAGCTGTCAGTTAATCAGTTAATCAGAAATCATGAGGGAGTCAGTTGTCAGCCTTTAGACAGTCAGCATGAAATTGGGGTTGTTACTGGAAACTGGGGTTGTGGAGACACCTCAACATGGACAACTGGCAACTTAAGACTCCAACTCGTTTTCACTGTGTCTCGTGGACACCACATAAATTTTGAAGGTGTCTAAATGATCACTTTGTAAGTTAGAGCATTCAACTGACATAGTGGAGACGAATTGAGATGTCTAGATGTGCATCAGAGTTAGAGTGTTTACTTGCCAGCTGAGGCCAATTTTGAGTGATTGTTTATGTATTATGCCTAGTTTTAACTTGAATTTAATAATCTTTGAATTTTTGAAAATTGTATAGTCTGTGCTTTATTGCTACTTGTGAAATGTGTTAGACATTTAAAAGCTTTTGGAAATGGAAAATGAGTCCTATAGACAGAGATGGAGGTGGTAAGATGTCAAAATATCAAATACTCCATCCGTTCCAATTGAAGTGTCTTACTTCCCTTTTTAACCTGTCCCAGGATGAGTGTATCTTTCTATATTTAGTAAATATTTCAATTCCAACATCCTCCTATCAAGTTTAAGACCACAAGATTTAAAGGACTACAAACATCTTTAATTTAAGACCACAATATTCAAAAGTCTTTCTGTATTTCTTAAACTCCGGGTCCAGTCAAACTAAGTCACTTAAATTGGGACGGAGGGAGTATCTTCTTTAGGATATGATAGGCAGTTAATTTCCCCCTTAAACTGCTTTTCCTTGTTCATTTCACTTTGAACATCTTCTTTTCTCCGTCTTTATCTTCTTTGTTTTTTTGATTAAAATTTTGTTTCCTTGCATCTCCTACAGGCAATGAGACCTTTCATCTTGTATTACACATTTGGTCTGGAAGCATTGCACATGCTGGACCAGGTACTGCCATTCTGTTTGTCTGTTAATTATTCTATAAGGTGTCTGGTGGGAAGTTTCATTTGACTTTGAGCTGATATGTTTAATCCTAAGGACGTCTGACGATGATATTAGCCTTTTCCTTTAGCTATTACTCTAGCCTTCTAATCGACTAAGGTTGAATTTGCTTTTGTAAAAGCTGGATTTTCATTATTTATGAAATCTGCTCGATGACATAGTGACATTAATTACTAAAGCGGAAAATGGAAAAAATAGGGCGTTTGCCGCTACATTGAATTACTTGGTACTTTTTAATTTCTCATGGTGTTTTCCAATCAACTCGTGTATTCCTTCCCTACTTTTCACCATTTTCATGCTTTCACTTTTCCCTCCTCAGGCCTTTTTCTAAGTTTTGTTGGTTGTGAGGGGAAAGTTTAGCATTGCCAACAATTTTTCTACAGTAACATACATAGTGTAATACCACAAGTTTGGCTTGGGGGTGGTGGTCTTTACACAACCTTACCCCTACCTTGTGAAGTTAGAGAGGTTGTTTTCGATAGACCCTCGACTCAGGTAAATCATATCATAATCAAATATGGAAAGGAAATACATTAGCAACATCAAATACTAAGTTAATAACAATAGAAATAAGGGGAACTAGACAACACTCGACGACCTACTAACCTTGTTACCTACCTACTAGACAATTCTAAAGGGTAAATATTCACCCGTTGTGGTAAATGCATTGTTAATACTTGTGTAGGTGTTGGTTAGGGCCTTTAAAAAGATGCCCATCTCTGTAGAAATGATGGATGATTAGGATTGATCATTAGGAAATCTTGACCTGTTGATTATTATAGCTTTACCCTTAACATCACTTTAGTTTTCATTAAAACCTATCCGAAGACCAACTCAGAGACTACTAGGTGTCTCACAACGAGGACGTTATGTTGGCTTCAGGACTCTACCTATTTATTACTTATAGAGCAGAAACATCTTCTGGTAGCTTATATCTGTGTGACATTTCTTTGTTGAAAACTTGATCTAGGTGACTCAATGGATTGTTTCACATAAGTGGACAGTAGGGGAGCTATGGAATGTGTTGGTGGAATACTCATCTCAGAGATCGAGGGGAGAAACTTATGTAGGCTTCTTCAATTGGCTCCTTCCGTCATTGTCTTCTCATGATACCATGCTCAACGATACCTATGATCGAGGTTGCTCGTGCAGTTTATTATAAGGTGAGATGTGTCATCGTGGTTTTATCTTTCTGTAATCCATCTGTCCAAGTCCTTTCCTACATCCTTCATTACAGCTTTAGTTTCCGGGTCGGTCTCTGCGTTGTAGGATTCCAAGAACCCTTGGGACCATTTCTTTGTATGCTGCCAGTACTCTTTACCAGATTTCTTGCCAGCCTTGATGGAACCATCACTACTTTCAATGATGGTCCTGGGAGTTTTCGTCTTCGCATCGTGAGGAGAGATAGCTGAAGTTGAATTGTTTTTATTGCTCAATGGGGATTCTTGCAATCCTTGTGGCAAGTCTTGTCTCTCTTTCTTGATAAGATTTGAATTATTTATGCTTTCTGCAACTACCTTTCGCTGTTCTACAAAGTAATCTAGAAACTCTGAACTTCCTTCCAATGGTGGACCCTTCCAGCGAGGTATAATTTTCTCCGGTGGATCATGTAAACTGATGCCATCTACAGCAAAAGAGTGTAAAAGAAAAGTAATTTTCTTAGCATAGCCTTGAAAGCAGACATTCATCCCTGTCCGACATGGACCTGTGTGCATACGCCCGCAGTGCTGACACTGCTGACGAGGAAAACCTGCTGACTGTGATCCATGACCCCCACTACTCTGTCCAACTGAACCACCTCGAAACCCTCGAGACTGAGGATAAGCACTCCCTGTGGAATAAGAGAACGACGGTCTAGGTGGTCTAGGAAACATACGGGGCCTAGTTCCTCCTTGGGACATCATAGGTGGTCCCATAGGTCTAGCCCTTTTGGACTGTCCCTTATCAAATTCATGTACCCTGCGTCTTTGTCTCTGATCCTCCATTTTCTGGGCGAAGGCTTGTATGCGAGCAATGTCCATGTCCCTATTCAAGGCCGCAATAGTGCAATCTCTTACCAAGTATAGCTCTAGTCTGTCCACGTATCTATGGACCCTGTCTGTCATCGTAGCCACAACATTTGGCGCATATCGAGCCAAGGAATTAAATTGCAAGCTATATTCTCGGACGCTCAAATTTCCTTGACGGAGATTTAGGAATTGATCCGCACGTGCCTCACGGATCTCATAGGGCAAGTAATGATCAAGGAAAGCCACTTTAAACTCTTCCCAAGTAGGTGGATCTGCACCAATGTCACGGGATTTCTTCCAATCCTCATACCACAATATTGCCTCTCCCTTCAACCTGTACGCAGCAAGTTCAACTGTCTCTACCCCTGTCACATGCATAACTTCCAATGCCCTCTGAATTTGATCCACGAAGTCCTGTGGATCTGCTTTTGGATCTGCCCCTGTGAATATAGGAGGGTCCAGTTTCAAGAAATCCTGTGTTCTGCGACTTGCCATTCTAGCCTCATCATCATCATGTGCCATAGCACCAGCTCTTCCCTGGCTTTGTGCCGCCACTAACTGTGTCAACATCTGTACAGCATTCCTAAGATCCTGATTTGTGGCATTTGTCGGTGGTTCCACGGGCACTTCCCTTCTTCTCGGCTCTTCTGGAGCTGAAGAAGTAGAAGAAGCTCGCGTTGCGAACTCAGTTTCAGCCCCACCTTGAGCAACTTGTTCAGGCGGTGGTCTACTTGTTCCTTCACCAGCAATTCTATTGATCAGCTTACTTTTACCTTTTCCTCTTCCTCTTCTAGTGTTCGGCATTTTGACTATACCAAAGAAAAACAATTACCAAAATCAGATACAATACAACTGACAACATTGGCTCTATTGCACGATCTAGAGTGAAGGAAAGAAACAACAGCCTAAATGTCCCGTAGCCTCCTACTTATAAATGTGGTGCACAACACATCGATAAGTAAGACTCTACTCAGACACGGCTTTGTAGACATCCTTAGACCGACTGCTCTGATACCACTTTTGTCACACCCCGAATCCCAACGAGGCGTGATTGGCACCCGTAGCCGACATGGCCCGAGAGAACCAATCTTTACTTACTCAATCATATGCATGCCATAAGAAACCCATAAACACATATCAACTATCAAGACCAACAATGGAAGTCATGGAACATGATATATGTACATATATGCGAAACTTGGCCGTTGAGGCCACCAAGTCAAGGACGACATATCCCTTCTACATTCATACACCCACATCCGTCTACAAAAGCCTCTAACAAGAGCATTGACCAAAATGAACCATAAGTCGGGACAAGTCCCCGCATTACACAATATATACAATACCAAAACATATATACACTCTGACTCGGAGAAGCCCCGAATGAGCTGGAGCTCACCAAAGAGCCGCTAACACTGGCGATCTACTGAGGAGGCCTACTGGGACCTGCGCCTGCAGCAAGTAAGGTAAATTCCCCGAGAGGGGTCAGTACGAAATAAGTACTGAGTATGCAAGGCTCAGATGAAACTATACAACACATGAATATTTCAATGAATATGTCAATGAACTCAAAACATATGAATACTCAATGTGAATAAGTCACCATGTTATTCTTTGGAAACCATGTGGATTACTTTCATTATTTTCATTACTTTCTTTATCTCAATGCTCACATGTCATTACATAACACAATGTACCCGGGCCCTGACTGATCAGTGGGTCTTTCATATCATCATATAGGGATCGAGTCGAGCTAGGCTTATGCCCCTAGACTTGCCACCCTTGGGATCGAGTCGAGCTAGGCTTACGCCCCTAGACTTGCCACCCATAAATCCATATCTCGGGATCGAGTCGAGCTAGGCTTACGCCCCTAGACTTGCCACCCGTACTTGATCATTGACCACATTTGCATTACTTTGATCATTACTTTGAGATTGATACTTTGATAATCATAACATCACTTTGGAACTTTGGAACACAACATTGTTGGAAACTTTGAATCATTGACCAATAAGTGAAGGACATGTGAACAAATATCAATGAGAAATATAACATCACTAGCACCATGATACTATTGGAACCATTGGACAAGAAGCCATGAACAAGAGACACAAGTATAGGCACTATTGGAATATTGGAACATAGCCTTCTTTGAACTTTCGGAACATTAATCATGAATATGAGAAATGAGATTCACAATTGATCAATGAGTAGGAAATATACGACAATGACCATAAATAAGTGCATATGGGATACCTTGGTACATTTCGGAATAGAACTAAAGAAATGTCAATTGTGAACACTATTGGCCGTAGAAAGATACGGACAAAATAACCTTGCATACCTTGGATTCGCAATACGAATCTACAACCTTAGATGCGTAGACAATAATCCCACTCCTTCTTTATGTGTCTACAAATACATAACGAAATTCACATTAACCACCAATTACTTTACAAATGCATACCATGTCAATGAATTACATGTTTGGCTTTCAACATGTCATTTCCCTTTGACAAAACCATTGATCATACTATTATTCCAAAAATTCCATAATATTCCCAACATTGACCAATACATGAAAATCAATACATTTCACCACAATACTTCTCCTTTACACTTTCTTATCCATAACACATCACAAATAATCCATCAAAGCACCTTAATTCAACTCATAACACATATCGGCCAAAATCCCAAAATTCCCACTTTTAGAAAAGAACAAGTTTTATACCAAAAATAACACCATACATGTTCATATTTTGTCCATACCATGCTTTTTCATCAAAGGCACAAGGCCTAATTCACACTTGAATTCCATATACCACAAATCTCATACAAACTCACCAAGTTCCATGACCAACTTTTCCAAGCACAACCAACATGATATACATATTCTTTTATGCATATAAGATATTAATCCATGAAAATAAATACTTACCAAGGCTTGGAATATGTTGATCTTGTCCAAGAAGTCTCAAGGAAATTATTTTGCTTTAGGGTTTGGAAATGAGAAATGTTTGTGAAAAATGTCCAAAAAGATATGAGAGTTTTGTGTGAATAAAAGAAAATCTGATGTTGGAGCCTTTATATAGTACTCAAGGCATCCTTAGCCACATTTGGTATTTAATACAATGTTTACTTGGTCAACATTGGAAGATTGGGTCATTTCCTCTTTGGGCCTTGTCTTTTATTCCATATTGGGCCTCAAATTGGGCCCAATAACATGTCTCAACTTAGCCCACCAATTCTCATGTATAATACATCATATATCTCATGTTTAATTAATTCCATAATGCCACGACAATATTCACTTATGAGATTTTCATTCGTAGCCTCAATCGCAAAAATAGGAATTCTAGTCACCTATGGCTTCTTTGAACATTTTGGTAAATTCTTGTATTCCATGGTTTGATCATGTAGGAGTATGTAGTAGTGTATCGAGGTATTTGAAGCCTTAACAACGCTAAAGGAACTCCAAGGAATCAAAAGAAACCATGGAAGAATCGTCGTTGCATTTCGTCGCAAAACGAGCTCGGAAAGGCCAATTATGTTGTGCCTTGCGCCACTGCCTTGCTTTGCAGCAGTGGCGCAGGAATTGAAGGTTCTCTGAATCAGTGGCCTGCTGGATTTTTCAGCCATTTTTTTCTAACACTTGCATATCATCCAATACCCTATCAAAACACTACAAAATACTTACGTAGTGACCTTAATCATCAAGTAAACATGACTCCAAGGTACCAAATGAGGTTGGAAATGTATGGGGTATTACACAAGACATCTCCGACTAAAATCTAATCACATGTACGAGGCTCGAAGTAAATTTTTTTTCGTCACCAACCTTACAAAATACATACTCATAGCGTCTCGAAACTTAAGTAACCATTGTTCAACATCATCACATAGGTCGAAAAGGTACGGGGTGTTACAAAAACTCCCGCTATCTGCATGGTTCGAGGAAAGGCCCGATCACAAGGGTTCATTGTACGCAGCCTTACCTTGCAGTTCTACAAAAGGCTCTTTCCAAGGCTTGAACCGGTGACCTTCTGGTCACATGGTAGTAACTTTAGCAGTTAATCCAAGTCTCCCTTTCGCCTTGTGTATAGATAGATTCTCAAATTCTGGAGTTATGAATTTGTTTGCTGATGGTCATCTATTCATCATTTCTGCATATTTTTTGCAACCATTAATATGCTATGGTAATTAGATGAACATCAACAAACATCTTCATCACTTCATGTTAATGCTAAGGTTAGTTGTTCATTACCAGTAGTACCGGGCCATCAAAACTAATTTCACGGGTACCTACTACCTCCATCAGAACAGGTATCGAGTAATTTTGTTAACACAGACTTGGACAAATAGAAAAAAATCACCTATTGTTCTAATTTCTCCACATTTCTCTTGTCATAAACAATTTTAGCTCAATGCTTTGTGATGGATTTGAGTTATCAGGAAAAATATTTGCTTTTTCCATGTTTGTGTTTAGTGGATGCAACTCATATTTGATTAGAGGTTTTCCTCATATTTTTTGATTTTACTATTATAGTAGGTAAGTTTCAGCTAATATATAATAAGATAAAAGTTAGTTTTATGACTTTTAACTTTATATAGTGGAGAACAAGAGTATAATTATAATTATTTGCAACAACAATCATTCTTTTATTTTCTTCTGTCAAATGAAGGTCATCCCAGTTGATGTATCGAGCCACATTAGGACAAAGACGAACAGTACATCTCATCACAAAATTATATTTATGTATACAAAAATTGTGCTTTTTATTTAATACATATTAAAATTTAGATAGATTTAGTGAAATTTCTAGCATTATTACTAATTGAAATCTAAATTACTTCTATGCGTATAGTGTATCAGTATATGTATATGTGCAATGTGTTAGTTTGATAACCTTAATTTGGCTAATGGAATACAGAATACAGCAAATTTACTATTAATTAAGAAATATATACTAAATAAAATATTACCGCTAGATTAATCATAGTACCGAGTCACTTGCTAATCATATTATAGTTAGATTTATAATTTTACTTTTATAGTGGATAAAGTTCAATTATGATCATATGTGAAAATTAATCCCATCGAACAACGCCTACAATATTTCTTCCATTCATTTTTACTTGTCGTAGTTTCCTTTTTTAGAGTACAACGATATAAACTTTGTTCAATATTAGTTTATATCGTTCAATATTTTAGGATGTATTTCTTAATCATATTGAGAAAAGAAAAATTGCAATTTATAGTACTTTTCATATAGTTTTTGAATATCGAAATATTAATTTTAAAATGTTGAACTAATCTAATCTAATTTAGCTTTGAAAATTAGTCAAATTGATTCTCAAAAAACGAAACATGACAATTGAAAAGGGACGGAGGGAGTATTTATTTGCAACAATAATCATTCTTTTATTCATTTTCATTTCCAAAAAGATACATCTCAAAATCAACAAACCCAAAATACCCTTCAAAGAGAATCATGAAACACAATAACAAACATCCAAATAACCAACAACAACAACAACAACATACCCAGTGTATTCCCACAAGTGGGGTCTGGGGAGGGTAAAGTGTACGCAGTCCATACCACTACCAAAGTAGAGAGGCTGTTTCCGATAAACCCCCGGCTAAACATCCAAATAACCAACACAAATTAAAGAAAATATTAAAATCTTCAAAACTCAATAACTAGACAGTACACCCGAATCTCCAAGGCCATAACATCCGAATTTCGGAAGCATATTGTTGATAATAATGTTCGAAATACGTCGATAGGCTTCATCTGTAAGATGAAGTCCATCCCAGTTGACGTACTGCGCTGGATTAGGACATACTCCAGCGCTAGGTGAACCACATCCCGCGCTGAAATTGAAATTATATTGTCCACCACCACCACAACACGCGGATACTAACGTGCTAGGATTAAATCCCAACCAAGGTGCATATCGAAAAATAGTCCTGAACGCACCGTAATAATCCCCATAGACAATTTTAACATGTGGGAACTCACATTGTAGATTTTGTAAAGCTCTCTTTAACTCAATGTTGTGGTACGTAGCGAAACGATTATAAGATCTCAAACAACCATATTGATCGTATGCATTTGGATTTGTGTCGGGAAATCTTGTCAGGTAGGCGGATAGACACCCAAAAGGGAAAACACCTGGAACCAAAATGCGAGTTGACCCTAATTGGATCAACTCTCTGACGGCATTCAGAATGCCGTCAATAATAAAAGGAATGTATGTACGAACCTCGGTTTCGGCCTTGTTTTGCGAGAAAGAATTCCAGTAATCGACTCCACCGAACTCTCCCAATACTATGAGAGAGTTACGTATGGTTTGTTCACAATTGGTCCCACAAGTGGACTGTAGGTGGGATTTCAACCACTCTAATTGAGTGGGGAGAGGAACGTTGTAGGGGGCCACTCCAACGTTCCTCTCAGCTAAAAAAGAGTTATTCATCGCCGTGGCACCAGCCACAGCGAAATTGACACCTTGACTAAACGAAACACCCGATTTGTCCAAGTAAGCATTAAGGAATGGGAGTTTGAGAGAAGAGGCAATGTAGTCAGCAATGATACGACCGTCAGAGAAGCGCCCAGTAGATTTATTAAAAAAGGTTTCACCATAAGGTGGTCCATAGGCTCGGGCCACGAGACTGGCACCGGGTATACGGATCACATTTCCAGCATCGGCGATAGAATCGCCGAGCTGGAAAAGAGAAGTGATGCAACATTTTGTTAGGGCATCACAAGGAGAAGAGTAACTAGATAATGTTATTAGTAAAAGAAAGAAAGAAAATTTGGGTAGAGAAAAAGAAGCCATATTGAAGAATGTTTGTTTTCTTTTTGCTTGAAAACTTGGAAATAGTAAAGTGCTATATATAGAGAGGAATAGAGGTGCATGTAATTTTGGATCGTGAGTAAATACAAAAACATATACTCTAGAAATATATTATTTAATGCATGTGGTAGTTTTTAATTTTATTTTGGATCCAAATTAGGACTTAATTAGTTGGAATCCTAATTATTTTACGTAGTGCATGTGCTGTAGTTGGATAACCTGTGGTTAATCGAAGTACGAAATATTTAGAATTAAAAAACAAGTGTACTACGTACCAAGTCTTGTTAGTCTTATATACTCCATATTTTTTGGTACATTGTTATTAGAATAAATTTAAAAAAAATTCTTACTTAGCTACACGACTTAAGTTTGTTAGGAGAAGAAACTCCATAGTATTGAGTGTCTTTTCAGGTTAGCAAATCTTCTACTTGTTTGTGGTCTTCGTTCGCCAAAAAATCTGCACATTTGTCTATGTCGTCCCTCCAGATGTGTGTGATAGTGATAACGGTGTTCAATTCCAGCAAATTAAATTTAGATAATCTTCAATAATGACATTGTATGCCCTCCTCCTCATTAAGTTTGACAACAAATAATTAAGCAATATGTCTCCACTTCTATATAATTACAAAAATAATAATATTAGCCTAAACACAGAACATTTGCCTACATATTATATTTTGATTAGTGCATGTGCTAGTATTACTACAAGACAAGATGTGTTTAGTTAGGGACAAAATTATTAGCTAATTAACGTAAATTATATACATCTAAACAAAGACTTGAATAGACTGTTGATAATCGATTATATACATCTTCTCTAGTCGAACTTTAATTTGTGTTGTTATTTTCATATTAATGATAATAATTTTTGGATTCAAATTACATAAGTCCAACTCTCTATGAAACATAACTCAAATTTAATATATTAAAACACGAACAACTAATTATGCATTTCATTGTTGCAATTCCTTAGGAAATTTTTGTTTTCGCGAATTTATACCGCTAGACAAAGCGTGTAGCAGGCTTTTATAAATAATAAAATAAAATTCCTTAGGAATTAGTTTTTGGGAATAAAATATTATTGTGAAGTTTGATCCTTGTTAGTTGAAAATTTCTTTCTGCATACTATAACTTTGCGTAAAATTTTGAAATTATATATCTTTTCCTCTCTTTTTTGTTACAAGAGAAATTGGAAGTTATAATTAGTAGTAGCTACTAGCTAGTACTGTACTCCCTCCGTTTCACAAAGAATGACCTACTTTCTTTTTTAATCAGTTTAAAAAAGAATGACCCCTTTCCTTTTTTGGCAATACTTTAATTTCAATTTTCTACATGTCATGTTTGAGACCACAAGATTAAAGGACATTTTGGTACATTTGGCATAACTTTAATTTAGGATTCAAAAGTCTTTTTTATTTTCTTAAACTCCGTGCCAAGTAAAATTAGGTCACTCTTTTTTAAACGGATGGAGTAATATTTTTCATAGCTTGCACTGAAATTATATTTCTCTTTTTTATAATATTTTTTGATACAAGAGTTGATTAATATGCATGCTCTTCACATAGTCGTGCAACTCCAACTTATCGAGGACATGACCTTAGATAGAAATTTATGGAGGGCACTGATTAAGATAGAAGGTTAGCAGTAGGTAGTCGAGTGTAGCATCTCTTATTCTTCTATACTAGTTGCCGTAGTATTATTCTTATAGGTTCTTGTCCCTTTGATTTCTATTACTATATTATCCCTTGTAATACATTTATTGTATTATTCTTGTCCCTTTGATTTCTATTTCTATATTTTATCTCTTGTAATGCATTTATTGTATTATTTTATTTTATTGTAGTTATTATTTCCTTTTTAGTGTGTTTTGTCATGCCGTGTGTATTATTTTGTTGGTTTCTTCACTCTTGTGATTGTCTCGAGCCGAGGATCTATTTGGAACAACCTTTATACTCACAATTAAAGATAAAATCTGCATATACATTACCTTTCCCAAACCTCACTTGTATGAATATATTAAGTATATTGTTGTTGTATTCGTGATTAATATTTTTAGTTGAAACGTTGGACTATTTTGTGCAACTTGCCCTCTAATCAATGTGTTTATATTGGTCATTTGAGCATCTTGGCAGTTGCCCTCTCAATCATATTCTGTTCTTGTTTTTATTCACTTTTATTAATTCTAGAGACAAAGGGGTACATGAAAAAACGACACTATTTGTATTTAAGATTGACTTGTTCTTAATTTTGTAAGTCAACTTATTCAAATAAAAGAACATCGAAGGAAAGGTAAGGCTGCGTACGATAGATCCTTGTGGTCGGGCCTTTCTCCTGACCCTGCGCATAGCAGGAGCTTTAGTGAACCGGACTGACCTTTTTTTTTTAAAGAAAAAAAGAACATTGAATTGGATCGAGTTTTTCTTTGTGCAACATTTAACTTCTATCATGGAGTATTATAAATCAAGTGAAAAGAGCCATTTTGGGGATAAGTTTGTCCCATTTTAGAATTAGATTAGTGATGCAATATTTTCTGGAACTCCCGGGGAAACCAACAACCCCTGCCACAGCCTCTTTCTTCGGAAGAAAATTCTACAGTGAGCACTTGGTGGTAACCTGCTGAATTCGATCCCAAGTCTTCCAGATGGGAGACCCACCTCCCAATGACTCAACCATGCCGTTGAAGGCTTAGTGATGCAAATTTTAGAAGATATGACATGATAAACTTCATTTTAATAAGAGAAGGAAAAATAAATTTTAACTACTTGGGATACTAATTTAGTAGTACGTACTATGCTATATCAAATGGAGCATTATCAACTTCTTTTTAGAAGGAAGAAATTTAATTTGGATAAAGTTCATCATTTTCGGTTATTTTCTTGAGACCACTAATTAGAAATGTATATCATGGAGCATTTAGCATTATCAAATTAAAAAAGTGAATAAATGGAGCATTATCGCTTCTTTTTTTTTTTTTTTGGTTAAAACCAACTAGTCATGAAGTCAATTTAAGCACCTATAGGTATATAGACAAAATGCAACTATTGATAATTAGTTTCACAAAGAATGAACTACTTTTTTTTAATCAGTTTAAAAAAGAATGGCCTCTTTTTTTTTTTGGCAATACTTTAATTTCAACTTTCCACATGCCATGTTTGAGACCACAAGATTAAAGGGCATTTTAGTACATTTGACATAACTTTAGTTTAGGGCCACAAGATTCAAAAGTCTTCTTTATTTTCTTAAACTCCGTGCCAAGTCAAATTAGGTCATTCTTTTTTAAACGGAGGGAGTAATATTTTTCATAGCTTGTACTGTAATTATATTTCTCTTTTTTATAATATTTTTTGATACAAGAGTTGATTAATATGCATGCTCTTCACATAGCCGTGCAACTCCAGCTTATCGAGGACATGATCTTAGATAGAAATTTATGGAGGGCACTGATTAAGATAGAAGGTTAGCAGGTAATCGAGTGTAGCATCTCTTATTCTTCTATACTAGTTGCCGTAGTATTATTCTTGTAGGTTCTTGTCCCTTTGATTTCTATGACTATATATTATCCCTTGTAATACATTTATTGTATTATTCCTGTCCCTTTGATTTCTATTACTATATATTATCCCTTGTAATACATTTTGTTGACACCTAATTTTTTCCCTCCCCGATCCTAATTAATTTCGAGCTCCTTCAATTTTAAACAATTCTAAATTAATTATTTTATGAAATCAAGTCGTTTTAAAATTGATTCAAGACTAAAGTTTTGTCATCCATGTTTTCACATTTAAATGTTTGAAATTATATGATCTTATTTAAAGAAATATTTTGAGAATTAATTTCGTTTGAAAGTGACATTTAATCTGATTATATTTTTTAAGTCGAATGAAAATTCAGATTTTAAAGTAATTGAATTGATTTTGTCACCAAATAAATTGATTTTGGTTTTGAAAATGATTATTTTAGTTTTGTTAGAGATTAAGAAGCTCATAATTAATAGGATATTAGTCTATCTCAATTAAATCAAATTTGACTGATGCTAATTTTATTGTGGTCATACTATTATCATATGACCGAAAATTGGATCAAATTATTGGACTCTCTTGTTCCAAGAGATCATGTTGGGCCCAATAAACTCGCCAACCCGGCCCAACCCTTTGTCACTATACACACCTATACATATATATACACATCACACGCGCACACTCTCCTTTTTTTCTCTTTCTCTCTCCTCTGCGATAACAACAACCCAACGCCCAGTACACCCTCTGTCGAAACTCTACCAAACGACACCCCAAAATCAATTCAAACGACATCTTAAACCGCATCAACCCCAACGATCTTATTGTCCATCCAAAATCGTCGTCTACGATGCGCTGTCCATTCTAGAAGCATCGAAAAATTGGACAGGTGGCAATTGCAACGGGCATATTCCCCTCAAATCACCAAGAATCGCGAAGTTCGTACAAGTGGGTACACTATTTGTGACATTTTGATTGGAGCTGGAGAATTCACAAGTTTTCGCCCAATTTCCCTATGAATTTTATCCCCTTTTTAGTCCAGGTTCATCAATTTCAGAAGCTGGAAAAATCCAATCCTTATCCCAATTTTGAAATTCAAAAATTTCCAATTCGTTATTCCCGATTTACCCTTTGTTTTCCCCCCATTTTTCATCACCAATTCCCCTATAAATAGATAGTGTGGGTTGAGGGTTGAAGTGTGAATTTTTGGGGAAAAAATTTGAGGATTCGGGAGGCGCATGCTTCTAATCCTACGTAACCAAAAATCCTAGAAGGAACACCCTTAAAATATTCAAAATTCCGACGAAAAATCAAAATCCTAAAACCCATTTGGATTTCAGCAAATCGAAATCGAATCTCAGCAGTGGTGGAAGTCCGTTTGATTGAAGCTCGTCGTCTCAAGTTCGTTGCTCCGGAAAAGGCCTCTGGTTTCTTGAAAGAATAATCTGTCAAGTTAGTTTTCTCACCTAATGATCAACTACGTCTGTTTGCTTCATATACTTTATTCCTTCCACTTTCTTTTCATTTTTGAGAAGTCAAGTTTGATCCCATGAATCAAATAATAGCTGGTAGTATGAATTTCTTTCCCATGCATAGTTCAGATTTTTCTCTATCTCCTTTTGTTTAGTGTGACAATTGTTTAAAATCAATTAAGTCCCTCCCAATGTGATCTTGATATGTTTAAGTCTGATTGATGGTTTTCTCTTCTTTACTTAATGAATTTCATTGAACTATAATTATTCTGGTTGGTTCTGGAAACTTTATTGATTTTTTTTCTTTTTTTTTTTTGTTGTTGTTTTGCACTACTCCTTTGCTGAGCATTTGCATCCTCCCAATGGGCCAATGAGGCCCAATGTCATCGAATCATGTTTCAAGGCCCAATAGATGGGTAAAAATCAAATGAGAAAGGGAAGCAAGCATGCAAGTGGAAGACCAAAGATGTGTATACATGACTTGATTTCCAGTCATGTATACATTAAGTATACAGAAAATGCAAAGATGAAGTGCTGCGATATACAGTTGATATACAGAGGCTGAAAATGGACTTAAAGTCCATAACTTTGCACGCCCAAAGGCTAACCAAACTCTAATGGGCCAAATCAGGGGCCCAAATCCTAAACTTTCCTCCCTTTATTTATGTAATTCATATTTGAATATGTGTGTTCAATTCTTAAATTTGGTTAAATTGAGATAAATCCCCTTAGAGTTATTATTTTGTTTTTTCTTCACATTTTCCTTTAATTATCGTTTGTCACGTAGCATATTTTTGAATTAAATTAAAAAAAAAGAGTTTTCTTTATATTCCCTCTTAGAACGAAATTTTGAAAAAATCAAAAATGGCATTTACTTTTGAACGTGTGTTAAATTGGTTTATTTGGGTTGAAAAGAGTTCTCCTCAAAATAAAAAGTCAATCTTTCTTGTAAAATCGAAATCTTTCATAATTAGTCAAAAATCTCATAACTTGTTTAAAATTGGTGTTTTCTTTAAAAATTTCCATTGTTCAAAAATTGATATTCAAAATCACTTTCTTTCTTCTTTTATGAAAATAATTGATTTTATCTTAATTCGGTAAAGAAATCAAATTTATTTTTTTCTTATTAGGAGAATTTTTCCTTTAAATTAAATAAACTATTTTATTTCACCTAAATGGAATAAGTGCCATGTTTGCAAATCAATTTAAGATTTTACAAAATTAGTCATGTTTTTAAAATTGGTCATTTTTACAAATCAGTCAAAATGTCTTTTGGTCAACCGCTTTCGCGGACGCTTCTTGAATGCCTTAAAAACCTTCTCAAGGCGTTACCAAAATCCTTGCCCATTTTCTCTAATTTTAAAATTTTATTTTTGTTTTCGAGTCTTTAAAATTCCTTAAGTTTTTCTTGATATTTTCTATAAAAAAATCAAGTGGCGACTCTGTATTTTCTTAAATTATTTCAAAAATTTTTCTAAAAGCTTTGAAATAGTTTGGAAAGTCAAAACCAATTGTTTTCACACCCTTCGAGCCTAGAAAGGGGAACAAACAGATTTATTGTATTATTTTATTTTATTGTAGTTACTATTTCCTTTTTAGTATGTTTTGTCATGCCGTGTGTATTATTTTGTTGGTTTCTTCACTCTTGTGATTGTCTCGAGCCGAGGATCTATTTGGAACAACCTTTATACTCCTAAGTAAAGGTAAAATCAGCGTACACATTACCTTTCCCAAACCCCAGTTGTATGAATATATTAGATATATTGTTGTTGTTGTATTCGTGATTAATATTTTTAGTTGAAACTTTGGACTATTTTGTGCAACTTGCCCTCTAATCAATGTGTTTATATTGGTCATTTGAGCATCTTGGCAGTTGCCCTCTCAATCATATTCTGTTCTTGTTTTTATTCACTTTTATTAATTCTAGAGACAAAGGGGTACATGAAAAAACGACACTATTTGTATTTAAGATTGACTTGTTCTTAATTTTGTAAGTCAACTTATTCAAATAAAAGAACATCGAAGGAAAGGTAAGGCTGCGTACGATAGATCCTTGTGGTCGGGCCTTTCTCCTGACCCTGCGCATAGCAGGAGCTTTAGTGCACCGAACTAACCTTTTTTTTTTTTGAAGAAAAAAAGAACATTGAATTGGATCGAGTTTTTCTTTGTGCAACATTTAACTTCTATCATGGAGTATTATAAATCAAGAGAAAAGAGCCATTTTGGGGATAAATTTGTCCCATTTTAGAATTAGATTAGTGACGCAATATTTTCTGGAACCCCCGGGGAAACCAACAACCTCTGCCACAGCCTCTATCCTTCGGACGAACACTCTGCGGTGAGCACTTGATGGTAACCTGCTGGATTCGATCCCTCCGAACGACTCAATCATGCCCTTGCAGGCTTAGTGATGCAAATTTTAGAAGATATGACATGATAAACTTCATTTCAAGAAGAGAAGGAAAAATAAATTGTAACTACTTGGGATACTAATTTCTATGCTATATCAAATGGAGCATTATCAACTTCTATTTAGAAGGAAGAAATTTAATTTGGATAAAGTTCATCATTTTCGGTTATTTTCTTGAGACCACTAATTAGAAATGTATATCAATGGAGCATTATCAAATTAAAAAAGTAAATAACTGGAGCATTATCGCATTTTTTTTTGGGTTAAAACCAACTAGTCATGAAGTCAATTTAAGCAACTATAGGTATATAGACAAAATGCAACTTAACCTAACAAGTTTTTGTAATTTGCATTTTTCTTCTTTGCAATAAATAATGTAAATCATTTTTTTAGTCTTAATCTCAAACCAATTATTGCCAAGTCGAAAGAAAAAAAAAAGTAATTTTATGAGGGCAAATGGATCACGTAAGATAAATTAACCACTAGAGAGAAACAAATAGCCAAAATAGATCAGATGAATGCTTAAGCATTAAGGGATTTAATATGGACTAAATTATGAATCATAATTTATTTTGATCAACTCTTATCAAATTTAATATCTTTTTTTTTTTTTTTTTTTTTTATAAATATTTTGTCAATAGCAAATCAAATTAATAATAGAACTATGGCCATGTAGAAAATATTAGCTACGCCTGATAATAATCGAGTTAGACTATAACTCATTGTTTAGCCCCTTTTGACACAACCCATTTCAACCCGAATAATCTTTGGGCAGGTCATTCGGTTGGGCTATGACTCATAGTTAGCACATCATGACTCATTCCATTTTAGCCCAAGTAATCTTTTGGGCTAGTCATCGAGTTGGACTATGATTCATTAGTTAGTTCATTTTGATGCAATCAATTTCAGAAGTAACCTTTTAGGCAGGTTATTTGGTTGGATTATGACTCATTATTTAGCTTATTTTGATTCAACCGATTTCAGCTTAAGTAAACCTCATAGGCAGGTCAGTGTGTTAGACTATGACTCATTATCTAGCTCATTTTGATCCAACCTATGTTAGTTCAAATAGCCTTTTAGGCGAGCCACTTTATTGACATAACTCATTTTTATCTGTCCAAATTCAATCACATCCATTAATTTCACTCCCATTGATTCAACGTATCTCCTAGGTTACTTGATCACCAAACGCGGGGCGAAGGTGATAAAGAAATAGTTACATGTGGAAGTCATATGTATGATCCGACTAAATTTAAATTTGTGTATGATCACATGCATTTCTGAGGTCGTTTTTAGCATGATCTTTTTAATTCCTAGGAGCTTGAATTCGAGATTTAAGGTGGAGGAATCTCAACCATCCCATCACAATCTTAACTTGCATTGTATCATTGTAATATTAAATGCTTTCTGGTGAAGTTTAATGAGAATTTGCCTTCCACTTTGTAACATTATTGACTTGTCAACTGACCTAGAGAAAAAAAAAAAATCAACTTCAAACTTTATTAATCAACCATTATGATTTTCATCTGTTTGGGGGCCATTATATTGAATACAGCTATGCATGTGTCTAGAAACTTTGCTTAGTTGCCTCTAGTCAAGATTTAAGACTACATAATTCAAAGATCAAATATATGACATGATATGATGTAAATATTTTGCTTAAGACCTCAGGTGCAACAATAATGTGAGAATTGAGATGGGAAATCAAAACAAATGATTCTCAAAAGGATTTAAAAATTTATATTGGTAGTATAAATTTTTTGCACTACTTAGGTATTTTAACTTGTCATTGCAGATAATTTGTCTTAATTATATTATTTTTAGAATTTAGATAGGTTTTGATGGCTTATTAAATCATCCGTCATGGTTATTGGTTAACGCGATACAACACACTTAATTATATACTCCCTCCGTTTCACAATAAGTGAATTGTTCAGGTAATGCACACCTATTAAGGAAAGGAAATTAAGACATAAATTAGACATTACTTTACATTTTTGCCCTTTTTAATTAATTGTCAAACTACTCTTGAAAATCCAAACAATAAGTAAATAGGAATAATTACTCCCTCCGTTCCAAAATACTTGACCTCTTTTGAGTTGGCATACCCATTAAGAAAACATTAATTAGAAGTGTATTTTATAAAATCAACCCTATTAATGAAGTTTTGAAATACTAAATTTAAATCTAACTATTACTATTTCTTTAGTTATTTAGTATTGAGGATACTATGAGAAAGAAGTAATAAAACACTCTTGATTTGTGAAAATGGACAAGTAATTTGAAACAAACAAATTTAGAAAGAAGGCCAAGTATTTTGGAATGGGGGGAGTAAGTTTCTTAAATTCATCACATAGGAAATCCAAATGAAGGATAAAAATGAAAAAAAATTCCAACATTACTCTTGAAAATTGAACAATTAACTTATTATGAAACATTGAAAAATGCCTCAATAATTAACTTATTATGAAATGAAGGGAGGACTAACAAATACTATTAAAAAATTGCTAAATTTGAAGGAGATTGTCCGAATTTTAGTTCATCAATACTCCCTCCGTCCCATTGTAGTTGGACACATTCCATTTTACACGGTGATTAAGAAATCATAAATGAAATGATGAATTTACTATTTTATCTTTTACCTATATTAATGATATTCATTGGACATAGGAATGGACATTAGAATTGTAATTAATTGTAGGGGTAAAATGGGAAAAATTAATTAATTATGTCTTGATTTAGTAAGTGATCAACTAATATGAAATATTTATTTTTAGTAAGTTGACCAAATAAAATAGGACTAAGGGAGTAGCGTTTTCAATGAATTTTTCATCATAAACTCCCTAACCGACGAGCCAAATTCCAACAAAACATTGCTTCAAAATTATGTAACAACAAAAATCATGCCCAATATGAACCTATGATCAGGCGCAAATTAAATATTATTAATGTCTAATTTCATGAAGTTAATTATTAGATAAACATTAAAAGTACAATATAATGGACACACATACATTCCTTGTACTTAAAGAAATTATCCAAATTCCATTAAGGACCTAAAAAAAATAGACTGCCACTAACACTAATGACTTTAAATAGTAGGTGAAAACAAATCAAAAGACAAGAAAATTTGTTTGACCAAAAAATTTAGTATAATTAAATGTGACCTACCTACCCCATTTAATAATTTAGCTTATGGGAAAACAACAGTCATTGAGACTTTACACATCCACTTGGTTCATGAAACAGACTTGTTCCAAGTAATTTATCCATACGTTTTATTTTATGTGTCTTAGATTGATCAAATATGAGATTCTGAAAAAGTAAAAAAGTCTTAAATCATACCAAAGATACATTTAAATTACCAAAATGCCTTAAATTTTGTAATCTGAAATGTTAGAATTAAAGAGTTACTATATAAAGAAAACGTGTTTTTTTTAAATAGACTAAAAAACAAAGTAAAACACATAAATTAAAACAAACGAAGTATACTACTGCTAAGAATTTGTGTTTTTTATGCATCCAGGAGCGTGACAATGATCAATAAAATGGGTTGAACACCATGAGGTCTCAAGATCAAACCCTATAGATAAAACACTGAGTGATTTTTTTCCTTCTGTGATCTAGCCTTGATGGACAGAATTACCTGATGCCCGTTACTAATGAGACGTAGAAAATATCTCATGAAATTAGTCAAAATATGTGCACGCTGATCCGGACATCATAATTATTAATTTTGTTTTAATTATTAAAGCAATTTTCCAGGTAGCTAGATGCTAAGAAATTCACAGAGGACTTTAACAACCAAAAAGGCAGCAGAAGCAAGAACAATAAGAAGAAAACCATATTTGCAAATCTAAACTTTCTAAACATTAATCAACTCTACAATAATTCACTAGAGGGAGTTGCTAGTAATTAAGTCCAATTTGACTCACTTTTGGGGATTATACAATTTATATACATAAGAATTTTCACCACAAATATGCAGTACTTTTTTTTTACAAAAATACCTATAGATGGAAGATATATAATTGGAGTACAATAGAAAACAAATGAAAACCACCACAAGATTGTGGTTGGATTGATACATAGGAGAATTCTAAATTTTGAGGTTATGAATTTTAGATTCTTGAAAAGACAATATTGAGTTCTTGATTATTTATACATATTAAGTGAATATCCAAACTTAAACATGGAGTTTTGACTAAAACTACTGGCACTACCAAACTCATAGCTCCGCCGTTGGTGGAATAGAAAATATATAATACAATTTAAAACAAATAAAACTACTACCAAGAATGTGGTGAGATCGATATAGAGGCAAATTCAGAATTTTAAGTTTGTAAATTCTAGATTCTTAAAAGACAATTATTGATAAGTTCTTGATTATTTATACATATTAAGGGAATATCTAAACACAAATACAAAATTTTGACCAAAACTACTAGTTTTATCGAACTCGTAGCTCCCCCTAATTGGTAGGATGGAAGAATCCCATCCACCTTTAATTACAAAGCGGTCTCCCTTGATTTCAAGCGAAACACTATCTAGAGGACGCAAATCCAAATTAATCAAGCCAATAATTATTTTCCAAATATTCATTAAAAAAAAAAATATGAAAAACCAACAAAAATTATTGAGAGGCAATCAATACACCTTTAATTCTTCATACACCACTTACACATGAAAACATTCTACGATGACTTCTGAATTTCACAAGTTGTTTATTATCCTTCGCCGGAGTGCTATCCTCCGGCAAAACTCCGGCAATATATTCCACGTGGAGGGATTGCGTTCGCCTATGAGGACGTTGTTTCTCTGCGTGACCATCACCACCACTATAAACCATCTTCTGATCATTGATCAATGACATTTCATATTGTTTAGTACAATTATTTGGATAGAAATTTTCAATATTGTATGTATTAGCAACACCTAAAGAGAGACATTCATATTTTCGACGAGTTTTGCTTCTCTTAATTGTTTTGTATACTAATGGAATAAGTCCTTCCATGGCACAATTCTTTTTTTGGAGTTGAAAGGAAGAGAATTAAGGAGAAGAAAGAAGAGAGAAGAAAATGAATTATTTCAAGACTTATGGTTAAGTTTCTTTTGTTATATATGGGGGGTTTTGGTGGGAGTTTGACAAGTTTTATTTTTCTTCTAGTAAAATATCCGAAGTTTAAGTTATACCGTAAGACTTTTCTATAGCAGTCATCTTCGGTAACTATTTAAAAAAAAAATCCAAAAATTAATTCAAAAAACCTACTTTTAGGAGGTTGATTTTTTTGAAAAAATCGATCTAAAATTGATTTCGAAGTTGAGGAAAGTAAAATCCTAGTCGGTAAAAAAAAAGACCCCCGAAAGGTTTTTTTAAAAAAGAAAAAATATTTTTTTTGGAAAAAAATTGACCTCGGAAGGTCATTTTTTTAATTATTATTTAGAAAAAACTCTGGAGGTCGGTTTTTGGAAATTTATTTTTAAAAAAACCGACCTCCTAAGGTTGGGTTGCAATATTTTCTCAGCTTTTGCTGCTAAAAAAGATATTTTTTCAACAATCGAAAGGTTGATTTTTCTGTCCTTTTTTTGGAGGCCAATTTTTACTGTTTTTCTTAGTAGTGTGTAATAACATTTCACTATAATGCAATTTTTTTTTGAAATTAAGTTTTCATATTACGTTATACTAATTGTATGTTATCTCTATATAATAACATTTTGTACCAGATAAAAATAACTTAAGAATGTAAAAATTACTTATTTGACGATATATTATATGACTTAAACTCAATCTAATATATATCTCTACTTTGTTTATTTTTTTCTTTATTTCTACATTGACTTGATCATATATATTTTGCCCCCAATCATGTCCTATTTTTATATTTATTTATAATTTATTCTAAAAAAATTTGTACATGAAAATGACACTTACTTGAAGCTTGACTTGTTCTTTGTATGTTTATTTCATTAAAAGAAAAGGCACATTGATTTGGTTGGAGTGTGTCTTTGTGCATCATTTACTTCGATATATCAATATATTATATTTAATTTTTAATTAATAAGATAAGATAAGAATCCACTTCTTTGTGGCATTTGTCATGACATAAAAGATTAGTGGTGCAAAATTGCAAATTCTAGAAGATATTATATTACAGGATAAACTTTAGGATTATCTTATATAAGAGTTTAACTAATATGTACTAATGTATAAAAAAAACTATATACTATTGGATCATTAGAAATTTAGTTATCAATAATTATTCGTAACAAGCATGAATTTGTGACCTAGCTAGATTTTTTAGCACATACAACTATTAAACCAGAGACCAAAGCGCTATCATAGTACGTCATCAAATATGGTAAATAGCTTGTTAAAATGGGTAAAAATACCGTTAATATTGACTTTTTAAATGAGAGTGGGAAAAGAAAAGTTTAACTACTTTAATTTGAGAAATTTAATCATTATAATTATTTTATGTTGCTTCATTATTAATTATTTATTTTCTTATATTTAAATGAATTACATGTTTTTTTTTCTTTTATTGACTTAGTTTAGCTTAGGTGTATCCTCATCCAATTTGCCTTGTCAAATTGTCCTTTAGCCCCACTTTACATTCTCTTTTGTGCAAGAAAGAGTGTGTGAGCCAACAACTTATTTAGCTTAATTTGGAAATTTCCTAATTGTGATCTTTCTTTGTTATATCTCAACATTGTATATAGTTTTCATAGCTTATTAACACTCAACGCCAATTTAGTTTTAAACATTTACATTTGATATGTCTGCCTAAATACACAATTTTTAATTTTCGAGAAGACGCACAGATGTCCCAGTGCAGAGGTGCATGTGAGAAGTTGGCCATACATGGATTCCAAAAATATAGAGGTAGATCAAAGAAATATTGGAGAGAGGTGATTAAACAGAATATGGCGTGGTTGCAGCTTACCAAGGACATGACCTTAGATAGAAGGTGTGGCAAACGTGAATTAGGGTAGAAGGTTAGGAGGTCGGAGTGCATTCATGCTAGTAGGGGAGTGTTGTCCTTAAATTATTAGTAATCCCAGTGCTACGCTTGTAGTTTTTTTGTTCTTAGATTCTTATTGATATATGTTGTTTCGGGTAGGTCGCTGACAGTATTATTTTGTGGTGGTATTGTTCTGTTACTATATATTGTTGTGCTACTCCTTGTTGTCTTTTGTACCTCTTTTAAATCTTTTTCTGGACTGTATTTTGTCTTGAGCCGAGAGTCTATCGGAAACAGTCTCTCTACCTCACCTTTGAGATAGTGGTATGTACGGACTGCATACACTCTACTTTCACCCAACCACACTGTGTGGGAATTAATACACTGGGTGTGTTGTTATTGTTAATTTTTGAAGTTTGGTGAAAAGAGAAGAATTTGAACCTTCGATAAACAAAATCGTCCCACATAGCAATTTTGATGTTGCACTTAATTTAAACCAGTCGTGCGGCTATCTCTTCTACACAATGATTATGACGAAAAATTGAGGTAACAGAAAATCAATTAGACATATTCTTTCTAACCTAAAAAAGAAAAAATAGTCGGTGTACTAAAACTTTCGCTATGCATGGAGTCTAAAAAGAACCGGACCACAAGGGTAAAATGGAGTGCTTGTTTGAGGTTTTTTGTATTTTGTTTTGCAATTTACATATATTAAGTTTCTTAGAGGTAAGTTAAAGCAGTTCTAAGACATACTCCTTCGTGTTTCATCTATTTCGTTTTATATGACACTAAAATTTTGGAGAGTCAAATACTTTTCATTATGATTTTTTCTCAAACGGTTTAGAATATTTTGAGTTAATAACTCCACTTACTTATAACTAGCATTTATAAATAGCTTACTTGGTTAGTTGATAAAAAATTTCACTTTTAACCACAAAATATAGTTACGATGACTTATAATGCTTTACACAAGTTCATATAAAAAATACTTTGATCTTCGTACTTCGAATCCTTCACGTAAAATATGGGACGATTGGATTAACTTTTATTGGTAACAATTAAACATTATAGATTATTTTCAGCAAACATTATAGGCTATTCAATTAGGATAATCTTATATAAGAATTTAACTAATATACATTGATAGTATTAAAAAAAACTATATGTTATTGGATCACTAGAATTTAGTTATCGATAATTATTCATAACAAGCATGAATCTGTTTACCTAGCTGGAAAACATGGTAAATAACTTTTTAGAACGGGTAAAAATAAATCGATAATGTAAACTTTTTTAAACGAGAGAGGGAAAAGGAAAGTTTAACGACTACTATAATTTGAGGAAATTTAATCATTATTTGAAATTGCTTCTTGTTTAATTATTTATTTTCTTATTTGTTAATTGAATTAACACTTTTTTTTTTTCTTTTATTGACTTAGTTTAGCTTAGGTGCATCCTCATCCAATTTGCCTTCTGTAATTGTCCTAGCCAATTAGCCCTCTCTTTTGTCAACAACACACTATGGACTATTACATTATTCTTTTGTGCAAGAAAGAGTACGTGTAAACCAACAACTTGTTTGGGATCAATTTGGAAATTTCCTAATAATATTGTGATCTTTCTTTGCTACTCCCTCCTAATGCATTTTCTTGTTATTATTTTCCTAATTTAATTTTCATTTTTACTTATCACTTTTGACAAATCAAAAAAAGATAATTTTTTTTTTCATATTTTACCCTTAGCATTAATTACTTATATTCTCCAAATTATTTTCTAATATCTATAACTAAACATCAATTAATAGGGGTGATATGGTAAAGTCACTATACCAATGATTATTTTCTTAATAGGTATGCCAAGTCAAAATGTGACACGTAAATCTGAACGGAGGGAGTATATCTCAACATTGTACTCCCTCTGTTTCATTTTACTTGACTCTTATACTAAAAATGGATATTTTAATTTACTTATTTATTTTTTGTAAATCAAGAGAGTTTTATTACTTCCTTTCCATACTATCCTTAGTATTAAATAACTACATAAAGTACTAGTAGTCAAATTTAAAGTTTCAAACATCATTAATAAGGTCAGTTTAGTAAAACATACTTCTAATTAATTTTTTTTTAAAAGGAATGTGTTAAGTCAACAGGAGCCAAGTAAATTAAAACGGAGGATATATATAGTTTTCATAGCTTAATTAACATTCAACACCAATTTAGTTCATTTGATATGTTTGCCCATAGGCTATAAATACACAAGTTTTAAATTTTGAGGTTTGGTGAAAGTGTGGCAAAAGGAGATGAATTCGAACCTCGATAAACAAAAGTCCACATAGCAATTTTGATATGTTACACTTTAAATCAGCCAGGTATCTCTTCTACGTAATGATTATGACAAAAAAAAATAATTAAAAGATTAATGCTAATCTTTAAATCAGCTGGCAATTTTTTCTACACAATGATTATGACGAGAAATTTAGAAAAATTATTACACTTTAAATAGTTAGCGATCTCTTCTACACAATGATTATGATGAAAAATTGGAGAAATTTAGAAAAATTGTTACACTTTAAATAGTTAACGATCTCTTCTACACAATGATTATGATGAAAAATTGTTACACTTCAAATCAGTTGGTGCACGATCTCTTCCACACAATGATTATGACGAAAATTTGATTTAATATATAGAAAATCAATCAGACAAATCCTTTCTAAGTACTAGATAAATGAAAAATACTGTATTTTTCTTGCTAAGAGTAAAATGGTGGGAGTTCTTGTTTGATTTATTTATTTATCTTTTGGGTATTTCGCTTTCTAATTTACCTACTCCACTTTGCCATAAAAAGAGTGGTAATAATAGTCACTACAAGTTGATGTACTAAGTACTTTATATAAAAATTAAGTCATCTAAAGTTACCCAACAAGTACTTGGAGCATTTCGTGAATATATACTACTCCTTATGTCTATCTCAATTACGTGACACTTCTCATTTTCGAGATTCAAATTACATAAATTTTGAATGATAGTTTACCATGTATATTTTTATCATATTGATATAAAATTACATTCTATAATATTTTTTTAAAATATTAATTGCAATTTATAATATTTTTCAGAAAAGAAAAATGCACATAAATTGAGACGGGATCGAGGAGTAATAGGATAAGGGGCAAGAAAAGTATGCAAGGACAACTGGACAAGTATTTAACTATTTGTATGTTTGACTTATAGTTTTTTTTTTATAGTATTAAATACTCTTGATTACAATTTGTTTTCAAGAGATATACCTAAATAAGTTAGTTGGGACGTCAAAATCATACGTATAAATGCTATTTGACGTATTCTAGATATATATGTTCTAGGGAAAATATTAAAATTATCTATGTACTCCTATTTAAAATTGCTTAATTTTTATATTTGTTACTTTTGGTTTATTCATAAACTTGTCGTTAACAAATAGTCATAAAAAATAACTCAATTAACGAAACTTCAGCATGAAATGAGTGGATTTTACGTGTATAAATTTATCGAAAAAGGAAGATAATGCTGGACGAAAAGTTTAACTGAGAACAAAGTAACTCACTTACGAATATGACATAAGAAAATTTGACATTTTTGCTCATATTCTTTACATCGTTCTTTTTTTTTTTTTTTTTGGGGCGGGGGGAGGGGTGTTGGTGGTTCACCAAATATTTGAAACGTCTTTGAGTCCAACTAATTTAAATTTAATTTACGGTAGAAAAGTCCACTCTAGAAGTAAATGCTTTGTAATTGGATATTTAGAACACTAGTCTTTGGAAACGTGCGTTGCACGTTTGTTCCCTATCATTATGCTACAATCAACAAAATAATTCTAATAAAGAGGAAAGATTGATCATTTGATTACAAACTACGTTCCTCTGTCTCATTCATGTGACACTTTATTTTTTAGTCTATTCTAAAAAGAATATATCTTTTTTTAATAGAAATTAAGAAAACACGCAACAAAAACGATATCATGAACATATAATAGTAGTATTAATATCTTTGGGTGAATTTAGCATGAACATATAATAGTAAACCAGCCGAAGCACCTACTTTACTTTCTTGACCTTGTGACCTATGATATTACAGATCTATATGTTTGATGGATGATGTAAAATATGATGAGATAAACAGATAATACTTTTAAAAAACATCATTACAAAACAAAACAAAAAAAGATAATTACAAATTTGTTTTACCTATCAACCTTCTCCCGAAGAATTTTCATACTTTATTACAAACAACAATTTACTTAACTCATGGCATCTTTCTTTAACATACTCCCTAAGTTTTAAATTACTTAGCCCCTTTGCACTTGACATACCCCTTAAGATGTTAATGATTGAAAATGTATTTTTATTTTTTTACTCTTATACCCTAATAAATAAGCAATAATTATGAAGTAAAAAGCAAAAACCAATTTGTTTGGAAAATTAGATTCATTAAACAGAAATGGCTTTGGAGTAGTCATAAAAAGGAAAAGAGGAGTCATTTACATTTAATGACTTTGGAATTCAACACTCCTATTTTCAAAAAATTTAAAAAATGTGACACTTAATAAGGGTAAAGTTGAAAAAAAAGGTCCAAAATAATCTTGATTTTATAAGTAGGACAAGTAATTTGGAACAAACAAATATAGAAAGTAGGCCAAGTAATTTAGAACGGAGGAAGTATCAAAATCATGGGTGTTGCTTTACTCTGTCTTGTCTTCTACCTCATCAACATTAGATAACCAATGTTAGGTCTCAAAATATATAGACCAACAAATGACCGTTTAATAAAACTTTTTAATTTTGCATATGAAAATGATCTATATTCTTGACACAGAATAATTGTAATTAAGTTGGACAGTTTTGAGGAATTGAATATGAACCATTAAAGTAAGACTGTTGAACTTCTCACTTATATTATGTAATTAAAATATTAGTATTTAATTAGATATTTAATCAGATTTTAATTTAGTAGAAGGACAAAATCGTAAATTCAAATTTCGTCTTTGAATTTCATCCAGTCTATACTTTGACTAGTCTTGAAGTAGGAGGCATTTGTAGACATCAAAATTTTGTGAAACTCTACAAGAAGATCCTAATTTTAGATGATCGAAGACTCGGAGTAAATCGATTTATAGAAATTATTTGCTCTAAATTATAATTCTCAACACATATTTTTCAATCATAATTAGGACATCCTTTGCTAGATATACATGTGTCCAAAAACTTCTCCAAAGTGCAAAGCTGGATTACCATTTTATCCATACATTACATTAAATATTATAAAAGATCTAATTAATTAAATACTAAATAGTAATCATATCATATTATACTATACTAAATACCAAAAGTGGGAAGGTGTTCAGTCAAAAGTTGATAGAAGAAAATATCCATACAAAATTGTTACATATTTTTACCCTTTTTAAAAACTAAATTAGTTACATTTTATTTATCATTTGCACTAATATCCATAACTCTCAACCTTTTCATATTCATAACCTTCAAATATTTAATTGAAAACTTTAAGATATCTTTTGGTATTTCTCTATTTTTATCTATGTAAATTCATCTTTTTTGTTTCATGAGACCACTATACCAAGGTTATCCTTTTCATAATATAGTTAAAATAGTGAAGCGCTTATATCATTATTGTAGAATTTAATTCATACTTTAGTTTGACTCGATGAAGAAGACTCTTGAATTTTGATTGGTTATATATGAGAGAAGATGCCAACAAGAACTTGAAAGATAATGTACTGATTCTGTATTTTTTTTCATTGATATTATTATGATTAAAGCTTTAAGAAGGATGTGTATGTTGTATTTTTTCCATCTCTATTTATCTTTTGGTAGTGATTCCTCTCTATTACACTTCTTTAATTTAATTTTCTATGAATTTTTATTTGTCAAAATAGCCATTTGTGATTTTATTGGAAGTTTGCTAACGACGAAACAAAGTTCAAACTATTGGTTGCTTAAAAGGAATCAATTTTAAACATTAAAGCACGCCCCTTATTTAGTGTTTTGTCACACTTTTAAAGATTTATTTGTAACGATTGCATTTTATTACTCATTACAAGCATGTTTTCATAAAATTTTAGTCATTCTAATGGATCTATAAGAATTTACATGTGACACAGGTGCAACACACATGTTAAAAAATTAGTAGTAAACTATGTCGATGATTTTTATTTAAAGAAATTAAGGATTATAAAATTACATAGACTTCTAATTATTATAATAAAAATGATTTGTATGAGTTCTTAAGTTATCAAAATTATTATAAAAAAATAATGACTTGAAAGAAAAACGGGATAAAATTCGGTGTCAACAATATGTAAAACAACTCACAAATCATTATTAGCAGGAGATGTAAACAAGGAAACAAATCTACTAAGACATGCAACTAGAATCAATAGAAAACAGATGAAATAAGCGATCAAAAAAGAAATGAAATTACTAAAGAGATATCGCATAGCTGCGAGACAAGCTGTCACACCCCGACTTTCAACGAGGCGTGATTGGCACCCGAAGCCGATATGGCCCGAGAGAACCAATCTTTGCTCATGAACCATCGTATGCATATCATCATATGAATCTTATTCAACCTTCTACAACTATGCGGAAAACATGAACATGGAACATATGCTATATATATATATTTATGAAACTTGGCCGTTGGGGCCATCAAGTCAAAACGGACATTTGTCTCTTACATCCATATACCCACATATGTCTACAAAAGCCTCTAACAGATGCAGTTACAAGACCAACTTAAAGTCGGGACAAGTCCCCGCTTTATACAATATTTACAATGCCAAAACAAATATACAACTATGACCCAGAAAGCTCCGAATCAAGTGGAGCTCACCAAAACTCTGCAAGTGATCCCCAGTCTACAGAGGAGGTCTACTAAATGCCTGCACCTGCAACATGTAAGGTAAGTCACCCGAGGGGGTCAGTACGAAGAATGTACTGAGTATGTAAGACTCATAATAAATAGCATCACACATGAGAATGTCAATAGAATAAAATATGAGAGAATAGTCAAAGGGGATAAGCCATCATTTTTAGATAATATCATTTATAATTACTTTCCTTCAAGGTAAATTACCTTCACTCAAGAAACTTGCCTCCAATAGCTTCTTCTATATACAAGAGATTCTTTCTTGCTTCTAGGTTCATTACCACTAGTGTTCATCTACTTGGTTAGAAAGAATAACACTCATCCACATACATCCACTCTAGTGGTGGGGGTAATAATATAACATACATCTATTCTATTAACGTACATCCACTCTATTGGTGGTTTTAACCTACATCCACTCTATTGGTGGGGCAACATACATCCACTCTCATGGTGGGGCGACATACATCCACTCTCATGGGGGGCAACATACATCCACTCTCATGGTGGGGAGACATACATCCACGCTCATGGTGGGGTAACATACATCCACTCTATGGTGGGAGAACATACATCCACTCTCATGGTGGGGTGACATACATCCACTCTCATGGTGGGAGAACATACATCCACTCTATGGTGGGAGAACATACATCCACTCTATTGGTGGGAGAACATACATCCACTCTATGGTGGGAGAAATTGATATATTAACTTATGAGAGATTGGTACATTAAGGATCATGACACTATTTGAAACACACAAATACGCTTTACCTCACTCTTACACTACATGAGATAAACACCTTAATTTGTGAGGGATAGATCTATTAGCTCGCACTTTACCTCCTTCACTATTCTTATGAGATCTTACATAAGTAAGTATATGATACCGGACCTCCACCTTGGGTGGGCAATAATAAATGACATATCACAATATTGGGATTATTCCATATTGAACTTATACTCTCTAGAATGTGATCCATACTCAATGAAACATATAGCAACCATGCGCATTACCTCTTTACAATCTTATACCCTCTACTTAGTTATGAGAATGACACGCTAAAGATCATGGCATTAAAGCACACACTTATATACACATCTCACTCCCTTACTTCATGAGATTGACATCTTCACTCATGTGGAATAATTATACTAACTTGCACATCACCTCTTTTATTACTCTTATGAGATTGGTACTCTTACTTATGAACAATTGGCACGAGGATAATCATCATACTATAGGACTTTGGAACAAGACATGATTGGAAAAATGCTATTCAAACTAAACAAGCTCTCTTTACCTCATTACTCTCGTTCTCTTAGAATTTACAACGTTATGACACCTTTGGAACTTCCATCAACGACTAAGAGATAAGGGAATCATCGTTCATCTAAGAATAAGACACGTATGAATCACAATATACGTCAACCTGAATTGATATACTTTAAGCCTCTCGGAATTGAAACAAGTCCAATGTCAATGTGAACAACATGTTGCAGAAGGATATGGAAAAAGGAACCTTACATACCTTGTATTCTTAATACGAATACACAATCTTAGACGTGCATACAATAGTCCCGCTCCGTCCTTGTGTTTTGCTCTACAACACAAGTTCATAACGAAACCAACATTAACCACCCATTACCTTACAATGGCATATAACAACAATAAGTCACATATTTAGCTTTACCATGTCATTTCCCCCTTGACAATACCATTCATGAAATCATCATACCAATAATCCCACAATATTTCATACATTGACCAACACATGATAACCAATAGCATGTCACACCAAGTTCATATTTTACACTTCTCCACCACCACCACATCACAATTATTCCATCAATTTACTTCAATACACCTCACAACAACAAATCAGCCAAACTCCCATAATTTCCACTTATAGAAAAATAACAAGTTTAGGACCATAATAACACCATACATGTTGTTATTTTATCCATACCATGCTTTTTCATCAAGACCACAAGTCATAATTCAAGTTTAATTCACAAGGATGCACATCTTTTTGCAAAAACCCCAAGTGCCATATCCAACACTTTCAAGCATAACCGACATGATCTACCTAGTCTCTCATGCATATAAGTTATTAAATCATAAGAATATACACTTACCAAGACTTACCAAATGATGATCTTGTCCAAAGATGCATTAGGGTTTGAAGAGTCACCAAAAGAGTTATCTTGAAAAATCTAGAAAATGAGAGAAATGTGATGTGTGTCTAATGAGATAAAAATATGATTTTTCCACCTTTATATAGGCCTTGAGTCCATGCTTATCCAATATTATGTGTGTATGTATTTAGTCAATAGAAGAATGGGTCTTTTTGACCCATTGGGCCATGCATGTTTTGCTTATTTGGTCTCAAATAGGCCCAATAACCCATGTCATCTTAACTCACTCACATCAATGTGTAATCCATAATATATGCGTTACAACAATATTTCCACTCACGTAATTCATACTCGTAGCCTTAATTCAAAAACAAAACAATTCTAGCCACGTATGACTTATTTTAACCATAAGGGCAAAATCGTCATTTTGATGCCAAATTTGTTCTCGAGTAATTTTATCATACCAATATAATATTTCACTCATTTCATGTATATTCTCATAGTTGTAGAAGAAGCGTAGCAAAAATCAGCTCGGTACGTCCCCGGGCACCCTTGGGACTTAAGAAAATTTCCAACTTTGAAAAAGTGGCAAAACGAGCGTGGCACGCCCTTGGGCGCCCCAGCTTGCTGTCTCTGGACTAAAAATTTTAGCCCAGAGCGGCGTGGCACGCCCCCCAGCGCGCCCCAGACTTAACATTTTCAAAAATTTCGTTTTTCGAATTTTCTTCGCGGGTTTGGTTAGATACTTCAAATCCTATTCTTTAACTTACTTCTTAACCTTAATATCCTTTATTTAGAGGTCCTCTTACCCTCGTTTTTAACCCCACAAACGCTCCACGAAAATCACAAAACACCTTCTACGAAGGGTTAATCACATGTACGAGACCAAATTTTAATTTTCTCATCATTAACATTACCAAATACATACTCATGGCATCTCGACACCTAAGTAACCATTGTTCAACGTCATCACATAGGGTTGGGAAGGTACGGGGTGTTACACAAGCAAATCCTAAAAATACAAAGATGATAGCGGAGCTAGAACGTTCAACAAAAAATGAAATGAAAATTGGAGACCGCGGAACCACGACGATGGACTCGTCGAAACCCCTAAAAACTCCAAATCGCGATCAAAAACTCAGAATAATCCCTCAAGAATAACATCTCAAGAAAGAGAATCCATAAATCTACCAGAATCTACACATTGATACCATGTTAACATATCAAATTGAGTAAGATTGACGAACAAATTGAATGTTGGTGCAAGACAGAAGAAACAGTCGATTCATTAATAAAAAAACATCCGAATATACAAACCTATGTTAAAATGAGATGGACCTTTGCTATATATATATGTACCCAACTAACTAGCACAATACTGACTAGATAAATATAACAAATATAAAAATACAATATCAACCCAACTAACTAAATCAACTCACGCCAACTATTTATAATAGGCACAAATTTATGTAATTTTAATTTAGCCCATCATTAGTCTAAAAATTACATCCGGATATCTACACATAAGACCCCATACTTTAGAAGTGTCTTTTAGATTCATTAACGTTAAACCTTAGCAGATTGCTTTAATTTAGGTAGAAATCAACATACAATCTTCCTTAATACGATATATATGCAAGTCCATAAAATTTCTAACAATTACAACACCACAAAGATCATAAATTGAATAACATTAGCATTTTTATGAGTTTGGGAGCATATAATTTCATTAGCTATAGATAGAAGTATATGTCTAGACACGTGCATTGCACGTGTAGTCCGTGATAATTAATACAGACTTTTTTAAGCAATATAAATAATATCAAAACATGTAAGTAATGAATAATATAAAATTTGAATCATTCTAATGGATCTATAAGAATTTACATGTGGCGAAGGTGCAACACACGTGTCCAAAAACTAGCAGTAATAATAATAATAAACTATGTCAATGATTTTTATTTAAAGAAATTAAGGATAATAATATTACATAGACTTCTAATTATTTTAATAAAAGTGACTTGTATGAGTTCTTAAGTTATCAAAATTATTAGAAAAAAACAATGACTTGAAAGAAAGACGGGACAAAATTAGGTATCAACAATATGTAAAACAACTTACAAATCATTATTAGCAGGAGATGTAAACAAGGAAACAAATCTACTAGGGCATGCAACTAGAATCAATAGAAAACATATGAAATAAGCCATCGAAAAGGAAATGAAATTACTAAAGAGATAGCGCATAGCTGCGAGACAAGCAAACCCTAAAAATACAAAGATGATAGCGAATCTAGAAGGTTCAACAAAAAAGGATTGAAAATTGGAGACCGCGGAACCACGACGATGGACTCGTCGGAACCCTTAAAAACTCCAAATCGCGATGAAAAACTCAGAATAAACCCTCGAGATTAACATCGCAAGAAAGAGAATCTATAAATCTACCAGGATCTACACTTTGATACAATGTTAACACATCAAATCGTGTAAGATTGACAAACAAATTGAATGTTGGTGCAAGACAGAAGAAACAAAGGAGAGAGAGAAAATCGTCGTTATATTGATACAAAAAGCATCTGAATATACAAATCTATGTTAAAATGAGATCGACCTCTGCTATATATATATGTACCCAACTAACTAGCAAAATACTGACTAGACAAATACAATAAATATAAATACAATATCAACCCAACTAACTAAATCAACTCACACCAACTATTTATAATAGGCACAAATTTATGTAATTTTAATTTAGCTCATCATTAGTCTAAAAATAACATCCTAATATCTACACATCAGACCCCATACTTTAGTGATGTCTTTTAGACCCCTTAACGTTAAACATTAGCAGATTGCTTTAATTTAGGTAGAAATCAATATACAATCATCCTTAATACAATATATATGCAAGTCCATAAAATTTCTAATAATTACAACTCGACAAAGATCATAAATTGAATAACATTAGCATTTTTATGAGTTTGTGAGCATATAATTTCATTAGCTATAGATAGAAGTATATGACTGGACACATGCATTGCACATGTATACCGTGATAATTAATACAAACTTTTTTAAACAATACAAATAATATAGAAACATGTAAGTATTGAAAAACATAAAATTTTAATCATTCTAATAGATCTATAAGAATTTACATGTGATGCAAGTGCAACACACGTGTCCAAAAACTAGTAGTAATAATAATAATAAACTACGTTGATGATTTTTATTTAAAGAAATTAAGAATGATAATATTATATAGACTTCTAATTATTATAATAAAAATGACTTGTATTAGTTCTTAAGTTATGAAAATTATTAAAAAAAAATAGACTTGAACAAAAGACGAGACAAAATTAGGTGTCAACAATATGTAAAACAACTCACCAATCATTACTGGCAGGAGTTGTAAACAAGGAAACAAATCTACTAAGGCATGCAACTAGAATCAATAGGAAATAGATGAAATAAGCGGTCGAAGAGGAAATGAAATTATTAAAGAGATATCGTATAGCTGCGAGACAAGCAAACCCTAAAAATACAAAGATGATAGCGGAGCTAGAAGATTCTGCAAAAAATGTATTGAAAATCAAAAACCGCGGAACCACGACGATGGACTCGTCGGAACCCCTAAAAACTCCAAATAGCGATCAAAAACTCAAAATAAATCCTCGAGGATAACATCACAAGAAAGAGAATCTATAAATCTACCAGGATCTACATTTTGATACCATGTTAACATATCAAATCAAGTAAGATTGACGAACAAATTGAATGTTGGTGCAAGACAGAAGAAACCAAAGAGAGAAAGAAAACCGTCGTTTCATTGATAAAAAAAGTATCTGAATATACAAATCTAGGTTAAAATAAGATGGACCTCTGCTATAAATATGTACCCAACTAACTAGCACAATACTGCCTAGATAAATATAACAAATATAAATACAATATCAACCTAACTAACTAAATCAACTCACACCAACTATTTATAATAGACACAAATTTATGTAATTCTAATTTAGCCCATCATTAGTCTAAAAATTACACGTAAGACCCCATACTTTAGAGGTGTCTTTTAAACCCATTAACGTTAAGCCTTAGCAGATTGCTTTAATTTAGGTAGAAATCAACATACAATCATCCTTAATATGATATATATGCAAGTCCCTAAAATTTCTAACAATAACAACTCAACAAAGATCATAAATTGAATAACATTAGCATTTTTATGAGTTTGTGAGCATATAATTTCATTAGCTATAGATAGAAGTATATTACTGGACACGTGCATTGCACATGTATCCCGTGATGATTAATACAAACTTTTTTAAGCAATACAAATAATATCGAAACATGTAAGTAATGAATAACATAAAATTTTAATCATTCTAATAGATTTATAAGAATTTACATGTGACGTAGGTGCAACACACGTGTCCAAAAACTTGTAGTAATAATAATAATAATAATAAACTACGTCGATGATTTTTATTTGAACAAATTAAGGATGATAATATTACATAGACTTCTAATTATTATAATAAAAATGACTTGTATGAGTTCTTAAGTTATCAAAATTATTAGAAAAAATAATGACTTGAAAGAAAGACGAGATAAAATTAGGTGTCAACAATATGTAAAACAACTCACAAATCATTACTAGTAGGAGATGTAAACAAGGAAACAAATCTACTAAGGCATGCAACTATAATCAATAAGAAACAGATGAAATAACCGAACATAGAATGAAATTACTAAAGAGATATTGCATAGCTGCGAGACAGGCAAACCCTAAAAATGTAAAGATGATACTAGAGCTAGAAGGTTTAGTAAAAATGGAATGATCGGAGACCGCGGAACCACGATGATGGACTCGTCCGAACCCCTAAAAACTCCAAATCACGATGAAAAACTCAAAATAAACCCTCGAGGATAACATTGCAAAAAAGAGAATCCATAAATCTACCAGAATCTACGCTTTGATACCATGTTAACATATCAAATCGAGTAAGATTGACGAACAAATTGAATGTTGGTGCACTACAGAAAAAACAAAGAAGAGAGAAGAAAACGTCGTTTTATTGATAAAAAAAAGCATATGAATATAATATAAATCTATGTTAAAATGAGATAGACCTCTGCTATATATATGTACCCAACTAACTAGCAGAATACTATCTAGATAAATAACATAAATATAAATACAATACCAACCCAGCTACTCGATCAACTCTAACATAACCCTATATTTATAGTAGGCACAAATTTATGTAATTCTGATTTAGCCCGTCATTAGACTAAAAATTACATTCGGATATCTACACACAAGATCCCATACTTTATGAGGCATCTTTTAGACCCATTAACGTTAAACCTTATAGCAAATTGTTTTAATTTGGGTCAACCTTTTAACAATAGCAATCAACATACAATTATCCTTAATACAATATGTATGTAAGTTCATGAAATTTCTAACAATTACAACTCGACAAAGATCATAAATTGAATAGCGTTAGCATTTTTATGAGTTTGTGAACATATAATTTCATTAACTATAGATAAAAATATATGTTTGGATGTGTGCATTGCACGTGTATCCCGTGATAATCAATACAAACTTTTTTAAACTGTACAAATAATATCGAAACGTGTAAGTAATTAATAATTGAAAATTTGAAAGGGAAGTACAACTGAAATTGGTGAATGTTAAGCCTATTCAAATTATTTGATCATTAGTTATTATTATAGTTTGTTACTATACTTAGTCAGAATGAAATGGTATAACCTTCTTATATACAGTAGGACTGAATTGGTATAACCTTTTTCTCATATAGTTCTTCTAATATATCAAATTTACAAGTTGAAAATTTCCTCTCTTTTTTTTTTTCGACATTTCAATAACATATCCTTTAAATGTGAATAATCTTCTACTTATATCCAACAGCATTGATTTCTTAGAAATAAAAATATGAAGAATTGACAAAGAGATTCTCAAATATCTTCTATCCTTGTGTATTGTGCATTATAAATTTATAACAAATTTTCATTTTAACTCTGAGAGCACTCAAAAAGAACCATTCTTCCAAATCATGTTTTAAAAATTCATATATGTAGATAATATATTTTCATCAAATAAATAACCATCCATTACAAAATATAAAAAGGGAGAATTTGACCTACTTATATAACTATTGGAAAGAAAACTTTGAACAATATACCAAAGACATAATACATATACGTGGCCTTTAACTTGGCCTCAGGTGGCATCTATGCCCTCCAATTTTGGATGTGCACAAGTAGACACTTAAATTTAAATAAAGTTGAACAAGTAGACACACACATCCTATTTGACATAATACATGTAAGACGCCATGTATGACACGGATTGTTGCATAGGATGCCACATAGAACGCCATGTATATTGCAAATTAAGTACTTTTGATTATGATTTTTTTTTCTCAAACTCTTTTAAATATTTTGAAGTAATAACTACACTTACTTATATCTAGTAGTTATAAATAGCTATACTTGGTTGAAATAAAAATTTTCACTTTTAACCACAAAATATAGTTATGCTGACTTATAATACTTTTAACAAGTTCATATAAAAATTTGCACCCAAATTCATATGCAAATTTAGATCTTTGACCCTCGTACTTCGAATCCTTCACGTAAAATGGGACGATTGGTGTAACATTTTTCGGTAACAATTAAGCATTATACATTATTTTCAGAAAAAAAAAAAAAAAAACAAGCCAAGATTGAGTTTCAAATCAAATATTACATCTTTTTCCTTTTTTTTTTTTTTTTTTGATATCCTTCCAATTTTATTATTGGTCCAAATTGCCAATTTTCTATTCCATTCCAACTGTTTCCAACAGTCTAGGTTTCTAAAACAATCATTATAGAGTCAACTTATGATACTTACATGACAATAATTGTATAGTGCATAGTGTATACAATTTGGAAAAAAAACAATGGCAGCAGAAAGCAAGAAGATCATCATTGACACTGATCCTGGAATTGGTAATTTTGTTTTTTCTACTTCATCAATTTTTTATGTACTTTTTGTTACTTACATTAAATGGAAATTACTCAAATTCATATGTGATTTTTTTTTTCTGTTTTTGTTCTGTATAGTAAGTAGAGTTTGAGATGAATTGAGTAATTTCAAAATTCCATTTTTTGTCATTACCAATTGGCATAATACTTAGATACGTACTCAAACTTGGCCTTAACTGATAAGTAAATACTGAGTGCACATCTAGACACCTCAATTTGTCCACACTATGTCTCGTGGACACCCAATACTGACGTGACACATAAATTTTGTAGGTGTCTAGATGATCATTTTGTAAGTTGGAGTGTTCAACTGGTACAGTGGAGACGAGTTGAGGTGTCTAGATATGCATTCGCAAAGTCGGAGTGTTTAATTGCCAGTTGATGCCAAGTTTGAGTGCCTATCTATGTATTATGTCTTACCAATTCAACACAACTGTTGAGTTAATTGAGCTATGAATTATGATCATGTTCAGATGATGCAATAGCAATATTTGTTGCACTTCAATCTCCTGAAATTGAGGTGATTGGGCTCACAACAATATTTGGTAATGTTCATACAACTCTGGCCACCAGAAATGCTTTACATCTGGTAAAGTTCCTACCTATTTTTGGACTAATTCCCAGCAGAATTTAGCATTCAGTATGTTATTGATAATTTCTACAGTTTGCAAATTCTTAAGAGTAAGTTTTGCTGTCAATCAGGATTTAGCAGTATTATATACTACTCGTCCGATTTCATGCTATAAACCGGTGATTGACTAGGCACAGAGTTTAAGAAAGAACGGAAGAAAGACTTTTCACGCATACTAAAAGTATCCTAGAACATGTAGTCTTAAAAACATTATTGTGGCTATAAGAGTATGTCACTCATGGTAATATGCAAAGTTCAGTTTCGAATATAGTGAAGTATCATTCTTTTTAGAACAGACTAAAAAGGAAAGAGTGACATATAAAACGAAACATATCATTTAGTTGCCATAAGCATGGATTGCTCATTTCGGATCTTAATGATTCAGTTGGAGATAGCTGGGAGGACAGATATTCCAGTGGCTGAAGGCTCTCACGTTACAATCACCGTATGTCCTGCTTAACTCCTTGTTCAGTTCTCTGTCTTATTGCTCATCTAGACTTACTTAGCTGTCAAATGATATAAGAAATTTCCCATTTTCTTGAGGCATCCTCGGTTAGAATTCTCTTTGTTATTGTATATGAACCACAAATGTAGCTTCTTGTAGAAATTAGTCAAGCTACTAGTTTTTTTCTTGCGCTAAATGTTCTTGTTCTAATTCATGTGCTTAATCAGACAGTATTTCTGATTATGTACTTTGTTCATTCAGCAAATATAGAGCTAACTTAAAACTTTTTTTGCCCTCACATCCGCGGACTTTGTTTAATTTCATGTAAAGGAAGGCACCAAATTTCAAAGTGGCGAACATGTTCATGGCACGGGTGGACTCGGGAACCAAAACATTTCTCCACCCAAAGGAAAGCCTATTGAACAGACTGCAGCTGAATTTCTCATTCAGCAAGCTAGTCTTTACCCTGGAAAGGTCACTGTTGTGGCCTTGGGACCCCTGACTAATATAGGATTTGTAAGTATCATATTTCCCAACTGAATTTTATATATCTAACTTACAAAAATAAGAGATAATGGTCAATAACACCTGAAGTATCACTTTTTCTACGAGTTTCCTACCTGAACTATCACCAACTATTTATCAAAACATGCCTCGAAATTAATGAGTCAACTACCGTGTGGACAAATTTTATGAGCAAATTAAGTTATCACGCGCCCTTTGGAGATTATATTCAAACGCTTGATCTAGTCAGTTTCGAGGTGTGTTTTGATAAATAGTTGGTGATGGTTCAGGTAGAAAAGACAAACATCTGATAGTTAACATCTGATAGTTCAGGTATAAAACTCACAAAAATGTGATACTTCAGATGTGTTTTTGACCATGATCTCTAAATATAATGTTCACCATATTTGTATATGAACAGGCCATTCAGTTGGATCCTGAATTTTTCAAAAACGTCGGCCAAATTGTTATTCTTGGTGGTGCTTTTGCTGTAAATGGAAATGTGAATCCAGCAGCTGAGGCCAATGTAAGTTGCTAATTGATACATTGATATATGTGCTTCAACTTCTCAGAGCTACTTTTCGACTTTTATTTTCCTCATACCTTTTTTAATTCTTTTTATGCACAAGATATTTAAAGATCCAACTGCTGCTGATATTGTATTTACCAGTGGTGCTGATGTTCTTGCTGTTGGACTAAATATTACACATCAAGTTGTCCTTACTGGTAATTTCTTACCTCTGTGTTTGTTGGTGGCGAGGGCATTTTGAGCCACTTGGCTTATGACCAGTGTTGTCAAAGGCATGCTAAACCCCTGAAATGAGGCGCAAATCATGTTGAATGCTTCGCTTTGATTAACAGGCACTTCAGTGTCGTCCTCAAGACTTTAAGGCAATACTTTTCCTTGCTGATGAGAGTAATCATATAGAAGCAGCACCAAACAATTGATTTTTCACTTTATTGTAATCTTTTTCAATTTCATTGTCTATATATTTGTTAGTCATTCTTATAAGTATTCGTCTTGGACTGTTGTAGTTAAATTAGTCTTGGATTATTGTAGTGAAAGGTGTCAGTTGAGCTCCTACGGGTTTGTTTAGTTAACTTCCCTAAATAGCATCTGTCTTATTTACATCTATCTACTCTTGGTAGATTCTGATCGTGGCGAATTGGCAAAGTCTAATGGAAGATTTGCCAAGTACCTCAGCAAGGTTTTGGATGTCTATTTCGATTATCACCATAATGAATATAGCATGAGAGGTCTGTCGCATGCAAAGTTAGCTGTTTCAATATTTCTCATAGGTGTCTACTCACTTTCTTTATGTTAACGGAATTGGGGATCTATGTAGGTGTTTTCCTTCATGATCCAACTGCCTTACTAGCTGCTGTTAATCCATCACTCGTCACATATTCAGAAGGTGTGGTTCGCGTTCAGACTGTTGGCATCACGAAGGGTCTCACAATCTTCTATAACAAACAGAAAAGGTATTTGGTTCGTCACGAACAGCAAATAGACAGCCCATTTCTTTTGCATAAAGCTAAGACCTTGTTGTCATTCTGTTCTGGTGGTACTTGATGGTTCAAGAATTTCGATCTTTATTTAAGTATTTGCATATATCTCCCATCATGATTTATGAAATTTACTTCATCTCTTACTTATTACATCTGGTCTTGAATTTACAAGATTTGATGAAGTAACCGAATGGTCTGGCAAACCCTCAATCAAAGTGGCAGTAACTGTTGATGCTCCTAAAGTTATCAAATTGGTGATGGAGCGGCTCATCAATTCTTAAAAGTATTCATATGCTATAAGAACACTTATTTCAACAATGTTGTTTGTTTTTCTGCAGTATATGTGCTATGAATTTGGGTTACACATCAGTCACCATGACAAAAATAACTTGCTTGTTTGTTGTGACTGTGCCATATCTATTAGGCTATAAGGAACAGAATCTTAAACTATAGACCGAGACTACACTGAGTAACAAGGATAAATGTATGTAAGCTGCTGTATATTTCTGTTTTTGAACTCTCTACAGCAAGTGATATGCAGAGGCTCAACATTGTTACCATGGTTGATTCTCTTTAAAAATTAAAAGGTTTTACATAGTTGTCTGCTTTAACTATGTTGAAAGGATAGTTTAGATATTGATTTGATGTTCTGAGGATGATTCTGACACAAACTTTTTACTTCGAGATATGAAAAGGTCCAAATTTACCCTTGTATTATGCGAAATTGTTCCATGTTACCTCCGTTACACTTTTGATCCATTCATGGTTTTACCGTTAGCAAATCTCGTATTTGCCTTTGCCATTAACAAAGGTCCAAGGTGTAATGGTTAGACTCCACATGCCCAAATTTTTCGAGAAAAAAAGGTCTAAATTTGCCCCTCAAATTTGACTTTGGTTTAAATTACAAATGAGACTCTTTCCTAACTGCGGTGGGAATAGTAGACCAAACGTTTAAGTGAGGGAAAAGTTACTCAATTTCGGATAGTACAAGAGCAAATTTGACCTTTTCCCTGAAAATGAATAAGCCTTATGCAACATAACTCATGTACAGAATATGATCTTGCAAAAATAATTTATAGCTAGACGAGCCGTGTTCTGATAGATTTAATCTTGTTTTTGTCCAAGTTTATGAGCTTCGTATAAGTCCACAACAGGTCTCGGCCTTAGTCTTGGACTGATCTCAGACTTAATCAACCCCTTCATACTTCGATCTAACCAATCGATGTATCAAGAGGCTAATGAAGTGAAAATAACTTATTGGATTGTGTAGTGATAATGCTAAATGTACTTACTAACGGTATAACTAGAGTCATGTGATGATGCAAATAAATTTACTATGAGCACCTCCATACATTTACATAGGATAGAACTATAGATAATATATTCAATTTCTGTTAGTATACACAAAAAAACTAAGATGAAGCTAGAGGGGAGAGGGAAGGGGAAGATTCTTTGCTACATTTGTATAACTTAAATTTAATCCCTCTGGTTTTGCTTCATAAACACGACGGAAACCTAGTGAAGAAATTTAACAAAAAACCACAGTTTTCCTGCAAGATATCTGGTTTAACAAACATAAACAGGAAAACATGTTGAGACTCAATCCGCCGATTCAACTATAACAGCTCCAACTGGATTGACAGTGCCTCTAAGACACTGCCATCGATACTGCAAAAAAAGAGCGCATTCCCACTTCTCCATTTGGAAATGCTCGGACAAGTGACCACATACTCGTTATGCTGTTTTAATCGCAACTGGTTTACCTCGACCCATGGAAAATCCTCTGGTGCCATCTGGCATGCGAGGCACAGAAGTTTGCTTGACTGATGCTGACTGCTCAGACAGCATTGAGGACTGCCCTGCTAGACTAAAACGATTGAAGCTTGACAGTGCACTCCCCACACTGTATGCACGCCTCATAGATGGGGAAGTCCCTAAATGACCTACACGGTTGTTTTGATGAAACTGAGGACGTGCACGTCCCTGACCAAGTCCCTTAACCCAACTCCGATTGATCCCTTTCCGCTGCCCATCAATGCCATGCTCCTCCTGCCATTTAAGAAACCAACAAATAAACTAGAGTCATTCACTATGTTACATAACAAAGGAACATTATATCTTGACGAAGAAATGTCCTTTAGGATTATTTTCCATTGTTACTTGAACACCCTCAGACAATAGCGCCACATTCATTTTTGAAAGATAATAACACTTACTGCAAGGTCATTCAAGTGACTATCAAAGTGGTGCCACAAGTCGTCAGTATATTTCTCGCTGGTGTCTGATCGTGGAGTATCGTCATCCTTGAAGATGAGGTCACTCTCGTAACCAACTTTCTTCACTCGAGTTTGAACAGATTTTCCCTGTGAGTTCAACCAAAATCTATAAATGCTTAATAGACAAGAATTCAAGACTAAAAATGGCTTATCCGAGTTGTCCTATATAAGTGGATCCAGATGCTCTAGCTTCTTAACAGTCGAGAAGTTCAACATACATTTGTCTTAGGTGCATCCATTCAGAAATCAATTTCTATTATACCTACATGAGAGGACCCAGATTTATTTGGACCTTAAAAATCTTGTATTGAACTTGCATAATCTACATTACATTCATATTCACTAAAAGGCTAGTCAAAAACCATCTTGCTTTTAGGATGCAGTTTTAAATTGCCCTCAGGGCTTACTTCAAAGGTTGAGGGGCTTGTGACTATGACTTCGGCCACAAGTTTGAGCCCTTGCACCACGCGAACTAAGCCTGGTATTTACATGGAGAAGGGTAGAGGGGTGGGGCCATAATTCCAGAGTTTCGAAGGTTGCAGTTGGTCGTAAGGGTTGGCCCAAGAAAAAATGGATGCAGTTTTAAATTAACTATCAGGATAGTATATGTCTAAAACATACCGTGCACCTGTTCAGTATACGGATTTTTAGACCATTTCGCCAGTTATCCTCATCATTTAACTCCATAACCTGCAAAATAAGATCGCAAAGGGTTAAAGGATGCAACAGAGAGATGATTCGGGCTGGGCCATGCAGTGGTAGAACGAAGGATTTATTTACTTACCGCTTTCTCAGCCAATTCAGCAGTTTCGTATTCCACAAATGCATGCAACTGCATTTAGGTATTTCTATTCAGATTACAGAAATGAGAAAAGATATTCCATAGATTAAGAGAGAGAATGAAAAGCTACTCCATTCTACTACCGGGCTTCCAAAAAACAGTACTCTTTGCAGTATGTTTAGCTGGTTTTGACTTTGCGAGGAGTTTAAGAAAGTAAAAAAACTTTTTGACTCTTGTGGTTCTAAACAAAAATATATAGAATATACTAAAATGCCCTTTAATATTGTGGTCTTAAATATGCCATGTAGAAAAATAGAATTAAAGAGATGCCAAAACGGGAAAGAGACATTTTTCTTGAAATAGACTAAAACTTGAAAGTAGGACAAACAAATTGAAACGGAGGGAGTAACACTTAGCAATTTTACCCTATTTTGGTTTCTTATTTTGCAGCTAGCAGTATGCATTATCAAGCTGTACTCTAAACAGATATTTTACAACTCCAACTTGAGATTCATCATTTCATAAGTCAAATGTTTGATGTGTACCTTGTTACTATACAGTGTGCTATCTGACTTTCCAGTTCTAGGTGTTGCAGAACCATTCGGCTGAGGTTGGCATGTCCGAATCATTCTTACACTGACAGAGAATCAATTAAGAAATAATCAGTCTTAATAGAACTGTTGAACTTTTTTACTAAAAGCAAATTTCCTTAAACAATCGTGTTTATACCTTCCAACAGCTGAGAAAATCTTCATGAGGTTCTGGTAGCAGTGATCCTCGGGTAAATTCTCAGCAACCACTATGCGAGACTAAAAGAGAACAAATCAGTGTTAAAACTGACAACCAGACAATGAGAACAGTGGAGATCCTGGCAGAGCAATGGCTAAGGAAGGGGGTTCAATTGAATCGTATTGCACAAATAGGAAAAAAGTATTTTTTCCTATATCTATAAACTTTTGAATCCCCTCGACATAAGGGAAGTAGTTCAAAATTGCTTTAGGTCTCAAATTCAGATCTTTTGAATCCCCTTGTTCGAATTCCTGGCTCTGCTACTGAATGAGAATATTGACAAAAAATATGAGATGAAACAATAGGGTGGGTGGAAATATAATTGCTTCACATACTAGTGAACTGTCCATTATTCTAACAGATCGATCGATACATCATGACTGCAGTGCTCAAGACAGAAAGTGAAACACTAGCCATAGAAAAATCAACTTACTTGCAGCTCTTCCAAGTCCTTATCAGTCAGCGGAAATTGGCGTCTAACCTTTCGTCCATCTTCACTAACAACCTAGAAGCAGAGAAATCAATTACATATTTATGTATAATGACTAACTAAAGTTGCAAAGAAATTAAATGCAAGATATTTGGACCTTAAATTGTGGAAACACGAGAGTTGCAGGTTCAACATCTACTATTTATACATAACAAAAAATTGACCTTGGATATACAGTAAAATTTTCCGGCAAAGGAGATTCAGATGAACCCCTTTCGCCCCTAATGAGGTGGTGAAGAGAAACTCACAAGCTTTGTTGAGGACCGCAGAATTTTCGCAACCTGAGCATGACTACTTGTAAGAGCTTTAATCTTCTTGAATGATGCAACCACAGACATTGGTACTACAACAAGGAAAAAGAATCAAAAGATTCATTAGAAGCTGAAACCGATCATTCAGATAGATGGGGTAAACTAATGAGCGCAGATATTAATGAACTCTATAGAGGAGCTATCTATCGGAAAGAAATTTGAATTTTGAAATATAAATAAAGACAATATTACTATAGTAGGCAAACAAAAATCTTACCATATCCTTCTGGATCCTTGAACATAATCCTTATTAGATGATCAGTTGTTGCCAGATTTATATCACTAAAATAAAACTCCACCTGCAGAGAATGTTACAAAGAAATATTGAATGTAACTGCATATTTATTAGTAAGAATTTTAGTTACATACATCGTTAGTATAATTATTTTTCCTATCAGGTCACCTAAAGAATATTTATTTTAAGCCTCCTAACAATATGGAATTTGGAATCTTGAAAATAAGATAGAATACCTGCTAGAATAAGTAAAGATATGTGATGGTGTGAAAATTTCTGACAATGTATATAACTTAAAACTCATTTATTAATGTAGGTAGTTAATCATGTGCAAGAAACAACAACAACATCACTCTAAGTGGGGTCTGAGGAAGTTGATGTGTACGCAGACCTTATTATATTCTACCTTGTGAAGATAGGGGAGGCCAAGTAAAACAATTCAAAGCAGGTTTGGAAAAGAAATACAGTAGTGAAGAAACATGTTGAATATACTACAGAAAAGAACAGTTAGAACATCAAATAAATACGATATCGAATCATAGGAGACAACAAGTGATGATAAAAATCGCAGATTGGCAAGTGCAAGAAACAAAAGAACGTAAATTGAGAAACAAATTAATCATAAAGAAAAATATGTACACACATTTGATTTACAACTACAGAGAGATTTATATGCTTGCCTGATTAACAATTTTTTGGCAAGCTTCATCACTCAACCGTTCAGAATCGGCACCAATAACCACCACCGCAGGCACACCACCATGATCAACAAATCCCCTTCCAATGCCACAATATGGATATTGCACAGGCAATTGCGATGCATAAATATAATTCTGTACAGGAACATGTGTAGTGATCTGATGAAAAGTGGCAGACGGTGTTGCAATAACATGCAACACCGTCTGTCCACCATTCCCGGGCCCTGATCCAGGCCCGATCCTGCTCCCAGACAGAGGTGAATCGGTCCTGGAAGGCGATGGTGACATTGATGCCAATGAAGGCGATGATGACGATTTAGCCAACATGGTTGAAGACAATGAAGGGGAAGACGAGCTTCGTGGAATAAATGCAGCCGCACGAGCGTTGAGTTTCGCTAAAGAAGGAGATAACGGATGAGATGGAGATGAAGAAGAAGGTGTTGATTCAAATGTATGGTCTAGATCAAGCGAAGCTGATGAAGATGTTGCTGGAGAATTAAACGAATCGAGGTATATTAATGTATCATCTTCTATAGCCATAACAATGCAAAAACAATGATCGTAAATTTTACATATAGATATAGATATAAATACAGATTATTCGTTTTCACAAGAAGTATTTTCTTATTAGTGTTAAGTCTTTTTTTGCTTTTTCTTATTTCTTCTTCTTTTTCCGTTCTGAACGAAAACGTTTTTGTTTTTCGCTTTCCCCCTGACGACGGGGGAAAGTGGAAAGGAAAAAAAGGAGGAGATTCAATGAAAGTAAGAACAAAAAATGAAGAAGAAAATGGAGAGGGAGAGAATGGAGAAGAGTTCTCGTTTTGAGTTTGTTACTACAATTAACTATTTATACATTTTTTTGGTTTGACACTGTTACTGTTCAATATTTAATTTAATTTTTTTATTTATATGGTTCACTGATTTTTTAGTTTGAATGTATTTGGACATGTGGAAGAGAGAAGAGAAGAAAAAAATGAGTGAATTAGATCATAATCATCGGATTACCACTCAATTAAGTTGGTTTGCATGGGAGCTTGGAATATTTTTTTGTCCTTTATTATTTGTATGGTTTTTAAACAAATAATACTAGTGAGTTTATTTTGAAAAACATTTAGAAAGCTAAGTGGACAAGTTAGTACTCCTTTGTAGATGACAACAACAACATACTTCGCAACCCAAATTTTGGGCGCAGTGTCTGCGAGGGGAGGGGGGAACGTGATTCGGGTGATGCTCAAACAGACGTGTCTTCGACCTAATGGCTTCGAATGCAACTTGCATTCAAAAACTCGAAACAGGATTTTGCAAACTTCCACGGTCTAAAAATAAGGGTCGAGAATCACACTGCAACCCCGACTAGAGATCCTACTCGCGACCCCAACTCCTTACCCTAACTCAAGACCTGATTCCCGACCTTGACCCCAAATCCTGATTTTCAACCTGATCCCCAATTGGGACCCCACTCTCACCCCCGACTCGGGAATCAACCCTCGACCCTGACTAGGGACCCTACTCACAACCCCGATTCTTGATCTCTGACTCATGAATTGACCAGCTACCCCGACTAGGGACCTTACTCGCGACCTCGACTACTAACCCCAAACCAAGACCCAACTCCCCACCCTGACCCTGACTTTCGACTTGACCCCGACTTTTGCCCCCAATCTGGGACCCAACTTTCGACCATGACCCAAGACCTGGGACTGGGGATCTGACCTCAACTCGGGACATGACTCGAAACTCCATCCGAGATTAGACTCTTGACCCGCGATTCGACTCAACACCCGACCCCCGAACCTGACTCCCGACCCCGACCCAAGACCCGACTCTCAATCCAGATCCAGGACCCGACTCTTGATCCAGATCCGAGACCCGACTCCTGATTCTAAACCCAAATCTCGACCCTAACCCTGACTCGCAACTTGGGATCCGACCTCAACTAGGGACTTGACTCCCTATTCCAACCCTAACTCGGGAATCAACTCCTAACCTCAATTTGGGAATTAAGACCTTACCTCGACTCAAGACTTGACGCCCGACTCCGACTCAGGAGTCGACACCTGAGTCGAGATTGGGAGTCATGTTTCGGGTTAAAGTCAAAACTCGACTCTCAAGTTGATCCATTGGTGACGTTGAGGGAGTTTTGAAAAGTATTTTTCTTGTATTTTTACCAACAAAAATTATTTTCCTTAAATTTGTGAAAAATAAATTATTTAAAAATATTTTCTAAAAGGCATTATCTTATGTATTTGGCTTTTTTAATTCTAACAAGAACCCTTTCCTCTTCTACCTTCACGCCCCTACAAGATTAACTCACAAAACAGTAACATTGATTTGTACACAATCATTTTTCCATTTTCTCCTATAATTTTTCTGCATTTCTCAATTAATATAATTTGCCCCTTTATCCACTACATAATCGATCCCCTAATTTCATATTTTTCATACTTTTTTCAGCTCATAGGTCTTTGCATAAATATGCAAAAGACCTTATTGTTGTTGTAAAAAATATTTTTTTTGTTTTGGGGTTGTTTAATTTCATTTTTTGTTGGTGGGTTTTTGTGGGTTTTGGATATTGGAGATGGGAAATTTATTTGTGAAGAAACCAAAGATTACAGAAGTTGATAAAGCAATTCTTTCTTTGAAGACTCAAAGGCGTAAACTTGCTCAATATCAACAACAGGTATACAATTTTTTTCATTTGTAGCATGTGCTTTTGACGCGGAGCATAAATTTATATGTAAAATATTACTATAATTGCAATAAATAGTAAGTCTGTGCTATGATATTATTGCAAGGAAGGGGACTTGGGTCCCACATCGGTTAAATGGTTAACTGATGTGGAGCTTATATAGCCTTGGGCTCTTCTATCTCAATAGCTAGCTTTTGGGGTGTAGTTCTCCTAAGGTTGTATCAGTCTGAATCCATAGTTTTACGAATATGATGAATTTTAATACTAAGAGGTTTAAAGATTGGGCCCGTAGAATTTAAATTCTGGATCCGCCCCTGGTATAGGGAACTTAAATTGCTAAAGTTAAATTGCTTGATTTAGTTAATTCTTTGGAGCTAAATGGAGTTTAAGAAAGATAGATCATGGATAGTCTCTGGATTTGTTTGTTTGTTTGTTTTGGGGGTGGGGGGTTGCGGAGGAATTATAAGGTGAAATTATGAAATTGGAAGTGCACCCAAGTATGTGGCGTAGTGGTCACTGAAGTGATTGAGGGCCATGAGGTCCAGTTTCAAATCCCATCGGAGACAAAAATGCTAGGTGGTTTCTTCCCATCTGTCAGCTGGTACGAACACCATGGTTATGAAATTAATAGCAAGAAAGGCTTTGGGTGTTTATTACAATTCACAATTATAGCTATGTAAAATGCTAGATTTATGATTTTGAGATTAATTTGTGGAACTACTCCCGCTGTTTCAATTTGTAGCATGTACTTTTGACGGTGAGCATAAATTTATATGTGAGATTTACTAAAATTGTAATAGTAAGTTTGAACCTTTAATTTTACGAATATAATGAATTTAATACTAAGAACTTTAAGGATTGAGCCCGTAGAATTTAAATTCTGGATGCACCTCTGGTATAGGAAACTTTATTTTCCTCCTTTTGAAATTTTAATTGGAGTTTTATTTTTGGTGGGGTAAGCTGAAATTGGTTAATTTAGTTAATTCTTTGGAGCTAAATGGAATATGAGAAAGATAGATCGTGATTCATGGGTAGTCTTTGGATTTGTTTGTTTGCTTTGAGGGGTTGATTTTTGTGGAGAATTTTTTTTGAATCTGGTAACATTACTTCTATATATCCACAGGTATACTACCACCAAAGGTGTAGTCCCCCTTCAAAATTATTACAACTTACATCTTGTCGTTTACATCTGTACTCACAAAAAGTCTAAAACATCATCTTCTGTTTGAGCTAATAGTTTTTGCTCACACCAAAAATAAAAAAGGCCTAAACAATTAATTTTGAAAGACTGTAAACTGTAAACAATTAATATTCCAGTATCTTAACACATCTGCTATGCTTCCAGGTTTCACCCACCTGATCCCTTTCATGCTAATGAACATCCTTCACAACTAGTCTATCCATTTACAATGCATAAAAAGATGTTTGATTGTCTCCGCTTATTCCCCACTAAGAAAACACCTAGAGGCTAATTGATGACCCCTTTTGCCCAAATTTTCGTGTGTTAGGACTGCCTCTTTGGCCAAAAGGCAAATATAACAGTTGACTTTGTAGGGTATCTTTGGCTTCCATATCATCTTCCAAGGCCAATCTCTTTCCTTAACCACTGTTGTATTCAGTTCCTTGTATGCAGATTTGACAGAGAAATTTCCTCTCTTGTCTTTGTCCCATTCCAGTCTATCTTCTCCTCCATTCAAGTTGTTGATTCCAGCTACTGAGTTGTAGAAATCTGCAATTCTACCCATTTCCCAGTCATTGAAATGTCTCCTTAGGAATAGATTCCATCCTTGTCCAGAGTACATCATGGCAACAGTGGCTTGTTGCTGCTGGCATTTTTGTGGAGAATTATAAGGTGAAATTATGAAATTGACATTAGGTTGAAATCCTAGCACCTTGTATTTGTTGCTGGTGGGAGGTGGCAGGTAACCCATGGAATTAGTCAATGTGCGTGCAAGCTGGCCTGGACACCACGGTTATAAAAGAGGAAAAGGCTTTGGGTGCAAGGTTCTAGAGACAAAAACACTAGGTGAATTTTTTCTTTGTTTTGGCCTTGGGAACAATGTTACCTGGTACTTGTTGTTGGTGGGAGATGACAGGTATCGTGTGGAATTAGTCGAGGTGCACGCAAGCTAGCCTCAATACCACAGTTATCAAAAAAGAAAAGGCTTTGGGTGTTGATTGCAATTCACTATTATAACTCAACAATGATTTCAATACTAGATTTATGATGCTGAGATTAAATTGTAGAATTATATGTTTTTCCTCAAGTCTTTCAACAACAAATAGTCAACTATGTTTAGGAAAAACTAGTTCTTTTTATTTGTATTTGCATAATATTGGCCTGCAATGAGTTTAAATAGAGTAACATAGTCAGTGAGGGTTCATATAGCCGACAAAAACTTGTTTAGGACTGAGGCGTCGTAGTAGTTGTTTCTTCCTTAACCACGCCCTGATGCATCGAGGAACTGTATCGCAGAGTTTCTATATTGATGAATGAATCAACCAGCTCTTCCACATGGAGAAACAATTTGTAACAGCTTGTTCTTGCTTTTTTGCACAAAAGATCTATTATACAGTGGTTCTGATAAAAAAAAAATATAAAATTTGTCATACAATGGTTTTTTACTATTGTATAAGTTGTTTGAGTAAATACTGCTTCATATGATGCTGATTATAAGAAAAGGGAGCGTTCGGTGGGGCTTTTTAATTCCAAATTGCGATTCAGAAAAACAATCTGTCAACTCCATTCCGTGACGCAAGGAGGTAATAAATGACATAATAGAGAACTTTCTTTTCTTTTCTCCAAGCCAGAAAAGGGAATCTTGGAATTGCCTAAATCTTCAAAACCATATATTAAACCTCGAGTCCCAGTATCAACCATTGCTTGAAATAATGGCATTGTGTGGTTTATGTGATATTTCCTGGTTAAAAAAATGGCAATCTGTGGTATCATTGAAACAGGATGTGTAGCAAATTTTAATATTTCTGGGAAGTTATCCTTAATAGGAGAGTGACCCTTCCGTTGATTATTCAATAAGGTCAGAATGCTAATTGCACCCCCAAAAAATTTTAAAATTGAGAAGGAAAAGCAAACCCAAAAATGGGCATAAGTTAGCTTTACATGACGTAGGGGAAGTTTCTCGGAATTCTGTTAAAAGATGCAACTGAAGGTTCAAGATGATATTTTTTTTTGGACAATTAGTACTGTTGTATTCCTCAGCATTAAGGAATGCTGGCCACCTCCAAAAATTGTTACAAAAGGGAAATGGAGTCTACAAATTCATCTATTTCCTCTATACAATTTTCCTTGCACCAAAAAAACAGTGTGACTAGATAGTTCCATTTTACATCATGAATGGATTTGGATTTTTCTTCAAAGCATCTCCCATTTCTTTCCTTCCACACGGACTACCAAATGCAGGAGGGTATCATTCTCCACCACTTCTTCTGGCTCTTGCTACCACCTCTTCTGATCCAACAGCTCAAAAGGTCAGCTGTGTGTTCAGGCATTGTCGATTCTAATTTAGTGAGGTGAAGAACAGGTGCTACAGTTGAGCAGTAAAAGAGCAGTGCAGGAATAAGGGGTTATATGTTTCCTCAGTTTCAGTACACAAAAAACATCTAGGTACTAGCGTCCTTCCCTTCTTTTGAAGAACTTCTTGAGTGAGACATGCCCTTCTTTTGAAGGTTCAAGATGATTGTGCACCTTGAGATCTTAAAGGTTCTCTCCTTTCCTTAGGTGCCAAAGGCTCCAGTTAGGGACTGATTTACAAGATGTCCTCGAGGAATACTCTACTGGATGCACGTGTTGGTTTCAGGCCTGCTAATCCCTTCTATTATTCTTTGCTTTCAGCTGGATGCTGTTATTGAAGCTGAGAAACAAGCTGCAAAAGACTTGCTACGTGAAAAGAAGAAAGAGAGGGCTCTTTTAGCATTGAAAAAGAAGAAAGTGCAGGAAGAATTATTAAAGCAAGTCGATGTCTGGCTCATAAATGTTGAGCAGCAAGTAAGTAATTCTTCTTAATTCAGTTCCATACTCTTACTACCATGCTAAATGTGCGTATTTCTTTTAATCATTTAAATTGTTTTCTGATTTTATGTGCAAATTCCTTTAGTTGGCAGATATTGAACTGACAAGCAAGCAGAAGGCTGTCTTTGAGAGTTTGAAAACTGGAAATAATGCAATCAAAGCAATACAAGGTGAGGTCAACCTAGAAGATGTTCAAAAGTTAATGGATGATACTGCAGAGGCAAAAGCTTATCAAGATGTAAGCTCTTTTGATATCTAATCCCCGGCTCATTTAATATTTGGTTGTGTCTAATTAGTCTTGTGAGATTTGGGAGTTCATTCATGCTTGTATAGTGATAGTAGTCTTTGATGTAGTGCCGAAAGAGAGATGAGAGAAAGGTAATGGGAAGAAGTGAGAAAGGGGAGAAGCAAGAAAGTTAACAAGAAAGAGATTATAGCAAAGGGGGTGGGACAAAGACGGAAAGACCAGGGAAAGAAGGATAAGTGGAGGGAGAGAGAATTTTTAGAGGAGAGATTATAATTGGGTAGAATTCATGTATATATAAAATAAAGAACAAAAGGCATCATACGTATAGAATAAGAGCCTCAAACAAGCTAGAACTTTTGATACGATTAAGGCTCTATCTGTATCTAAAGACACGAATAAAAACCAAACTATGTAGTTGATAACAGTTGGAGATGGAGATAGTGATCAGAGATAAAATCTGAACATAAAAGATCCAACATAATCTGAAAATAAATGTTGCTGAATCTAAAAATCTGGAAAACATGTAAAGATATTTTTTGTTGAGAATCTCGTGTTTTGGTTGAGATTCTAGACTTTTTTGCTTCTATCTTGTATAAGGGGCTCCTTCTAGTTTCGTATTAATGAAATCATAACTTTAAACAGCCACAATAACTATGTCTCAATCCCAAGGTAGTTAGATCTACTGTATGAATCCTCATTAACTTTGTTGCTGACCTTTGTCAATCGAATTTAAATAAACTTAGGTTCTCTAGCACTAGAAATGCATGACTAAAAGACTCATAACAGTTGTTACTCCTAATGTAAACGTACCAACATGACTAAACTCTAATCCCAACTAGTTGGATTGCCTTACTGAATCTTTTTCTCCATTTAAATCTAGTGTGCATTAAGTCTGCACAGATACCAAGAGATTGTAGGTCTTGTGACGCTTCTTCCATTTGATTTAAAATCTATCTCGTCCCCTTGTATTACCTTCAATCACTATGGTTCCACACCTATGGAATGCTGTGAATAGTCTGGTCTTTGTAGACTTTGCATCATTGATTCCTTTTTCTTGAATTTCAGCTAATTTTCCTGCCTGGGTGTTACTGCTGCCATTTGGGTTAGCTCATTGTTGCAGTGATCTATTTAGCTTTTAGTTTTGCTGCTTTATCCTACTAGCTGGTATCTGATTATCTCCAGTATAATAACGGACAAATCCTGTTTCCTTGCATGGATTCAATGTGTTCAAATCTCTTTAATCAGTTAGAATTCAACACCATCCAATAGTGAAGGACCTCCTCCATGTTTAGCAGAGTTGTCCTATGCCTTCTGACACTCGTCTCAGAAGCTGGTGGCTATTTCCAGCTCAGGATATTCTCTTTGCATAATCTTTTGTTCTTCTCATATAATGGAACTGTCGAGCCTCAATCTATTTCCTGAATTCTTTCCATCAGGAAGAAAGTTTCTTGATATTATCCTGTAATCACTCTTACCTATGTATTGTATGTTAGTGTTTCTGGGTGAGGAAGGGTATTAAAATTCGAGGATAAATTAACTTGAACAAGAAACGTCCTGCATGGATACCTATGCTTGTGGTGGCCCCAAGGAGTTGCTCCCAATTAGATTCTGCCTCTAGGCACTTGTCGACTGAGCTCCCTTTGACTAACCTCTATGTGGAACTAGTTTGCAAAACAATTTTGTAATAAAAAGAAATTACTTGGAGAAAGGGATCAATATTGATGTATTTTAGTCTTTGAGCAAATAATTTGAGTACGTATTATGTTTATGGTTTCCTGAGATGAGAGATGTTCTCTTGGGGGAGGGGTTGTGGGGATTCAGTTTGAGAGACAGCAACATTCTATTTCATATATTTGTAGTGCTTCTTATTCTCACAGTCAACAGCAAGTGCAATATGGGAAGAGATCAGCTTGACAGTGAAGACCACTCCCTTTCTTATCTTGTTCTTTTTTGGACTTGACTGCTCGCATGCTTTTGCAGGAAATCAATGCTATTCTTGGAGAGAAGCTATCTGCTGAAGACGAGGAGGAAGTTTTAGCGGAATTTGAGAATCTGGAATCCCAGGTCTGTCTATTTTTTATGCAGGCAATTTGTGCTAAAACATAGGTCATTTCTTTGTGACACTGCTCTTTCTGTTGATGACACCATAACAGCTTTGCTGCGGTTATTTCTGCTTAAACTACAAATTACCTTAATTCTTTTCCACGGCAAATCATCTTAATTTGCCTACTTAGTCGGGGCTATACTTCCCTTTTCCGGTTCAGAGATAATCAACTGCACTAAATGATCACCCTTCACTATAGCACAGCATTACGGAATTCTAGTATAATACTCTTTAGTTTCTAGTGATGCTTTCTCCTTATTTGAAGGAAGGAAAAAACTTGCAGATATTGAATACGACACTGTTATAATTCCACCTAGTGGTCTAGATGCCCTCGAACCCTTGAAAGCTATTGTTTTCCCATCACTTGATATATGATGCGCTGTCCGTTCCATTTTGTATCTTAGAGAGTAGAGAAGACATTTGAATCTTATGGTCTTAAGGGTGTTTCATTTTCTAAAGAACTAATATTTTACCCGATGCTGGAAAATGTTTACAGTTAACACTTCAAGATCTTCCAGAAGTTCCTTCTGCTGAGAACGTTGAAGAGAAACTGGATCTACCTGATGTACCAACTAAAGCACCGGTCATCACAGACGCTATTATTGAGGATGCTCAAGATACTTCAGCTGGCGTATCCATGCAAAAGAAAGGTACTATTTTTTTTCTCCCTTATTCTTACACACACAGACATCATTTCTAAATTATCTAGTCTTCTGAGTTTTCTGTTCAAATTTGCACAGTTTTGGAGGAACCAATACCTGCTTGATTCCAGCGCAACCTGGCTGGTTCATAAGTTGAAATTTGGTGAAATTTATCAAAAGAATGTCCAAGTTTCAGATGCTATGAAAGTCTACGCGATGCTAAGAATTTGTAATCTTTCGACGTTTCTATCTCATCTCTTGTGATTTGTGCAAATTATGGTTGTATTTCTGGAGATCAGATTTGTACAGTACTTTGTGAGTTGTTGACACATACCAAGTCATTTACCATAATCTTCATTCTCATGTCCGACCAGTTTCTTATAATTCTACTACTATTGTATTATGCAAGAAAGCTTATTGTTCTTGTTTGAGCTAATTTTATTCGGTACGTGGTGGCTAAAGTCAAGATGCGCAAAAACTGATTCTAATACGATAGTGCAGTTTGGTCACTTTTGGACCTGTAATTGAAAAATAGCCAATGATTAAAATGTGATTGAAAAAAAATATTCGTATTCAATTAAACATTGCCATATGTAATGATACAAGTGAACTATAAAATAGTGCTTCCTCCTATTCTCTTAATATGCGGATTTACCAACAAATTTGGTCCAAAATAAATGTAGCTTTAGAAAATCTAAGCAACATATTTCCGTATCAATTATTTCAATTATAGAAAGGTAACATCTTTTTCAGGACGTATTTTCTTTGAGTGAAGTGTCAAAAACACACTTAAAGTATCCCGATATTTTGAGTTTCATACATGAATTATCAGGTGGATGAGTTTTTTACCCAAACTATCACCAACTATTTATTAAAACATACTTCAACAATGGTGATATTTCATGTAGGAAAAAGGAACAATCGATAGTTGAACTGTGTTTTGATAAACAGTTGGTGATAGTTCAGGTAGAATACTCGCACACCTGATAGCTCAGATATGAAACTTGAAAAAACAAGATACCGTAGGTATGTTTTTGAACATTAACTCATTTTTCTTTTTAGTAATGTTCTATTGAATTAGTAAATGATTTATATAATTTTCTATAAAGTCTTAATGTAACTAATCCTAAAATCTTAAAATTACAAATCATGCATCCTCCACAATTCTCCCTAACTTTACTCCTCTTCCCATGCATGTCCACTCCCTTTGTTTCACTCACTCTCATCTATTCTTCACACTTCTCCCAATTTTCATTCCAATTTTTTTACCTCAATTCTTCTGTTATAAGTTAAAATGTTTTCCTAATTTCCTCTCTTGTTCTTTTCGAACAATAATGTTTTTCGAGTAATTGATGTATGTGAATATCTATAATTCATGAGTGTTATTTGAGTACGTAGAAATATATTTTTTGAACAAACACACAAAAGTTCAAATCATTTTGCAAGTTTTTTGAGAAATATATTCATGACTGTGATTAGGAATTGAAAATTTAGTGTATCATTTGATTACATGGACGAAAGCAAAGACGATGCTGTGCATGGATCAGATCAGTGTCCTAAGGTCAATTCTCAGAGCTACCAGCTGAGGACATATACAGGGACGCATTACAAGCGTCCCCACATCCAGCTTCGCAATAACAGCCTCGATGATAACATCATTCACAACTACAATAATGAATATGTTTTACAAGAAGAAGAAGTATGCAATGATGAAGAAAGGTCTCATTTCGTTAATCAAAAGATTGATGGCATTGGGCTTGCGGGGGATGGTTTAGGTGATAATAATGAATTGCCTTTGCCGGAGTTTGAAGGAAGTGGTGGTGGAGTCGGGAGCTTTAAAGTACCAGCTCGTGCCCCTCTGCATCCTGCCCGTCCAATTTACCTCGAGCTCAGGCCACATCCCCTCAAAGAAACACAGGTTAGGAAATGCATATTTGTTTCATCATTGGCAACTTTTTTATGAACGAAATCAGGCGAAAATGTTTCGACATGGGGAATTATTTGGTTGTTTATTAATCAGCATAATACATAAACGTGCCCTTTAACTTGGTCTCAGTTGGCATCTACGCCCTCCAACTTTGGGCGTGCACGAGTAGACACTTAAACTTGTATAAAGTTGAACAAATAGGCACACACTTCCTATGTGGCATAATACAAATCAGTTTGAGTGTATCTCAGGATGAATTGCCCTGTTGGATGCGTGAGTCTACTTGTTCAATTTTATATAAGTTTAAGTATCCACTTGTGCTCACGGAAAGTTGGAGGTCATAGATGCCAGCTGAGGCCAAATTAAGGGGCACGTTTATGTATTATGCCTTATTTATCTATCTGACATGTACTAATGGAATTAGGAGGAAGACGGTATGATAATGGTGTTCTGTTATTTTTATTTTTTTTTTGTTTGGAAAATGGTAATGTTAGTGTTCTGTTATCATTTTTTAGCATTAAGGTTAACAACATATAAATGTTGGTTAATCCTTCGTTGTTCGGACTCTCCAAATATGGCATTTTTGAAGAGTTCGAGCAACATAGGTTAAAACAAGCGATATAGGGTAAGAGTTAGAAACTGTAAAATAAAAATGACATCCATAAGATGTGTCAGATTTTTTCTAGTGCTGGTGGGAGGTAGTTGGTACCTCGTGGAATTAGTTTAGTTGCATCCAAGCTGGTAGACACTCTGACAACAACAACAACAACAACATACCCAATGTAGTTCTGCAAGTGGGGTCTACGGAGGGTAGAGTGTACAGACCTTACCTCTATTTTTGTGGGGTAGAGATGTTGTTTCCGATAGACCTTCGGCTCAAAAGAGAAGTTTTTCGAAGCATGGAAAATAACATCCACTCATAAGTGATGAAATTTTGGTCTCTTTGGTGAAAAGTATTTTCCTTGGAGAAAACACTTCGGAAATACTAGAATGACTTTTCAAGAATGATCATACCAAACGCAACCAATGTAGTATGTTTGTTTGTAGAAACAAAAGGTACACATGTCGGGAGCACATTTTTTGAATGTGCATCATCCAAAAGAAAAAAGAAGTCGGAAATCAATTGAACAATAATTGAAATGGATGTGAAGTTTTTGATGACTAATGCATGAGCTTCTGTAGTTTTTGTCTCCTTATATACGTTTGCATTTTCTCTTTCAAATTTCATTAACAATGCAGGTTGGTAAATTTTTGAGGACCATTGCCTGTACAGAGACACAATTATGGGCAGGACAAGAATCCGGGGTAAGAGTGTGGAATTTTTCAGATCAATATGAGTGTGGGATGGGAATTGGAGGACGGGCAAGGAGAGGTGATGAGGATGCAGCACCATTTTATGAGTCAGCTGATATATCACCAGCATTATGCTTGATATTTGATTCTGGGAATGAGTTGATCTGGAGTGGGCATAAGGATGGCAAGATAAGGTCTTGGAGAACGAACCAGCCTAATTCTAATGACTCCTCTTTCAAGGAAGGCCTCTCCTGGAATGCTCATCGTGGTCCCGTTCTTTCATTGGTGATATCTTCTTATGGTAATATCTAGTTTTTCCTTGTTCTTATGATCCTAACCAGTGTTTATCATTCTGATCACAATATTGAAATTCTTGTTACACGTTTCACTAATGTGCTTGCTACGTGTTTTTAAGATACAAGTTGCACAATTCTAAGAGTCAAGATGAATTGTATATTACTATTCATTTTGGTGTAAAGAAAACTATGTAGATGAAGCTGTCACATTGCTAGAGTTTCTAAAGTCAGTGTAAGATGAACAAGGGCATAATTTTGGTTGTTGGAATTGTAAATTGGCTCACAGCACAGCCTTTGTGCTGCTGATTAATACACTGTTACCTTCCTCAAAACAAAAAACAAAAAACAAAAAAAAGTGTGCTTGCTATGGCTCGTATCAGTGCAAAGGTCTCTCCAGTGATTTGCATAACCATGATGAAGAAAAGTTATGAAGCAATGTAGGCAAAGCTAGTGTTTTGGTGTGTTTGTCCTCGGTTTTATACTTCTGTCCAGCTGTAATTTTTGTGCTTCAAGTCATTCAACTAGCAAAAAATGTAAATACCCAGTTGTATAAGGCTGCATTTGTAGTGACATATCCAGGTTACAACTTGGAAGTTTCTGTCGATTTAGCTTAAACCCAGAGATCCATTTCTGCCTCTTTTCTCGTCGATTGATATTAAAGATTTGTGCTTCAAAGTTCTATATCCTGTCTTACTGGTCTCCGTGAAGCCTCACTAGCTTATCTTAGCTTTAATTTTGCTTCTGATAGTGTTCCAAGGAACAATATATCATGACTACTCTCTTCTTGGTCCAGGTGATATATGGTCTGGATTTGAAGGTGGTATCATAAAGGTTTGGCCACGGGAAGCTGTACAGAAATCTCTCTCTTTATGATTAGATGAAACACAAACACACATTGCTTCCTTACTTGTGGAAAGGTCATTCGTTAACCTTAGAAGCCAGGTTACAGTTAATGGTGTATGTAACATCTCATCTTCTGATGTGAATTGTTTGCTCTCTGATTATGTAAGAGCAAAAGTGTGGGCATCTGGATCTTTATCCTTCTCTTTATGGTATGTTCCTCTACATTGCTTCTAGATGAATATGTATGTATTTATTCTATGTTAATACACACGAGAAGAGGTAAGACTTTCTTTTTGATAATTGCTAAGCCACTAATTACTGTGATAGTTCGAAAAATGCAGGGATGCACGAACCAGGGAACTCCTGAAAGTGTATAATGTAGATGGTCAGATTGAGAATGGGGTTGATATGTCATCTGTGCCAGACCAAGCAGAGGAAGATGAGGGTAGTGTCAAGTCTGGTTTCAAATCTAAAAAAGAAAAGTCACAAGGAGGTAGCTTTTTCCAGCGTTCACGCAATGCTATAATGGGAGCTGCTGGTGCTGTACGTCGAGTTGCAACAAAGGGGTCAGGGGCATTTGCAGAAGATAGGAGGAAAACAGAAGCCCTTGTGCTTGCATCTGATGGAATGATTTGGAGTGGTTGTTCAAATGGCTTACTTGTGCAGTGGGATGGGAATGGAAACCGTTTGCAAGATTTCCAGCATCATCCTTGTGCTGTTCTATGCTTATGTGTTCATGGTTCGCAAATATGGGTTGGCTATGTAAGTGGTATGCTACAGGTCGTGGACCTTGAAGGGAACTTGATAGCTGATTGGATTGCTCACAACGGGCCTGTAATAAAATTGGCAATTGGGGGTGATTATATTTTTAGCTTAGCTAATCATGGAGGTATACGTGGATGGACCCTCGCCACTCCAGGACCTATTGATAACATAATGCAATCAGAAAGAGGAAAGAAAAAATATTTATACACCAGACAAGAAAATTTTAGGATTTTGGTTGGCACGTGGAATGTTGCTGAAGGAAAAACCTCACAGGAGGCACTGGCAACATGGCTGGGTTCTGCCATTTTGGATGTTGCGATTGTAGTAATTGGGTTGCAAGAAGTAGAAATGGGAGCAGGTTTTCTTGCAATGTCTGCTGCAAAAGAAACTGTAAGCTATCAAAGTACACCCCTTACATCTCGTAAAGAAAATGAACCATGCGCCTAACTCAAATAAAAGAAGCTAGCTCATGAGGTGATTGTTGTCAAACACCATATATACAAGAAACTGCGTATGATAGAATTGATGATAGAGGATACTCATATTGGGACCATGTGGATAGTGACACCTTATGCTATCTTGATCTTGTTTATTGTGCATGGCATTATCCTGATCACAGTGTCAACTGTAGGTAGGACTAGAAGGAACTTCCAGTGGACAATGGTGGCTGGACGCAATAGGGAAGACTTTGGACGAAGGATCAACTTTTGAAAGGGTGGGATCAAGGCAACTAGCTGGCTTGCTTATTGGTATCTGGTAAGAACTAGTGTGGTTACTTTAATAAGCTATTCTCCATTTTTAAGCTGAAGTGCTAGCTGCTCTTCATAAAAAAACCATGCATCGTAGAACTTCATCTTTCTGAATGGACTAGCTGAAGTATTTCTTCCATTGTCTCCTGCCTATTCATACTACTAAAGTATTAGTTTCCCTAACATTATTTAACTTAACTGAGTGGGAATTGAGGCCTAGTTGATATATTGATCGTTATCTTTAACTTAGGGTGAGAAAAACTCTTAGAGTACATGTCGGGGACCTTGACGTTGCAGCAGTTGCATGTGGTTTAGGACGTGCCATTGGTAATAAGGTAAGTATCTCTTACTGTTATGAGTTGATCTTGTCATTAGCATTCGTCAAGCTATGTAAGTGTTCAGATTGGATAAAATTCTTGGTTGTCATTCCAGGTGAGGAATGAAGATGATTGAGACACTTAGACAACATATAAGGGCTTCATCTTCTAATCTAAATTGTTGCCCTTTTACCTAGAAAAGGGAATGAAATGCCACAATTTCATGGTTGTAAAAATTATAATGCAGGGTGGAGTCGGTCTGAGGTTAAGAGTATTTGATCGGATCATGTGCTTCGTGAACTGTCACTTTGCAGCACATTTAGAAGCAGTCAACCGCCGCAATGCTGATTTTGATCATATATATAGAACAATGGCTTTCACTCGATCTTCTAACCTTCTTGACAATGCTGCTGGTATGCTGCGATACCTGTTTTTGACTTGCTCTCTTGTCTTCTCCACATATTTACTGTGGCTGCTTTACTCTTCTGGCCTGCCATGGATCCTCTCTCTTGCAGCTGGCGTGTCATCTGCTGCTCAAATGCTTCGTGGTACAGATGTATGGTGTGGTATTTGTATTCATCAGTTTCATACTATCTTCTTCTATGGAACTAAAGCTTGACTTCCTCTATAACAGGCTGCAGCAATTAGTCCCAGAGAGGGAAAGCCTGACCTTGCTGAAGCTGACATGGTGATTTTCTGTGGGGATCTTAATTATCGTCTTTTTGGAATATCTTATGATGAAGCAAGGGACTTTGTCTCACAAAGATGCTTTGAATGGCTTAGAGAGAGAGATCAATTAAGAGCAGAAATGAAAGCTGGTAAAGTTTTTCAAGGAATGCGCGAAGGGATCATAAGATTTCCTCCAACTTACAAGTTTGACAAGGGTAAACCAGGATTAGGAGGTGAGATATATTTGTAATGATTATAATACGCAACTCAACATCTTACTTTCTTACACTTTGCTAAATATTAAACTGTTTATACTTGGGGGGGGGGGGGGGGGGGAGGTGTGATTCGGCAGGACATGGTACACCTCCAACTTACCGAGGACATGACCATAGATAGGAACGTTTGGAGGTCAAGGACTTGGGTAGAAGGTTAGTAGACAACCGAGTGTTGTAGCACCTTTATGTGGGAGAATAAGGGGGCTAGTCTCTTGTTCTCCGTTCTTGCATAGTATCCTGTACTTTGTTTTTATTTATTGGTTACTTGCTGGTTCATTGGTTGTTGCCGCTATTTTTATTTTTTATTTTCTTTCTTAGCCTGTTTTGGTAGTGCATTCTTCAATTCTCACTATGACCTGTTGCTTCATTTGATCTATTTATCTTGCTATTATGTTATCGTTATTTTCCTTCTATCATGATTTGTCTACACTTCTTTTGAGCCGAGGGTCTATCAGAACAGCCTCTAACCCCCAAAGGTAGGGGTAAGATCTGCGTACATCCTACCCTCCCCAGACCCCACGTGTGGGATTACACTGGGTATGTTTTTGTTTTAGTAGTGTGTTCTTATGACAGAGATATATGTCCAAGAATCAGTTTAAGATTTCCCTTTTTGAATTGTATTGCTTAATGCATGAAATGTCAAAAAACACTGAAAGGCATTTTCTCTTTCCACTTCAGGATATGATTCCGGGGAGAAGAAACGAATTCCAGCTTGGTGTGACCGAGTGCTATATCGAGATAGCAGAGCAGCTCCTTCTATGCAGTGCAGTTTAGCGTGCCCTGTAGCTGCTTCCATTTTACAGTAGGTTTTCTCAGGGCTTTCTTCAGGTAGGCCTTTCTTGCTTCGCGTAGAAACTAATTTCACTTATGTGACAGGTACGATGCTTGCATGGACGTGACAGATAGTGATCACAAGCCTGTGCGGTGCAAATTCAATGTTGAAGTTTCACGCATTGATAGATCAATAAGGAGACGAGAGTTTGGGAAGATTTTCCTGTATAACGAGAAAATCAGGTCGTTACTGGAAGAACTGCATTATATACCTGAAGTAGCTGTCAGTACCAGCCAGATTTCTCTTCAGAGTCAAGAATCATTCAGCTTAATAATTACCAACAGAAGTAGACAAGATAATGCTTTTTTCCAAATCACTTGCCAATATCAATCAGTTGTCAACAAAGAGAAGCAAACATCAGGCTATCGTCCCAGAGGTTTCTTTTGCTTTCCCCGTTGGCTTGAGGTGATTTCCAGGTCCATGGATTATTGAACAATCACCTCTTCTTGAGTCCTAATTAACACTAGTGAAATTCCGTTTGCATAATTGCATTTTGTAACATGTAGCAACAGCCATGTGAAGGGGAGTAAGACCGGGCTGTCACGGGTTTAAGCCTTAGAAACAGCCTCTTGTAGAAATGCAAGGTAAGGCTGCAGACAATAGACCCTTGTGGTCGGGCCCTTCCCTGGACCCTGCACATAGCAGTTTTAATGCACCAGCCTGCCCTTTTGTAACATGTAGCAACACTGTAAATGATGCAAAAACCATGCTTAATCCACGAGTCGGAGCTCACAGTGCTATTATACTTTCTTTACTAAAATAGAAAATTAGCATTTTATACTTCTCTTGGACTGAAAGTAAACCTCTTCTGCAAGCAACGCCAACTTATTATTTTGTCTGATTCAGGTCACACCAGCGGCTGGCATGATCAAATCTGGTGAAGATGCTGAGATCTTGGTACATCAGGATGAGTTCCATAATTCAGAAGAAGAAGTGATCTTAATGATCAATGTGAAATCCAATCGCTCAACGAAGGTAAGAACACATCAAGTACACCTCTGCTGCCGTTTCTCAACTGATGCAGTGTGCATGATATCAAGAAACAGTTCCAGCAGAAATGAAGGGAGCTCCCATCACAGGTCAAACAGTTCCAGAAGAAATGAAGGGAGTACCTTCCAGAGGTCAAATAGTTCCAGAAGAAATGAACAGAGCTCCTACCACGGGTCAAACAGTTCGAGAAGAAATGAAGGGAGTTCCCACCACAGGTGTAATCTTCAGCAGGAGAGCGGGTCAACCAGTTCCAAAAGAAATGAAGGGAGCTCCCACCATAGGTCCTCTCTTCCACAGGAGAGCGGATCAAACAGTTTGAGAAAAAATGAAGGGAGCTCCCACCACAGGTCTGCTCTTCAACAAGAGAGTGGGTCAAACAGTTTCAAAAGAAACGAAGGGAGCTCCCACCACAGGCCTTCTCTTCAACAGGAGAGTGAGTCAAACAGTTCGAGAAGAAATGAAGGGAGCTCCCACCACAGGTCTTCTCTTCAACAGGATAGTTTTTCTTACATGAATAAATATGAATGACCATCAAGGCTTTCAGGATACCTAGTATCATACGACAACATACCCAGTGCAATCGCACAAGTGAGGAGGTCTGGGGAGGGTGGAATGTACTCAGACCTTACCCCTACCTCGTGGAGGTAGAGAGGCTGCATGAAACCTATAAACCTAAAGAAAACAATAGCACCACAAGAGGGTTCCAAGCCAATGTTCTGATGTGAAATTTTGGGATTCCGTTTGCTGACAATATGTGGTAGGTCAAGATGTAAATACTCGTAGATGATTGGTGCTGGAATAATACAGCGCAGAAACTGGATATAGAGCATCAATTCGCTCTTTAATTTTTTTTTTCCACAAGATTAGGTTCCCCAATTTTTTTTCTAGTTACTGTTTATCTCAAAATTATACCATAAATTTTCGCGGTGTGATCAGTAGAAAGTTGTTTGTACTTCTTGCAGATATGCATAATTCTTCATTGTACATTCCTTTTTTTTCCTTTTTTACTAAATCGTTAACTTTTGTGTTAGATACATTCAACGAAAAGCCTCTCTGGAAGTCTTTGCCCTGCATATATGCTGATATTGCATGCCAGTGCACATAAATAATGTTGGATGTGGTGATTCTGGTACCTCATTGGAATTACCATGTCGTGTCTAAAATCAATATAATCTAGATGGGGAAGAAAGAACAAAGTTGTGCTCATTCTCAGGGTTTTTTCTTCATGTTGGCAGAATTCTAATAAATGAAAGCAGCTGGAAAAGATGGAACTTCGTAATGATGGAAAAGAGCTATCATAAATTATACAATTGACACCATTTTGTTTGATGAACTAAGAAGTTGATCAGGTATATAGGCATAAAAACAAATAGCAGCCATCCCCACATTCTTGTCACCAAGCTGCAATCTATGTAGTACTAATTATTTTAACCATATAGACTCCCAGAAAGCTTGCGTCTCGAACTGTTTCATTTTTATGGGAAATAAACTGGCTATGAACTTCCAAGAAAGACGCTGTATCAGTTTGCAACAATTCAGCATTGCAGCTAAGAGAATTGTGCAGTGACTGCTCAGTAGAGATCCCTTTCATACTTTCACCATTCTGAATCTGATGCCATGTATTGAGCTCTGTGCTTGATGCCATTGGCAGAAAGTTGACTGATTATTCTACCTATACTGCATACATCCTCTTGTAGTTCTCACTGACAAGCTCAGTATCTGATGCCACAGACAATGGGAAAGAACGTGAATGAGTCTCACTTCTTCGAATGCTCCTCAACCTCGATTCTTCCAGCCTATGTTGAACCACACAATAGCACATGGAGCCAATTGTAGTGAGCATTATTATGCAACCAACCACAGTTGCATAGACAGCAAGCCATGTTTCCTTTGATCCAACCACCACATAACTAAGAGAGATAAAGGCGACTGAGATGAAGAGACAAGCTGCCCACATTAGCTTGTTTATCCAAAACATGAGTCGCTTCTTTGCTTTATGTTCAATCACGACCACAGACGTCTGGACTACAACAACAGCAACTGAAATAAACAAGGCCATACTGTCAAACAAGAAGAAGATTATGAATGCTGCTTTTCTGCCTATGTGTGCTTCACCAAGAGAAAATCCATCTGTTTTATCTTCAACATATTGGCCAGGTACAGTGAAGATGGCAGCAAAAGCAACAGTAGCAATAAGGACAGCAACAACCGTTGCATTGTTGATGGCATTATTAAGACCACTAATGTGGAGCTTCTTCACCTTCATTGCAATTTTTCGTACTTTGAAGCCAGTCTGCCGACTCTGTTGGAGCTGGGAGTGCACATCATGTTTTATGTCACTGACAGTTTGCTTGAGTTGCTTTGCAGGTCCAGGGGGCTTCCCGTGATCTTTGGAATGGGTAGCTCCGGCTTCTTTCAAAATAGAAACAAGCTCCGGAGTTCCAAACTTTTCTGCAATATCAAGAGCTGTTTCTCCAGACTTATTAATGGCGTTAAGATCAGTTCCCTCAATTGATATAAGACATTGTACCATCTGCAATTACACATAGCATAGTTTTAGAAGAAAGTTGCTTTTCCTTGATTGAACATGTAAAAAAGCATTGTACAGTCTGCAAGTACACGTAGCAGAGTTTCATGCAGGAGCTTGGTTGTCCTACTTTGAGGATGTAATTAAAACCGAAAAGTCTCTCTCAAAGACTTTCTGTTACTTATACTGGAGGAATATCAAATTCACAACTTTTAAACTACAGAATGCACAGTATTCGCTTGATCTACCAGGATTTTTCTTCAAGATATAGAATGTATCCTACGTTCGCCTCACGCATAACAAATCTCAAGTTTGTGGAAGTTGCTTTACGAGAAAAAACAGATAAACAAACAAACCTGCACCCGTCCCTTTCTTATTGCGATATAAAGTGCTGTGTTTCCTTTGTTATCTTCCAAGGCCAATACAGCAGGATATGGTTTGATCAATTCGAGCACGATGTCAACATTTTGTCCCTTTGCAGCCATGTGTAAGGCAGTCTGGCCTTTTTTATCTGTTCTAAAGCCAATCTCAGGATCCTTGCTAAGAAGGGATCTAACTATCTCCAAATGTCCCATTCTTGCTGCTGTATGGAGCACAGTCTTTCCGTTGTTCCGAGCTATCTTAGCAAGGTTAGAATCAATATCCAGAAGCATATTTACTACATGAGTATGTCCCTGTGCAGCTGCAGTGTGTAACGCTGTAGAATTGGACGGATCTGTGGTCATGATTAGGTTTGGAAAGGAACGCAGCAGTTCCTGCAGTACCTCTGCAATTTTATCCCAAAAAGTGTTTACAAGTGCATGTAAGAAAGGAACATACTGAATTCAAGTTTAATAGGTATCCACAACAAGCTTGAAACAACAATAGCAGATCAAAACTTGACCACTGAAGTTTCTTTTTTCCAGTCTCCACAAACATATAAGCTCTAATCTGATCAAGTTACACAGGCTAAGTGTTAGGATCAAGATTCCAGGTGATATTTGCAGTATTACAAAACAACCCCTTAACGCATTATAAAGACTGCAACGGAAAATGAACTAAAAAACACAACGATTTATGTGGTTTGATCATCAGACATGCATATATATCCACAGAATGAGATTAGCAATCCACCATTTCAGATATGGTATAAAAAAGAGAAAATTTTTAGAGCCACTACCCTAGTAATCCTGGAAGCAACACGAGGGGAAACAATTTTACATAGTATCACTCTCTATAATGAATATCTCACAAATATATTTTCTCAGAACAAAAAAACTCCAACTCCGAGAGGATAAAATTGTGGATAATATCAACTGAAAAAGATTTGAGTCTCATATGAGTTTGTAACCATTCACCAAATTGGCGATTTCATTGCTTTAGCCCAAAATCAAGGCTGTGTTTTCCTTTTTAGCAGAATGGCCACTGTATCTCCTTAAGCCAAAGCTTCATTCCCAAACAAGTTGGGGTAGAACGTGATAGATAATGTGACAAAAACGTCTCCACTTTTCAGAACATGCTCTTTGATAAAATGCAAGGAAGTTAGATTTAGCTGAGGATTTCACCACCCTTGGCCATGATCAAGAAGGATGCCAGCCTTATATTCATACATTCAGGGTTGGTGATAACACAGGTGACTACGCTTCAAAATGATCAATATTAGCAGCTAGGCTTGTGGAAACTTGTGTATGATAATTATCTACGTTCGTATTCAAACCCTACAGCGGAATATATGGCCAAACAAGAAGTTTAATCAGAAATAATTTGTACTGCAGCATCTCAAACTAGAGGTTTGGAAACTAAGATCCAGGATAGAAGTTGCAGACTTTAGTGACCAATATTAGCAGTAACAAATTGCATGTAAATTACCAAGTTTAAGTCCAAAATATACCAAATAAAGCACAATTATCCATCTCATTCATGAAGTTCACATTTTTACTGGCAATTTTGATTGCTTTGAAATCAAATCTGGAAAGATATTCTGAGAACCACATGTAATGTCAAATCTGAATCGAGGTGCGAAAGAATCTATATTCCTTATCCCCTAAATTAGCCTAATTAAATTCAATTTTTATTTTGTGAATTTCTTGACTTTTCACCAAGAGGTTTTTTTTGGTACTAGTTAAATTCACTTAGTCTCTTAATTCTTAATCAACAAGTTAGGCTATGTATAAAAGCAAGGAAAATAGTTGATGCAAATGAGCGAGATATTGAGGAATTGTCCATACGTAAAATCAGATTTATCGATAGGGGCCTTTTCCACAGAAAAGGGGAATCTTGTGTTCCATTGGAAGCAGAAGCTAAGTGGATTATTCAAGAATCGAAATCGATTTGCTTTATTATTAATAGAGGACTCACCTAGATGACCCTGCCTTGCTGCAACATGGAGTGTATCATAACCATTATTTGCCACAGTAGAGGCAATTTTAAGGTCTAAATATTTCAAGAACTCTGCAACAACCAAACTATTTCCGTTCTCCGCAGCAACATACAAAGCTGTCTCACCCTCTTGGTTTTGCTGACATAGCAAATCTTTTATGCCTTTTTCATCAAACTTCTGAAAAATTTCTTTCACCTTTCCTAAATTCCCCGCTCTAGCTGCAAGATGCAACGGGGAATCCCCTCGTTTCCCCGGTGAATCCTTACCCCTTTTCCTCTCACCACCACCAAAACTCATTTGCCTCTCCATTGCTATCCGAAAACTTTTCTGCTTTTCCATTATTCCTTTAAAGCTCTTCTGCTTCTCCATCGCCCCATTTCGAAAACTTTGTTGTTTTTCCATTGTTGCACCTTGAAAACTAACCTGTTTCTCCATGATCATAAAGAACTCAAGCCCCAAAATCTCTTGTATAAAAATACAAACTTTTTCCACTTTCAAGAACTATAAAGATTGAAACTTTTTCATCATTATCAGTTCAATTTGGAAAAGGATGTATTAAGATACCAAAACAATACTAGCATTAGTTCCTTGGTTACAACAATACCAACATACCCAGTGAAATCTCACAAGTGGGGTCTGGGGAGGGTAGAGTGTACGCAGACCTTACCACTTACTCGTAGAGGTAGAGAGACTGTTTCTGGAGGTCCCTCGGCTCGAGTAATTAGTTTCTTGGTTGAATCTCCTACATATCCCTGCCCCTACAAAAATCTTGATGCAAATTTCAAAAACCCTTTTTTATACTATAAGTCCTGGAGCTTTCTCCAGCAAATCACAACTCCAAAAAGAAACAATATTTTACAGAACTATAAAGCATATCAAGAACTCAAATCAGACAAAAACGAACCAATCTTTCAACAAATATAGAGCTCAACTTCACTTTTGATGAAAACCCAACAGCTGAAAATCAGTTGAAATCTTGAAAAGGGCAGCAGCTTGCTTGGTACACTAAAACTTCCGTTACGTGCGGAGTCCGAAAAAGAGTCAGACTAAATGGCGTATAGTACCACTCAACTTCACTTTTGGTGAAACCCCAAAAGTTGAAAATCAGATGAAATCTTGAAAAAGACAGCTCGATACACTAAAACTCTACTATTCATAGGATCCAAAAAAGAGTCCGACCACGAAAGCCTATTCTTCCACTCAACTTCACTTTTGATGAAACCACAAAAGCTGAAAATCAGATAAAATCTTGAAAACACCCCAAAAATATGAAGAACAGGAAACACTACCACTCCACATGTAACAACAAAAAAGCAGTCTAAGCAACAAAAGGATCACTGAATCCAATGGTATTTGCCCACTTTTTGTTTTTGTCAGGCTATTTTAAAGTTGAAGTCATTACTAATATTAAAATCCCCAGATGAAATAAATCAACAGAAAAAGACTCCCTACTTTTTACTGTTCTTCACTTCTTTTTTCATTGGACATTAGAATATAGAAGTTGGTTACTTAACGAGGCTTACGTGTTCAACATTGTGTTTTATCACTCGAAGATATAGCTTAGTGGTTAATACATATGATCGATAAATATATTATTGCGGATTTAAATCTCAACGAAAGTAAAATACTAGATGATCTTTTCTTATTTATTTAAACATTGGTGAATAGAGTTATCGATATTAGGGGCATAACCACATGATTGGAATTTATTCGAACCCCTTTCGACAAAAATCTACATTATATGTCTAAGGTTAAAATTATTTTTTATATATCGTGTATTTACTTTTTCCTTTATATATTTTGAAAACTTGTTAACAAAAATTTTGGCCGACATTGATCCATACTTGTACAATGAAAAATAGAAAACATTTCATGAAATTAATTGAGATACGTATAAGTTGACTCGAATACCACGATTATAATTAAATAATAGTAATAAAAAAAAAAAGACAACATGTTGGTGGCTATTGATGTTATCTGATAACATCAAAACGTGCACTAAAAGACAGAGATTACATGCATACAGCAGGAGGGCCATTGTTTATATTTGCCATACATATTCTTCAGCAAACTCATGAGTCATGAGATGATAAGATAATGGGTGGGGCCACACCCCCTATGTTGGGTCCCACAATGTGATCCAAGAAAGTGGAATGGGTACCTAACATTGAAGGGATAAAAATGATGAGGCAGTTATTAGTCGAGAATACAATAACATATCTAATGCAAAATCTCAGCCGAGAATATAATAACATATTCAATATAATTTTATAAAGTGTGATTTGGGAAGATCTTATCGTTATCTTAAAGATAAAGAGTTTATTTATGATAGGTCCTTGACTTAAAAAAAAAATAGTTTAAAGTAGTATTAAAAAAAATTTAAAAAAAATACAAATAATCATGACAAAATACTATTAGACAACTTGATAAATAACCACAGACGAATCAAATCAAAGAATAAGAAACTACAAAAATAGTACTGCAGCTAATAATATAGAAGAATAAGAGAACTGAAATTCAAATTTTACGCCATGTGAGGTACAAATAGTGGAAAATAAAGCAATTATAATTATGTCTTAATTTTAAATAGTTAGTGTACTTAATGTCTTAATTTCAAATAGTTAGTGTACTTAATGTCTTAATTTCAAATAGTTAGTGTACTTAATGTGGATTAAGAAAAATCACAAAATTGATCCAATGTATAGAAACAAGAATTGTCCGTTTAATATCAAGAAAAGACACGTACCCTCGTGGGACTGTTTTTTCAGTTTTCCAAATTTATAGAATTTTAGGAGTCACATTCTGACACTCTTGAATGTAAGCATGTCTTTTCTTGGATTATTCAAAAGATTCCACTTTTTTCGTACTCCCTCTGGTCCAAAATAAGTGAACTTTTGAGCTATTTTTTAATATTTAAAATAAGTGAATTGTTCATTCTTCAAGAGACATATTGGAAATTGTTTCCAATTTTAACTTTCATTTACACTTTCTAAGTTATAGTTCCCAGAGACTTAATTGAGTTTATTTAATGTGACTGAAATTTCAATAATTTGATAATATCTAAAAGGGTAAGTATGGAAAGTAAAGTACAATTTATGTTCTACTTTCTTTTCCTTAATAGGTGTGGGCGAAAATTCACTTATTTTGGATTAGAGTAAGTATGGGCTAAAATAGTTTTAAAATACTTTTATTATGGCGTGATATTACTCTCTTCGTTTCTAAATAAGTACTACTTTTGTTTCTTTTTAGTTGACATAGTTTTCTTTTTAGAGTCAAATGATATATACGTTGACCAACATTTTAAGATGTATCTTTTAATCATATTGAAAAAGAAAAATTGCAATTTATAGTACTTTTCATATAGATTTAGAATAGCTAAATTTTAATTTTAAAATATTGAACTAATCTAATCTAATTTAGTTTTGAAAATTAGTCAAATTAATTCTCGAAAAATGAAACATGCCAACTAAAAAGAAATGGAGGGAGTATTTGTTTTAACTTAGACACACTCCTTAAGAAACTACGCATTATTAGAAAACAAAAAGTGTTTTTATTAACTTATCTTTAATAAATATCTTGAAAAGGAGGTAACCCTTTCGTAATTTCTTGGTTATGTAAAATTCTTTTTATTTAAAGAAGGGTAAAATTAGGATAATATCATTAATATCTTTTGACTATCTAAAACACTACTTATTTAGGAACAAAATGAAAAAACTAAAGAACCACTTATTTAGGAGCGGATGGGAGTATTTATTTTGAGCTAAGCTTGTATGATTTTCTTCAATAAGTGTCACATCATTAAAAGATTCATTACACCATTAATATGGAACTTTGTTTAACATCCAACAATCTCTTGTTGAATTAAGTTCCACATGACTCATCATCTCATGAGCTTATATGAGACAAATGTCATTAGCCCATTAATCAAGTATTTATGGTCACCAAAGATCAGTTGTCTTTTTTATGCATAAAACTACGAGTAAAGGTAGGAAGTCGGCTTTAGATGGACAAAGACACTAAGTCGGATTCCATGCCAGTACTCCGCCATATTCATAATTGTTTCGCTGAATAATTGACTTTGATATTCGTTGTTGAGTTAAAACATCCCAAGGAACTCTTATCATGATGTGATATTGCCTGTTTTGGATCAAGACCCGATGGATTTCTTCAAAAATCCTTACACTATTAAGAGTATCACTACGCATGAGCATGAATGCCCCTATTTTGGCATGATCTTTAATTTTTGCCTTTTAAATCGCTGGTTTTCAATTTTTTCCTCGTATTTTTGTAATTTTCATTGTTTTATACCAATATAATTAATCCCAATACTATTATTTCACACTCTGGCAGGGAAAGCTTATTCCAAGACTAATAACCAAACAAGAAATAAGACAGTACTAAATTTTTATCCCAGAACTATCTATACTTGTCCAACATACCAAACAACCCCTTAGTTATGTTGATATTAGTTATGCTGAGATTATTTTTTATACACTGTTTGGTTTGGTGCATTAATGCATAATGTTTTAAAATATTATTCATTTACAAAAATACCCTCCACAAATACGATTGAAAAGATATGAAAAAAGTTTTGACGGGACAATTGTATCGTTAACCATGCTAATGCATGCATTAAAAACTCTTACATTACTAATACCGTTATTTGTCATGTATTCGTTATACATAGCATAATATCAAATAAGGTTAGTTATGCATAGATTGAAAAAAGTGTATCAAATAAGGTATTCGTAATACACAAAGTTAATACAAATATGTAAGAATATACTAATTATAATTACATATTAATTCCTATTAGTTAGTGTTTAATAACATCAAGAAAAGACACCAACTCTCGTGGGACTGATTTCATTGTTAACAAAGTTCACAGAATTTAGGTGTCTCATTTTGACACGCCTGTTCTTTTCTTTTAGAAGATTCCTTTTCTTTTTTGGTCACTACTTTACTTCTTTCGTTTCAATTTAGGATTGGTTGGAGTTTCTGAGCGTAATGAATTGAAGTCTAGAATTGTAAAACCGTCAAAGAATAAAAAGCAGGTGATGGAATATGGATGTTGATTGGGCCATAGGAATTCACTTACAAGAGGAAATAATTTAGGAGATCCTCAGCAGGTTACTCGTGTCGTCTCTTCTTCGATTCCGATGTGTTTTAAAATTTGGAAGACGTTAATCTTTGATCCTTACTTTAAAGTGAAATATCTTAATCATGCTAAGAATAATGAAAATTTCCAAAAACTCCTAGTCAATAAATTTTGTTGTATTACGGATACGATGTTTTCCTTCTCTTCTTCTTCTTTATCGTCGGTTGAGAATGTACAAAAATTTGATTGTCCTGTAAACGGTAGATCGGTTGAGAATGTACAAAAATTTGATTGTCCTGTAAATGGTAGATCATGGGTACGGTGTTGGTTTATATGCGCGTCCACCACGATACTAGGGACTAGGTCCCTTATCAGTTTCTTCAGCTAATAACAGAAAGAGTTCTATACGAGTTCACCACAGTAATGAGAACCTGGTCCCTCACCAGGTTCTATGATTAAGAATGAAAATCGAAGAACAAATGTAAAGAAGACAAGATTTTTACATGGAAACCTCCTTGCTCAAGGGAGGAAAAAACCACGACCTGTCTCACGGGATTTTTCACAAACTCCACTAACTCAAGCCAAAACGTGATTACAGACTCCAATAATCACAAGATTAAACTCTTAATCTTATCTCCTTGTAATAACTCTATTACAAGACAAATGCAGTAACTCTACCGCATCCACACGTCAACTAACTCTAGTCGACACTTCTAGGTAACTCTACCCAGACTTGTGCAGCAACTCCACTACACACAACAAATCAACTAACTCTAGTTGACGCTCCTAGGTAACTCTACCCAAGAGAAACACCAAGAAATGGTGAAAACAAACTTGACTAGACACTAGATGATGATTCGAACAATTAACTCTAATTGATGCGACTCGATCTAACAACTTAGACAAGCAAATAATCTACTATCCTTTATAGCTTAGGAGTAGATTTACCATTTCAAGATTAAAAAACACAACACTCAAAATACAACAAAGACTCGTTTTGCACTCGATTAGGTCCCTTTGTTGAAATGAGCAATGTTCTTGAATGAGAATGGTTTTTGCCTTGAGAGATTTGATTTTTGAGCTTTGCAAAAACTAGGTTTTCCTCCCACATAATGATCTATATATATGGAACAAATGGGAGGGAAAACCTAGAAAGTTTCTCATTGGTCGAGATAACAGTTGCTACTCCTCTGCTGCTGTGCACCAACTTTTCTGCAAAAAGTACAGCTGTCAGTTGTATTGTTGACTGCCAGAATTTCCAACGTCCAATGGACTTGGTCCCTATCTGAGGAATAGTTACAACTTGTTTCCCCTGAGATCTTGATTCCCTTGTTCCTTCTGAGTTCGTCCTGGTATGGGTACCTGGTTCTTCATTTGATCCCTCAGCAGGATTGTCAAATCATTAAAACAAAGCATAGTATCGTAGTAACTATGCATCATCAGTGGGATCAAAAAAAAAATTTGTTGTTGTGATGGCTTGTATGTTATTAGGGTTTGTGATAACCCTAATAATTACCTCGTAGTTTTATGGAACCCTTCCACAAGAGAATCAACTGTACTTCCCCTTCCGAGATTCCCAGTGGAACTGGAAGGTTGTACTACTTGGGGATTGGGATATGACTCAACTATTGATGACTATAAGATCCTTAAGCTGATTGGTGACAATGCATGTGCTGAAATTCTCGCGTTAAAAAGTGGTTCCTGGAGAAAAGTTGATAGACACCCCAGTGACATCCACCCTCTGTTATCTGGTTCTACATTTTTTGGTATGGATTCTTTGGCTTTTACACATGGCGCATTTCATTGGCTTGGTCAGTCACTAAATTATTATTCTGTGGTTTCATTTAACATTTTGAATGAGGTGTACGGAGAAATACCGTTACCAAAGCTAATGAGCATCATTTGCAATGTGGAGAACTTTAAAGGTGAAGTTTCAGTATTGAGAGAAATGCTTTGTTGTTCTTATACTACTTATATTCATGGGAAGGACGAGGGCATTTTTAATTTATGGATAATGAAAGACTATGGTATCGAGGAGTCTTGAAATTTTTTCCTTGTTGTAGAAGGTCTCGGTCTTTATTCAGTCATACCAAAATATGGATTTGCGGATGGTAAATATCTACTCTCTTTAAATTATTGCAATCCTACGGTTTCCTCCGCATAATACCTTTCAGGAAGGATTTGTTTATATAGAACGTTTGATCTTTCCAAAATTATTTACTTGTGTATGATCGCGATACTTTGATTTTTAAGGTAATTATGTTACCTCTTATTCTCATAAGTTTTTATGTTGCTAGCCAATTCTTGGTTCCTTATTGTATTTTCCAAGGCTATCAACTTGCTTTTATGTTTTCAAAGGGGGTTGGAGCCATTTCTTTGCTAAGAAAGAACGGGTTAAATCCCTTCTTTCGCCTATTATCGCGTGTGGACAATAGCATAGCATAATTTCATTAGTGATATCTGAGGAGGGTGGCATGTACGCAACCTTATTCCTATCTTGTAAAGATAGAGAGACTGCTTCCGATAGACCCTTGAAAATATTAATCTTGCTTAATGTCATTTTTTTTTCAAATCTATCCTTATTGTTCTAGTTGGTATTGTTAATTAAGACCATTCAAGAGGGATAAAATGTTGTGAAGCACAATATATAATGTCACTTCTTCGATTATACTAGCCATGTGAAGCACATTATACAAAAGTCACAACTAATTGTGCTATTAACTGTATAATAGGTATAAGTTCAGAATTTATGTTTTTTCTAAAAATAATTTTTTAACAAGAAAATATCAAAAATTCATTCCATTACTAATCTGGCAAGCCACATTTCAAGTAATAATTCTAGATTCAATTGGTTACCAAATGCCAATCATGGCCATCTAATAGATTAGATTTAAATATCACTAGAGCAACAGTAACAATTAACAAGATTTAGTTTTTCATAGCCTGGAAATCTCCGAAGGCCAGCAGCGCACGATTCATACTTGGTAGATAATGATTCCGCCCCTCTACCTTTTTTCTGCCTTTCTTCACTTAAATACTAAGCTTTAGGGCTTCGCGTAAAACTGAAACTACTGATATGCACCAAATCTACACATCATGAAATGTATTCTAACGGTTTGAATCAAAGTTCTGGGAGCAGCAATAACAGGACTTTTTATATGTTTAAGTCTATATGTTATTGAATTAGTTCTAGACTGCATCAAGAACCTTCAAGCCAAATTTCTTGCATCAAGCTTTTGGCAATGAACTTCATTCAAGGAACTTACTTGATTGGACCATTCTTGCGCCACATTACAGCATCATCTGACTATCAGATCATGAAACTGCATGACCCCCATGTTGACTAAATATAGACAGCAGAAACAAACCGGATAACTCTGGCAAATCTTCTGCCCTTCAGCTTCAAAGTTTGTTGTTCCCAAGATTGCTCTATATCTGCAAGGAAACCATAAGAACATGTGGAAAATGAGCATATAGTTGCCTCTATGGACAAATGAAGCCTATAACTCTTAACCCACATACAAATTAAACCACACAGTACCTCAATGGACCGCTATAGCATTAAATCACATACATATTACCAAAGCATTTTCCCAACAGAAAAAGATTAATACTCTGTAACACGTTAACGAAGCATCTAATGAACCAAAGTTATGTGTGACATAATTACTTTGTAGATAAAGAAACTGTTAGAAGTAGATTGCATATGCCGGTCCTCAAAATGTTGCAGCTGCGTAATTATCCAATATAATCAGTTTTGTACTGCAACACCATCTTTTTCATCTCACTTTTTGACGACATTTAGAGTAAGCAGGCTGGGTTTTGAAGTCAAACAAATTATTTAAAGCAAATGCCAGTTAAAAAAATCAGCTTTCCCAATTTTACATTCTTTTGTGTATAGATTAAGTGAGTTATTTAAAGGCTAGGGAAAGATAGGAATAAGAAAGGACCTGAATTAGTTGCGCAAATCTCTTGACTCGGACATCTTGACAAGCATCAAACTTCTAGCAGATATCAAATAGGTGACCTAGGCAATCTGAAAATTGACGAAGGATCTTTTTTGATATCTTTTGGAAATTGAATAAGGATGAAATTTTCAAAAGATCATATAGGCTTGAACAGTCCAACTAATAGATGCATTTGCTTAAACTTGGGAGCTCTGCTCAGCAGCCACATACCTTGCAGTAATTCTAATCGCCAATCTCAAACACTCATAGCTGCCAATGCAGATGCAAGTTGAGCAGAGACTGCACTCTTATGAACCCAACGCTGCTTCATGAACCAGTACTTTGTGCTTCATCCTATGTTGCTCAGACTCTTCAAAAATGTCGACGGGTGCGTGTCAGATACTCCAAAAGTAGTGCCTTTTGGAGAATCCGGCACGGGTGCAGTAACAATTTTGGAGAGTCCGAGTAACATCGGCTTCATCATTGCCGCTATTTCAGCAAATATTACTAAATCTGCCAGAAAAACATATACAACACGGGAGGAAGTGAATATGATGTGGTTAATATAGATAGTGAAGCTTATAAGTCTATCAAAAGCATATTAACTAGGTAGCTTTCCATACTCAACTGAAATCCATTCCTACTACCAATAATCTCCGCAAGAACAAACACCATCTTGAAAATGATGGTACCGAATTGGATCTCTTATGACAATGCTTCGACGCTCTATCTGTGCCAAAAGTTTCGCAAATAAATGACAATCTCCACATATCCTGAGATTTTTCCTGATTCTAATGGTCTTCTCTCTAGACAGGCTCAGCACACCGAAGGCAACAGCTATTTTCTCACTGTGGTACAGAAGTGAGTCTTCCATCTGTTCATCTTCGAGATCTTGCAAGACAAAGTTTGTGTCTGGAACATATCCCATCTCCTTTAATCTCCAAATAATCTGATTTAGCTCTTTGTTAATTTCCTTTATTTGTGCATGGGAATTGTCTCCCATTACAAAAGCATGGATTTGTTTGTTTACTTCAATCCAGCTGCATCCCGGTTCCTTCTTCACTCCTCTTTCCTTCATGGACCTTCTCAAGTCCTCAACGTCTTCCCATTTTTGAGTGCGAGCATAAATGTTAGATAGTAATATGTAAGTTCCCGCATCACTTGGATCCAGCTTTATAATTTGTTTGGCAGCATACTCAGCTAAATCCATGTTACGGTGTACTCTGCAGGCACCAAGCAATGTTCTCCATGTCACTGCATCTGGTTCACATTTCATTTCACGGATTAGCTTCACCGCTTCATCTAGCTTCCCAGATCTTCCAAGAAGATCAACCATGCAACCATAGTGTTCTCTTCCCGGATCAATACCAAAGAGCTTCTTCATTGAGTGGAAGTAATAGTGTCCATCTTCTACCAGTCCTGCATGGCTGCAAGCAAATAAAACTCCAAGAACCGTGATGTAGTTTGGTTTGATCCCTGAGACCTTCATCTCCTTGAACAATTGCAGTGCTTTTCTACTGAAACCATTCTGGGCGTAGCCTATGATCATGGTGCTCCAGGAGATTACGTCTTTCTCTACCATCTGAGTAAATATTTGGTGGGCGTCTTCCAAATTGCCACATTTGCAATACATGTCCAAAAGTGCATTGTCAAGGATTAGGTCTCGCTGGAACTTGAGTACATGAACATGGACTTGCCTTCCCACTTCCAAAAGTGCCAAACTAGTACAAGCTCTAAGAACACTTGTCAAGGTCGACTGATCAGCCGAGAATCCAGCTCTCTTCATTCTTTTAAAGAGCGTCAAAGCTTCATCCCCATCACTGTTTTGAGCAAATCCACCAATAATGGAATTCCAGACAACAAGATCCCCCGTCACCATCTCATTAAAGGTGCACCTTGCACACTCGAGTTGACCCATTTTGGAGTAAACATCAATAAGAGCGCTTCGGACAAATACGTCAGACTCCAAACCAACTTTAAGTATGCTGCAGTGGAGCTGCCTAAGATTGGACAGGTCATCACAAGCTCTCAGAACAGAGGAATACGTAAACATATTAGGTCTCACGCCATCTCTCAGCATCAGGATCAAAAACACCAAAGCCTTGTTATTGATCTTAGCGCTAGAATAGGCAGCTATCATGGTGGTCCAGGAGACAACATTCCTGTCAGACATTTGATCAAACAAAGTTTGCGCTTCATCCAACATTTTAAACTTCACGTACATGTTCATAAGTGTGTTAACCAGAAACGTTTTGGGCTCATAACCATTTGAGAACACATGTTGGTGGACCCGTTTACCTTGTTCCACCGCGCCACGAGCCAAACAACACTTGATGAGTTCAGAGTAGGTGACAGCATCAGCTCGTATCTTGTGATTTTGCATGGAATTCAATGCTTGCATGGCCCTGGGAAGATCCCTTCTATAGCAATAAGTAGTGAACTCATAGAGCAGATTACTACATTTGATTGGTACTCTCTCATTCTGCCACTGGATTGCTGAAACCGAGTAACAGCACAGACGTTGAAGAAGAAGTGGAGACAATGGACCAGACAAAACCAGCCCGCGTACTGGTATGAGGTTCTCTTTGAATCTCAATACGGATTTCATCTCATTTTGTGCTGTAGGACAGTGAAGATTGAACAAAAACTAAACGATTTCAGAAAGGCAATACAGTATGAACAACAATAGCAATTACCATAATTGAAATGTAAAATTTAGCAATTAACATCTCCTCATTCTCTTCGTACATTCCAAAATGCATAAAGAACAGAACTTAAACATGGTTCAATATTGAGAAGAATCATATTCCCTGTTTCAACAATTCATATTCCCTCTGTTCAATTTGTTCGTCTTACTTTCTTTTTAGTCCATTTCAAAAAGAATACCTCTTTCCTTTTTCCTTTTCCGCAACTCTTTAATTCTAACTTTTCACGTGTCATATTTATGACCACAAGGTTAAAGGGTACTTTGGTACATTCCACATATCTGTAATTTAAGACTACAAAATTTAAAATTCTTCTTTGCTTTCTTAAACTCCATTATCAAGTTAAAATCAGACAAACAAATTGAAATAGAAGGAGTACTAGAGCACTAAATTCTCCCAAGTTCAGTTTTTTTTTTTTTCCCCCTTTTTCCCTTCTGGGAATCAATTTACGTTTAGATTATGGGTTCGATTTACCAAAAGAGTGAAAAGGTGGGAGCTGCGAGGGAGGATTAAAAAGAAAAAAATAAAGACGAATTTTTGATAATGTAATTTATCATTGGAGCATATAATCAAACAGGTTGTAGGCATAGCAGAGATTAACAAATCGAAAGAACTTATCTTTACTCACAGAGAAATGAGGAAGTGACACGAAGATTCAGTGAAGGCAATAGAAACGTTGCAAGTATTCTGCAGCTGGCTCGGCCAGACCAAATTTGGAGATATTAAGGAACAGCTTTTTAGACATGGTACGATAAATCATGTAGTACTAATTTAGGGCGGTTCAAATTCGAATCTAATCAATAATCCAATTCAACATTAGTTTATTGGTTTATTAGTAATGGGTTATCGAATTAATATTAGTGATCGAATTAAAATTTTATAGTTAATGACTTATTTGTGTTGGGGGTGGATTAGTTAATTTTTTTATGGAGTAAACCGTTAGTCTGTTAAGAAAAGTATGATATTTGTATTTTTATCCTAGATATATAAACTATAAATATAAAGTATCTGCAAACCCCAAAAAGTAGATCCACGTTCATTTTTTTTTTTCACTTCTTAGTATAGAAAATAACAAGTTATTTCTTATGATTTTTAATCATAAAGTGCAGTCGTCTCCCTAAAATATAAATGAAACTTGAAATTAATTCTTAAATTAAAGAGAAATTATTTTGAATAATATGAAGGACCGCAATAAAAATGGAACAACCACAATGTGTCCTTTAGAAATTTTGATATAAAACTAAAAGTTGTAAATCATATCAAAGTTTGATTTTTTGGTCGATCCAATAATTAAAAAATAGTATTTTTACATACGTTTTAGATTTAGAAGAAAATTCTCATTTGATTCTATGTTATAACCTATTAAAAAAATTATAGGAACAAAATTCAACAAAACTAAAAGATTGATAAATAGATGAATTACAGTATATACAAACAACTTAGTGAAAAAATGTAGCACATATTGATTAATGCTCAATATTTCATTATCTCTTAGATTTATTCGATACACCATCCAATAACCGTCTGTTAATTGTTAATCCGATACCGAATCAATCGTTATCTTATCAGTTGGCTAGAGGATTAGTAAATTTAAAATCCGATAAACGATAAGTCAATCCGTTAAGCATAATTATCCGCCCAATCCGCCCGATAAGCAACCCTACTAGTATTAGTAGCTTTGAGAAAATGACATGGTCCCGTTATGTTTGGAATATGTTTAAAATAGTCCCTTGAATATTACTCATGAGCAGTTTGGTCCGTTTAAGTTTGTCATAAGTTATCATGTTTGGTTTCCGTTAAATTTTGTTTTTACTTTCGGGAAGCTCTCAGTTAGTTGAAGAGCGGCTTTGCTAATAGAGAAGTGATAATTGAGACAAATAATCAGCTATTTTATCAAACTCTCGACAAAGTTAGTTTAAATAATTTTGATTTTGATTTTTCTTGAGCCGAAGATCTTTCGAAACAGCCTCTCTACCTGCCGAGGTAGAGGACAGTAAGGTCTGGTAGTACCACCATTTGTACCTATAACCTGAATTGACATCACAAAAGATCTTATACCCAAAGGTGATAACATCATTCACATTATTCAGATTCAATTTCATTGGGGAAACATATTCGTTTAACAAATCATCGTACAAAAATCACTAGAAACTGTATAATACATCCATATCTAGAGTGATAAAAAGCTCCCTTACGAACAATGTCGTGTCACAAGTAGGCAGAACTTGATCAAAGAAAAGGTACAGAAAGCCTAAAAAAGGCAATAAATACTATTATGCTCCATTCTCTGTTGAGATCATTTTCTGAGCCAACATCTTCTCAATTATCATCTTGAGTGCAGGGGCACTTGCCCGGCATTTATCATCCGAAAAGCATGATCGTCCTTCTTCAGCTGCTTTACATAGCTGAGGATCGAGTGGTACTTTCCCGAGAAAAGGGACACCCATATCACTGCACATCTTTGCAGCACCTCCACCACGGCTATCAAAAACTTCACTACAAGCAATCAAGTTTAGCAGCTCTGGGGCGTTATCTTTGATATAAGACATTGCCCACTCGGTCATATCTTTTTGCTCGCCAGTCTCTGTCGTTCTCTTGAATTTGAATTCTGAGAGTGGCTGGGAAAGACCACTCATGTTCTCAACAACACCAAGAACCTCCACCCCGACTTTCTTGCAAAAACTAACTTCTTTCCTCACGTCTATCAGAGATACCTGTTGTGGGGTTGTGACTATAACTGCGCCATCTATTCCAGTTGCTTGTAGGAACTGAACGATTGAAATATGCTCATCTGACGTCCCAGGTGGAGCATCAACCACAAGAAAATCAAGCTCTCCCCAATAAACTTCTTTGAGGAATTGCTTAATTAGACCATTCTTGCGAGGACCTCTCCATATGACAGCTTCATCAGGGTTGGGGAGCATGAAACCAATTGACATGACCCCAAGGTTAGACTCGACATAAACAGGGGACCATCCAATGTTGCTCTGGTGAATTTCTTGACCTTCAAGACCAAGCATCTTCGGGATGCTGGGCCCACATATATCAATGTCAAGGAGACCCACTTGGAAGTCCATAGCTGCCAATGCAAAAGCAAGTTGAGCTGAGAACGTACTCTTACCGACTCCACCTTTGCCAGACAAAACCAGTATTTTGTGCTTCACAGTTGCCATTCTTTCTACTATTGCAACCAAGTCTGCATGAAACCATAAATACAAAAACGTAGAAACTGAGCACCATGAGTATAAATTGACAAGTAAATAAAAATGCTACCATGACCAAAAAAAGATTGGCAGGTAAATTTTTTTGAAGTATCTGGGAAAAGTAACCGCTGGAACATACAGCATGTATTAGACATCAGAAATGTCCCAACTTGATAAATTGAACAATCTAGTTAGTATTACACCGTCGACCACTATATCATTTCAATTTTCGAGAACCTAGGGAGTAAGCAAACTAGCCTTCAGTATTATCCATTAGAAAGTGCAGTCAACAATTCCCAAAATTTCCTTTGCAACTCGCTGCAATACACAATTACACATACACAAGAAAGGGCTATGTGAGTTGCACCATATCTAAACGAAATCAACAAATAAAAAATATTATCATAAAATCAAAATTAACGTCCCAAAACAGTAGTTCTAAAACTAGAAACGGTAACATACTAACATCCAACAGAAGATAGATGCCTCTGCCAGAAAATTGCTTGATTTCATTTGGGCATTCTAGAGTGTGAATGTTAGCACATTTGTTTGTGGGGATGATCCTCACTTTCTCTTTTTTGGATTAACAAAACCGAGTCATGGCAGAGCAGTATAACTTTTTTGCATATGATATCCCAAGTTTATGTCTTTCAATGAACTTTCTATTAAAAGTGCTCTTTTCTTTTGTGTACTCATTCCCGTGTTAATGGTTTAAATTTTTAAACTCGTTCTTGAGTTAATGATTTCATTAAGATCCAGCCAAAACAAATTTAAGCACCCATCCTTTGTGACTTTTAGGTACTTTATGAGCATGATTATGGCTAAAGACACCAAGAAGACAGAATGACATAAATAACTAACATGAACGGAAATTACAGAGGAACACTTTAGTTTTCCGAACAGCAAGCTCCCAACAGTGGCGTATCTACATTCCTATCTTAACCTCTCTTTTTTTAATAGGTCGTTATTATCTTGTACTTCAACAACAAGAGCCCTCCAACTGCTACTAGTGCTTCATATATAACGAAATTGCCAGTAGTTACATAATAGTCCATCCATTGTGTTTTGTTAACCTAGTACGAGTGCCTTGATTATTAAAAAGAAAGTAGTACCATTAAACAATGCTAGTGATTATTCCCTATTCTTAAAGACAGAAGCTTTTGTCATTTTCATAATGCCAAACTAACTGGGATACAGGGATGTTTTTCTTCATTTGAAACAAACACATTGACAATAACAGGTTGAAGTTTTTTGCTTTCTCAGAAATTGTGTAACGTAGGTCATCATTGTGACGTAGTATGACTTGAGGGTATAAAAAAAAAAAAATATATATATATATATCATCGAAAATTACTGTCACAAAGAGAGAACTGCTGGGAAAATATTAACCCTCTTAAAGAGTTTCTATTGACTGTCCCATGGAGAGAGACAATCTGAACTGAAAAAACCCAATCGGCATCATTAAGTAATGACTTATCACTTGACCAGTGAAGGCATCCAAAGGACAACAATGAGCAAGCTAAAGTCAAAAATAAAAGCTAAAATAGGAACGTGATAGTATCCAAGGTTATGAAGCTATAATGAAGACCACTGGAGACAAGGGTTATTCATTAAAAAGGAAAAAAGCTAGGAGATTTCCGTGCTTCAAAATAAAAAGCTAGGTGATTTCTTCTTAATAACAACAACAAATATGCCTCAATTCCAAACCAGTGTTATCAAAGGCACGCTTAAGCCCTAAAACGAGGCTCAAAAAGTGTTGAGCGCTTCACCTCGCTTAATGTGCGCTTCAGCGTCGTCGTCAAGGTTCTAAGAAATTTTTCCTTTCTAATGAGCCTCTTCTGAAGAGGCGACACTACAAAATTAATATTTCACTTTATGGTAATCCTTTTTCCAACGTCTTTGTCCATATATTTGTCATTCATGCATATAATTATTAGTTTTGGACTAAACATACATATTTGTATTTATTTTTTCCTCCCTTCACGCTTTTTTCATTAAAGTTCACGCTTTATTTGCATTTTACGTTTAAGGCCCCATCGGCCATTGGAGCTTTTTGGGCTTCTTTTCCTTTGATGGTACCGAACAAGTAGGGGAGGTGGTTTTTCCGCAACAATAACTACTACGCCTCAGTTCAAACAAGTAGGGGAGGTGATTTCTTCTCATCTGGCTAAAATTTAGTGGGCAGTATTACTCAAGTATATGTAGGAGTAGTTTGGTAGCTAGTAAAGAAATGAGTTATCCATGTATTAATTTCTGCATAAGTTATACAATATTTGGTCGTTAGTTAGAAAATAAGCTATTCACGTAAGTAGGACGTTTGATTTGCGATTTAGAAACCCGCATACCTAACTCATGTATAAGTTATGAGGGAATTGGTGTGTTATTCTATGTGGAGTAGAAGATGGAATGACAAGAGCCATCAAAACGGCCCAACCAGCAACCATAGCTAATACCTGCATGACTAATACATGCATAACTAACACCTACATAATTTTATTTTTGATAACCGTGGTGTCCGGACCAGCTTTCGCGCACCTCAACTAATTCCACGGAACACTTGCCACTTCCCACCAGCAACAGATATCAAGTAACTCTATCCACCAAGGCTAGGATAGATAGAAAGAACTCACCTAGTGTTTTTGTCCCTCATGGTTACTCACCCACTTCAATGACGACTAGATCACACCCTTGGGTGCAACTAACACCTACTCCCTCCGTTCCTAAATAGTTGTCACCATTTTTCATTTGCACTCCCCTTAAGAAAAACATTAACTACATGCTAAATTGACTAAATTACCCTTATTTATTACTCTTATCTATTTAATACTTCCCTTTTTTGCACCATATGAGTAAAGGTGGAAAAGAACAAGTGATTATGTCTTGATTTTGTGAAATGACAAGTATAAAGGAATATCTATTTTTAGTAAGAACGACAATTAATTAGGAACAGAGGGTGTACATAATTCTAACCAGCTACCAAGCGACCCCTATGTTTTGGGAGTATACACAAGCTCAGGAACAACCAAAAAGAGAGTTTAAAAAAGAACTTGATAACATCTTAATGTTCTAAAACTGAAACCCAATAGCTCAAGGGTAAGAAAAACAAGCTCAAAAAAATGTTTTTTTACAAAAAAAAAAAAAAAAAAGAACAAGAACTGACCCGGGTCGGGTCCTTTAGGAGCAGTAGCACAAATTTCTTGATTTGGACATCCTTGACAAGCATCAGATTTTCCTGCTGTTTCTGATTCTGGACCTGGACAATCTGCAAATTAAAAAAAAAACAATTATGTAAAAAAAAAAAAAACCAATTTGAAGGAAACTTAGATTAACTAGTAAAGTTGTTGCCATGTGACAAGAAGTCACGAATTCAAGCCATGAAAACAGCGCAACGTAAGGCTGCATACAATAGACCTTGTGGTCTATAGACCCTTAAAAAATCAAAATTAAAGAAGAAAAAATGAAAACTTTAAGCTTAAAAATAAAGAAAATATACATACGTTCAGGAGCATTTTCTGGGATTTCACCGTTTTCCATTTTCTTCCCTTTAAAAAAACTGAAGTTTAATTACTGATAATAAATTAGTTGTTGTAAATTTTCGATATCCTTTTCTCTCTGCGACAACGTCAATAGTTGTCTTGTCCCCCTTTGAGGTTTCCAAATTTCTAGGTTTTTGATGAGGGGCTTTGAGGTTTAGAGAAATGGACCTAAATTTTGTTTATTTAGGGTTATGGAATTTTATCATCACGTAAAAGAGTGATTGAAAAAAAAAAAAAAAAAAGTTTCTTAAACCGCCTTTGACTTTTATTTCTTCCTTATCTTATTTCAATTCCCTATTTATATCATAAGAGAGTTGGTCGGATGTTAAGCACTCTCACTTGTAACTTGCAATTTGTGAGTTGGATTTATCGAGAGAGCAAAAGGGTTGGAGCTTCTGGGGTGGGGTAAAAAGAAAAAAAAGGAAAAATTTTAATTATATACATAAAAATAAAATATTTACAAAAAAAGTAACTCACTTTTTATTTATAAAAAAAATAATCAAAAAGGATCATGGACTCAACAGAGTTCAATTCGACTCAAGGTCATCAGGTCATTTTTGCTTCTTTTTTTTTTCAGCATTAATTTTTTTAAATAAAACTTTTTTTTTTTTTTTCTTGCTGGTTTTTTTTTATCAAAAAAAAAACTTTTCCCCTTTTTTTCAAAACTTTCTTCATGTAATTTTTTCATGTATCAATATTATATAAATTGTGTATAAACATGTATATATGATATACAAATAGTTATGTAGTGTATATATAATGTATTGATATTATATAAATAGTTATGTAGTATATATTTAATGTATTGATACTATATAAATAATGTATAAACATGTATCAATATTGTATAAGTGATGTATAAATATGTATATATGATGTACAAATAGTTATGTAGTGTATATGTAATATATCGATATTGTATAAATGTGCATAAACGTGTATCGATATTATATAAATAGTTATGTAATGTATCGACATTGTATAAATGGTGTATAAGCGTGTATCAATATTGTATAAATAGTATATAATGTGTATATGTAAACGTGCATTGATATTGTATAAATAGGTATATAATGTATTGACATTGTACAAATGGTGTATAATAGTGTATTAATATTATATAAACAGTTATGTAATGTTATGTATTGATGTCGATATTTATTTGACTATCATGTGTTCTCACCTTAACAAAATAAAAGTATAAATAAAAAATAATAAAACAACATAAATATTTATTTTCCACAAAAGAAGTGAAACAATTAAAAAAAAAAAAAAAAAAGAGCAACAAAAAAAAATTTAAACAACGAATCTTTTTATTTTAAATATCACAGCAAAAAAAGACAATAAAAAAGTTTTTTTTAAAATAGTGCAGAAAAGAAAAAGATAAAAAAAACAGGTTATCATTATATTCAACTTTCAAATGTAATGTTGAAAGATATAATTTAGCAAATAATGGTGTAGTGAAATGTTGAAAAGGAAAAAAAGCTTAGAGAGAGATGAAGTAGTGTGTAAGAGAGAATTGATAATAAATGTGTTTTATTATAGAAAATATACAACATGGGCCATTTTGGGTAATTTTTGTAAAGTTGGGTCATTTTTCTTGTAAATAATTGTAGTGGACTGACATTCTGCATAATTTCCCCTTAAATTTCCCTATTTATACCAACAACAAAATAAATAAAAGCTTAGGTGAGAAGCATTAATACTCCCTCCGTTCATTTTTACTTATTACATTTTGACTTGACATTTCTATTAAAAAATTAATAATCAACATGACTGTTTTACCTCACAACCTCTATTAATTGATGTTTAGTATTTAGTCTTGAAAAATTATTTGAGCAATACTAAGTAATTAATACTAAGGGTCGTTTGAGGATTTTTTCATTTTTTTTTTCTTGATATATCAGAAGTGACAAGTAAAAATAAAAATTCATTTTAGAAATAAGTGACAAGTAAAAATAGACGGAGGGAGTATTTGACGTTAACATAATTTTTGTTTGTGTTTTCATTTTACATACGCCTCCAACCTATCGTTAATTTCATCACGAGTCTTCTCAATTAAAACAATGTCATCTACTAATAATATACATCACGACACCTCCAGCTTACCGACGACATGATCTTAGATATAAGGATATGGAGGTCGCACATAATGATAGAAGGTTAGTAGGTAGCCAAGCGTTGTTTTAGTCTGAGCACGATGTTGGTCGTAGTTAATTAGCCTATTCATGGTATTTGACTTTTGATATTTGTTATCATCTGTTGTTTACTATGTTTAGGTGATCATATCTTATTGGTGATGTTACAATTCCCGCATATATGCTCTGCACTGTTTTACTATTAGTTATCTTCACCGTCGTTTTTCCTTTTTATTACTACTTTGATTTGCTTCACTAGAGCCGATGGTCTTTCTTTCGAAAACAGCCGCTCTACCTCCAAGAGGTAGATGTAAGGTTATACCTTTTCCAAATCCCACTTTGTGAAACTTGACCAGGTGTGTTATTGTTGTTGTTATCTTTCGTCTAGTTGGCCTTTTTTGGTTCGCTCTATTTGAAGTTCTTATAGGAATGTCAAACTTTTTGAAACTAATAGTTTGTTTGTTTTTTTTGAAACTCTTCTTATAGGAATGTCAAACTTTTTGAAACTAATAGTTTTTTTTTTTTTTTTTTTGAAACTCTTCTTATAAGAATGTCAATTTCAATATGTATGCTAATCATTTTTACGTTGTATAAACTTCATCAATTTCAATATCAATTACTCCAAATTGTTTAAGCAAGTAGTTTCTATTACCAAACTTTGCTGGCATATTTCTGACTTTGAACATGAAATAGAAGTTTCAAAGAGAACTCATTCACATTCATAGATTCCTACCCTCCGACAAGTATCGGGTAGCTCTATCCATCTATGCTTGGACAAATTGTTTAAAAAATAACCTACTATCTCTACCTCCGTAAATCTTATGACTCTCAACTCACTTCGTCGATCATTAGGCCACGCCTTGGGTGCTAAACAAACTCTTCACGTAGAAGAGTTGCTAGAATCATTCTCTCTTAACAAGTATAGTACCAGGAGGTCTTTTGAGAAGGCAAAATAACCCAAGAAAGACTGTATCACGGCATTGAGGATTACTATAAGTCTATAATCAAACTGTTTTCAAGAAAAGCATTCATCTGCCCTACTCCAAGAACAAACAACTTGTTTGCTCTGTGGAACAATGCAAAAACACTACAGGGAGATTAGGGATTTAATAATGTATAAAGAACATAAATTTCACTACTATGGGAGTTAATCACTCCCTATCTCATATCCTTTCAATATTACACAACATCCCGTGTTGCTGAAACTTAATGTGTAATATCGATTACATTTCAATGTATCATTCTCATAATTAATTCATGATACATAAGTTAGTAGATTGGTTGTTATGTATCACGACCATAATTAATTCAGGATACATAAGTTAACTCGTGATACATCATCTCATGTACAAGTTTCTTTGGATACATTATTTTTCGGACACATAATTCATCGGATATACTTTCCAGATAATGGCTATATACATAATATGGGATGAGATGTAATTAAATAAAAGATATGAGATATTATGTAGATATCGTGAGATTATTAGTGTTGTGATGTAATACTGAGTTCTTAAATTGGGGTCATTTACATAAACAGTATAAATCTATAACCTTATTTACCAATTATAGTGCATTGTTATTTTTACAGTTGATAGCATAGCTTTTTTTTTTTATATCAAAAATAGCTAAATACATATATAATACATTTTTAAACATAGTTTAAACATCATTAATAAGAAAAAAAATAAACAACAATTTTAATACATTTTGGCTTCAATATTAAAGGCGTATTTCAATAAACGTAGTGAATATATATAACTAAAATATTTTTAATACAAATGTATTATAAGTATTATGTGTTAATTTCAAACATTCCATCACAATTTAAATTAGTTTATGTTGTTAGAAATGTATTATATTTGTTATGAAATAACAATTATCAAATTCATAAAAATGTATAATAATGAATTTGAATTGTATTACAACGATTCTTTACGTTTAATACAGTTTTAATATAACTTTAATAAAAAATTTCCCTCGTCTGCGTCTTCACCGGTGAAACTATCTCCGACAGAATCTCGTCACTGCCAGTGAAACTTGAACAACCTCACCACCGTCCTCCTCTTCCTCTTACTCCTGCCACCAACCAACAACAGCCAACAACTTCCCGTCTTCTCCATTAACCCACAAATTTCGGCGAACTCATGACACCGGAGCAACCACAATACTCCATCACAACGCCCCTCTCTATCGTCGTCTTCTCTACTGCTCTGGCGAACTGGAGTAGCCAGCCAGCTCTGAGTCTTCTCCATTTTCTCTGGCGAGGAGCTTCAAGCTCTGGTAAACCAGAGCAAATCAACAGCAACGAATCAGCCCCCTTACCTCTTCATATCATTTTCTTTACAATCTTCAATTCCGTCAAAAGTCCGATAGAACTTCGACGAAGCAGCAGTACCATGACACACCCATGAGCACAAACAGCCAACTCCGTTCGTCTTCTCTCCTCTTTTTCCCTTTTTCATTTCTGAATCTAGCCATGGATTAAAACTTTGGAAACTTTATTTCAGATCTGTAACGGGAGTAGGGAGGTAGTGGTGATGCGGTGCGGTTTGCTCCGGTTCACCAGAGTTTGAAGCTCCTCTCCTGAGCAGTGGGAAGACGGAGAAACAGTGGGTTGTTGTAGCGTTGATTGTTGGTTATTCCGGCGTTATGAGTTCGCCAGAAAAGAAGAGGAGGACGGGAGATGAGAGAGATGAAGGCTGAGAAGAGAGGGGTAAGAAAACAACAACAAAGTATATTTTAGTTATTAAAGGTAAACCTATGTTATAGGTTGTAATTAAAAAAGAAATATCCCATAAAGGGTAATAATTGATTTAAAAGAATTCATTTATGTAATTAATCCCTTAAGTTTATTGAGTTAAATGGGCCTTGAATATATGTGGTTCATTTCATCTATAATACCTTTTGTCTATAAGATCAGCCCATTTCATCCACCACTAATATTACAATATTGGACAAATTTCTTTCAATTTATTTGTCTAATTTTGACTTGACACGAAATTTAAAAAAATTAAAAATGGAAACTTTATCGAAATTTAAGAAAGTAAACAACATAGAGGATAGCCCAAGATAATACCTCAAAATTGGCCCATTTCTTCCATTATGGAATGAAATGGATGAAGAGCCACTTTTTACACCGCTAGAGTAAAAGATTAGCTAAATATCGAAATTAATTAATATTTAGCCACTCTTTAATGTGAACCCAAAGTTATGAAAAAATAACATAAATATACACCTTAACTTATCATATTTACACAAATCCTCACCCTTACAAAGTAATTATAAAAATCCCAACTATCAGTTACGTATCTCAATGGAATGTATCGGGAACGGATTATGTATCGCTATGTATATCAGTGTGAGTTTTGTTTAAAAGATACATACACTATGTATCTTTGAATGATTACAGTGTGGGTAATTATGTATCTCAACAGAATGTATCGAGAGCAAATTATGTATCTCGACAACCCAAAAAATGGGATTTTCTGTAAATATGTAAAATAGCGAGATTTACTGTAATTAGGCACCAAACTGTCGGGATTATTTAGATAAAAATACCTTTACCTATAAGATGAAAATTTTTTTATGGATAAACAGTAGTGCAACCAAGATTTTCATTAAGGAGGTTCAAAAGTATAAACAACAGAGAACAACATACCGGATTTTTCAGTGTATGCAAACCTTACCCCTATTTCGTGGAACTAGAGAAGTTAAGGACCCTCAACTCAATTAACACATAACAAGGCAGTTTGAAAAATACAATACAGAGGTAAACAACGCATATCAAATAATAGAGAAAGTGTAGCATACCATACAAAGCAAAATAATGTGATAATCAAAGCACAAGAAACAACAGGGAGTAGCAGTAATCGAAGAACAAGAAACTATGGGGATAATGCTAATACTATCTTCCCCAAGCCTATTCCATAGGAAAGTGAGAAAACATTCAATTACCGTCTAACCTTCTATGTTAATTCGCGACCTCCTTATCCTCTATCTAAGATCATGTTCTCGGTAAGCTGAAGTTGTGTCATGTCCTATCTAATCACCTTTCTCCTAATACTTGTTTGGCCTACCTCCTACCCCTCTTTAAAGCACCATGCTAACCTCTCACACCTCCTCACCGGACACCTAGACATCTCCTTTTCACACGTCCAAACCATCTCAGTCTCGCCTTTTTCATGTTGTTCACCACAGAAGCCACTCCCACCTTGTCTAAATATATATATGAAGAAACTAAGGAGATTCAACCTCTACTATATTAGTACATAAAAAACAATTTTTACCTTGTATAGTGCAATTTTTTGCTACAGAGGGTTTGGATGAAACCCCCTTGCCATGGCTTCGCCTGAACATAAATATGTATGTTTCAGATCGTAAATTTTAAAAATCTTTCTTTCATTCTTAAATTTAGTATCCCGTCAAACACCACCTCACATAAATTGGGATTGAAGCATATATAATATCATTAATTCGACAAGTGTCATAAGAAGTCTTAGAACTTGTATATTTAATTGATGGGATTTCCAGGAAATTCAACTCCCAAATCCTAGACTATGGAATTACTATTAAACTAGGTAAAAACATCATTTTCACATTATTAAATAGATTAAAACTAATTCCATGTTTGGTTGTTCAGTTTACAAAAGTCAAAAGTCAATCAATACATTGAAAAGTACCCAAAAAGATATTGACTGGCTAATAATTCATTTTGAAGGAGGAAGTAGTCAACACACTCAATACTATACAACCATATTATTATTCAAAGCTTTTAAGGTGCACAAAATTCTTGTAAATCAACTACAAAAATAATAAATAAATAAAAAGTTTTAGTGCTTGCTTGAAACTATTTTTTGTTTCATCGAATCAACCTCATCTCTACTTCACATAGCGTACTCTCTATCCTTTCCAGACTTCACTCGTAGAATTACACCGAATATATTATTATTGTATATGTTAGTACATAGTAAGAGATAAACGTTATGCCAAAGAAGGAAAAAAGTATAGAAGTATATGCTTTAGGTCAGTATATATCTAGGTACAATGTACAAAGAGTAATCATCAAATTGTGGACAGTTATATTGAGGCTTTGACTAATTCAGATTCGTGAAAGTTAAGGTTCAACTAAGGGGAAAACGGTATTTATTAGGATTTTTTTCATACCTAAAGACGGAAACCCGAGATCTCTGGTCGAGATCGAAGGATACTAGCCATCCCACCACAATTCATTTTCATACATAATGCTTATTTCCTTTCTTTTGTTTAACATTCCCCAAGAGTGCCTTTTTCATTTTTATTTGACTAGTCTTTGTCATGATTTCCATATGTTTAATACTTATACCCTGAGAACATCAAACAATGAAGTCAAAGAATCATTAATTAATAGTAGATAAAATACAAGGAAGTTTCAGTTTTTGGCCTTACTAGTTTGACCCCATTGGGTACAATAAGTGTAAAAATGTGATATACATATCCTTCTTGAATCTTTAATTCAAGAATCAAAATATGGAGAAAACCAATTTCAGAATATGTCTTGCTTTTCTATTAGTATTACTACTTAGCAGAATTTCTGTCTTCAGTGCTGTAGAGAGTGATGTTTATTGCTTGAAATCAATAAAAGATTCATTACATGACCCTTTCAATAGTTTGGAGACTTGGGATTTCAGCAATGCTACAGAAGGATTCATCTGTCGTTTTGTAGGAGTTCTTTGCTGGCATCCTGATGAGAGTAAGATACTTAACATCATGCTTCCAGACATGGGATTAATAGGTGAGTTTCCTCGTGGCATTCGAAATTGTACAAGCTTGACAGGCTTAGATCTTTCAGGCAACAACTTGTATGGAGCTATCCCTTCTGATATTTCAACAATAGTTGAACATGTTACAACACTTGATCTCTCAAATAACAAGTTTTCTGGCGATATACCACCTGATATAGCTAATTGTCAATACCTTAATGTTCTAAAGTTGGACAATAATGATCTAGAAGGTGAAATTCCAAGCAGAGTAGGCTATTTGCTTCGTCTTAAGACATTCACCATAACAAACAATTACTTGGCTGGACCGGTGCCATCATTTGTTGGCAAACAAATCACAGCTGAGAGTTTTGCAAACAATCCAGAGCTTTGCGGGAAACCCTTAAAAGAATGTGAAGATTCTGAGGATTCTTGGATATGGAAACATATCGATCGTGATTCATTCATCAAAGCATTTGTGGTTGGTTGGGTACTTTTCGTTACATTGGTTTTAGTTATTCGCTTATTTCAATTTCCTACCAAGGCTATCAACAAGATAGTCTCATTGAACATATGGAAGCTGAGGAGAAAGGAACATTTAACTTTGGGAAATGAAGAGGAATTAAGCAGCCAACATAAGGTAAAAATCTTGATAAATTTAAGGCTTTTCCCCTGCATTGCTAAATTTAAAGTTTCTGTTCTGTTGTGTGTTTGTTCCAATGATTCAACTCACCGTTCTACAGATACTAAAGTTGGAGAAGTTTGTTACAAGAATGAGCTTAAAGGAGCTGGAAAACGCGACTTCTGATTTTAGTGAAGATTATTTAGTAGGAATTGGAATGTTAGGCAAAGTGTACAAGGCAATTCTACCAAATGGCTGGACACTTGCAATCAAGAAGCTGAATGATTGGGAGAATTTGGAGGATGAGTTTGTCTCGGAGATTACAACTCTTGGTGGTCTGAGGCATCGAAACCTGTTGCCTCTTATAGGTTTCTGTGCTGATAGGGGAAAAAGACTTCTCATTTACAAATACATGCATAATGGAAGTCTTCATGAATGGCTGCATTCGGATGAAAATAAGGCAAAGATTTTGGATTTCCCTCTGAGAGTTAAAATTGCACTTGGGATAGCAAAAGGCTTGGCTTGGCTTCATCATGGCTACGAATTACATGTTACACATGGAAGCATAAGCACACAATGTATATTGCTAGATCAGAATCTTGAACCAAAAATATCCAACTTTTGGGAAGCCAAATTTTGGAGTAAGAATGACACAGCATTAAGTTGGAGTCTTTTCCCGGTAGCTGAATATTCTGGTTTAGGTTCTTACAAGCAAGACATCTACTGCTTCGGTGTTGTGCTTCTCGAGCTGGTAACGGGGAAGGAACCACATGAGTTGACCAGCTCAAGAAATCTATTTGATCACTCGCCTTGTCTACTTGATGCAGATAGAGATTTGCTTGGGAAAGGAGTTGACGATTTGATCCTCCAATTTCTAGAGTTAGCTTGTCAATGTGTGAAGTTCTTTCCTAATGAAAGGCCAACTATGCTTGAAGTGTATGACACACTCAAAAATATTTCTCAAGGTCGAAGGGACTGTATACAAAACATACCATTATCAACCGACATTCCAAGTCTATATGACTAGTGCTATTGTATTTATGGTTATTGAGATAAACAGATCAGGACTACGCAAAACTAAATCATGAAAGTCGTGCCTCGAGTCTGTATGCTGATAGCTTCTGTTACAAGAATCTATGAAGACTAGTTTTGTTGGCAATTTGCTGAATCACATAGTCCAAAGGACAAATCCAAATATTGTAGAACTTTTAAATTCTTCGTTTCGTATGCTTAAAGTGGTAGAATTCCATTCACAGATAATTAGCTTAATTGGTCATTAAAAGGAATAAAGAGGCAAAAATGTCAACAACAGGATATACTTAAAAATAAGAACAGACCAATGGTATTTAGTAGTCAACTTCATTGTGCTATCACTGCTATGTATAGGGTTGACACAACAATATACAAATTATATTAATGAAAGCTTATCAAGTGGAGAAAATTCTTGGAAAGAACTATACAATTGCTTTCTTTTTCTGTTTTACCAATTCTGTTAATTCTTGTTTTAATGAAATTCTCTTGTTTTATAATCCCCAAGTGTGCCATCCATGCTTGTTTGGCTATTCACTTATCCCAACTTCCATATGTTGAAACTTTTTATGCTGAGAACATCAAACCATGAATTCAAGAATCATCTATAAATAAAGACAAAACGTGAAGCTTTGTCATTGCTACAATATGTGTAAACCATGGAGAAAACCAATATCAGAAGAAGACTTTTCTTTTTCATCTGCTCATTTCTTGGCTTTCTATCAGTATTACTTAGCAGAATTTCTGTCTGCAGTGCTGTAGAGAGTGATTTTTATTGCTTGAAATCGATAAAAGATTCATTACAAGACCCTTTAAATTCTTTGAGCTCTTGGGATTTCAGCAATGCTACCGAAGGCTTCATCTGCCATTTTGTAGGAATTGAATGCTGGAATCCTTATGAGAATAAGGTAATGAATATTAGACTTTCAGACTCTGGACTAATAGGTGGGTTTCTTTAGATCTTTCAGACAACTTCTTGTATGGAACTATCCCTTCTGATATTTCCGTAATACTTGAACATGTTACAGCACTTGATCTCTCAAGTAACAAATTTTCTGGCAATATACCGCCTGACATAGCTAATTGTGAATACCTTAACTTTCTAATGTTGAACAACAATAATCTAAGAGGTGAAATTCCTAGCAAAATTGGCTCTTTATCTCACCTTATGACGTTCAGCGTAGCCAACAATAACTTGACTGGGCCAGTGCCATCATTTGTTAATGTAGAAATCACAGTTCACAGTTTTGCAAACAATTCAGGCCTATGTGGGAAGCCCTTGAAAGAATGTGAGTATTATGAGGATTCTTGGATATGGAAACATGTTGAATTTGCTGCATTCATTGATGCATTTGTTGTCGGTTGGGTACTTTCCTATGCATTAGTTTTGGTCCTTTTCCTATTTAAATTTCCTATCAAGGCTATCAACAAGTTAGTTTCATTGAACATATGGAAGCTGAGGTCAAAGGAACATTCTCCTCCAGGAAGTGATTCACCAGGTGAAGAGGAATTAAGCATCCACCAGAAGGTAAAGATTTTGCTAACTTTCCAGCTTTTACGCTGCATTTTTAAACTACATAAACATGATAGCGATAAGGTTCTTATGTTTCTTTTCTGTTTTTATATGGTCAAATGATTCAAACTTGTTGCTTTTCAGATATTAAAGTTGGAGAAATTTGTTACTAGAATGAGCTTCACGGAGCTGGAAAACGCAACTTCAGATTTTATTGAAGATTATTTGGTAGGTAATGGAATGTTAGGCAAAGTGTACAAAGCAATTCTACCAAATGGATGGACACTTGCCATCAAGAAGCTGAATGACTGGGAGGATTTGGAGGAAGAGTTTGTCTCCGAGATAACAACTCTCGGTGGTCTTAGGCATCGGAACCTATTGCCTCTAATAGGCTTCTGCTCCGAAAAGCAAGAAAGACTTCTTGTTTACAAATACATGCCTAATGGAAGTCTTCATGAATGGCTGCACTCAAATGAAAATAAGGCCAAGATTTTGGATTTCCCTTTGAGAGTTAAAATTGCACTTGGGATAGCAAAAGGCCTGGCTTGGCTTCATCATGGTTACAAATTGCACGTTACACATGGAAGCATGAGTACGCGATGTATCTTGCTAGATCAAAATTTTGAACCAAAAATATCTAACTTTTGGGAAGCCAAATTTTGGAGTAAGAATGACACAGCGTTAAGTTGGAGTCTTTTTCCAGTAGCTGAATATTCTGGTTTAGGCTCTTACAAGAAAGACATCTACTGCTTCGGTGTTTTACTTCTCGAGCTGGTAACGGGGAAGGAACCACATGAACTGACCAGTTCAAGAAATTTATTTGATCACTCGCCTTGTCTACATGATGCAGATAAAGATTTGCTTGGGAAAGGAATCAATGATTTGATCCTCCGATTTCTAGAGTTAGCTTGTGAATGTATGAAGTTCTTTCCTAATGAAAGGCCAACAATGCTGGAAGTGTATAAAAAACTCAAGACAATTTCTCAGAGTCGAAACGACGACTAGGTATAGAAAACTCCCTTATCAACTGGCATTTGAAGTCTATAAGACTAGTACTACTGTTTATTTGGTTAGCGCATATTAGTTTAATAGTAGCAAATAGACTTTGCATCTGTAATATCGAAGACACTGTATATAATTTACAACATTGGAAAGCCATATTGATTGCATGTTTCTAAAAGAGCCTTAGCAGACTAATGCTGCATTGAGTTAGTTTAATTTTTAAAGACAATTCTCTGAGAGTTGTTAATTCCACATTGTTAGTTTTATGGGCATTTTTAATATTAAAATAATATTTTTATTGTCCCATTACTATGAAGTAAGTGACCATAAAGTTGATGCATTATTTCTTTGGGAGTTAGTGACTTTTAAGTTACAATTCTTTTTGCATGCAACCTATTACTCCAGCCGTTTGCAGCAGTATTACTCCCACTCATTGTTGGCACTTCATGCCAATTTCTCCATTACTTTAATGGCATTATATGCCAATTGCTCTTAATGGCTTTTTTAAGACAAAGCGACGTGCAGTTTTGCTGCATTTAGGGGCATTTCTTCTTAGTTTATGGTGGCTGTATTTGGCCATCATATTCAATTGAAATTCATGTAACATCCAACTCTTTATTCATCCACTTTCTATCACTTTATGACTTGTCACTTTTGTAACCTAAAGACCATTGATCTTCCATCTTTACTAGCCCTCATTCATTCTTATTCATTGCATGGAAGATTTTCTCACCTATAAATAGTGATGGTCTTGCGTATTTTTCTAAGTACATGAAAATATAGAGTTCACAAAATTTAGTAAAAAGAGAGTTTATTAGTTTGAAGGGAGGTGTTCTTTTTGTGGAGTTTTGAACTCAACTCTTGTCCAGAGTTTGTTGAGTTACACTTTGTGAGAAAGCTGTTGTATCCTGGAGGGGACAAGTCAAGAAGATTACTGTTGGACCGGTGAAAACATTTGCTGCAGTGGGCTTAAATCTCCTTAAAGCGAGCGAGATATCCGCGCCTCAGCCAAAAAAAAGATAGCTTTCCAAGAAGAAGATAGCTTTTATTTTCTTCACTTTTTTTGTATTTTTTCAATTGTAACTTGTAATATTTCACCAACACACATAAAGTGTCACAAGAAGTCTTAGAAATTTGTATATTTTAATTGATAGGATTTGCAGGAAATTCAACTCCCAAATTCTAGAATTTGGAATTATTAAACAAGGTAATAACATCATTTTCACAGTATTAAATAAATTAGGACTAATTCCGTGTTTGGCTGTTCAGTTTACAAAAGTCAAAAGTCCGTCAATACACTGACAGGTACCCAAAAAACACATTGACTGGCTATTGAAAGGTTGCCTGGTGCACTAAGCTCTGGTTATGCACGGGGACAGGAGAAGGGTCGGACACAAGGTCTATTGTCTACAGCTTACCATACATTTCTGCAAGAGACTGTTTCCATACCTCGAACTCGTGACCTCCCCGTCACATGGCAACAACTTTACCAACTACACCAAGACTCCCCTTCATTAACCTGCTATTACTATCATAATTTCAAAGCTTCTCAATTCATTTTGAAGGAGGAAGCAGTCAACACCTTACAATCTTAATGTTCAAAGCTTTGCAGGTGGAGAAAATTCTTGTAAAGCAACTACAGAAATAATAAAATAAAACAGCTTTTATGCTTAGTTGCAACATTTTTTTTGGTTTCTCATATGAATATGTATGTAGTAGGAAGTAAACTTTATGCTAAAGAAGAAGAAAATTAGAAGTATATGCTTTAGGTGAACATATATTTAGGTACAAAGTACGAAGAACAATTGATCAAATTTGCGGACATCTATTTTGGGTTGTTCGGAAATGCCTTTGCAACTTTCTGGACGTTCATACTTTGTTCTGTAGTCTTTCAACTACCATATAGTTCTGTAGTTTTTCAACTACCATATAGTTCTGTAGTCTTTCAACTACCATATAGTTCTATTCACACTTAAACATCATATGATGCTTGTGTGTATACCTAATGAAAGCATGTATGGTATGACAAAGCATAATTTTCATGTTGAAAATTATAAGTTCAGTTGGACCCAACAAACCTGAAGCTTTTTCCAAATTGCTTCAGAAAACTACAAGGACGTTGAGTGCTTCACCTAACTAGTTTGACAAATGCCACAACAAATGTAAAATTTGAAGTATAAATCTTTCTTCGGAGAGATTTTCAATGCTGGTATCTCTTTTATTTCAAGATTTAGCAATAGGTCCGCTCAAATTCATGGCGAAAACAAATTCCAGAACAAGAACTTTCTTTCTTATCTGCACATATCTTGGCTTTCTGTTGATGTTGCTTAACATAACTTGTGTCTGCAGTGCTGAAGAGAGTGATGAAGAGAGTGATTTTTATTGCTTGAAATCAATAAAAGATTCCTTAGAAGACCCTTTGAATTCTTTAGGCTCTTGGGATTTCAACAATGCTACCGTAGACGTCATCTGCCGTCTTCCAGGAATTGAATGTTGGAATGCTGCTGACAATAAGGTACTGAACATCATGCTTCCAGACATGGGATTAATAGGTGAGTTTCCTCGAGGCATTCGATATTGTACATGCTTGACAGGCTTAGATCTTTCAGGCAACAAGTTGTATGGAACTATCCCTTCTGATATTTCAGCAATAGTTGGAAATGTTACAACACTTGATCTCTCAAATAACGCGTTTTCTGGGGATATACCACCTGATATAGCTAATTGTCAATACCTTAATGTTCTAAAGATGGACAATAATGATCTAGAAGGTGAAATTCCAAGCAGAATAGGCTATTTGCTTCGTCTTAAGAAGTTCACCGTAACAAACAATTACTTGACTGGACCGGTGCCATCATTTGTTGGCAAACAAATCACAGCTGAGAGTTTTGCAAACAATCCAGAGCTTTGCGGGAAGCCCTTAAAAGAATGTGAAGATTCTGAGGATTCTTGGATATGGAAACATATCGATCGTGCTTCATTCATCAAAGCATTTGTGGTTGGTTGGGTACTTTTCGTTACATTGGTTTTAGTTATTCGCTTATTTCAATTTCCTACCAAGGCTATCAACAAGATAGTCTCATTGAACATATGGAAGCTGAGGAGAAAGGAACATTTAACTTCGGGAAATGAAGAGGAATTAAGCAGCCAACATAAGGTAAAGATCTTGATAAATTTAAGGCTTTTCCCCTGCATTGCTAAATTTAAAGTTTCTGTTTCTGTTGTGTGTTTGTTCCAATGATTCAACTCACCGTTCTACAGATACTAAAGTTGGAGAAGTTTGTTACAAGAATGAGCTTAAAGGAGCTGGAAAACGCAACTTCTGATTTTATTGAAGACTATTTAGTAGGAATTGGAATGTTAGGCAAAGTGTACAAAGCAATTCTACCAAATGGCTGGACACTTGCAATCAAGAAGCTGAATGATTGGGAGAATTTGGAGGATGAGTTTGTCTCGGAGATTACAACTCTTGGTGGTCTGAGGCATCGAAACCTGTTGCCTCTTATAGGTTTCTGTGCTGATAGGGGAAAAAGACTTCTCGTTTACAAATACATGCATAATGGAAGTCTTCATGAATGGCTGCATTCGGATGAAAATATGGCAAAGATTTTGGATTTCCCTCTGAGAGTTAAAATTGCACTTGGGATAGCAAAAGGCTTGGCTTGGCTTCATCATGGCTACGAATTACATGTTACACACGGAAGCATAAGCACACGATGTATATTGCTAGATCAGAATCTTGAACCAAAAATATCCAACTTTTGGGAAGCCAAATTTTGGAGTAAGAATGACACAGCATTAAGTTGGAGTCTTTTCCCGGTAGCTGAATATTCTGGTTTAGGTTCTTACAAGCAAGACATCTACTGCTTCGGTGTTGTGCTTCTCGAGCTGGTAACGGGGAAGGAACCACATGAGTTGACCAGCTCAAGAAATCTATTTGATCACTCGCCTTGTCTACTTGATGCAGATAGAGATTTGCTCGGGAAAGGAGTTGACGATTTGATCCTCCAATTTCTAGAGTTAGCTTGTCAATGTGTGAAGTTCTTTCCTAATGAAAGGCCAACTATGCTTGAAGTGTATGACACACTCAAAAATATTTCTCAAGGTCGAAGGGACTGTATACAAAACATACCATTATCAACCGATATTCCAAGTCTATATGACTAGTGCTATTGTTTTTATGGTTACTGAGATAAACAGATCAGGAATACACAAAACTAAGTCATGAAAGTCGTGTTTCGAGTCTGTATGCTGATAGCTTCTGTTGCAAGAATCTATGAAGACTAGTTTTGTTGGCAATTTGCTGAATCACATAGTCCAAAGGACAAATCCAAAGATTGTAGAGCTTTTAAATTCTTCGTTTCGTATGCTTGAAGTGGTAGAATTCCATTCACAGATAATTAGCTTAGTTGGTCATTAAAAGGAATAAAGAGGCAAAAATGTCAAAAACAGGATATACTTGAAAATAAGAACAGACCAATGGCATTTAGTAGTGAACTTCATTGTGCTATCACTGCTATATATAGGGTTGACACAACAATATACAAATTATATTAATGAAAGCTTATCAGGTGGAGAAAATTCTTGGAAAGAAACTATACAATTGCTTTCTTTTTCTGTTTTACCAATTCTGTTAATTCTTGTTTTAATGAAATTCTCTTGTTTTATAATCCCCAAGTGTGCCATCCATTCTAGTTTGGCTATTCACTTATCCCAACTTCCATATGTTGAAACTTTTTATGCTGAGAACATCAAACCATGAATTCAAGAATCATCTATAAATAAAGACAAAACGTGAAGCTTTGTCATTGCTACAATATGTGTAAACCATGGAGAAAACCAATATCAGAAGAAGACCTTTCTTTTTCATCTGCTCATTTCTTGGCTTTCTATCAGTATTACTTAGCAGAATTTCTGTCTGCAGTGCTGTAGAGAGTGATTTTTATTGCTTGAAATCGATAAAAGATTCATTACAAGACCCTTTAAATTCTTTGAGCTCTTGGGATTTCAGCAATGCTACCGAAGGCTTCATCTGCCGTTTTGAAGGAATTGAATGCTGGAATCCTTATGAGAATAAGGTAATGAATATTAGACTTTCAGACTCTGGACTAATAGGTGAGTTTCCTCGAGGAATTCAAAATTGTACAAGCTTGACAGGTTTAGATCTTTCAGACAACTTCTTGTATGGAACTATCCCTTCTGATATTTCCGTAATACTTGAACATGTTACAGCACTTGATCTCTCAAGTAACAAATTTTCTGGCAATATACCGCCTGACATAGCTAATTGTGAATACCTTAACTTTCTAATGTTGAACAACAATAATCTAAGAGGTGAAATTCCTAGCAGAATTGGCTCTCTATCTCACCTTATGACGTTCAGCGTAGCCAACAATAACTTGACTGGGCCAGTGCCATCATTTGTTAATGTACAAATCACAGTTCACAGTTTTGCAAACAATTCAGGGCTATGTGGGAAGCCCTTGAAAGAATGTGAGTATTATGAGGATTCTTGGATATGGAAACATGTTGAATTTGCTGCATTCATTGATGCATTTGTTGTCGGTTGGGTACTTTCCTATGCATTAGTTTTGGTCCTTTTCCTATTTAAATTTCCTATCAAGGCTATCAACAAGTTAGTTTCATTGAACATATGGAAGCTGAGGTCAAAGGAACATTCTCCTCCAGGAAGTGATTCACCAGGTGAAGAGGAATTAAGCATCCACCAGAAGGTAAAGATTTTGCTAACTTTCCAGCTTTTACGCTGCATTTTTAAACTACATAAACATGATAGCGATAAGGTTCTTATGTTTCTTTTCTGTTTTTATATGGTCAAATGATTCAAACTTGTTGCTTTTCAGATATTAAAGTTGGAGAAATTTGTTACTAGAATGAGCTTCACGGAGCTGGAAAACGCAACTTCAGATTTTATTGAAGATTATTTGGTAGGTAATGGAATGTTAGGCAAAGTGTACAAAGCAATTCTACCAAATGGATGGACACTTGCCATCAAGAAGCTGAATGACTGGGAGGATTTGGAGGAAGAGTTTGTCTCCGAGATAACAACTCTCGGTGGTCTTAGGCATCGGAACCTATTGCCTCTAATAGGCTTCTGCTCCGAAAAGCAAGAAAGACTTCTTGTTTACAAATACATGCCTAATGGAAGTCTTCATGAATGGCTGCACTCAAATGAAAATAAGGCCAAGATTTTGGATTTCCCTTTGAGAGTTAAAATTGCACTTGGGATAGCAAAAGGCCTGGCTTGGCTTCATCATGGTTACAAATTGCACGTTACACATGGAAGCATGAGTACGCGATGTATCTTGCTAGATCAAAATTTTGAACCAAAAATATCTAACTTTTGGGAAGCCAAATTTTGGAGTAAGAATGACACGGCGTTAAGTTGGAGTCTTTTTCCAGTAGCTGAATATTCTGGTTTAGGCTCTTACAAGAAAGACATCTACTGCTTCGGTGTTTTACTTCTCGAGCTGGTAACGGGGAAGGAACCACATGAACTGACCAGTTCAAGAAATTTATTTGATCACTCGCCTTGTCTACATGATGCAGATAAAGATTTGCTTGGGAAAGGAATCAATGATTTGATCCTCCGATTTCTAGAGTTAGCTTGTGAATGTATGAAGTTCTTTCCTAATGAAAGGCCAACAATGCTGGAAGTGTATAAAAAACTCAAGACAATTTCTCAGAGTCGAAACTGTCACCCCCCGAATCCCAACGAGGCGTGATTGGCACCCGTAGCCGACATGGCCCGAGAGAACCAATCTTTACTTACTCAATCATATGCATGCCATAAGAAACCCATAAACACATACCAACTATCAAGACCAACAATGGAAGTCATGGAACATGATATATGTACATATATGCGAAACTTGGCCGTTGAGGCCACCAAGTCAAGGACGACATATCCCTTCTACATTCATACACCCACATCCGTCTACAAAAGCCTCTAACAAGAGCATTGACCAAAATGAACCATAAGTCGGGACAAGTCCCCGCATTACACAATATATACAATACCAAAACATATATACACTCTGACTCGGAGAAGCCCCGAATGAGCTGGAGCTCACCAAAGAGCCGCTAACACTGGCAATCTACTGAGGAGGCCTACTGGGACCTGCGCCTGCAGCAAGTAAGGTAAATTCCCCGAGAGGGGTCAGTACGAAATAAGTACTGAGTATGCAAGGCTCAGATGAAACTATACAACACATGAATATGTCAAGGAATATGTCAATGAACTCAAAACATATGGATACTCAATGTGAATAAGTCACCATGTTGCATTTTGGAAACCATGTGGATTGCTTTCATTGCTTTCATTACTTTCTTTATCTCAATGCTCACTTGTTATCACATATATCACAATGTACCCGGGCCCCGACTGATCAGTGGGTCTTTCATATCATCATATAGGGATCGAGTCGAGCTAGGCTTATGCCCCTAGACTTGCCACCCTTGGGATCGAGTCGAGCTAGGCTTACGCCCCTAGACTTGCCACCCATAAATCCATATCTCGGGATCGAGTCGAGCTAGGCTTACGCCCCTAGACTTGCCACCCGTACTTGATCATTGACCACATTTGCATTACTTTGATCATTACTTTGAGATTGATACTTTGATAATCATAACATCACTTTGGAACTTTGGAACTTTGAATCATTGACCAATAAGTGAAGAACATGTGAACAAATATCAATGAGAAATATAACATCACTAGCACCATGATACTATTGGAACCATTGGACAAGAAGCCATGAACAAGAGACACAAGTATAGGCACTATTGGAATATTGGAACATAGCCTTCTTTGAACTTTCGGAACATTAATCATGAATATGAGAAATGAGATTCACAATTGATCAATGAGTAGGAAATATATGACAATGACCATAAATAAGTGCATATGGGATACCTTGGTACATTTCGGAATAGAACTAAAGAAATGTCAATTGTGAACACTATTGGCCGTAGAAAGATACGGACAAAATAACCTTGCATACCTTGGATTCGCAATACGAATCTACAACCTTAGATGCGTAGACAATAATCCCACTCCTTCTTTATGTGTCTACAAATACATAACGAAATTCACATTAACCACCAATTACTTTACAAATGCATACCATGTCAATGAATTACATGTTTGGCTTTCAACATGTCATTTCCCTTTGACAAAACCATTGATCATACTATTATTCCAAAAATTCCATAATATGCCCCACATTGACCAATACATGACAATCAATACCTTTCACCACAATACTTCTCCTTTACACTTTCTTATCCATAACACATCACAAATAATCCATCAAAGCACCTTAATTCAACTCATAACACATATCGGCCAAAATTCCAAAATTCCCACTTTTAGAAAAGAACAAGTTTTATACCAAAAATAACACCATACATGTTCATATTTTGTCCATACCATGCTTTTTCATCAAAGGCACAAGGCCTAATTCACACTTGAATTCCATATACCACAAATCTCATACAAACTCACCAAGTTCCATGACCAACTTTTCCAAGCACAACCAACATGATATACATATTCTTTTATGCATATAAGATATTAATCCATGAAAATAAATACTTACCAAGGCTTGGAATATGTTGATCTTGTCCAAAAGATGACTTAGGGTTTGCAAAGCCAAAAGGGAATTATCTTGAAAATTCTAGAAAAGTGATGTGTGTCTTTTGGAATAAAAATCTGATTCTTCCACATATATATAGGCCCTCAAGTCTTCTTTGGCATTAAATTCCATGTCCATTTGGTCAATGGAAGAATGGGTCTTTTGTTTCCCCTTTGGGCCTTGCATTTTATCCCATTTTGGGCCTCAAATTGGCCCATTAACACATATTATCCTAGCCCACCAATTCTCATGTATAGTCCATCATATATCTCATGTTTAAATAATTTCATAATGCCACGACAATATTCACTTATGAGATTTTCATTCGTAGCCTCAATCGCAAAAATAGGAATTCTAGTCACCTATGGCTTCTTTGAACATTTTGGTAAATTCTTGTATTCCATGGTTTGATCATGTAGGAGTATGTAGTAGTGTATCGAGGTATTTGAAGCTTTAACAACGCTAAAGGAACTCCAAGGAATCAAAATAAACCATGGAAGAATCGTCGTTGCATTTCGTCGCAAAACGAGCTCGGAAAGGCCAATTATGTTGTGCCTTGCGCCACTGCCTTGCTTTGCAGCAGTGGCGCAGGAATTGAAGGTTCTCTGAATCAGTGGCCTGCTGGATTTTTCAGCCATTTTTTTCTAACACTTGCATATCATCCAATACCCTATCAAAACACTACAAAATACTTACGTAGTGACCTTAATCATCAAGTAAACATGACTCCAAGGTACCAAATGAGGTTGGAAATGTATGGGGTATTACACAAGACATCTCCGACTAAAATCTAATCACATGTACGAGGCTCGAATTAATTAATTTTTTTTTTCATCACCAACCTTACAAAATACATACTCATAGCGTCTCGAAACTTAAGTAACCATTGTTCAACATCATCACATAGGTCGAAAAGGTACGGGATGTTACATTCTTCCCCCCTTAGGAACATTCGTCCTCGAATGTTAACAACATGTTTTATACACAACAATGTATCTTTACTCTAACATACCGATAAACATTCACATAATGCTTTTAAATACTTACTTGTTATTGTTCCACCTCCGCACTGTGAACTTCTTGGTCCATTTGGAATAAGTGGGGATACTTTGATTTCATCATTTCTTCCGCTTCCCATGTGATCTCCTCTACTTGTGGATTTCTCCAAAGGACTTTTACGGATGCTATGTCTTTATTTCTCAATCTCTTTACTTGTCTATCTAGGATAGCAATGGGCACCTCTTCATAAGTGAGATCCTCTGCCACTTGAACATCTTCTACGGGCACAATACGTGAAGGATCTCCTATGCATTTCCGGAGCATCGACACATGAAATACCGGATGGACGGAGGAAAGTTCTTGAGGTAAGGCTAATTCATATGCGACTTGCCCAAATCTTCTAATAACTTCATAGGGGCCTATGTAACGTGGACTCAATTTCCCTTTCTTTCCGAACCGCATTACCCCTTTCATCGGTGACACCTTTAAAAACACCCAATCACCTATGGCAAATTCAAGCCCTCTTCTTCTAACATCGGCATATGACTTGTGACGACTTTGAGCCGTTTGTAACCGTTGTTGGATAACTTTAACTTTCTCCATGGCTTGGTGAACAATATCTGGCCCAAGTAAAGCAGTTTCACCTGCTTCAAACCATCCGATTGGTGATCTACACTTCCTTCCATACAAGGCTTCATAAGGTGCCATTTTAATACTTGAATGATAGCTATTGTTATACGCAAATTCAATAAGAGGCAAATGGTCATCCCAACTACCTTGAAAATCCAACGTACATGCTCGTAGCATATCTTCAAGTGTCTAGATAGTACGTTCTGCTTGGCCATCGGTCTGAGGATGGAAAGCCGTACTCAAATTCACCTGAGTACCCAAACTCCGCTGAAAAGATTTCCAAAAGTGTGCTGTGAACTGTGCTCCTCTGTCTGATATAATAGAAAGTGGAATTCCATGCAATCGTACTATCTCTTTTACATACAATTTCGCATAATCCTCAGCTGTATAGGTCGTCTTGACAGGTAGAAAATGCGCCGACTTGGTAAGTCGGTCCACTATGACCCATATGGAATCAAACTTCCGCAATGTACGAGGCAAGCCCGTAATAAAATCCATATTAATCATATCCCACTTCCAGACTGGAAGATTGATACATTGCATGTAACCTCCCGGTTTCTGATGTTCCACTTTCACCTGTTGACAATTTGGGCATTGCGCGACAAATTCTGCAATATTCTTCTTCATGTTGCCCCACCAATACACTTCTTTCAATTCATGGTACATTTTAGTAGCACCCGGATGAATGGAATAGCGCGAATGGTGCGCCTCTGTCATTATTCGTGTCCTCAGCTCATCTATGTCCGGTACACATAGTCTCCCTTGACATTGAAGCACCCCTTCCGATGTAATATCAAATGCCTTGGTCAGATTCTGCTGCACATTCTCCTTTAGCTGTAATAAAATAGAATCCGCATACTGTTTCTCTTTCACTTCAGTTATCAAGGAGGATTCTGCTGCATTCTGTACCATAACTCTATCATCGGAGGTTTCAATAAGGCGAACTCCCAAGCTGGCTAATTGATTCAAATCTTTGATTATCTCACGCTTTTCATTCAACTGACCACTAGTGCTTTCGACTGCCTTACGGCTCAATGCATCAGCTACGACATTTGCTTTGCCTGGGTGATAAAGAATATCAATGTCATAGTCTTTTAAAAGCTCTAACCACCTTCGTTGCCTCAAATTGAGTTCCTTCTGCTTAAAAAGATATTGCAAGCTTTTGTGATCCGTATAGATGTCAACATGAACACCATATAAATAATGACGCCATATCTTTAAAGCAAAAACTACCGCTGCCAATTCAAGATCATGCGTGGGATAGTTTTTCTCATGTGGCCGCAACTGTCATGAGGCATATGCTATCACCCTGCCATGCTGCATCAATACACATCCGAGACCAATCCCGGAAGCATCACAATACACTGCATAGCCCTCTGTGCCTTCAGGAAGAACTAACACTGGTGTAGAAGTCAACTTATCTTTCAGGTTTTGAAACCCTCTTTCACATGCATCATTCCATTGAAATTTAATTGCCTTGTGAGTTAACTTTGTCAATGGTGCCGCAATAGAAGCAAAACCTTCTACAAATCTTCGGTAATAACCTGCCAAACCCAGAAAACTGCGAATCTCTGTGGGTGTCGTAGGTCTTGGCCAATTCTTCACTGCTTCAATCTTTTGGGTATCAACCTGTATGCCTTCATCTGATACAATGTGACCCAAGAACGCGACTGATGTCAACCAAAACTCACATTTGGAGAATTTTGCATACAACTTACGGTCACGGAGAATTTGCAACACTTGCCGTAAGTGATAAGCATGGTCTTCTGGTGATCTTGAATAAACAAGGATGTCATCTATAAATACTGTCACGAACACGTCTAGGAATGGCTTGAACACTCTGTTCATCAAATCCATAAACACAGCCGGTGCATTTGTTAGCCCAAATGACATAACTAAAAATTCATAATGGCCATACCGTGTTCGGAAAGCTGTCTTGGGTACATCCTCCTCTCTAACTCTGACCTGATGGTAACCCGACCTCAAGTCAATTTTTGAAAAACACCTGGCACCCTGTAACTGATCAAACAAATCATCAATGCGAGGAAGGGGGTATTTATTCTTGATCGTTACTTTATTCAGTTGCCGATAGTCGATGCACATTCTCAAGGTGCCATCTTTCTTGCGTACGAATAATACCGGTGCACCCCACGGGGACATACTAGGCCTAATGAAGCCTTTATCCAGCAAATCTTTCAACTGCTCCTTCAATTCACGCAGTTCCGCTGGAGCCATTCTATATAGAGGGATAGAAATAGGCTGAGTGCCTGGAATCACATCAATGCCGAATTCCACTTCCCGTTTTGGGGGTAAACCTGGAAGATCCTCTGGAAATACATCAAGAAATTCATTGACTACCGGTACTGACTGTGGAGTTAATGGTTCCACATCATTATCTTTCACTCGTACCAAATGACATACGTATCCCTTGGCAATCATTTTTCTGGCTTTCAAGTAGGAAATAAATCTTCCTCGTGGTGCCCCTACCTTACCCTGCCATTCTAGAACATTTTCCTGTGGAAAACAAAATTGTACCTTCTTGGCCCGGCAATCTACCGTAGCATAACACGAAGCCAACCAATCCATTCCCATAATTACATCAAAATCCACCATGTCCAATTCAATGAGATCGGCCAACGTATCATGACCACACACAGTTACCACACAGTTACGATACACTCTCTTTGCAACAATATATTCACCAACTGGTGTAGACACTTCAATTGACTTAATTAATATTTCCGGTGTCGTTGCAAATTTCGCAGCAACCAATGGAGTAACATAGGAAAATGTAGAGCCTGGGTCAATTAATGCATATACATTATGTGAGAATATGGATAATGTACCTGTGACGACATCTGGGGAAGCCTCTGAATTCTGGCGGTCCACCAAAGCATAAGTACGATTCTGGACCCCGCTAGTACTGGCTCCTCCTCTGGCACCTCTACCTCGACCAATAGGCTGCACCCCTCGGCCCTGTGAAGGAACCGATGCTGAAGACGCAACAGCCGACCCAGCTGGTCGTGCTATACCACCCATGCTCCGCTGTGGACATTCTCTCGCTATATGTCCCGGCATACCACACCAAAAGCAGACATTCATCCCTGTCCGACATGGACCTGTGTGCATACGCCCGCAGTGCTGACACTGCTGACGAGGGAAACCTGCTGACTGTGATCCATGACCCCCACTACTCTGTCCAACTGAACCACCTCGAAACCCTCGAGACTGAGGATAAGCACTCCCTGTGGAATAAGAGAACGACGGTCTAGGTGGTCTAGGAAACATACGGGGCCTAGTTCCTCCTTGGGACATCATAGGTGGTCCCATAGGTCTAGCCCTTTTGGACTGTCCCCTATCAAATTCATGTACCCTGCGTCTCTGTCTCTGATCCTCCATTTTCTGGGCGAAGGCTTGTATGCGAGCAATGTCCATGTCCCTATTCAAGGCCGCAATAGTGCAATCTCTTACCAAATATGGCTCTAGTCTGTCCACGTATCTATGGACCCTGTCTGTCATCGTAGCCACAACATTTGGCGCATATCGAGCCAAGGAATTAAATTGCAAGCTATATTCCCGAACACTCATATTCCCTTGACGCAAGTTCAGGAACTGGTCTGCACGTGCTTCCCGAACCTCATATGGAAGATAATGATCGAGGAAGGCCACTTTAAACTCTTCCCAAGTAGGTGGGGTTGCATCAATATCACGGGATTTCTTCCAATCCTCATACCACAATATTGCCTCTCCCTTCAACCTGTACGCAGCAAGTTCAACTGTCTCTACCCCTGTCACATGCATAACTTCCAATGCCCTCTGAATTTGATCCACGAAGTCCTGTGGATCTGCTTTTGGATCTGCCCCTGTGAATATAGGAGGGTCCAGTTTCAAGAAATCCTGTGTTCTGCGACTTGCCATTCTAGCCTCATCATCATCATGTGCCATAGCACCAGCTCTTCCCTGGCTTTGTGCCGCCACTAACTGTGTCAACATCTGTACAGCATTCCTAAGATCCTGATCTGTGGCATTTGTCGGTGGTTCCACGGGCACTTCCCTTCTTCTCGTCTCTTCTGGAGCTGAAGAAGTAGAAGAAGCTCGCGTTGCAAACTCAGTTTCAGCCCCACCTTGATCAACTTGCTCAGGTGGTGGTCTACTTGCTCCTTCACCAGCAATTCTATCTAGCAGCTTACTTTTACCTTTTCCTCTTCCTCTTCTAGTGTTCGGCATTTTGACTATACCAAAGAAAAACAATTACCAAGATCAGATATAATGCAACTGACAACATTGGCTCTATTGCACGATCTAGAATGAAGGAAAGGAAACAACATCCTAAATGTCTCGTAGCCTCCTACGTATAAATGTGGTGCACAATACATCGATACGTAAGACTCTACTTAGACACGGCTTTGTAGACATCCTTAGACCGACTGCTCTGATACCACTTTTGTCACCCCCCGAATCCCAACGAGGCGTGATTGGCACCCGTAGCCGACATGGCCCGAGAGAACCAATCTTTACTTACTCAATCATATGCATGCCATAAGAAACCCATAAACACATACCAACTATCAAGACCAACAATGGAAGTCATGGAACATGATATATGTACATATATGCGAAACTTGGCCGTTGAGGCCACCAAGTCAAGGACGACATATCCCTTTTACATTCATACACCCACATCCGTCTACAAAAGCCTCTAACAAGAGCATTGACCAAAATGAACCATAAGTCGGGACAAGTCCCCGCATTACACAATATATACAATACCAAAACATATATACACTCTGACTCGGAGAAGCCCCGAATGATCTGGAGCTCACCAAAGAGCCGCTAACACTGGCAATCTACTGAGGAGGCCTACTGGGACCTGCGCCTGCAGCAAGTAAGGTAAATTCCCCGAGAGGGGTCAGTACGAAATAAGTACTGAGTATGCAAGGCTCAGATGAAACTATACAACACATGAATATGTCAAGGAATATGTCAATGAACTCAAAACATATGGATACTCAATGTGAATAAGTCACCATGTTGCATTTTGGAAACCATGTGGATTGCTTTCATTGCTTTCATTACTTTCTTTATCTCAATGCTCACTTGTTATCACATATATCACAATGTACCCGGGCCCCGACTGATCAGTGGGTCTTTCATATCATCATATAGGGATCGAGTCGAGCTAGGCTTATGCCCCTAGACTTGCCACCCTTGGGATCGAGTCGAGCTAGGCTTACGCCCCTAGACTTGCCACCCATAAATCCATATCTCGGGATCGAGTCGAGCTAGGCTTACGCCCCTAGACTTGCCACCCGTACTTGATCATTGACCACATTTGCATTACTTTGATCATTACTTTGAGATTGATACTTTGATAATCATAACATCACTTTGGAACTTTGGAACTTTGAATCATTGACCAATAAGTGAAGAACATGTGAACAAATATCAATGAGAAATATAACATCACTAGCACCATGATACTATTGGAACCATTGGACAAGAAGCCATGAACAAGAGACACAAGTATAGGCACTATTGGAATATTGGAACATAGCCTTCTTTGAACTTTCGGAACATTAATCATGAATATGAGAAATGAGATTCACAATTGATCAATGAGTAGGAAATATATGACAATGACCATAAATAAGTGCATATGGGATACCTTGGTACATTTCGGAATAGAACTAAAGAAATGTCAATTGTGAAAACTATTGGCCGTAGAAAGATACGGACAAAATAACCTTGCATACCTTGGATTCGCAATACGAATCTACAACCTTAGATGCGTAGACAATAATCCCACTCCTTCTTTATGTGTCTACAAATACATAACGAAATTCACATTAACCACCAATTACTTTACAAATGCATACCATGTCAATGAATTACATGTTTGGCTTTCAACATGTCATTTCCCTTTGACAAAACCATTGATCATACTATTATTCCAAAAATTCCATAATATGCCCCACATTGACCAATACATGACAATCAATACCTTTCACCACAATACTTCTCCTTTACACTTTCTTATCCATAACACATCACAAATAATCCATCAAAGCACCTTAATTCAACTCATAACACATATCGGCCAAAATTCCAAAATTCCCACTTTTAGAAAAGAACAAGTTTTATACCAAAAATAACACCATACATGTTCATATTTTGTCCATACCATGCTTTTTCATCAAAGGCACAAGGCCTAATTCACACTTGAATTCCATATACCACAAATCTCATACAAACTCACCAAGTTCCATGACCAACTTTTCCAAGCACAACCAACATGATATACATATTCTTTTATGCATATAAGATATTAATCCATGAAAATAAATACTTACCAAGGCTTGGAATATGTTGATCTTGTCCAAAAGATGACTTAGGGTTTGCAAAGCCAAAAGGGAATTATCTTGAAAATTCTAGAAAAGTGATGTGTGTCTTTTGGAATAAAAATCTGATTCTTCCACATATATATAGGCCCTCAAGTCTTCTTTGGCATTAAATTCCATGTCCATTTGGTCAATGGAAGAATGGGTCTTTTGTTTCCCCTTTGGGCCTTGCATTTTATCCCATTTTGGGCCTCAAATTGGCCCATTAACACATATTATCCTAGCCCACCAATTCTCATGTATAATCCATCATATATCTCATGTTTAAATAATTTCATAATGCCACGACAATATTCACTTATGAGATTTTCATTCGTAGCCTCAATCGCAAAAATAGGAATTCTAGTCACCTATGGCTTCTTTGAACATTTTGGTAAATTCTTGTATTCCATGGTTTGATCATGTAGGAGTATGTAGTAGTGTATCGAGGTATTTGAAGCTTTAACAACGCTAAAGGAACTCCAAGGAATCAAAATAAACCATGGAAGAATCGTCGTTGCATTTCGTCGCAAAACGAGCTCGGAAAGGCCAATTATGTTGTGCCTTGCGCCACTGCCTTGCTTTGCAGCAGTGGCGCAGGAATTGAAGGTTCTCTGAATCAGTGGCCTGCTGGATTTTTCAGCCATTTTTTTCTAACACTTGCATATCATCCAATACCCTATCAAAACACTACAAAATACTTACGTAGTGACCTTAATCATCAAGTAAACATGACTCCAAGGTACCAAATGAGGTTGGAAATGTATGGGGTATTACACAAGACATCTCCGACTAAAATCTAATCACATGTACGAGGCTCGAATTAATTAATTTTTTTTTTCATCACCAACCTTACAAAATACATACTCATAGCGTCTCGAAACTTAAGTAACCATTGTTCAACATCATCACATAGGTCGAAAAGGTACGGGATGTTACAGAAACGACGACTAGGTATAGAAAACTCCCTTATCAACTGGCATTTGAAGTCTATAAGACTAGTACTACTGTTTATTTGGTTAGCGCATATTAGTTTAATAGTAGCAAATAGACTTTGCATCTGTAATATCGAAGACACTGTATATAATTTACAACATTGGAAAGCCATATTGATTGCATGTTTCTAAAAGAGCCTTAGCAGACTAATGCTGCATTGAGTTAGTTTAATTTTTAAAGACAATTCTCTGAGAGTTGTTAATTCCACATTGTTAGTTTTATGGGCATTTTTAATATTAAAATAATATTTTTATTGTCCCATTACTATGAAGTAAGTGACCATAAAGTTGATGCATTATTTCTTTGGGAGTTAGTGACTTTTAAGTTACAATTCTTTTTGCATGCAACCTATTACTCCAGCCGTTTGCAGCAGTATTACTCCCACTCATTGTTGGCACTTCATGCCAATTTCTCCATTACTTTAATGGCATTATATGCCAATTGCTCTTAATGGCTTTTTTAAGACAAAGCGACGTGCAGTTTTGCTGCATTTAGGGGCATTTCTTCTTAGTTTATGGTGGCTGTATTTGGCCATCATATTCAATTGAAATTCATGTAACATCCAACTCTTTATTCATCCACTTTCTATCACTTTATGACTTGTCACTTTTGTAACCTAAAGACCATTGATCTTCCATCTTTACTAGCCCTCATTCATTCTTATTCATTGCATGGAAGATTTTCTCACCTATAAATAGTGATGGTCTTGCATATTTTTCTAAGTACATGAAAATATAGAGTTCACAAAAGTTAGTAAAAAGAGAGTTTATTAGTTTGAAGGGAGGTGTTCTTTTTGTGGAGTTTTGAACTCAACTCTTGTCCAGAGTTTGTTGAGTTACACTTTGTGAGAAAGCTGTTATATCCTGGAGGGGACAAGTCAAGAAGATGACTGTTGGACCGGTGAAAACATTTGCTGCAGTGGGCTTGAATCTCCTTAAAGCGAGCGAGATATCCGCGCCTCAGCCAAAAAAAAGATAGCTTTCCAAGAAGAAGATAGCTTTTATTTTCTTCACTTTTTTTGTATTTTTTCAATTGTAACTTGTAATATTTCACCAACACACATAAAGTGTCACAAGAAGTCTTAGAAATTTGTATATTTTAATTGATAGGATTTGCAGGAAATTCAACTCCCAAATTCTAGAATTTGGAATTGTTAAACAAGGTAATAACATCATTTTCACAGTATTAAATAAATTAGGACTAATTCCGTGTTTGGCTGTTCAGTTTACAAAAGTCAAAAGTCCGTCAATACACTGACAGGTACCCAAAAAACACATTGACTGGCTATTTAAAGGTTGCCTGGTGCACTAAGCTCCGGTTATGCACGGGGACAGGAGAAGGGTCGGACACAAGGTCTATTGTCTACAGCCTTACCATACATTTCTGCAAGAGACTGTTTCCATACCGTGACCTCCCCGTCACATGGCAACAACTTTACCAACTACGCCAAGACTCCCCTTCATTAACCTTCTATTACTATCATAATTTCAAAGCTTATCAATTCATTTTGAAGGAGGAAGCAGTCAACACCTTACAATCATAATGTTCAAAGCTTTGCAGGTGGAGAAAATTCTTGTAAAGCAACTACAGAAATAATAAAATAAAACAGCTTTTATGCTTAGTTGCAACATTTTTTTTTTGTTTCTCATATGAATATGTATGTAGTAGGAAGTAAGCTTTATGCTAAAGAAGAAGAAAATTAGAAGTATATGCTTTAGGTGAACATATATTCAGGTACAAAGTACGAAGAACAATTGATCAAATTTGCGGACATCTATTTTGGGTTGTTCGGAAATGCCTTTGCAACTTTCGGGACGTTCAAACTTTGTTCTGTAGTCTGTCAACTACCATATAGTTCTATTCACACTTAAACATCATATGATGCTTGTGTGGATACCTAATGAAAGAATGTATGGTATGACAAAGCTTAATTTTCATGTTGAAAATTATAAGTTCAGTTGGACCCAACAAACCTGAAGCTTTTTCCAAATTGCTTCAGAAAACTACAAGGACGTTGAGTGCTTCACCTAACTAGTTTGACAAATGCCACAACAAATGTAAAATTTGAAGTATAAATCTTTCTTCGGAGAGATTTTCAATGCCGGTATCTCCTTTATTTCAAGATTTAGCAATAGGTCCGCTCAAATTCATGGCGAAAACAAATTCCAGAACAAGAACTTTCTTTCTTATCTGCACATATCTTGGCTTTCTGTTGATGTTGCTTAACATAACTTGTGTCTGCAGTGCTGAAGAGAGTGATGAAGAGAGTGATTTTTATTGCTTGAAATCAATAAAAGATTCCTTAGAAGACCCTTTGAATTCTTTAGGCTCTTGGGATTTCAACAATGCTACCGTAGACATCATCTGCCGTTTTCCAGGAATTGAATGTTGGAATGCTGCTGACAATAAGGTACTGAACATCATGTTGGCAAACATGGGATTAATAGGTGAGTTTCCTCGAGGCATTCGATATTGTACATGCTTGACAGGCTTAGATCTTTCAGGCAACAAGTTGTATGGAACTATCCCTTCTGATATTTCAGCAATAGTTGGAAGTGTTACAAAACTTGATCTCTCAAATAACGCGTTTTCTGGGGATATACCACCTGATATAGCTAATTGTCAATATCTTAATGTTCTAAAGATGGACAATAATGATCTAGAAGGTGAAATCCCAAGAAGAATAGGCTCTTTGCTTCGCCTTAAGACGTTCAGTGTAGCCAACAATTACTTGACGGGACCAGTGCCGTCATTTGTTAGCAAACAAATCACAGCTGAGAGTTTTGCAAACAATCCAGAGCTTTGTGGGAATCCCTTGAAAGAATGTGAGGATTATGAGGATTCTTGGATATGGAAACATATCGATCGTGCTTCATTCATCAAAGCATTTGTAGTCGGTTGGGTATTTATCTATGCCTTAGTTTTAGTCCTTCGCTTATTTCAATTTCCTACAAAGGCTATCAAGAAGATAGTCTCATTGAACATATGGAAGCTGAGGAGAAAGACACGTGTAGCTTCGGGAAGTGAAGAGGATTTAAGCAGCCAACATAAGGTAAAGATCTTGCTAACTTTAAAGTTTTTCCCCTGCATTGTTGAGTTGCAAATGTTGGTGTAAGTTCTTTATTCAAGATGAATAAACGCAATAGATATAAGGTTCTCAAGTTTCTGTTTCTGTTGTTTGTTTGTTCCAATGATTCAACTCACTCTTCTACAGATGATAAAGCTGGAGAAATTTGTTGCGCGAATGAGCTTAAAGGAGCTGCAAAACGCGACTTCTGATTTTAGTGAAGACTATTTACTAGGAACTGGAATGTTAGGCAAAGTGTACAAAGCAATTCTTCCAAATGGCTGGACACTTGCAATCAAAAAGCTGAATGATTGGGAGGATTTGGAGGATGAGTTTGTCTCGGAGATAACAACTCTCGGTGGTGTTAAGCATCTAAACCTACTGCCTCTAATAGGCTTCTGCTCCGAAAAGCAAGAAAGACTTCTTGTTTACAAATACATGCCTAATGGAAGTCTTCATGAATGGCTGCACTCAAATGAAAATAAGGCCAAGATTTTGGATTTCCCTTTGAGAGTTAAAATTGCACTTGGGATAGCAAAAGGCCTGGCTTGGCTTCATCATGGTTATGAATTACATGTTACACACGGAAGCATAAGCACGCGATGTATCTTGCTAGATCAAAATCTTGAACCCAAAATATCCAACTTTTGGGAAGCCAAATGTTGGAGTAAGAATGACACTGCATTAAGTTGGAGCCTTTTCCCGGTAGCTGAATATTCTGGTTTAGGTTCTTACAAGCAAGACATCTACTGCTTTGGTATTGTGCTTCTCGAGCTGGTAACAGGAAAGGAACCACATGAACTGACCAGCACAAGAAATCTATTTGATCACGCACCTTGTCTACTTGATGCAGACACAGATTTTCTTGGGAAAGGAATCAACGATTTGATCCTCCGGTTTCTAGAGTTAGCTTGTGAATGTGTGAAGTTCTTTCCGAATGAAAGGCCAACAATACTGGAAGTTTATGACAAACTCAAGACAATCTCTCAAGGTCAAAACGATGACTAGGTATAGAAAACTTCCTTATCAACTGGCATTTGAAGTCTATATATAAGACTGTTACTATTGTTTATTTGGATAGAACATATAATTTAATTGTATCAAAGACTAATGCTACATTGAACTTTAGTTTAAATTTCATAGGACAGTTTTCTGAAATTGGCCTTAAGCAGTTTCTCAGAACATCAGCATTTTATCAAGTGTAAATATCATTTTTCAAACACCATAACCATGATGTTGAAAACCAACTTCAACTCCTTCACCCTTAACCAGAGTCTAGGTTCGAGCCCCTCGGAATGAAAAAAAATCATGTTAGGACTGTCGCCCTCACAAATAGGACCTAAAATGCATGAATCCGGATTTAGTTGGCCCCCTGATTCCCCTGCTACTTGATCAGTAATATGTATAGACATTGAGTCTAATCAGTCAGGAAGGCTACTTAACACTGACACTTTGAAGAAGATTGAGGTCACTAGGTCTCGTTTGGTATAAGGGATAACGGATAACTAATCCCGGGATTAATTTTAGAATGAGCTTATCCCATGGGATAACTTATCCCAGAATTGTAGTGTTATTTTTTATCCTACCTTGAAGGTGAGATTACTAATCCCAAAATAGCTAATCCCGGGATAACTTGTTTCCCAACCAAACGACTTAGGATAGAAACATTGGAATAATCCAAAGATGCAATGTTAATTTGTAAATTAGGGAGATAGAAATTCTTATGTTGATTTCATTCATCTGACCCGTTTTCTGTTCAATTAATTTAGGAAGCAACATAATTATATATCAAAACTAGTAGCACTTCATAATTAAATTATGATTCAAGCACGAATTTGGAGCAAATGAGGGTCATTTGCACTTGTACCCTATTTTGTTCATCTTTAATTTTTGCCGCTCATAACAAATAAGTTTTTTGCGGGCATAAGTTTATATTTTTGTATCATAATATTCAGCAAGTCATATTCAGGCATGACTTCAGTTTCTAGAGAACTTATATTCACTCAGACATAAATTCAATTATTAAAGCTCAAAAATTAAATATCAATAATTCGAAGGTTAAAAATTAAAGACCAACCCAGCTAAAATTCTTTCATCCTTAGTCAAATGTCTCTAGTTCAATCATCAGAAATGAAATTATTTTACTAAGAGCACGAAAATTTTCCATAATAAACTTTTTATGACACGAATCCCAATTAATTGAGGTTATGGTTTCAAAACAGCAAATAATTATTAAAAATATTTAAAAATGATATCTAGCAAATTATGTCATAATCAAATGGTAACTTTTGTACTAAAAGGTGGACTTTTTGTTGTACCTTGTCTCCTCTTTTTGTTAAGCTTAAGCCACTTAATTAAAGCAGGTATGATTTGGAAGGACTTTGTCTTACTTAACCTATTTTTTTTGTCCCAAATATAACTTGACGTGTTCAATCTCTATTTTCAATCATCATTAAATTTATCAGTTTAAGAAAAACGATATTTGTATTTTGCGATTAAGAGCAATTTCGAGCTAAAATTATAACGATGAAGACATGAATGAACTCAATTTTTAACTGAAGGCAAGGTTGGAAGATTCTGCGTAGTTCATGAGCAAATTTTATTGATAACTTTTTGCATAATAGAAGGATATCTTACCTTGGAGATAACATAGTTATAAATAATGTTAAATACTCCCTCTGTTCCTCTTTACTTATCATTTTTTTAAGTTGCACAACTCTTAAGAAAACATTAACTAGAAGATAATTTGACTAAATTACTCTTATTTATTACTCATCCTTATTTAATGTTTTTTTTTTACACTATATTATTATCTCTCCATATTTATTACTAAGGGTAAAAATGAAAACAAACAACTAATTATGCCTAGGTTTTGTGAAATTACAAATATTAATGAACATCTATTTTTAGTAAGGACGACAAGTAAATAGGAACAAAGAGAGTATAATATATTTTTTGTATCGATAAATAAAAACATAATTACAACAACAACCTATTCAGTATAATCCTTAAAGTGTGTGTTGAGATATTATTAATAAAATTGATTTAGTAAAATACAACTCTAATGTTAATTTTCTGCATATGCTGTTTCTGTTTATGAGAAAAACTGGAATTTATAGCTATTTCTCAACAAAAATTACTTCCCTCAAATCTAAAAAGAAAAATGCTTTTAACATTCTAGAAGCATGGTCAAACAAGCTTTAATTTTCTAAAAAAAATATTTTTTTAACTTACTAAAATCCTGAACAAACAGTTATTTATTGATTAATTCTAAAGCTAAATGTTTTTTTCTTTTCCTATAATTGTGTAAGCATGTCGTGCCCATATACCACTATAAAATAGGTTACATATCTTTCATGCTAGAAAAGTCAATTAACTGAATAAAGAATACTCATAAAACTGTTTTTATGTGAAAAAAGGAACTTCTTTTTCTTCTCTCCTGCTGGAAGAAATTTGTGTTTAATCTTTCATAACCAACTTTCAGTTATTCTCACCTCAAAATGTTTTTTTAATTCAGTATTATTCTATCTCAAATTATTTATCGTGTTTTTCTATTACATGTACTTTAAAAACCATTAATTAAGAAAGTTTTTTTAATTATATTATCCTCATTTATGTCTTAGATATACTCCTCCATTCCTTTTTAATTGTTACATTTCGTTTCTCGAAAGGCAAATTGCATGAACTTTAACTAATATTTTGAGATGTATTTTTTCATCATATTAATATGAGAATGATTGCAACTTGTAGTATTTTTCATATAGTTTTCAAGCATTTAAATTTTATTAATTTAACTTCAAAAATTAGTCAAATTAACTTTCATAAAGTGAATTAAAAAGGATTGGAGGGAGTATCATTCTTCATTAAGTAATTACTCTATTGAGATGCTTATAATCTAATCTTCAACAATAATTACTTTTTCTTTAAAGTTTTAAAATGATAAATAATTTGAAATAACTATATTTTCGAAAGCACGACAATAATATGAGGCGGAGGGAGTACTTTTTTATTCATTTTAATAAACCGAAAAAAGAAAAACAGTTCAGGTCATTGACATATTATATGCCAAATTATAAATGACTTGCAATCCACTTAATTAGCTCAAATTGCTTTCTTTAGCTTCTTGCTAAAAAACTTTTAGTTAGTACTAATTACTTTTTTTCTTTTTTTGTCTAAAAGTCTTTTACATGTGACCAAGATTTGCTAATTGCCATCTCTTTTTTCTCAAAATTCTCATTTCTTTTGAAGTAAGTTACACTTTAAAAAAAAACAGTTTTCTTGCTTTTTATTCCACAAAAAGACCACCTTTTTATGTAGTGGAAAACTGAAAAGTCATAAAAAATTTTTGTAAATTATTAAAGCTCACTTATAAATATATACCTCAACTTAGAAACTGCTAAACCACACTACTCATCATCTCAACTCTTAATCTTCTCTGATTAATTTTTTCTAATCTTTAATGTTATAATTTTCATATTTCTTCAAGAAACATGAAAATTAACAACCCCTTTTCATCATTTTTTATAATTTCACTTTTTTCAATTTTTTTCACTAAGTCCATAGCTAATGATGTTGTGTTATACAATGTTGTAAACTTTGGCGCAAAACCAAATGGCAAAATTGACTCATCAAAAGCATTTTTAACTGCTTGGGATTTAGCATGTGGTTCTTCAAAACCATCAACAATTTATGTGCCACGAGGAAATTTCTTAGTTAAACAAGTACATTTTAGAGGAAAATGCAAGAATAGTAACATAATTTTTCGTATCGATGGTACGCTCGTAGCGCCTTTCGATTATAATGTGATTGGAAATGAGAAAAATTGGATTCTGTTTCAAGGTGTTGATGGAGTTTCTATTGTTGGTGGTAGTCTTGATGGCCAAGGATCTAGTTTGTGGGGTTGCAAAGCCTCCAGCAAGAACTGCCCAAGTGGTGCCACGGTACGTATTGTGAAAGGAATTTAACTTATATACACTGACAGTATAAAAAACGTAAGTATTTTGTTCTGTTGTAGCTTGATGAACTGTTACATGCTTGATAGTGTAACTTAAAGTTTTATGTTTTTATTGAAAATTTCATTACTCTTTAGCAAGAACTGCCCCAAGGTAAGTATTGTAACCGGAATTTAACTTATATACGCTGACAGTATGAACAACATAATTATTTTACTCTGCTGCAGCTTTATGAACTGTTACATGCTTGATAGTGTAACTTATAATATACATTGTTCAAAGTTTCTTTCTTCTTCAGAAAGAACTGCCCCAGTATTGGGACCAAGGTACATATTATAAGATGAATTTAACTTATATAGACTGACAGTATGACAAACGTAGCTACATGTACTACCATACCAGTATATTTTATCTTAGTAACTTCCTTTATTATTACTCAGGTTTATCTACTAATCTCACATATTTTTAATGAATTGTTACATGTAGTTATCTTTTAGATAATCTGATAGCGTGATATAGGAATGATAAATACTTGGTAATTTGGAAAGGCAAATTCAAAAAGGCTGTTCATTTCTCAAAATTAGCAGTTTTTCTTTATCAGTGTAACGTTTCCTTCAAATAAGGATAAATGTGTACTTTGTGTGAATAACTGTCAAACCATTTTCTATCATGGTATTTATGGTTCATCAATTTTTTCAAAGGCAGTATTAACTTCTTTATTGGTAATTAGCTTTGGCCTAATTAGACCATAAAAGTCTTAATTTTTTTGGTAGAATAAAAGTCTTAATTAAATGCTGCTTTTGAACTGAATGAAAATGCAATTGCTTATTACTATTACCGTCATGTGATGGGTTCTAGTGGTAGAAACAACCTCTTGTAGAAATGCAAGGGTAAGGTTGCATACACCGTTGTGGTCTGGCTCTTTCCCGGAACCCGCACATAGGGGGAGCTTAGTGCACCGGGCTGTCTTTCTTTATGTTGACAAATTGTTACAGTTGTTTTCTTGCTATTTGCAGACTCTGGGATTTTCTAACTCTAACAATGTAGCGATAACGGGGCTTACTTCATTGAACAGCCAAATGTTTCACATTGTCATCAATGGGTGCAAAAATGTGAAGTTGAACTCTGTCAAGGTTTATGCCCCTGGAAAAAGCCCGAATACTGATGGCATTCATGTTCAATTATCGTCTGAAATCTCAATCTTGAACTCGATAATCAGTACTGGCGATGACTGTGTATCCATCGGTCCAGGAACTAATAATTTGTGGATCCAAAATGTTGCTTGTGGCCCTGGCCACGGAATCAGGTAAGTGTAAGAAATTTTGCACTGTTAACGTCATCAAGATGATATCTATAGGTAAACCTCCTTAAAATATGGAACCTGTAGTATTGAAAATAACACACGTAATGTGCTGCAACAGGTAAATGTAACATGATGGTGTGAAAATTCTTCAAACTGACGATGTATAAAGCTTAAACTACGTCTAAATTTCATGTGGCTAATTAATACAATGTTGTGTGTGATGAATTTTGTGCAGCATTGGGAGTTTAGGCAAGGATTTCGAAGAAGCAGGAGTGCAGAATGTGACAGTAAGATCAGTTATATTTAAGGACACACAAAATGGTGTGAGGATCAAAACATGGGGCAGACCAAGTACTGGTTTTGTCAACAATGTTCTTTTCCAACACGTTACAATGATTGACGTTGAAAATCCAATTGTTATCGATCAAAATTACTGCCCGTATAACAAAAATTGTCCAGGACAGGTCTCAGGTGTGAAAGTAAGTGATGTTACATATCAAGATATTCATGGAAGCTCAGCAACACGAGTCGCGATGAAATTTGATTGCAGTAAAAGAAATCCATGTAAGGGAATAAAATTGGAAGATGTAAATCTTACATATAAGAATGAACCAGCTGCTCAAGCTTCATGTGCTAATGTTGCAGGAACAACTACTGGTATAATTCAACCTACTAGTTGTTTGTAAGGGGAAATTTCAAGAACAATTGTTCAGCTAGATTTGTCATTTTTACCTTTTGAAATTAGAAGTTCTTGCTTGAGCCTTTGGCGCGATTTGAATTGCCAATCCAAGAAATTTTTTAGATAGATTTGTAATTTTTACTTTGTTGAAACTAGACGTTCTTGCTTGAGCCTATGCCTAGCAACAGATACGAGAAATTGTTTTCTCACAACTGATTTTAGTCGAACGTTTTTCTGCTTTGGTCTATCAGAAATGTCAATTTTATTACATGCTTTAATTGTCACATCTAGCAAACATAAAAGTTCAATATTTCATATTTGAACTCGTTCATATCCTACTAAATAATCTTCACTAAAACCAGAAGTCGCGTTTTTCAGCTCCCTGAAACTAAGCTCAATCGCGTAACAAACTTCTCCAGCTTTACTATCTGTAGAACAACGAGTTGAATCAATAGAACATACACGGAACAGAACAAAACAGAACGTTGAGAAGATTATTGCTATCACATTAATTCATCGTTACATAGAATTTATACGCGGATTTGTTAGGACTTAGGACTAACCACAAACTTGAGTTACAACAAAAAAATGCAGCTATACAAACTGCACCAGTGCAGACTGCAAATAAACAATTAAACTTGAAGAAACTCTTGTCACACATTACTCCAAATTAATAACATTTAGCTGTTGTACATTTCATCAGACATTGAATATATAATGATACATTAGGAACAATAGAGTATATTTAATACATTATACAAAACAATCCAAAATACCGTTTAAAAGCTGGAGCCTAACAAGGCCAGCCTCCAAACAATTAACAAAACCAACAAAAAAAATTACATTATCATTCATCTTTTTTTCTTTTAGGTACATATCGAAAATTCAATATTCGTATAAGTGTTCGTATTTCTTCACTACATTCTGTATATTTAATTGCGGAGACATTTTTATATCTTATGTTCTTATTTATAAGCAGCCAGTAAGTTCTTTGAAACCAGAAGCTCTTCCCGCAGCATTAACACATGAAGCTTCAGCACGACCATCTTTGTAACTAAGATTCACATCTTCAAGTGTTATTCCAGTACATGGATCTGCTTTGCTACAATCTAATTTCACTGCAACTTCTGTAGCCGATGTTCCATGTATGTCTTGATATGTTACATCACTTATCTTCACGCCAGATCCCTAAAAAAAGAAAATAAGTAATGTAATTAGATTAAGGTAAGGTGGTCAACACGATCAGTCTTATTTTTCATTATTGTGATAAATTAATGAACTTGTTCAATCAATACCTGATGAGGACAACTTTCGTGATTAGGACAATAATTTTGGTCTATGATGATTGGGTTTTGAACATTAGCCATAACAATATGCTGAAAGAGAACACCTCTAACAAAGCCATTGCTAGGCCTTGCCCATGTTTTCACCCTCACACCATTCTCTGTTCCCGTGAAGGTAACCGTCTTAACTGTCACATTTTGGACACCTGGCTCTTGGGATTCCCAGCCTAAGCTTCCAATGCTGCACAAATATCAAGATTTGGACATACATTTTAGTCGAAAATATAAATCAATATAAATCAAAACAAATTTACTAAATAGGAATTATTAGATATATTGTGTTACAAACCTGATTCCGTGGCCAGGGCCACAAGCAATGCCTTCGATCCATAAGTTAGAATTTCCAGGGCCAATAGAGATACAGTCATCTCCAGTACCAATACGTGAGTTCATAATGCTCACTCCTGACGATGATTGTACATGAATTCCATCAGTGTTGGGGCTATTTCCTGGAGCTGACACCTTTACTCCTTGTAGCTTCACGTTATGGCATCCGTCTACCAAAATATGGAACATTTGGCTATTTTGTGCAGTTACTCCACTGATTACAATGTTGTTTGAGTTGTAAAAGGCTAGTGCCTGCACCAAAATTTAATGTAAAATTTTAAAACATTTTTCGTGAAAAAACATTTTTTAACCAAACATTTTTCGTGGAAAACTTAACGTACCGTAGTTCCTTTAGGGCAATTCTTGCCTGAGTTCTTGCAAGCCCAAAAACCAGCACCTTGACCATCAAAGGTTCCACCAAAGATAGAAACTCCGGTGACTTTTTCGAACTTAATCCAAGTTCCTTCATTGCCAATGACATTATAATCAGAGGGAGCTAAGAGAGTCCCATCGATACGTATAGTAATAGCCTTGCTCTTGCATGTTTCGCCACTAAAGAGTAATGCCTTGCGAATCAAGTAACTTCCACGTGGCACGGTAATAGTGGCCGGGCTAGTAGAAGCACAGGCTGCTTTCCATGCACTCAAAAATGCATTTGATGAATCTGTTTGGCCATTGGATTTTGCTCCATAATTTTGGACATTGTAAATGGTAGTTGCTGCTAATGATAAGTTGAAGAGGAATATGAAGAAAAGTGGAAAAAATGGTAAGTGACTCATTTTGCTAAGGGAAAATTGCTAAATAGATTTTTGAGAGATTCAAAGAATTAATTGATCAAATGGGGAGGTGATGAGGAATTGGGGCAGTTTAGAGGGATATTTATATAGGCGTTGGGTACTTTCATAGATAAATAGAAGTTAAAAGAAAATATTAAATTAAATACTTTTTAATTGTTGCTTTTAGACTTGAATGAAATTAAGTTAGGTTTTTCATCCAATTTGGTCATGTTGGGATTTGGGGAAATAAGACTTTAAATCATAATCCAACATATGAAATCACATGGCCAAAATCAAGAAATTGTTGGCACCTTATTTTATGGAGAAAACTGAGGGAAAAGTTCACCTTTATGTTTCTTATACATTTGTATACTCCCGCAGATTCAATTTGTTTTACCTGATTTTCTTTTTAGTCCGCTTAAAAAAAAATGCTCTTTTTCTGTTTTAGTAATTCCTTAATTTCAACTTTTCAAATGACATGTTTAAGATCACTAGCTTAAATGACATTTTGGTACATTTCACATGTCTTCAATTTAGGACCACGAGATTCAAAATTCTTCTTTATTTTCTTAAACTCCGTGTCAAGTCAAAATAGACCAAACAAATGGAGTATTAATTAATTAAATTTCTTATTATAATGTTAGCAATATAATGTATAGTTGTATTCTGTTATACACAAACATTAAAATGATAGAAAAATAATGCCCATTCCCCTTTGCAACCTTTCCTTTTTCCATTTAAAATTAGAACCTCTCCAACAAACTTAAAAGAGGCAAATAAAATAAGAAAGATATTTTGATTCATATAAATTAGAATTATTGCTTCCATTTGATATATCAAAGCTCTTATACCAATTTTGGCAATGCATTTGCACTGATAAGAAAAACTCTAACATCAGCTGTGGAATTAATTACGATTGAATATTATTAGGAACTAGTTATGTAAAGGGATAAGGGTAAAAAATTAGGTGGATATTACACTATTACAAGTTTGAATATTGGATTATATTTATCCTAGGGTTGACTGTTGTTTATGGATAAGTAAGGAGCTCATTAGTTATTCCTTGTGGTTCATGAATTGTTTTATAGGCTACTAGGTTTATTGGACCTATATATAGTTGAGTTTAAGCAAAACCACACGTGGTTGAATTGACATATATAACTTCATACATGTAACTAATTTGTTTAAGTATGTGACCATCTCACCTGAAAATATAAACTGTTAGAGAGAATACATTTTTATTTACTTAATTATATTTACAACACATACGCTCCCTCATACTGGCATATTTCTTTTTCAAGGGTCGAACATGTGGGAATCAGGGGCAAAGCCAGCATGTTGTGTGTGGGTTCACGGGAACCCAATAACTTTTGTTCTAAGTTTCAACCCTACATATGCATTAAATATTCACTAAATATTTATGTTGTAAATCCAGTTACAATCGTATATATATCATATTTACTTAATTATACCTCGAACCAATTCAAATTTATGCTTCAAAGGAATTATTTTTTTGTTTATCTTCTAGGTTTCTCTATCTTAGTTTGAACATAAGATTTGAAAATTTGGATATGACAACATGATCCCACATTGAGCTTGTAAAAGAATTTGCTACAACCTGTTGAAACTTAGAACCCAAACAAAAGAAGTGGACTTTAAGATCTTCCTGATGGCAATTGTCCAAACTCTATGTGCCTAGTGGCTTCCAAATAGTAAAGTTGCTATACAAATTCACATCATATAGGTACTGACTTTTTACGGACTTTAATTAATGTATATAAAAGCCAACCTTAAACATGGAATCCCCAAAATAAGGATACGTGCATGCATGAAACATGCAGTAGCGCTAACCCACTTTTCACGTCTCCTTTATTATATGCATGTAACTGTTATAAGTTATGTTGCTCGGTCTCTTCAAAAATATCATCGTGTGTGTATGATTCTTGAAAAATAATGCATTTTTGGAGGTTACGGCATGGGTGCTGCAACATTTTTGGAGAGTCCGAGCAACTTAAATTATAAGGACCAGCTAATAATGACTTTCAATTTTTGTGGCGCGCTTCAGATTTTGGAGAGTCCAATTTGTTAATTTTGACAGTAAATTCGAACCTGGAATCTTTAAAATTTCTAGAAATAAAAGTTACATATTTGAAGACTACATAAAAAGTAGTACTACGTATTAAATTTGGTGTCAAATGGATAGTTTATACTAAATTTGGATGGGTCAAAATGAATTAAGCGAATAAAAGGGTGATTGTCCAACCTTACTAAAAACTACTCCCTCCGTTTCAAAAAGAATGACCTACTTTCCTTTTTAGTCCGTTTCAAAAAGAATGACCTCTTTCCTTTTTTGGAAACACTTTAATTTCAACTGTCCACGTGGCATGTTTAACACCACAAGATTCAAGGGCATTTTGGTACATTTGCCATAACTTTAATTTAGGACCACAAGATTCAAAAGTCTTCTTTATTTTCTTAAACTTCGTGCCAAGTCAAACTAGGTCATTCTTTTTGAAACGGAGGGAGTAATTTATTTAATTATCAAACAAAATTAATAAAACTTTTTTTTTCTTTTTTATTATCTATATAACATGTATCAAATAAAAATAATTTTTATTTAAATAATTTGATAAGGTTTCTCATCGGTCGATTTGGAGTACATACTTAGTCCAAATCAATCCAACCTTTAGATGAGTGAAATTTGGACGGATCAATATGAGCCGACTTAACAAATGAACAAATCATTCACCCCCCTAAACACTTGAACAAATAAGACGGATCATATTTTTATGGGCTAAGTTTGTCACACATACTTCTACATGTAAAATTCTAGGAAGGACCCATTCACAAGTTAGTTAGATATGCATTTGAATTTCCAGGTAGAAGTCAGGTCGCAATCTTTGAACACAAGGGTTTGATAAGTTGAAAATGATTGCACTTTTTACTAAACAAGTTGAAGCATTTGCTACTTATAGAAAAACACAGAATCCCAAAAACCAGAATATACATGCATGCATAAAATTTATATATCTTGTTTACAAAAATAAATTAATAAAAATATAAAATAAAATAAAATATTATATGCAACAAATTCTTTTTTGAAGTCTCCTTAATTTTCTGCATGCCTGAAACTATATATTAAAAACAGCAGGCGGCGTCAGCCCATGGTTTATAAATGTAGTTAATTTCGTGGATCGTTTGGTTGAAGAAATTAGAACTTTTAATTTAATTTTAGCATAAGATTGTGTATATAAATAGTGATACATGTTTGGTTTAGGCAAAATAATCCGTGCATAACTTATTCAATGTTTGATTGACATCCCCTGTTTGGTGGAGTCAGTGACAATAAATTGTGTCTATTTTAGTATGATTTAATTTTAATTAATGACAAAAGGCGTTAGAAATAAACAAATATTTTCTAACTGTAAATGTATTACAATCTTTGGACTGACAAGTAAAGAAAGAGTGTCAAAGAAATCGAGACAAATGAAATATATATTACCAATACATTTTCACGTTGATCATAAAATTTGTTGTATATCTGACGCTCATGTATTACATTACAATATTGGAAAGTGATCAACCATACAAATTGTCACATCATTCACGCTTCATCGTTATATCGAATTTATACGTGGATTTGTTGTGATGAATCAGTCCCAGTATACACTAACAGTTATTGGACCGAGAAGAAGCAATAGGGTCAAAAGACTATCACAAAAGGTTTATTTGGAATCCAAACCCATTTAGCAACTAGTTAAAAAGGATAAGGAATCAGAAAGCGCTATGATGTTATGGATTATGCTCAGACAAAGACTCGGCTTCTTATTCCCAATTCTCTCTGTGTCTCTCATCCCCTTCTTCTTCTACAATCATAGTTACATACTTGTTATTTCAGTATTTTTCATTATAATTCTATAGTTTAAATGTTGCCGTTATAATTGGATTTATCAATCATTATATAATACTTAATTAGTATTTGTATCGAGGATTCGGGTTCGTTGAATTTGTTAGGACTAACAACAAACTAGAATTACAGCAGAAAATGTAACTTGGCATATATAATATGCTGTGCGAGCAAACAATGCAACTTAACAATGCAGGGGAAAATCTGATAATTTAGCATGATTTTTAATCTTATACACCAATAAAGATCAATAGAACAACCAGTATATATAATGTCACATTATACAAAAGAATCCAAAATACAATTTATAAGTTAGAGCCTACCTAGGCAGCCTCCAAACAAGAAATAGAACCAGTAAAAATTACATTATCATTCATTTTTTTTTTCTAGTTAGGTTCATATTGCAATAAATTCAATATTCGTATAGAATGTATTTCTTCATTATATTCTGTGTATTTAATTGCAAATACAATTTTATATCTTTTGTTCTTATTTATAAGCAACCAGAAAGTTCTTTGAAACCAGAAGCTCTTCCCGCAGCATTAACACATGAAACTTCAGCACGACCATCTTTGTAACTAAGATTCACATCTTCAAGTGTTATTCCAGTACATGGATCTGCTTTGCTGCAATCTAATTTCACTGCAACTTCTGTAGCCGATGTTCCATGTATGTCTTGATATGTTACATCACTTATCTTCACACCCGATCCCTAAAAAAAGAAAATAAGTAATGTAATTAGATTAAGGTAAGGTGATCAACACGATAGATCTTATTTATCATTAGAGTGATAAATCAATGAATTTGTTCAATCAATACCTGATGAGGACAACTTTCGTGATTAGGACAATAATTTTGGTCTATGATGATTGGGTTTTGAACATTAGCCATAACAATATGCTGAAAGAGAACACCTCTAACAAAGCCATTGCTAGGCCTTGCCCATGTTTTCACCCTTACACCATTCTCTGTTCCCGTGAAAGTCACAGTCTTAACTGTCACATTTTGGACACCTGCCTCTTTCAATTCCCAGCCTAAGCTTCCAATGCTGCACAAATATTGAGATTTGGACATACATTTTAGTCGAAAAGATAAACAAATCAAAATCAAAATAAATTTACTAAATAGGAATTACTTAGATACATTGTGTCACAAACCTGATTCCGTGGCCAGGGCCACAAGCAATGCCTTCGATCCATAAGTTAGAATTTCCAGGGCCAATAGAGATACAATCATCTCCAGTACCAATACGTGAGTTCATAATGCTTACTCCAGACGATAATTGTACATGAATTCCATCAGTGTTAGGGCTATTTCCTGGAGCTGACACCTTCACTCCTTGTAGCTTTACATTATGGCAGCCGTCTACCAAAATATGGAACATTTGGCTATTTTGTGCTGTTACTCCACTGATTACAATGTTGTTTGAGTTGTAAAAGGCCAGTGACTGCACCAAAATTTAATGTAAAATTTAAAAAGATTTTTCGTGAAAAAACATTTTTTAACCAAACATTTACAAACATTTTTCGTGGAAAACTTAACGTACCGTAGTTCCTTTAGGGCAATTCTTGCCTGAGTCCTTGCAAGCCCAAAGACGAGCACCTTGTCCATCAAAGGTTCCACCAAAGATAGAAACTCCGGTGACTTTTTCGAACTTAATCCAACTTCCTTCATTGCCAATGACATTATAATCAGAGGGAGCTAAGAGAGTTCCATCGATACGTATAGTAATAGCCTTGCTCTTGCATGTTTCGCCACTAAAGAGTAATGCCTTGCGAATCAAGTAACTTCCACGTGGCACGGTAATAGTGGCCGGGCTAGTAGAAGCACAGGCTGCTTTCCATGCACTCAAAAATGCATTTGATGAATCTGTTTGGCCGTTGGATTTTGCTCCATAATTTTGAACATTGTAAATGGTATTTGCTGCTAATGAGAAGTTGAAGAGGAATATGAAGAAAAGTGAGAAAATTGGTAAGTGACTCATTTTGCTGAGGGAAAATTGCTAAATAGATTTTTGAGAGATTCAAAGAATTAACTGATCAAATGGGGAGGTGATGAGGAATTGGAGTAGTTTAGAGGGATATTTATAGGCGTTGGATACTTTCATAAATCAAAGTTTAAAAAAAAAAAGTAAAGATTTTTTAATAGTTGCTTTTAGACCAATGAGAGGTAGGTTTTTCATCCAATTTGGTCATGTTGGGACTTGGGGAAATAAGACTTTAAATCGTAATCCAAGCATATGAAATCACATGGCCAATAAAATCAACAAATTGTTGGCACCTTATTTTAAGGAGAAAAAATGTTCAGCTTTATATTTCTTTTACATTTGAATATTAGTTAAATGTCTTATTATAATGTTAGCAATTTGTATAGTTGTGATCTGTTATATACAAACATTAAAACGATAGAAAAATAATGCCCATGCCCCTTTGCAACCTTTTCTTTCCATTTAAAATTTAAAACTTGTCCAACAAACTTTTTAAGAGGGAAATAAAATAAGACAAATATTTTGATTCATAGAATTGCTGTTTCCATTTGATATATTAAAAGTCTTATATACCAAACATGGCAATGCATTTGCAGTGATAAACAAAACTCTAACATCACAAGTGTGGAATTAATTACGATTGAATGTTATTAGGAACTAAGTAAAGAGATTAGGATAAAAATTAGGTGGATATAATATACTATTACAAGTTTGAATATTGGATTATATTTATCCTAAGTTGACTGTTATATATTTATGGATATAGGAAGTTTTTTCCTTGTGGTTCATGAATTGTTTTGGTCCATGGAGAAGTATAGGTTACTAGGTATTTTGGAGCTATATATAGTTGAGTTTAAGCAAAAACACACAAAATTAAATTGACATATATAACTTCTACATATACAAAATTTAGCTAGGAAGCTCATCTCACCTAAAAGTTTAAGTTGTTAGAGTCGCTAGAGAGAGCAAACTTTTATTTATTTAATTATATTTTCAAGTCTCTCACGTGTTGGCTTGATTCTTTACTTTCACGAGTCAAACAAGCGAAAATTCTTTTCTCGGCATATATAACTTCTAGATAAATGTACAAAATTTAGCTAGGAAGAACCAATTTATTTAAGGCTCATATTTTTATTTACTTTATTATATTCTCAACACACAGCTCCTTCATGTGTTGGTCTGATTAATTCTTTTTCATAGGCCTAACGCACGAAGATACTTTTTTATAATAGTTGCGGCAATTAGGCTTGAATCTAAGACCTCGGCCTGCTCTAATACCATATTATACTTAGCATGTGGTCATATCTCATCCAAAAGTTTAAGCTATTAAATAACATAACTTTTATATACTTACTTATATTCTCAATACAATTCAAATTTATGCTTCAAAAGGAATAATATGCTTTTATCTTCTAGGTAAAAGTCATGTCACAATCTTTCACCATAAAGCACAGCCCGGTGCACTAGAGCTCCCGCTATATGCGGAGTCCGAAAAAGGGCCGAACCACAAGGGTTTATTATACACAGCCTTACCTTGCTTTTCTGCAAAATGTTATTTCCACGACTTGAACCCTTGACCTCTAGACACATGACAACAATTTTACCAGTTACCAATTATCAGGTCACAGACAATCTTTCACCATAAGGTTTTGAAATTGGAAATGATATTGAACATGTTAAAGAATTTGCTACAACTTTTTGAAAACTTAGGACACAAACAAAAGAAGTGGACTTCAAGATCTCTCTGATGGCAATTGTCCTAACTCTATGTGCCTAGTGGCTTCCAAATAGTAAAGATGCCATACAAATTCACATCATATAGGTACTGACTTTTTATATACTTTAATGTATATAAAAGCCAACCTTAAACATGGAATCCCAAAAAATAAGGATATGTGCATGCATGAAATATGCAGTGGTAACCCCTTTTTCACGTCTCCTTTATGCATGCAACTCATGTTATAAGGACAAGATAATAACGTCTCCCAATTTATATGGTACGGTTCAGATTTTGGAGAGTCGAGTTTGTTAACTTTAACAGTAAATTCGGACCTTGAATCTTTTAACTTTTAAAAAATGAAATTTACACATTTGAAAACTACATAAGAAGTTGTACAGCATATTAAATTTTGTTGGGCTCCCAACGATACTCTTAACATGATGTGATATTGTCTGCTTTGGGCCAAGCCCGTACGATTTTCTCCAAAAAGTCTCACACCAATAAGAGATCTTACACCTTATATGTGGCTTTCTAGTCTTTTCAGCTATGTACTAATGTGGGACTTTTGTTCGTACTCTCAATAAATTTGTGTCAAGTGGATAGTTTATATTAAATTTGAATGGGTCAAGATGAATTAAGCGATTAAAAGGGTGATTGTCCAACCTTACTAATAATTAGTTGGCTGAGATCGGTCTGGTCAAGATGGCTAAACAATGATTACTAAGTTCATTTATTTTTTTAATAGTTTATTTAATTATCAAACGAAACTAATTAATAAAACTTTTTTTTCTTTTTATTATCTATATAACATATTAAATAAAATATATATTTTTATTCAAATAATTTGAGAAGATTTTCTATAGGTTAATTTAGACTACTACAGAGTCCAAATTAGTCCAACTTTTAGATAAGTTGAATTTGGATAGGTCAATATGGACCAACTTAATAAATGGACATGTCGTTCATCCACCCAAAAGCTTGGAGAGATTAAACGGGTCATATTTTTATGGACTAAGTTTATTACACATACTTAATTCTACATGTAAAAATCTAGGAAGGACCCATTCACAAGTTAGTTAGATGCATTTGAGTTTCCAGGTAGAAGTCATGTCACAATCTTTGAACACAAGGGTTTGATAAGTTGAAAATGATTGCATTTTTTATTAAACAAGTTGAAGCATTTTCTACTTATAGAAAACACATAGAGAATTCCAAAACCATGAATACATGCATGCATGAAATATATTATATGGAGCAAATTATTTTTGATGTCTCCTTTATTTTCTGCATGCAACTAACTATATACAGTAAATTAAACCTCTTTAAATTAATATTGTTGGGATCATGAAATAATATTATTATTTTGTAGAGGTATTATTCAATCGATAAATTAATATTTAATAATTTAAAGAGTATTTTTGAGATTCAATGAAAGTTAATTTTGATTACATCAAAATCAATGTATCTTACTAATTTATGTATCATATTTATTGAATTAATGTAAAAAATAAATTCGTTATATACAAAGTACATTGTATCGACACTGCAAAATTCATTTGGGAGATGAAGCCTCAAGGAATTTAAATAACCCCACTTGTGAAAAACGACATTCATGAACTTGATGTCATGATTAATAATCTCGCTTAACACAATAAAATGGATGTCAATAGCTTGTTAGATTACCCGGGTGAAAATGATACATGTTCAAAGGTCCTGAGCTTAGAAAAAATTGTGATATCATTGGAGAACACAATATTGATGATGAAGTTGAAGACGATACAATACCTTTGGAACCATTTATGCGTAAGGAAACACTTATCGCGTCTAGAGCTTTTCACAATTTTTTGGTGCAATTCGAGAAGACAACACCGGAACTTTTGGATGCAATAAGAAAAGTTAGAGATGGGCTTCAATTAGATTTAAATTTTAACAAAAAACAAAAACACTATAATCATATTTCACTAAATTGTCTTAGATATTTTTATAATTTTAAAGAATTATTAATTTATAATATTAATGGGACCATATATATATATTTATATAGGGGTCTTTCGAAAATATATTATCTTATTATCTTATCAAAATCAATAATTTTTTCCACTTGCCCAAGTCGGGACCAGAGAAAAATATTATCTTAGAGAGTTTATTGATTTATCGAGTATTAACTTAGAGATGTTTTACTGTATCATGAACAAATTATTAACATTTGGCGGCGTCAGCCCATGGTTTATAAATGTAATTTATTCAGGATCGTTTGGTTAAAGAAAACAAAATTAATAAACGAAGAAAATAGAAAATTATACCTATGATCATATACGCATTTAGAATTTAAAATTTATGAATTTAGAGTTCTAACTCTTTTGTGCTAGATACTAACTTAATAATTTAATTATGCACATTAAATAAATTTTTTAAAATAAATACAAGATTTGAAATAAAATTACTGATTGAGTTCTGTCAATACGTATGACCAATTGATCATTATTATCTTGTACACATAACCTTTGTGATCTGATTTTTTTCCAAACTTTGCACATAACAAAAATTTAATACATCGGGTTGTCCTTTATATTTAACAGATGCATGTATAAAGGAGACGTGAAAAGGGGGTTATTGAATATTTGCACGTATCCTTGATTTTGGGATCCCATGTTTCAGGTGTGGGTAGATTTTTTTATTTTTCTTTTTGGCTAGATGGATGATGTGAATTTTGTAGTGCAACTTTACTACTTCCTTTGTTCCAATTTATATAATATAGTTTGATTGGGTATTATGGAGTTTAAGAAATATAAAAAACTTATGAAATTTGTGATCTAAATTAAAATAAGTAATATATGTTTGTGTGACTTTAAGGATGAAATTGATATTTTTAATTTTAATTATTACTAAATATAGAAATATATTATTTTTTTTAATCCGACTAAAAAAAAAAGTGTGTTGTATAAATTGGGATAATGGTAGTATTTGGAAGCCACTTGCAACATAGAGTTAGGCCAATTGCCATCAGAGAGAGAGATCTTAAAGTCCACCTATATATGTTTGGGTTCTAAGTTTTCAACAAGTTGTAGTAAATACTTTAACGTGTTTAATGTGAAGATCATACTATCTTATTACCAATTTTCAAACCTTTATGTTATGTTCAAAAATAGTGACATCATGACTTCTATACCAAGAATACAAAAGCATATTAATTCCTTTGAATCATAAATGATAAATGTGAATTGTGTTTGAGATACAATTAAGTAAATAAGTATGTTCTGCATGACTAATCGCTTAAGTTTTTAGATCAGATGGTCACACATTTAAACATGGTATTAGAGCAGAAAGATGTCCTGTATTGAACCCATTGATAAAGAACTAGGCCAACAAGTGTTGGATGGCGTCGAGAATAAAATAAAGTAAATAGAAGTGTGCTCTCTCCAATAAAAAACTTAAATTTTTAAATGAGGTGGTATCACACAATTATAAACTTGGTCCTTTGATAATAATGTAGAAGTTATAAATGTCAATTTAACCATGTGAGGTTTTGCTTAAGATCAACTACATAGCTCCCAAAGACCTAGTAGCCTATACTTCCTCATAGACCAAATTAAACACTCCATAAACATGTGATAAGCTCCTTTTCCATAAACAAAAATCAACTTAGGATAAATTCATTCGAACTTGTAATAGTATCCACCTAATCTATTTTTGACCCTATCTCCTAATTCAATTTTAATTAATTCCGCTCCATGTGATGTGATGTTATTGCCAAACATTGAGTTTACACAAAGGAAGGAAAAAGGATGACTCCAATGCACTAAAACTCCCGCTATGAACGGGGTTCAGAAAGGGCCGAACGCAAGGTTTATTGTACCTAGTCTTACTCTGCATTTATATACTAATTATGCATAGGACCACTAAGGTGAAAAGACAGGATGTATTTCAATGAGATGCTCTGAATTTTAGGAGGACGACATACCCCCTCACGACAATAAGGAGAAGCAGTGGTTTGAATCCACATCGTGAGTTTTAGTGCACAAGTAGTCGAATCCCTTAATTATTTGGGTCAGGGGTCTCGACGACAAGTCATGCCTGCAGTTGTTCATGCACATCTTAAGGAGCTCCCATGCTTCAAGATTGAAGAGATTATTCTGTTAAATAAAAATATGCTTCTAAAATATATACTATTATTTAAAATATTTGTGTCTTATTAAATGTAATAAGGTTGCCTACAAAGTGTTATGGGCATTAATTTTCTATCTTCTCAATGTTTCTCTAACAGAACACAAACTACAAGCTAACATTAAAATACATGCAAATAATATTCGAACGTATAAAGAAACATAAGCTAACCAATTGAACTTTTTCCCCTCAGTTTTCTCCTCAAAATAAGGTGCATGCCAACAATTTGTTGATTTTGGCTCCATGTGATTTCATATGTTTGGATTTTGATTTAAAGTCTTATCTCCCCAAATCCCACCATGACCAAATTGGATGAAAAATAACCTAACTTCCATTCAAGTCTAAAAGCCACTATTAAAAAATCTTTTACCAATTTTGAACTTTTATTTATCTATATATGAAAGTATCCAAAGCCTATAAATATCCCTCTAAACTACTCCAATTCCTCATCACCTCCCCATTTGATCAATTAATCTTTTGAATCCCTCAAAAATCTTTTTAGCAATTTTGCCTTAACAAAATGAGTCACTTAGCAATTTTCCCACTTTTCTTCATATTCCTCTTCAACTTATCATTAGCAGCAAATACCATTTACAATGTCCAAAATTATGGAGCAAAATCCAATGGCCAAACTGATTCATCAAAAGCATTTTTGAGTGCATGGGGAGCAGCCTGTGCTTCTACTAGCCCGTCCACTATTTACGTGCCACGTGGAAGTTACTTGATTCGAAATGCATATTTCGATGGCCAAACATGCAAGAGCAAGGCTATTACTATACGTATCGATGGCACTCTCTTAGCTCCCTCTGATTATAATGTCATTGGCAATGAAGGAAGTTGGATTAAGTTCGAAAAAGTTACCGGAGTTTCTATCCTTGGTGGAACTTTTGATGGTCAAGGTGCTAGTATTTGGTCTTGCAAGAACTCTGGCAAAAATTGCCCTAAAGGAACTACGGTACGTTAAGTTTTCCATGAAAAATGTTTGGTCGAAAAATATTTTTCACGAAAAATGTTTTTAAATTCTACATTAAATTTTGGTGCAGGCACTGGCCTTTTACAACTCAAACAACATCGTAATCAGTGGAGTAACTGCACAAAATAGCCAAATGTTCCATATTTTGGTAGACGGATGCCAAAACGTGAAGCTACAAGGAGTGAAGGTGTCAGCTCCAGGAAATAGCCCCAACACTGATGGTATTCACATACAATCATCGTCAGGAGTGAGCATTATGAACTCACATATTGGTACTGGAGATGATTGTGTCTCTATTGGCCCTGGAAATTCTAACTTATGGATCGAAGGCATTGCTTGTGGCCCTGGCCATGGAATCAGGTTTGTGACACAATATATCTAATAATTCCTATTTAGTAAATTTATTATGATTTTCATTAATTTATCTTTTCGACTAAAATGCATGTTCAAATTTCGATATTTGTGAAGCATTGGAAGCTTAGGTTGGGAATCGCAGGAGCAAGGAGTTCAAAATGTGACAGTTAAGACTGTGACCTTCACTGGAACAGAAAATGGTGTGAGGGTAAAAACTTGGGCAAGACCTAGTAGTAGCTTTGTTAGAGGTGTTCTCTTTCAACATATTGTTATGGCTAATGTTCAAAATCCAATCATTATAGACCAAAACTATTGTCCTAATCATGAAAGTTGTCCTAATCAGGTAATGATTGAACAAGTTAATTAATTTATCACAATATAATGATAAAATAAGATCATATTCCTAATCTTAATCTAATTAATTACATCATTCATTTTCTTTTTTTAGGGATCGGGCGTGAAGATAAGTGATGTGACTTATCAAGACATACATGGAACATCGGCTACAGAAGTTGCAGTGAAATTAGATTGCAGCAAAGCAGATCCATGTACTGGAATAACACTTGAAGATGTGAATCTTAGTTACAAAGATGGTCGTGCTGAAGCTTCATGTGTTAATGCTGGAGGAAGAGCTTCTGGTTTCGAAGAACTTACTCGTTGCTTATAAATTAAAACAAAACAGAGATAACAAAATTTATTTGTATAATTTCATACTGCATACTTTAATATAAAAAATGAAAAATCTAGAGTTGGTAATTAATATACACACTAATAATGTAATTTGGATTCTTTTGTAATGTTATTGTACTGGTTGTTCTATTGATCCTCGTGTAATATTCAATGTCTAATGAAATTTACAACACTGAAAGCTTTTTTTTTCGGAATGCTCCCTCTCTAAAATTGGTAGAGAGCTTTTTCTCCTTTATATATAAGCCTTTTCAATTAGACATTATGGTTGGGCCATAATGGCTATTGGCTAGTGGGGTTCTTTCTACATATAGGACCTTTTGATTTTTTTTCTCCAAGAGCAACTTTTGTAAAGAAAAATAAATATAGGAATCGAATTCTTTCTGGTTAAATAATTTTTTTTTAGTTGCTTAGAATAATTAAGAAATTTTCTAGAAGAAATACAGAATTTTGTTTCTGATGGCAACAACTTGGTCCCACTTATGAGCTCAAAGCAGATACGTTCTAAGAAAAGAGATTGGAATATCAATCTCATCGAGATCATGGATCTCATATCAAATTCTATCAATCCGATTTTATTTTTTTTGAGAAATACGAGACAGCTAAATTATATTAGTAAAGAGATATATTCATTGTTAACATGATATCAAAGCAGGCGGAAGCTCAGGATTTTAGTTTCACCCCTAATTATTCTTGAAAAAAGAATCATATGTTCTTAAAGTTTAGAAATGGTGTCACTTTCATTATTTATTAAATATTTAAGAAGGCACAAGTACCCCAAACTATATTCGAAGTTGCTATATTTGTGCTTCTTTTTGCAGACGTGGCTGTCAAGTAGCAGAATATTTTTGTGCTCCTTTTGTGCTGATTTGGCGGCCATGTCAGCACAAAAATACAGAAAAAATAAGTTTATGGGGGTAATAGGAATCCCCCCCCCCCCTCTCACCATAAAACTTAAGTGTGTCATAGCAACTTCGGGTATAGTTTAGGGGGGTATTTGTGTCTTATCTCTAAATATTTTTTCGATCAGATTTCCCTCATCAATAATGATTGTAATCCGTGGTATTATATTATTCCATTTGGGTATTATATTTTTATCCTGTCATAATATTTGGTGTCATTGTTACTCTCTTATTATTGCTATTTAGCGTGAATATTATTCCTGAGTTGGATTATTATTATAACTATTTGTTATTGTTATTGTTAATTATTTGGACCTCTTTTAACTCACTAACCCACCAACCCATTCACTCCAGCCCAACAAACATAACCCGGCCCATACTCCCACACAACATTCTTCTTCTCTTAATACGCATAAAGTTTCTCAAGTTTCTCCCACATCGCCCAAAACCAAAGGGATTTTGCTGTTGAAAAAAGGATTTCGATGCTAAGAATTCTGTAAGATTCGTTTTGGAGCCCGAATAAATTTCTAGCGATCGCTGCTCTGAAACAGGTAAAAACTGAAATTTCTGTTGTTTGTTCTTGTCTGTTTTGAATTAATAGACCCTGTGATCGGACTCTGTCCCTTGTGGTCGGGCATATAATAGACTCTTGTGATCGGACTCTGTCCCTTGTGGTCGGGCATATAATAGACTCTTGTGATCGGCCCCTGATCCTTGTGGTTGGGCATATAATAGACTCTTGTGATCGGACCTGACCCTTGTGTTACAATATTAATAGACCCTTGTGGCCGGGGTCTATAATAGACCCTTGTGGTCGGGCATATAATAAACTCTTGTGATCGGACCCTAACCCTTGTGGTCGGGCATATAATAGACTCTTGTGATCGGACCTGATCCTTGTGGTCGGGTCTATAATAGACATTTGTGATCGAGTCCTTTCTCGACCCTGATCCTTGTGATGGGACTCTTTCAGGATCCTGCGCATAGCAGGCACTTAAGTGCATTGGGCTGCCCTTTTTTTATAGCCTTTGCTCATGATTTTGACATGTGAAGCCTCTACCTATTTGTTCGAATATGTTTTGAATTACAATCATGATTCTTAATTGTGTGAGTATATATGTAAGTCTATATTGAATATCGATTTCATGTCATCGTAGAATATCGAACCATACCAATTAATTTGGTATGATAATGATATACTTTATCCGTTTCTAAATACTTGTCATATTTTTTGTTTGCACGTCCCTTAAGAAAAACATTAACTAGACATCTTTATTTAGTACTCCCTCTCTCCCAATTTATGTGACACTTTGCGTTTCCCGAGAGTCAAACAGTTTAAGTTTGACTGTAAATTTAGGCACTAAACCTTCAAGTTTTTTGAAATAAGATTTATATATTTGGAAACTACGTAAAAAGTACTATAAGTCATGTTAATTGACAATTTAAAATATTTAAAAGATATATGAAGAGATTACGGTCAAAGCTAGGCTTGTTTGAATCTCAAAATCTGAAAAATGACAAATAAATTGGGACGGAGGGAGTACTTCCTAACTGGAGTGATTTATTAGAATCAGAACTAGAGTTGAAACATGTGTCTTCCAGCTCTTGATTGAGACTCCGAGATGAGTATTGATTCTTTGCCATTGTTAAAGTGTGGGAATTCAGATCTTGAAAACCTTGAGCTTATCCTTGAATTTATGTGTTAAGCTTGATGGTTCGAAATGTTTATCGCACTGATGTCTGAGTATGTTGATTGATTCGATGTTCGTGTGTTTTGAATTACATTACATATAGCCTTTGCTCATATTGTAGAAATGCAAGGTAAGGTTGCGTACAATTGACCCTTGTGGTTGGACCCTTCCCCAGACCCTGCGCATAGCGGGAGCTTTAGTGCACCTGGCTGCTCTAAATGCAAGGTAAGGTTGCGTACAATAGACCCTTGTGGTCGGGCCCGTCCCCGGACCCTGTGCATAGCGAGAGCTTTAGTGCACCGAGCTGCCCTTTTTTATAGCCTTTGCTCATGATTTTGACATGTGAAGCCTCTACCTATTTGCTACTGTTTGCTGTTAGTTGCTTGAGATAAAAGATTATTCACTACTTGATTAATCGAGTTAAACACTTTGTTGAACTGCTCTGATTCATAATAATATCACAAGGTTGTAAATTTTTCTTAGAATCAGAACTAGAGTTGAAACATGTGGATGAGTATTGATTCTTTGCCATTCTGTGCTAAAGTGTGGGAATTCAGTTCTTGAAAACCATTAGCTTATCCTTGAATTTATGTGTTAAGCTTGATAGTTCGAAATGTTTCACCGCACTGATGTCTGAGTATGTTGATTGATTCGATGTTGGTGTGTTTTTAATAGTTGAAGATGGCCAGCCTCCCTTTTGTGTGTTTGGATTTGAACCTGTTTAAGCTAAGGTATTTTCCGAAAGGTTCTCTTGGTTCACGAAACCAGCAGAGTCTTCAAGGGAAAAGGAAAGTCTTTTGAGGATTACTCTTTAGTCCTCCTCAAAACGTCATTAAGAGATGAGATAGAGCTTTATAGTGGCCTGTCTTCGTTTCTAAAAGCTCTTCTTCTTAAGTCCTCCTCAACGAGCATAAGTCGTATGGTCGAGTTCAAAATTATGGTCAAGTATAAGTTGGGTTTGTTTGATAAATAAATACGGTTAACAAGTAAAGGAACTTTTTTTTTAATTCTAGTTTATTTATGGCTACAAGAATAGGAACAAGAACTCTTGAAGAAAAAATGAAACAACACTTTAAAGTTTATAACTATCTCATCTAAAAGGGAAGAAAGCATGTGTATAGCGGTATTCTTATGGAAAGCGCATCCGCTCTATCCCTTCCTCCTATTCCTCAACAGAGATGAATACCATGATCGTCCAACGAAACCATTGGCATGGTGGGAAGATGATAGTGATATACTTGGTGGAAGGGATGAAGTTGCTGGTGGGACTTGGCTGGCTTGTACTCGTTCCGGAAAAGTTGCTTTCCTTACTAACGTTCGCGAAAATATATCAAAGTCAGATACCAAGAGCAGGGGAAACCTTCCTGTTCGATTCTTGAAGAGTGATAAGAGCCCTCATGATTTTTCAGAGCAACTTTTGAGCGAAGCAGGTGAATATAATGGGTTTAACTTGATAGTAGCTGATCTTTGTTCAATGACCATGGTTTATATAACAAACCGATCAAAAGACAACAGTATGTCCGTGACTGAGGTTTCACCCGGTATTCATGTTTTATCAAATGCAACACTAGACTCTCCATGGCCCAAGTCTCAACGGCTGGAGTGCAGTTTCAAGCAATTATTGGATGAATATGTCGAATCTGAAATTCCAATAGGACAGGCAGCTGACAGAATGATGAGAGACTTGGCTAAAGAAGATAGCAACCTGCCAGGCGTCTATTCCCCTGAGTGCGAGTACCAGTTGAGCTCCATATTCGTTGACACTGAAATGTCCATGGGCCGTTTTGGCACAAGAAGCACTTCTTCACTGGCAGTGACAAGTTCTAGTGAGGCAACTTTTTATGAACGTTATCTAATTGACAAGGATGTATGGAAGGAGCACCAGATGAACTTTGTAATGGAGAAAATACGTCCTAATTGAGGCGTTTTTCAAATATGAACTACCAAGATTCAGACGAGCCAATGTTTGTAATAATTCATTTCTCTTGCTCCAGGATCCCTCCTTGCACAATCTGCTGTGGGCTGCTTATTAAGAGTACCCTATTATTGTATATCTAAATCATTGCTGCTGGAAACAACCTCTCTACCTGTACGAGGTAGTGGTAAGGTCTGCGTACATTCTACCCTCCCAAAATTACACTTGTGGGAACCTACTGGGCATGTTGTTGTTGTTGCTGTTGTATTGCTGCAGGCATTAGAATAAGTGTTGTAATATGAATGTTCTAGTAATTAAATCTGCACTTGCCAAGCACTGATACTGATTTATGGAAGGCATAATTAAAAAATGGTCATGACCTCCAAAAACAAAACATATGATTCTTTTTCATGTTAGCAATGAATAGATCGCTTTACTTGTATGATTTAGTTGTCTCATATTTATCCAAAAAAAAAGATTTGTTTGATAGAATTTGATTTGAGATTGATATCTCAATTTTTCTTCTTTAGAAAGTATTTCTTTGACTCATAAGTGGGGGATTAAGTATGTTGCCGTCAGAAGCAAAATTTTGTATTTCTTCTAGAAAATTTCCTAATTTATTCCAAAGCAACTAGAAAGAAATTATTTAACCAGAATGAATTCGATTCCGATATTTTTTTTCTTTCACAAAAGTTGCTCCTGGAGAAAAAAATCAAAAGGTTCTACATGTAGAAAGAACCTGTTATAGACCAAAAGGGATAGCTCAACCCAAAAGATTAGTCTGATAGGTGGGAGAATTCATTTAGCCTATAACTTATTAGCATTTTTCTATTTATCCGATGTGGGATAATTGACACATAACAATCGCCCCCGCTTAAGAACCAACGGCCTTGTTGGTCACGACTAGGCCCAGTTGGTCACGGGTCCAGGCCACCACTCCTGACACACAGGCGGCCACTTCAAATCATGGCTCCATACTTGGATAGATCCACTTTCAATGAAAGCATCAATGTTATAAATCAAATGGGAGAGAGAAATGAACCCCACTGGCCAATAGCCATTATGGCCCAACCACTTTGAGAGCAATAATTCAAAACGATAGCTGAATTCTCCCACACCTTTTCCACTTTTTTTCACACTTAAAAAACTAGTGGATTGTTTTGTTAATAATTAGTAGTTTCGTATCATATTACTTATCTATCTTATTAAAAATATATGTCCTATATTACTTTTTTTTTTAATTTTTACTTTTCTCTATACGAGATGTTTGATTTTACTTGTTTATTTTAGCAAAACAAAAGAGTTTTTTACTTTTTTTCTATATTATCCTTATTATTAGATAATTATGTAAAGTAGTAGTATATGAAGTTTTATAGTATCGTTAATAAGGTTAATTTAATAAAATACAACTTTAATTAATATTTTCTTAATAAATGTGTTAGGTCAATATGGGCTAAACATGAAACGGATGAAGTACTTGTCAATTTATAAAAGTACTCAAGATATAATTAATTATTTTTGCCTATTATAATTAATCGTTTCCATATACACGTGTAGTCAAAAGAGTGCATTAGTTTAGATAGATAAGACACACAAATAGAGTGAATTTAAGAAATTAAAAGGTAAACTAGTAGAAGTATCTTTTGTATTTATAATTTCTTAAAGAGCAAGGAGAGGCGAATCTAAGATTTCTAAAATATGGGTGAATTATTAAAAAAAGCAGGAAAAAAAATAAAGTTAGAATTGATCCCTAGTCCTCTATGTAAAAATCTCACTCACAAACCAAATGTATCATTTAGTCCTCTAATAATACGGGATTCAGTAGATAATATTATATTAATTTTAGAAAATATAAACATAAAATAACTATTTTTACATAGAGACCATGAATTCACGTGTCCCGTAATTTAGAACATAAATTCACTAAAAAAAATAGATGGACAAATAATATGTGACGAAGAAATATGAGTGAAATTAGAGATCCGACTCCTCTCCATTTTTCTCTCCCCCACATACAACGTTGATTTATTCTTTATTCCCTTTCACGTACCCCACTAGCCCATCATGAACAAAACATCAACAATTTTAAAGCACCTTATCATATCACCCAACATATTGATTACAATAATTCAATAAGGTCAAGAATATTGACATTTTCCTCCATTCACATTTTCTTCTTCATAATTCAACATAGAGAATTATACTAAATTAGAGTGAAAATAAGCAAGTGAGTAACAAACAGATCTTTTTGAAAGTGTAAAAAAAGTCTGTAAAATTACAAAAAATAAAATTAAATTAATAGATTAATTAGTAATATTATTTTTTTATTTATGATATTTTAAGGGAGGTGGAAAGAAGGAGAGTCTTAGAATAATTTGTAAAACTATTGTCACGTTACTAAAAGGTCATGGTTTAAGTGTAGAAACACCGTCTTGTAAAAATACAATCTAAGACCACATGTCATAAACTCTTATTATTCGATCCTTCTTCGAACCACCCTATGGGGCACCTTAGTGCACCAAATTACCCTTTTTTTAAGAGGTAAATAAGAAAGTGGACAACTAACATGAAACACGGAACGAATGTTGAAGTATCCACCCATCATTTTCACACTTATACTCCGTTTATTTGGATACATAAGAGAGAGAGATTACTCATAAGGAAGAAATTAAATTAGAGTGATCAAAATGGAAGAAGTGAGTAACAAACAAATCTTATTAAAGAATTATGTAAATGGATTCCCTAAAGAATCAGATATGGAATTGAAAATCAACACAATTAAACTGAAAGTACCAGAAGATTCCAATACTATTTTGGTGAAAAATTTGTACTTGTCATGTGATCCTTATATGAGACCTCGTATGAAGAAAACTGAAGGCAGTTATACTGATTCTTTTACTCCTGGCTCTGTAAGTACTCTAAATTACATTTTTGTCTTTATTACTATTACTTTTTTTTAATCTAGTACTCCCTCGATCCGTCGCAATTTACGTGGCACTTTTCAAATCTCGAGATTGAAACTAGTCTGTGTTTGATCTTAATTTCTGCATATATCTTTTAAATATTTTGAATCGTTAGTTATTGTGACTTATAGTACTTTTTACTTAATTTCTCAATATATAAATTTTATTTTAAAAAAAACTTGAAAATTTTGTGCCTTAATTTGTGGTCAAGCGTAAACTGTTTGACTCTCGGCTAGCGAGAAGTGTTACATAAATTGGGACAAAGTGGGACAGAGGGAGTATTATATTAATAAAGTATTTTTAAAATATATACGTGGTTGATGATAGTGATGGCTAATGGTTGTAATTGTGGGTGAATTTGGCTGGATGGTAGTTGTTATTGATATAATTAGTGGTGATAGTGCCTAACAGTAGTGGTCAACGGTGGGGGTTGATAGTGGTGAATGGTGGTGGCAACTGATAATTAAAGTGGATGTTAGTGATAGCTAACTGTGATTAATAGCGGTGGTTGGAGATATGTAGTGGTGGCGATGGTGGTGATTGGTGGTTATTGTGGTAATAGTTGATTGTGATGATGATTGTAAATGGTGGCTAGTGGTAGTGACTATTTGATTGACAACAGATAATTAAATTGGATAATAGTGATAACTAACAGTGGTCGTGACTAATAGCAGAGGTTGGAGATATGTAGTGGTGGCTGATGGTGGTGATTGTTGGTGGTGATTGATGGTTATTGTGATAATGGTTGGCTGTTATGATGATTAGAAATGGTGGCTAGTGATATTGACTATTTGATAACGGTGGTTTTGGTTGAGGATAGTGGTTGTGGAGGGTGGTAGAAGGTGCCATCGACAACAGTGGTAGTTGATGAGCAGCAATGGCGATTAGCGGAGAGAGTGAATGGAGTTGACGTGAAGTATCATCTTTGCAACAATACTTGAATGGATAACATCTTAACGATATTAAAACTTTTTTATAGATCTTAATTGTTCATATTTATTCAAATTCATTAAGTTGTTGTAAAATTAAAGAAAACACCTTGAGATCTGAATGATTAAGATTAAGATTTGAAAAACTAATGCACTTAATGTCTAAGATCTGAATGATTAAGATTCGAACCTTCATTAGTATTATATGTCTTTTCGATGTGCCAAAACTTTAACAGACAGATCGACAGGAGATATTAAATTATGATACATGGTGCTACAACATCTAACTTAATACGATAACAACGCGTCAATCCCAAACTTAATTTGGGATCAACTATATGAAACCTCATTGACCATGTTGTTTCGTAAAAGAACAACTGTTCTAGTTAATGATGGAGTTCGAATAAGGAGGATCAATGTTCAGTTAATTGAATAGTTGGAAAACCAATAACTAGTGTTGGTAGATATAGATGTTTATTGCTGTCAGATTCTACAAGTTTTACATGAATGGCAATTGAATCCTTTCTAACTTTTATTTAATTGACTATGATTCTCTGCTATTATAACTTGTCAAATCATTATTGTGTAGCCTATTGTGGGGTTTGGAGTGGCTAAAGTTGTGGATTCAGCTCATCCAAATTTCAAGAAAGACGATTTAGTTTGGGGAATGACTGGATGGGAAGAGTATAGCATCATCAAAGCTCCTGAGACTCTCTTTAAAATTCATGATACAGATGTGCCTCTTTCCTATTATACCGGAATTCTTGGTGAGTTATTCTGTCAAAGAACATCATTAGTACCCCAGACCCCACTTATGGGATTACACTGGGAATGTTATTGTTGTTGTTCCGTTTCCGATAATTTTGAGAATGTTTAGTACTTATTGTTACAATCGTGTGATCGTTTTATCTAAAAGCAGATGATCGCACACTTTAGTATGATATCAAAGTCAGACAGAATGCTATTCTTGGTTTATCCATTATAGACGTCTATGTTATATTGTCCATGCGCAAGATGAGCCCATTCTGGACTTGTGGTGGAAGGGTGTTAGATGATCACACACTTTAACGCTTTTATCTCGAAAAAAAAAAATGCTTCAATCTGTGCTGGAACTGATCCTTCTTCTTTTGCAAAATATATTTTAAAAAAACAATCCAATGTTTGCCTTTCCAACGACTGAAGGATTTACCTTGTCATTCAAGCTGGAAAATTCTTCTTTTTCTCCTCGTTGTGGAAACAAAATTAAGGCAAAGGTTATGTTTTTCTCCATATTTGCACTTCTGAGTCGAGAGTTTTCTGAGATCCTTTGCTGTTTATTTTCACACATCAACATGTTTAACGTAAAAACGGTAGAAAGATAACCAATGTAATTGTATTCTTAGGGATGCCTGGAATAACAGCTTATGGAGGTTTTTATGAGGTATGCTCCCCAAAGAAAGGAGAAACTGTGTATGTTTCAGCTGCATCTGGAGCTGTTGGCCAGCTTGTCGGACAATTTGCTAAGCTATTAGGTTGCTATGTTGTTGGAAGTGCTGGAAGCAAAGAAAAGGTAGGTTGATCTTTAGAAAACACTCTTCACCGCAATGGTTGATCTGCTAAATGTGATTAATTTCAAAGCTTGTTTGGATTTTGATGATATTCTTGTTAACTAATGTCAATCCCGGCTTTCGTTGCCCCATCGTGCCTCTTAACAGGGGAATCAGAAGGGAAGTTCTTTTCCAATTGCTAGTCATCTGTCTTTTAGTTAAGATGATTTGTGGCTTTGTATATGCATGACCTGTAGTGTATTTTGAAGAACATCCTTCCCAAGTGAGAGGTTTGAGATGTGATGCCCTATTGAATTCTGATGTGGTATACGAGATTGTCACACAGTTCAACATGGTATCAGTGCAGACAAAGGTCCTAGCTTCAAATATCATTGCCACAAAAAAAAAAAAAAAACGTAAAAAGTATTTCCATGTGTTTGGCTCAAGAAGAAAGGAATCAAGTTCACGCATGAGAGGATGTTGAGACTATCATATAACTAAGAAATTAAAAGTCTGCCCTTTCTATCGTATGAAACTCTTAGTTGAGATGGTTACACAATTCAACAAGATGAATAAAGTATAAGTACCTCGACAGCTAGAAGCTAGAGTTGGTTCTTAAAGATAACCTTCTGACGTCTTGTCACTAAATTAAAGGAAAATGAGAAACACTTCCTAAACTATGTAGTCTCTTTAGCCAAGAATAAGTGTCAATCAACTATAGCGTATAAGAAATGAAAAATATTTATTTCATTTGCTCGTTTGATCTCTTTCGACAGTGTATGATATTTCTTGAAGGCTGTTGGTACTACTGTTGGTTAATATTACGCTAAGATGATGATATAAGTCTAGGCAGGGAGTATTACTTCTGGTTGATCTCAATGTTTTTCATCATTTTTTAGGTTGAACTGTTGAAGAACAAGTTTGGTTTTGATGAAGCATTTAACTATAAAGAGGAACAAGATTTAACTGCAGCTTTGAAAAGGTAAGGCTTAAATGTTTTATTTTATCTTTTGATATTGACTCAGGTATGGAAAGAAACGCATTTTGCGTCGGAAGATGGAGTAACTAAGTAGCAAAAGCCTCGGTTTCAATGAAAAACACATATCCTAAAATCAAGTGTTGAAACTAATGGCATTGTTTTCTTGATTAGAAGCTAGAACTTATTCCTTCCTCCTCAACAATTTTCATGGAATCCTAAGTTCTTTGGTGTTTTTACTTTGCCTACAGTCACGGGCGGAGCTAGAGAACACTTTATGAGTTCAGCCGAACACAATAGCTTTGGCTCAACCCTGTATTTGTCTTAAGAAATCCATTGAGTATGTACAAACCATTAATTTAGAACGCGGAAACTCAAAAGAACTAGAATTCCAAACACATAGGTTTCAAATCTTGACTCCGCCTCTCTCAACAGTAAGAGAGACACCAGAAGAACACACATTTCTCACCATATGTTGATTCATTTCCTTTAATTTAGTGACAAGACGTCAGAAGGTTATCTTTAAGAACACACATTTCTCACCATAATTATATCATGCCTGAATTCAACCAGGTACTTCCCTGATGGAATCGATATTTACTTTGAGAACGTTGGAGGAAAGATGCTTGATGCGGTTCTTCTCAACATGAGAATCAATGGCCGAATCGCTGTATGTGGGATGATCTCACAATACAACCTCGAGCAAAATGAAGGAGTTCACAACTTGTTCTGCCTCATCTCAAAACGACTCCGCATGCAAGGATTTTTAGCTTTTGATTACTTTCCCCTTTACCAAAAATTTGTGCAGATGGTTACTCCACACATAAAAGAAGGGAAGGTGAAATATGTGGAAGACATAGCTGAAGGCATTGAAAGTGCACCAGGTGCTCTAGTCGGCCTCTTCTCTGGTCGCAATGTTGGTAAACAATTGGTGCGTGTTGCTCATGAATAAACTTAATAGAGTGTATTTGGTACGATGGAAAATATTTCCATCGTGTAACTAAATACCAGCAAATGACTTTCTCATTTGTTACTATCAAGTATGTTAAGTTTGTACTGCAGACCAAAAGTTGTATTGTGGTTAGTAAACTTTGTGTTGCAATAAATTTTGTATTTTGCAAGTGTGTTGCTTAAATGTAGTAGTACTAAATAGTTGTAACTTGAGATTTGTGTGCTGCTAATTTATGAAGCCACAACATGTTAATAGTACTTTGTGAGCAAGATTAAAGGAAGACATTTTGAATGGCAAAAAGTCATGAAGAGGGTGGATTCATCAGTAGCAGAGTAAGATTTTTTTAAAAAAAAATTCCCTTTCTTTTCCACCCTATACTATCACGAGGATCAATATTGTTCCTACTTATCCTCCAAAATGACTCGAACTCTCAACTAGTAGAGGTGTTCAACCACTTGAGCAAGTCAGAATTTGTGAACAACATGGTAAGAATTTAGTCTTGATGCAAATGATAACAATATACCCGGTATGACAAGTGGAGTCTGGAATGGATCTTTATGGGGAGATTTATTATTACAAGATATTGCTGATCATGTAGTGCAATATTAAAAAACACAAATACAACCAAGTTAAAAGAAAAAGATAAATAGTCAAGACACATTTGAATTATTACTTTTTCGCAATTTTCACATTTTAATTATCAGTTGTTCCTTTTACTAATCTTAACTATCTCTATCTATATATGTATTGAAGCACACCTAGTTGAATAGATGGTGATAGATAGTCGGCTATAGTCAGTATCGAGGTAGGAAAAGAGAACAACTGATGGTTGAAATGTGAAACTCCGGAAAAACTGAGTCTTATTGATTAGGTTGAAAGATGCTCTACGGTTGTTGGCTTGTTGTGATGCCAAAATTGGCCATACAGTCTATACAAAGTACCTGTACATTGATAGCCCAAAATACAAATTTTCACTAGTTGTCCCTTTCTGGACAGTTGTATAATGAATGATGTTCTTTTATATATAATTTATGAATTTTTTAGATTACAATCTAATTTTTTTTTTTTTAAGGAAATTAAAATTATATGAGATAATATTAGATCATGGTCTAAAATTTGTGAGTTATTCAAGCGTTAGGTAATAGTGTAATGTTTTATTAAAAATTGAGAGACATATGAGTAAACAATAAACACTATACCCAAATTATTTTTTAGAAAGAAATTGAGGTTCGAGGATTACAAAGTGGGAAATCGAATTCTTGTCAACAAGGGTGAAAGTTCAGATAGTCAATCAATTGAGCTCTTAAGATTTTCATCAGATGACACCCGAGTCTAATATCATTTGAAAGGGTGATTTTTTAAGAACTATACTTGCACAACTTTTTAAAATAGAAATAAAATCTAAATAATTATCTAAAAGGGAGGGGCATTTGTGTAAATCAGCCGACAATCGCCACTTCATTTAATGACACCTTGAGGGATTTTTTTAGAAACAAGTTAAAAAGAAAAAAAGTCACATAAATTGAAATGAATAATTAAGAACCACACATGGTGCATGTGACCAAATACTACTCCCTAGGAAAAACTTTACTTTGGGTGAGATAAGAGTTAAAGGAAGTTTTAATATATAATTTATTTTTTTGTATCATGGGGCTTTTTCCTTAAGAAAGTTATAATTGTCTTTTCTTGATCTATTAAATATGACAAGTAAAAATAAAAATATATTTTTGGGATACTGACAAATATCTATTTTTAATATAGAGGTAAAATAAAATGAGTAGAAGTTCCCTCCTCCTTCACTCCCTTCCACAACTAATACAAGGTCAAAGTAAGGTTGTTTTCTGGACTTTGGACAATTTTTTCATGTGCCGAACGTCTATTAAAAATAATCTCTCTATCTCTGAGATAGAGGTAAGGTCTACGTGCATTTTTTTCTTTCCAGACCATACTTTATGAAATTATACTCGATATATTATTGTTATTGTAGGATGTAATTACACTACATAAGCATAGAAAAGTCTCTGATTGACAAAAATAACAAAATTTATTATAGCATGCAGTAGTAAAACTCACAATCCTCCTCTATTAAGATAAAACCTAGAACTTGGTAAAAGCTAGGAAATCATGGTCATGTTCAATGAAATCCGCATCCCAGGAAGGTGTAATGTAGGCAGCCTACCCCGACACAACTGTGATTGATTCCTTAGCTCGAACTCGTGACCTATAAATCATACAGCGACGACACACTTGGTAAAAGCTAGGAATTCTTGGTCATGCTGAATGAAGTCCATGTACTTCTCCTTGAGATCCATTTGGACAACAATACTATTACCACATTGTGAAGAATATAGCCAAAAAACTTGATGATGTCTTGATCCAAAATGCATTAAATTTGGATTCCCCCATCCAAAATCTGCTTCTTCCATATGAAATCTACTCAAACTTGAACATGTAAATTCCTCAACATCATCACTTGTTCCCCATTCTGCTCCTCCATAACTTTTGTTATACAAATTTGCCACTAGTGCAACTACTTCATCTGTTGATGCTTCGCCACAATAGTCAATAACTTTTTGCACTGTTTCTCTTATTGATATTATGAAATCTTGTAATTCCATATTGGTATCTTTTGGTTCATATGTTATAGGAACTTCAATGATGAAATTCCCAAAAGGATTCATTGCTTCAGTATATTTAAGCTTACCGCGCAAACTCAAGGGAAATGACACTAGGGAATGCTTTATTTTCCCTGATATTGCTTGTGAAGCACGGAGTTGAGCCCTCCATAAAATGGCTGTGACCATCTCGACTCTTGAGGGCTTAAAGCACATGGCTCCTGGATTTTGACAATTTGTTAATTTGTCTCTAAGTTTTGATAAAGAGGTTTCATCCATAACAAACTTTTTGGCTACCAATTTTGAACGCTTCCCTGAGAAAATAGCACATGGTTCAAACATCGCGGTTATATTATCTCTTGGTCCAAAAATGTTAGCTAGATCAAACCTCATGAAATTAATTTTTTCATCTGGAATTCCAAGTTTACACACTTTGGACCACTCGTAGATGAAGGTAAAACTTGTCCATCCATCCATAGCAGGATGCGCGGTGCTCATAGACAACGCGAATCCTCCACATTGAAAAATTGTAATTTGGACAACCATAATTGGCGTGGCGAACAAACTAGTTGTGTCCACATCCTTAATGCCTTGTGGCCAAATTTCCATAGCGAGATCCAAATTGTTGTCTACTTGTTGGAGGAATTCATCGTCCATTCGACGATTGACCTTGGCTTTTATTAATGTAACACCTTGGTCAAGACAATTGATTGAACATTTGTCTAGTGCAAATCTACCAGCAGCAGGATAAACATGAGTCAAAGTCCTAGCAAGTGATTCTTCAAGTTGTTGTACCATAAAATCACAAGAGTTGATAGGGTTATTATGTGGATAAAAAAGAACAACAGGCATATGTGTTTGTTCAGCTATTTGGTCAAAAAAAGATAATTTGTAATTTTGGAGGTGATTTGGAGTAGGGGAGGATGGTTTTATGAGTTTTTGGGACATGATTTCAACTTGAATTTGGTCACTAAAATCAACACAAAGGATACCCATTTTTTTATGTGGCAAAAATATGGGACTACGTAGAGAGAAAATTTTAGAAAGTTGAAGGCACAAGTTGATAGGTCTTAACTGTAGAAACTCCAATGCTTTGCATTTATAATGGGAAAAACTAGGGTCTAGGAAAAGATTGAGGAGATGGTTTCTTGAGGACACCTACCATATGGATAAAACAAAATGATTATTTCCTCTGGTCCATTTTATTTATCGTGCTTATTAAAAATAATTGATTCAGAAAAGTTGTTATTTTAGAAAATCAAAATATAGTTAATTATTTTTTTTCATTTTTATCCTACTCAAAAATTATGGAGAGAGATAAATATAGTGAAAAAGAAAAAATATTATATTGAGATTAAAGAGTAACTAAGAACAATTTACTCCCTTCATTCCTAAATAAGCTTTTTAGATCAGGTTATTTTGAAAAATGTTTTTTCAAAAGTATTTTTGGTGATAAATTGTTGTGTAATTGGCCCATAAATTTTAAAAAGTATTTTTGGGCAATAATTAATGTTAGTGTTTGGTCAACTTTCTAAAAGTGTTTTTAGGTCTATTTTTCTCAAAAATACTCTTCAAAAAGTACTTTTGAAAACTACTTTTTTTAGCTTCTGAAATATAATTTATGTTACTCTTTAGAAACACTTCATTTTTATTTATTTTTTAAAAAAAGCACATTTTGAAAAAGATAAGCACTATTGACTTTCCAAAAGGCGTGACCAAATAAGCTACTATTAGTTTTCTAAACTGGATAAATAAAAATAAATATTTATTTTTAATATAATGGACAAATAAAAATGAACGAATAAAGTACATATATGAGAAGTAAAATGGACCAGAAAGAATAGTTAACAATCTCATGTATGATTTTGTTAGTAGTTTAGTACTATATGTTTAAATTAATAGTCAATAAATTGAACTCTAAATGTAAATATCCAGTGGGTTTACCCAGTACACTCATAAACCTTAGATAAGTGTACCTATGAATCACCTAACTGAAAATACAATAAAATATTAAAAAATTAAATCATAAAAAATTATATCACACAAAAGTGTATGGAAAATATATTTGTTACAGACCACAAAATCAAGTCTCTATGGAAATATTCAAACATGAAAATCATGTGCAATTCTAAGACTGAAATTCGCAACTAATAAAGAAATGGTCCCATTAGCTTTGGTAGTTTAGTCACACTCATTATATGAAAAAAATTGATGGAACTTTCAAAGCATTAAAACTAAATTCACACTCATTATATGAAAGAATAATGGAACTTTCAAAGCACTTTAAATAATTCCTTCTAATTATTTTTTTCGTTCATTTTAACTGTTGTTTTAGTTCCTCTCACGCTTAGTAGAAAAAATAAAAATGATAAAATATAATTTGTTAAATTATTTTTATTTATTAGATATTTTTGAAAATTGAGCATTAATAAAAAGAACAATTTCGTTAATGTTAGTATAGTTAGAAATAATTAGTAACTTTAATTTTGAATTCTTAAAGTGATACTAATTATTTTACAGTCTTTTAAAAGGTGAGGACGTGAAGCTAGTTGTTTTGCGTAGCATAGGGCGAAACATAAACTCCAAACTTGAGGCGTAAGTCATATGAATCTATGGGGTGTCAGTGTGTAAGTCTCATGTATCTTCAATTTTATAATTTCATTACTCTGAAAATAAAGTAAATTTTTAATAAATTTAATTAATTCAGAAATAATAGAAAAAATTATTGTAATTATTATTTGGGAAAGGTAACAACAAAAAAATGAGAATAGCCGAGATAATCTTTGAACTTAAATCATCATTTATTTCATAATCGATCTCCACACCTATCAGTCCTTCCCGCCCTCAACTAATATGTATTTGCACTGATTATTGTTTATATATTTAAAAGAAAGAGAAGGATAGAAAGTGTAAGAACAATGACAAAAAATGAATAAAGTTATCTCAATTCTCATGAACATAATACTATGAGATCTTTATACTATCAAGCCAGACATAATTATCTAAAAAATTATTTATTCGCAGTATCATTTTCTTTAAGAGTTTTTATATATTTTAGAAAAAATACTACAACATAAAAATATGATAGTATAAAGTATAAATATCAGTGCGTCAATAATTAAGAAAAGATGATTCATAGCAAAAAATTTAAAATAATAAAAATTAAATTTAACACCTGAAATGTATGCTTTACATCTGAAACTTAGGATTTGACGATCGAGACATACACTTTTACACTCATGGCTTATGCCTCAAGCTTTTAGGCATACGTCATATTAATCTACGTCTTTCATTTGCTCCCTAAAGCATTTTTTATACGTCGCATACAAGACTCGCTCCACAAACGTCTTTGAAAATATCATTATTTGTTTTTAAAAGTAATATATTAAATTATTTAATTATAAAAAAAAAGTAGTTATTTGATTTATGACTATTGCCACGTGTAGAATATTAGTATTACTTTCTTCTTCTCAAATTAACTATAGTGATTTTAAAAAATTAATTATCTTAAATTATTTGACATTTTAGAGTTTTAAGGTAAATTTAATATTTTTTATTTGACCCTTTGTAATAATTGTTCTTGAAGATTACACAGTATTCTACACATAAATATAATAATATTTAACAAATACAAGTGATTTTTTAAGATATAAATAAATATAAAATAAGCAAAACTCTTCCTAATTAAAAGGAAACACGACAAATAGTCTGAGACGATGGGAGTATATCTAATGGATAATACGTCTTATATTTAATAATATTAAGTAATATACTAGGGGTAGGGGAAAGGGGTCAAATACACCCTTGAACTATTCAAAATGGGCTAGTTGTACCTTTGATTATGTGAGAGGCTCACTATTGATGGTTTCAGACGAGGTAGAGGTAGGCCGAAGAAATATTAGAGGGAAGTGATTAGGCATGACATGGAGCAGTTACAGCTTAAAGAGGACATAACCTTTGATAGGAAGGTGTGGAGGATGCGGATTAGGGTAGAGCGTTAGTGAGTAGGAGTGCATCCTTACTTGTAGGGGGGAGTCTTTGTTTGTCGATTTACCTGTGGTCATAGTGTTATGCCTGTGTCTTGTAGTTTCTTGTTTGCGATGTTTTGGTGATATGTGTGATTTCGGATAGATTATTTATAGCATTACTCTGTGGGTGTTTTGTTTCTTTTATCTAGTGGTGTGTTACCCCATTTTGTTGTTTGTTTTTATGTTTTCTGCTTGTTATACTGTTATTTGTTCTGAGCCGGAGGTTTATCGAAAACAGCCTCTCTACTTCATCTGAGGTAGTGGTATGGACTGCGTACACTTTACCCTCCCCTGACCCCACTTTATGGAAATACACTGAGCATGTTGTTGTTGCTATTTTTTTTAGCTAAAAAAATGCTCTCCAATCAATAGCTCAAAATATCCTTCTTTCTAGCAATCGCTCCAAAACAAGGGAAAATGGTTTCATGTGTCCCAACTAACTAAGCTAACAACCTTCTAACAATGTACTACTCTCTCTATTTCAAATTATCTGCCGTCTTCTCTTTTACACGTTCCTTGAAAAAAATATTAATTAAGGCAATTTTTAGTTATTTTACACTTATTTATGCCTTAAGATATAATCTCTCTTCATTGAATATTTACTCTAGTTATGTGTCATCACCCTATAATTAAAGTGTTTGCAGTCTTCCATAATAATTGCTACTAAGAGTAAACAAGAAAAAATAACTATCTTATCTTGAACTTTTGAAATGACAAATAATTTGAAATATTAGCTATTTTTAAAAATTCACAATAAATAATTTGAGACACAACAATTTTGCTATAATACCAATACCACTTAAATAGCTAATTAATTGTACAACTCCATCAGCTATCTACGTTTGTACAATCTCACTCAAGTTTAATCATTATCAATATCTAAAATGTTGGGACCTATGATATAAATTATGTAGGGACATATGATATAATCTCTTCGTTCGCTTTTACTTGTCACTTTTTGACATGATACACTCATTAAAAAAATAATGATTGGTATAATGACTTTATCATACTACCCCTATTAATTGATGTTTAGTACTCCCTCCGTCCATCTTTATTTGTCCACTTAAACAATAAATAGAGGACTGATTTTACTATATCCCCCTTTGAATATAATAAATTTTTTACTTTAAAAAATGCAATGAGGGATGAATAATATTTAATATCAAGGATAAAATGGGAAAAAAGGATAAATTATGTATTGGTTTTCCAAACTGTACAAGTATTGTTGGACGTCCCAAAATAGAAAAATGGATAAGTAAAGATGGACGGAGGGTGTAGTAGGTATTGGAAAATGATTTGGAGAATAAATAATTAATGCTAAGGGTAAAACATGAAAAAAATTTGTTGTTTTTTCTTGATTTGTCAAAAATGACAAGTAAAAATAAAAATTAAATTAGAAAAATAGTGACAAGTAAATCCGAACTGAGGGAGTACTTCAATTATTTTCAAAATCTTTTCCTAAAAAAATTAAAACATGCTAGACGGACGTTGGTTTCCCCACCTACCCCGTTTAAATATTACTTTCTACAAATTAATTTTTTTTTTAAAGCAAATTTATATCACTACATTATGTCACCTAGTGATATTTTTGATCTTTTGTTTTTTTCGTTTTTGAGAGATCTTGAACTGAAAATGCAAATTTATATATTGACTATCACTTTTGTAATATTTTTGTATAAATCTACATAAACACGTTCTAGGAGCAGATGATCCAGTGGAGTAATTACATGTAGTATAGGGTGGCCAATTGAACACACTTCATAAAAATATTATACTATGAATATAAAAAATTATACAAAATATATAAAGAAAAAAAATATTTTTAATATATATATATTAAATTTTAAATATTCTTAATAAAATTTCTGACTTTACCACTAATCAGATCCCTATAAATTCAATGTAACAAATATCCAGATAGAATGCTATTGATATTTGTGTGGTTAATAATGTCTGCATGGATTTCCTTCATGTTCTCATATTGATTTTGTGTATATTTCGATAAAGACAGCACAAAATTTTAATTTAAATCACATGGGGCCACCCAGTACTATAGTTTAAATAAAAAACTTGATGCAAGTCCATTTTTTTTAAAAAAAGTGGATCGTAGTAATGATTTTTGTTCGATTTGTCCAGTACTAGATAATTACAGTCTTATCAATCAAAGGACAAAATGAAGTTTGTAGATGAGGAGAATGTTTGTATTTCAGTTGATTGTTCATTAGAGTTGATTGGTCATTAGAATTTTAGTTCGATTTCCCACTTTTGTAATCTCGTCTCTCATGAGCATAGGGAAAGGAGATTACAAAAATCCTCACCAACAATATAAAAGTTCAGATAATCAACCAACTTAGCTACTAAGATTCTCCACGTAACCTTACTTGTTTAGTGGTTTAAATAAAAATCTTGATATAAGTATTTTTTTTAGATGTGGGTCGTGTTGGCTTGTATGCCTCCATCACGATACTAGAGACCTGGTCCCTTATCAGTTTCTTTAACTAATAACAGAAAGAGTTCTATATGAATTCACTGCAGTAATGGAAACCTAGTCCCTCACCAGGTTCTATGATTAAGAACAGAAACTGAAGAACAAACGTTAGGAAACTGAAAGTGAAGAAGACAAAACGTTTACGTGGAAACCTCCTTGCTCAAGGGAGGAAAAACCACGACCTATCTCACAGGATTTCTCAACTCTTCACTAACTCCAAGCAACAACGTGATTACAGACTCCAGTAATCACAAGGATTAACCTCTTAATCCTAACTCCTTGTAATAGCTCTATTACCAAGACTAATGCAATAACTCTATTGCACCCACACGTCAACTAACTCTAGTCAACAACCCTAGGCAACTCTACCCAAGGTAAACATCAAACAAATGATGAAAAGAGACTTGACTAAACACTAGATGATTCGACCAATTAACTCTAATTAATCCGACTCGATCTAAAGACTTAGACAAGCAAATAATCTACTATCCTTTATAGCTTAGGAGTAGATTTACAATTTCAAGGACGAAAGACATAATACTCAAAAGACAACAAAGACTCGCTTGGCACTCGATCAGGTCCCTTTGTTGAAATGAGCAATGTTCTTTGAATAAGGATGGTTTTTGCTTTTAGAGATTGGATTTTTAGCTTTGCAAAAATTAGGTTTTGCTCTTGTAACTTTGGCTTATATAAGAGAGAGCAAAACCTAGGCATCATCCCATTGACCGAGCCTGTTGCGCCTTTGTTGCAGTGCCACCAACCAGCTGCAGAATAGTACAACTTTACAGCTGTACCAAGTTGACTTCTCTTGAAGTCGACATCATCACGGACCAGGTCCCTTGCAGCATGGATCAGGTCCCTTGCAATAATTTGTTGATCATCAAAATTAAATATACAACAGGTCGGGTTAATAATTTTTGTTGGATGCGTCTACTACTAGATGGTTATTTTCCTATCGATCAATGGAGAAGTGAAATTTGTAAGTGAGGAGAATCTTAGTAGTTCAGTTGGTTGGTCATTCGATTTTTTATTTTGTTGGTAAGAGTTTGATTTTCCACTTTTTTAATCCCCTCTCCTATGAGCATAAGGAAGGAGACTATAATTAGGTGAAAATAATTAAACCCTCACTGACAAGATAAAGGTAGTCAACCGACTGAGTTACTAAGATTCTTCACGTAACACCACTTGTTCAGTAGTTTAAATAAAAATCTTGATGTAAGTTTATTTTTAGAAGTGGGTCGGGGTAACTTTTGTTGGATTTGTCCACAACTAGATAATTATTTTTTATCAGTGGAGAAAGTGAAGTCCGCAAGTGAGAAGAACCTTAGTAGTTCAATTGATTGGCTATCAAACTTTTATTTTGTTGATGAGAGTTCGATTTTTCACCTTCTAATTCCCTCTCCCATGAGGGTATAGGACTAGGGGCGGAGAAAGGCTAAAGGTAGGAATCAAACCCTCACTAACAAGATAAAAATTCAAATAATCAACCAACCGAGCTACTAAAATTTCTCTAATAAGTGAGATGTTTTGAATGATTTCAAGCTTAACTTTTGAACGTGATTATTTCAGTTGTTGTAAAATTCATAACTATGAGACAGAATTGTAGAAGTCTTTGAAACTAATCTGACTGAGTGAATTTTTAGTGGCTTCATTTTGGTGCAAAGCACAATGAATTAATATTTAATCCTTCATTATATTATTCTTTGTGGGCATCTTGATAGTTTATGTTGTTTAATTAATCGTGCAACATTATACTCCTAATTAGTTAATTAACTAACTAATTGTGCCACTTACTAAATTCTGAACTGATGAAGTCATGGAATTCGAAACATATTTTTATCTAAGTATTTACTCCCTCCGTCCATCTTTATTTGTCTAGTTTGACACATATATTTTTAGTAAAGTGGACAAGTACTAAAGATAGATCGATGGAGTACTTGTTGTTTTCCGGGTACAAAATCTGTATATACAACAACAACTTCAAACACAAGTTCAAACAACTTATGAACTATCAAAATGAAGTTTAAACTATTTTCTGGAAAATAGAGAAACTATCAAGAAAGAGATGAAGAAATGAAAGAATCAAGTCCACCGAATTTACGGTGTGTACTTAAAGAAATTATTCCCATCAAGTACCCGAGGCTAAAGGAATATATCCTCCCATGATAAAATGATTTACTTCAGTAAATGGTGGTACCTCAAATTTGCTAAATTTCAAACACACTTAACGATTTGTAAATCAAACTTGAGTTTTGAGGAAGAAGAAGAGTGTTTTCACTTCAAAATTTTCGTGCCTTTACCTGAGGAAAAAATCAGGTATTTATAGCCAAAAGGTGGTGTTTCAGAAAGGAAGCAATGGTTCATGAAAAATCGCACTATTTTGGATTGTCGGTTCCATCTGCGCCCGCAGATGCAAATGGCCCACCTGCGCCCGCAGGTTGCCTTTTTGGCACAAATCAGAAACTTCTGGCTCACCTGCTGACCTCACCTGCATCCGCAGGTTGCCTTTCCAGTTTCAAACAATTCCTCGAAGAGACGCGTCCCTTAGAGGTGCGTTGTGACAATACATCTGCACATGCTTGAGTGCGTCCACAAACGGAGAATATCTTCGTATTGAATTTTTGAATTAAAAATCATTAACTCTTCAAGTTTCAAATGAATTTTGTCTAAAAATATAATCTCTCGATCATTTCTCAAATCCGAAGCCGAGCCGAGCGAGCGACGACGATGATGGCGCGAGGCTTGTCTTATTCTTGTCTCACTATCCACATGAAGGAATGTTTCTTCATTTAAGCATAAAAATGTTACTTTCTCCCACCAATGTGGATAAACACTCTTCTATAAAGTGAACTCACATTTTCAATTTTTCCTCCATTTTCCATTCACTTTCATCACTTAGAACCCAACAATCCCCCACATGAATGGGGAATGACTATTTTATCAAAAAATTTACGGACAATTGTGTGATCTACAAGCAAAGACTAATTGCATCTGGATAAGTAGGATTTTCTTTGAACTTTTCGTATTGAACTTGCATCGGATGCACTCGGTCAATCGGTAGATGTGATATCTTTGAACCGTCAAACTTTAATGTACACCTAGAAAACTCAAGTCAGACAACCAGCCTTTTACTGTTTATGGTTAAACGTTTAATCCTATAGATCAAACTATTTGATCAAACCTGCCAAACTTAGAAACCATTAAAAAGCTTCAATCCATAAGTTTTATCCTTGTTTCCTGAACATTGTCTTCATCATGAGAACGGGTTGAGTTAATTGACAATGTTGAACCGTCATTCACAACTTTATTTGATCTCCTCAAACCTAACTGTTGGGATCTCCAGTCCCCTAGGTAGAGTTACCATCGTGATGACTTGTCCAAGGTCTTAAACCCATTCCCTTTGATGATCTCTCAACTCCCCCTCTAGATAGACCTTTTGTAAGTGGATCCGACGCATTATCTTTTGACTTCACATAGTCAATCGTGATAATTCCACTAGAGAAAAGTTCTCTAATTGTATTATGTCTCTGTCTTATGTGACGAGATTTACCGTTATACATCATGCTCCCTGCCCTACCTATTACAACTTGACTATCACAGTGTATGCATACTGGTGCCAAAGTTTTGGGGCAATATTGAATATCTTCCAAGAAATTTCGGAGCCATTCAGCTTCTTCACCGACTTTATCTAACGTAATAAATTCTAATTCCATTGTAGAGCAGGTAATACATGTCTGGTTGGATGATTTCCAAGAGACTACTCTTCCATCAAGAGTAAATACATATTCACTCGTGGAATTTACTTCATTTGATCCAGTGATCCAATTTGTATCACTATATCCTTCAATTACTGTAGGATATTTGATATAATGCAAAGCATAGTCTTGAGTATGTTTTAGATACCCCAAAACTCTTTTCATTGCCATTCAATGAGTTTGATTGGGATTACTCCTGTACTGACTCAATTTACTAATAGCACATGCTATCTCTGGTCGCGTACAATTCATGATATACATCAAACTTCCCAACACTCTTACATAGTCCAATTATGAGTCACTTTCACTTTCATTCTTTTGAAGTGCAAAGCTCACCTCTAATTGAGTCTTGGCAATATTGAAATCCAAATATTTGAACTTGTCAAGTACCTTTTCAATGTAATGAAACTGTGACAATGTCAACCCTTGTGGAGTTCTATGAATTCTTATCCCTAAGATCACATCAGCAATTCCAAGGTCTTTTATATCAAATTTGCTCTCAAGCATTCATTTCATAGCATTTATGTCAGAAATGTCTCTACTGATGATCAACATGTCATCAACATACAAACAAACAATGAATTTGTGATTTTGAGTGTCTTTAATGTAAACACATTTATCACATTCATTTATCATGAATCTGTTTGCCAGCATGGTTTGCTCAAACTTTGCATGCCACTGTTTGGGTGCTTGTTTTTGTCCATAAAGTGACTTAACAAGTTTGCACACTTTTCTTTCTTTACCAGGAACTACAAAACCCTCGGGTTGTTCCATGTAAATTTCTTCCTCCAATTTTTCATTTAAGAAAGTTATTTCACATCCATTTGATGGATTTCAAGACCATATACTGCCGCTAATGCAACCAACATCCGAATGGACGTTATCTTTGTTACTAGCGAGTATGTGTTGAAATAATTAAGGTCTTCTTTTTGTCTAAAGCCTTTAACAATAAGTCTTGCCTTGTATTTATCAATAGTTCCATCAGCTTTCATTTTTCTTTTAAAGATCCATTTTGAACCTAGAGATTTATTTCCTGGAGGAAGATCAACCAACAAAATCTATATTTACAACAACAACCTCAAACACAAGTTCAAACAATTTATGAACTATCAAAATGAAGTTCAAACTATTTTCTGGAAAATAGAGAAACCATCAAAAAAGAGATGAAGAAATGAAAGAATCAAGTCCACTGAATTCACGGTGTGTCCTTAACAAAATTATTCCCCTCAAGTACCTGAGGTTAATGGAATATATCCTCCCAGGAGAAAATGATTCACTTCAACAAATGGTGGTACCTCAAATTTGCTGAACTTCAAACACACTCAGCGATTTGTAAATCACACTTGAGCTTTTAGGAAGAAGAAGAGTGTTTTCACTTCAAAATTTTCATGCCTTTACCTGAGAAAAAAATCAGATATTTTTAACCAAAAGGTGGTGCTTCAGAAAGGAAGCAATGGTTCATGAAAATTCACACTGTTTCTGACTGTCGGGTCCATTTGCGCCCATAGGTTGCCTTTTTGGCACAACCCAGAAACTTCTAGCTCACCTGCGAACCTCACCTGCGTCCGCAGGTGGGGACTTGCGTCAACCTTCGAGGTGCGTTGTGACATGCGTCCTCATATGCTTGGGTGCGCGTTCGCAAATGGAGAATATCTTCATATCGAATTTTTGGATAAAAAATTATTAACTCTTCAAGTTTCAAATGAATTTTGTCTAAACAGATAATCTCTCGATCATTTGTCGAAGTCGAAACCGAGCGAACGAGCGACGACAACAGCGCGAGACTTGTCTTATTCTTGCTTTATGATCCACATGAAGGAATGCTTCTTAAGTTAAGCATAAGAATGTTACTTTACACTCTTCTATAAAATGAACTCACATTTTCACTTTTCCGTCTATTTTTCTTCCTTTTATTTTCCATTCACTTTCATCACTTAGAACCCAACAGTAATAAGTATGAGTTTGAGATATATGAAGGGTGATTCCGTAAATATTACTTGCTTTATGCGTACTTTGGTCTTTTTATTTTTTCCTATTTTTTCCTTTGCTTCCATAGAGGGATGGTACGGTAGATATCAAATATTATAGTAGAATTGAAACTTTTGATATCGTAATTTCAGTATTATAGTATTTGGTGCATGTCTTTTTTAAAAATTTGATATTCGATGAGGTATTTGGTACTTATAAGAAAAATTAATAAAATACCGAATATTGTACCGAAAGTACACAATTTCATTTTAAAAAAAAGATATTTCAGTCAAGTCAAGATACTCAAAGTTCCAACATTCAAATAGTTAATTCTGTATTAATACTATTTTATACATTTGCTATATTATAAAATTATATATATATATATATATATATATATATATGATTTATGCATTTAATTGTTCGTGTAATTGATTGATGAGGGAATTGCATCCTTGTGCTTTTTTAAAAAATTATTATTTCTACATACAGAATGTGTTAGTATAATCAAAGTCATAATTCTCTATTATATGAGTATATATAAGTCAATATCGAACAATTTAACATTATTATTTTACCGTATCACAAAATATCGAAATAAAACTTTAAAATACTGAACCAAATCAAATTAATTTATTATGATAATGATATATAATATCTATAAAAAATCAAAAATTGAGACTATCGAACCAAAATTTTCAATACCATACCATACCATACCGACCCTAGACTTGGGAGTTGTTTCTGACCCATTTGTTCATAATGTTTTGCGTGGAGTACATTCAAGATGGTATGCTTAGTTGTTATTGAATCATTATTGTTTGTAGTTAATTTGCTGTCTCTCTCATAAAGGCAGCCACCTAACTGTTGAGTCTGTCATAAAGGCAGCCACCCAACGCGATAAACTTTTAGGTAAAAAAAATATGGAGTACGTGAATGCGTTGTTGTTTTTTTTCCGTAAAATTAGGTATTTTATGTATATATTTTTAAAATTTTGTGTAATATTATATTTTGATATAGACTCTCTCCGTTTCAAAAAGAATAAACTATTTTTCTTTTTAGTCCGTTGAAAAAAGAATGATTTTTTTTTTTGGCAATACTTTAATTCCAACTTTCCACATTGCATGTTTAAGACCACAAGATTAAATGGTATTTTGGTACATTGACATAACTTTAATATAAGACCACAAGACTCAAAAAACTTCTTTATTTTCATAAATTATGTGTCAAGTCAAAATAGGTAAATCTTTTTTAAACGGAGCGAGTATAAGTTTAAGTGTCTACTTGTGTACAATACCCAAAATTGTAGGACATAAATGTCACCTGAGTTCAAATTAAAAGGTATGTTTATGTACTATGGCTTCTTAAATCAGTAGGCATTGTTGAGAAGAGATTGTTATAGTAGTTAGTAGTAGTAAATACTCAGAATTAGGTATTGTCCCTAGAACGAGGTACTCTAAGCAGTCTTACCATCCCAATTTATGTGATACAGTTGAAATTTCGAGAGTCAATTAAGTTTTTTGATTTCTTTATTTTTTTTGAATATTTTAAGTTGTTAATTATTATGATTTATATTTTTTTTATACATGGTTTTTAAATATATATAAATTTTATTTCAAAAACTTAAAGCTTCTATATCAAAATTTACGATTAATATCTTCCACTAGCATTTCTTCTACTTTCCAGTGTACTAAAGCTCCTGCTATGTGCCACGTTCGCGGAAGAACCAAACCATCTTTTGAACTTATGTCCCTCTTTCAATTTGTCCAGAAAATGTTGGTGGGGTGCGCAGAAGAAGAAAGATGATCCATTGACATAGAAGTATTTAGAATATCAATCTGATGGGTTTAATATCGAGATTCTACTACAATACTACATTTATTTTATTGGATTTAAAAGCTATTATATGTATTCACGAATTTTATAAACACTTATACAAGATCTGAGCCAAGATGATCAAACCCATATCTATCTATCTATCTATCTATCTATCTATCTATCTATCTATCTATCTATATATATATATATATATATACTAGTTTAGGATACGTGCGTTGCACGTAAATTTTACATATAATTTTTTTCTTACTTTTTTGAATTCAACGATATTTATTCTTAATAGTCAACTGGTTTATATTTTTTCCTTTTATCTATTATGAATTCAAGTATTCGACGTTAAATAAGGGAAATGATATTTCATTATGCAACTTCTTGTCTTAAATATCAAGACTTCCTACATAGTTTAAATAAAGAATACAAACAATAATAACATAGTCAATATAATCTTACAAGTAGACTTTAAGGAGGTAGGATGTACACAGACTTTTCCCCTGTCTTTGTGGTGTACAGAGACACGAGCCTCCATTTCATTGTGCGACATCATCGTCAATTTCCCGATTCCTTGAATTATAGACCCAAGAAACTTGAAACTTCATCACTCTTTTAGATATAACTTGTGTATCGATCTTATCAGAACACTCTATAATTCTAAAATATTAGAAGTTTTTACATAATTTAAATTAAAAAAGATTTAATAATTAAAATTTTAATTGATTTGAAACTAATCTTAAATATAAAAATAATTAAATTACAATTTTGGTTGACGTAAGATATATTTTTGAAGAATAGAAGAAATAAATGGATGTTTTTTTTAATCATAACAATTCTATTTAACAATTCAACGTAGCATAATTAGCCCATGTTCCTTTCTTTTTCCTTCCGAACCGGCCCAATAAATTCTACTTGTAACCAAACGTTTAAAATGTAACTCATCAATGAAAAATTTAAGTCATATAATGCGTGATAAGTGACACTATATATTTAATTGCATTTTCTTTTTCTTTTTTCAATGTGAAGCTATTAAGTGAATTCAAATTAGTTTTTACAAATATCTTTTCTTTTTTGTTATTTATTAATTCATCAGTACTAAAAAATAGCAATAAGTGATGGATAAATTTTGTAGATAAACAATAAAATACGTCTCTAATCTTATTTAGCGACATATTATTAAAAAAATTGTTAGCTACGAGCAATATAGAAATGAATTAGTAAAGACGTTCATATCTAATTCCAATTTTATTTTACTGATTAAATAAATATGCAATATATTTGTTAAACACGTAAATGAAAAGTCCATTTACTAATACAGTCAGACCTATCTATAAAGAGACGACAAAATTAAAGAAAAATTAACTACTCATGCCTTCTATTCCCTGTAACAATTTAATCACCACACAAACAACAACTCCTTTTATGGAAAGGGTATTAATAAATCAAAAAGAATTAAATATTGGATTCCTATATAATTTGTATTAGGATATAATTAGACTTGAGTGGGAATATGGTTATGTAGCATGTGTCTTTCCCACATTCCATGCAAAAATCTAAATATATATCGGTAAATATGGTTAACGCAAGTGTAGTCCGTTTCCCATAAAATTCTTACCATACTTAAATTGAAATAAGAGTGGGTTACAATTTATGCCTACCTGGAGTTTTTTTATTTTTAAAAAATAAGATGGGTTTTTTTATTTTACAAAAAAAAAAAGAAGGTAGTTTTTGATTTTTTTCCGGCTATAACAATCAAATAAGCATGAACTTTTATTAACCTTCTGTTACATGCTTGAATGTGCAAAACAACCTATGAATATATATAAAAAAATTCAATATCTACATAGAGCAATGCATATTCCTGACATTAAAGCGACACCAATTAAAATTCTGCTTGTTAGTTAGCTATCCACAAGTAATAAATCATAGTAATTTTCAACTCTTACAGAGCTTAAAAAAAAAGGGGAAATCAGCTGTATTTTTCGATTATAAATCGTTTCCCTCAAAATCCATTTTCTTATTCATAGCATCTGTAATAATGTGTTGTTATACACATCAAGATTTGCTGATGCTAGAGACTCATCCGCTAAAAAAAAAGTTTCTATAAAATCTACGCATCATAATTTTATACATGAATAACTCAATTTCAAATAACACATATAATTTTTTTCATATGTTTTTGTTAAAAGAAAATACAATCTTCAAAATTATATGAAAATACAACAAAGCATATCATAGCATGAGACACCTACCTTTTCAATATTGATGATTATGCATGTGACGTCCAAGTAAAACCCTAGCCATTATAGCAGCCTACAAACACATAAGATATCTGCAACAGCAACAAAAACAATAATAACAACAACATATGTACACGTAGAACTTACCCCTATCCTACTATTATTACTTTCATGGAATAAGAGATTGTTTCCGATAGATCCTCGGCTCAAGAAATAATAATAATAATAATAATAATAATAATAATAATAATAATAATCTAATTAAAAAATAACCTAACAATCCAACAATCCATTGAGACTTCTTTCATTACAGCATGTTGATACTAAAGGAAAAAAAATCCACTTACCTTGAGAAAATTTTGACGTTGGAAACTCCAATGGTCTACAAGCCAGAAATTTTGAAGGCTTAGTTAGACAAACAACCGGCTATAAAAGTGTTTTGTTTCCATGTATCCAATAAAACCTATCCTTGTATTTGACGTGAAAAGAAGAAGAACGTGAAAAGAAGAAGAATGTGAGAAAAGATTTAATAATAAGGTATTTTAATTGTGATATTTAATTTAAGTAAGAAAATAACTTATAGAAAATATAATTTTAAATCTCGGTTGGTCCTATTTTAGCTAGGAAAGGTTTTTGCCAAAAAGATATTCTATTTTTGTTAGGAAAGATTTTTATTTTTTATTATAGTCAATATTTAATATCATTAAAATAATAGAAAAATAGTGAAAAGACGATTTTCAATCTCCAAATTTGGTAAGAGGCAACAAAGTGAGCTTTAATGTGAATGTTTCTTCTAGTTCTTCAATCTCCAACCATGCACAACAACCTTAATTTTATTTCCAGCTTCCAGCGTGTGGTGCTCCCACGATAAGCCCTGGGAATCAAGAAGGCATAATAATGTGGTCCTTATATATATTTATAATTTATAATATATTAAAAGTGTGAAGATCCTTAGAAACGTGATTTCAACTTTTTACCCTTCATTAAAAGACTCTACAATAGACAAAATTATCTTTTTACTATTTTCCTCTAATTATTATTTTATTAAATTGAGGACTCCTAATATATATATATATATATGGATATTTTAGGACGCATTTATTTAGGATTCTTAATTTTTTTCAATATATATATTTTAGGAGTCCTTAATTTAATAAAATAATAATTGGAGGAAAATAGTGAAAAGACAATTTTGTCTATTATGGAGTTTTTTAATGAAGGGCAAAAAGTTCAAATCACTTTTCTAAGGATCTTCACACTTTTAATATATTATAGATATATATATATAAGAGGGTCATAGACCCGCCTGTGTGGCGCCCTTAGAAATATTTAACTTTTTTCCACTAAATTTTACAACTTTTCTGAGAAAAAAAAAGGACACCAAAAAAAAGGACGCGAAGAGTCGCAAGGAAAAAACCCCAAGGGCCGCTTCTTCTAAACTTCCTTCCGTAATAGTCATATCTTAATTATCATACTCATCTTTCTCTCTTCCAGGTAAAAGTTCTTCAACGCATCCTCTTTTCTTTTTTTTCTTCTTCTTCTTCTTCAATTTCTGTTAGAATTTTTTATTTTTTCTGAATTGCTCTCTCAAAGAGAATTTATCTCTGTCCCTGTTATTTTTTTCAATAGGTAAATCGCTTTTTCTAGGTAAATCTCTCTCTTTCTTTAACATTAATATAGTTGTTCCTTTCTTGTTTACTTGGTGTTTCATGTTTTAGCCGTGCTATGTTTGATTTTTCATACTTTTTTTTTACCTTTGATTTTGCAAAGAGTTGACTGTTTTATGGTTTTTTTTTTCTACTTGGCTCGGCCGGGTTTTTTTAAAACTTGGAGTTGCAAGATATCAGAGACAAGCATAAGGCCTTGAAGACAACCTCTGCTATTCCAGGTATTGAAACAACTAAAATTTCCTTCATTTCACCAAATCAAGTTTATGAACTTTTACCTGGATAGATATCGTGAAAATAAAATCACTTGACAAAAAAGGATGTTCAGGTCTGAATAAAAAAGACAGGAACTGTAAAATAAACTTGGTTATGACTTATGCACTATTATCAGTTTATCAATTCGATAGCAGTTTTTATGTGGACATGACATTTTCTATGTACGTTGCTTTCCATGTTTCGATATTATTTAGGAGAAGAGTTGAAATTTTAGAAGGAATGATATTTTCTTGCAATTATACAAGAAGTTTTGAGTATATAGGATCTTTTATGAAAATTGAAAAGAGAAAATTGACATAAGTGTTCTGTCTACTTGAAAATGAAGGCAAGCCAATATATGAAACAAAAATACACTTATAGGTGTTAGGTAAAATCAATAATAAGTTGACATATGTTTAGAAAAGATGAAAGGGATAAAAGTATAAGAATATGATTTTTCTTATAAAAAGAAGAGCCCATAACACTCGAATTTTAAGCACAAGAACTTGTATGCAACTATACTTAGCTGTTGGGGAATTAAAGGAATTTGAAATGTTTCGTTCGTCCAAATAACTTATATGTCTGGTGTGTAATGAAATGAACCCGAATGAGGTTGAGTTCATATAGTTGATTGTACATAATTTGAAATTGAGACATAGTTGAGTGATATCATATCCTGTTTCAATATGTGGATATGTATTTTTGTGTGTGAAATCTGTATTGGCATAGTTACTAACTGCTATGTATTTTTGTGAAGCTTATAATAGGTAATATACACCTCATATTAAAAGCCTAAATGTTTATTTATTGTAGATCAATCTCGGGTTGTTGTCTGTGGATGATTTCCCTAAGTGATTTGCCTTAGTAATTTTGTTCACCTTTTTAAGCTTAAATATTTCTTTACTAACATAATAAGTGTCCCAAAGTGGTTCTGACAAGTGACGTGTTATCATCTACACTGAAAGTGAAGTCAGGGTTGTATTGTATATATATAAAAGAGGGTCATAGACAACACATCTTACTTTTTAACATTTTTCCCTGAAAATTTACTCGCTCATATACTCACATAAATCAATTAAAATGCCTCCAACCTAAACAGGTACCTCACCAAAGAACACGACCGATTCCCTATACCATCTCTCTCCCAACTCTTCGACCTATTCACCTTCTTCTCTCCCGACTCTTCAACCCATTCACCCTAATATCCACTGAAATTGAACACCCACATCACTCATGCTCTCCCTGTTCTTCTTCCCTTTGCGGTAAAACCCTCCCCCCAATCAAGGTATACTACTTACCCTTTCTCACTCAAACTTATCAAAGCTTTCACACCAAATACCACCACACTTCACCTCTCTGTAGTTGTAATGTTCAGACTTCGCCTACTTTACATACTCTACCGATTTCTTATTTTTTTATTCTCTATAACTAACAGATTTGTACGTTTATTAATTTTTTGTTGTGCTCTCTTACTTTCAGGGCTTCCTTCAATTGGTCTTTCACATACCGAACAATCGAGGTACACTCCTTACCCTTTCACCAATTATTTTGTTCTTTAAATTGAAACCTGAAAGAGAGAATAAATAGCTTGGAGATTTGAATGTGAAAGTAAAACTTGAAGTTGGTCTTATAAGTAAAGAAGAATTCAACAATTCATTGTGACTTTATTCATGATCCAATTTAATTATTGAACAAAGAGATTTTTATAACAATAAATTCATCAAAGTAGTGCATTATGACTTAAGGAAATTCTTTTCAATCAACAATGGGGCAACAACAAACCTGAAAGGATGGCGAAGGGAATCTGGGAGCAAAATTAATGCAACAGATCTGAGCATCTTGGTCATTGCAACCGCGTTGGGCGGGTCCCTGCATGACACTTGAGGGGTGAACATAGTATCAAGATTTTGGGCTGAGAGAAAGAAAAAATACAGAGAGAGAGGGGAGAAGTAAACAATAGAGAGACAGTAAAGACTTGCATTTTATTTTCTAAGGGTGTTATTTTGGTATGCCATTAATTTTGTTGTTAAGGCAATGTATAAACCATGATTTAAAGAACAATATAACTGAGTATTTGAGATCTTAAGGAATTGGTGACGATCGGTTCGTGAACTTTGCCATGGGAGATTTTCTTTGTGGAAAATTGAGTACATTTGAAGAAGAATACAAAGAGATGGGGAGCGAATAAGGAGGCGAACCGAAAAAATTATAGAGAGAGGGGAAAGGAAGGGAATATAGAGAGTTCAAAAATGACTGCATTACCGAAGCAGTGTTTCATTCTTTGTGATTTTTTTTCCGGAGGAAATTGCCAACAAAATGTGGCAAAAGATATATGTAATTCATGTGTTTAGAATGTGCCACGTCACTGGGACAAACTTTTATATATTGAAGCTTTCATACCAAATAGCACCGCACTTCACCACTTTGTAATCGTAATGTTTAGACTTCGGTCTTTGCCTACTTTACATGCTATGCTGATTTCTTATTTTTTTCGTATGATCTGTCTCTGACAAATTTGCATGCTTATTCATTTGTTGTTGCTCTCTCTTACTTTCATGACTTTCTTCAATAAGTCTAACATATCGAACAATTGAGGTACACTCCTTATCCTTTGACATGCATATTCATTGAAACTTTCGCACCAAATACCACAGCACTTCACCACTCTTTCTAATCGTAATGTGTAGACTTTGCCTACTTTATATACTCTGCCATTTTTCTTATTTTTTGTTTCCTCTGTCGATAACAAATTTGCAGGCTTATTCATTTGTTGTTGTACCTTTCCTCTCTTCTTTCAGGTTTTCTTCAATCGTCCTTTCAGATTCTCTTTCTCGGCTTACAATATCGCATTACACTCTTAAATTATTACTTTACATACTCTTAAATTTTACCACTTTGTTGGCAATTTCCTCTGGAAAAAAAATCATTTAAGTATGAAACACCACTTTGGCAACCTAGTCGTTTTTGAACTCAATCTGTTCCATGCCTTTCCTCTCTCTTCATAATTTTTTCGGTTCACCTCCCCATTCACTCCCTGTCTCTCTGTATTCTTCTTCCACTGCACTAAATTATACACAAAGAAAATCTCCCACAACAAAGTTCACGGACCAATCATCATCATTTCATTAAATCTCAAATACTCATATATATATATATATATATATGCGTGTGTGTGTGTTTCCCTTTATATACTTTGTCGTTTTCTTATTTTATGTATGCTTTGATGTTAACAAAAATGAATCTCTGTATACTTTGTCATTAACAAATCTGGCTGCTTATTCATTTGGTGTTTTGCCCAGCCGTTAGACTCACTGTACCAAACAACTTGTATCATTTTAATTTTTATCTATTGTTTTCACTAGGCCTTAAAATTATATATTTAATTTGTGACTCTTCAACTTGTGATACTACGTAAACAATCTTACTTTACCTCACATCACTTAAAAGCCTAACTTTACCACTAACCACTCTCAACAATATAATCTAACTGTCATTTGACTTGATGTATGCTGTAATTTATTTATTTAACTGCGACGTCCTTAGTATTTCAGGATTCCTTCGATGGACAAAAAAAAGGCTCATGTACAACAATTTCCTACTAACACCTGTCTGGGTAAACTGTAATGTGCACTTTAGCAATTTAACTACTTAAATTCATTATTTTATCTCACCTAACATTGCATTTATTTGTAGCTACAGTTGCTATATAACTACCCGAGATGCCCAGAGATACAATGTATCTGCACATATCGGAATTACGAATTCAACATATACAAAACAAACATGAACAAATAAAGAAAGAAATATATATGGAACTTTTGCCAGAACCATCATGCAACGAATGACTTTTAATATATTGTTTATGTACTATAATGTTCTCATATGTATTCCTTTTGATAATAGACATTTTTATTACTATGTTGCATAATGTTTCTTACATACCCACAATTTACAAATATATTTTTGTATTATCGATAAGGAGAGAAGAAAACAAATATCTCTACTCTTTCAGGGAAGTAAAACATATCAAAGAGTTCCGTAAAAAAGTTGCCGCTACAGTAAAAAAAAAAAATTGACAATAAAGCTGGAGTTACAGTAATTGCGGACATCAAATACATTCACTAATTGGCATTGACTCGGACCATGTCAAAAGTGTCTTGTGCTTCTTAATTATGCATTCAGAATTTCAGATATATCTCCGAAATGCCACCAAATAATTAAAATACTCCAATTTCTCGCCGAGGACACAACTCTGATAGTTACATTTACACTTAATAAAGGAAAAAAATAGGAATCAGAAGAGAATTGACAGCAAAAACTATTGCTATGTCGATCCTTGCTCATTTGTCTTTTGATTTCCATATATCACGTACTATCTTCTTGCACGAGGTAAATTGTAACACCTCAAATTTTAGAACCTTCAAGAACTCATATATTTATATGAATTTAAGTTTTAAAAAAAAGTGACTCACGGAACTAACCCACGTGACGTGAAACCAACCTTCGTGATGTGGGTGGGTTTCCACGGGACCGTGGATCAGATCTTGCAAGTTGAAAAATCAATCTAATTTCCACGACATGGACTCATGGCACGTGGACTGTTCCACGGCACGTAGGTCAAGTCGTGGACTAATTCCGAGAAAATTTTTGTAGGGTCATCCTAGGGGTATTTTGTCATTCTCCCCCATGAAATCCGACCCTTGTATACTTAAAACCCTTTTTAGCATCAGTTGCACTTATTTTGAAGAGGGAGGCAACTATAAACCCTTTCTCCTTCCCCAAAACATTCAAAGGAGCAAATTCAACTAGGGTTCAAGATTCAAGACCCAAATCTCAAGCTTTCTCAAATTCTTCCATTCAAAAGGCATGTTTGAACACTCCCTATTTCAATTACTATTCTAAATTTGTGACTATTATTTACTTTGTATATTATGATGGTGATTTGAAACTAGGGTTGGGAATTTTGTTATTAAAGCTTGATATGAATTTTTTCCTTTTCTTTATGAATAATGATTTAATCTTTAATTGGGGTTTTTGAGACTGAATTGGCTATTTAAAAATAATGAACTATTATGTCTTGAAGTTTTAATGCTAAATTGATATATGTTTAGCCATGATTGCTAGTCTCTTGAAAGCTTTGAAATTTCATAAGAAATATAAATGTTTTTTCGTCCTTTATATCATTGAAGGTGTTGTGTTATTCAAATGGTTTGAAATTGTTATGGAATTTCAATTATGATTATGTTTATGATTTTAAAGGCAGGGTTTTGGAGTCAAAAGATGTTTAGTGAAAATTATTTGGCATGATATGAGTGACTTGCAAATTCTTGGTATGACGATACCAAAATGTGAATACATTAATGAAAGACTCTATGATTAAATGTGATGAAAATGTTTTAATTGGGCTTAAAGAGAAGTATGTAGTTTACCGAGAAGGTGTAGTCCCTGTGACTAACACTGAAAACCGCATTTGCCGACGTTGGGAGGTCTTGTCCTGAAATATGGATGACCACTGTATACTTGCCTTGAGCAGTTGTATGCAACTATGATTATGTTATGATTTGGCCAACTATGTTATGTCAGTCCATGCGGCTAACATGGATTGAGGCCCCGCCAGTTGAGGAGTACTGGACCCATATTGCCCGTGGGTTACTTAATGTCGGTGTAACTACATAGTTCAGAAGTAAAGAATTTCAAATGATTTGCTTTATTTTGTATTTTAAATGTTCTTTATTTCGTACCTCAATAATGACAAACTTATATTGTGAAACTTTTCGAAATTCAATTACTATTATATTATATAAACTGTTTTGGATTCTCTTTCCTCGGGTTGCATGTCAGTACTCATCATACTGACCATCCCCGGACGCTTCATCTTTTCATGATGTGGGTTCCGAAGCAGTTATCCGAGATTCTGCCCCGCTTTAGGACACATTCAGAGTTGCACCTAGCCTGTGGTGAGCCATCCATCTTTCGAAAGACATATGTCTTAGATTTATTTTCAGTTGAATTTAAACTATTTGGGTTTTCTGGTATTTTCGGGGTCATGTCCCGGCTAGGATTTCTATTCATAATGTTAGAGGCTTCGTAGACTCAATGATGGTTATTGTTTTGAGTTTCATTCTAAGATTTGGATTTAAATTATCCTTTCAGTTGAATTTCTTCATTATGGGTCTATTTTTCTTATTTTATTATGACTATGCTTATGATGTAATGCTAAGGGGCCTTCTTGGGCCATCATTGATTCGGGAAGCCCGTCATGGCTAGGGCCTCGGTTCGGGTCGTGACACAAATCAAAAGTACAAACGTATAGGAACTGATGACAACAAACTATCAATGGTGTACAAAATAATTTTTAAAAGCGGATATTACCTAATGATCATACTTACGCTTAATGAGGTAGCTCATTACCGCGTGAAGCGCGGGTAATTTACCTAGTTAATCTATAACTTATAATTAAACTAGATGCCCCTATGTTGTGTTTGCTATATTTTGTATGTGAATTTTGGTTCACTTTTGATCTTGGGTAGAAGCTGATGTAAAAAAGGGATGGATTTCGACCTTGCTTTGAGTCGTTAGCATCCTCTATAAGCCAACGTACCACATTTATATTAGTGATGCGAATTTCTGAATAGACTTAAATATAAGCAGATTTTCCACATAATTAGCAATGTTATTAGCAATGTTGTTGACAAAAAAAGTAAGCAGATTTTGCATGTTATGATGCTTAATCACTATAAAATAGAATAATTATATAAACCTCCTTATAAATTTGATTTCGTAACATTTATTTCCTTCTTGGTTCATGATATTATGCTAACCTTTTTTATTAATAATTATTTTATATAATTATTATTTCACTAAATTATCCATTATGACATATTCATATAATTTTTTTTTTCAATATCCTTTTTTCCTTATAAAAGAATCATTTTCATCTCCATTGTTCACATGTAATTTAAGTCCATTTTTGTTTTTGGCTTGATATTTCTAGATTCAATTATCTCCTCCTTACCCAAATGAGTTTTGCAACTGAAAAAAATAAAATAAAAAACTATTTTTCTTTTTTCTTCCCCCCCCCCCCCTACGCCTCCCCACCCGCGCCCCGCCCCCCCTATTTTCCTTCCTTTCTTTTCATCACTTACCTATCTCTTCTAAATTAAAAGGGGTTGGTGGAACTCCTTTTTCCCTACATAAAGTGTAAGATTTAAGCTACTGATGAGATATATTCAAGTACCTCTATATATCTTTTTCTAATTGCCCTTTTGCCTAGCTTGCACCATGGCATTTCAAAAAGAAAACATGGAAGTTGAAATTGTGTCCACAAAATTCATAAAACCATCTTCACCAACTCCAAATCATCTCCAAAATTACAAATTATCTTTCTTTGATCAAATAGCTGATGAGGCACATTTACCTCTTGTTCTTTTTTATCCTCCTACCAACAACACTAATTATGCAACTCATGAAGAACAATTTGAGCGATCTCTATCTAGAATTTTAACCCATGTTTACCCTATTGCTGGCAGATTTATCAAGGACGACGACTCGATATCATGCAAAGACCAAGGGGTTAAATTTGTAAAAGCTAAGGTAAATAGTAAGCTCAATGAATTTCTTGAGAAAGCACACAAGGATGTTAACCTTGCATTGCTTTGTTGGCCTCAAGATACTTGGAATATAGATGACACCAACTTGTTCCTTATGCCAATTGTCATTGTCCAAATCACGGAATTCAAGTGTGGTGGCATAGCTCTATCTATGAGCCATGCACACCCTGGGATGGATGGTTTCACAACTTTCACTTTTATTAACGAGTGGACTAAAGTGTGCAGATTAGGGATTCCTGAAGACACTATTGATTTCTTGAGCTTTAATTTGCATGATGTTTTTCCATCTAGAGATCTATCGAAACTTCTCTTGCCTCGTGTCCCCCACGAAGATCGTGTGGATGCTAAATTAGTAGCCAAGAGGCTATACATCAATGAAGATTCCATTTCAAGGCTCAGAGAAGAAGTCGGAGACTTATGCTGTAAGCCCTCAAGAGTTGAAATGATCATAGCCCTCCTATGGAAGGCTTTGATACGTGCTTCAGAAAAGAAGCACGGACATTTAAGACGTTCCATAATGGGGATCCCAATAAACATGCGCCCTAAGTTGAAATCCTTACCTCAAATAGAAAAATCTTTTGGGAATCTTGTAATTGGCGCCCCAGTAAAATTTGTCCCTGGGGAGAACAAGATGGAGTTGCACGAATTTGTGACATTAATTCGTGACACGGTGAAGGAAACTATAACCGCATGCGACAAGACTTCACCGGATGACGTAGTGGCTGCAGTGGCAAATATATATAATGCAAGTTTCATAGCACAAGAATGGGGAGGAAGTGATGAAGTTGACATGTTTGCAAGTTCAAGTTTGTGTAGATTTCCTATACAAGAAGCCGATTTTGGTTGGGGAAAACCATGTTTGATGCATTTTGGGACAAGGCTTATGCAGATTTGTTGGTTGTATGATGCAGAATGTGGCAATGGGATTGGTGTGCAAATGGATTTGAAGGAAACTTATGCCAAATTATTTGAATGTGAAGATGATATCAAGGCTTTCTTTGAGTTTTAGGTTCTTAGTGTGCTTCTATTTTATTATTATTATTATTATTATTATTATTATTATTATTATTATTATTATTATTTTCAATTTGTGTTGCTCTTTGTGTTTGAATGATCTCATTTCCTAAAAAAAAAAAAAGGTATATAAGAGCAATAGCAAGTACTAGTTGTATAATAAAAAGTTTCCTTATTATGTACTAGTATTTTTGTTTGCAAAAGTTGTTATCTTTATTTTCAAGATTGAATTTCATATTTGAATAAGCTTTATACTATTAGTGTAATATGATATCAGAGGTAAAATTACAGTATTAATAAGGTACGAGTTGAAAGGAATCTAATAACTTTACATTGCTCTATACCCGTGGCCTACCTACCTTTTTTTTTCTTTTGAAGTTTTTAGTCTTATTTTTTGTGAATATAGTGTAAAAATCTTTTATGTTGTAAGCGTAAAGTTAAACTATTAGGAATCATTTGGTAGATGGCATAAGAATAAAGAATATTTCATGAGATTATCTTATTTTGTGTTTAATAATATGTATTATTTAATCACAAAATTATCCATGAAATGTTCTTATTTATCCCGTCCAGCAATAAAATGGGATAAATAGTACTATAGCGCTATTGATTCTGGTACAATAACAACGCATTGTTAAAGGAATATCAAGACCTTTTTTCGAGCACATACCAATATGTAACTTAATTAGTTAAAAATAAGAGGTACAAATATTCATAATCTAAAGTTTATAGGTCTTGAATTCTATGAGTATTTTTTTTTAGCTTATTAAGACCAAAAGCTATAGCTGATAGCAATGACTTAGCTTTATTTCTTTGCTAAACCAATCAAGTAAGTGTCATGTTCGATCAAGATTTCGACTCGATTCACCCCAACTCTCTTGTGGGACTTGTCATAGGCAGGATGTTGGCATTACCAAATTAAATAATCCCCCTCCCAACAACTGCCTCAGGCAGCATGTTGCTTTGGGGAATTGAACTCATACCGATAACACTTGTTAGGATCAAGAACTTATTATAGCAAGGGTGTAACTTTATTTTTTGACCAAGTCCATTAATTACAAATGTCATATTCGATCATGATTCCGACTTGAAACACCCCAACCTCCCCGTGAGCCTTGCCATGATCGAAAACATATTGACATTATCCAATAAATATAAAATTTGAATTAAAATTACTGAATTATACCGAATTCATAACATCAATGGTATTATGGATACCATTATGAATCATATTACATTTGAAGGGTTCGCATGATGATGCAATTTTGCATGTGAAGTTTCACTTTCACATGGGGTACTGTGCTATGAAAAAAAAGACTTCGAAGTTAACAGTTTAAAATTAGTTCATAGAGCCTTCTATGATCGTAAATCATCTTATCAAGTATAAAATAAGAGGTTTAAAATTAAATTATTATTAAATATAAAAAGATTATCATTTTTTTTATCACTAATTAAAAGAAAAAGAGTTATCACATAAATTGAGACTGAGAAGACATTTCATAAGAGAAATATAACCGATGTGCTACATCACAATCTCGATTAATCTGGATTCACATCACGTATAACCATCTAAGGAAGAAGTGTTCATTAACAAGACTTTTTCATACCTAAAATCTTTAATTAAGGTTGCGGGATCTTATTCATCTTACCACAATCCTGATCCGTACTCCTCATTTGATCTTGAAATTACCTTCTCTATTTTAATTTTTTTTACTTTTACTAATTAGTAACCCGCTCTAATTTTATATTGTCTAGTTTAATTTTTTTTCAAGAGGTAACTTTTGAAGTGTCTAGAAAGCTTCTGATATATACCATATAATAACAGGGTGGAAAAAAGGAAAAAGAAAGCTCCAAAGTAAAAAAGATATTGGAAATTAAAGTTCATGAAAACATTAAAACGACAAAAATGTCACAATTGGAATAAAAGTTGGCTCTTTTATATATTTCCTCGTGTAAAATAAGATTGTTAAGCAAATATATCACTAGCATTGAGTTGATATATGAATATTATTATTTTCTCTGTTTTAATTTATATTAAAAAATCGCTTTTTTAAATCATATCTGTAGCTACACTTCTGCTAAATCTTAAAAATTTTACCTTCCATTCTCACCAATCAGATATCATCAGTAAGATTTGTTGTAGTTTTTCTGTTTAAAATATTTAATTAAAAATTTTAACCGAATTTATATAGTCAAAATTAAGCCTTCTGGTCCTCGAACTTCAAGTCTCTTCAAATAAATTAAATTTAACAAGGTGCTTAATAAGAATTACCTGCGATTATTTAATAAATGACCTAAATTATATAAATTATACACACCTTAAACTAAAAACAAAAAAATTATAATATTATTTCTTTTTTTTTTTTCGACCCTCTACCATATTTTTATCCTAAGTTATAATATTATTTTATTACTCTTATTCTTTCTTGTGCAGAAGTTCTTTAATCTAAACAAGATTATTCTTTTTCACCCATCTTCTTATGTGTCAAATCTATATTTCACATGACATTAATATTTCCTCCGTTTTAATTTATTTGTTATACTTTTTTTAAATTTTAAAATTCTTTTATGCAATTCTAACTATCTTGTGCGGGAGTAATCCATCGAGAGGGGAAAAAAAAAGGCAATTACTTCACTTCACCTAAACCCGTCAACTGGGCCGAGTTGACCCGATTCCGGCTCAGTTAGACCGGCCCATTTAGAGACCGGACCGGATCCGGTATAGGTAGTGGGCTAGGGGGGTTTTTAGGGGGCTGGGCCGGTCAACGTATCGAGACCGGTAGACCGGCCCAGTTAGGAAATCGGACCGGGTCCACCAGTGCACCCGACCGGCCCGGCCCGGTAACCAAAAAAAAAAAAATTAAAAATTAAAAGGCCGTTGGGCCCCAAGCCTGCAAAGGCTGCTTTGGACCGTTGAGGCCCAACGACTATAATGCCGTTGGCCCAACGGCCAAACAGCCTTTTGAGGCTATAATTTTAAAAAAAAAAAAAAATTAATTCAAATTTTTTTTTTTCCTATAAATATATGTCATTTCAAAAAATATTTCCTACAATCTCATTCTCTCTCAAATTTGCTAAAATTATCTCATAAAGTGTTCTATTATATTTTATTATTTTGCAATTACAAATACTACGGGGAAGTTTCCAAAAGTACTCAATTGACCAACTTTCGAATACTTCAGAAATTTGGTATTATCGTTCCATCTCTTACTTTTAATTTTTAATTAGTGTATTATTTGTTGAATATTTATTTGGATTGTTTTTGCGTTTTTTTGAATAATTGTTAGTTTAATTTGCAATATGAATAAATTAAGGAAAGTCGGTAAAAGTGTTAGAAATTTTTGTCCCGGAAGTGGTAGTGGTAGTGGTAGTGGTAGTGGTAGTGGTAGTAAGAAACAAATTAGTTCCGGTAGAGGTAGTTCAAATACTCGATATACTCGTGTGCCTTCAGTACCAATTAGCGAACCATTTGAGAATGAAATACGTGTAGGTGCTCACGATATGAATTATTTTGAGGCCCAAGAAAATTATGGTATAAAAGAAGAGAATGAACTAGACTCTGTTGATGTAGATGAAAATGATGATGATGTTGATGTTACACCCGAATCTGGTAATGTTAATGTTCAATCTGAATCGGTTAATCTTCCTCCTCGGCCCCCTGTAAGATCTCGTAAAAAAACTAGTATTGTGTGGAATTTTTTTACTCGAATAGAAGGAACCACTCAGGTTGAATGCGATCTTTGTCAGTCAAAATACGAGCATAAGACCGGGGGTAATAAAGGAAGTACGGGTCAATTGTCGAGACATTTGAAGGAGAAACACCCAATAGAGCTAGCTCAGGTAAATGGTGGTGGGAAAGTTGGGGGCCCAAGTCAAACTAGATTGAACCCAAAAACCGGTAAATTAGTTAAGGATTATAATAAAACGAAGGATCGTGAAGAATTAGCCAAAATGATAGTTGTGGGTTGTTTGCCTTTCTCTTTTGCTTCTTCTGAAGCTTTTATTCATTATATTCAGGCAATTTATAATCCTATGTTTGAGGGTATTCCTAGAAGTACTTGTCGGTCCGATATTTTTAGACTCCATGCACAATATGTTTACTATTTATCTGCATTATTAAAAAATCTTTCATGTAGAGTTGCTTTAACTTCTGATCTTGGTCGTGCTATTAATAAAAATGATTATTTAACAATTATTTGTCATTGGGTAGATAGTAATTTTGTTATGCAAAAACGTATTTTAGCATTTTTGTATGATGAAGACCGTAGACACTGAAAAATTTATTTCTGAATCTATTACAAAAGTTGCAAGATATTATAGTATTGACCGTAAAGTTTTATATATATCTTTTGATAATGCATCTAACAACAACGCTGCTATTGACTTGTTAAAAACTGAACTTTCTCCACCGTTATCCGAAATATTTCATGTTAAGTGTGCTTGCCATATATATATAATTTAATTGTAAAAGATGGTCTTGCTTTTTTTGAGCATGCTATTGAAAAAGTTAGACTTGCAGTTGGCTTTATTCAAGGAAATAATAGAAAAATTAGACTTACCGAATTTAAAAGAAAATGTAAGGAAAATGGACTTAGACCGAGATTAATGCCTGAAGAAATAGATGTTAGATGGAATTCTACGTCTGATTTCTTAAATACTTGCAATATTTATAAAGTTCTTATTACTATGACTTTTAACCAATTTGCTAGTGCTTTTCCCGATAGTATGTTACAAAATTCAGATTGGGCTAAAATTGATGATATTGTTAATTTTTTGCAAAATTTTTATCTAGCTACGGTTGAATTTTCTGGTGCTTATTGTTGACACCTAATTTTTGCCCTCCCCCGACTAAATTTAATCCTGAGTTTCTTCGGTTTTTAAATAAAATTGAAATATTTGTTTTTATCCCGATAAACACTTTCTAAAATATTTATTTGAGTTAAATTTTTCCATTTAAGTGATGAATTATACGTTTCAGTAGTCTTCAATACGAGGTCGTGTGATTTTAATCGCTTAAGTAATTATTTTATCAAAAATTAGATTTTTTCATCAAGAACCATCTTGAAGATTAATTCAAAATGGATAAAGTCTTGACTTAAATATAATTTGTTCTTAAAAATGATTTATTTGGGAAAATATTTATTTGATTTTATTAAACCAAGAAGCTCGGGATAAAATCATTTGCTAATTCATATAGGATTTTGATTTAATCAAATTTATTAAATTTGGTCATAATTGAAATCAAATTGGCCATAATTGCAATTCAATTGGCCAATTGATCTTTAGTGTGGCCTAAATTTAAAATTGGTTGAATTCCTATTCAATTAGGTTATTTAATTAATAGCCTAATTTCTACCCTCCCTCTTTCAATTTTAATAACCTAATCTCTACCCAATTTAATCTACTAGCCCAATAACAATTTCAGCTGCCCAGGCCCATTCCCACTTAATATCTACCTTCCCAACAACATCAGCACTCACCAAGCCCACACCAGAACTGGCCCAAACCCTTAACCCGGCCCAACACACCCTTATAACTCCTCTTCTCTTTCACTCCTTCACAAAAAAAAAAAAAACATAACACCGATAGTACTCCATCAGCAACCCAGCGAACCACGACAACAACGTTCAACCCCACAAACAACATTAATCGACCCGATAAACCCAAGCCCCAAAATTCCCTTTTCGGCTCTCTCTATCTCTCTTTGATTCGTACACAACATGTGAGGGTCACGCATTTTCGTACTCGAGAAGATGCGAGAATGTTCTAGAACATCTCTAGGTGGCTGCCAACGGGTCAATCCCCTGAATCAAGGCTGAATTCACTTTTTGGCCGTTGATTCATGTACGAATTCGTACATAGGTGCTAGATTCTCATTTGTTGTTGAGAAAATTTCAATTCCCCCCAAATTCCCATTCCAACTAGAACCCCCTTTAATCCGAAATTGGTACAAGGTCTGAGCTGTAAACCTTATCCCTCTATCCTCAATTCGAAAATTCCTCTCAAAATACCAAAAACACCCCTTAATTAGCCTCTCCCACATCGAGTGGGAGCAAAAATTCGACCCTCAATCTCCTTTTATAAATAGCTCACTGTAGAGCTGAAATCGGCAAGTCTTGGAGAGTGAAGAACTCCTAAGCATAAGTCTTGAAAATCTTTTAAAGAGTTTTGAGCAAAAAGGGAAATTTTGAAAGAATTTTCCCTAAGTTTAAAATTTCTAGTGGTGTTTTTCCGGTGGTGGCAGAAGATTCCGAAGACTCGAAGTCCCGATTTGCTGCCCTGAGAAAGGTGAACCTTCACTTTCCTTTTTTCTTTTTTTTTACTGCTTTTGTTTCGTCTCTTTTTTCGCAATAATATTTTGATTTTTGGTTTTCATTAGAGTAATGATGAATGCTGGGATTGCGTGCTGTAGAGGTCTTGAAGGCCATAGGATTATTGTGTGACAGAATTTATGATCGTTGAGTTGATCACTGCTTCTTGTTTTAGTTTTCTTCTAAGTCACCCCTTTTTACTTAATCATGATTGTGGTGGTTTAATCCTCTGTTTTAGTCAATATTGCTCGCTTGAATACTGCTTAATACGATTCAGGTCCACTGTTTTGTTTAGTTGTCTCTCTGGCGTCGATGTTTAGCTTGTCATCCTTGGCTCCATTTGAGTGAAAGTTCAAATTTCTTTTCTTTAAAATCAGATTTTTGTTTTCTCTTTCACTGTCAGTACATTTTTGTTTGTCTATGTATTTTGTTTTAATCCAAAAAGCATGACTTAAATAATTTCCTTTTGATTATGTGTAAAAGTAGATAGCTCACAAAGTTTCTTCGATTTTCAAATGCCAGTAGAAACAAATAAGTTTATCACATGAGGATGAATAAAATGTTAGATGAAGCCTATATGTTTGTCTAAAGGTTTATTTCTGGATGCAAAATTTCTTGCTTTGTTTGAGTTCTAAAGGACGAGGGAACAATTCAAGGATAGTCGAGCTCTAGAGAAAGCCTTGAGCATACTAGCTCGGCTTTCCTAAACGTGCTCCTGAACTCGGTTTCTTCGCATCGGCCTTAAAGCTCCTACGTTGCAAACTCCGTTTTCTTTATGTTATCTTTACCACCACATCCTTGTTTTTGATTAATTTTGCTTGATTAATTATTTTACCCCTTGCTTGAAATTCTAAGTTTGAGTATTGTCGTTTGATCAATGTTTTCCCTTTTTCTATCCCAAAAGTTTTCCAACTTTAGCTTTTCTTTTAATCTATTATTTTCAGTTTAAAGATTTCTTGTTTCAACTCTTAGTTCTTTGTTTTCGCTTGAGTTTTATTCGTATAAGTTCACTGTTTTAGCATAAGGCATCTTGTTGCAGTCTTTAGCATGTCGTATTAGTATGAATATCGATTGATTGAAGTTTTAGGTTCACTGTCCTTAGTTCAAAACTCCTCTATGACATTTTGACGCATGAATCTTTGTGATTTGCCAAAGAGAGGATAAAATGGCTTTAAATGATGAAGACAGTAAGCTTCTTTTATGTGTTTTACCTGGTTCATTCATTATTGGATTTTGTTTGAAAATGGTTTGTTATATAGGGTCATAGGTTTGCATTTTAATAAGGAATAGTCTGTTAAAATCTGCCATTTTCTTGAAATTGTCAAAAGATATAATTTCTTTCTCTACTGTTTTTCTTAAAATCCCACTTTGTAATATCATTTGGGTTTGTGCTTGCTGTTTAAATGTTGAATTGTTCTTGTTGTTTTCCCAGTTTCATTGGTTTGCATCTTTAAATTGTTGGTTGGTTGAATCCTTAAGGGAATTTGATACTGTAGTTCTAATTATATTGAGCATGCTATTTGTTAGGATTTCATTTCCTAATTTTGTTCTTATTATTACCATTTGTTATGCTTCCAAATTTTAAACTTGAATTACCAGATTTAGAGATTAGTTTATGATAAATTAGAATTGCATTGATTGATAATTTAATTAAATTATCACAATGTTTGGTGGATTTTCTTTATTAAATTATAGTTGCTTAAATATGGTTAATTTATATGGTTGCTGATCCTTATCCTTTTTTCTTTCTTTACATGACCCTATTGCGAGTCCACCGGACTCTTCTCTCCCTTTGCATTTCCCTAACGGGCCAAGGAGACCCATTTCCATTGAGTCCGCCTCAAAATTCAAGTCTAGATGGATTACCTCATGGTGTACAGGTTGAAGATAAAGAAAATGGGTCAAAGCCCAAACACGCTATAATTCGGAGTTGATTTTGAGACTTAGAAAAGTCTCGGAAAAAAAATTATATTTTGTGGGCCCTGAAGCCAAAGTTGTAATTTAATACAGGTGGAGCTGTCATTTGGGCCTCAAAGGTCCAAAAAACTAGCTTAGGACAGGTACACGACGCGGAGATGGGCCAAGCCCAATAGTCCAAAGATTGGACAAATTAGGGGTTTGGGCCTTAAAAGGCCTAAATCCACCTCTTTTCCCTACTCTTTTACTTATTGCCTATTATTTGCTATTAACTACTTAACTTAGTTAAATCCCCGTCAAGTTGCCAAAGTCTTGTTTGCGTAGATATCTTTCAAATAATTCTTTCCTTAAACACTTTCTTTAAAATACATTTTCTAAGTTAGTCAAATAAAGTTGTTTTCAAATAGATCGGATAACCGCGAGTTAGCGGATACCTTAGGTGCTTTAAAACCCTTCCTAAGGTATTAATAGGAACCTCTTATCTAGAATTTCTTAACTTTGAGATTTTTTCCTGTTTGAAATCTTTAAAGTCCTTTCTGAAGGTTTTCTTAATTTTCCTAAAATCAATTAAGTGGCGACTCTGTCTTAAATTGAGTTTGAAACTTTTTTTTTCAAGCTTTCGAATTCAAACAAGTCAAATCAAGTCATTTTCTCCGCAAAACAGAAATGGCGACTCTGCTGGGGACTTAACTAGGTTCTAACCACATATTTGATCTAACTTTATTTGACTAACTATTTGGAATTGTAATAATTAGTATTTTAAATTGCTTTACTTGTTTAATTCTTGTTATAATTGTCATATCATGGCATATCCGCCACTTCTGGCAAATCATTAGGCATTAGGACAAAAGGGCGGTTATGTGGGTTTCTGCACCCGCCCTTCCGTATAAAACCTCAACTTCTTTGAACCGCCAAATGAAGTAGTTGACTCGAGTCGGTCAGCAGTCATTTGGTGTGTTACCCCGAAAAGTCCACTTCGGGTTCCCGGTCAATTCGAACCAACTATTCTAGTTAATTAGGATAGAGCGAAACCAAATCCCAAAGGTTTAGGCATTAGCCTAGGACGTCTTAATATCCCGGGGATATTAAGTCCATTAGACAGACGCCAAATGTGTCAAAAGGGTCTACGACCCGTCGACACCGCATCCAACTATGTGCTATTAGAAAAGACGTATGTGTTGTGTTTGAACTATTGTCCCGGGGGGTGGGGCCTAACAATTTGTTCCTTTTGTAGGATGTCACGATTCTTGAACTTTAGTATGGTGTTGGAAGCCCCGATTGAAATTCACTTATGGCATAGGTCATTAAGCGCAGAGCAAAAGCGTGAAGTGAAAAAGTATCTGGGTCATTTGGTAAGCATAAAGGACATGAAGGCATGGCCGGAGCTGATCCAAATATTGACAGGGTATTGGGATAGCAACAACATGGTGTTTCGTTTTGGAAGTGTGGAAATCACCCCAACAATTGAGGAAATTAGGGATAGCATATCCTCTTGGGCAGATTTCAAAAGGCCTCAAAAGGGCGTTTTGATTCCGAACAGACCATCTACAACAGATATTGCTCAGACCCTTAAGCTGCGTCAAGATCAATGCAATTGGCTAGACGCTCCGAGCATTCCATTTCGAGAATTTTACACTCGCTGGGGAGAAGGTAGCAGGGGGTTCATACGGTTCCAGAATGAATTTTACACATATCGCGAATGGGATGAAACTCGACCCATAGCTTTTGCCATAGCGTTTTTGGGACTTATGGTGTTTCCTTTGAACCAAAATCGCACCATCAGCACTCGAATCATTATGGTGGTCCAAACTCTTTTCAAGGGACTGAATGCAAGAGGCTCAATCAGTTATTTCTCTCTAGTCCCGATTATCTTGTCCGACATTTATAGAGCCCTCGGGAGATGTAAAAACAAACATTGCTTCTTTCAAGGTTGCAACTTGATTCTTCAATGGTGGATCCTTAGTCACTTAATGAAATTTAATGGAACTCGAGAACTACCCGAACTAGATGAGGAAAATGAGTTCGATAACCTACCTGAAATGCTCCGTTGGGGTGACATGGGAAACAGGACCAAGATTGGGTGGTCCCAAGTGTTTTGTGAATTAGGAGAAGATAACATTCAGTGGATGCTGGACAGGTTTTTCTCAAAATTCGTGATCACCGAAAGTCAAGGCCTACCTTTTCTTCCTCTACCAGGAATTAGGGGAGTCCGTCCATATGCCCCCCAAAGGGTCCTTAGACAGTTTGGGAGGACTCAAACTATTCCTAAGTGTGCTTACATGGAGGGTTTCATCTTCGATTACGATGAGGAGAACAAAGTTCCAAAAGCTGATGCCATTTGCAAAATTTGGAAAGCGTGTGTAAAAATGGGGCCAGAAACGGTAGCTGAAGACAGGTTTAACGCAGGGTACGTAGATGGCTACAAGGAGTGGTTAAAAAGGGACATCCAAGGCATGGATATTTCTTGGCCAACAACTAACTCCAGATCCAAAGTTCACGAACAGTTCCAGAATCTACAGGAAGAAATGGTTAGGCGTGAACAAGAACTTCGAAAAAAGCAAGAAGAAGATAGTCATACCATTGAAGAGTATCGTCGCACTATAGACACCTTGAGTCAGAAATTTGAGGGTATGAGAACAGAGGTGGAAAATGAAGCCGCTAATATGTTGCAAAAATACCATGGCTTTCCGCAGGTGCCAACAGAACACAGAATGCTCAAAGCAGAAACAGAGTATTGGATCGCTCAGTATACATTTGGAGAGATCGCGAAGAAATACAAGAAAAGGGCAAATGGAGAGGGGTCATCTTCAGGACCGCACCAGTAAGTCGCCCCTGCGTGGGTTTATTTTTATGTATTTGCTGTTTTTCCTAAAAATGCCCCTGCGTGGGTTTATTTCTATGTATTTACTGTCTTTCCTAAAGTACCCCTGCGTGGGTTTGTCCTATTTTGCCCCTGCGTGGGCTCCTTTTATTTCCTATTGGCTTTAAATATGAACCCCTTCGTCGGCTGGCTTTGTATCCCCTTTTTTGGGAAAGTTTTGGTTTTTACCTATATATATATATATATATTGGGGGCAATAGAACGGTCTTAAAACAACACATACGTCTTTTCGAACGAACGCTAGGCCCACCTTTGGCTCAAAAGGTCCCTTCGAATAGGACGCGCTCTTTATTAATTGTTTGTGTAACATAACTGTCTTATGTGCTCCTATGTGTTATGTTGACTCGAATCAAAGGTGAATTGATCCAATTCCATGCTTATAGAGACCATTTAGGCAGAAATATACAACCACTACACGAAAGTCCGACCAAAATGCTCTAAGTCTTCCAAAGTTTCCCAGAAAAAATCCTAAAGAATCATCTCTCATACTTTCAGGAAGGTTTGGCTGAAGAGATGGATATGGAAATGGATTTGACAAGAAGAAGAATTGCGTCAATTCAACAAGAGATCGATGAGCTCCATAGGAAGAGGGAGGAAATCCGTCGTCAGACAGAAGTAGCTTTGGCAAAAGACAAGGAGTTGAATAGACAGACTGCTGAGGTCAAGGCAAGGATTGCTGAAATAGATCAAGCGTTGAATGAAGGAAAGCCAAAAAGGGATTTCGCCGAAGAAGTCAAGCGGATGGTGTCGGAATTCGAGGCGTACCAAAGTGAGGCTCTTGGAAATCCCGATAAGCTTGTACTAGAGGTAGGAAGGCAGTCAGAAAATATGGAGGAAATAGCTTGGCCTATGGGAGAAAAGGGGCAAATCACACTCAAGGTAGGTGCTAGAAACTACCTGAGGGAGTCAGAAGTTGTACAAGTCTCAGAAATTTACCAGTTATTGCTAGCCATGGGAACTCTATCCCCAATCAAGACCCAAGGACCCAAGTGTGATCCCCGGGATGAGCATAAGAAGTGCGCTTATCACCTTCTCCAAAAAGGACATACCACAGATGGATGTCGTGTGCTGAAAGCTAAGATATGTGATATGATCAATAGTGGGAAGATTGCTCATTTGTATGGACCACATGCTATGCTGGTATGTGATATGATCAAGCCAGGAACTCCCATTACCAGCGGTGTTTCAATTCGTCGTGTGGACTTCACAACTTTCAAGGATAATTATGAAGACATCTATGCCAAGTTGGTTCAGGCACAAATCTTACATCCAAAGAAGGCTAATGCGAGGAAGAATTTGGCAAAATGGAAGAAGAATGATGACTCCTGCATCTATCACAATGGAACAAAAGGGCACAATATTGAAAAATGTCGAGCTTTCCGCTTCGAGCTGGAGCACCTCATCAAGATTGGGATGATATGTTTGGAGTTTGAGCCCGATCATCCATAGAAACGAAAGAGGTCAAAAGAACAGAGGCACTTTCTATCCGGAATCAAGCTTTAAACGTAGCAAGTTTTCAGTTTCCTTGTACTTACTTTTCCCTAAATGAAGTTTAGTGAATGAAATGAAATGACTTTATCCATTTCAAACTACGTAGGGCCTGATTTCTCCTTCGTGAGATACGTAGGCAGCCTTTCGGCCTGGCCCCTATCTTCAAAAACCCTATTATCCCCCACCTCGGCGAAAGAAGGCAAGATGAAGAGTCGAACCTTCCTGATAAATTCTACTCAACCAAATCAATGGGCAAAATCCTGTTTATTGAAACTTTTGAGTCATTATGGATCAATTCACCCGCGATAAGAAACAACTCTATGTGTTCTTTGCCTACGTGATTATCTTGCATTGTTTATTACTAACGGGATCTAACACATCTGCCTTTGAGTTGTTTTTACTTTGCAGATAATAGAAACTACTCCGTGTTGTCATAAGCTGGCTGAACATCCTTACTTCACCCGATCAAAAGCTCACAAAGTTCCATCCCCTAGCCATCATTCAAAAATGACTGGAAGCGACGAGGATAATGCATTGGCCATCAGGGACAATGTCATAGCAGAACAGAGTGAGATGATTGCTGAACTCGCGAGGAAACTAGAAATGCTTCAAGAAGAGGTGAATCGTACTAGAGACTTGGCTAATCTGGCCATCACTACTAATGCTCCTGTCCTGGGAGGGCACGGTCCTCCACTCCAAACCTCTCCTCTCAACACGTCTGACCTCGGGAACCATCCAAATAACATTTTATTAGCTTCCGCCTCTCAACTTCCTACAGACCCAATCATAAATAATCCACCGATTCATCAAACTCACACTCCACCTATTCAAAACACCAATCGAGACAATAACCCAGATGCTTACCATCCACAAAATCCTTCCCTAACTCCGCAAATCCATCCTCAAATCCCATAGAACCACTCTCAAACTCCACAAAACACCTTTAACCCCCAAAATGTCCTCCCTGCCTACAACCCAACTTCCGTTCATCCTCAAAATCACGCTTCAGCACTCCAAAACCCTTCCGCCACTATCCCAAATCCATCTCACATCCGACCTATACCCCCAACTGCTTTTCATGTCGTCACATCTCCTGATCTCTATAACCCTTTTCCTAATCCTGAGGTAGACCATTATGAGGAGAAAGAGAAAGAATGGAGGATCGAGCATGAAAAGGAAATGCTTGCAATGAAGGAAGAGATTATGAGGATCAAAGAGTCTCATGGAGCAGGGGATAATGATGGCCTTGGTTATGATGATTTGTGTGTCCACCCCGGTGTAGACCTACCAGAAGGATACAAGGTCCCAAAATTTGAAACATTCGGTGGTACTGGAAATCCCATGGCTCACTTAAGGAGATACTGTGATCAAATGGTTGGAATTGGAAGGAACGAGGCATTACTAATGCGTCTATTTAGCCGAAGCTTGACCGGCGAGGCTCTGGATTGGTTCACGTCTCAAGAACTGAGAAAATGGGCCGGCTGGAAGGCTCTGGCCAAAGACTTTATCGACAGGTTCGCATACAATGTAGAGATAGTTCCGGACCGACATTCACTGAATAGGATTAAGCAAAAGAGCGGTGAATACTTTCGAGATTATGCTTATCGCTGGAGAAAGGAAGCCGCTAAGGTACAACCTCCTATGACTAAGGAGGAAATGGTAGCGGTATTTTCCCGTGCTCAAGAAGGCGAGTTCTATACCAGAATGGTGTCTGCGGTTCGGGCAACCTTTGCAGATTTGGTAAAGATTGGTGAATCACTCGAAGAAGGGATTCGAACTGGGAAAATTATCCAGACTCCAACATCCGCTGGGTCCTCTGGGTTCCCTAGGAAGAAAAGAGAAGACATGACTGCGGTATCCACTAATTCTATTGCTAATTTGAAAAGGAGATTCAGACCCAGGAATACTCTTTCTTCTCCGCCACCCCCGAGTCCTCAATCCGTATTCTACGCTCAACCCCAATACCAAGCTCCACAGCCAAATATCTTACCGCAATACCAAGCTCCACAGCCAAATGTCCTACCTCAGTACCAAGCTCCACAACCAAACGTCCTACCACAGTACCAAGCTCCATCGCCAAATTATCAGCCTAATGTCCAAACCACCACCCCAAATCGCCAAGCTAACATCCATGTAGCTCCAAATTATCATCAAGTACCACCTCCCGCTACTCAAAACAACCTTCCTCGTCCAAATCTTGAAAGGAAACCTCTTCGAAACTTCACACCGCTGGCTGAAAGTCGCACTCAGCTTTTTGAAAGATTAAGAGCAGCCGGTTATCTCCAGCCTGTCCAACCAAAGCCCACTAATACTAATTCCCGATTCTATCATGCTGATCAAAACTGTGCCTATCATTCTGGAGGAGTCGGCCACAGTACCGAAGATTGCATTAATTTGAAACATAAGATCCAGGACCTGATCGATCATAAAGTCATTACTCTTCAAACACCAGCTCCAAATGTCAATAGTAATCCGTTGCCTAACCATGGAGGGGCTACGGTTAACATGATCGAAATAGAAGATGAATGGGCAGTTAGTAAGACTATCACTAAGGTTGATTCAGAAAAGCCTAAGAGGACGGAAAGGGCAGAGAAGATAGAGAAGGCCGTGGCTGCCTTAAGTGTTAATGAAAGGCCCCCATTTGTGGTAATGGCCGCCCCGACTCAGGCATATGTCCCAACACCGCCTAGAAAAGAGTTTATTGTAGAGACTGCTGCCGCCCATGGGATGACTCGGTCCGGAAGGTGCTACATTCCTGAGAATTTAGCCAACGACTCTTACAAGAAGGATTCACAGAAAAGGCCGATTACTGAGGGAGAAGCCGAAGAGTTTTGGAGGCGAATGCAACCAAAAGAATATTCTATTGTTAAGCATTTGGAAAAGACTCCAACACAGATCTCCGTGTGGGCATTACTAATGAGTTCCCAATACCACCGACAAGCGTTGTTGAAGGTCTTAGATGAAGCATATGTGCCCGTTGGTACGAGTGTTGAAAATCTGGCCGCAATGATAGGTAACGTTGTGGGAAGTCATCGCATATCATTCAGTGAAGAAGAGTTACCTTTTGAAGGTATAATGCATAACAAAGCGTTGGACATCTCTATTATTTGTCGTGACCATGTGATTAATCGGGTTCTGATAGATGACGGATCTGGTCTGAACATTTGCCCTCTTTCCACATTGACTCAAATGGGTTATGATTTGGGAAAGGTCCGTCAGAGCCATGTCAATGTGCGAGCTTTCGATGGAGGACAGAGGGACACTATAGGCGAAGTTGATTTGTACATCCAAATGGGACCCGCCGAGTTCAAGACTAAATTTCATGTTATGGATATTAATCCTAGTTACAATCTGCTCCTCGGGAGGCCGTGGCTTCATGGTGCAAAAGCGGTTTCATCACCTCTTCATCAATTATTGAAATTTATCTGGGATGGCCACGAGGTGGTCATTCAAGGCGAAGGGAGTCACTTGAGCCACCCTAATGGTTATGTACCTGTGATTGAAGATATTCCAAAGGGCAGTAATTTTTACACGGTGGAAATCGTGAACGCTGCTGAAGAGGACCCAACATGCCAGACTTCCATGCCTTCTATCTATAAGATGATGGCAACTGTGATGCTAAGGAATGGATTCGAGCCTGGTCGAGGCCTAGGAAAGAACTTGGAGGGTATCATTGAACCGATCGTGATTCCAGAAAGAGCTTTCAAATATGGATTAGGATACAGGCCGACAAAGGAAGATGAGAATGAGAAAAGGACAACAATGGGTCTGCCCAAGCCATTGCCACTGCTGTACCAGTCATTTCCTGTACGCGAGATGCCGATGGATGATGGTCTGGGGGATGGGATAGGAATTTTGTTCGAAGGTTGCAATGCTATAATAGAAGATTTCCCAGAGACTAGTGGAGTAAGGAAAGCTGCACCTGGAGAAACTTTGCAAAATTGGACATCCACTCCGCTCCTGACTCCTCGCCCTCTGTGGTAGACAAAAGGGCAAATTTCTAGTTTTTGAAAATCGGTGATGATCCGGAGGAGGCCCCGTGATCCACCCTTTTATCTTTCAAATCCTCTTTTTTCTTGTTTACTACTTTTAAAAAGGCATGGGCCTGTACTCGTGCAGGTCATGAGCCATAGTTTGTAAATATTTCCTAAGTTTCAATGAAAAGGCCTCCCTTTATCTAGAAAATTATTTTTGAGTTATGTTATTCCTATTTCCCTATTTTTGTGTTATCTTGCTATTATCTGACTTGGTTTGTTTGTTTCTTTCAGTAATAATAACTTAAAACCTGCCAATATCATGTCATGTCAAGAGCTAAATGAACACAGTGATGTGAATGACAATGAATGGGAAAGCTATGATGAGGAACAGCTAACAGAGGATTTGGAAGAATTTGAAAACCGCAAGAAACCTAACCTGGAAGAAACTGAAGTGGTCAATCTAGGGGGCCATGATGAAGTTAAAGAAACGAGAATCAGTGTTCACCTGACAGAAGCACAGAAAAGAGAACTCATCCGCTTGTTAAGAGAATACATCGATGTATTTGCTTGGTCCTATGATGACATGCCAGGGTTGAGCACCAACATCGTGTCACATAAGTTGCCAATCAATCCAGAGTTTGATCCAGTAAAGCAAAAAATGAGAAAATTCAAGCCAGATTTAAGTTTAAGGATTAAAGAAGAAGTGACAAAGCAAATCCAGTCTAAAGTTGTAGAGGTCACAAAATATCCAACGTGGCTAGCCAATATTGTGCCGGTGCCAAAGAAGGACGGCAAAATCAGAATTTGTGTTGATTACAGAGACTTGAACAGGGCCAGTCCTAAAGATAACTTCCCTCTACCCAACATCCACATTCTCATTGACAACTGCGCGAAGCATGAAATGCAGTCTTTCGTGGATTGTTTTGCCGGGTATCATCAGATCTTAATGGATGAGGAAGACGCAGAAAAGACGGCCTTCATCACGCCCTGGGGTGTTTATCACTACAGGGTAATGCCGTTTGGTCTAAAAAATGCTGGTGCAACCTACATGAGGGCAATGACAACGATCTTTCATGATATGATCCACAAGGAAATTGAGGTATACGTGGATGACATAATCATCAAATCTCGCGAAAGTTCGGATCATTTGACACACCTGAGGAAATTCTTTGATCGATTGAGAAAGTATAACTTGAAGCTGAATCCTGCTAAATGTGCCTTCGGTGTACCAGCCGGAAAACTATTGGGGTTTATAGTCAGTAGGAGGGGCATCGAACTCGACCCTTCCAAGATCAAGACAATTCAAGAGCTGCCCCCACCGAGGACCAAGAAAGAAGTCATGAGTTTCTTGGGGCGTTTGAATTACATTAGTAGGTTCATTGCCCAGTCGACTGTCATATGCGAGCCAATCCTTAAGATGTTGAAGAAGGATGCGTTGAACAAGTGGACAGAAGAGTGCCAGAAGGCTTTTGATAGGATCAAAAATTATCTATCCGCTCCGCCTGTTTTGGTTCCACCAAGAGAAGGAAGTCCATTATTGTTATATTTGTCAGTCTCAGAAAATGCTTTTGGATGCGTCCTTGGGCAACATGATGAAACCGGCAAGAAAGAAAAGGCGATTTATTACTTGAGTAAAAAGTTCACTCCGTACGAGGCTCGCTACACCTTGGTTGAGAGGACGTGTTGTGCTTTGACTTGGGTTGCCCAGAAGCTGAGACATTACTTATCCTCATATACAACATATCTCATTTCCAGAATGGATCCCTTGAAATATATATTTCAGAAAGCCATGCCTACAGGAAAGTTGGCCAAATAGCAGATGTTGTTAAGTGAGTTTGACATCGTGTATGTGACCCAAAAGGCAATCAAAGGACAAGCCCTAGCAGATCATCTAGCTGAAAATCCAGTTGATAATGAATATGAGCCACTCCGTACTTATTTCCCGGATGAAGAAGTTTTGTTCGTGGGAGAAGACATAGCTGAAGCATACCCCGGATGGAGGATGTTCTTTGATGGAGCGGTCAATTTCAAAGGTTCAGGAATTGGAGCGGTTTTAGTGTCAGAAACAGGTCAGCATTACCCGGTAACTGCCAAGCTACGTTTCCCTTGCACCAACAACATGGCTGAGTATGAAGCTTGCATCCTAGGCCTCGATTTAGCATTTGACATGGGTGTTCGAGAGTTATTAGTCATTGGAGATTCAGATCTATTGATTCACCAAGTGCGAGGAGATTGGGCTGTGAAGAATTCCAAAATCACCCCTTACGTAGAGCTAGTACAGGAGTTATGCAAAAGATTCAAGGAGATTGACTTCAGACATATCCCGAGAATACAAAATGAGTTTGCTGATGCTTTAGCTACTATATCCTCCATGATTCAACACCCAGATAGAAGTTACATTGATCCTCTGGAAATAAGTTTGAGGGAGAAACCAGTACACTGTGCACATGTTGAAGCAGAGGCCGATGGAAAACCATGGTACTTTGATATCAAGAGGTATTTAGAGTCTGGGGCATACCCCGAAGATGCCAGTAACATTCAGAAAAAGACAATACGACGTTTAGCGAAGAGTTATTTCCCAAGCGGGGAAATCCTATTCAGGAGGACCCCAGAATTAGGATTTCTAAGATGTGTTGATGCCACAGAAGCCACGAGATTATTGGAAGAAATACATGCTGGAGTTTGTGGACCTCATATGAACGGATTCGCTCTCTCTAGAAAAATTTTAAGGACGGGTTATTTTTGGATGACTATGGAGAATGACTGCAACAAGTACGTACAAAAATGCCCAAAGTGCCAGATACACGGACACTTGATTCGGATACCCCCACATGAACTCTACACAATGAGTTCACCATGGCCATTCGTAGCATGGGGCATGGATGTCATTGGTCCGATAGAGCCGACAGCATCGAATGGACATAGGTTCATCTTAGTTGCTATTGATTATTTCACAAAATGGGTAGAAGCTATCTCATACAAAGCTGTGACTAAGAAAGTCGTTACAGATTTTGTCAGAAACAACTTGATTTGCCGATTTGGAATACCAGAATCAATCATTACAGATAATGGAGCTAACCTAAACAGTCACTTGATGAAAGAAATTTGTGAAAAGTTCAAAATCACTCATCGAAATTCGACTGCGTATCGTCCGCAAATGAATGGAGCTGTAGAAGCCGCCAACAAAAACATCAAGAGGATATTGAGAAAAATGATTGAGAACAACAGATCTTGGCCCGAGATGTTGCCTTATGCTTTGTTAGGATACCGTACGACGGTCAAAACTTCAACTGGGGCAACTCCATATCTATTGGTTTATGGAACTGAAGCCGTGATACCTGCCGAGGTAGAGATACCCTCCTTGAAGATTATTCAAGAGGCCAAATTGAGTAACGAAGAATGGGTCCGCGCTAGATGTGAACAACTCATGCTAATTGATGAAAAGCGAATGGAGGCTGTATGCCATGGTCAGCTATACCAACAACGGATGATGCATTCCTTCAACAAGAAAGTGAGAACTCGCACGTTTGAAGTAGGACAATTGGTTCTCAAACGCATATTTCCCCATCAAGAAGAATACAAAGGCAAGTTTGCTCCAAACTGGCAAGGACCATATGTGGTACGTAAAGTGCTATCTGGAGGGGCCCTAATCCTGTCCGAGATGGATGGTCAAGAGTGGACCAAGCCGATCAACTCCGATGCGGTGAAGAGATACTACGTCTGAAGATAGTCTCTTCTCTATGTTTCCTTTCCTTGTAATCGTACTTTTCTTAGTGTAATCGTTTTATGCTTTGTAGTAGCTTAAATATCCTTCCACTTTATGTACGAACTATGTTTGACCTGAATTCTCAAGAATGAGATACGTAGGCGGCCTATGTCGGCTTCGGTCAACCCCTTAGGAAAATTTTATTTTCCCCTTTTTATGTACGAACTACGTTTGACCTGAATTCTCAAGAATGAGATACGTAGGCGGCCTATGAAAGCTTCGGTCAACCCCTTAGGAAAATTTATCCTTCCCTTTTATGTACGAACTACGTTTGACCTGAATTCTCAAGAATGAGATACGTAGGCGGCCTATGAAAGCTTCGGTCAACCCCTTAGGAAAATTTATCCTTCCCTTTTATGTACGAACTACGTTTGACCTGAATTCTCATGAATGAGATACGTAGGCGGCCTATGTCAGCTTCGGTCAACCCTTTAGATTTTTTCTATATCCCCCTAGCGTAGTCCTGAACTACGTTTGACCTGATTCCTGCTTCAACGGGATACGTAGGCGCCCCAACGGCTCGGTCATATCACCCCAGGAAATGGAAACTAGGGCAGAATTTTTGAGAAGGAATCTCAAAAATTCCAAAGAAGAAGACCATCTTTTGGCAAAGAGAATGGAGACCAACAAAGATTTTGGGAGAAAGTCTCAAATTCCCCAAAAGTCGAGATCATCTCAAATAGTATCTAACTGGGGCATAAATTTTGAGGAAATCCTCAAAATTTCCAATAATACTTTGGAACAACTTCCAAATTCCCCAACACCGAGAGCTCAAGTCAACCTCAAAAATCACCAGCTGTGATATAACGCAAATAGCCTAAATCCCCAGATATGACAAGCTTCTGTAAATTGAGCTATTAAACTTCCCCAGCAACAACAATGAGTTTTCAGGGATCCTTCATTGGATGTCAGACATAGACAGGCCTCAAGTGGAAGATGTTCATTGAGCTAGCACATGACATTGACTGACAGAGTTTTTCTAAAAAACTTTCACACAATTTTTCAAATCTATGATTTCAAAACCCTAATTATTTTTGAAAATCTATACATATTTTCTTGACTAGTTTTGCCTTACATCTATTCAAGTGGGGAGTCAGGGCGGAAGTCCAAACATGACGGAGCACCCGAAAGATAGCGAGAAGCAAACCAAAGATCGAAGGAGGTCAACGCGGAGTAGTTTCACCCAAAACTAACAATTTTTCTGTGGATGCAGGGATCACCGTACATAAATAGGGTCTCTTTCAAATCCCCTGAGCAAATCAAGAACCACACCCAAAACGCATAATGCTCAAGAACGGTATTCTTGGACAGCTCCAAAGAAGGGTTGAATAACTCATTCAGGATCAAGGGCCTCTTGATTTGTCTATCCGTCTTCAAAAGATGTGGATGTCAAACAAAAGCGTCTTATATTTGTTATGAAGATTTTATTCAAGACTTTTCCTAATAATAGTCGCTAGTAAAAGCGACTTTGTGTCTACTAAATGGTTTTGTTGAGCGCGGGTATACTCGAAAGAGTCGGCATAACGGCACGATCAAAGAGATCACCTGACAAGGAGAGTTGGGACATCCTCCTCCAATCCATCATGAAAAAAAAAAAAAAAAAAAAAAAAAACATATAATGTTCGAAAGTGGTATTTATAGTTGTCCCCAGAAATGGGCTTAACCATTCACTTATCTCCAAAATGATTTTTTTGGCAAATAAAGTCATTTATATTGTGAATGCCCTCTTTAAAGCTTTCCCATAATTTGACCATAGTCGCTAGCAAAAGCGACATTGTGTCTACTAATTGTTTACCTTAAGCGCAGGCACATTCAAAAGAGTCAGCACATCAAAGCTGAAAAAGTCTGACGCCGGTCAATGCCAAAGGAGGAGGATGGGGATTGTCGAAAAATTTATCTTATTGCATCCTATTACATCCTGATGCCTCTCATTGCATTCCATTGCATCATATTACATCCCATTGCATTCCATTGCACCATATGGCATTGCATCATATTACATCCCATCACATCCCATTGCATTATATTGCATAGTATTACATCCCATTGCATTCCATTGCATCACATCACATCCCATTGCATTATATTGCATAGTATTACATCCCATTGCATTCCATTGCACCATATTGCATTGCATTCCATTGCACCATATGGCATTGCATCATATTACATCCCATCACATCCCATTGCATTATATTGCATCATATTACATCCCATTGCATTCCATTGCATCATATTACATCCCATTGCATTCCATTGCACCATATTGCATTGCATTCCATTGCACCGTATGGCATTGCATTCCAATGCATCATATTGCATCATGTTGTATCCCACCATATTGTGTCACATAACGTTTAATCGTATTTCATTATATGTCATCTTAGCTCATTACAGTACATTTCATTCCATGCCAAGAGGGCCATGCCGAGAGGGCCATTTCATTCCATGCCAAGAGGGCCATTTCATTTCATGCCAAGAGGGCCATTTCATTCCATGCCAAGAGGGCCATGCCGAGAGGGCCATTTTATTTCATTCCATTGCCGAGAGGGCCATTTCATCTCATTCCATTGCCAAGAGGGCCATGCCGAGAGGGCCATTTTATTTCATTCCATTGCCAAGAGGGCCATGCCAAGAGGGCCATTCCATTCCATGCCGAGAGGGTCATGCCGAGAGGGCCATCATGCCATTCAGATAAGTCTCCACAATCGCTCACCATGCCAGACAATGGAGTCTGACTTTGGAAGATGCTTTGGAGCACCCATATCCGTTGACCACGCGAAGATGACACAATCTGGCGTCGAGGATATCTCAGCATTTTATATCTGTTGACCACGCAAAAGGCAATATAGCCAGCGTAGAGGATATTTCAATACTGCATTAACCGATACTTGAATTCATCAACATATCAAAGTTGAAGAAGCACATAATCCAAAGGGATGTTTTTGAGTCGATATCCGAAGACGGACGACAAACTAGACTTCCCAGGAATTGACAATTTGAAGGTCATCTGTAAGTCACAATATTCGAGATCGGACAGTGTGCGAGATTTCCTTAGAATTGATAGTCCATGGGTCATTTATAAGTCGCAACGGCATCCTAACCGGATAGTATGCAAGATCACTCAAAGATCGATAGTTTGAAGGTTATCCATAAGTCACAACTAAATCTTTCCCGAAAGCTAGCGATTCGAAGGATATCTATAAGCCATATTATATCCAAGGTTGGAAGATGTGCAGGATTGCCCGAAAGCTAGCAATTCGAGGGATATCTATAATACATCTCTTATCCAAGGTCGGATAATGCGCAGAATTACCCAAAATCTAACAACTCAAAGGATATCTATAAGTCGCCTCATATCCAACATCGAATGATGCGCGAGATTATCCAAAGATTGACGATTTAAGGGATATCTATAAGTCGTATCGATACCAAGGATGCGCGGGACTTACCCGAGATCATATGCAAAAGAGCATTATCGACAGCCGAGAAGGTTATCAAACAAAAGACCAAGCGGTTGCAGGGACCGTTCTATACAAAGTGTCGTCAGTGTCCAAGAGGGCCACCCCACTTTGAAGATATCTCAATTGCCAAAGAGTCGTCTATTCAACAACCAAGAGGGTTGTTGTATCTATTATTGCAAAGAATTGTTGTTCTCCAAAGTAGGTATATGAGAGGACGACATCACCTTTCAGATAACAACTCACGTGGAGATATGGTAAGAGGCTATATACCCCTTCGTGAATTGTGTTGATCACTAACAATTTTTGTTTGAGATATTGTCGAGAGCATCCGAGAGGATGAAAATCTCAAACCAAAACCACAGGTGCGGACAACTCCAAAAAGGACGCAGCACAACGTGGAACTTTTTCTCAGCAGCAAACCGGGACGTAGTCCAGAGAGGGACGCCAAACTCTTTGGACGCGAGCTAAAGGACGATTGCCACCACCATCAAACCACACCCCTATCAGAAGGCATGTGGGTATTCTGGGATATTTAGTTTCAGTTTCACTTCCGGGATATTTCTAAACTCATCCTGGAGGTAACTTTCTCTTCCTTTCAAATCCGAGTGACAACACACCTAGAGCTTTGGAAATTATCCGGGTAAATTCTTATCTACGGATGTGAAAAACTCCGCATTCAGGGTTAGGAGGTTACAAACCTCTTTTCCATAGCTTAAATCACTTGTCATTCGTCCCAAGCCAAAGACTGTCTAAAATAAAAGACTATCTTTTCTACCGATTGAGTCGAACTACAAGCAGTCTGATTTCCTGAACCTCGGGGATATGTAGGCTGGGCCCTTTGTTGAAAACTCGACTGCATTCCAACTCCCCCCAATATCCTCTTATTCCCCAGCGTTCTGGTTTCACCAAAAATCCAAAATCGAAATAGCTTGTGAATTCTTTCAAAATCGTGCTTAAAAATCAAGCGTCATGAACTACAAGTGGCCTGAGTTCTCATATAACCTGAGATATGTAGGAAACCTAATACCAGGGTCCGGCCATAACTCCTTGAGATTCGTGCAAAGAACCAACCTTTTTCAAGAAATGAATTTGGGGTCGGTCAAAATTAGGAACGTCAAACTCCCTTTGCCCAGGGTTACATGCATCCACCCTACCCAAAGGGAGGGGGCAGTTGTTGACACCTAATTTTTGCCCTCCCCCGACTAAATTTAATCCTGAGTTTCTTCGGTTTTTAAATAAAATTGAAATATTTGTTTTTATCCCGATAAACACTTTCTAAAATATTTATTTGAGTTAAATTTTTCCATTTAAGTGATGAATTATACGTTTCAGTAGTCTTCAATACGAGGTCGTATGATTTTAATCGCTTAAGTAATTATTTTATCAAAAATTAGATTTTTTCATCAAGAACCATCTTGAAGATTAATTCAAAATGGATAAAGTCTTGACTTAAATATAATTTGTTCTTAAAAATGATTTATTTGGGAAAATATTTATTTGATTTTATTAAACCAAGAAGCTCGGGATAAAATCATTTGCTAATTCATATAGGATTTTGATTTAATCAAATTTATTAAATTTGGTCATAATTGAAATCAAATTGGCCATAATTGCAATTCAATTGGCCAATTGATCTTTAGTGTGGCCTAAATTTAAAATTGGTTGAATTCCTATTCAATTAGGTTATTTAATTAATAGCCTAATTTCTACCCTCCCTCTTTCAATTTTAATAACCTAATCTCTACCCAATTTAATCTACTAGCCCAATAACAATTTCAGCTGCCCAGGCCCATTCCCACTTAATATCTACCTTCCCAACAACATCAGCACTCACCAAGCCCACACCAGAACTGGCCCAAACCCTTAACCCGGCCCAACACACCCTTATAACTCCTCTTCTCTTTCACTCCTTCACAAAAAAAAAAAAACATAACACCGATAGTACTCCATCAGCAACCCAGCGAACCACGACAACAACGTTCAACCCCACAAACAACATTAATCGACCCGATAAACCCAAGCCCCAAAATTCCCTTTTCGGCTCTCTCTATCTCTCTTTGATTCGTACACAACATGTGAGGGTCACGCATTTTCGTACTCGAGAAGATGCGAGAATGTTCTAGAACATCTCTAGGTGGCTGCCAACGGGTCAATCCCCTGAATCAAGGCTGAATTCACTTTTTGGCCGTTGATTCATGTACGAATTCGTACATAGGTGCTAGATTCTCATTTGTTGTTGAGAAAATTTCAATTCCCCCCAAATTCCCATTCCAACTAGAACCCCCTTTAATCCGAAATTGGTACAAGGTCTGAGCTGTAAACCTTATCCCTCTATCCTCAATTCGAAAATTCCTCTCAAAATACCAAAAACACCCCTTAATTAGCCTCTCCCACATCGAGTGGGAGCAAAAATTCGACCCTCAATCTCCTTTTATAAATAGCTCACTGTAGAGCTGAAATCGGCAAGTCTTGGAGAGTGAAGAACTCCTAAGCATAAGTCTTGAAAATCTTTTAAAGAGTTTTGAGCAAAAAGGGAAATTTTGAAAGAATTTTCCCTAAGTTTAAAATTTCTAGTGGTGTTTTTCCGGTGGTGGCAGAAGATTCCGAAGACTCGAAGTCCCGATTTGCTGCCCTGAGAAAGGTGAACCTTCACTTTCCTTTTTTCTTTTTTTTTACTGCTTTTGTTTCGTCTCTTTTTTCGCAATAATATTTTGATTTTTGGTTTTCATTAGAGTAATGATGAATGCTGGGATTGCGTGCTGTAGAGGTCTTGAAGGCCATAGGATTATTGTGTGACAGAATTTATGATCGTTGAGTTGATCACTGCTTCTTGTTTTAGTTTTCTTCTAAGTCACCCCTTTTTACTTAATCATGATTGTGGTGGTTTAATCCTCTGTTTTAGTCAATATTGCTCGCTTGAATACTGCTTAATACGATTCAGGTCCACTGTTTTGTTTAGTTGTCTCTCTGGCGTCGATGTTTAGCTTGTCATCCTTGGCTCCATTTGAGTGAAAGTTCAAATTTCTTTTCTTTAAAATCAGATTTTTGTTTTCTCTTTCACTGTCAGTACATTTTTGTTTGTCTATGTATTTTGTTTTAATCCAAAAGGCATGACTTAAATAATTTCCTTTTGATTATGTGTAAAAGTAGATAGCTCACAAAGTTTCTTCGATTTTCAAATGCCAGTAGAAACAAATAAGTTTATCACATGAGGATGAATAAAATGTTAGATGAAGCCTATATGTTTGTCTAAAGGTTTATTTCTGGATGCAAAATTTCTTGCTTTGTTTGAGTTCTAAAGGACGAGGGAACAATTCAAGGATAGTCGAGCTCTAGAGAAAGCCTTGAGCATACTAGCTCGGCTTTCCTAAACGTGCTCCTGAACTCGGTTTCTTCGCATCGGCCTTAAAGCTCCTACGTTGCAAACTCCGTTTTCTTTATGTTATCTTTACCACCACATCCTTGTTTTTGATTAATTTTGCTTGATTAATTATTTTACCCCTTGCTTGAAATTCTAAGTTTGAGTATTGTCGTTTGATCAATGTTTTCCCTTTTTCTATCCCAAAAGTTTTCCAACTTTAGCTTTTCTTTTAATCTATTATTTTCAGTTTAAAGATTTCTTGTTTCAACTCTTAGTTCTTTGTTTTCGCTTGAGTTTTATTCGTATAAGTTCACTGTTTTAGCATAAGGCATCTTGTTGCAGTCTTTAGCATGTCGTATTAGTATGAATATCGATTGATTGAAGTTTTAGGTTCACTGTCCTTAGTTCAAAACTCCTCTATGACATTTTGACGCATGAATCTTTGTGATTTGCCAAAGAGAGGATAAAATGGCTTTAAATGATGAAGACAGTAAGCTTCTTTTATGTGTTTTACCTGGTTCATTCATTATTGGATTTTGTTTGAAAATGGTTTGTTATATAGGGTCATAGGTTTGCATTTTAATAAGGAATAGTCTGTTAAAATCTGCCATTTTCTTGAAATTGTCAAAAGATATAATTTCTTTCTCTACTGTTTTTCTTAAAATCCCACTTTGTAATATCATTTGGGTTTGTGCTTGCTGTTTAAATGTTGAATTGTTCTTGTTGTTTTCCCAGTTTCATTGGTTTGCATCTTTAAATTGTTGGTTGGTTGAATCCTTAAGGGAATTTGATACTGTAGTTCTAATTATATTGAGCATGCTATTTGTTAGGATTTCATTTCCTAATTTTGTTCTTATTATTACCATTTGTTATGCTTCCAAATTTTAAACTTGAATTACCAGATTTAGAGATTAGTTTATGATAAATTAGAATTGCATTGATTGATAATTTAATTAAATTATCACAATGTTTGGTGGATTTTCTTTATTAAATTATAGTTGCTTAAATATGGTTAATTTATATGGTTGCTGATCCTTATCCTTTTTTCTTTCTTTACATGACCCTATTGCGAGTCCACCGGACTCTTCTCTCCCTTTGCATTTCCCTAACGGGCCAAGGAGACCCATTTCCATTGAGTCCGCCTCAAAATTCAAGTCTAGATGGATTACCTCATGGTGTACAGGTTGAAGATAAAGAAAATGGGTCAAAGCCCAAACACGCTATAATTCGGAGTTGATTTTGAGACTTAGAAAAGTCTCGGAAAAAAAATTATATTTTGTGGGCCCTGAAGCCAAAGTTGTAATTTAATACAGGTGGAGCTGTCATTTGGGCCTCAAAGGTCCAAAAAACTAGCTTAGGACAGGTACACGACGCGGAGATGGGCCAAGCCCAATAGTCCAAAGATTGGACAAATTAGGGGTTTGGGCCTTAAAAGGCCTAAATCCACCTCTTTTCCCTACTCTTTTACTTATTGCCTATTATTTGCTATTAACTACTTAACTTAGTTAAATCCCCGTCAAGTTGCCAAAGTCTTGTTTGCGTAGATATCTTTCAAATAATTCTTTCCTTAAACACTTTCTTTAAAATACATTTTCTAAGTTAGTCAAATAAAGTTGTTTTCAAATAGATCGGATAACCGCGAGTTAGCGGATACCTTAGGTGCTTTAAAACCCTTCCTAAGGTATTAATAGGAACCGCTTATCTAGAATTTCTTAACTTTGAGATTTTTTCCTGTTTGAAATCTTTAAAGTCCTTTCTGAAGGTTTTCTTAATTTTCCTAAAATCAATTAAGTGGCGACTCTGTCTTAAATTGAGTTTGAAACTTTTTTTTTCAAGCTTTCGAATTCAAACAAGTCAAATCAAGTCATTTTCTCCGCAAAACACTTATTATCCTACTGTTTGTAATATTTTAGCTTATTTAGCCGGCATTTCTTTATTGCTTAACGAATATAAGTCTAAACCAGGTTACAAATATGCTATTGATGTCTAAACCAGGTTACAACTATGCTATTGATGCAATGATTGATAAATTTAAAAAATATTTTTTTCCGCTTCCCCCTATTTATTTAGTTGGTGCTATAATAAATCCATGTATGAAATATAATACTATGTCCAAATTTACTTCTCTTATTTATTCTGCTTTAGAAGTAAAAGCTAATGAAGAACCTTCTTTGTTTACGGTTATGTCTGATGCGAATAGTTACATGAACACATTATACAATCATTATGCTGATTTACTTGACAATGCTTTACCGTCACACATTACACCGACCCCCGCTCCCCATCCTTCTGAGGAACCATCATCTTCTAAAAGACAGGCACATAATATGTCTGCTTATTGTGTTTCTGATCTATCTGTTTGGAATAGATTGCAACCTTCATCGCAAAGAACCGTAAGTCGGGAAGAGCTTAAGTATTATCTTATGCAGCCTACAGAGGATCCTAGAGGTAGAAAAAAAACACTGGAATGGTGGAAGAATAATGAAAGACAATATCCTGTACTTTCAAGATTAGCTAGAGATATATTGAATGTTCCAATGTCAACCGTTGCATCATAGAGCGTTTTTAGTCAAGGACGGCAGCAGATTGGAGACAACCGACACTCATTGGGAGGCAATGCCATGAATGTTTTAGTTTGCCTTAGAGACTGGATTAGAGCAGAACGAAGAAATCAAGGAATGTTCGTGGAGACGGAAGACGAAGAAGATCTTGAAGAAATAATGACTTCAAGAGAGAATTCAGCACAATCAAGTCCAATGCATGGCTTTAGTGCCATTGATTTTGACAATCCACAGCCAATTCCCGTTAATGTTAACATGGGTGAATTGGAAAAAATGATGAAAAATTTGTAGAATTTACAATTAATCAATTAAATTTTCATTTTTCAATTTAACTTTGTGAAATTAGTGAAATGTAATTGCAACCTTGTAACTTGTAAGTTTTCAAACATTTTGCAATCAATCAAATATTAAGTTCATTTACTCTTTACATATTTTTTCCATTTAAAATTTAAATTAAGTATCTTGTATGAATTCAATACTTTTAATATAATAGTATAAAAGTTTACTTAAACTTAAAAAATATATATTGAAAAATAATATTAGCAAATAATACTTAAACAAGTATTGACATATAAAAATTCTATATAAGCTTAACTTTTAAGTAGTATATATTGAATGTAAATACATGTGTATATTCTTTAAAGTAGTACATATTGAATGTAAATACATGTGTATGTTCTTTAAAGTAGTATATATTGAATGTAAATACATATGTATATTCTTTAAAGTAGTATATATTGAATGTAAATACATGTGTATGTTCTTTAAAGTAGTATATATTGAATGTAAATACATATGTATATTCTTTAAAGTAGTATATGTTGAATTTAAATACATATGTATATTCTTTAAAGTAGTATATATGAAATGTAAATACTTGTGTATATTCTTTAAAGTAGTATATATTGAATGTAAATACATGTGTATGTTCTTTAAAGTAGTATATATTGAATGTAAATACATATGTATAGTCTTTAAAGTAGTATATATTGAATCTAAACACATATGTATATTCTTTAAAGTAGTATATATTGAATGTAAATACATGTGTATATTCTTTAAAGTAGTATATATTGAATGTAAATACATGTGTATATTCTTTAAAGTAGTATATATTGAATGTATATATGTATGTATATTCTTTAAAGTAGTATATATTGAATGTAAATACATGTGTATGTTCTTTAAAGTAGTATATATTGAATGTATATATGTGTGTATATTCTTTAAAGTAGTATATATTGAATGTAAATACATGTGTATATTCTTTAAAGTAGTATATATTGAATGTAAATACATGTGTATGTTCTTTAAAGTAGTATATATTGAATGTAAATACATATGTGTATTCTTTAAAGTAGTATATATTGAATGTAAATACATGTGTATATTCTTTAAAGTAGTATATATTGAATGTAAATACATGTGTATGTTCTTTAAAGTAGTATATATTGAATGTATATATGTATGTATATTCTTTAAAGTAGTATATATTGAATGTAAATACATGTGTATATTCTTTAAAGTAGTATATATTGAATGTAAATACATGTGTATGTTCTTTAAAGTAGTATATATTGAATGTAAATACATATGTATATTCTTTAAAGTAGTATATATTGAATGTAACTACATATGTATATTCTTTAAAGTAGTATTTATGGAATGTAAATACATGTGTATATTCTTTAAAGTAGTATATATTGAATGTAAATACATGTCTATGTTCTTTAAAGTAGTATATATTGAATGTAAATACATGTGTATGTTCTTTAAAGTAGTATATATTGAATGTAAATACATGTGTATATTCTTTAAAGTAGCATATATTGAATGTATATATGTATGTATATTCTTTAAAGTCGTATTTTAAGTAGTATTTATTGAATGTCTATTAAAAAACAATCAAAGTTCAATTTTTTTTTTTTAGTCGGGACCCGGCCCGGCCCATTAAAACCGGTAATACATTTTAAATGGGCCGGTGCTGGGCCGTTTGGGGGTTTATTACTGTTGGGCTCGGCCCGGCCCAGTACGCGTCTCGATCGGATCGGACCCGGTAAAAAATACTGAACCGGAGCCGGGTTGACCTGGTCCGGCCCGGTTAACAGGTATAACTTCACCCGAGCTAATCAGGCTTGATGCCGCGGGGAATAGAAAAAGATTTGATTCACCCGGTTAAGTCAATATGAAGTGGTATATACATATTGAGTTTGTCTGTTTTTGTTTTTATTAAGATTCAGACGTCTGAATCTAAATGCACATATGAATGATTAAGATGTTATTTCTAGATCTGAAAACTGAATGATTAAGACTGTTTGTTTTTCAATATCTGAATGTGCAAAATTTATTTATTTGTATATATAATAAAAAATATAATTCAAATAAAAAATTAATTATATATTAGAAAAATATTTAATTTAATACAACAAAATTATTATTTGATTGAAAGAAAAAAAAACATTTATGTTTGTTAGTAATAGTGGAGATGGTTTGTAATAGTGATGGTGGTGGTGCTAATGATTGATGTTAGTGACTAGTAATATTGGTGGTGATACTTGTGATGGTAGAGATGGTTGGTATTGTAGTGACTGTTATGAAGGTGGCGATTGGTGGCGGCGGTGGTGGTTGTGATGTGAAGTTGGTTGATATTAGTTATTGGTGGTGTTGATTGTGAGGGCTGAAAAATGAATGCATGATGGTTGACGATGTGTTGGTGGTAGTTGGAGATGTAGTTAGCTGTGTTAATGGAAATGGTTGTTAGTAGAGATAGATTATAGCGATGGTAGTGGTTGAAGCGGTGGTAGAGGTGGGTCACCGGGGACAATGGTGGTGGTGGTGGCCGAAGAATGTGCGGAGGTTGATGTTGTGTTAGTGGTAGTTAGCGGTGGTGCTAGTTGTGATAGATGAGTTGGTCAGCAGTAGGGATTGACCGGTAGTGGTTGATGATGGTGGTGGCATTGGCGGTGGTGGTGGCAGTGGATATAATTAGAATAATAGAGGTGATAGGTGTGGTAGCGGGTAACAATAGTGGTTGGTAACGATATTAATTGTCAATTGTGATTGTGATGGTGGAAGTGGTTGATGGTGATGGGTGGTGGTTGGAATATCTAAATAAATTTGCTGAAGCATTATTAATTAACTTTGAAAATATAGTTCAAAGGTTAAATGCAAGGCGTCCCAAATACTATTGAATGTATGTTGAATAATTTGCTCTAAATGGTCAATTAGTATGAAAAGGACAAGACAAAAGAATATATATGTTTCCTCCGGTTATTTTCGTTTTAATTTATGTGAAAGTATTTAATTGAATATAAAATCTTTAAAAAAAAAGAAAGGCTTTTGAAGTTAATAGTTTAAAATTATTTCATAGAACCTTCTATAACGGTAAATTGTCTTTATTAAGTATAAAATAAGATGTTTAAAGTTAAATTTATTTAAGATATAAAGATTATCATTCTTTTTGTAACTAACTACAAAGGAAAGAGTTGTCACATAAATTAAGACGGAGTTGTAAGAGTGACATATAAATGATAGATTCTCTGCATCGGAGCCTTAATTAATCTATTTTTGCATCACGTAAGGCTATCTAAGGAGAAACTGTTCATTAATATGACTTTTTATCCCCATAATCTCTAATTAAAGGTCGCAGGATCTTACTCATCTCATCACAATACTGATCAGTACTCATTTGATCTTGAAATGACCTTCTCTATTTTTTTTTCCTTTTACTAATTAGTAACCTGCTCTAATTTTATATTGTCTAGTTTAATTTTTTTCAAGAGGTCACTTTGAAGTGTCTAGAAAGCTATTGATTTATGCATGAAGCATACCAGAACAGGAGGAAAAAAAGGAAATAGAAAGCACTAAGTAGAAAAAACATTGGGAAGTTCATGAAGAAGCCAACAAAAATGTCACAATTGGAAGAAAAAAAAAGTTGGCTAAAAAAAATATATTGGAAAGTTCATGAAGAAATTTGATAAAATCGACAAAAATGTCACAATTGGAAAAAAAAGTTGGATCTTTTATATATTTCCTCGTGTAAAATACGATTATTAAACAAATATATAACTAGCATTAAGCAGGCGTTGGACATGCGATTTCATGTCTGTGATATGAAATTATGAGATGAAATCAGTGTTTGGTCATGCGATTTCATCTCATGATTTCATATCATGACATGAAATCCCAAATTCTCCAAAAAGCATGATTTGGGAATTTCAAATCATGATTTGGAATTTTTCAACTACAAAAATTAACCCACAAGTTTATATTTTGTAAGAAAGAACCTCACCATTTATATTTTCCAACCATTTATTTCATATGTAAATAAAATTTATCGTTCATATTATTACTTTTACTAATCTTTAAACCATTTATATCTCATTGAATCATTACTCTCACCAACATATAGCCTCGTTTGGCCATGAGAAATATTCACTTTTTTTCGGAAAATCTTTTCATTTTATTAAAAAATGATGTTTGGCCATAAAAACTCCAATACAATTTGAAGTTCTATTTGAAAAAGTAAAAACAAGTCTCAACTTGTTTTCACTTTTTTTCTAATTTCAAGTTCACCTTTATAGTTAATAAAAATCTCTCCAAAAAGTATGACCAAACACAACTCTGACTCCAACTCCAATTCCAACTTCAAATATTTTTGATTTTCATAGCCAAATACCTACAAAATTTATTATTACTTCAAATTAACTCCTATTTTATCATTTATTATTCACCAAATTTATCATTTGATCAATAAATATTGTATATTTTAAAATAATTTTGTGATAGAGTATTAGATTGTATAAGGAATTGAGGTAATTTTGATAGTTTTCACAACTTATGGGGTTTTTTTATAAGAAAAAAATACAACTTAAAATCTCAAATTACATGTTCAAATAAAACTTCAATTTCATCTCATATGATTTCATATCATGATTTCATCTCACATGGACAAACGAGCCCTAAGATGGAATTCTATGATTTGGATAAATTGAGCTGAAATATGAATATTATTTCCTCCATTCACTTATACTTGTTCACTTTGGACTTTGCACGCCCCTTAAAAAATATAATAATTAATATGAATAATTTATCATAATATTCATATTAATTGATATATAATCTTAGATTTTAGAAAATAATTTGAGAAATAAATAACTAATACTAAAAAAAACAATTAGAAGTTTTCATGCCGATTTGTTACATGCTTCTGTGATTCTTGATTTGACTTTTCCTACCCTCTACCATACTTTTATCCTAAGTTATACTCCCTCCGTTATATTTTATTTGACTTCTTTTGACTTGACACGTCCAGTAAGAAAATATTTATTAGAAGTGTATTTATAAAATTAATCCTATAAATCATATTTTGAAACACTAAATTTAATTATTACCATTTTTTTTAATTATTTAATACTGAAGACAGTATTAAAAATAAGTAATAAAACGCTTTTAATTTATGAAAATAAATAACTAATTTGAAACAAACATATTTTGATGGTTATGGCAATATGATGGTTATACCTAACAATGCGATATTTTTAAAATGGAACATCCAAATAAATTTCGTCGTACAATTACGTTGACGTTGTAAATGCATGGTAGGTAGGCCTTACTTTTCTTATGATGGATATATGATAAGTCAAATAATAATTGTTAGGCCTTAACGTACACGGTTTACCTTTTTTTTTGTGATAGTTAGGCCTTTACGTAGTCACTTTTTCATGATCGGTTTGAAAAGTCATATGATAACTGTCAGCTTTCTAATATTTCTTTCGTCTTAATTTAGGTAATGTAATTTGATTTGACATGAAGTTTAAGAAAGAGAATTTTTTTTTTGAAATTTATGGTCTAAAATGAATCATAAATATTTGTGTGGTTGTAAATCATTTCATTAAGGATAAATTAGATATTGTAAAGTTAAATTGTTACTAATTATAGAAATGTGTCATTCTTTTTAGGACTGATTAAAAAAAAAAATGTATCATATAAATTGAAACAGAGGGAGTATAATTGTTTGTCATGGTAGCCTTTTAATCAAGGGCGTATCTAGGTGAGGCTATCGGGTTCACGTGAACTCTTGCTCCTCTTCCTAGATCATATATAGTAATGTTATATTTTTAAAAAAATATTGAAATATAGATGTGTGAATCTACATTCGAAGTATTTTTATAATAATACACACATCCACTCAAAATCCTGGATCTCTACTTTTAAAAAATCCAACCTCTATAGACCTGCACCTATTGTTGCAGTGTCTTTTTCCCTTTAACTCAACTTTTTCATCTCTCCTTGTGCAATTATTTCTCTCCCCTCCTTTGACTCATCAATCCTCCTCCATTTCTCTTCTTTTACCTTTTTTCTTGTTAATAATTCTTCTATCGTCCAATTTTTTAAATCAGTTTTTAGTCATGAATTTTTTTTCATCCGATTCTTTTTACATCATGCATATATTTATCTTCTTTATTTGATATTTGCTTGGTCAATTTTATTTTTTGTTATATTAGAGTTAGTGAAAGAAAAAAGGGAAGAGAGAATTATAAGATGAGAAAATCATCACTCACCATGAAGTTAATGTTTAGATAGCCAAACAATTAAGCTACTAAAATTCATCATTTGATTAAAAATAGATGGAATGTTGTTAGGCACGAAAAAATGTCACAGTCATATTTATGGTGTTAAAATGTTAAGGAACAAAAATTAGGATAAAGTTAATGAAATATTTATAAAGTAAATTATAATAATATCTAAATATAAAATAAATTTTTAAAAACGTATATGTATAATGTTAGGTTGGCTTAGTCTCAAATTGGCTTTATTTAATTAAATCCAAATAAATCAATTATGATTGATTTTTCCTTCAATATCAAACTGTGAATTTATTTTTTTAGTTAACTGATTTATCAATTTGGTGAAATTTGTCGATTTTCTTTATATATTCCTACTCAATATAATGATATTTTTGTACATTGTAATGTTGAAATTACGAAAAAGGTTAATTATGAATGCTTACTCTTGCTCAATACTTCCTCCGTTCAGATTTACTTGTCATTTTTGACAAATCAAGAAAAGACCAAAAAAAAAAATGTTTTACCCTTATCATTAATTACTTATTCTCCAAATCATTCTCCAATACTTATATTAAATATCAATTAATAGGAGTGATATAGTAAAATCATTATACCAATCATTGTTTTCTTAATAGGTGTGTCAAGTTAAAATGTCACAAATAAATCTGAACCGAGGGAGTATAACTTAACAGTTAAAAATCAATATATTTATTTTTATCCTTGTCCTTTTTCATCATTAATGACCTCAATTAATTAATTAAGAAAATACAAATTACTCGACGTTACTAATTCTTTGTGTCTAATTTGTTATTTAAATTTGTACAATCAAATATTGTGTAAAGAAATCAGAAATAAAAAATATTACTCCATTTGTTAAGCTTAGTCAACATGTGGGTACAGGCGAGGGGGGAGGGGATTATGGAGTGGTGAGTGGAAAGAGAGAGAAATTGAAATGGAGTTGGACATTAATGGAATGAGACTCATTATGTGTACTTGTCAATTAATAGAGGCTCTCATACAAATATGATGTGGTGTATCTCATACATTATAAAATTTATTGCTAACTATTCTTAGCTCTAATACGTTTCACTTTCGATTTTTGTAAAATTGATAGCTTTCCTCTTTTTTATCCCATTTTCGTCCATTTTTTAAGGGCTAGCAGCAAATAGAGTACTATCTTTGTCTCAGTTTGTATGAGTTAAATGATATTCACCTCACGGTGCTTTCAAATAAGAAATATGAGCATACAATGATTTGTTATTTGAGTTATTCTCAATTCTAATTTCTACAGATTATTAAGCATCATTTACTTATTAGAGAATTATAAGGGTCAATAGTGTCAATTTAAGGAATTCGACACATAATTTTTCTAAGATTTGTTAGGCGAGCCCCAAGCATTGGGTACTAGGCGTGCTTAGGGCGTACAGTCGCTCGCTTAAGGCGTAAGCCTTACAGGACGTAAGCCTCACTCCTATGCCTCGAGGAATTTTGTTAGTGCCTTGTTCCAAGGTGAACCCCGAGGCAAGCCCCAACACTGCCTTTTAAAACACTGCTAAAAACATAAGTGATCATTCAAAGAATTAACTCAATTTTTTTACGTTCATAGTCTCTAATTATCTACATGGGCTTGATAAATTTTTATTTTTTTATTTATTATAGCAAAAACTTCTATAAAAAATTATCATACTCAAAACTTATATATTAATCTCAAAAATTAATTTAAAGAATCACTACATAAAAAAAAAAAAAAAGTAAAATTAACTAAATGGTCAACCAAATCCAGTAAAGATCATTCTCCAAAATTAAATTCTCAAAATAGAAAAAAATAATCTAAATCATGTCATATAAATAATAAATAAACACTTGGGACCTGAGGACCCTTAATTTAACCCTTAATGAAATTAAAAAAAAAAAAAAGATAAATGAGGGGAATTAAAAGCATGACAGAGAGCAAGTGAAGAAAGGACATTAATGTGTCTTTTGATAGTATTTGTCATTCAAACAATGCTTCACACAAGTATTTGGTGTGCCTCACATATTGTAAAAGAAATTTAATTGTACACCTTTTTATTTTTTTCTTAATTAAATTAAGTTTGACAAAAAAATCTTTAACTAAATGGGGGAATCCATTCAAAATAAATTTAGAATCAAACTCGGGATCGATGGACTTTTAACTTAACATTTGATCAATTAGTTGGAATAGCTTCATCTTCGGTCATCCTACAACTCTAATTGTTTTATTCCTTTATTTAGTTAATTAATAAAATATATATTTATATTTTTCTTATAATATTCAAAATACAAAAATGTTAGTGGCGATTTTTAATGATTTAAAGGTTCACAAATAAATTAGGTCTCACAAATGTAGCGACCCATTTTGTCGTTTCTAAATTATCTATTCCTTAATATTAACTTGAGTCCAAAATAGCCATCATTTTGTTCATTGTGTCACCTCAAGCTTTTCGGCGAAGATTTTAGTCTTTCGATGTGTCTAGATAGACTCAAGCCCGATGAATTTAATTATTCATGAGTACTAATATCAATCCTTTAATTTGGAAGTTCTTTAGATATGAATTTTGGTCGTACAATATCCCTAGCACAAAGTTAAGTTGAAAACATTTTTAACTGATAGAGTTTCGATATGGGTTTCTATTAGGGCTGACTTCAAACGATCATATCTCCTATAATATAAGGAGTTAGGGGTCCCAATACACACCAAATCAAAGATCTCTGAGTCTTCTTTCCAACGCAATAAACCGTTCGTCAATCCGAGTTTGGACTAAAAGGTTATGACCGTTTTATCAAACACTGTCCGGGCTGAGACGAAAATTTCGCTGTAGCAAGAATTCTGGTGGTATTTAAATCAGTTTTAGCCGATTTTCAGGTCCAAAACCCCAAAACTTCATTCCCCAACCCTAGAGAGGTGATTTTATAAGGTTTAGGGTGAAAGTCCTTCGTGAAGGTAAGTTTTAACATTGTGAATACTCTCTTAATTAAAAGAATATGAAGAATAGATTTCTGGAATAATTGTCATGATAGTTGTAGTAAGGAATCAAACAGTAGCACCATAGTTTATTTGAATCACAGAGCAAACCAATTGATATGCTGACATACTTTCTACTAATTTTCATCAATGGAACCTTCGTTATTCATTTAAAATTCTCTACAGGTTTACAACTATTAGTTTGCACGCTTCTCAATATCAATTTTAAGGTGATTGTCATTTACTTGATTGTTGTAGGCACTTTAAAATCCCTCCCTATGATGTGGTTTTTGGAATAGCAAAGGTTGATTGTTAAGCTTGAAACTAGCTCTTGTACTGGGGAGTATAGCTCATGTTCACTCAAAATGATGAATTAATATGTGCTTGAAGATATTTACTGGTGTCTCATTGTGTAACTTGGAAGACTGGGGAGAATCAATATTTCGATGATGGTGTTACTAGGAAGAAGGAAACCTAATCACAGATGATGATAAAATTAGTGATGGAGACCAAAAAAATGCAAGATAGGGAGTTTACTATTGCTTTTGGACAGTTTAATGTTGTGTGAGCTAAGACAAATGTTTGGTGCTCTTATGCTTCTCTTTAATGTCTATAGTAGATGTGTGCCAATGAATAAATTGTTTTATTATTATCATTAAAGTATTTAACTTTTGGTTGAAGTGATGAACATGTATACATTGTTGCGAGTAGTGTTGTTTGGTATGCTATTTCATCGTTCCAGGTTAACTTTTAACTGTTTATTATCGGTTCAAGCATGAAAAGGGTGACAAGTTATACTCATTCGCCTGATGGAGGCTTGTGTCTTTTTTGCCATTTTGCGGTAAGAGACAATGAAAGCTTTGTAACTTCTTACATAGTTATGAGGCACGATAATCAAGTTTTTACCTGTCATACGCCTCTTTTCAGTCAAATGGAAAGCTGCAACTAAGATCATATTATTTGTGCTTGTGTTGATTGATTGGTTTCAGACAATATGTTTAATTTCCTGAAAGTGATGGATGATGCTATACAAAGGATCTTCATTTCCCTTCATGGTTGGATTTGTAAGCCTTAAATCACAAGGCCAAATATCATACAGTAGTTCTGAGATGATATTGTTCGTTGTTGTTTTCCTTTTATATTTTCTCCCCATAATCATGACAATTTGTGTACTGAAATTTCTAATATGTAATTTGATTTCCATGAAATCTACAACCTTTTGCAAGAGGTGATTTGTTGTTTCTTGTGGTGATAGGACAATCTAAATGAAAATTAGTTTAAGAAAATAGCGAAAGTAGAATCAAACTTTTCAATTTTGCACTAATAGTCCACCTCGCCAAGCATCTTAGACATCATATCATCGTGCATTAAACATTTAAGGAGAGGAAGGAGTTGTTGGTGTCTTAATTCCGTGTATTGTTACTATGAGAGATTTCAAATTCATAAACTAAGGATTATTATTCTTGGACTGAATGACATTGTTCAGGCTCAAGGTCAAACACATTTTAATAAAAATACTTTTGTTTATTGTGTTATCTATTTGTCTTCTTTTTCTCCGCGATTTGCTTTGTTGTTTGCTTGCATTCCTTCATTAGATATGCTATGATTTCAAGGATGATCTGAACGAGGAAGATTATTGAAAGAAGATTGTACCCATCAATGTTTTATCAACGTTATCCTTGACGTAATTCTTAATTTTTGTTTTATGTTTTTAATTAATCGGTCTAGCTTATTTAAACTCACTATTAATCTTAATCAATGATCATTTTAGGAAATCTTTCACGTCATGGAACTTTTGAGAATGAACGTAGTGTATGTCATGAATTGAGTATTCTATACTTTTACTATATATATACAAAATATACTTGTATATCACGTACTATCTTCTTGCATGAGGCAAATCAAATGGACAAACGTATAGGAACTGATGACAACAAACTATCAATGGTGTACAAAATACTTTTAAAAAATGGATATTACCTAATGATCATACTTACGCTTAATGAGGTAGCTCATTACCGCGCGAAGCGCGAATAATTTACCTAATTAATCTATAACTTATAATTAAACTAGATGCCCCTATGTTATGTTTGCTATATTTTGTATGTGAATTTTGGTTCACTTTCAATCTTGGGTAGAAGCTGATGTAAAAGAGGGATGGATTTTGACCTTGCTTTGAGTCGTTAGCATCCTCTATAAGCCAACGTACCACACTTATATTAGTGATGCCAATTTCTGACTAGACTTAAATATAAGCAGATTGTCCACATAATTAGCAATGTTGGTGACAAAAAAGTAAGCAGATTTTGCATGTTATGATGCTTAATCACTATAAAATAGAATAATTATATAAACCTCCTTATAAATTTGATTTCGTAACATTTATTTCCTTCTTGGTTCATGATATAATGCTAACCTTTTTTATTAATTATTATTTTATATAATTATTATTTCACTAAATTATCCATTATGATATATCCATATAATTTTTTTTTCAATATCCTTTTTTCCTTAGAAAAGAATCATTTTCATCTCCATTGTTCACATGTAATTTAAGTCCATATTTGTTTTTGGCTTGATATTTCTAGATTCAATTATCTCCTCCTTACCCAACTGAGTTTTGCAACTGAAAAAAATAAAATAAAAAATTATTTTTCTTTTTTCTTCCCTCCCTACCCCCCCCCCCCCTATTTTCCTTCCTTTCTTTTCATCACTTACCAATCTCTTCTAAAAGGGGTTGGTGGAACTCCTTTTCCCTATATAAAGTGTAAGATATAATCTACTAATGAGATATATTCAAGTTCCTCTATATATCTTTTTCTAATTGACCTTTTGCCTAGCTAGTACCATGACATTTCAAAAAGAAAGCATGGAAGTTGAAATTGTGTCCACAAAATTCATAAAACCATCTTCACCAACTCCAAATCATTTCCAAAATTACAAATTATCTTTCTTTGATCAAATAGCTGATGAGGCACATTTACCTCTTGTTCTTTTTTATCCTCCTACCAACAACACTAATTATGCAACTCATGAAGAACAATTTGAGCAATCTTTATCTAGAATTTTAACACATGTTTACCCTATTGCTGGCAGATTTATCAAGGACGACGACTCGATATCATGCAAAGACCAAGGGGTTAAATTTGTAAAAGCTAAGGTAAATAGTAAGCTCAATGAATTTCTTGAGAAAGCACACAAGGATGTTAACCTTGCATTGCTTTGTTGGCCTCAAGATACTTGGAATATAGATGACACCAACTTGTTCCTTATGCCAATTGTCATTGTCCAAATCACGGAATTCAAGTGTGGTGGCATAGCTCTATCTATGAGCCATGCACACCCTGGGATGGATGGTTTCACAACTTTCACTTTTATTAACGAGTGGACTAAAGTGTGCAGATTAGGGATTCCTGAAGACACTATTGATTTCTTGAGCTTTAATTTGCATGATGTTTTTCCATCTAGAGATCTATCGAAACTTCTCTTGCCTCGTGTCCCCCACGAAGATCGTGTGGATGCTAAATTAGTAGCCAAGAGGCTATACATCAATGAAGATTCCATTTCAAGGCTCAGAGAAGAAGTCGGAGACTTATGCTCTAAGCCCTCAAGAGTTGAAATGATCATAGCCCTCCTATGGAAGGCTTTGATACGTGCTTCAGAAAAGAAGCACGGACATTTAAGACGTTCCATAATGGGGATCCCAATAAACATGCGCCCTAAGTTGAAATCCTTACCTCAAATAGAAAAATCTTTTGGGAATCTTGTAATTGGCGCCCCAGTAAAATTTGTACCGGGGGAGAACAAGATGGAGTTGCACGAATTTGTGACATTAATTCATGACACGGTGAAGGAAACAATAATCGCGTGCAACAAGACTTCACCGGATGACGTAGTGGCTGCAGTGGCAAATATATATAATGCAAGTTTCATAGCACAAGAATGGGGAGGAAGTGATGAAGTTGACATGTTTGCAAGTTCAAGTTTGTGTAGATTTCCTATACAAGAAGCCGATTTTGGTTGGGGAAAACCATGTTTGATGCATTTTGGGACAAGACTTATGCAGATTTGTTGGCTGTATGATGCAGAATGTGGCAATGGGATTTGTGTGCAAATGGATTTGAAGGAAACTTATGCCAAATTATTTGAATGTGAAGATGATATCAAGGCTTTCTTTGAGTTTTAGGTTCTTAGTGTGCTTCTATTTTATTTTATTTTTAATTATTATTATTATTATTATTATTATTATTATTATTATTATTATTATTATTATTATTATTATTATTTTCAATTTGTGTTGCTTTTTGTGTTTGAATGATCTCATTTCCTTAAAAAAAAAAAGTATATAAGAGCAAGAGCAAGTACTAGTTGTATAATAAAAAGTTTTCCTTATTATGTACTAGTATTTTTGTTTGCAAAAGTTGTTATCTTTATTTCCAAGATTGGATTTCATATTTGAATAAGCTTTATACTATTATTGTAACTAGTTTAGGGTACGTGCCTCGCGCGTGTACCTCGTTTTAATTAGTTTAATTTTATAAAATTATTTCAACATTATAAAAGAAAATATGTCTTGATTAATAAATAAATTGACGATTTTATTAAATATGAAATACACTTAAATAGAAAATTAATAGGGTAATCTCCCTCTGCCACATCCTATACCTCAAACTACATTGGTCCAAGGATGATCCATCCTGCAAATATTCACGGGATAAGAAATCTGGCAAGGAATTATCAACTCCCTTTTTATATTGAATCTCAAAATCAAATTGAGCTAATTGCGCCTGCCACCTTGCAAATATCATTTTGGAAGCATCATGTTTGAAATCTTTATTGAACATATATTTTACTGATTGAGCATCAGTTTTTATCAAAAAATTTTGATTGTATAAATCGTCTTGAAATATCAAAACACATTTAATAATGGTAAGCATTTCATGAGCCACAGTAGCATATTTTCTCTGTGCCTCAGTCCATTTTCCTGAATGAAAGCGAATAAGATATTCACAATTATCATTAGGATTAATTTATTTTAGTATTCCACCAAAATCAATACTAGACGCATCAGTCTCAATTATCTTTTTCCAAGCTGGATTAGCTAAAGTTAAACAAGGCAAGGATATAACTCGTCTTTTAATATCTTTAACAAGAGTCGTATGCCTATCAGTCCAAGGCCCTTTGTAATTCTTTCATAGCCGGTCATATAATAGGGCTAAATCACGAGAAAGATTTTAATAAAAAGGAGCAATATAATTTAGGCTTCCTAAAAATCTCTGCAATTGCGTTCTATTAGTAATAATATCAGAAAATTTTGATGCAAAATCAATGGATCGCTGAATGGGAGTAATCTTTCCCTAACAAATATTATGTCCTAAAAAGCGAACATTAGTTTGAAATAAATTCATTTTAGGTTTAGATATAACCAAACCATTTTGAATGACAATTTTCTTAAAAATATCTAAATTCTTGATATGCATTTCAAATGTCTTAGAATATACTAAGATATCATCAATATAAACAATGATAAATTCTAAATAAGGATTGAAAATATCATTCATGATTTTTTGAAATTCAAAAGGAGCGTTTTTTAGTCCAAAAGGCATAACGTTCCATTCGTACTGTCCAAATGGGACATTAAAAGCAGTTCTATAAGTGTGCTCTTTGAAAATTTGAATTTGCTAATATCCCGATTTTAGATCAAATTTTGAAAAGATATTAGCATCGTATAATCTCAATAATAAATCTTTTTTATTTGGAATCGGATACCGAATTCATTTTAAAAACTTATTAAGTGCTTTGTAATTAATAACCAATCGGGGTATTCCTCTTTCTTTTTTTACTGTGTTATTAACATAAAAAGCAGTGCACGACCAAGGAGACTTGGACGGTTTTATCAAACCCTTTTGTAGTAAATTATCAATTTCTTTTTTGCAAAATTCAACCAGTTCAGAATTCATCTGACATGGTCTTGATTTTGTAGGAATATGATCCTCGGAAAAATCATCTTCATATGGAAGAGTTACAATATGTTTTTTCCTGTTCCAGAAAGCACTTGGCTGGTCGGCACAAATATCAATATCAATTTGTTCAGAAATTAATTTAATTTTTTCTTGAACTTTTGGAGATTTTAAAGTATCATGAATATTCATGCTAAATATTTCTAGCTGCAAAGAATTGATATGTCGTTGTTTCATATCAATTAAAGCATTGATATCTCTAGTTACGGGATCAGTCACGAAAGTATAACTGATTGATCTATTATTATAAGTGGCCATAAAACCCTTAGCATCAATATGAGTATAAGGATATATAGCATTAATGAAAGGAGTTCCAAGTATAATTGGAGGATATAATTGATTTTTAACCAGAAAGAAGAAATGCGATATGCAAATTTTATTCTGACAAATATGCGCATTTGGCAATTTATATTCAATATCTAACGCATGTCCTCATGCAGACTTTACCATATGAGTAGCTTTTTGAAAATATTCAGAAGGTACTAAACCTTCCTGAATGCAACTAACATCAGCACCACTATCAATCATGGCAACATCATTCACATAATAATGATTATCAATTAAAATTGTACATTTAATGTACCATTTATGAGCTATAACAATTTGTATCATTCCCAAAAACATATCATGTTTGGGACTTAAATCAAGATGTTTAGAGAATTCAACAATATCATTTGATTGTTCAAAAATATTTTTTTCTTTTCCATTAGGATCGTCAACTAGAGAATTATAATTCTCTATTTGCGTAATCCTATGATCACAAATCATTTGATTTTGTTTAAGAGATTTAATTTCAATTTTCAAATCATTAAAAGAAGTTTCCCTAGAAGGAGCATGTTTTTTCAAAAGTCTTTGCTGGACTTCAGATAAAGAATAAGGAGAAGAATATTTAAATTCATTTTTTGAAATATTCGAGCCAGCACTAGAACTAGAACTAGAACTAGCTGTCAAATTAATAATTTTTTCTCGAAGGTTATTATCAGTAACCTCTTTTAGCAGCTTTACGTGATGCACGTAATTTAAATTTTCGACAATCTTTGATGGGTTCAATAGAATTTACAGTGGCGTATGGTCCAGTTTATTTTAATACTCAGCCTAATTTGCAACTTTCTTTAACCGATGTGAACATCCTTGATGCAATAACATTAAATGTTAAAACACATGGTTATAATTATGCTCCTGAATCTGAACTTATATGTTTATCTTATAGAATTTACTATAAGTTATTGTCTACTTTGAATCCTAGATGTAAGCTTTATGATACTTCTAATCAGACTATATTGTTTGAAACGAATTTTATAAAATCAAAAATTACGACTAGAAGACCTATTAGGTGGGAAGAAATCAATTTTTCGACTATTTGGGTTTTGAATTCTGTTATATCACCTAGTCAGATAGCTGATAAAATTATAAATTCTGACTTTTCTCATATAACGCAAACTCCAGATGGATAAATTTGTATTCAATTTGAGGATAATTCTTCTGTTTATAACAGACAGTCATTTTCTAGAAATCGTAGCAATAGATTATTGCCTAGAATATGAGTATTACTTTCTTGTTCTCAAATTAACTATAGTGATTTTAATCATTATCAATATCTAATAAAACAAAGTCAATTACGTTGGGACCTATGATATAAATTATGTAGGGACATATGAAATACTCTCTTCGTTTACTTTTACTTGTTATTTTTTAACATGACACACTCATTAAAAAAATAATGATTGGTATAGTGACTTTAGCATACTACCCCTATTAATTGATGTTTAGTACTCTCTCCGTTCATCTTTATTTGTCCACTTTTGACTTGGCACATACCTTAAGAAACAATAAATAGAGGACTGATTTTACTATATCACCCTCTGAATATAATAATTTTTTTGCTTTGAAAAATGCAATGATGGATGAATAGTATTTAATATCAAGGGTAAAATGGAAAAAAAAGATAAATTATGTATTGGTTTTTCAAACTGGACAAGTATTGTTGGACATTCCAAAATAGAAAAGTGGACAAGTAAAGATGGACGGAGGGAGTTGTAGGTATTGAAAAATAATTTGGAGAATAAGTAATTAATGCTAAGGGTAAAACATGAAAATTTTTCTTTGTCTTTTCTTGATTTGTCAAAAATGACAAGTAAAAATAAAATCAAATTAGAAAAATAGTGACAAGTAAATTCGAACTGAGGGAGTACTTCAATTATTTTCAAAATCTTTTCCTAAAAAAATTAAAACATGCTAGACGGACGTAAGGTTTTCCCACCTAACACGTTTAAATATTACTTTCTACAAATTAAATTTTTTTTAAAAAACAAATTTATATCACTAGACTGAGTGTCTAGCGGTTTCTACGAATTAAATAATCTATTGTAATTTTTAAAATTTAATATCCTAAATTATTCATTATTTTAATTTTCTTTTTTAGTTTACTCGTAGTAGTAATTGTTTTTAAAAGATTACAAATATCGCAAATATGAAGAGATTGTTCATAAATGGGGTAAATATTTAATAAAAAAAAATTATATCTTAAGAGATAAATAAGTATAAAATAATCAAACACTTCTTATCTAATATTTCTTAAGGAACGTATAAAAAATAAACGCGATAACTAATTTGAGACGGGAAAATACAAAGTAGGGGGTTAGAATTAACGTTAGGTGTTCTCACCTACCAGCATTTAAAATTTTAAATCTTGCCTCCATAATATCAGTGATTACCTTGCACATGTCTAATACTTTTTTCGTTCATTTTATTTGTCCGTTATTATTTTAAAAATATATATATATATATATATATATATATATATATATTTTAGCATATCAAAAGAAATATGTATATTTTAAATATATTTTACCATCAACATAAATGACTTCTTGAAATAGTTTTTCAAGATATCAGACTGAATATTAATTAATATGAATATTGCGATTAAATACTTATATCAATTATTATTTTTTAAGGAAGCGTAAAATTCAAAATGGACAAGAAAAAGACGGAGCAAGTAGTATATTTCTTACTAAATTATGTCACCTAGTGAGATTTTTTGTCTTTTGTTTTTTTCGTTTTTGAGAGATCTTGAACTGAAAATGCAAATTTATATATTGACTATCACTTTTGTAATATTTTTGTATAAATCTGCATAAACACGTTCTAGGAGCAGATGATCCAGTGGAGTAATTACATGTAGTGTAGGGTGACTAGTTGAACACACTTCGTAAAATAATTTTGCTATAAATATAAAAAATTATACAAAATATATAAAGGAAAAAAATACTTTTGATATGTATGTATATTAAATTTTAAATATTCTTAATAAAATTTTTGACTTCGTCACTAATCAACTGCCTATAAATTCAATGTAACAAATATCCAAATAGAATGTTATTGATATTTGTGTGTTTAATAATGTCTGCATGGATTTCCTTCATGTTCTCATATTGAAGACAGTGGCGGAGCCAGGATTTTCATTAAGGGGGTTCGGAAAAAAAAAGGTAAACACACTAATAGTACTGACAAATCAGCAGGTCGGATCAGATACAAGCGAGTTTATGTACTCCTTCCTAACCATCAACCAAACGATCCTTAGTTCCTCTCAAACCACATTTATGTTTGACTCCGCCCCCCCCCCCCCCCTCCCCAATTCATCTAATCATGGCAAAAGACTTGACATATAAGAATTGTGTTGTGTCACCATAAAGTTAGAGATTTAGGGGGAGTTTGGCCGTGAAAATTGTGAGTATTTGAAAAAATAGCTTTTGTTTTCGAGGTGAAAAAAATGATATTTGAAAATTCGATTTGTGGTTGGCAATGAATGCCAATTTGAGTTGTTTTTTGTGAGCAATTTGAAGTGAAAAAAGAGAAAACTTTCAGGCTTTTTTCGAATTCCTTTTCGAATTCCTGTAAATTCCGAAATTCGACTTCAAGTTGAATTCCTAAATCGTATGGCCAAACGTGTGAAAAAAAGTACAACAATTTCACGGCAAAACATCCCCTTAAATCATAATTACATGCAAAATAAAATGCATACAAATAAATTCGATTTGTTTGAACTCTTTTCCCAATAATATATAGCGAGGTTTTGAGGTTTTAATGAAGAACTTACTGTTTTTAATAGCAAATTAGTAATGGAAAAAGAGGCTTTAATTAGAGTACAAATAAAATTGCATCATATTAATCACAAAGTTCAAATTTATTAGAGTACAAATGTGTCCAGCGAAGCTTTAATATCCCAGTTCCCCTAGAAAATGCGTCCAATGAAGCTAAAATGAAAAAGCTCAAGAAAATGCATCCTATAGGAATCGAACCTGCACGCTTGGGAAGCTATTGAACCCCCTTTACCGCTGAGCTACACTTCCAGTTTGTTCTAAGGGGATTCAACCATTAGTATATATCCCCTAAAATAAAATTCTGGTCCTATATATACAATGTAATTTTTCGACGAAGGGGGTTCGGGTGAACCCCCTCGGCTCCATGTAGATCTGCCCCTGATTGAAGACAGCACAAATTTTTTATTTAAATCACATGGCGCCACCTAGTACTATAGTTAAAATAGGGATAATTATGTGAAATGTCTAGTCGGACAAATTATTTATCAAGAAAATAGCCAGTAGATCTTCTTCCTCACTTGAACAATTTATTTACAGAAAAAAATATCAGTCAGCCTTCTTCCTCTTCTCCCTTCTTCTTCTTCTTCTTCTTCTCCCTTCTTCTTCTTCTTCTTCTTCTTCTTCTTCTTCTTCTTCGTTGTTTTTCCTTTTAAAAAAATAAAATAAAATTGACGTGCCGCAAACATGAATCGTTTCAAGCGAATTATATACCAAAAGATTGAAAACATCGAGAGGAGCTCATATCTAAAATTTGAGACTGTTTAAAGGATATTTTAAGATGGTCGGGATTAAAAGAACTTGCAAACCAATTTCTTTAATGTCTGTTGCACTTGAATTTAAGCCTGACATAATTTTCATTTTGTGTTCATCTATGATATTGTTTGAATTATTTGTGATTTTTTCATGGAGGTATAATTCAGTGGATCGTTTTCTACTACTAACATGTTTCAAATTTTGTCCGCGAAGCTCCAGTTGTGCGTCCGAAAATCACCCAGTAGTTCATCGGAAAATCGTTGCATCTTTCAAATTTTGATAGAGCTGGGGTTGAAAATATATTCACAAAAATTATTTTGGATCGTAATGTATAAATATTGCGTAAACAGTGTATATGAATGTATATACATTTCTGGTACATAATTATACATCATATATACATATTTATATATTATTTATACAATATCGATATATTACATAACTATTTATACAATATCGATACACGTTCATTCACCATTTATACAATATCGATACACTACGTACATATACACTATACAACTATTTATACAATATCGATACATTAAATATACATTATATATATATATATATATATATATATATATATATTATATTATTATTATTATTATTATTATTACTATTATTATTTTTATTATGATACACCATGTTCATTTTAACTTTGTCCAAGCTTAGACTACATATAAAACCACTAAAGGGCCTACCAAATGCCCTAGCCCCTCATCCCAGAGAAGAACTTTGTTAAATTATTATTGAAAATATATATATATATATATATATATATATATATATATATATAGGTTTCTAGTAGGATAGGATATAATCTAGGTATAGGACCAAGTCCTCTGGTCATTTTGTTTTCCGAAGCAGGAGTTATTAGAATTAAAGCGTAAAACACACATAAGCGCACATAATGGCTATTTTTTTTTTGTAAACAAAAGCTGGCTATATTTTTTGTAAATTAAAAACTTTTTTGTATATATTTGAAATTATCCCTTAAATAAAAATCTTGATGCAAGCAGAGGCAGACCCACGTGCATTCGTGAGGGTGCATGTGCACCCAGTAACTTTTTAAAAAAAATTATATATATATATATATGTGTGTGTGTGTGTGTGTGTGTGTGTGTGTAAATACCTTAAGAAAGGTTAATACATTAAAGTGTGCACCCCCAATAACAAATCTCGTCTGGGTGCACTGGTCTAGAACCTGACTGAAGGCTTCCTCAAGTGGGGCGACATCGCAAATTCGATTCTGGTTGGGTGCATTTTTTATTTTTACAATTCTTTATAATTTTCTCTTTTACCTTTTATTGTTTGCCACCTCATCTGGCCCCACCCTTAATTAAAACAAATTTTAAAATACACTCTCATTATTTAAATTAATAAATCCTAATATATGTCAATTGTCCCAATCTCTAAAAGACTAAAACATATCAAACTCCTCAAATCCCTAAAATATATCAATTTCCCCAAAATCTCTCCAAGCCAAAAAAAAAAAGCCGCAAGTACTAGGCCTCAGCAGGCAGCAATAACGGTCGTCCGCCGGCGACAACGGAAAACAGTCACTCCGGCAGCGGCAAGCCGGCAATACAAGTAAGATTCTATCTTTATCTCTATTACATATTATTTTTATCTTGCTAGTTGCTATGAAAAAAGAGGTATGATTCTCCTATTGAAAATATCACATTTATTTTTATTGTCTCATGAAAAGGGGGGGGGGGTGATTCCTCCATTAAATATCATGGTGTTTTTGTTGTTTTATGAAAGGAGGGGTGTGATTTCCCTATTGAAATTGTTGTGTTTACTTATTTTTTTGTGAGGGGTGCGATTCCTTTATTACATATTATATTGTTTTTGTTGTTTTACGAAAGGTGGGGTGTGATTCCCCAATTGAAAGTGTTTCATTTACTTATTTTTTTTGTGAGGGGCGTGATTCCTCCTTTACATATCATATCGTTTTGGTTGTTTTATGAAAGGAGGGGTGTGATTCCCCTATTGAAATTATTGCGTTTACTTTTTTTTTTTTGTGGGGTGTGTGATTCCTCTATTATATTTTATTTTTTGTGTGCTATGGAAGAGGGGTGTGATTCCCCTATTAACAATGTTATGTTTACTTATATTCTTGATGAAATCTTTGTTTTGTAGGAATTTGTTATTGATTCTTGATTCTTGTGAATTGAAATGGATAGATATTATTCTCCTCAACCAAGTTCTAGTTTTAAAAATAATTCTCCCCGTCTTATAAAAGAGTTTGATATAAATTCACTTAAATTCGATCCTGGAGAAAGAAATTCAATTCATGAGTATGACTCTACGATACGAGATCAAGTGAGAAGACACTATATTCAACAAGGGTCTTGTCAATTGATTCTTTTTGAATTTCCTCAAACTAGAATCGGAACGAAAATGCGTCGATTTAATTCGACATGGTATAAGGGTTCATATTCTAGGTGGATGGAGTATAGTGAGAAGAAGGATATTATATTTTATTTGTGTTGCTATTTGCTTAAAAATGACTATGTAAAGGACAATGCAGGTGATTTTTTCACGAAAACAGATTTTAAGCCTTGGAATTATCGTTCGGAGCGATTTCAATTACAAGTTGGTGAAGTAAATAGCGTCCACAGAAGATGTTTCAGTAAGATGCTAGATTTCAAGAATCAATCTCAATCAATTCAAGTTGCTTTGAACAAGCAATCTAAGAAAACAAGAAGTGTGCACCGAATTCGTTTAGAGACTTCAACTAATGTGGCAAGGATCCTCTTGAAATTCAAATTGTCTTTTCGAGGTCATGATGAAAGTGAATTTTCAAAAAATAAAGGCCTTTTTCTAATTCTGCTTATCGGGCGGATCGGTTGGATAATTCTGCTTAACGGTTCGGCTTATTGGCTATCGACTTTTAAATATACTAATTCGCTAGCCAACCGATAAGATAATGGTTGGTTCGGTACCTGATTAACAATTAACGGACGGTTATCGGGTGGTGTAACGGATAAATCTAAGAGATAATGAAATATCAAACGATTGTTGGTATAGGTCCTCCATTTCTTCACCGACTAAGTTGTCTGTATACTATGATTCATCTATTTATCAATTTTTTAGGCTTGTTGAGTTTTGTTCGTATAGTTTTTTAATAGGTTAAAACATAGAATCAGATGAGAATTTTCTTCTAGACCTATAACACGTTTTTAACTACTGGGTTGATAGAAAAATCAAAACGTTAATATGATTTGAATTTTTTCACATTGGGTTTGTTTCATTTTTGTTGTTGTCCTTCGTGTTATCAAGAATAGTTTGTCTTCTGGTTTAAGAATTAATTTCAGGTTTCGTTTACATTTTAGGGAGACTGACCGTGCTTAATGATTGTTTTATCCCCTCTTTCTAGGCTTGAAGGGTTGGAAAAACATTGATTTTGACTTTTCAAACTATTTCAAAACTTTAAAGAAAATTTCGAAACAAGTTAAGAAAATACAGAGTCACCACTTGATTTTTTATAGAAAATATCAAGAAAAACTTATAGAATTTTAAAGACTCGAAAACAGAAACAAATCTTTAAAATTAGAGAAAATGGGTAAGGAATCTGATAACGCCTTGAGAAGGTTTTTAAGGCACTCAAGAAGCGTCCGCGAAAGCGGTTGACCAAAAGACAGTTTGACTGATTTATGAAAATGACCAAATTTGAAAATCATGGCTAACTTTGTAGAATCTTGAAATCGTTTGCAATTATGACATTTATCTTATTCGAGTGAAAATTAGTTCATTTAATTTAAAGAAAAAGTTCTCCTAATAAGAAAAATAAATTTGATTTCTTTACCGAATTAAGATAAAATCAATTATTTTCATAAAAGAAGAAAGAAAGTGATTTTTACTATAATTATCAATTTTTGAATAAAGAAAATTTTAAAAGAGAATACCAAATTTAAACAAAGTTATGAAATGTAACTAATTGCGAAAAGAGTTTCGAGTTTTACAAGGAAAGATGATTTTTACGTTAAGGAGAATTTTCTTTAACTTAAGTAAACCGATTAAACATATGAACAAAAGCAGATGACATTTTTGATTTTAAAGGCTTATTTATAAAGAAGACTATTTCCAAGATATTAAACTATGCGATAAATGATAAAAAGGAAAAATAAAAAGCTAAGGCAAAAATGTCAATTCGAAGGGGACTTTATTTCGATTTAACCAAATTTAATAGTTAATTACATACAAATAAATCCAATATGAATTACAAATAAATAAATAAAATTAGCATAGTTGAGAAAAACGGGTTTTGAACCCGTTTGGACCTGTCCGGCTTTAATCCTCAATTTTCATAGGCTTTTTAGCGATTTCAATTTTTCCGCTTCATCTTCAACCCTGTATACTAGCTTCCCTTTCTCATTCGATTTTTTCTTTTTTTGAACCCGTATTGGGTCTTTGACTCGAGACGATGTGGGCTTCCTTGGCCCAAGTAGAATATGCAGGGAAAGATGGAGTCCAATGGACTCGGGACCATGTTACATGAGTCAAAGAAAAAGGATAGGAATTAGAATTTGTTCAAATAGCAATAACGTAACTAATCAAGAAGCAACATATAAAATCGTTATACAAAGATATCCGCTATTTAATCTAGAATCAACTCGTAATGAAGAAAAGGGTTTAGCAATTTCAAGAAAACATTGGGTTTTAAACAACAATTTTGTACATACATATTTAGAGGATGATGGATCAAGTAGCATATTTCTTTCTATAATTATCTCAACAAGGAAACCAACACTTAAACAAATACTGTACAAAAAAAGAAACAAAGGGAATCGATATTTAAGAGCTTAAATGAACAAACCAATCTTAAGAGCAACATGTAAACATAGTAAATTATTCTAGGGAAAAGGAACGTTATTTCTGGTACAATTATTTTCACATGATTGAAACAAACATACTAAATGGGGTACATACAGGGGGTTCACTACCACATCAATGGACTAATTACCAACCTTGATTCCTAAGTGTAAATACAAACCTAAAAGGTAACACATGCATTTCAGAATTTTCTGGACATGATACTATGAAATTGAATGTCACTGACTAAACAACTCATATTAGATGAATCTTAAAAATAAACTCCAAATATACATGCTCTAACAAATATCCAGATAGTTGCTATTATGTTAGGCCAAAGAGAAAAGGAGGGAGCTGCAGGATTTTCCAGCAGACAAGAAAATGAATAGACCTATTCCTAACATACTATCCTAGAGAGAAGTTATTTAAGGTATTTCTCATGACCACAAAAAGAATTCAAACAGAATGCACTTCATCCAATCATAATCTGAATAAACAACATGCTTACACAAGAAGATCCCTTAACTATCATACATCTTAAAGAAAACAACTTGCAAATGACCAAATTGAAACCCGACTTGCATCCACCAAGCGAAAGGCAAATTCTCAATTGTTGCAAAATAATCGACCGAATTTCAAAACATACATAACCTTTACCATTTCTTCCTCCAAAAAAAACCTGAAACCATGAGCATATGAATAAGGCAAGAAAAAGATGAACCTTGTGACCCGACAGAATTTGTCTAATGTAGATGTCTAACCAAGAACACTGAGTGACAGCAAAGTAGACCTCAACTCGCAGCTAATTTTTAGTCTTATGACCAAATTTTAGCACACCTTTAGGGATATAACGAATTAAGCCAAAGTTTGATCTCTATATCAGCCTTGTCTAGATGAATGAGAAAACATTTTCTATCCCAAATATTGAAGACCTGAGAAAATTACTATGTTGATCATTAACCAAAAACATAACTTTGGTCTTGGTTTCACAACCAAAATTCACAACAAAAACAGGGGGGGAGCAAGCAGCAACTAGGCAACCAAAGCTTCATTAAAGCTACATTCACTTCTCAATTTTTTATTTATTATTATTTTATTTTTTTTAAGGCAAAAACATTGATTTAGCTCTTTTAAATTTATCAAGCTCCGACCTTTAACAATCTCAAACAATCAAACATTACCATAATACAAATAGACAACTTGATAATCACTTTTAAACTTTGTTAAACTTCGAAAACACGTAAAGAAAACATCTTTAACCTTTTAAGATTATTAAGCAGCCTTTAAAGGCAAAGACGAGCTAATAAGCAAACATCGAGAAGGAACTGAAATGAGAAACACGAGATTAACAGCAGCCAAACAAACTAAGGCACAAGAACAAATTTTTTCGCAAAACAACATAACAAACACGAAAAATCCTATGGCTCTCAAGGCCTTCTACAACACATAATCCCAACAATCTCACCTAGTATGAGATTCCAATAACTATATACTTACGATTACATCTAATCAACATACAAGAATTACTAGGCCTACTAACGCGAAGAAGGAATGTAAAAAAAAATGAAGTTTTTACCTTTTCCAAAGCAGCGAACTTGAGACTACGAGTTTTCAACAACAAAATCTCCACTGGAATGCAGCTTTTCGAATATTATTTTGCCGGAGTTCAAATTCTAACTCGTCGGAGAAAGGATTTTCGAACGTAGTCGTCGAGGATTTTGGTTACGTGAGATTAGAAGCACGCGCTTCCAGAATCTCCAAATTTTCCCCCAAAAATCCACTACTAAACCCTTAACCCTTACTATCTATTTATAGAAGAAATTAGGGTTATTTTGGGGGGAAAACGAAAGGGTAAAATGGGAAACGAATAAGAACTTTTGAAATTCAAAATTGGGGATAAGCTATGGAACGTTCAGCTTGTGAATCACTGAACTTGGACCGAATTAAGGCCAAGTTCGAGGTGAAATTTTGGGGATTCTGGGGGGAAAAAAGATGAATTCCTCTTGCTCCAATGAAAATTACACACCTCTTGTACTAACTAGTACGAATTCTCCCTGGTTGTAGAAATTTGAAAGATGGAATGGACACCTCAGCACTTTGGAATGTTCTCGATTGTTTGCTGGTACCGAACGCGTGCCTATCACATGATTTGTACAAATCAGAAGGGGAGAGAAAAGGATTTGGGTTTTGGTTTCGGGTCGGTGGTGGGTTGAAGCTGTTGTCGACGTTGGGTGATGCTGTTGCTGATATTGTAAGTGTTGTTGTTTGCTAAAGTGAAGAAGAAAGGGGTAATAAGGATTTGGGCCTGGACCGGGTCGGTCATTATTGGGCTGGGGCAGGCTGACTTTTAAAGGGAATGGGTTGGGTCAGCTGAAGAGGAATTGGGCCTGGGATGAGTTGAAGTGAAAGGGAAAAATAAAGGAGAGGTCCAAATTGCAAATTTAGCCAAACTAAATTAATAAGACGAACAAATCGAGACAAGACTAATTTACGATTAATTTAACGAGCTTCTCAAATTCAATAGTTTCAAAATAAATAGTTAATAAAAACAATTATTTTGTTTAAAAAATTAAGGAACTAATTATGTCATCAATTCCTTATTTTTAATCGATTTTGAGAAAAGTAGAATATTTGCAAATTTAAGCAAACTTTTCACTCAAAATAAATTCTAAGATGTTTTCTTTAAGCGAAAATTATATGATTTTGTATAATTAAACACAGAACATATTAATTTCACCTAAAATTCAAAAGTTATGCTTGAGGTTCACTTTCACACATAATTATTTTAAAATTATTTGAAATTAAGAAGCTCGAAAACTAATACAGAGTGGGGAGGGCAAAAATTAGGTGTCAACAACTGCCCCCTCCCTTTGGGTAGGGTGAGTGCAAGTAACCCGGGTAAAGGGAGTTTGACGTTCCTAATTTTGACCGACCACAAATTCGTCTCTTAAAAGCACTTTGTTTTCGCACGAACTTTCAAAGAATTATGGTCGAGCCATGGTATTGGGTTTCCTACATATCTTAGGTTGCATGAGAATTCAGGCCATTTGTAGTTCATAAAGCTTGAGTCTTATGCACGATTTTCAAAAAATTCACAAGCTATCCCGGTTTCAAATTTTGGTGAAGCCGGAAAAGCTGGAGAATAAGATGATATGGGGGGAGGTTGGAATGCAGTTGAGTTTTCAACATAGAGCCCAGCCTACATATCCCAGAGGTTAAGGGGATCAGACTGCTTGTAGTTCAACTCAATCGGTAGAAAAGGTAATCGCTTATTTGAAAACGACCTTTGGCTCGGGACGAGTGACAAGTAAGATGAGGTACGGAAAAGAGGTTTGTAACCTATTAACCATGAATGTGGATCTCTCCACATCCATAGGTAAGAATTTACCAGGACATAATTTCCAAGTCTCTCGGTGTAGTCACCCGAATTTGAAGAAAAGAGGAAAGCTACTTTCGGTGTGAGTTTAAAAGTACCCCGAAAGTGAAACTGAAACCAAAAGTCCCAAATTCCCACATGCCTTCTGATAGGGGTGTGGTTTGATGGTGGTGGAAGTGTCCTTTAGCTCGCGTCCAAAGAGTTTGATATTCCTCTTCGAACTATGTCCCAGTTCGCTGCTAAGAAAAAATTTCACGTTGTGCTGCGTCCTTTTTGGAGTCGTCCGCACCTGTGGTTTTGGTTTGAGATTTTCACCCTCTCGGATGCTCTCGAAAACATCTCAAACAAAAATTGTTAGCAATAAACATAATTCACTGAGGGATAGAGTCTTTTACCATATTCCTGTGTGAATTATTTCTGATCAGTAGTGCCATCCTTTCCTGACCCTGCTTTTGGAAGACAATGGTTTCCACAACAGCATAGGTACAACAACTATCTCAGTTGTTAGTGTTGACACCTAATTTTTGCCCTCCCTGACAAAATTTAATCCCGAGTTTCTTCGATTTTAAATAAAATCAAAGTATTTATTTTATTCGGATAAAAGCTTTATAAAATATTTATTTGAGTTAAATTTTTTATTTAAGTGATGAATTATATATTTTCGTACAAATGTATACGAGATTGTATAATTTTGGTTGCTTAAATAACTATTGTGTCAAAAATCAAATTTTGATCAAGAACTATCTTAAGAATAAATTCAAATGGATAAAGTCTTGATTTAAAAATAATTGTTCTTAAAATATTTTATTTGAAAAATATTTATTTGATTTTATTAAATCAAGAAGCTTGTAATTAAATTAGACATTAATTCGTCTAAGTTTTGACTCAATTTGGTCAATTTATCGAGATTAGTCCTTAATTGAAGTCAAAATGGTTACAATTGCAATGCAATTGGTCCATTGACTTTCGATTTGGCTAGATTCTTAATAAAATTGACTAATTCTTATACCAATTTGGCTATTTATTATATAGCCTATTCCTACTCAAACAACTTAATTCCTAACCTATTTAAAATACTACCCAGCCCATCAACCCCCAAACAGCAACCCACAACCCAGGCCCAATCCGTCGACCCGAACCAGCCCATACCACCTTATATCCCCTCTTCTTCTCAAACTCATCGACAACAACATCAGAAGCTAAACCCATTAAAACCCTAAGCCCCAATTCAATTTCCCTCTTTTTCAAATTGGTTTCCCTTATCCCTTCGTCTTCGTACAGCCTCATGTGCAAGGCACGAGGTTCGTACGTGGAAGCTTCCAAGCTTCTCCCTCCCAATCCTTTCACCCGTATGGGGTTTTCTCTAAATTCAAATTTCGAATTTCCAATCCGTACAAGAGTACGATTTCGGCTCCCATCCTTATCTCTTAAAGCAAAATTTCCGTTTTACCCCCGAGAGCCTGAATTCCCACATCAAAATTTTCATCCTCAAAGTCCCAAATTCGTTCCTATAAATACCCTACTATTTTTGTATTGGAAAGAGAGGAGGTTGGAAGAAGGAATTAGCAGAGAACCCCAATTGAAAGGGATTTCGCTGAATTAAAAGTTTCTAGGCTAGAATCCATATAAGACTGGTTTGAGCTTTGGATTCCGGTTTAGAAATAGGCTGTTTTTCGGTGGTGGCAAGAACTCTGACGAGAGCTTGTAGTCCCGTTTGCTGCCCGGAAAAAGGTAATACTCCTCCCTTTTACGTTTCATATAGTGTTTGCTTAAATGATAGCTTTAGAATTGTTAGGTTTGTGTGGTTTCATGTTGGTTTCTGTTTAAGCTGAAATCTTTCTTCTTCTTCTTTTTCGGTTGCTTTTCCTGGTTTATTGTTTTCAGCAGATAATCATGTAGCTACGTCTAAAATTTCATCAGTGTTTAAGGAAGATTGGGGTTAAATTGTTGTAATCAGATGCCTCAGTATAGTTTTAAAAATGTAAATACATGGAATATGTGAGTCAGTAATCGTAGATGAACTTATGGTGCTCTTTTGATTTCGTTGTTGTGACGAGAATTGGGGATTGTACGAACTTTATTTGTGTGAAAAGATGTATTTTTTTTTTAATTTTTTTTTCTTTCTCTCTGCCTAATCAGTTGAAACAAAGTTTGTTTGTGGCATATTCTAAGTGTATGCTATGAGTTGAATATTTTCCTGTTAAGCTAGGGATTCCTCAAGGATTTTTCTTGAACTACAACGTCGAGAAAAATAGAGGATGAAGCCGTTATGAAGCTCGATTTAGTGCATTCTTCAAGATTGTGATTAGGAGGGGAGAAGAACATCTCATTGGTCCTTCCCCGCTCCATTAAGTCACTTTCCAGAATCACTTTCGAGTAAGTAGTGGTTATTTCGTCTAGATTCTTATTAGCTTAGTTCATTTTCCTTTATGCGTCTACACCACGGTAAACAAACATAGTCTACTTCATGTAAGTATCTCGCTTTTTGTTTCACTAGGATTTAACTCTAATCGTTTTGTGCCTCGTGACTAGCTTTGTCCAAGTATTTGATTTCTATTTCTTTCCAAGAATAATGTGTATTCCACAGCATGTTGCTTAGTTGATGATAGATTAATCACAAAAAGATATTTTTTCAAATCTCCTGAAGGCTGATAACTCTCAGGGAAATGGTTTAAACTCAACTATGGGATGAATGATATTTCAATGTGCCTTAATTTTTGTTTTATTTGAAATATTAGATTTCAAAAATTGAATCCAGTACTCTTTCATGATGAGTGTAACTTTATAAGACTCACCTGCTAAATGGTGATTTCCTAGCTCTTAATTTGCTAAGCTTCCTCTTTATGTATTTGGCTCAAATCTCATGGAAATTGGATCGTCAAATTTGGTTCCTTATTTTTCTTTCTTGTTTCCTCAAGTTAATACACAGATTTGTTCAGCTTAATATCTCTTTTTCTCTGTAAAATAAAGCTTGTATGTGTTATTAATTGAGCTTAGAATGCTTATCTCCACATAGCATAAGTGTTTTGAGTATAGTTACGTGAATTAAATAATTTGCTTAAACCTAACATGACTGCATGTTTTATTAAATATTTGGTATATCGATTTAATTAATATAGCCTCAAGGATCGCTAATGTTTCTGTTCCACTAATCCTTACCCTTTTTTTTGTGCATGTGAAACTCAATTTGAGTCCAAATGGACTCCCATTCCCTGCATTTCTCAGCGGGCCAAAGAGGCCCATATCATCTTCTAGTCAAAAGCCTCAACCAAGGTCCAATAAAGGGACTGAAATACAAAAACGGGACTGGTATACATGAAGTATACAGTGATATACAGCAGCAAATGAGAAAGGGAAGCAAGTATATAGGTGGAAGACAATATATGTGACTTTTATCCAGTCATACACCGTTGATATACAGACAGACAGAGGCTGTGTACACAAGCAGTATACACAACAAAAAGTGGGTCAGTAGCCCATACGTTGAAGTCCAAACCTGGACAGATTTGGGATGGGCCAGAAAGAGGCCCAAATCTCAACTTTTCTTCCTTTAATTCCTTGTAATTTGATTATTTGTTTGTGTATTCCCTTTAATTTAATTTTATCTAGATGAATCCCTGGAGAGGAATTTTATTGTTAAAAGTTCGGTCACTTTATTTTAATTACTCGTATTTCAAATATTTTTTTTTAGGCAAACTTAAGATTATAGAATAACTTGAGGATTTGTTTATATCCTTTCATAGTTATTAATAGCTCGGAATCCACGATAAAGATGTTGGGTTAACTATTTAACTCAAAGTCTAAATCCGGATAAAGATTACTAAGTTAGAATTATTTTTGAACCTTTGACATGTAAGTTATTTCATTTTGTTTGAAACAAAAAAAATGAATGTTATTCTATTCGTTTTACAAACAAGATTTTTCAAATAAACTAAAGAATTTTTTCAAAATTTAGCCAAATAAATTGAATTCGCCGGGAACCACACTTTGTGAATTTTCGAAAGTGCCTAAAACCTTCTTTCGAATTTACTTGAACTCTTACCCAGACTCTGGTTTTTATTAAAGGTTTTCTTTAAAAATTATCTTTTTAAATGGTTTCTTAATTTTCCTAAAATTAAGTGGAGACTCTAAGTTATTTTTCAAATAAATTAAATAGACTTTTTGCCACTAAGTTATGAAGTTTTTGACTTTTCGAAAACGATCGTAACAGAATGGCGACTCTGCTGGGGATTCATCTAGGTTCTAACCATAAAGATTTTATTTGTTTGGCTAATATTTGTATTAATTGTTACTTTTGCGATTATGTGTTTAAATTTTTTGCAATTATAAACTGTTGCATTTCATGGCATTTTCCTCGATTCCTGGCAAAGCATTAGACATTAGGAAAAAGGGCGGTTACGTGGCTATCTGCACCCGCCCTTCCGTATAATACCTTAACTTTCTTTGAACAACCAAGTGAGTAGTTGATTCGAGTCGGTCAACAGTCACTTGGTGTGTTACCCCCAAAAGTCCATTTCAGGTTCCCAGTCAATTCGAACAAACCACTCTAGTCAACTAGGTTAGAGCGAAACCAAATCCTATGAATAGGCATTTTGACCTATGAGACCCGGTACCCAAGGGGTATCGGGCCTATTAGGAGACCACCTTGCGTCTATTGGCCACGAGTCAATAACATACGATCATCTCTTACGTGTTTAAATTGAAGGATATAATGTCGGATTGTACGGACCATTGTCCCTTGGGGTTGAGGATTTTATTTAGATAGTTTCTTTTATTGTAATCAAAATAAGATCTTCATTCGAAAGGTGTTCGGAAATTTTAAGAAGTTCAAGATCGAAGGACCTCCAAGGCAGTTTAGTTTAGGTTTGTTCCCCTGCGTGGGATTGATTTTATTTATTTCCCTTTTCCCTCATTTTGTATCCCCATTTGATCTATCCATAAAGTTTGTATAATATATTTTGGGGGCAATGGAACGTCTTACAAACGGCATGTATATCCTTCAAACGCTAGGCTTACCTTTGGCTTAAAAGGTCACATGTATGCTAGGACGCGTTAAAATTCATTTATGTGCTAAGTGTTCCATTATTTGCTTTGTCCGTGTTTGTTTGATTTGTGTGTTTAACTAACATATGTTTAGCTTTAAACAAGACTAGTCCATTATTCTATTTCAAAGTCTTAGTGCGTCATTAGGCATACAAAATTAAAATTCAACTCTTCCTAAAGTACTCTTCAAAGTCCATCGACAAAATCCCTTCCAATTTGCCAAAGTTTTATTCAAAATCAATTAGGCCATTGTCCAGTTCACATTGATCACCTTATCGCTTTTTTTTTCGCACTTAATGATAGCTAGGGTTACCCAAATATTCTATTAATGGTGAGACTCCGTTATTTTCAAACAAACTTTCCCAATAAGTCTTTTAGGATGATTATTTGCAAACACCCAATTTCTTCAAATCACTTAGTTCACTTTGTTTGAAATTTTATTTCTCCATCGAAATTCAAAATCCGTCAAATGGTCAAAATTCTGATCATTCAGTCACTTTCAAAAAGTGTTCTATTCCTCGAATCCTGGGCTAGTCTGTTTTGAGTCAAACATATGTTATTTGTTTCATATATTACTTTGATTAATTATTACGAGTCATAAACTAACTCTTTCACCTTTTGAGTGTTTTTCTTTCCTTTTAGAGAGAGGATGATTTGTGTTAGTAATCAAACTTGCTCGCTTCACAAAGATTAAAAGCAAATCGCTGGCAGAACATCAGTATTTCACCCGGTCTAAGGTAAAGAAAGCAACTACAGACTCATCAGTTCTTACTTGGGCTAACAGAAAGACTCGTTCAACTATGGATCCTAATTTGATCATCACCAATACCTCATCTGAATCAGTTCCCACTCTGTCTGTCGCAATAGACCTTGGTGCCTCGATAGAAAGAGAATAACCCCAGAGTTCATTGCTGGTCTAGAATAACAAATTGCCAAACTAAGGCTCATGGTGATGCAGAACAGAACACCTTCTCAGACTCCCCCAAACATGGCCCTGCCTCCTGATGCTCGACAAAAAGGGCCTATGTTTCCAACATCAGAAGGAGTTGATCAGAGAGATCATTTCACCACTTCTCAAAATGCTCATGCTTCCCAGAATGCTCTTTTTGTGTACACGTTTGCACCTCCAAAGGTTCAGAACATATCACTGTCACACCATGCTCCGCCAGTGTACACTTACACTACCGCCCCGCCAGCGACACAGACTCAAGGTCTCTACCGCCTAGATGTTGATCATTATGTTGAAACTGAGAATGATCCAAAGATATGCAATGATGATACGGTGAATAGAAAGCTCAAAATCTTAGAGGATGCTATGAGAAACCTCCGAGGGCTCGGAAGTAACCAAAGTGTGAAGTATGAAGAGTTGTGTGCATTTCTAGAAATTGAGTTGCCTTTTGGTTACAAAATCCCAAAGTTTGAGAAATTCAATGGGTCCGGGAATCCCTTCTTTCATCTGAAAACTTATTGTGAAAAGTTGATTGGTGTGGGCAAAACGAAGGGATAAGGGTCAAACTATTTAGTCAAAGCTTGAGTGGAAAGGCTTTATAATGGTACGCTAAACAGGATGTGACCAAGTGGCGCACTTGGGATGACTTGGCAAATGCTTTTGTGGATCACTATAAGTTTCATGTCGAGATTATTCCTGACAGAATCTCTATCACAAAGCTAAGGCAGAAGTCAAATGAGGGTTTTCGTGAATACGCCATACGGTGGAGAGAAGAGGCAACCAGGGTACATCCTCCTATGGAGGAAGCTGAAATGATCAGTTACTTTATCCATGCCCTAAATCCAGAATATTTTGATCGTATGGTGACGATGGCTGGAAAAATATTTGCTGAAATTGTCAAGACTGGAGAAATGATTGAGGATGGACTCAAGACAGGGAGGGTAATAAATTTGACAGAGCTGCAATCCACACATAAGGGCTTTCATACCAGCTCTTTCGGAAATGCAAAGAAAAAAGAGAAAGAAGTTATGGGAGTAATGACTCAATGAGGTACCTCTCACTACAAGCGATCTCCACGATACCAGCCCAATGCTCAGCATGCTCCGTATCTGGTTTACAATGTGCAGGCAACATATCATGCTCAACCTCCACCACAAAACTACCAAAACGATGCACCTCGTGCCAACCATGAAAGAAAACCACCTAGGGTCTTGACACCTCTTGCTGAACCATTGACTCAACTCTATGAAAGGTTGAAAGAAGCAGGGATACTTCGTCCTGTGGAGGCAAAGCCTGTGAACATTTCTGCTAATTGGTATAATCCAAACAAGTGTTGTGGTTACCACTCTGGAGTTGTTAGTCATGATACTGAGAAGTGTATCACTCTCAAGCATAAAATTCAAGATCTAATCAACAAAAAGGTGATTACACTTGCAGAAGCTCCAGCAAATGTGAACAACAATCCATTACCCAATCACAAAAAGTAGTCATGGGCATCATCAATCGTAAAGAAGAGTGAAATTTCCTCAAAGGCGCACTTTTGGCATCCTTCTATCTAGCATTTTGAAGTTGTCATTTTCTTTCCTTGTAATCGTACTTTGTCGTTTTTATTTCCTTGTAGTCGCACTTTGTCACTTTATGGTTTGATTTCCTTGTAATCGCACTTTTAGTTGTAATGAACTACGTTCGACCTGATTTCCCTAGTGGAATACGTAGGCGGCCTATATTGGCTTCGGTCACGTTATCAAACATATCATTATCCTTTTACTTTGTACGAACTACGTTTGACCTGAATTCCCAAGAATGGGATACGTAGGCGGCCTATGTCGGCTTCGGTCAACCCTTTAGGGAATTTATCTTTCCATTTTATGTTGGAACTACGTTTGACCTGATTCCTAATCCAATGGGATACGTAGGCGCCATAACGGCTCGGTCATATCACCCCAGGAAATGGAAACTGGGGCAGAATTTTTTAGAAGGATCTCAAAAATTCTACAAGACAATATCTCTCTTACAGATCAAAGCCAAAAGATTTTATCAAAGTGAGACACTGGGGCAGAACTTTGAGGAGGGACCTCAAAATTCTACAGGGAGTAAAATCAAATTATAAGAGGTATCCGTGTTCTACTGGGGCAAAATTTTTAAGGAGGTCCTCAAAAAATTCTACCAAGATGGTATTCCAAGAGAGTTTGCAAATCCAAGCACGGGAAGGAGCATCAGGAGAGCAAGACAAAGCCAACACAATCAGTCTCTCAAAATTAAGAATTTTTCTTTGGATGCAGGAACAATGAAGTTACAAAGTTGACAATGTTAAGCATGACAAAGAGCATTACCGGACCCAGTATGACCTTGCCATAATAATCCAGACAACTTCTCTTCTCCTTTTTTCTCTTGATTTATATCTCTATTACTTCATTTTGATCTCTAACACTTCCTCTGATTTTTGTAGGGAAATGGTCGGGCATAATGACTAAGATGTGGAGATATTGTGCAAATCACTGTCTCCAAGTCATTTAACTTTATCTCCAATCTTATCTTTTACAACAAGATTATTATGATTATATTTGAGTTATGCAGGTGACGTTATACAAGACCACCTCCACGAAAACGCAAATGCTAATGTATCCTCTCAAGGTTTGAGGATTTAATCCAAAAGATCAGGATATGCATAAGTCCTTTCAAGAATTCCCGAACTACGTCTGACCTGATTCTTGTTCCAGCAAGATACGTAGGCAATCCTACATAAGGATTCGGTCTTTCCACTATTTCAAACTCCAGACCCTCAGAGGAAACTGAGGTAGGTTCGCTCACTTTGAAAAGAGATGAGTCGGATTGTCGCTTCGTTTGAAGTTGGCGAATCTTATTTTATTAGGGTTTTTACCCTCCAAGAAAACCTACCAGATTGTCACCCCATTTTGGTGATAAATTTTATTATATTTGGATTGTCCACCCTTTCAAGAGGACATATCGGACTGTTACCTCGTTCGAGGTGACATATCTTATTATATTTGGGTCATCCGCCCTTTCAAGAGGATGTGCCAGATTGTCATATTGTTTAAGGTGAAATAATCTTATTATATTTGGGTTGTCCACCTTTTCAAGAGGACATATCGGACTGTCACCTCGTTCGAGGTGACATATCTTATTATATTTGGGTCATCCGCCCTTTCAAGAGGATGTGCCAGATTGTCATATTATTTAAGGTGAAATAATCTTATTATATTTGGGTCATCCACCCTTTTAAAAGGACATACCGGACTGTTACCTCGTTCGAGGTAACATATTTTATTACATTTGGGTTTTTCGTCATTCAAGAAGCTACATCCGACCGTCACTTTAAGGTGATATATTATTATGGATTGTCACCTCCTTTAGTGTGATATATTATTATGGATTGTCACCTCCTTCAGAGTGACACGTTACTACGTTATGGACTATCACCTTCTTCAGAGTGACATGTTATTATGTTATGGACCGTCACCTCCTTCAGAGTGACACGCTATTACGTTATGGACCGTCACCTCCTTCAGAGTGACACGTTATTACGTTATGGACCGTCACCTCCTTCAGAGTGACACGTTATTACGTTATGGATCGTCACCTCCTTCACAGTGACATATTAAAATAAGGTCGTCCGCCGTTCAACGAGACATGTTGGGAAGTTACCCCATCCAAAGTGACATGTTGCGTAAGTGGCGTAAAATATTCAAAATAGGTCGTCCACCTTTCAATGAGACACGTTGGGCCGTCACCCCGTTTAAAGTGGCATGATCCATTCAAGATAGGTCGTCCGCCTTTCAATGAGACATGTTGGGCCGTCACCCCGTTCAAAGTGGCATGATACATTCATAATAGGTTGTATGCCTTTCAATAAGACACGTTGGCTGTCACCCCGTTCAAAGTGGCATTATACATTCAAGATAGGTCGTCCACCTTTCAATGAGACACGTTGGGCTGTCACCCCATTCAAAGTGGCATTATACATTCAAGATAGGTCGTCCACCTTTCAATGAGACACATTGGGTCATCACCCCGTTCAAAGTGGCATTATACATTCAAGATAGGTCGTCCACCTTTCAATGAGGCACATTGGGTCATCATCCCGTTCAAAGTGGAATTATACATTCAAGATAGGTTGTCCACCTTTCAATGAGACACGTTGGCCGTCACCCCATTCAATCTGGCATAATACATTCAAGATAGGTTGTCCACCTTTCAATGAGACATGTTGGGCCGTCACCCCGTTCAAAGTGGCATGATACATTCATAATAGGTTGTCCGCCTTTCAATAAGACACGTTGGGCTGTCACCCAGTTCAAAGTGGCATTATACATTCAAGATAGGTCGTCCACATTTCAATGAGACACGTTGGGCTGTCACCCCGTTCAAAGTGGCATTATACATTCAAGATAGGTCGTCCACCTTTCAATGAGGCACATTGGGTCATCACCCCGTTCAAAGTGGCATTATACATTCAAGATAGGTTGTCCACCTTTCAATGAGACACGTTGGCCATCACCCCATTCAAAGTGGCATAATACATTCAAGATAGGTTGTCCACCTTTCAATGAGACACGTTGGGCCGTCACCCCGTTCAAAGTGGCATGATACATTAAAGATGGGTCGTCCTCCTTTCAATGGGACATGTTGGGTTGTCACCCCGTTCAAAGTGGCACGATATTTTCAAAACAGGTTGTGCAAATTGGATCATCAACTCTCTCAGCGGGACATGTTCAAACAGGTTTACACTAAATTATGTTTGTGTCATGTTGCATTTACAACTAACCATTTTTGAGATGTCGTCGAGAGCATCCGAAAGGATGAAATTCTCAAATCAAAACCACAGATGTGGACGACTCCAAAAAGGACGTAGCACAACGTGGAACTTTTTCTTAGCAGCAAACTGGGACATAGTGTGAAGAGTAATATCAAACTCTTTGGACGCGAGCTAAAGGATGACTTCCACCACCATCAAACCACACCCCTATTAGAAGGCATGTGGGTATTTTTGGGATGATTTTAGTTTCAGTTTCACCTCCGGGGCATTTCTAAACACGCACCGGAGGTAACTTTCCTCTTCTTTCAAATCCTGGTGACAACAAGCCAAGAGCTTCAGAAATTATGCTAATGTAGATCTTAGTCATGGGTGTAAGGGGGCCCCACATTCATAATTGAGATAATTACAAGCCTCTTTTTCGTAGCTCGTTTCATTTTGTCACTCACCCCAAGCCAAAGGTCGTCTAAAAAATAAAAGACTACTTTTTCTACCTATCGAGTCGAACTACAGGCAGTCTGATTCCCTAAGTATTGGGATATGTAGGTTGGGCTCTGCGTTGAAAACTCGACTGCATTCCAACTCCCCCCAATATCCTCTTATTCCCCAGCATTCTGGTTTCACCAAAAATTTAAAATCGGGATAGCTTGTGAATTCTTTCAAAATCGTGCTTAAAAATCAAGCTTTCTGAACTACAAGTGGCCTGAATTCTCATGTAACCTGAGATATGTAGGAAATCCGACACCGGGGTCCGGCCATAACTCCTTGAAATTTGTGCGAAAACTAACCTCTTTGAGAAACGAATTTGTGGTCGGACAAAATTAGGAACGTCAAACTCCCTTTGCCCAGGGTTACTTGCATTCACCCTACCCAAAGGGAGGGGGCAGTTGTTGACACCTAATATTTGCTCTCCCTGACTAAATTTAATCCTGAGTTTCTTCGATTTTAAATAAAATCAAAGTATTTATTTTATTCGGATAAAAGCTTTATAAAATATTTATTTGAGTTAAATTTGTTATTTAAGTGATGAATTATATATTTTCGTACAAATGTATACGAGATTGTATAGTTTTGGTTGCTTAAATAACTATTGTTTCAAAAATCAAATTTTGATCAAGAACTATCTTAAGAATAAATTCAAATGGATAAAGTCTTGATTTAAAAATAATTGTTCTTAAAATATTTTATTTGAAAAATATTTATTTGATTTTATTAAATCAAGAAGCTTGTAATTAAATTAGACATTAATTCGTCTAAGTTTTGACTCAATTTGGTCAATTTATCGAGATTAGTCCTTAATTGAAGTCAAAATGGTTACAATTGCAATGCAATTGGTCCATTGACTTTCGATTTGGCTAGATTCTTAATAAAATTGACTAATTCTTATACCAATTTGGCTATTTATTATATAGCCTATTCCTACTCAAACAACTTAATTCCTAACCTATTTAAAATACTACCCAGCCCATCAACCCCCAAACAGCAACCCACAACCCAGGCCCAATCCGTCGACCCGAACCAGCCCATACCACCTTATATCCCCTCTTCTTCTCAAACTCATCGACAACAACATCAGAAGCTAAACCCATTAAAACCCTAAGCCCCAATTCAATTTCCCTCTTTTTCAAATCGGTTTCCCTTATCCCTTCGTCTTCGTACAGCCTCATGTGCAAGGCACGAGGTTCGTACGTGGAAGCTTCCAAGCTTCTCCCTCCCAATCCTTTCACCCGTTTGGGGTTTTCTCTAAATTCAAATTTCGAATTTCCAATCCGTACAAGAGTACGATTTCGGCTCCCATCCTTATCTCTTAAAGCAAAATTTCCGATTTACCCCCGAGAGCCTGAATTCCCACATCAAAATTTTCATCCTCAAAGTCCCAAATTCGTTCCTATAAATACCCTACTATTTTTGTATTGGAAAGAGAGGAGGTTGGAAGAAGGAATTAGCAGAGAACCCCAATTGAAAGGGATTTCGCTGAATTAAAAGTTTCTAGGCTAGAATCCATATAAGACTGGTTTGAGCTTTGGATTCCGGTTTAGAAATAGGCTGTTTTCCGGTGGTGGAAAGAACTCTGACGAGAGCTTGTAGTCCCGTTTGCTACCCGGAAAAAGGTAATACTCCTCCCTTTTACGTTTCATATAGTGTTTGCTTAAATGATAGCTTTAGAATTGTTAGGTTTGTGTGGTTTCATGTTGGTTTCTGTTTAAGCTGAAATCTTTCTTCTTCTTTTCTTTTCGGTTGCTTTTCCTGGTTTATTGTTTCCAGCAGATAATCATGTAGCTACGTCTAAAATTTCATCAGTGTTTAAGGAAGATTGGGGTTAAATTGTTGTAATCAGATGCCTCAGTATAGTTTTAAAAATGTAAATACATGGAATATGTGAGTCAGTAATCGTAGATGAACTTATGGTGCTCTTTTGATTTCGTTGTTGTGACGAGAATTGGGGATTGTACGAACTTTATTTGTGTGAAAAGATGTATTTTTTTTTAATTTTTTTTTTCTTTCTCTCTGCCTAATCAGTTGAAACAAAGTTTGTTTGTGGCATATTCTAAGTGTATGCTATGAGTTGAATATTTTCCTGTTAAGCTAGGGATTCCTCAAGGATTTTTCTTGAACTACAACGTTGAGAAAAATAGAGGATGAAGCCGTTATGAAGCTCGATTTAGTGCATTCTTCAAGATTGTGATTAGGAGGGGAGAAGAACATCTCATTGGTCCTTCCCCGCTCCATTAAGTCACTTTCCAGAATCACTTTCGAGTAAGTAGTGGTTATTTCGTCTAGATTCTTATTAGCTTAGTTCATTTTCCTTTATGCGTCTACACCACGGTAAAAAAACATAGTCTACTTCATGTAAGTATCTCGCTTTTTGTTTCACTAGGATTTAACTTTAATCGTTTTGTGCCTCGTGACTAGCTTTGTCCAAGTATTTGATTTCTATTTCTTTCCAAGATTAATGTGTATTCCACAGCATGTTGCTTAGTTGATGATAGATTAATCACAAAAAGATATTTTTTCAAATCTCCTGAAGGCTGATAACTCTCAGGGAAATGGTTTAAACTCAACTATGGGATGAATGATATTTCAATGTGCCTTAATTTTTGTTTTATTTGAAATATATTAGATTTCAAAAATTGAATCCAGTACTCTTTCATGATGAGTGTAACTTTATAAGACTCACCTGCTAAATGGTGATTTCCTAGCTCTTAATTTGCTAAGCTTCCTCTTTATGTATTTGGCTCAAATCTCATGGAGATTGGATCGTCAAATTTGGTTCCTTATTTTTCTTTCTTGTTTCCTCAAGTTAATACACAGATTTGTTCAGCTTAATATCTCTTTTTCTCTGTAAAATAAAGCTTGTATGTGTTATTAATTGAGCTTAGAATGCTTATCTCCACATAGCATAAGTGTTTTGAGTATAGTTACGTGAATTAAATAATTTGCTTAAACCTAACATGACTGCATGTTTTATTAAATATTTGGTATATGGATTTAATTAATATAGCCTCAAGGATCGCTAATGTTTCTGTTCCACTAATCCTTACCCTTTTTTTTTGTGCATGTGAAACTCAATTTGAGTCCAAATGGACTCCCATTCCCTGCATTTCTCAGCGGGCCAAAGAGGCCCATATCATCTTCTAGTCAAAAGCCTCAACCAAGGTCCAATAAAGGGACTGATATACAAAAACGGGACTGGTATACATGAAGTATACAGGTGATATACAGCAGCAAATAAGAAAGGGAAGCAAGTATATAGGTGGAAGACAAAATATGAGACTTTTATCTAGTCATACACCGTTGATATACAGACAGACAGAGGCTGTGTACACAAGCAGTATACACAACAAAAAGTGGGTCAGTAGCCCATAAGTTGAAGTCCAAACCTGGACAGATTTGGGATGGGCCAGAAAGAGGCCCAAATCTCAACTTTTCTTCCTTTAATTCCTTGTAATTTGATTATTTGTTTGTGTATTCCCTTTAATTTAATTTTATCTAGATGAATCCCTGGAGAGGAATTTTATTGTTAAAAGTTCGGTCACTTTATTTTAATTACTCGTATTTCAAATAATTTTTTTTAGGCAAACTTAAGATTATAGAATAACTTGAGGATTTGTTTATATCCTTTCATAGTTATTAATAGCTCGGAATCCACGATAAAGATGTTGGGTTAACTATTTAACTCAAAGTCTAAATCCGGATAAAGATTACTAAGTTAGAATTATTTTTGAACCTTTGACATGTAAGTTATTTCATTTTGTTTGAAACAAAAAAAATGAATGTTATTCTATTCGTTTTACAAACAAGATTTTTCAAATAAACTAAAGAATTTTTTCAAAATTTAGCCAAATAAATTGAATTCGCCGGGAACCACACTTTGTGAATTTTCGAAAGTGCCTAACACCTTCTTTCGAATTTACTTGAACCCTTACCCAGACTCTGGTTTTTATTAAAGGTTTTCTTTAAAAATTATCTTTTTAAATGGTTTCTTAATTTTCCTAAAATTAAGTGGCGACTCTAAGTTATTTTTCAAATAAATTAAATAGACTTTTTGCCACGAAGTTATGAAGTTTTTGACTTTTCGAAAACGATCGTAATAGTTAGATATGATGGACCTTTGACAATTGATTTTTTCTTCAAAATGGGGTGACTCTCTTAGCCACCGACGACATTTTGGGTAGAACGGTCCCTGCAACCGTTTGATATTTTGTTTGATAACCTTCTCGGCTATCTGTATGATTTCGTATATGACCTCGGGTAAATCCTGCTCATCCTTAGTATCGATACGACTTATAGATGTCCCTTGAATCGTCAATCTTTGGTTAATCTCGCGCATCATTCGATGTTGGATATGAGGCGACTTATAGATATCCTTTGAGTTGCTAACTTTTGGGTAATTCTGCACATTATCCGACCTTGGATAAGAGATGGCTTATAGATATCCCTCGAATCGCTAGCTTTCGGGCAATCCTGCACATCATCCAACCTTGGATATAATATGGCTTATAAATATCTTTCAAATTGTCAGTCTTAGGGTAATCCTGCGCATAATCAATCTTGGATATGGTGCGGCTTATAGAGAACCTTCAGACCTATCAATTTGGTAATCTCGCATATTCTCCGGTAAGGATTTAGTTGTGACTTATGGATAACCTTCAAACTATCGATCTTTGGGTGATCTTGCATACTATCCGGTTAGGATGTCGTTGCGGCTTATGAATGACCCATGGACTATCAATTCGAAAGAAATCTCGCACACTGTCCGGTCTCAAATATTGTGACTTTCAGATTGTCAATTTTTAGGAAGTCTAGTTTGTCGTCCGTCTTCGGATAACGACTTAAGGACGTCCCTTTGGATCATGCACTTATTCAACTTCGATATGTTGATGCAAATATATGAGACACTGAAATATCCTCGACGCTGGGCTACATCACCTCTTGCGTGTCAACAGATATATAAAATAATGAGATATCCTCAACGCTAGATTATGTTATCTTCGCGTGGTCAACGGATATAGGTTCTCCAAAGCATCTTCCAAAACTAGACTCTATTGTCTTGCATGGTGAGCGATTATGGAGACTTATCTGAATGATATGATGGCCCTCTCGGCATGGCCCTCTCGGCATGAAATGGAATGGCCCTCTCGGCATGACCCTCTCGGTAATAAAATGACATGGCCCTCTCGGCATGGCCCTCTCGGCAATGGAATGAAATAAAATGGCCTTCTCGGTATGGCCCTCTCGACAATGGAATGAAATGAAATTAAGGGGTTGGCATGTCAACTTCTCAGAATAGATGAGTAGTGGCTCTGATCCTGCTCAAAAATGTTATCCTGATTCATATCAATAAAGGTGACACGAATTAATAAATAATAAAAAAGAATAATAGTTTCTTTTACGTTAAATGTGGGTTAAATTTTGTCATTCATATATTTTGAAGAAAAAGTAGTAGAATATTTTTTCATTTGGACTGTGGCGCGTTCCAAAAGCACCACGTTAAGTGCAAAAATTGATTTGTAAATAAGCAATTACCTAGATGAAAAGCTAATGACCGGAGGAAAAGTATATGTAATTCCATGGAGGTAAGGAAATCAATATCTTTTGAAATTTCTTTTCATTTATAAATAAAAAAGGAGTTAATTTAATTGAAATGACCGCGCGTAGTGCGGGCAGTTTAACTAGTTTTAAATATTTAAAAGTCATACAAAAAATTTAGTTGGCTCTTCAAATTTCATTTGTATCATATAAATTGAGAGAAAGAAAGTACATATATTGGGTCCATGCTAGCACGGGCTCTTTATGACTAGTTTAATACATACATATGAGTCGGAGATATGATGAAGGGTGATTCCGTAAATGTAACTTGCTTTATGGGTGATTTGGTATTTCTATTTTTTAATTATTTTTTTTTAACTCTTTATTCAAACTTATCCATCTTTATTATTCTCTCTGAATCTGTTCAATACTTTAGTATTAGTAGGCGTTTGGCCATGAAAATTAATTTTTTTGGAGTTGGAGTTGGAGTTATGTTTGGCCATGAAAAAAAATTAGAGTTTTTTTTGATTTTTTGTGAGAGAAGTAGGAGTGAAAAAAGTGAAAACAAGTTTTACTTATTTTCACTTTTTCGGAAAAAAATTTCACTTTAGTGAAATAAGTTTTATGGTCAAACACTACAAAATTTCACTTTTTTCACTAAAGTGAAATAAATTTCCGAAAAAAAGTGAAAAAAATTCATGGTCAAACGGGCCCTAGTTTTGGAAAATGGCAGAAGAAATGGTTTGGAGGTTTACATGTTTAGATATCGAATATTATCGTAGAATTGAAATTTTCAATATCAGAGTTTTAATATTATGGTATTTGGTGTAAGTATTTAAAAAAAATTGAACGAAATATCGAATATTGTATCGGAAGTACACAATCACATGCATAATCATATATAAAATTACAATATAGCAAATATATAAAATGATATTAATAAACAACTATTATTTAAATATTGAAACTTTGACTACTCCGATTTAATTGAAATGTCTTTTTATGAAATTGATTGATGAGGGAAAACGCATGGTTGTACTCTCTTTGTCAGCCACAACAGGAATCTTTGCTTAGGGAGTAGTAATTTAATCCATACCAATTCAGCACCCCTCCATATATACAGGCTTATCTCTGAATAAATCATAATAGCTTCTTGAGATTTGAGTATTTGCCTGCTGATGTGAGGCTGTATCTACCCTGAATGTACCACCTTTGCATGCCCAGTATAATTTTATTCCATTGTTTTCAATACCAACTACAATCCATTGGAGGCTGATGAATACAAATATCCTCCCCCACTTTCATATAGCTATTATGAACCCACATATGATCCTTCTTCTGTTGCATCCACCTTTAGCAACAACAACAAGCTAGGTTCCAAATCCTACAACTTTTGTGTTTTTAAACAACAGACTGTATGCCACTTTACTAAAGCAATTTTCCTCTTGTCTTCAATGCCACCCCCCATAGAAACCCTGATCTACATTTTGCCTCCACTAGCTTGATCACAGAGGTAACAAGAAGACAGAACCCTAAAAGTTTTGCAGTGCAAAGATCACAAAATTTACTTCCTGAAGCCTGCCTAAGGTGTCAACAAATTAATATGATGTAATTGTGATGTTTCTTAAAAAAATCAAAGTCATAATTCTTTATTATATGAGAGTATATGTAGTAGGTCGATGCCGAATAAATTAAAGTTATCGATTAACTATATCATAAAACACCGAATCATCCTAAATTAATTTAGTACGATAATAATATGATATATTTAAAAACCGACAATCAAAATTATCGAATCAAAGTTTTCAATACCATACCCACCCGTTGACTTGCCTGTAAGCTTGGAGTTATTTCTTACCCATTTGTTCATACTGTTTTGCTTAGGATACGTGTGTTTTGTGTGCTAATTCAAAATGAGTGGTAGGCGTTTAATGACTCAAAAGAGAGAGTTACATGTTGATATAGTGTCCGTTTGGATTCACTTTTGACTTTTAACTTATGACTTTTGACTTATTTTTAGCATTTTAGCTTAAAACTAAGTGCTTATAAGTACTTTTTAAATTTATCCAAACACTCCTAGAAGTGTTTAAAAGTCATTTTTGACTTAAAAACACTTAAAATAAGTTAATCCAAACGGGCTCATAATGAGTGATTGGACGTACTTAGCTTGTTTTTATTGTTTGTTGTTATTGAATCATTGTTGTGTGTAGTTAGTTAGTTGAATCTGTCATAAAGGCAGCCACCTAATGCAATAAACTTTTAGGTAAAAAAATATGGAGCACGTGAATGCATTTTTGTTTTTTTTTCTTTGTAAAATTAGATATTTTATGTATATATTTTTAAAATTATGTATAATATTATATTTTGACATATGCTTCCTCTGTTTCAAAAAGAATAAATTATTTTTTTTTAGTCCGTTTAAAAAAGAATGACTTTTTTTTTGCAACACTTTAATTACAACTTTCCACATGACATGTTTAAGACCACAGGATTAAAGGATATTTTGGTACATTGACATAACTTTAATATAAGACCACAAGACTCAAAAGTCTTCTTTATTTTCATAAACTCTGTGTCAAGTCAAAATAGATAATTCTTTTTTAAACGGAGGGAGTATAAATTTAAGTGTCTACTTGTGCATAGTACCCAAAATTGTAGGACATAAATGTCACCTGAGTTCAAATTAAAAAGTATGCTTATGTATTATGCCTTCTTAAATCAGTAGGCATAGTTGAGAAGAGATTGCTATAGTAGATAGTAGTAGTAATTACTTAGGATTAGGTATTATCCCTAGAACGAGGTACTCTAAGCAGTCTTAACATCCCAATTTATGTGATATATAATTGAAATTTCGAGAGTCAATTAAGTTTTTCAATTTCTTTATATTTTTTTAAATATTTAAATTATTAATTATTATAATTTATATTATTTTTTATACATGGTTTTCAAATATATATAAATTTTATTTCAAAAACTTAAAGCTTCTATATCAAAATTTACGATTAATATCTCCCACTAGCACTTCTTCTACTTCCCAGTGTACTAAAGCTCCTACTTGTGCGGTGTTCCCAGAAGAACCGAACCATCTTTTGAACTTATGTCCCTCTTTCAATTTGTCCAGAAAATGGTGGTGGGGTGCGCGGAAGAAGAAATATGATCCGTTGACATAGAAGTATTCAGAATATCAATATGATGGGTTAAATATCGAGATTGTACTACAATACTACATTTATTTTATTGGATTTAAAATCTATTATATGTATTCACGAATTTTATAAACACTTATACAAGAGAATTTATCTTTGTTCCTGTTATTTTTCTCAATAGGTAAATCTCTCTTTTTCTTTAACATTAATATAGTTGTTCCTTTCTTGTTTACTTGCTGTTTCATGTTTCAGCCGTGCTATGTTTGATTTTTCATACTTTTTTTACCTTTGATTTTGCAAAGAGTTAATATTTCTATGTTTTTCTTTTTTACTTGGCTCGGTCGATTTTTTTAAAACTTGAAGTTGCAAGTTATTAGAGACAAGCATAAGGCCTTGAAGACAACCTCTGCTCTTCCAGGTATTAAAATAACTAAAATTTCCTTCATTTCACCAAATCAAGTTTATGAACTTTTACCTGGACAGATATCGTGAAAATAAAATAACTTGACAAAAAAAAATGTTCAGGTCTGAATTAAAAAAAACAGGAATTGTAAAATAAACTTGGTTATGACTTATGCACTATTATCAGTTTATCAATTTGATAGCAATTTTTATGTGGACATGACATTATCTATGTACGTTGCTTTCCATGTTTCGATATTATCTAGGAGAAGAGTTGAAATTTTAGAAGGATTGATACTTCCTTGCAATTATACAAGAAGTTTTGAGTATATAGGATCTTTTATGAAAATTGAAAAGAGAAAATTGACATAAGTGTTTTGTCTACTTGAAAATGAAGGCAAGCCAATATATGAAACAAAAATACACTTATAGGTGTTAGGTAAAATCAATAATAAGTTGACATATGTTTAGGAAAGATGAAAAGGATAAAAGTGCAAGAATATGGTTTTTCTTATAAAAAGAAGAGCCCATAACACTCGAATTTTAAGCACAAGAACTTGTATGCGACTATACTTAGCTGTAGGGGAATTAAAGGAATTTGAAATGTTTTGTTCGTCCAAATAACTTATATGTCTGGTGTGTAATGAAACGAACCCGAATAAGGTTGAGTTCATATAGTTGATTGTACATAATTTGAAATTGAGACATAGTTAAGTGATATCATATTCTTTTTCAATGTGTGAATATGTATTTTTGTGTGTGAAATCTGTATTGACATAGTTACTAACTGCTATGTATTGTTGTGAAGCTTATAATAGGTAATATACGCCTCATATTAAAAACCTAAATGTTTATTTGTTGTAGACCAATCTCGGGTTGTTGTCTGTGGATGGTTTTCCTAAGTGATTTGCCTTAGTTACTTTGTTCACCTTTTTAAGCTTAAATATTTCTTTACTAACATAATAAGTGTTCCAGAGTGGTTCTGACAAGTGACATGTTACCATCTGTGCTAAAAGTGAAGACAGGGTTATTTTTTATATATATAAAAGAGGGTCATAGACAACACATCCTACCTTTTAACATTTTTCCCTGAAAATTTACTCCCTCATACACTCACTCATAAATTGATTTATTAAATCAATTAAAATGCCTCCAACCTAAACCGGCACCTCACCAAAGGACACGACCAATTCCCTATACCATCTCTCTCCCAACTCTTCGACCTATTCACCTTCTTCTGTCCCAACTCTTCAGCCTATTCACCCTAATATCCACTAAAATTGAACACCCATATCACTCACGCTCTCTCTGTTCTTCTTCCCTTTGCAGTAAAACCCTCCCCCCAACCAAGGTATACTACTTATCCTTTCTCACTCAAACTTATCAAAGCTTTCACACCAAATACCACCATACTCCACCTCTCTGTAATTGTAATGTTTAGACTTCGCCTACTTTACATACTTTACCAATTTCTTTTTTTTTTTTATTCTCTATCGCTAACAGATTTTTCCATTTATTCATTTGTTGTTGTGCTTTCTTACTTTCAGGGCTTCCTTCAATCAGCCTTTCACATACCGAACAATCAAGGTACACTCCTTACCCTTACCAATTATTTTGTTCTTTAAACTGAAACCTGAAAGAGGGAATAAATAGCTTGGAGATTTGAATGTGAAAGTAAAATTTGAAATTGGTCTTATAAGTAAAGAAGAATTCAACAATTCATTGTGGCTTTATTCATGATCCAATTTAATTATTGAACAAAGAGATTTTTATAACAATAAATACATCAAAGTAGTGCATTATGACTTAAGGTAATTCTTTTCAATCAACAATGTGGCAACAACAAACCTGGAAGGATGGCGGAGGAAATCTGGGAGCAAAATTGATGCAACAGATCTGAGCATCTTGGTCATTGCAACCGCGTTGGGCAGGTCCCTGCATGACAACTTGAGGGGTGAACATAGTATCAAGATTTTGGGCTGAGAGAAAGAAAAAATATATAGAGAGAGAGGGGAGAAGTAAACAATAGAAAGACAATAAAGACTTGCATTTTATTTTCTAAGGGTGTTATTTTGGTATGCCATTGATTTTGTTGTTAAGGCAATGTATAAACCATGATTTAAAGAATAACATAATTGAGTATTTGAGATCTTAAGGAATTGGTGAAGATCGATTCGTGAACTTCGCCATGGGAGATTTTCTTTGTGGAAAATTGAGTACATTTGAAGAAGAATACAAAGAGATGAAGAGCGAATGAGGAGGTGAATCGAAAAAATTACAGAGAGAGAGGAAAGGAAGGGAATATAGAGAGTTCAAAAATGACTGCATTATCGAAGCAGTGTTTCATTCTTTGTGATTTTTTTTCCAGAGAAAATTGCCAACAAAATGTGGTAAAAGATATATGCAATTCATGTGTTTAGAATGTGCCATGTCACTGGAAATTTTTTTATATATTGAAGCTTTCATACCAAATAGCACCGCACTTCACCACTTTGTAATCGTAATGCTTAGACTTCGGTCTTTGCCTACTTTACATACTATGCTGATTTTTTATTTTTTTGTATGTTCTGTCGCTAACAAATTTGCATGCTTATTCATTTGTTGTTGTGCTCTCTTACTTTCATGACTTTCTTCAATCATTCTTTCACATACCGAACAATTGAGGTACACTCCTTACCCTTTGACATGCATATTCATTGAAACTTTCGCACCAAATACCACAACACTTCACCACTCTTTCTAATCGTAATGTGTAGACTTTTCCTACTTTACATACTCTGTTGTTTTCTTATTTTTTGTTTCCTCTGTCGATAACAATTTGCAGGCTTATTCATTTGTTGTTGTACCTTTCCTCTCTTCTTTCAGGGCTTTCTTCAATTGTCCTTTCACATTCTCTTTCACGGCTTACAATATCTCATCACACTCTTAAATTATTACTTTACATACTCTTAAATTTTACCACTTTGTTGGCAATTTCCTCTGGAAAAAAATAATTTAAGTATGAAACACCACTTCAGAAACCCAGTCATTTTTGAACTCTATCTATTCCCTGCATTTCCTCTCTCTTTGTAATTTTTCCGGTTCGCCTCCCCATTCACTCCCTGTCTCTCTGTATTCTTCTTACACTGCACTAAATTATACACAAAGAAAATTTCCATCATCAATTCATTAAATCTCCAATACTCATATATATATATATATATATATATATATATATATATATATATATATATATATGTATATATGTATGTATGTACGTATATGTTTCCCTTTACATACTTTGTCGTTTTCTTATTTTATGTATGCTTTGATGTTATCAAAAATGAATCTCTGTATACTTTGTCCTTAACAAATCTGGCTGCTTATTCATTTGGTGTTTTGCCCAGTCGTTAGACTCATTGTATCAAACAACTTGTATCATTTTAATTTGTCTCTATTGTTTTCACTAGGCCTTAAAGTCATATATTTAATTTGTGACTCTTCAACTTGTGATACTATGTAAACAATCTTACTTTACCTCACATCACTTAAAAGCCTAACTTTACCACTAACCACTCTCAACAATATAATCTAACTGCCATTTGACTTGATGTATGATGTAATTTATTTATTTAACTGCGACGTCCTTAGTATTCCAGGATTCCTACGATGGACAAAAAAAAATAAGGCTCATGTACAACAATTTCCTATTAACACCTATCCGGGTAAACTGTATGTGCACTTTAGCAATTTAACTACTTAAATTCATTATTTTATCTCACCTAACATTGTATTTATTTGTAGATACAGTTGCTATATAACTATCCGAGATGCCCAGAGATACGATGTATCTGCACATATCAAAATTACGAATTCAACATATGCAAAAAAAACAAACATAAACAACTAAAGACAGAAATATATATGGGACTTTTTCCAGAGCCATCATGCAACGAATGACTTTTAATATATTGTTTATGTACTATAATGTTCTATATGTATTCATTTTGATAATAGACATTTTTATTACTATCTTGCATAATGTTTCTTACATACCCACAATTTACAAATATATTTTTGTATTATCGATAAGGAGGAGAGAAGAAAACAAACATCTCTACTCTTTCAGGGAAGTAAAACCTATCAAAGAGTTCCGCAACAAAGCTGCAGCTACAATAAAAAAAAAATTGACAATAAAGCTGCACTTACAGTAATTACGGACATCAAATACATTCACTAATTGGCATTGACTCGGACCATGCCAAAAGTGTCTTGTGCTTCTTAATTATGCATTCAGAATTTCAGATATATCTCCTAGAATGCCACCAAATAATTAAAACACTCCAATTTCTCGCCAAAGGACACAATTGATAGTTACATTTACACTTAGTAAAGAAAACAAATAGGAATCAGAAGAGAATTGACAGCAAAAACTATTGCTATGTCGATCCTCGCTCATTTGTTTTTTGATTTCCATATATCACGTACTATCTTCTTGCACGAGGCAAATCAAATGAACAAACGTATAGGAACTGATGACAACAAACTATCAATGGTGTACAAAATAATTTTAAAAAGTGGATATTACCTAATGATCATACTTACGCTTAATGAGGTAGCTCATTAATGCGCGAAGCGCGGATAATTTACCTAATTAATCTATAACTTATAATTAAACTAGATGCCCCTATGTTATATTTGCTATATTTTGTATGTGAATTTTGGTTCACTTTCGATCTTGGGTAGAAGCTGATGTAAAAGAGGGATGGATTTCGACCTTGCTTTGAGTCGTTAGCATCCTCTATAAGCCAACGTACCACATTTATATTAGTGATGCGAATTTCTGACTAGACTTAAATATAAGCAGATTTTCCACATAATTAGCAATGTTATTCGCAATGTTGGTGACAAAAAAGTAAGCAGATTTTGCATGTTATGATGCTTAATCACTATAAAATAGAATAATTATATAAACCTCCTTATAAATTTGATTTCGTAACATTTATTTCCTTCATGGTTCATGATATTATGCTAACCTTTTTTATTAATTATTATTTTATATAATTATTATTTCACTAAATTAGCCATTATGATATATTCATATAATTTTTTTTTCAATATCCTTTTTTCCTTATAAAAGAATCATTTTCATCTCCATTGTTCACACGTAATTTAAGTCCATATTTGTTTTTGGCTTGATATTTCTAGATTCAATTATCTCCTCCTTACCCAAATGAGTTTTATGCAACTGAAAAAAATAAAATAAAAAATTATTTTTCTTTTTTCTTCCCCCCGCCCACCCCCACCCCCACCCCCCGCACCCCCACCCCCTCTATTTTCCTTCCTTTCTTTTCATCACGTACCTATCTCTTCTAAAAGTGGTTGGTGGAACTCCTTTTTCCCTATATAAAGTGTTAAGATTTAAGCTACTGATGAGATATATTCAAGTACCTCTGTATATCTTTTTCTAATTGACCTTTTGCCTAGCTAGTACCATGGCATTTCAAAAAGAAAACATGGAAGTTGAAATTGTGTCCACAAAATTCATAAAACCATCTTCACCAACTCCCAATCATCTCCAAAATTACAAATTATCTTTCTTTGATCAAATAACTGATGAGGCACATTTACCTCTTGTTCTTTTTTATCCTCCTACCAACAACACTAATTATGCAACTCATGAAGAACAATTTGAGCAATCTTTATCTAGAATTTTAACCCATGTTTACCCTATTGCTGGCAGATTTATCGAGGACGACGACTCGATCTCATGCAAAGACCAAGGGGTTAAATTTGTAAAAGCTAAGGTAAATAGTAAGCTCAATGAATTTCTTGAGAAAGCACACAAGGATGTTAACCTTGCATTGCTTTGTTGGCCACAAGATACTTGGAATATAGATGACACTAACTTGTTCCTTATGCCAATTGTCATTTTCCAAATCACGGAATTCGAGTGTGGTGGCATAGCTCTATCGATGAGCCATGCACACACCGCGATGGATGGTTTCACAACTTTCACTTTTATTAACGAGTGGACTAAAGTGTGCAGATTAGGGATTCCTGAAGACAATATTGATTTCCTAAGCTTTAATTTGCCTGAAGTTTTTCCATCAAGAGATTTATCGAAACTTCTCTTGCCTCGTGTCCCCCACGAAGATCGTGTGGATGCTAAATTAGTAGCCAAGAGGCTATACATCAATGAAGATTCCATTTCAAGGCTCAGAGAAGAAGTCAGAGACTTATGCTGTAAGCCCTCAAGAGTTGAAATGATCATAGCCCTTCTATGGAGGGCTCTGATACGTGCTTCAGAAAAGAAGCACGGACATCTAAGACGTTCCATAATGGGGGTCCCAATAAACATGCGCCCTAAGTTGAAATCCTTACCTCAAATAGAAAAATCTTTTGGGAATCTTGTAATTGACGCCCCAGTAAAATTTGTACCGGGGGAGAACAAGATGGAGTTGCACGAATTTGTGACATTAATTCGTGACACGGTGAAGGAAACTATAATCGCGTGCAACAAGACTTCACCGGATGACGTAGTGGCTGCAGTGGCAAATATATATAATGCAAGTTTCATAGCACAAGAATGGGGAGGAAGTGATGAAGTTGACATGTTTGCAAGTTCAAGTTTGTGTAGATTTCCTATACAAGAAGCCGATTTTGGTTGGGGAAAACCATGTTTGATGCATTTTGGGACAAGACTTATGCAGATTTGTTGGTTGTATGATGCAGAATGTGGCAATGGGATTTGTGTGCAAATGGATTTGAAGGAAACTTATGCCAAATTATTTGAATGTGAAGATGATATCAAGGCTTTCTTTGAGTTTTAGGTTCTTAGTGTGCTTCTATTTTTTTAATTTTTTTTAAAAAATTATTATTATTATTATTTTCAATTTGCGTTGCTTTTTGTGTTTGAATGATCTCATTTCCTTAAAAAAAAAAAAAAAAGGGTATATAAGAGCAAGAGCAAGTACTAGTTGTATAATAAAAAGTTTTCCTTATTTTGCGTGGCCTACCTACCTTTTTTTTTCCTTTTGAAGTTTTTAGTCTTATTTTTTGTGAATATAGTGTAAAATCTTTTATGTTGTAAGCGTAAAGTTAAATTATTAGGAATAGTTTGGTTGATGGCATAAGAATAAAGAATATTTCATGAGATTATCTTATTTTGTGTTTAATAATAGGTATTATTTAATCACAAAATTATTCATGAAATGTTCTTATTTATCCCGTCCACCAATAAAATGGGATAAATAGTACTATAGCGCTATTGATTCCGATACAATAACAATGCATTGTTAAAGGAATATCAAGACCTTTTTTCAAGCACATATCAATATGTAACTTAATTAGTTAAAAATAAGAGGTACAAATATTCATAATTTAAAGTTTATAGGTCTTGAATTATATGAGTATTTTTTTTTTTAGCTTACTAAGACCAAAAGCTATAGCTGATAGCAATGACTTAGCTTTATTTCTTTGCTAAACCGATCAAGTAAGCGTTATGTTCGATCAAGATTTCGACTCGAGTCACCCCAACTCTCTTGTGGGGCTTGTCATAGGCAGGATGTTGGCATTACCAAATTAAATATTCCCCCTCCCAACAACTGCCTCAGACAGCATGTTGCTTTGGAGAATTGAACTCATACCGATAACACTTGTTAGGATCAAGAACTTATCATAGCAAGGGTGCAACTTTATTTTTTGACCAAGTCCATTAATTACAAATGCCATGTTCGATCATGATTCCGACTTGAAACACCCCAACCTCCTCGTGAGCCTTGCCATAATCGAAAACATATTGATATTACCCAATAAATATAAAATTTGAATTAAAATTATTGAATTATACCGAATTCATAACATCAATGGTATTATGGATACCATTATGAATCATATTACATTTGAAGGGTTCGCATGATGATGTAATTTTGCATGTGAAGTTTCACTTTCACCTGGGGTACTGTGCTATGAAAAAAAAGACTTTGAAGTTAACAGTTTAAAATTAGTTCATAGAGCCTTCTATGATAGTAAATCATCTTATTAAGTATAAAATAGGAGGTTTAAAGTTAAATTACTATTAAATATAAAAAGATTATCATTTTTTAATCACTAACTAAAAAAAAAAAAGTTATCACATAAATTGAGACGGAGAAGACACTTTAGAAGAGAAATATAACCGATGTGCTACATTGAAATCTCGATTAATCTGGATTCACATCGCGTATAACCATCTAAGGAAGAAGTGTTCATTAACAGGACTTTTTCATACCTAAAATCTCTAATTAAGGTTGCAGGATCTTATTCATCTTTCCACAATCCTGATCCGTACTCCTCATTTGATCTTGAAATTACCTCCTCTATTTTATTTTATTTTCCTTTTACTAATTAGTAACCTGCTCTAATTTTATATTGTCTAGTTTAATTTTTTTCAAGAGGTAACTTTCGAAGTGTCTAGAAAGCTTCTGATATATACCATATAATAACAAGGTGGAAAAAAAGGAAAAAGAAAGCTCCAAAGTAAAAAAGATATTGGAAATTAAAGCTCATGAAGACATTAAAACGACAAAAATGTCACAATTGGAATAAAAGTTGGCTCTTTTATATATTTCCTCGTGTAAAATAAGATTGTTAAGCAAATATATCACTAGCATTGAGTTGATATATGAATATTATTATTTTCTCTGTTTTAATTTATATTAAAAAATCGCTTTTTTAAATCATAACTGCAGCTACACTTCTGCTAAATCTTAAAAATTTTACCTTCCATTCTCACCAATCATATATCATCAGTAAGATTTGTTGTAGTTTTTCTGTTTTAAAATATTTAATTAAAAATTTTAACCGAATTTATATAGTCAAAATTAAACCTTCTGGCCCTCGAAATTCAAGTCTCTTCACATAAATTAGATTTAACAAGGTGCTTAATAAGAATTACATGCGATTATTTAATAAATGACCTAAATTATATAAATTATACACACCTTAAACTAAAAACCAAAAAATTATAATATTATTTCCTTTTTTTTCGACCCTCTACCATATTTTTATCCTAAGTTATAATATTATTTTATTACTCTTATTCTTTCTTGTGCAGAAGTTCTTTAATCTAAAGAAGATTATTCTTTTTCACCCATCTTCTTATGTGACAAATCTATATTTCACATGACATTAATATTTTCTCCGTTTTAATTTGTTTGTTATATTTTTTTTTTAGTTTTAAAATTCTTTTATGCAATTCTAACTATCTTGTGCGGGAGTAATCCATCGAGAGGGGAAAAAAAGGCAATTACTTCACTTCACCCGTCCTAATCAGGCTTGATGCCGCGGGGAATAGAAAAAGATTTGATTCACCCGGTTAAGTCAATATGAAGTGGTATATACATATTGAGTTTGTCTGTATTTATTTTTATTAAGATTCAGACGTCTGAATCTAAATATACATCTGAATAATTAAGATGTTATCTCTAGATCTGAAAACGGAATGATTAAGACTGTTTGTTTTTCAATATCTGAATGTGCAAAATTTATTTATTTTTATATATAATAAAAAATACAATTCAAATAAAAAAATAATTATATATTAGAAAAATATTTAATTTAATACAACAAAATTATTATCTGATTGAAAAAAAAAAAACATTTATGTTTGTTAGTGATAGTGGAGATGGTTTGTAATAGTGGTGGTGGTGGTGATAATGATTGATGTTAGTGACTAGTAATGCTGGTGGTGATACTTGTGATGGTAGAAATGGTTGGTATTGTAGTGAGTGTTATGAAGGTGGCGATTGGTAGCGGTGGTGGTGGTTGTGATGTGAAATTGGTTGATGTTAATTATTGGTGGTGTTGATTGTGAGGGTTGAAAAATGAATGCATGATGGTTCACGATATGTTGGTGGTAGTTGGAAACACTGTTAGCTGTGTTACTGAAACACTAGAGATGGTTGTTAGTAGAGATAGATTGTAGCGATGGTAGTGGTTGAAGTGGTGGTAGAGGTGGGATACCGGTGACAATGGTGGTGGTGGTGGCCGAAGAATGTGTGGAGGTTGATGTTGTGTTAGTGGTAGATAGAGGTGGTGCTAGTTGTGATAGATGAGTTGGTCAGTAGCAGGGATTGACCGGTAGTGGTTGATGATGTTGGTGGCATTGGAATTGGTGTTGGCATTGGCGGTGGATATAATTAGAATAATAGAGGTGGTAGGTGTAGTAGCGGGTGACAATAGTGATTGGTAGCGATATTGATTGTCAATGGTGATTGTGACGGTAGAAGTAGTTGGTGGTGATGGATGGTGGTTGGAATATCCAAATAAATTTAATGAAGCATTATTAATTAACGTTGTAAATATAGTTAAAACGTTAAATGCATGGTATGTAGGCCTGCCAAATACTATTGAATGTATGTTGACTAATTTGCTCTAAATGGTCAAATTAGTATGAAAAGGACAAGACAAAAAAATATATATGTTTCCTCCGGTTATTTTCGTTTTAATTTATGTGAAAGTATTTAATTGAACATAAAATCTTTAAAAAAAAAAAAAAAAAAAAAAAAAAAAACTTTTAAAGTTAATAGTTTAAAATTATTTCATAGAACCTTCTATGACGGTAAATTGTCTTTATTAAGTATAAAATAAGATGTTTAAAGTTAATTTATTTAAATCATTCTTTTTGTAACTAACTACAAAGGAAAAAGTTGTCACATAAATTAAGACGAAGTTGTAAGAGTAACATATAAATGATAGATGTTCTACATCAGAGCCTTAATTAATCTACTTTTGCATCACGTAAGGCTATCTAAGGAGAAAACGTTCATTAATATGACTTTTTATCCCCACAATCTCTAATTAAAGATTGCAGGATCTTATTCATCTCATTACAATACTGATCAGTACTCCTCATTTGATCTTGAAATGACCTTCTCTATTTTTTTTTTCCTTTTACTAATTAGTAACCTGCTCTAATTTTATATTATCTAGTTTAATATTTTTCAAGAGGTCACTTTGAAGTGTCTAGAAAGCTATTGATTTATACATGAACCATACAAGAACAGGAGGAAAGAAAGGAAAAAGAAAGCACTAAAGTAGAAAAAACATTGGGAAGTTCATGAAGAAGCCAACAAAAATATCACAATTGGAAGAAAAAAAAAAGTTGGCTAAAAAAAATATATTGGAAAGTTCATGAAAAAATTTGATAAAATCGACAAAAATGTCACAATTGGAAAAAAAAGTTGGATCTTTTATATATTTCCCCGTGTAAAATACGATTATTAAACAAATATATAACTAGCATTAAGTAGGCGTTGGACATGTGATTTGATGTCTGTGATATGAAATCATGAGATGAAATTAACATTTGGTAATGCAATTTCATCTCATGATTTCATATCATGACATGAAATCTCAAATTCTCCAAAAAACATGATTTGGAAATTTCAAATCATGATTTGGGACTTTTCAAATACAAAAATTAACTCACAAGCTTATATTTTGTAAAAAAAAAAATCTCACCATTTATATTTACAAACCATTTATTTCATATGTAAATAAAATTTATAGTTCATATTATTACTCTTACCAATCTTTAAACTATTTATATCTCATTTAACTATTACTTTCACCAACATATAGCCCGTTTGGTCATGAGAAATATTCACTTTTTTTTTTTGAAAAAACTTTTCATTTTATTAAAAAATGATGTTTGGCCATAAAAACTCCAATCAACTTGAAGTTCTATTTGAAAAAGTAAAAACAAGTCTAACTTGTTTTCACTTTTTCTAATTTCAACTTCACCGTTATAGTTAAAAAAAATCTCTCCAAAAAGATATGACCAAACACATCTCTGACTCCAACTCCAAATTTTTTTGATTTTCATAGCCAAACACCTACAAAATTTATTATTACTTCAAATCAACTCCTATTTTATCATTTATTATTCACCAAATTTATCATTTGATCAATAAATGTTGTATATTTTTAGAATAATTTTGTGATAGTGTATTATACTTTTCTTATGAACTTTTGCTTATTTGGTAAGATTGTATAAGGAATTGGGACAATTTTGATAGTTTTCACAACTTATGGGATTTTTTTGTTTATAAGAAAAAAATACAACTTAAAATCTCAAATTATATGTCCAAACAAAACTTTAATTTCATCTCATATTATTTCATCTCATGATTTCAAATAATGATTTCATCTCACTTGGACAAATATGATTTCAAATATGATGGTTATACCTAACAATGCCATATTTTTAAAATGGAACATCCAAATAAATTTCGTCGTACAATTACGTTGACGTTGTAAATGCATGGTAGGTAGGCCTTACTTTTCTTATGATGGATATATGATAAGTCAAATAATAATTGTTAGGCCTTAACGTACACGGTTTACTTTTTTTTATGATAGTTGTTAGGCCTTTACGTAGTCACTTTTTCATGATTGGTTTGAAAACTCACATGATAATTGTTAACTTTCTAATATTTACTTCGTGTCAATTTATATGATGTAATTTAATTTGACATGAAGTTTAAAAAAAAAAAAAAAAAAATTTAAAACTTGTGGTCTAAAATAAGTCATAGATGTTTGTGTGGTTGTAAATCATTTCATTAAGGATAAAGTGGGTATTTTAAAGTTAAATTATTTTTAATTATAGAAATGTGTCATTCTTTTTTAGATTGACTAAAAAAAAAGTGTGTCATATAAATTGGGACAGAGGGAGTATAATTGTTTATCATGTTAGCCTTTTAATCGAGGGCGTATCTAGGTGAGGTTACCGAATTTACGTGAACTCATACTCCTCTCTCTAGATCATATATAGTAGTATTATATTTTTCTAAAAATATTGAAATATAGATGTGTGAATCCACACTCAAAATATTTTCATAATAGTGGACGCATCCACTCGAAATCTTGGATCTCTGCTATTAATGTTGAATATGTTTTAAAAAATCCGACCGATATAGACTTGCACGTATTGTTGCAATGTCCTTTTCCCTTTGACTCAATTTTTTCATCTCTCTTTGTGCAATTATTTCTCTCCCCTACTTTTACTCATCAGCCGTCCTCCATTTCTCTTCTTGTACCTTTTTTCTTTTTAATAATTCTTCTATCATCCAATTTTTTAAATCAGTTTTTAGTCATGAATTTATTTTCATCTGATTTTTTTTACATCATGCATATATTTATCTTCTTTATTTGATATTAGGTATCACAAATCAATAAAAAAAAATTAATTTAAGTCTCAATTTGTTACGATTATAGTCAATAAAATTAGTTGACTTCAAATTGGGGGATGTTGATTCAATATATGTTAGGATTAAATTGAGTTTTAATTTGTCACGCCTATAGCCAACATAAATGGTTGACTTCTAATTGGGGAATGTTGATTCAATTTATGTTAAGATTGAATTGAATCTCAATTTGTTAAGGTTGTAGTAAAACTTGGGACCTAAGGACCCTTAATTTAACACTTGATCAATTAGTTAGAATAACATCATCTTCGGTCATCCTGCAACTCTAATTGTTTTATCCCTTTATTTAGTAAATCAATAAAGTATATGTTTATATTTTTTTTAATTAAATCATTAAGATATTGTATTTTAATATTCAAAAGACGAAAAAATTAGTGACTTTTTTAACATTTTAAAAATTCACAAATAAATTAAGTCTCACTAATCAATAAAAAAATAAATTGAGTCTCAATTTGTCAAAACTATAATTGTCATAGTTACCTAACTTCTAATTGATAAATATTGATTCAATCTATGTTAGGATTGAATTGAGTCTCAATTTGTTATGACTATAGTCAATATAATTAGTTGACTTCTAATTGGGGTATATTGATTCAATCTAATCCCGAATTGAATCTCAATTTATCACGATTATAGTCAACATAAATAGTTGACTTCTAATTGTCGAATGTTAATTTAATCTATATTATGATTAAATTGAGTCTCAATTTGTTATGACTATAGTCAACATAAATGTTCGAATTCTCTTTGTAAAATATTGATTCAATCTATATTAGAACTAAACTAAGTCTCAGTTTGTCACGACTATAATCAACATAAATGTTTGACTTGTAATTGAAAAATATTGATTCAATCTATGTTAGGATTAAATTGAGTCTCAATTTATTACGACTATAATCAACACAAATGTTTGACTTCTAGTTGAAAAATGTTGATTCAATCTATGTTAGGATTGAATTGTGTCTCAATTTGTTTTGACTATAGTCAACATAAATGGTTGACTTCTAATCGGGGAATGTTGATTCAATCTATGTTAGAATTGAATTGAGTTTCAATTTGTCATGACTATAGTCATCATAAATGATTTTTCTAATTGTGAAATGTTGATTCAATCTCTATTAGGATCGACTCGAGTCTCAATTTGTCACGATTATAGTCAAAATAAATGGCTGACTTATAATTGGGAAATGTTGATTCAATCTAAGTTAGGATTGAATCGAGTTTCAATTTGTCACTACTATAGTCAACATAAATGGTTGACTTCTAATTGGAAAATGTTGATTCAATCTATATTAGGATTGAATCGAGTCTCAATTTGTGAATCTTACGACTAGCCAGCACAATTGTTGACTTCTGGTAACTTAATTTCACTTCTAAGTTTATTTTTAATGAAATGGAGTAAAAATAATTATAACAATAAAATATTTAATTTGAGATTTTTTTTGAGTTCAATTTTGATCAGCTACTTAAAAAAATTTCAGTGAAATAATATGAAAATACTTTAAATTTTTAGTTAACACGATTGTTGACTTCTAATAACTCAATTTCACTCCTATGTATATTTTAAGGATTGAATTTTTATTTAGTTAGTTAACCTTTGCATACAATTGAATTTTCAGTCAAACTTATATAAGCTCAAAATACGAGTTATTTGGAGTCAAGATACACTTTCTTCGCTGAATTTTTTTAGGCAAACTTAATTAATTAGCAGTTGAAAGATCACCTTGATAATCATCTATTGAATTGATATTTAAAGGTGATTTTCCTTTTGTTTGTAAACAAACAAACAAAAAAAATTCCTTTTGTTTGTAAACAAAATAAAATTAATTTAACTTTAAAAGTAATCATATTATTTATTACGGTAACCGAGATCATTAATTATGACCTCAAGTTCATAAATGCCGTTTTCATAAGTGGGTTAGTTAAATTCCTTAAAAATGAACATGAGGTACAATAAATATGTACAATGATTTTAATATAATCAAAATTAACCTTCATTGAATTTTGAAAACAATCTTAAATTAATAAATATTAATTTATTGATTAAATAATACTTCTACAAAATAATAGTTCTAATTTATGTGATGTAATTTGACTCGGCACGAAGTTTAATAAAGAAAGACTTTTGAAATTTGTAGTCTAAAATAAGTAATAGATATTTGTGTGGCTATAAATCATTTCATTAAGGGTAAAATAGACATTTTAAAGTCAATTGTTACCAAATGTAGAAATATGTCATTCTTTTTGGGACCGACTAAAAAGAAAAAGTGTGACATATAAATTGAGACAGAGAAAGTAATTATTATATAAATAAATTAATTTAGCGAGTAAACTATCACTATTTTCAATCCCAAAAATTTCATTCATGATTTCTCTTAATTAGATATTTTCATTATTTGAATCCATTTTTTACAAAAGTATTATAGGAGAAATTTCGTAGATGAGACATATGAAGAATTTAAAATTACGATGAGACATATGAAGAATTTAAAATAAAAAAAAAGAGAAAGAAAAATAAGAATTTAAAAACTGTAAAGTAAACAACTAAAGAGAAAAGGTGTTGAAAAGAAAATATATAATACAAGTAAAAGATGATTTTCTTTTTGAAGGAAAAATTTGATGAAAAATAAAGTAGTTTAGATCCTAAAGAGCATTAGGTAAGATATGTGGTCTTGGAAGAAAAGAAAAAAAGAAAAATCAAAGGTAGTTTTGGTTTTGAAGGAAAAAGTGGGTGGGAATAGACGATTTTGGAGCCTATGGGCTTTTGAGTCTTTTGGTACGATTGTGCCAAAAAGTGTTGTGCCAAAAAGTGTTGTGCCAAGTATCATCACCCTTTATAATTTATATTAAGTCATAGAATTTGAAGAATTCGTGTTCAATTATTGACCATGCACATGTTGGATAAATTGGCTAATAATACAAAGTCTATAAGTATGTAGGGACCTATAATTTAGTACTACCTCAAAAAGTTCTACAAATAAAATAATTGTAAGAATTTAAAACATGCTTAATGGGGTTGGTGTTCCCACCTACCAAGATTTTTTTTTATTGTATATTGGAAAAAAACTCAAATATGCCATCGAACTATTGGAAATGACTCATTTATGTCATCCGTTAAAAGTTTGGCTCATTTATGCCATCGCCGTTATAAAAAAGCTCATTCATGCCATTCTTTTTAACGGTGGTTTTTTAAAAACAGCTTTGCCACGTGGCGTCTTACTAGAGGTCCACGCCATTGATCAAATATGCCATCGAACTTTGAGAAAAGACTCATTTATGCCATCCGTTAAAAGTTCGGCTCATTCATGCCATTTTTTTTAACAGTCCGATTTGGTGATTTTTTGCAAAACCAGTTTGTACACATGACCAACAATGATCCGTCCAATTCTTCAAATTTCTTTGGCTGATTTAATTAATGATGTGGAAGAATTATTGTTGGCAACGCGTACAAAATGGTTTTGCAAAAAAACCCAAATTGGACTGTTAAAAAAAACGGCATGAATGAGCCAAACTTTTAACGGATGACATAGATGAGCCTTTTCTCAAAGTTCGATGGCATATTTGAGTCTTTTCCCTTTAATTAATGATGTGAACGAATTATTGTTGGCCACGTATACAAAATGGTTTTGCAAAAAACCACCAAACCGGACTGTTAAAAAAAAATGGCATGAATGAGCTAAACTTTTAACGGATGGCATAAATGAGCCTTTTCTCAAAGTTCGATGGCATATTTGATCAATAACGTGGACCTCTAGTAAGACACCACGTGGCAAAGCTGTTTTTAAAAAACCACCGTTAAAAAAAATGGCATGAATGAACTTTTTTGTAACGGCGATGGCATAAATGAGCCAAACTTTTAACGGATGGCATAAATGAGCCATTTTCAATAGTTCGATGGCATATTTGAGCCTTTTCCCTTGTATATTTTACATGACAAATTATATTTGCATGAGAGTTTTTTATTTGACAAGTGAATTAATTGAGTCTCACTTTTAAAGACTTTGAAAGTGAGACCCAATTTGATCTACTCCCTCCGTTTTATTTTACCTGTCTTTATTGACTTAACACTCTCTTCAGAAAATTTAATTAGGTGTGTATTTTATAAAATTAACCTTATTAATTATGCTTTGAAACTCTAAATTTGACTATTATTACTTTATTAATGAAAAAAACATAAAAAAATTCTCTGAATTTCATAAAGGGGAAAGGACATAAATGTCACCGTGCCCAAAATTATTTCCACGAAATAGCCATTGATTTTACAATTTCAAAAGGTAGCCATTAGGCCTTTTTGTCACTGCTAGTGCCTTCTTTTTTTTTTTTTTTTTTTTCCAGTTCATATACCATAATAATACAGTCCTCATGCCACATTCATATAGTTTATACATAAAAACATATGCATATATAGTTCATATACCATATTGATATAATTTTTATACCATTTTGATACAGTCCCTGTACCATATTAATATACTTCTTATACCATATTGATACAACCCATATACCATATTGATACAGTTTCGACTGGCCATTTTTGAAATTAGTTTGGGCCGACTTGCCATTTTTTGGAATTAGTTTGGGCCGATTGGCCACTCCATGTCCAATAGTCCAAACATGGGCCATTTATTTTTTGATGGGTCATGTGGTGTCCTTTTCCCTTTCATAAATTATATAAATAAATTGAAACAATTATTTTTACTAAAGAGGCCAAGTAAAACTAAACTAATAGATTATTTGTCAAAATAAAGAAGTGTCTCATACAAGTATAACTTTGATATGGGAAACATATCGTATCTCACCTACCAAGGTTCAAAATATCATGGAGAAAGGGACAATTGTCCCAATTATTGCTCATGAAATAATAGTGCTATGTAGAGAAGGCCTAAAAGAAATTAATTTGAAGGAAGAAAATGCCATGAAAATTCGGGCAAAATTAGCCCCAAATTAAACAAATATTCAGCTCATATTTTACAAGTTTTTGTAATAACTATCTTTATTTATGGGCGGACTTTAATTTTTGTTTCTTAAATTGATGCTCTTTTAATTTTATTTCTATTTTTTATTTAATAAATATTTTATGGGTCAAAGTATCCTTAACTATGTCCTAATTTCACAAGATAAAAGTTTCCAGGAATTTTGCCTTGTTCTAGAAAAGTTTTGTAGAAATAAGCTATGCCTCTTAAGACATAACTTTGTAGGTTCTGAATTGAACTTATGCATATATCGGCACAAGTTTTATAAAAATAAGAAAGTTTAATTTTTGTCTAGTAAGACATAACTTGTGGTCTGACTCTTTTTTGGACCCTGTACATAAAGCTTAGTGTATCTATAATGCCCTTTTAAGAGATAACTTGTGTTTTGTGAATTTTTTTTGCGTTGCGATTTATTTTCGACGACAAGGGTTTTGTTCGACCACTTTTTTGTTACTTAAAGTGCATATGAACAAAAATTAAAGACTACATCTTAAAATTCCCCAAAGGGACACCACCCCATAATATGGACATGTGTCCAGAATATAGCCCAAATATATCCCCAAACCAAGGCCCATTTTCTATTTTCTTTCAACAGCCCAATTTGGTTTCTGTCTTGGTTTTCTCCCTTGTCATTTCAATGAAAGCTCTTCATTTCCATCAACTCTAAGCTGAGTTTTTTCACGAATTTTACTCTTAGCAACTCCTATGCTGGGATCATTCTGGAGTATAGGTTTAACCACCTTAACTTTTCGTTTCTGGCATGCTATAGTTATTAAAGTCTCTTGACAACGGGAATGGGGTCTAGGATAATACGCTGTCGGAGTGAGACCGGGTACAACAACGAAGGTAGACCGAAATGCACAACTCAATTCCCCTAGAAGAAAGGAGAGAGAAAGAAGAATCAATTCTATGAAGCAATATCTTATTTACTAGATAAAAAAGATCCTCGTTTAATTTGTTAAGTATTACAACAACGGTTCTTAGGGTGGAGGGGAGAGCTAGTAGGAGTCATCCCATCCCAATAGCGTATATTTGGAGCTCAATATGAAATCCTATTTTCTTGCAAGATCTTTTCGGATAGAGGTTTAGTGTTCAAACGGCTCTTCTGGAGCCCAATCACATCTTACGGTGAGTTAAGTTTAGAAATGACCCTTAAATGGATTGGTCTTGATATTTTATCCTCCATAAAAAAGTGTTATAAAAATGACCTCCATAAGGAGTGGTCTTGATTTTTTGGCTTCTCTTAATAACTCTTGCATATATGGCACATGTTCTAACTTTTGCCCATAAGGCATGTGTTCATGACATTTCAAGACAATGAACCTGCACAAATTGACCAGAAGTTTTGCCTTATAGGCAAATGTTAAAACTTAGATACGTTGCTCGTAAGACACACGTTCTAAATCTTGTCCATAAGTCAAACGTTCATGACATTTCAAGACAGCGAACCTGCACAAATTGACCAGAAGTTTTGACTTGTAGGCAAACATTATAACTTGAATATGTTGCCCAGAAGGCACAAATTCTAACTCTTGCCCATAAGGCACACGTTCATGACATATCAAGACATGACCAGAAGTTTATCCTTTTAGACAAAGGTTAGAACTTATTTAGGGGGAAAAATAATAATTCAAGACCAGATATTTGGGGAACAAAAATTGAAGATTGGACATTTTGGGGGACACTACATGTAATTTCCACTCTTACGGCCCCCTCTGGCCCAATTTTGAATTTCTGTTTCGGTTCAATGGCCTTAGCATGGACCAAATCAATTAGATCAGTGTATTTAAATGTTAGTTTGTTACGTGAGATAAGAATAATAATATTTTGATATCAATTTAGGATTAACTTTATTTCATGTTTGATTTGAGGTATTAGCTAATTCTGAGATTATTCGATCTCGTTATTTATAGGAGTATTAAAATGATGATACTATTATTCCATATAAAATGTATGATAAAATTATCTCATGAAATATTCTAACTCAGAAGATATTCTTGCTTATCCAATCTCACGTACCATTTACCAAGCGATCCCAATTCCCAAGTCTCGAGTTAATATGCTCGTATGTGTTCTGAAAATTGACTATAGAATAACTTCAAACGAAGTCATATTTGTGATAATAAAAAAAAACCATGCATGACTTTAGATAACATTTAATACTAATTTAATTTTAAATTATTTATTTTATTTATATTAGACCACAAATTAAAGAAGTTATTTTCATTCTTACATTTCATGTTTAATAATCGGACATCATCACATAATTGGGACAAATGAAGTACTACTAGATGGGTTCTTATTCATTTCTTGAAGTCATCCTTGCTATCATCCTTCCTCCTGTTAGTGTGTTCCTCCATTATGGCTGTGGTGTAAGTTTTTTTTCCCCCTAATTAAACAATAAAAAAATTATCTTTTTAGATTAGTACTAAAATTAAATATATAGTCATGTCCAATTATATGTTCTCCTGACAATTTTTTTAAGAAATTAGTTGTTATAGATACATAAGGAAAAAAGAATAATCAATAGAAATAGAATTACAACATAATCTGTTTCAACAAAAGTTTAATCTTTCCTTCAAAAGCCATGCAATTCAGACATAAAAAAATGAGAAATGAGATAACTTGAAAAGGCACAAAAAAAATAAAAAGCAGAAGATGAAGGTGAACAAGAAACAGAAGATTAGCAAAATCTTAAGAAAGTATACCTAATGTTGTAAAGTGTAAACAAAGGATGAGAAAAGCTGAGAGCATCTTTTGGAAATATGGAGAAAATTGAAAGAGATGAGCTTGTGCAATTCTTCTAGATTTATGTGAAATGACAAAAATGTCATCAATGTTAATTTTATTTTTCCCACCAAAAAGGTTTCATTTGGATTTAAGTCTTGAAATGTACTTCTTCCGTTTCAAAATAGTTGATCCTTGTCGACTTGACACTTTCGTTTAAGAAATATTTATTATAAATTTATTTTACCAAATTAGTCTTACTAATTATACTTTAAAAATATAAATTTAAATATATACACTTTATGTAGTCATTTAATGATAGGGATAGTATTGGAAGAAAATAATAAATTTGCAATATTAGTTTCCTTAAGTTGGCTGTATTCGTTGCTTAACTATTTAGACCTTATCAATAACTCCCAAAAATGCCACCTCTTTTTTGATATATTACATATCATGCCCTAAGTTGAAATGCACATTGAATATTGTGGGACCATTGAAAGTACTTTTTAATTTGACATGTATTGACATAGTTGTGCTCTAATTTCCTCCATATATTTTTCATTTGAATTTGGTGAAGGATAATTTATTATTTATAACCAAGTTTATATTAAAGTGTTTACATTTATTATAAAAGGATAATTTATTATTTATAACCAAGTTTATATTAAAGTGTTTACATTTATTATAATTAAGTAATTTAATGCGATAATAATTTATACAAACAAAAAATATTAGAGTTATTTTAAAATAGATGCATCAATTTTGTTTTTTCCAATTTCACATCAAAACAAAATTAAGAAAAAATATATTGCCTCCGGTTTTTTAACTTGTCATAGTTTATTTTTTGAGAGTCAAATTATATGAACTTTAACCAATAATTTAATATGCATTTTTTTTCATATTGATATGAGAAAAATTACAATTTAAAGTATATTTGAATATTCAAATTTTAATTTTAAATATTAAATTAGCATTGAAAATTAGTTAAATTGAATTTCGGAAAGTAAAAGATAACAACTATTTTAAAAGGAGGGAGTAACATTTAACAGTTTTGAGCCCGTGCTAACACGAGCCATCACCCTCTAGTTATATAAGAAGTAAATGTTATGAAATCAAACTTAACGGGAGATCTATACAATCATTTCTTTAGTTTTTCTTTTTAATTAGAAGAAAATACACAACATAACAAACCTAAGCCCTTAATTATGACTCATAGCAACACTTTAAAATAATTATCAAGTATAATAAAAATAACAATATTTTAGTGAATTTCTCATCTTATACCTTAAATAATATAAGAGAATATTCAACCCCCACTTTTCACTCCCCACATTTTAATCACTTCCTTTTTTATTTTTATCCCTCTCTCTTACTTTATCCTTTCCTCACTTTTCACGCCTCTCCTTTTTATCACTTTTCAAATTTACCTCTCTCCTACTTTACCTTTTTTCCTCCAATTTTTAGTTTTCAATTTATTTACTATTTCAAGCGGTTTTTTCTCAAAAGTTCGAGTGTTCCACAAAATGGAGAAGGCGGTTGTGGTGTGGATGGTGTATGGAGATGCGGCAGCTTGGTGGTTCATGGTGAAGTGGGAGGCTGGCCGGAGTCTCAGGCGGTGGTGATGGTGTATTTTCCAGTGAAATTGAAATAAAAAAAAGTGTATTTGGCCTAAGTTTTTGGTGTGAGAATCGTGTTTGAGGGAGGTCTTTCTCTATTTATGGAAAAATGGGTATATTAATGGTGGTGGAAATGAAGACAGATAAGGATAATGAAGGTGGTGTTAATGGTTATCGATTAATTTTCTGTTCAAATGGGTGTTAATGGTATTTTTCAGTGAGAATTTTGGAATTGTATTAATATATATGGTGTAGAAAGAGAAAGAAGAGGACTGTATTTGTTTTTGTATTTGTAGTTGATTGTATATTGTATTTCTGTTTGTAGTTTCATTTGTTTTTGTATTTGTATAGTTGACTACCTATTGTATTTTGTTTTTGTAGTTTCATTTGTTTGTATTTATTTTTATATTTGTAGTTAACTCCATCATTTGTATTTTAAAATAATTGAAAAAGAATGGTTGATTCTCTTTCTATGAATATTTGTATTTGTATTCATTGGTACGAATTGTATTTTATTGATACAATAAATGCAATTGAACCATACAAAATATGCAATGTATCATTTGATACAAATTTTTATATACAAATACAAATGATGAATTTGACATACAAATATAAACGATACATTGAGTATTTTGTATATGACAGACTCAAGCAAATACAAATAATGCATATACTTGTTTATATAAAAATACAAATGAAAGCTCAAAAAAAAGAGAAAAAAAGGAAAGAGATAGAAATACAAAATTCAAAAAAAAAACGAGAAAGATTATAGAAGAGAAGGAGACAGAGGCGAGAGATTGAGGAGGGAGAAAAAGAGAAAATCATCAACATTTATCTATGATTTGAATAACCTTTAGTGCAATATTATATTTGGGAACATAATCTTTCATTAAAGTCTCATGAGTGATTTTAGTAACAATAAAAGATACTTTCCTTATTTAACTGAATCTCTCTTTATTTAACTATTTGGATATGTATTTCTACCAAAAAAATACACGACAAATACAACTCAATTTGTATTGATCATCCGAAAAATTGTTATCGATTGCAATTACAATAATATTGCTACCAACTACTTGATTATCTCTTAAGGTTTGTTATTTCTGAAATTTCCTCTTTTAATTATAATGTGCAACGACCCTCTTGATCGTTTTGTGAACTTTTCCCTTTTAGCTCTCCTCGTAGTTTTTATACCTGATTTATGACTTACGGGGATGGATAGTATTGATTCTCAAGGTATTCGAAAGTGATTTAAGTCATTAGTTGAGTTCTTGAGTTTAAATCGATTCTCAAGGTATTCGAAAGTGATTTAAGTCATTAGTTGAGTTCTTGAGTTTAAATAAAGTTATGCTTGATCACGGTTAATTTTCGGTCAAGACAACTTCAAATTAGTGCCTTAATGATCCCAATAGGTTTGGAACGTGCTTTTTAGTCAAGTTACATATTTAGTTTGTTTTCACGGGGTTTCGAATAAATTATGAGGATCTATTCGAAATTTTGGGTATTTTAAATAATTAATTTAATTAGTAATTTAATGGGTCAAAACCAAAATTTATTTACATATGTGGTCAATACAAGAACAAATTTAAGTGGGTAGGATTTACCATAAATAATAACAATACCATCAGAGGTGTGGGGAAATAAGGGCACGACCGTTAGCAACTCTTATTTTCCCAAGTCGCAGTTTCGAAGAGGAGGCACCGCATAACCTAGCTTTAGGTTAGATGAATCATGCTAATACATGCAGTTTTATAAGTATAGTGTTGTGGGGTGGAACGATATTATCTTTAGGTTCACCTTGCAGGCCATTCTTTTGCTATTTAGATTTGGTGAATTAAGGGATTAGTTATGACCTAATGATGATTGGCTAATGATTAAGTGGATTATATTCCTACGTTTATGACTATGAGGCGGCAAGGGTAAATGTTAGGCAGTGAACGTGAGGGTTGAATGGATTTAGGAATTGGAATAGTATAAATCAATGATTTTAATTTTGTAATGATTTCTTTAATCATTGGACGTACAGAATGTTAATGATGTCATAGTTATATGTGAGTTATAATTCTGGTGCTATTAACATTGGGTGTGATTTAGGGAATTAGTCATAGCATAATGATAAGATAATGATAAGACAATCACTGAACCATAATGATAGAATGGGTGATGGGTAAATCATTAATCTTATAAAGTAATATTATGTAATGATTGGATAATTATGATGAAGGGAGGTTATATGTAGTGATTTTCTTTGTATTTGAAAGAAGTGCATCTATTGTATTTGCTTCAGAAATTTGAGGGTTTGATAGGATTTTTATCCTTCGGTGCTTATTATAATTGTAAATAAATTCAGATTTTAAAGGTTAGGGTTTTTAGAGTAAGAATTCTTAATTTGGAGATCGAATAATGACCCGTTTAGTTAAATTTGGCGTACTAGTTCATACTCTTATGGGGATTGTATGTTTGGACAGATTTTGATCATTCAGAAGTTTTACGGAAGGGCAAGGCCCTTGCAAATTAGCTTGCATTTGGATTCTTCTGTTGAGGTAGGTTATGGTTTAATTGGAGTTTAGACTCGATTTAATTATGTGTATGCTCCTAAATAGGATGCTTGTTGATTAGTCTTCGGACATACTTGAATTTGATGATATTTGGATTGTTGATACTTGTATGAATAATTATTGAAAATCGAACTTGATCTGATTGCCTTATGATTATAAGTGTACTTGTAAATTTAGTACACTGTGTTGTATCCATAATATGGTTATGGAGGATGGGGTACCACGCCGGTACGGATATGAGTATTGATATTACTTATTTATGGAGGATCGGGTACCACGCTGGTATGGTACATGGACTTAGATTGTCCCCTGCAGGTCATGACTAGTTGGGCAGAAATAAGTCCCTTAGCCTGTGTGTACAGACTAGTGTTGATTTTGAGAGATCGTGTAGTTTAATAAGCTGATAACGAATGAATGGTGTTCTAATTGCGAGGCTGAGAAGGCTATAGTTTTTACTTATGGCATTATTGTTGATTTCGTGGTTATTTACGGTATGGTTGATACTCTTGATGGTTATGTGGCTTGTTTGTGGGCATTGTTTGGCCCGTTATTGATGTATTTGTTGATTCATTTAATTACTCGCTATGTGTTGATGCCTGTCTACTTGTTATTTGATTTATGTTGTATACATGCTATTAAATTGAGTTGGCCTATGATAACTACCAGTATATAGTGACTTGTACTGATACTTCCATGTACTCTTCTTTTGTTGAGTGCAGAAAGTGTTTTAGAGGCTCAGACACGACCTTATCTCTAGCGTTTCATAGAACGAGGTACTCTAAGCAGTTTTACCATCCCAATTTATGTGATACAGTTGAAATTTCGACAGTGAATCAAGTTTTTTAATTTTTTTATGCTTTTTAAATATTCTAAGCTGTTAATTATTGTGTTTTATATTACTTTTTATATGTAGTTTTCAAATATATATAAATTTTATTTCAAAAACTTAAAGCGTCTATGTCATAATTACGATTAATAGCTTCCACTAGCACTTCTTCTACTTCGATATTCTACCTTGAAAATCTTGATTGTAATTGTAGTCTTAATTTTGTACAAACATAGAAGAGTGTTTTTTTTTTAAAAATAGTTAAAAAAGAGACATATTCCTATCTATAAAAAAAAGAAAAAGTCCCCTTCTTTTTGAACTTATGTAAAAAAAAAGGCAGTCCACACAAGGCAGTCCGGTGTACTAAAGCTCCTGCTATATGGTCAGTTTTTCTGGTAAATTTTACCAAAACCGACTACATTGTGTAGGTTTTTTTGGTAAATTTTACCAAAACCGATCATAATTGGTCGGTGTTTGAGTAATTTTCCCAGAAAAATGACAACTCGTGGTCAGCTTTTTCCCAAATTTCCAGAAAATCGACCACTTGATCGATTTTTCTGGGAATTTTGTAAAAAAATTACAGCAAATATGCTGCATTTCCAATATAAAACCTGCTAATACAAAACAGCCCACCAATTCAAAAACATTCAATCATCTCAATACAAGCCACCAATTTAGAAAAATATTAAAACATCTTAAATATTCAAATATCAAAATCAAAACATCCAAACATCAAAGTTTTACAAATCAAAAATAAACTAAAAGTCATCTTCGTTCTCATCATACTTAACCACATCATCATCATCATCAAAATCCTCCTCCTCCTCTGTAGTGTAATTATCAAGTGAGAATAATTGATAATGTATCACAAGATTATAAAAGTATTGTCTCAACATCTATTATCTAGGTCTACTTCATTGGAAATTAAACTAGAAACTACTATAACAAACCAATATGTAACTAATGTGGAGTATTAAAATGACATTATGATCAATACACAATGAAAAAAGTGCTTCATTAAAAATCAAAGAGCATAAGTAAATTCAAATTGTTTGAACAAGATTAAACACTAGCAAAACTGAAAAGTAAACAAATCTTTGATGCTATGTCCCTTGAAATATAAGTGTCAACTCTTCTTCGGGAAGAAATCACAGGTACGTCTGTTGTGACCTTCACGGCCACATCTTTCACAACAGTTTGTGCTAAATGACAGAGTTTCACTTGATTTCTTATGCCTTGTTTTCTTTGGCCTCCCAGGTGGTCTTCTGTATTTTGGTGGGTTGACCACTTCTTCCTGAATATATTTAGGCACATGTCAATCCTTCATATCTGACATCGGATTAATTGGAACTTCATAAGTCCTCACTATTGTGGAAGGCTTATAGTAATCAGAGCAGTACAAACTCATATCATCTATTTTTTTGCTCTTCAAAACAGCAATTGCGTGAGGACATGGTATTTCATCAAGTTGAAACCTTCCACAGTTGCATGTTTTTCTCTCAAGGTCCACAATATACCTTCTTCCAGATTCGTAAACAGGATACATGTAGTTTGATGAAGCCTTAACTTGACAAATAAATAACAAATAAATTTTAAAAAAAAACCCTCTAAAATCTTGCTTAGTAAAACAATGAATAGTATTGAAATATACATAGAGAAAAACTGATATATATCTTTTCTAACATACCGTCATGCGCGAAGATTTCGCACTATTAAGAAGTAGAATTTCTTCAAATCTTCGTCCTAATGTAGTTTTTGTATATGATGCTATTTCTCTATTTTTGTAGTTCCATGACCCAAATAATATTCTTGCTTCTTCCAGAAATTTTAATATAGGCAACTCCCGTGCCTCCACCAAACAACCATTGATACATTCAGCAATATTAGTTGTCATCATCCTACCTCTATTTATTGATACATGAGCCCTTGACCACTTTTCATACCCGACATCATATAGGTAATCCTTTACCCGATGATCCACCTTACCCGCCTTTGCCATAATATAATCAAAATTCTCCTTTCTGTAAGCCTTGGCCATAGAATAGTACAGGTCACTAAGTCTGTTTTGGTTCCTCCTAAAGTATTTGCAAACATTCCTCCAAAGATGGCAGATGCATGCAAAATGAGGGACATTAGGATACACAATGCTTACACTCTTGATTATGCTTTCATTGCGATCCGATACAACACACATATTCTCACGCTCTCCAATCGCACTTTTAAGTTGCCGAGAAAACCATGTCCTGGAACAATCATTCTCCAAATCTACAACCCCATAAGCTATTGAAAATATATAACCTACACCAACAATAATACAATATGCAACTGTTGTTATGTATTTGTACTAGATACATTACTTCATAACATAATGTTATCATACTTTTAGAAACAAGTTCATTAAACTGATATCAGTTGACATATCTGCGCCATCAAGAGTGCTAGCAGATACAAAAGTACCTTTGTACGGTCCACTCAAATGGGCCGCGTCAACCACAATTACTGGTCTGCAACACTCAAATCCACTGATCATTGAATGTAAAGCTATAAACAAATACATGAATTCATTTTCTGCTGACTTATGCATCCTAATGTGTGAATTAGGATACATAGTATGTGAATTAGGATACACAGTGTTTAGCATATAAATGTATCTCGGCAATTGTCTATATCCATCAGCTGGTCCACCTCTTAGCATTTCCATAGCACGATTCTTAGCACGCCATGCCTTCATATAATTAATATCCACACCATAAGCATCTTTCACCTCTTCAATTATGTCTAATGGAGTGTGTTTTCTCTTATGATTTATTAACTTTGGGGCAGTAAAGTTACTAACAAAGGAAACTTTGGCTTGCAAATTTTTCAGGAACCTCTCACTCATTGGACATGTATGTTCATTGTTGAATTTGCGAATTCTAAACAGATCTGAATTCTTAAGCAAGACGCCTTCAGGAACCAACCACAATCTTCATTATAACATTCCAACACATAGCTGTAGAAAAAAAATCATTTACTCATCATACTTGACAATAGCTTATCACAACAAGGCAGCCGCCATAACCAAATGCTTGACAGACACCATTATAGTACTAATTAATGTATCAAAAACATGTAGTCTGTTTATGCTTAATATTTTACATAAATTGTGTCTAATGAATTAGATGATCATTCATGCTAGAAGGTTAGACAAATACAGTCAAGATACATAACAAGTAATGTATCTCCATAGCCACAACAAAACAAGATTCGCTAAAATTTAACTAGATACATAAATATACATACCTCTCTTTGTCAGATCTCTTAGCTCTGAAATTAAAGGTGTGATCTAACGCATCCTTCACCATTACAGAAACAAGAGTTTTCTTATCTTTGTATAGCTGATTGACCTTCACTTCTTTATTATTGCAATCAGTAATAAAGTTTGTTGTTTGAATTTCTGGTACACATAACAAATACTCATTTCGGGACTCAATAACAGCAAGTGCTAGTGCATTTTTTTCGTTTCCTTTAATGCAAACCACAGCTCCAGTGTCTACATCAAACTCTACCTCTTCTGTTGATTTATGTGTTGTGGTTATGTACAATGGATACATTACAAAACCAGAAACACTTTTCTTCAACTCAATATAAAGCTTCACTCCATTGTCATTACGAGTCATCAATGGTAATTCGTTTCCTTCAACTACGTATCGGACGTTAATTTTTTCCTTGCTTCATCAATATTTAATTCTGCTGCTATTGTCGAAATCAACCTCAAATACGAAATATTTTCAGCAACAACAACTCCATCACTTTTGTATCTTTCATATAGAGTTTCGTTTTGTCACACTCCGAAATGTCTCAGCAGAATCGAGATGTTCATCTTGTATTCGGCCTAAAGAACAAAAAAAAATAATGAAAAGATAGATTGATTTGAGGGATTTTGATCCTATAAGCTTTTTTTGCCTATTCAAATTTTGAATTTCAGAAGATGTTGCTGAATTTCAGGTATTTAAAAGACAGATAATAAATGTGATCGCGTTAATTGCTCAACTAATCAGGCGTTTGACATTTTTTTCCTTTTTTAAATTCAATTTAATGGTTATTTATGTAACAGAATGTTATGTATCAGCAACTTCAACTTATGTATCTGATGAGGCAAGATTCGGAATTTGCTGTAATTATTAAAACTGTTGGGAGAGAGTGTAATTAGGTAGCAAAGTGTTGGTATTTATATTGTTTATACATAAAACAAAGTCTATAAGTATGTAGGGACCTATAATTTAGTAAATTAAAAAGTTCTCAATTTTTTTTTTTTAAGAATTTAAAACATTCTTGATGGGGTTGGTATTCCCACCTACCAAGAAAATTTTTATTGTATATTTTACATGACAAGTTAATATTTGTGTGAGACACTTTTTTACTTGACAACTTGAGTCTGATCACTTTCAATGTACTTGTCAGGTAAAGAGGTGTCTCATATAAGTATGACTTGATAGGGTTCGTTTGGTATAAAAGGGATAACTAATCTCGGAATTAATTTTAGAATAAGCTTATCCCATGTTTGATTGGGATAAAATGTACGAGATAACTCATTCCGAAATTAGTTATCCCAGGATTATAGTATTATTTTTATTCAAGGTGGAATAACTAATCCCGAAATAGCTAAATTCGGGATTATTAATCTCGAAATAGCTAAATTCGGGATTATTAATCTCGAAATAGCTAAATTTGGGATTATTAATCCCAAAATAACTTGTTTCCCAACCAAACATCCTCATAGTAGTTTCACCTACCAACGTTTAAATTAAACATTATGGAGAATTGCTCATGAAATAATAGTACTAAGTAGAAAAGGCCAAAAACAAATTAATTTGAAGGAAGAAAATTTCATGAAAATTTGGTCAAAATGAGCCCCAACCATATTTTGCAAGTTTTTACATTGGCGGTCTCTATTTTGGTTTTTAATTTTTGTCTCTTAATTTGATGACTTTTAATTTTGTATTTGTTAATACTTTATGGAATTGTGTGGGCCAATGTAACCTTAACTACCTAATCTCGCAAGGTAAAAGAGAACTCTTTCCTTGTTCAACATAAGTTGTGTAGTATATATCTAATTTACAAAACACAAATTTAGAGATCTTTTACCTTATTCAGCATACGTCTAGAGAACTTTTACATTGTCCGACAAAAGTTCTAAAGAACTAAGTTATGCTGCTTATGGGCATAAATTCGTAGATTCTGAAATTGAACATATATATGCCGGCCTCTATCGACATAAGTTATGTAGGAACTAAATTATATCTTGTGTGCTTTGCGAATTTTATTCTCTTAGTAAAACACAACTTGTGTCTAGCGAATTTTTTTAACCTTGCAATTTTTTTTGTTTGTTCAATATCAGAGATATTTTTGGTCACTTTTTTATCACTTAAGTATTAAAGAACAAAAATTAAAAACCACAATTTTAAGAGACAAAAACAAAGTACCACCCCAAAATATGATGTATATGGATATTCATAGGAATGAACCCAGAATTTTATGTAAAATTTACATAAATCCCAATACTTTAAGACCTAATTACTCCCTATTCCTACTCTTAATTAAATAACAATAAATCTCAGATTTTTTCATCCGAATACATAACTAACTCGCCCAATACATCTTTGTCGTCGATACATTATTAATCCATTAGGCGAGATAAAAATAAAAAATAACGGAAAGTTGTTCAATTATGGAAATTACTGCCCACAACTTCAACTTAATCCAAATACACCATTTTTCTCCATTAACACACACCAGCAGAACACTCCCTCTATTCCAAAAATCACAAAAGTCGACGCCGACCCAAACTCTATCTCCGACGAACTTGCGTCACCGAAGCAACCACAACAGCTCCAAAACCGCCGTGAGCTCTAACCCGTTAACCCCTCTGTTGACACCTAATTTTTTTCCTCCCCGATTAAATTTAATCCTAAGTTACTTCGGTTTTAAATAAAATCAAAATATTTGTTTGTCCGGATAAATGCTTTCTAAAATATTTATTTAGGTTAATTTTGTCATTTAAGTAACGAATTATATATTTCCGTATTCAGGTATACGAGATCGTATAATTTTAGTCGCTTAAATAATTATTTCATCAAAAGTTAGATTTTTATCAGGAGCCGTCTTGAAAATTAATTCAAATGGTTGAATGTTGATTTAAACATATAATTTGTTCTTAAAATGAATTATTTGGAAGATATTTATTTTATTTTATTAAACCAAGAAGCTCAGGATTAAAATGGTTAACAATTCGTATTAAATCATGATTAGATCTAGTCAATCAATTAAAATTTAGTCGGAATTGAAATCAATTTGGCCATAATTGCACTGTAATTGACCGTTTGACTTTCAATTTGGTTAAAATTTAAATGAAATTGACTAAGTGTTAATCAATTGGCTATTTAATTCCTAACCAAATAGCCTAGCCGCCCAAGGCTCACATACACAACCCCTAGCACATTTCCCCTTATAGCTTCAGCATCACACCAGCCCAACCAACCACCGTTCCAGCCCACCTCTGCAACCCGATCCGGCCCACACCCTTATAACCCAACTTCTATCTTCAAACACACCCGATAAACGCAACAACAAGAACAACGACAATAACCCAATATCAAACAACACCGGCAACCCAAAATCTACCCGAATTCAACCCAAAATCAGCGAAACCCTAGCCAAAATCCCGTTTCCCGCTCAATCCCTCTTTCCCTCTCCTCAATTTCGTACGACACCATGTGACCAGCACGCGGATGTGTACCCTCGAAGTTCTAGAATCTGCGATGTGGTGTTTTTCAATTGCTTCGCCGTTTCCACTTTCAAAATTTGGTATGAGTTCGTACCAATTTCTACAGCTCAGCCTTATCCTCAAAGAGGATTCAAAATCTTAACAGAAAATACTGAATTTACCCCTTGAAATCCCCTCTCCCACATCGATCGAGGGCTCAAAATCGACACTCTCCCCTTCCTATATATATGATCACTGTTTTGAGAGAAAAGCCCAAGCCTTGGATGGTGAAAAAACGTCCGAGCAAGAAGTCTTAAAATTCTTTTAAGAGTTTTTTTAGCAGAAAAGGGAAATTTCGAAAGAATTTTTCCTAGTTTAAAATTTCTAGTGGTGTTCTTGTGGTGGCAGAGGATTCCGACGAGGCTCGTAGTTCCATTTTGCTGCTCCAAGAAAGACTCAAAGATCAACCCGAATGGCCGATATATATGGCGTACAGGTGCAAAACGGAAGAGAGAATGGGCCAAAGTCCGTTAATTTTGAACCTTGAGACTTTATAAAGTCTCAGAAAAACTCATGATTTATGGGACTTGAAGCCAAACTTGTAATTTAATACAGGTGAAACCGTCATTTGGGGCCTTAAAGGTCCGAAAAGTAGCTTAGGACAGGTTGCGGGTCGGAAGCCCAATTTTTAGACTTAGGACAGGTACATGGAGAAATTGGGCCAAGCCTAAAAGTTCGAGTTGGACTCTTTAGGGGTTTGGGCCTTAAAAGGCCTAAATCCATTTCCTTTCCCTACTCATTTATTTATTATACATTGCATATTGTTTGATATTAACTATTTAATTTAGTTAAACCCCGTCAAGTTGCCAAAATCTTGTTTGCGTAAATATTTTTCAAATAATGTTTTCCTTAATCACTTTCTTTAAATAATCAAAACACATTTTCTAAGTTAGTCAAATAAAGTTAGTTTTTAAATAGCCCGGACAACCGCAAGTTAGCGGATACTCTTGGTGCCTTAACACCCTTCCAAGAGTATTAATTTGAACCCTTACTTGGATTTCTTATTTTTTAAAGATTTTTCTGTTTTAAGTCTTTAGAAATTTTTAAAAGGTTTTCTTAGTTTTTCTAAATAAATTAAGTGGCAACTCTGTTTTAAATTGAGTTTGAAACTTTTCCCAAGTTTTTGAATTCAAACAAGTCAAAAGTCATTTTTTTCGCAAAACAGAAATGACGACTCCGCTGGGGACTTAACTAGGTTCTAACCCCATATTTGAATCTAACTTTATTTGACTAACTATTCAGACTTGTAATAATTAGTAATTTAAATTGCTTTACTTGCTTATATGTTTAATTCTTGTTATAAACTGTCATATCATGACATATTCCGCCATTCCTGACAAATCATTAGGCATTAGAAAAAAGGGCGATTATGTGAATTTCTGCACCCGCCCTTCAGTATAACACCTTAAATTCTTTGAACCGCCAAGTGAAGTAGTTGACTCGAGTCGGTCAACAGTCATTTGGTGAGTTACCCCAAAAGGTCCACTTCGGGTTCCCAGTCAATTCAAACAAACTATTCTAGTCAATTAGGATAGAGCGAAACCAAATCCCAAAGGTTTAGGCATTAGCCTAGGATGGCTTAATATCTCGGGGATATTAAGTCCATTAGAAAAACCACCAAATGTGTTAAAAGTGTTCATGATCCGCTGACTCCGCATCCAATTATGTGTTATTTGAAAAAACGTATGTGTTGTAATCGGACCATTGTCCCTGGGTGGGGCTTAACTGTTTACTTGTTTTATAGGATATAACGATTTTCAAGTTTTAGCATGGTGTTAAAGAAGCCAATACACTTGGGGAGATCCCGAACAAGCGAAGAACAATGAGGGAAAGATCGTTTTCAAGATCACATTGGTTTTTGCCCCTGCGTGGGCTCACTTTTTATGTATTTTTCATGTTCTCAAAATACCCCTGTGTGGGTTAGCTTGCTTGCCCCTGCGCGGGCTTTCTTTATGTTTATCCCTATTTTTTTTAAAATGTACCCCCTTATTAACAGGTTTTGTATCCTTTTCAATTTTTTTTTTATATACATATATACCTATTTTTGGGCAATGGAATGGTTCAAAAACAACACATACGTCTTTTTGAATAATCGTTAGGCCCACCTTTGGCTCAAAAAAGGTCCCTTAAATAGGACGCGCATGTTATTATGCTTGTGTGATATAAACTATCTTATGTGCTTATATGTGTTATGTTTGAATCAAAGGCGGATTGATCCACTCCTACTTTCCTAGAGTCCCTTTTAAGCAAAAAATATACACTCACTGTACAAAAGTCTGACCAAAATACTCCCAGTCTCCCAAGTCTCTCAGAAAAGTCCGCAACTATTCTTTAAAATTCCTAAAGTTATTCCTACCATTTCAGGAAGGTTGACTATGAACTCGGAAGAAGCCATTGTACGAAGGACTGAAAAGAGCAATAGGAGAATTGCTTAAGTCAAAAGGCGATTGGTGGAGTTAGACCAAATAGAGGATATGCTAGAGGCGAAAAATAAGAAAGTGGTTAAGAAGATTGTTGTGAACGAAAGAAAGATTGCCAAAGTTAGCCTATTGGTTGTACAAGAAGAGGATGTTGTCATGACAAAGAATATGTACTTAGAGGAACAAACCGCCCTAACCAAAGCAAAAATTGCTATGTTGGACCAAATGCTGAGAAAAAGGGAGGAAATACCAAAAAGAGACCTCGCTAGAGAGATCAAACAATTAGCCATGGAATTTGAAGTGGCTGCCGAGATGATTGGAAAGATAGTAGGGAAAGATAAAGGAAAAGAACCAGAAAGTGGTAGCCTCGTGCAAGAACAAGCACCAATGACTCTCGAAGAACTCATGAGTGAAATGAAAGAATGGTCAAAAGACATGGACAAGATATTCTTGCCTTCAAGGTTCAGGCAAGGAAACGAACAGATCACACTCAGAGCAAGTACAAAGAGCCACTTGAGAGAGCCAGAAATTGTGAAAGTCTCAGAGATTTACTAAATGTTACAGGCTATAGGAACTTTGTGCTCGGTTAAGACTCAAGGTCCTCAATGCGACCCCAGGAATGAGTACAAAAGATGTGCTTACCATTTGCTCCAGAAAGGTCATACCATAGATGAATGTTGTGTGTTGAAGGCTAAGATATGTGACTTGATCAATAGTGGGGAAGATTGCTCATTTGTATGGACCACATACTATGTTGGTATGTGATATGATCAAACCAGAAACTCTCATTACTAGCGGTGTTTCAATTCGTCATGTGGACTTCACGACTTTCAAGGAAAACTATGAAGACATCTATGTCAAGTTGGTTCAAGCACAAATCTTACATCCAAAGGAGGCAATTGAGAGGAAGAATTTGGCAAAATGGAAGAAGAATGATGACTCATGCGTCTATCACAATGGAACAAATGGGCACAACATTGAAAAATATCGAGCTTTCTGCTTTGAGCTGGAGCAACTCTTCAAGATTGGGATGATATGTTTGGAGTTTGAGCCCGATCATCCATAGAAGCGAAAGGGGTCAAAAAGAACAGAAGCACTTTTTATCCAGAATCAAGCTTAAAACGTAGCAAGTTTTCAGTTTCCTTGTATTTACTTTTCCCTAATGTAATGAAGTTTAGTGAATGAAATGAAAGCAATCCTTGTTACAACCATTCGAACTACGTAGGGCCTGATTTCTCCTTCGTGAGATACGTAGGCAGCCTTTTGGCCCGACCCCTATCTTCAAAAACTCTACTTATTCCCCACTTCGGTGAAAGAAGACATAAGGATGGAAAGAAGAAGAGTTGGACCTTCCTGATAAATGCTGCTTATCAAAAATAATGAACAAAATCCTACTCATTGGAACTTTCGAGTCATTATTACCATATGGATCAATTCACCTACGATAAGAAACAACTTTATGTGCTTCATGCCTGTGTGATTATCTTGAATTATTTATTACTAACGGAACTAACACATCTGCCTTTGAGTTATTTTTACTTTACAGATAATAGAAACTACTCCGTGTTGTCTGATCTAAGGCTTATTTATATGCCTCATGATCGACTTTAATCCATGTTTACCTTAGTTTTGAGAACAATACGTATGTATTTTGTATGGTTTTTGATGGAATATGTGAGATTGTGCTAACCAATATGATTAGACCCTTGTAGGTGGAATTTGCAACTATTTGGAATGGAAGGCGAGGCTTGGGGAAGCTACGAGCAAAGGATATTGAAGATAAGAGGCAAGACAAAGAGTTGAACTTGAAGAATCCAACCAAATTCGCGAAGAAAAGTCGACGAAAGCAAAAAAATCAAAAATTGCTTTTGGCTAATTTTTCACTTGCCCAGGCAGCAAGGGGGCGCGCCTAGGGGCGTGCCACGCCGCCTGGGAGCACCCTTTGCAGAGGCAAAGTCTGCCTAAGTGCAAGGCGCACCCAAGGACGTGCCGGGCCACTTTTTGGCCAATTTTTCCTTGACTTTGTGTCTATAAATAGGGCTTTTTGGTTATTGAAGAGATATTCCATCTTGACTAGGCTACTTTGTGCGTTTTTGGGCATTGAAATTAGGTTTTATTTCTCATCTTTTCAGTTTTTAATTATTTTTAAGGTATTTTGTTATTTTTGGATGTTAATTAACATTATGAGTGGCTAAACTCCCTCATTCTTGGGGTTAAGGCCAAGAATATGAATCTCTTGGGTTAATTTTATTGGTTTTTGCGGAAGTTTATCATATTGGTTATTCTTATATTTTGAATTTCACTATTTTGATGCTTGATCACCATTGAAATACATTCCTTGTCTTGAAGTGAGCTCGAGAGAGAAAACTAAGAGATAGAACGTGGAATATAAGAGGTGTGGTCTCTCTCGAGGAAGGAATTCTAAGGGATTGACATGTGGTTAGGACCGATAGGTACCTAATCCACCACACTTGGTCAATAACGAGAAGAAAAGCTTAAATGCACTAGAATTGGTTAAGCTAATCACCGCTCACAGATGTAGTTAGGTTTCCAATTTCTAATAGAAGATTATATTTTGGAGACGAATATAATTGTAAAATTAACCTCGGGATCAATAACCAAGATAAACAACTCAAATTGGTTAAACCAATAACAATTATGCTCAAGAGATGACGTTTGGAGTGCCTTAGCCCTGGGAATTTACTTTTTATTGATTTTTCAAGCACATTTGTGAAAACCAAAGTTACGGTAGCGAAGATAGGAGTTCATAGTCCGCAAACAATTAATTTTTAGTGACAAATCCTGTTTCCTTTTCGCAACACTAGTTTTAATTATTGTTGGACGTCTAAAATTGATTTCTGTTGACGAAAGTCCCTTGGGTTCGATATTCGGCTCTTTCAAAGGAGCCACTTTATTACTTGAACGATCACGTACAGTTGCGTGTATAGCTGGGTCGCAACAAGTTTTTGGCGCCGTTGCCGGGGACTTTCAAATAGATAGATTTCAATTATTGGCGTTCTTACCTTAATTTTCAGCTAAGTGTTGACAACTTGATCTTAGCTGTTCTATTTTGCAGGCTTACTTCATCTGAACGCTGGCAAGGAACAAAGATTTGATAACTCCGTAGTCTGAACCTGAAAGATACTTCCGCAGATTGAGGAGACAGGCTGCAGATTACCCAATCCCGCAAGTCGAACTGGCTGGCGAAGGCATACGGGTAATCCCATAAGAATTGAAGAACCAGTTGCGGAGAGACGTGAGCCGAAAGTAATGGTAGCTAGAACAATTCGCGATGTGGCAATCCCACTCGCCACTAATGTGACCTCCAGTATTCTCAAACCGGCGGCTGGAGGTAGATTTGAGCTTAAACAGAATATGGTGCAACTCTTGCACTCAAGTGGACAGTTTACAGTTCTTGCTCATGAGGACCCGCAGAGGCATATCTGTAATTTTCTGGAGATCAGTGACACATATATTCCTGCGGGTGTGTCTTCGGATTATGTGAGACTTACTTTGTTTCCCTTTTCTCTGTTGGGGGAACCAAGGAGGTGGTTAGGTGCAGAGCCGGCTAATTCTATCACTACTTGGGATGATCTTGCTCGGAAATTCTTGATAAGGTTCTTTTCGTCTGGAAAGACAGCAAAGCTGAGGAGTGAGATGTTGAGTTTCAGACAGAGAGATGATGAGAATTTGTACCAATCTTGGAACAGATTCAAATCCATGTTGAGGGATTGTCCTCACTACCACCAAGCCAATGAAGTGTTGGTGCATACTTTTATTGAGGCTCTCGACCCCAACACTAAAATTCTACTTGATTCAGCTGCAGGTGGACAGGCTTTAGAGAAGACTTATGATGAATTATATGCTCTGTTGAATCATATTTCACAGGAAAATCCAGACTGGCATAGCGATAATTCGAGGAATTCTTTAAAGAAGGTTGCTGGGAAACTAGATGTGAATGCAGTCACGACATTATCTGCCCAAATTTCAGCTATGCAAAACATGATGAACAATCACTTCAGTAGTTTAAATTTGGGGCAGCAACCAGCTCCAGTAAATGCAGTACAACAACAGGTTTCTGTGATGTGTAGTGTATGTGGAAATGGGGACCATACCACCGAGTTGTGTAGTGCAAATTTGGATTCTATGAATTTTGTTGGTAATGCCCAAAGAGGAGTTGGAGGCCAGAATTACGGAAATTCTTATAGTGCTGGGTGGAAAAATCACCCGAACTTATCTTGGGGAGGAAATCAAAATCAATATAGACCTCAAGGATATGCACCACAGTACAACCAACAGCAAGGTCAAGGAAATCAAGTGGGTGCTAAGTCTGGAGATATGAGCGTGGAGGATATGCTAAAACAGATTATAGCAGAGCAAGCTAAGCTGGCAGCAGATGTGAGGAACAATCAGTTGGCTACTCAGAATTTGGAGAAGCAAATTGGTCAGTTAGCTAACACACAGAATACAAGGCCCCAAAGAGGTCTTCCAGGTAATACTGAGCCTAATCCAAAGCAGGTGAATGCTATTGTTACCCGTAGTGGTAAGTAGTCAGAGGATACGGTGGCACCAGCAAAAGAATTAGAGCCGAAAGTAGTGGTGATTGAAGAAGAACAAGTAGAGTCTACCAAAAGCTCCAAAGATGATAAAGTGATACATAGTGTGAAGCTGCCTCCTCCTTTCCCTCAGAAGTTCAAAAAGAAGAAGGAAGATGAATGCTTTGGTAAGTTCATTGAACTACTTAAACAGGTGCACATTAATTTGCCTCTTGTGGATATCTTGCAGGGTATTCCAAAGTATGCCAAGTTTGTGAAAGATATTATTGCAAACAAGAGTAGATTGACAGAGTATGCCACAGTTGCACTAACTGAGGAGTGTAGTTCTCGCATCTAAAACCGGTTACCTACCAAGCTGAAGGATCCTGGAAGCTTTACTGTGAAAATTACTCTGGGTGATCGTGTCTGCGCTCGTGGATTGTGTGATTTGGGGGCTAGTATAAATCTGATGCCCACTTCGGTTTTCAAGGAGTTGGGTTTGGGTCGCCCTAAGCCTACTACTATTATTTTGCAGCTGGCAGACAGATCTGTGACTAGACCTGATGGTATTGTTGAGGATGTTCTGGTTCAAGTAGGGTCGTTGATCTTTCCCGTTGATTTTGTGGTGCTGAATTTTGAGCCTGACCCGAAAGTCCCATTTATTTTGGGGCGTCTGTTTCTGGCCACAGGAGGTGCGATCGTTGATGTAGCAGCCGGGAAACTAACTATGCGAGCTCATGATAAAGTTGAGGTCTTTGATGTTTATAGGGCTTTGAAGCTACCAGAGATTTATGAGAACTTGTCAGCTATTACAACTATAGATTTGGCAGTTGAAGACATCCAAACTTTATCTGCAGATCCTTTGGAAAAAGTGTTGATGGGGCAAGATATTTTTGGTGATGCGGAAGCTAGTGATGTGGTGCAGGTTCTTGATCTGATGGGTATCTATGCTAAAAAGGGTAGATGGGAACCTTTAAATCGTCCACTTGGTCCTCTAACCAAGCCCTCAATTGAGGAAGCACCGAAGCTTGAATTGAAGGAACTTCCATCTCACCTTCAATATGCTTTCTTAGGTGACAATGAGACCCTTCCTATTATTCTTGCAGCAAATTTGTTAAAGGAACAAGTTGATGCGACATTATTGATACTCAAACGAAGAAAGAAGGCTATTAGTTGGCAGATGTCTGACATCCATAGTGTTAATCCGGGTTTATGCATGCATAACATTTACATGGAGGAAGGGCATAAGTCGAGTGTGCAACACCAACGACGCTTGAATTCGGTGATGAAAGAAGTAGTAAGGAAAGAGGTAATTAAATGGTTAGCTTCGGGCATTGTTTACCCTATCTCTGATAGTACGTGGGTTAGTCCAGTACAATGTGTTCCAAAAAAGGGTGGTATGACGGTGATCACGAATGATAATAATGAGTTGATTCCTACAAGAATTGTGATTGGGTGGCGTATTTGTGTGGATTACCGGAAATTGAATGATGCTACAAGGAAAGACCATTATCCAATCCCTTTTATTGATCAGATGTTGGATTGGTTAGCCGGGCAGGAGTATTATTGCTTTCTTGATGGGTATTTCGGATACAATCAAATTGCTATAGATCCGCAAGATCAGGAGAAGACTACATTCATATGTCCTTACGGCACATACGCTTTTAAGCGGATGCCCTTTGGATTGTGTAATGCACCGGCTACCTTTTAGCGGTACATGATGGCTATTTTCTATGACATGGTGGAGGAGTTCGTAGAGATTTTTTATGGATGATTTTTCAATTTTTGGTAACTCTTTTGAGGTTTGCTTGCAAAACCTTGATAGAGTCCTTGCGCGGTGTGAAGAAACTAATCTTGTTCTCAATTGGGAGAAGTGCCATTTCCTTGTGACGGAAGGTATAGTTCTTGGGCATAAAGTGTCAAAGCAGGGGCTCGAAGTTGATAGGGTAAAGATTAAAGCTATTGAAAAATTACCTCCACCTGTATCGGTGAAAGGAGTGCATAGTTTCTTGGGACATACTGGGTTTTACAAAAGGTTTATCCAAGATTTTTCAAAAATTGCACGCCCTATGTGCACTCTCTTGGAAAAAGATGTGAAGTTTGTATTTTGTGAATCATGTGTGAAGGCATTTGAAGTTTTGAAGAAGAAGTTGGTGGAGGCACCTATACTTATTGCTCCTGACTGGGCTTTACCATTTGAGCTCATGTGTGACGCAAGTGATGTTGCAGTGGGTGCAGTGCTTGGTCAGCGGAAGAATAAGGTATTTCATTCTATTTATTATGCGAGCAAGACCCTCGATGCAGCCCAAGTAAATTACACGGTGACTGAAAAATAGATGCTAGCGTTGGTGTATGCATTTGATAAATTTAGAACTTATTTGGTGGGCACGAGTGTCATTGTATACATGGATCATGCTGCGATACGGTATTTGTTCAATAAAAAAGATGCTAAGTCGCGGTTGATTAGATGGATTTTATTGTTACAAGAGTTTGACTTAGAGATTAAAGATAAAAAGGGGATAGAAAATCAAATTGCTGACCATCTTTCTAGACTTGAAAGCTCGACACATGTAGTGGATGATGGGCGTATTTGTGAGGAATTTCCAGACGAGCAATTGTTAGTTTTGGATGTCGATGAGTTGCCATGGTATGTAGACATTGTGAATCTATTGGTAAGTGGGCTATTTCTTCCTGATTCGAGTCCTCAACAGAAGAAGAAGCTGACATGTGAGGCACACTCTTATATAATGGATGAGCCTTATTTATTTAAGCAAGGGCCTGATCAAATAGTAAGAAGATGTATTCCGGATGCGAAAGTGAAGCAAGTGTTAGAGAGATGCCATGCATCACCTTATGGTGGCCATCATGGTGGTGAACGCATAGCCTAAAAAATTCTGCAATCAGGTTTCTTCTGGCCTTCTATATTTAAAGATGCTCATGCCTTTGTGAAGAGTTGTGATCAATGTCAACGTATGGGGACGATTGCAAAGCGACATGAGATGCCTCTAAACAATATCCTAGAAGTTGAAGTCTTTGATGTATGGGGGATAGATTTTATGGGCCCGTTCCCAAAGTCGAATGGCAATCTATACATACTTATAGCAGTGGATTATATGTCTAAATGGGTAGAGGCTGCAGCTCTTCCTACGAATGACTTCAAGGACGTGGTAAAGTTCCTTCAAAAGCACATCTTCACAAGATTCGGAACTCCAAGAGCTATTATTAGCAATGGAGGTTCACACTTCATTAATTATTGGGTGAAGAGTGTATTGGCAAAGTACGGTGTGAGACATAAGGTCTCAACAGCGTATCATCCTCAAACAAGTGGCCAAGTGGAGGTGTCTAATCGCGAGATAAAATAAATCTTGCAAAAGACGGTGAACACTCAGATGAAAGATTGGTCACTCAAGCTGGATGATGCTCTTTGGGCGTATCAAACTGAGTACAAGACTCCTATAGGGACTTCTCCCTACCATCTTGTCTTTGGCAAAACATGTCACCTCCCCGTTGAGCTTGAGCACCGAGCTTATTGGGTGGTAAAGAAGTTGAATCTAGATCCGGGGTTGGCTGGTAACAGGAGGCTGTTGCAACTCCATGAGTTGGAAGAATTTCGTTTCCATGCAGATGAAAAGTCAAAGATCTACAAAGAGAAAACAAAGCGATGGCATGACAAGCACATCCTCCCCCGCACTTTCGAGCCAGGCCAGTTGGTACTTTTGTTTAACTCAAGACTTAGGTTGTTTTCGGGCAAGCTAAGATCTAAGTGGAGTGGGCCTTTTGAGGTAAGTCGCACAACACCTCATGGTGCGGTGGAAATTTTGAACAAGGCTGATGGTACGAGATTTATGGTAAATGGCCAGAGATTGAAGCATTATTTTGGTGAAGAACAGAAGCAGAAGGAGGACGTACTTCACCTTGATGATAACTGAGCTCAGTATGGTCGAGCCGCGACATTAACCCAGGCGCTACATGGGAGGCAACCCATGAATGTGTTGTAATAGTTAGGATTTATAAAGTAAAAATACAAAAAGAAGAGTCGTGCCCTGACTAAAACTAAGGCGCTTGATGGGAGGCCACCCATCCCTTTTACAATTTTTTGTTTTCTTTTCTAACGTAGTTCTAGAATATTTTGTGTTCTTGCAGAGACACACAGAGCATTTAGCCAGGGAAACCCACGAGGAAAAGGTAAAAATAGATAGATGATCATTTGGAGGTGCCAGGCAGGTAAGACATGCGTTGGAGCAAAGTTTGAGTCTTGGGACTTGTAAAAGCCCCAAGATTATGTGAAAAAGGTGAAAAAAAAATCGCTCAGGTATGAGGTTAAGTGTTGGGCGCGCTACCTGGCGTGCCAGGGTGCAATTGCTCAAAACTTTTTCTTGATTGGCAGTGGGCAGGCGCGCTAGGTAGCGTGCCAAGCCGCCTGCCCTAAAAAAATTTCACTCTTAGGCAGTGGGCAGGCGTGACACAGGGCGTGCCACGCCGCCTGTGCCCAAATTTCCTATCGACTAGGCAGTGGGGTAGCGTGCCAAACCGCTACCCCCTTAAGTTCTTGGCTTAGAATTTTTTCTTTTTTAAAAAGGGGCTCCATATCCGACCCACCCCACCCCTTCTACTTTAAATCCCTAATTTTCTTTCTTCTTTTCCACTATTTCCATACTCCACACCCAAAACCTGATTTTTCTCCCAAAGCTGCAATAATTCTCTCTTCCTTTGTTCCACTCTTGCCCACATAGCTCAAATTCTTGCCCTCTCCTCTTGGGATTGTGTGTACAAGACTCCCTTCAAGCTATCACGGCATGTTTCCTCAAGCTTTCTCTCTCTAGATTGCTATGAGGATGTTGTGATTTTGGGAATTCTTGGATATTGTTTGTGATGACCATTATGTTCTTGGTATGATGACTTGATTATTATGATATTGTTGGACTTCATGGGGTGTCATTAAGTTGACCTTGACAGGCATATGCAATTGTTTGTACTAATCATGTTGTAGTGGAATAAGTGGAACTGGGTTTATCTTTATTGGTGATGTTTGAGCAAGTTGGTGGTTGAAATCACTAGATACAATTTCTATTTGTTAAGTATGTATGACTATTGTTTGAATTCTTGAGTAAAACAAGCATGTCATTCGAATGCTAATTATGAGATTGATGAACTTGGGTGGGAATGTGCATTTATTTATGGTTGGGACTTGGTATTTGGGCATTCAGTGATGAGGGGAAGTCTGAGTACCCTACGCCCATATATATTTTGACTTGGTGCTAAGCAGCTTAGTGTGGGGTGGCCCTACACGCCACCGCGCATTGAGTTGGTTAACTATTGTTACATGGGTAATTGACTTGTTTGTGGAACTTTGCTACAGGTACAATGTCTCATTCTAATGTAGCTGCCTCCAGTTCTCACAAGAGACGTCGGTCGGGTAATAAGGTCCCCGCAGCTCCCCCAGTCCCGAAAGGACAAAAACGGAAGTATGGGATACACGCGGTCTCCAGTGCAGGGAAGAGTTGGTACAAAAGCCACCCGAAAGCTAAATATTTTGCATATGAGAGTATTGATAGGGAAAGTCTGGCTCGGGCTTACCCAAGAATATTGGCTCGGCTTATGCAAGTCGGAATGGGCTTTGTCTTCGACAGACCTACAGATTGTAACCTCCATCTGGTGAGGGAATTATACGTAAATTGGAACCCAGACGCACCTACCTGCTCGGTGGTGGTACGAGGTTCGGATGTGCTACTTGATTCCTTGAGTTTGAATGGATTATTGGGAGTTTCCACTCGGGCTAGTTCCCAAGACCTACTAAGGCTGAATGCTAGGCCTCCATATGCTGAAATTCGACACATTCTGTGCAACCAATGTTCAACAGTGAGGTAGCTGCGCCATCACAAAAGAGGGTATCAAAAGAGTCTACCCTTTGTCCACTTCAACAAAGAGGCAAGGATTTGGCTAAAGATTGTGTGTTGTTGTTTAATTTCGGGGAGCCACATGACTGAGGTTACAAGGGATCGTGTTTGTTTGGTGTATGCTCTCATGACTGATGCGGAGGTTGATATAGGTTCTGTGTTGTTGTCGGCTATGCGCCGAGCTCGCCGCCAAGGAGGTCTTCGATATGCTTTTGGTGGACTATTGACTAAATTAATGAGAGCATTCGAAGTGCCCGAAGAAGATTTTGACTATCATCCTCCTTTGGTGACGACGCCTATGAATGTCACCCAAACTAAGGCGCCGAATTCACTCGACCCCACTTTGACATTAGCAGAGCGTCATGCTCGAGATGATGGGGTTGTAGCCCGTATGTATGGGTTGGAGATGCTGCGACACAGGACTGGGGGTAGGCCCTCTACGGCAGATGAGCTGAGCCAGGTTGAGAGGGATTATCCTCTTAACAAGCATGCCATGGCCTTATTGAGAATTGGTCCTGATTTTGTTGAGCCTGTGGATGATGATGTCCCCACAGATGAAAATGACCACCAGACCGATTCTGATGATGACGAGGTGGAGACGGATGATCCACCACTAGAGGTCCATGGGCCGGAGAACGATGACTTCCTCCACTGACCAGGGAGCTCCTTACACCCTACTCTTGCATTGTTTATTTTTGTAGCATTGGGGACAGTGCTAATCTTTTAAGTGTGGGGTAAGGTGTGATGGGATTCCTTTGTATATATGCATATGTGTGCTGCTGTATGCTTTTATTTTGGGTTCCTTAGCCTTTGTTTTCGGTTCTTTTACTTAGGAGAGTCCCTTTGAGCCGTAGAAAACCACAAAAAGATTTTAATTTTTTATGTTGTTTTTGGTATTTATTACTTTTGAGTCACCTTCGTCATAGGACTAAGGGATTTGCTCTATGATGGATGGATGACGACCGTCTTAAGAGCGAATCAGTCATGTAGTGTCGGGTGTTCTTGCTTGCTATACAATTGTGCATACACGTGTGAAACATGCTAGGATATACAATAGCAAGTGTTGAGACGCCTAATTCTCACTTAGTTGACTGGCTAGGTTGCTTAATGATTGAACTTATGCATGATTTTGGATATTTTATGGTGAGCCTGCTAAGCTGAACATGTACCATGTGTGAGTGAGGTTTTTGGTGATATTCCATGTGCATAATGATGTCTAGAACTTGCCCGGTGTGTCTGCGAAGTGAAATAAAAGATGTTGAGTTTAGGAGATGATATAGGCATTTCTTTGATAGCCATGTTTTGGACCTACTTTATCTACCCTCTTTGCATAATCTTAGTTAGCCTCGTTGAGCCTATAACCTATTCATTGGTAGCTTTACATGCAGCTTGATCCTTTTCTTCCAATGAACCATAATTTGATCCAAAACTCCTAAGTGCTTTAATTGAAAGATTAAGATGTGAAGGAGTGATAAAAAAATAAATAATAATATAATAAATTGAAGAAGGAAAGAGTTAAGTTAAAGCCCCAAGTATATATCCTTTGGGTGTGTGAAAAAGTTTGTGTGTGTTGGTAGGGAGTATGGTTAAAAAAAAAAAAAAAGAGAAAAAGAAAAAAAATAAAATATATTTAATCAATGGTTGATAGCAGTTACTCCCTACCTAATATGCTTAAGCTAGCTCAGAAATGTGGGGGGCAAAACAAAAGAGAGTGGGGAAGATGAAAGTGGTGGAAAATAGGTTGGTTGAAGGTGGTCTTAATGTAATTTGTAGTGTATTAAAGCGCTTAGGAAAGATAGTCACTACTCTTGACCAAATAGTTCCTACCCGTCCCTTAGCCTACATTACAACCCCTAAAGTCCTACTTGATCTTGAGCTTTAACATTTTGACATTAGTGGAGTACTACACTAAGGGTAAGCTTATGGTTCATCTTGTGTTGTATGTGAATTCTTTCCGAGAGTGAGTGAACTTTTACTCATGCACCCATTTAATAATTACTTTTGTGTGAAATATTGGGTGATTCTCTTGTGGTGAGGGCGCATGTTTAGCGAAGTGTGGTGATCTATGGGTAACATGTCATGTAAGAATTTGCATCTGGTTAAGTTGTTTTGTGAGGATAGGTTGTTTCAATTTGCTATTCACGGTTTGGTGATACTAGTGTGTTGGTGCATAATTTGATAAGTGTAGTTGTGCAGCTATGCAAGAATGCCTATTGTGTGTCAATTGTCTAAAGTCGGCCGGGTTTGAGTGTGGTTATTGTTTGAGGACAAACAAAGGTTCAAGTGTGGGGTGGTGATCTAAGGCGTATTTATATGCCTTATGACCGACTTTAATCCATGTTTACCTTAGGTTTGAGAACAATACGTATGTATTTTGTATAGTTTTTGATGGAATATGTGAGATTGTGCTAACCAATATGATTAGACCCTTGTAGGTGGAATTTGCGACTATTTGGAATGGAAGGCGAGGCTTGGGGAAGCTACGAGCAAAGTATATTGAAGATAAGAGGCAAGCCAAAGAGTTGAACTTGAAGAATCCAACCAAATTCGCGAAGAAAAATCGACGAAAGCAAAAAAATCAAAAATTAAGGGCCTGGCGCGCCAAGGGGCGTGCCAGGCCGCTTTTGGCTAATTTTTCACTTGCCCAGGCAGCAAGGGGTGCGCCCAGGGGCGTGCCACGCCGCCTGGGAGCACCCTTTGCAGAGGCAAAATCTGCCTAAGTGCAAGGCGCGCCCAAGGGCGTGCCGGGCCGCTTTTTGGCCGATTTTTCCTTGACTTTGTGTCTATAAATAGGGCTTTTTGGTTATTGAAGAGATATTCCATCTTGACTAGGCTACTTTGTGTGTTTTTGGGCATTGAAATTAGGTTTCATTCCTCATCTTTTCAGTTTTTAATTATTTTTAAGGTATTTTGTTATTTTTGGATGTTAATTAACATTATGAGTGGCTAAACTCCCTCATTCTTGGGGTTAAGGCCAAGAACATGAATCTCTTGGGTTAATTTTATTGGTTTTTGCGGAAGTTTATCATATTGGTTATTCTTATATTTTGAATTTCACTATTTTGATGCTTGATCACCATTGAAATACATTCCTTGTCTTGAAGTGAGCTCGAGAGAGAAAACTAAGAGATTGAACGTGGAATATAAGAGGTGTGGTCTCTCTCGAGGAAGGAATTCTAAGGGATTGACATGTGGTTAGGACCGAGAGGTACCTAATCCACCACACTTGGTCAATAACGAGAAGAAAAGCTTAAATGCACTAGAATTGGTTAAGCTTATCACCGCTCACGGATGTAGTTAGGTTTCCAATTTCTAATAGAAGATTATATTTTGGAGACGAATATAATTGTAAAATTAACCTCGGGATCAATAACCAAGATAAACAACTCAAATTGCTTAAACCAATAACAATAATGCTCAAGAGATGACGTTTGGAGTGCCTTAGCCCTGGGAATTTACTCTTTATTGATTTTTCAAGCACATTTGCGAAAACCAAAGTTACGGTAGCGAAGATAGGAGTTGATAGTCCGCAAACAATTAATTTTTAGTGACAAATCCTGTTTCCTTTTCGCAACACTAGTTTTTAATTATTGTTGGACGTCTAAAATTGATTTCTGTTGACGAAAGTCCCTTGGGTTCGATATCCGGCTCTTTCAAAGGAGCCACTTTATTACTTGAACGATCACGTACACTTGCGTGTATAGCTGGGTCGTAACATTGTCATAAGCTTGCTGAATATCCTTACTTCACCCGATCAAAAGCTCGTAAAGTCCCATCCCCTAGCCATCATTCGAATATGACTGGAAGCGACGATGATAACGCATTGGCCATCACGGACAATGTGATAGCAGAATAAAGCGAGATGATTGCTGAACTCATGAGGAAGCTGGAAATGCTTCAAGAAGAGGTGAATCGTACTAGAGACGACTAATTTAGCCATCACTACTAATGCTCCTGTCCCAGGAGGGCATGGTCCTCCACTCCAAATCCCTCCTCTCAACACACCTGACCTCGAAAATCATCCAAATAACGTTTTATCAGCTTTTGCCTCTCAACTTCCCACAGACCCAATCATCAATAATCCTCCATTTCATCAAAATCACACTCCGCCCATTGAAAACACCAACCGAGACAACAACCCAGATGCCTACCATCCACAAAACCCATCCCTAACTTCGTAAATTCATCCTTAAATCCCACAGAACCACTCTCAAACTCCACAAAACACCTTTAACCCCCAAAATGTCCTCCCTGCCTATAACCCAACTTCCGTTCATCCTCAAAATCATACTTCAACATACCAAAATCCTTCTACCACTATCCCAAATCCATCTCACATCCGAGCTATACCCCCAGCTGCTTTCCATGTTGTCATATCTCCCGATCTCCATAACCCTTTTTTGAATCCTGAGGTAGACCATTATGAGGAGAAAGAAAAAAAGTGGAGGATTGAGCATGAAAAGAAGCTGCTTACAATGAATGAAGAGATTATGAGGATCAAAAAGTCTCATAGAGCAGGGGATAATGATGGCCTTGGTTATGATGATTTATGTGTCCACCCCGGTGTAGACCTACCAGAAGGATACAAGGTCCTCAAATTTGAAATGTTCGGTGGCACCGAAAATCCCATGGCTCACTTAAGGAGATACTGTGATCAAATGGTTGGAATTGGAAGGAATGAAGCGTTGCTAATGCACCTATTCAGTCGAAGTTTAAGCGGAAAAGCTTTGGATTGGTTCACATCCCAGGAACTAAGAAAATGGTCTAGCTGGAAGGCCTTGGCCAAAGACTTTATCGACAGGTTCGCTTATAATATGGAAATAGTTCCTGACCGGCATTCACTGATAGGATCAAGAAAAAGAGCGGTGAATACTCTCGAGATTATGCCTATCACTGGAGAAAGGAAACCGCTAAGGTACAACCTCCTATGACTGAGGAGGAAATGGTAGCGGTATTTTCTGTGCTCAAGAAGGAGAGTTCTATACTAGAATGGTGTCTACATTTCGTGCAACCTTTGCAGATTTGGTAAAGATTGGTGAATCACTCGTAGAAGGCATCCGAACGGGGAAAATTGTCCAGACTTCAATGTCGGTCGGGTCCTCTGGGTTCCCTAGGAAGAAAAGAGAAGACGTGACTGTGGCATCCACTGATTCTATGGCTAAATTGAAAAGAAAATTCAGACCCAGTAATACCTTTTCTTCTCAGCCGCCCCCGAGTCCTCAATCCATTTTCTACGCTCAACCTCAATACCAAGTTCCACAACAAAATATCCTACCTCAATACCAAGCTCCACAGCCAAATGTCCTACCTTAATACCAAGCTCCACAACTAAATGTCCTACCACAATATCAAATGCCATTGCCAAATTATCAGCCTAATGTCCAAACCACCATCCTGAATCACCAAGCTCACATCCACGTAGCCCCAAATTATCATCAAGTACCACCTCCCGCTAATCAAAATAACCTTCCTCATCCAAACCTAGAAAAAAAACCTCCTCAAAACTTCACACCGCTTGTTGAAAGTCGCACTCAGCTTTTCGAAAGACTAAGAGCAGCCGACTATCTCTAGCCTGTCCAACCAAAACCTACTAATACCAGTTCCCGATTTTATCATGTTGATCTAAATTGTGCCTATCATTCTGGCTGAGTCGGCTACAGTACCGAAGATTGCATTAATTTGAAACATAAGATCCAGGACCTGATTGATCATAAAGTCATTACTCTTCAAACACCAGCTCAAAATGTCAACAGTAATCCGTTGCCTAACCACAGAGGGGCTACGGTTAACATGATCGAAATAGAAGATGAATGGGCGGTTAGTAAGACTATCACTAAGGTTGATTCGGAAAAGCCTAGGAAGAAGGAAGAAGTAGAGAAGATGGAAAGAGCTGTGGCTGCCTTAAGTGTTAATGAAAGGCCCCCATTTGTGGTAATGACCGCCCCGACTCAGGTATATGCTCCAACACTTCCTAGAAGAGAGTTTGTTGTAGATACTGCCGCCGATCTGATTCGGATGCCCCCACATGAACTCTACACAATGAGTTCACCATGGCCATTCGTAGCATGGGGCATGGATGTCATTGGTCCAATAGAGCCGACAACAACAAATGGACATAGGTTCATCTTAGTTGCTATTGATTATTTCACAAAATGGGTAGAAGCTATCTCATATAAAGCTGTGACTAAGAAAGTCGTTACAGATTTTGTCAGGAACAACTTGATTTGCCGATTTGGAATACCAGAATCAATCATTACAGACAATGGAGCTAACCTGAACAGTCACTTGATGAAAGAAATTTGTGAAAAGTTCAAAATCACTCATCGAAATTCGACCGCGTATCATCCGCAAATAAATGGAGCTGTAGAAGCTGCCAACAAGAACATCAAGAGGATATTGAGGAAAATGATTGAAAACAATAGATCTTGGCACGAGATGTTCCCTTATGCTTTGTTAGGATACCGTACGACAGTTAAAACTTCGACTGGGGCAACTCCATATCTATTGGTTTATGGAACTGAAGCCGTGATACCTGCCGAGGTAGAGATACCTTCCTTGAAGATTATTCAAGAGGCTAGACTGAGCAACGAAGAATGGGTTCGTGCTAGATGTGAACAACTCATGCTAATCGATGAAAAGCGAATGCAGGTCGTATGCCATGGTCAGCTATACCAGCAACGTATGATTCATTCCTTCAACAAGAAAGTGAGAACTCACACATTTGAAGTAGGACAATTGGTTCTCAAACGCATATTTCCCCATCAAGAAGAATACAAAGGCAAGTTTGCTCCAAACTGGCAAGGACTATATGTGGTACGAAAAGTGCTATCTGGAGGGGCCCTAATCCTATCCGAGATGGATGGTCAAGAGTGGACCAAGCCAATCAACTCCGATGCGGTGAAGAGATACTACGTCTGAAGATAGTCTCTTCTCTATGTTTCCTTTCCTTGTAATCGTACTTTTCTTAGTGTAATTGTTTTATGCTTTGTAGTAGCTTAAATATCCATTCTCCTTTATGTACGAACTACGTTTGACCTGAATTCTCAAGAATGAGATACGTAGGCGGCCTATGTCGGCTTTGGTCAACCCTTAGGAAAATTATCCTTTCCCCTTATGTATGAACTACGTGATGACCTGAATTCTCAAGAATGAGATACGTAGGCGGCCTATGTCGGCTTTGGTCAACCCTTTATATCCTAGCATAGTCCTGAACTACGTTTGACCTGATTCCTGCGTCAACGGGATACGTAGGCGCCCCAACGGCTCGGTCATATCACCCCAGGAAATGGAAACTGGGGCAGAATTTTTGAGAAGGAATCTCAAAAATTCCAAAGAAGAAGACCATCTTTTGGCAAAGAGAATGGAGACCAACAAAGATTTTGGGAGAAAGTCCCAAATTCCCCAAAAGTCGAGATCATCTCAAATAGTAACTAACTGGGGCAGAAATTTTGAGGAAATCCTCAAAATTTCCACTAATACTTTGGAACAACTTCCAAATTCCCCAACACCGAGAGCTCAAGTCAACCTCAGAGATCACCGGCTGTGATATAGCGCAAATAGCCTATATCCCCAGTTATGACAAGCTTCTGCAAATTGTGCTATTAAACTTCCCCAGCAACAACAATGAGTTTCCAGGGATCCTTCATTGGATGTCAGACATAGACAGGCCTTAAGTGGAAGGCGTTCATTGAGCTAGTACATGACATGACTGGCAGAGTTTTTCTAAAAAAAACTTTCACACAAGTTTTCAAATCTATGATTTCAAAACCCTAATTATTTTTTGAAAATCTATACATATTCTCTTGACTAGTTTTGCCTTACATCTATTTAAGCGGGGAGTCAGGGCGGAAGTCCAAACATGACGAAGCACCCGAAAGATAGCGAGGAGCAAACCAGAGATCTAAGGAGGTCAACGCGGAGTAGCTTCACCCAAAACTAACAATTTTTCTGTGGATGCAGGGATCACCGTACAAAAATAGGGTCTCTTTCAAATCCCCTGAGAAAATCAAGAACTGCACCAAAAATGCATAATGCTCAAGAACGGTATTCTTGGACAGCTCCAAGGATAGGTTGAATAACTCATTCAGGATCAAGGACCCCTGGATTTGTTTATCCTATTTTCAAAAGAATACGGATAACAAATAAAGTATCCTATCTTTGTTATGAATATTTTATTCAGAACTTCTTCTAAAAATAGTCGCTAGTAAAAGCGACTTTGTGTCTACTAAATGGTTTCCTTGAGCGCAGGTATACTCGAAAAGTGGCATAACGGAACGATCAAAGAGGTCACCTGACAAGGAGAATAGGGACATCCTCGTCCAATCCGTCATGGGTCAAAACGAACATATAACGTTCGAAAGTGGTATCTATAGTTGTCCCCAGAAATGGGTTTAACTATTCACTGATCTCCAAAATAATTTTTGTTTGGAAAACAAAATCATTTATATTGTGAATGCTCTCTTTAAAGCTTTCCCATAATTCGACTATAGGCGCTAGCAAAAGCGACATTGTGTCTACTAATTGTCTATCTTAAGCGCAGGTACATTCAAAGGAATCAGCACATCAACAGATTAGCCTAAAGTCCATCTTACTACGTCAAAGCTGAAAAAGTCTGACGCTTGTCAATGCCAAAAGAAGAGGATGGGGATCGTCAAAAAAGGCTCTCTTACTGCATCATATTACATCCCATCCCATGCCATTGCATCATATTGCATCATATTACGTCTCATTGCATTGCATTGCACCATAAGGCATTGTATTCTATTGCATTCCATTGCATCATATTGCATCATATTACATCCCATCACATCCCATTGCATCATATTGCATCATATTACATCCCATTGCATTCCATTGCACCATATCGCATTGTATTCCAATGCATCATATTGCATCATGTTGCATCCCATCATATTGTGTCACATAACATTTAATAGTGTTTCATTATACGTCATCTTAGCTCATTGCAGGACATTTCATTCCATGCCGAGAAGGCCATTTCATTCCATGCCAAGAGGGCCATGCCGAGAGGGCCATTTCATTCCATTGCCAAGAGGGCCATGCCGAGAGGGCCATTTCATTCCATGCCAAGAGGGCCATGCCGAGAGGGCCATTTTATTTCACTGCCGAGAGGACCATGCCGAGAGGGCCATTTCATTCCATGCCAAGAGGGCCATGCCGAGAGGCCCATTTCATTCCATGCCAAGAGGGCCATGCCGAGAGGGCCATTTCATTCCATGCCGAGAGGGCCATTCCGAGAGGGCCATTTCATTTTATGCCGAGAGGGACATTTCATTTCATTACCGAGAGGGCCATTTCATTTCATGCCAAGAGGGCCATGCCGAGAGGGCCATCATGCCATTCAGATAAGTCTCCATGATCGCTCACCATGCCAGACAATAGAGTCTAATTTTGGAAGATGCTTTGGAGTACCTGTATCCGTTGACCACGCGAAGATGACACAATCTGGCGTCGAGGATATCTCAGCATTTTATATCTGTTGACCACGCAAAAGGCAATATAGCCGACGTCGAGGATATTTCAATACTTCATTAACCGATATTTGAATACATCAACATATCAAAGTTGAAGAAGTACATGATCCAAAGGGATGTTTTTAAGTCGTTGTCCGAAGACGGACGACAAACTAGACTTCCCAGGAATTGACAATCTGAAGGTCATCTGTAAGTCACGATATTCGAGACCGGACAATGTGCGAGATTTCCTTAGAATTGACAGTCTATGGGTCATTCATAAGTCGCAACAACATCCTAACAGGATAGTATGCAAGATCACCCAAAGATCGACAGTTTAAAGGTTATCCATAAGTCACAACTGAATCCTTACCGGAGAATATGCGAGATTACAAAATTGTTAGGTCTGAAGGCTCTCTACAAGCTGCACCATATCCAAGATTGATTATGTGCAGGATTACCCTAAGACCGACAATTTGAGAGATATCTATAAGTCATATTATATCCAAGGTTGGATAATGTGCAGGATTTCCCGAAAGCTAGCGATTCGAAGGATATCTATAAGCCATCTCTTATCTAAGGTCAAATAATGTGCAAAATCACCCAAAAGCTAGCAACTCAAAAGATATCTATAAGCCGCCTCATATCCAACATCGAATGATGCGCGAGATTACCCAAAGATTGACGATTCAAGGGATATCTATAAGTCGTATCGATACTAAGGATGCGCAGGACTTACCCGAGGTCATATAAGAAATCATATCGGTAGCCGAGAAGGTTATCAGACAAAATATCAAACGGTTACAGGGACCGTTCTACCCAAAATGTCGTCGGTGGCTAAGAGAGTCACCCCATTTTGAAAAAAGAATCAATTGTCAAAGGTCCATCATATCTAACAACCGAGATAGTTATTGTACCTATGCTGTTGTGGAAACCACTGTCTTCCAAAAGCAGGTTCAGGAAAGGATGGCACTACTGATCAGAAATAATTCATACAGAAATATGGTAAAAGACTCTATCCTTCAGTGAATTATGTTTATTGCTAACAGTTTTTGTTTGAGATGTTATTGAGAGCATCCGAGAGGGTGAAAATCTCAAACCAAAACCACAGGTGCGGACGACTCCAAAAAGGACGTAGCACAACGTGGAACTTTTTCTTAGCAGCGAACTGGTACATAGTCCGAAGAGGAATATCAAACTCTTTGGACGCGAGCTAAAGGACACTTTCACCACCATCAAAACACACCCCTATTAGAAGGCATGTGGGTATTTGGGACTTTTGGTTTCAGATTCACTTTCGGGGTACTCTTAAAACTCACACCGAAAGTAACTTTCCTTTTTCTTCAAATTTGGGTGACAATACACCTAGAGACTTGGAAATTATGTCCTGATAAATTCTTACCTATGGATGTGAAGAGCTCCACATTCATGGTTAAGAGGTTACAAACCTCTTCTCCATACCTCATCTTACTTGTCACTCATCCCAAGCCAAAGGTCGTTTTCAAATCAAAGACTACCTTTTCTACCGATTGAGTCGAACTACAAGCAGTCTGATTCCTTGAATCTCGGGGATATATAGGCTGGGCTCTACATTGAAAACTCGACTGCATTCCAACCTCCCCCAGTATCCTCTTATTCCCCAGCTTTTCGGTTTTATCAAAATTTAAAATCGGGATAGCTTGTGAATTCTTTGAAAATAGTGCTTAAAAATCAAGCTTTACGAACTACAAGTGGCCTGAATTCTCATGAAGCCTGAGATAGGTAGGAAACCCAATACCAGGGTCCGGCCATAATTCTTTGAAAGTTCGTGCGAAAACAAAGTGCTTTTAAGAGACGAATTTGTGGTCGGCCAAAATTAGGAACGTCAAACTCCCTTTGCCCAGGGTTACTTGCATTCACCCTACCCAAAGGGAGGGGGCAGTTGTTGACACCTAATTTTGACCCTCCCTTACTAAATTTAATCTTGAGTTTCTTCGATTTTAAATAAAATCAAAATATTTGTTTTATCCGGATAAATACTTCCTAAAATATTTATTCGGGTTGGTTTTGTCATTTAAGTGACGAATTATATGTTTTTGTATTCATGGATACGAGATCGTATAATTTTGGTCGCTTAAAAAATTATTTTATAAGATATTCAAGTTTTAATCGAAATCCTATCTTGAAATTAATTCGAATAGGTAAAATCTTGACTTAAATATAATTTGGTTTTAAATATAATTTATTTGGAAAAAAATATTTATTTAGTTTTATTAAATCAAGAAACTCGAGGTTAAATTGGCTATTAATTTGTTTCGAATTTTTTGATTCAACTTAGTCGATTTGGTGAATTTGGTCGTGTTTGAAATTAATTGGATTACGATTGCAATGTAATTGACCAATTGATCTTTTAATTTGGTTAAAATTTAACCAAATTGACTAAATCTTAATTCAATTTGGTCATTTTATTAATATAGATTGACTAAATTGTTGCTTGAATTCCTCCCTTTATTTAAATGATACCAGCCCAATCCCTTTGGCCCATTTTTCCCTTCACCCCACCAGCCCACTTCTTCAACCCGACCCAACCCGGTCCAGCCCAACCCCTATAGTCCTCTTCTCCTTTCTCCTTCACCAAATAACACCCAAACATAACACCAACAGCAACCAACGACAACTTCACGTCTCCGTCAACAGCTCAACCAAAACAACGCCAACGACACCCCTTAATCAATCCAACGACTCCAATATCCTCAACGTCCGTCATTTTGCCTTCGTTTGTACTATCGATGAGCTGTCCATTCTTGAAACATCAAGAAATTGGATAGGTGGCAATTGCAACGGGTATATTCCCTTCAAAACCGACGATAATTTGTTGATTTCGTACCATGAATGTACAGTGTTGTGCCTCTACGATTGGTGGATTGAGAATTTTGGTTTTTCCCCCCCAATTTCCCTATGAATTTTATTCCCTTTTTGGTCCAATTTCATCAATTCACAAGCTGTCAAACCCATTTCTTATCCGAAATTATTCAAATTTTGAACCCTTATTCGAAATTTCCCTTAATACCTCTCTGTTTCCCCCCCCCCAAAAGAAGCCCCAATTTCATCTATAAATAGGGAGTGTGGGTTAAGGGTTGAGTGTGGATTTTTTGGGGAAAAATTGGGGATTCTGGAGGCGCACGCTTCTAATCCCACGTAACCAAAAAATTCAAGAAGAAATAGAGTCCAAAAATCAAATTCCGACGAGCTTAATCTAAACTCCGGCGAAATCGGGTAGAACTTTAACGGTGGGAGTCTCCGAAAGCTCGTTGTCCTAGTTCCTGCTCCGAAAAAGGTAAAAACTTTATCTTGTTACATTTCTTCTTCTTTTTCGGGTTTGAGATGTGATAGTGTGGAATTTTGTTGATGTTATGAATTCTTTTTGTTATCATGAGACTGTTTTGATAAAAAAATTGGTGTAAAGACTACATCTTTCTCTTGATTCTTGTTGTATTAAGGTGTAAAATATGTGAAATTCGATGGTTTTGTTTGAGCTTTAAGTGTTTTGATTATTGAATGTTTAAAGTTGATTTATCGAAATATGGTTTGTTGAAAAGTTTCAAACTTGGAGGAGTTTATGCAATGTTTGTCATTATTCTGAATTTGTGCCACTGTCTTAAGATCATGAGAGGTCTAAAGATAATTTTTTTGTGTTTTGGGGTTTTTATAGTGTATGAAAGGTAAAAATCAGCTTGTAGGCTTAGATTGTTCTTGTCTGGCGAAATTCGAGATTGTTAAAATCTAGAGTGAAGCTTGTTTGTTATTTGTCTCGAGCAAATGTTTGAATGTGTTTCCAGCTACGGATTCCTCAAGGACTTTTCTTGGACTATAATGTAAAAGTAAATAGAGGATGAATCTGTTGCAAAGTTTATTTAGTGTATTTGCTAAAATTGAGATCAGAAGATGGAGAAGAACACCTCATCAGTCTTTCTCCACTTCATTAAAATCACTGTCAGAAGCCCTGTTGAGCAGTCTTTTCAATGTTGCTGCTTTATTCATTCAAGTTGTGCGAAGTGATGTTAGTTATGATTTAATTAGCTCTGTTGATTAAGTAAAGTCTGTTTGATTTTCTTTGGTTCATAGTGTCAAAGGAGGTCAATAGATTGAAGATTGGGAATAAGTTCTTGTGTTTTCTTGCAAAAAAAAAAATTAGAACTAGAGAGTGAACACATCCTTACTGTGATGTGCTTTAATCTCTGGAAGTTCTTGGTTTAGGGACCCAAATAAATGTGGTTTCCTCATTCCTTTTGTGTTGTGTTAATTATAAAGGTTTGATCTTTGCAAGCTTTGACTGTCCATTCAGTGTATATAGCTAAAAAGGGCATATCAAAATCTGTTCAACATACCTAGATGCCCTTACTCATTCCCTTATATCTGTACATAGCTTCAAAAGGTCGAATCAGCCTCCCTTTGGCTTTATGTTGGTTTCTCTATGATATGAGAGAAGTAGAAAATGTAATGAGATTCCACTATAGCTTATCCCCACCTTTAACTCATTGCAGCGTGAATAATGATACCTGGGCAGCCTGCTTATGGCTTTTCTTATGGTGTTATTGAATCACTATGAAGGCATAATTAACATTTTTTTTCTTCAGTATTATGTTTGGTCTTTTCTCTTCTGTTATGAGTTCTTTCTCTCTATCCCGTTGTGTTGTTTCTTGTTGTGAGACCAAGAATGTTGTGCATCTTGGTCAAGGGTCGGCATATCGCATGTGTAGGCCTTTCTTTTCGATGACATGTTTGAGTTATTTTGGAGTCTCAATCTTGGCTAAAACCAACAAAGCTTCTTTTTTATACATCTTTTGATCACTAGTTTTTACTGGAAAATAGAGGTTTTCTTTGTGAATATATGATTTCTTGTCAAAATTACTAATCTGGAAACTTCTTTTCTTCTAGTTTGCAATAATATGTTTAGTATGGATTTTATTTTGTTCGATCTAGACAAGAATTGTGTTTCATTGTGAACAAAAGATGCATCAGTTGTTTCTTTCTAGTTAATTCTCGTTCATATTGCTTGGGTCTGTGTTCTCTAATCCTTATCTTTTATGTGCATGTGAATTCAATCCGAGTCCAAATGGACTCTATCTCCTTGCATATCCTTGACGGGCCAACGAGCCCCAATATCACCGAGTCGAAACCTCAAGACCCAAAAAAGGGGTAAAAGTTGAAATTGAAGAGAAATATGTAGCTAAAAGCTACATAATGAAGCTAGTACACAAGGATGAAGACAAAGGCGGAAAAATTGAAATAGGCTAAAAAGCCTATAAAAAAATTAAGGATTAAAGCCGGGAAGGTCCAAACGGGTTCAAAACCCGTTTTTCTCAACTTCCCTACTTTTACTTTATTTGTAATTCATGTTTGACTTATTTGTATGTAATTAAACTCTTAAATTTGGTTAAATTGAAATAAAATCCCCTTCGAGTTGGCATTTTTTGCCTTATCTTTTATTAGTATTATTGTTATTATTTTTCTTTTGTCATTTATCACATAGTCCTGTCTTGGGAATAGCCCTTTATAAATAAATCTTAAGAAATCAAAATGGCATTTGCTTTGTTCATGTGTTTAGTTGGTGTATTTAAGTTAAAAACGTTCCCTTTAATATAAACAATCAATTTTTCTTGTAAAAGTCAAAACTATGCATAGCTAGTCGAAATTTTCATAACTTGTTTAAGTCGGTACTCTCTTTTAAAATTCCAATTTATTCAAAAATTGATAATTGTAGCAAAAATCACTCTCTTTCTTATTTTATGAAAATAATGGATTTTATCTTAATTCGGTAAAGAAATCAAATTTAACCTTCTTATTAGGAAAATTTTGTCTTTAAGTTAAATAAATTATTTTTTCATCTGAAGGGAATAAGTGCCATGTTTTGCAATGAATTTAAGATTTTATAAAGTTAGCCACATTTTTTTCAAAATTGGTCATTTTACAAATCAGTCAAACTGTCTTTTGGTCAACCACTTTCGCGGACGCTTCTTGAGTGCCTTAAAAACCTTCTCAAGGCGTTACCAGAATCCTTACCCATTTTCTCTAATTTTTAAAGATTTGTTTCTGTTTTTGAGTCTTTAAAATTATTTGAGTTTTTCTTGATATTTTCTATAAAAAATCAAGTGGCGACTCTGTATTTTCTCAAATTGTTTCGAAATTTTCTCTAAGTTTTGAAATAGTTTGAAAAGTCAAATCCAATGTTTTTTCCAACCCTTCGAGCCTAGGAAAAGGGATAAAACAATGGATGTGAAGACCTCCACATTCATGGTAAGGAGGTTACAAGCCTCTTTTTCGTAACTCAAATAACTTGTCACTCATCCCGAGCCAAAGATTGTCTAAAATAAAAGACTCTTTTCTACCGATTCAGTCAAACTACAAGCAGTCTGATTCCCTGAACCTCGGGTATATGTAGGCTGGGCCCTTTGTTGAAAACTCGACTGCATTCCAACTCCCCCCAATATCCTCTTATTCCCCAGTGTTCTGGTTTTACCAAAAAATCTAAAATCGGAATAGATTGTGAATTCTTTCAAAATCGTGCTTAAAAATCAAGCGTCATGAACTACAAGTGGCCTGAATTCTCATGTAACCTGAGATATGTAGAAAAACCCGATACCGGGGTCCGACCATAACTCCTGAAAATTCATACGAAAACCAACCTTTTTCAAGAAATGAATTTGTGGTAGGACAAAATTAGGAATGTCAAAACTCCCTTTGCCTAGGGTTGCTTGCATTCACCCTACCCAAAGGGACGGGGCGGTTGTTGATACCTAATTTTTGCCCTCCCTGATTAAATTTAATCATGAGTTACTTCGATTTTAAATAAAATCAAAATATTTGTTTGTCTGGATAAATGCTTTCTAAAATATTTATTTATGTTAATTTTGTCATTTAAGTAACGAATTATATATTTCCGTATTCAGGTTTACGAGATCGTATAATTTTAGTCGCTTAAATAATTATTTCATCAAAAGTTAGATTTTTATCAGGAACCGTCTTGAAAATTAATTCAAATGGTTGAATGTTGTTTTAAACATATAATTTGTTCTTAAAATGAATTATTTGGAAGATATTTATTTTATTTTATTAAACCAAGAAGCTCAGATTAAAATGGTTAACAATTCATATTAAATCATGATTAGATCTAGTCAATCAATTAAAATTTAGTCGGAATTGAAATCAATTTGGCCATAATTGCACTGTAATTGACCGTTTGACTTTCAATTTGGTTAAAATTTAAATGAAATTGACTAAGTGTTAATCAATTGGCTATTTAATTCCTAACCAAATAGCCTACCCGCCCAAGGCCCACATACACAACCCCTAGCCCATTTCCCCTTATAGCTTCAGCATCACACCAGCCCAACCAGCCACCGCTCCAGCCCACCTCTGCAACCCGATCCGGCCCACACCCTTATAACCCCATCTTCTATCTTCAAACACACCCGATAAACACAACAGCAAGAACAACGACAATAACCCAATATCGAACAACATCGTCAACCCAAAATCTGCCCGAATTCAACCCGAAATCACCGAAACCCTAGCCAAAATCCCGTTTCCCACTCAATCCCTCTTTCCCTCTCCTCAATTTCGTACGACACCATGTGACCAGCATGCGGATGTGTACCCTCGAAGTTCTAAAGTCTGCGACGTGGTGTTTTTCAATTGCTTCACCGTTTTCACTTTCAAAATTTGGTATGAGTTCGTACCAATTTCTACAGCTCAGCCTTATCCTCAAAGAGGATTCAAAATCTTAATATAAAATACCAAATTTACCCCTTGAAATCCCCTCTCTCATATCGACCGAGGGCTCAAAATTGACACTCTCCTCTTCCTATATATATGACTACTGTTTTGAAAGAAAAGCCCAAGTCTTTGATGGTGAAAAAACGTCCGAGCAAGAAGTCTTGAAATTCTTTTAAGAGTTTTTGAGCAGAAAAGGGAAATTTCGAAAGAATTTTCCCTAGTTTAAAATTTCTAGTGGTGTTCTTGTGGTGGCAGATGATTCCGACGAGGCTCGTAGTTCCATTTTGCTGCTCCAAGAAAGACTTAAAAATCAACACGAATGGCCGATATATATGGCGTACAGGTGCAAAACGGAAGAGAGAATGGGCCAAAGTCCGTTAATTTTGACCTTTGAGACTTTATAAAGTCTCAGAAAAACTCATGATTTATGGGCCTTGAAGCCAAACTTGTAATTTAATACAGGTGAAACCGTCATTTGGGCCTCAAAGGTCCGAAAAGTAGCTTAGGACAGGTTGCGGGTCGGAAGCCCAATTTTTAGACTTAGGACAGGTACATGGAGAAATTGGGCCAAGCCTAAAAGTTCGAGTTGGACTCTTTAGGGGTTTGGGCCTTAAAAGGCCTAAATCCATTTCCTTTCCCTACTCATTTATTTACTATACATTGCATATTGTTTGATATTAACTATTTAACTTAGTTAAACCCCGTCAAGTTGCCAAAATCTTGTTTGCGTAAATATTTTTCAAATAATTTTTTCCTTAATCACTTTCTTTAAATAATCAAAACACATTTTCTAAGTTAGTCAAATAAAGTTAGTTTTTAAATAGCCTGGACAACCGCAAGTTAGCGGATACTCTTGGTGCCTTAACACCCTTCCAAGAGTATTAATTTGAACCCTTACCTGGATTTCTTATTTTTTAAAGATTTTTCTGTTTTAAGGCTTTAGAAATTTTTAAAAGGTTTTCTTAGTTTTTCTAAATAAATTAAGTGGCGACTCTGTTTTAAATTGAGTTTGAAACTTTTCCCAAGTTTTCGAATTCAAACAAGTCAAAAGTCATTTTTCCCGTAAAATACCCTCCACCGCCGACCATTGTACCAGCTGAATCGCATACCCAAAAGCCAATAATTTTCCTCTTCTTCGTCGAAAAGCACATAACCGTCACCACCACCGTCGGTCCAACCAACCAACCGGTGAAACACCATAATCCACCCAAATTCACACACAAGTCCACCAAAAAATCATTGTAACCGATACATAATTCTTACCTATCAGTAACACATATCTCATTTTGATACATAAGTTTTATGTATCAGTAACGACAAAAAGTATTCTAATGCATAATTTTTGTCATATTTACAACCAGATACATCATTACAATGTATCTCCTTTGAATAAACCCCAAGTATCTCAATGGTCATTGTTATCGTTACTCACAGATCCAGCAGCAGCGAATGCCTCCTTCTCAATCCACCTTGCGGCATCAAAAGCTGAATCGATTTTTGCCATTGATGATGGTGGTGCGGTGGTGGTGTTGGTGGTGAATTTTGAAGTGAGTCGTTTAGCTTCGTTGTCGAGACGGAAACAATGGTGGTGGAGAAAGGTGGAAAGAGAGAGGAGTGAAGTCGATGGAAAGTTTCAAAAACTCCGCCGTATCGCCACCGACAGCAGCTGCTAAATGAAGTCGGCGACGATTTTGGAAGTGAGCCGTTTAGCTTCGTCGCCAAGACGGGAACCATGGTGGTGGAAGAAGGTGGAAAGAGAGAGGAGAGGAGTATTGGATGGTCCAAATCTAGTTGAGGGTTTGGACTTCATTGATTTGTTTGGAGAGAAGGAAAAGGCGAAGAAGAAGACTTTTACTATTTGTTTGGGGCAATCGATACAACAACAACAACAACAACATACCCAGTATATTCCCACCACGTGGGGTCTTTGTTTGGGGCAATCAATGTATCCGATTTTTTAGGGCGGAAGTGATGTATCCAACCATTTAAAGAGAGAGAATGTAAATTAGGGATTTTAGTAATTAATCAAAAGAGTAGGGATTTTAAGTAGTTTAGGTAAGTTAAGTTGTGGTATTAGGTAATTTTTTTATATTTTATGTCAAGGGAAAAAAACTATATGTACAATATTAGATTGTTTATTGCAACTCATAACAATATTTCTTAGATTGCAATCCATAACAAAAGTTTTTTAACAAGGAATAACAAAACATTTTAAAAAAATATTAATTAATTAATTATATGAAAAAAGCATTGCTTAAAAAAGATGTCAATTAACAATAGGATATCATTCACCCCCTAATTTTTCTCTAAAAATGATTTTTTTCCTGATTTTCAAATAAGAGTTGCAGAATAACCTTGCTTCTTATTCTTTATCAAGCCTATTATTCTTCTTCTTTAGCCAACAAGTCATAAATCAAATACTTATTGAATAATGATAACATATGTTAAATAATGATAAAGTAGGGAGTATAGGAAATATTCAGCTACCGACATGAGATTCTGCTAAGATCAGTCACATTGTAGATTGTCCTTTAATAAAAGTTGACTCACTAAAGGGGTCCTATGTGTACCAAGTTTTAAATTTAATTTTTTGTTAGTCTCTAAGGTGACCAAAAAATCTGAATTGTTGTTCTAAGTTCTTTCTTGAACTCGTGTGTTTCAGGACCTTTGTGCTGGAAGAGTGAAGGTGACTGGTAGAGAACATGAAGGATTATATGTCTTGAGAACACAACATGAGGGTGATACTGTAATAAAAGGGAATTCTATGGCAGTGCAAAACATATCATAATCTGAAATATGGAATAAGAGACTGGGGCATGTACCTATGGCAGTGTTGAAGAAAATTCCTGCTTTTAGTAATAAAGAATTTTATTTAGAACATTGTGATGTTTGCCCTTTGTCTAGGCAACCAAGAATGCCTTTTCCTAATAGTCAAAGTAGAACAATGGAACTTTTATCTTGATCCACATGGATGTATGGGGTTCTTACAATGTTGACACTCATAATGGAATGAAATATTTTCTTGCTATATGTCACGCCTCAAATCCTATTGGGGCGGACATGACACCCGTAGTTGTAAGGACCGAGAGAACCAACCTATAATCGTGTACATTCATATGCATGTCCCTGAGTGAACAACATTCAGTCACATACAGATACAAGACATCGATGGCGGAAGTCATGGAAAGACATTCAAATAGATATGAGATTTGGCCGTTAGGGCCACAACATCAAAAAGGTAAGACACTCCTTCGTTTGACTTTACAACATCTACAAGCCTCTAATAGATACATAACCATGCCTAAAGTTGGGATAAGTCCCCGCTTTATACAACTATTACACAGTGCCAAAACAAGTATATAAATGACTCGAAAAGCCCCGACTCAACCTGGAGCTCACCAATAGTCTGCAGATGACCCGTATCCGATTGTGAAGGTCTACTAGCTCCTGTTCCTGCAGCAAGTAAAGTAGGTCCCCCAAGGGACGTCAGTATGAAAGAATGTACTGAGTATGTAAAGCTAAAAGTAACAGTAAGAAGTATGGGAACTCAAATGGAATCAAATACAAGTGAATAGACAATAATGATAAACCACCGTACTGTATATGTGGAACCATGTACATTGACTTCATTACTTTCCTTTTACGTTCATATCAATATCAACATCAATCATACCATGCCCGGGACCAACTGATCAGTGGTAATAACATTGGGATCGGCTCGAGCTAGGCTTATGCCCCCAGAGCTGCCACCCATAAATCAATAAATCAGGTTTGGCTCGAGCTAGGTTTTCACCCCCAGAGCTGCCCCCTGTATCCAATAAATCAGGTTCGGCTTGAGCTAGACTTTCGCCCCCAGAGCTGCCCCTCGTACTCAACTAACTATGCATTACTTCATTTCTTTACTTTCTGTGAGATTGTTACATTGGTGGTCATAACATTATTGGAGCTTTGGAACAATAATTAACAATAAGAGACACGTGAATAACAATTGCTAATAAACCTGAAATGAGATACTTTAGAACATTTCGAAGTGGAAACAAGTGTGGTAACGATGTGAACAATAGGTGCTGCCCAAGGATACGGAAAAGAGTAACCTTACATACCTTATCTTTCCAACATGTGAATACAACAATTCAGCTCCTTCCTTACATGTTACTCTACAACACAAGTACATAACGGAGCTAACATTAACAACTACTACATTACAAGTTCACAAGACGACAATGAGCTACGTGACTGCCATATAACTTCATTACACCCTCATACAATACAATTTACTGCCTCACCATACCAGTAACATCAAACATTCCACACATCAACCTAGACATCACAAACCGATAGAATTTCACACCAAGTTTATACTTTACACTTTCTCCTCAACACATCGTCACATTTACTCCATCAAGTCACCTAAATACCTTTCACAACAACACATTAAAAATAATCCACAATTGAGACAATTCAAAATGCCTCCGGACTACCCCCTTAGGGCCATCCAAAAGGTACCATGAGTTGGTGATTGCATCCAAGAAGGGTAAAGGGGCATTGGAGGGTCAAAGAGAAGCAAAGACAAGCTAAAAGAGGTCTTGGAAGGACCTGCGAAGCGACCTACGCCTGCAGGTGATGTGAATTTCAGCCTTATATAGTCCCTTCAAATCTCATCCTTAGTCAAACTTATGATGTGTTTACTTGGTCAAATGTTGAATGGATCATTTCCTTTTGGGCCATGTCTTATTTGCTTTATTTTTTTTTATTTTTTTTGGGCCTCAATTAAGTCCATAACCATCATAGTAATTTAGCCCAATACACCAACTAATGCAAGTTTAAAAATTTCATAAGTGTTAAGGTAGTCAAATAAATTCGGAAATATACGGGGTGTTACACTATAGTTGATGACTGCACAAAATGGTCTTAGGTGTTTTTGCTCATGTTTGGGGTTGATGCTCCTGCTGCATGTATCTTCTGTAAGGGTCCTACTGAAACAATGAGGCATTTGTTCTTTGAATGTCATGTTACAAATAGATTTTGGCAAAGAATGATGCAGTGTTTTGGGGAAGTTGGAACTGTTGAAACTTGGCAGGAGGAGGTCACTAGAGCTAACTATTGAGCTAAGAAAAGATCTGGCAAAGGATACATCTTCAGCTTCATGTTTGCTCTAGTAGTAATAGTGATATGGAGGGAAAGAAATTTGATGAAGTTTCAACATGGTCAATTCCAACCTGATAGAGTGGCAAAGGAAATTATGATCAACCTGTATGTCAGAGGAGGCAGTTTCAAGAAATGGCATCCATATCTCCAGAAGATGGATCATCTGCCTTAAAGCTTGTCTAGGAACACTTAGGGTGATTGATTTTGTTGAGAATATGTTGTTGTGTGCCTGCTAGTTGCCTTAGGAATTACTTTGCAGTAATTACTGCTTTTAGTCTTGTATAAGTTTCCTTTTGTAACTACGGTAGGTGAGGTTTAGTGTGAAACAAAAGTTAGATCTGTTTAGCTTTGTAATGTTGCACTTTTGGTATTAATAAAATTGTTAATTTACTAAAAAAAAAAGAAAGAAATTTGATGTATGTGAAGTCCTTAGAAATTTCATTGTTATGGTTTTGAATCAATTTGGTAAGAAGATTAAATGTTTTAAATCTGATAATGGATCATAATTCTTTAACAAATCATGTGGTGAATTGCTTAACATGCATGGGATATTACACCAAAGTTTATGTCCTTATACACCCAACAAAATGGAGTGGTAGAAAGGAAACATAGACACATCCTTGAAACTGCTAGAGTAATCATATTTTAAGGATATTTACCACTAAAATTCTGGGGAGTTTGTGTAGAAGCAGTTGTGTACATCATTAATAGGAATCCATCTTCCATATTAAAGAATAAATCTCCTTTTGAGTTGCTGCATGGATATGCACCTTTCTTACCTCACATGAGGTGATAGGAAGTCTTTGCTATGCAACCACATTGCCTAAACAAGATAAGTTTTATCCAAGAGCTATGAAATCATTTTTGCTTGGATATGGTGTTCATCAGAAGGGATATAAACTATATAAATTGGAGACAAAATCTTGGTTTATTAGCAGGGATGTGGTGTTCTATGAAAACAAATTTCCCTATCAGTATAGTATTGCTATAAATGATGATCATGAATATATATTGTTTTCCCATAACTCATTTGAAGATGATGTTTCTATTCTTAGGATGCCTACATCACCTTCTCATATAGTTAATCATGATGTCTTACCTGGAAGTACACCAAAGATAATGGTGCATAATGATACAGAAGTAATGGAAGGAAATTTACTTGTTCCTAATCAGCAGCCAGATATTGTCAACGCTCAACCAGAGCTGGATATAGCGGGACAAACAAAACCTCTTGTGGAGGCTCCACCTGTAGCACAAGTTCAAAGAAGGTCCACTAAAAATGCTAGACCACCAATATGGATGAAAGATTATGTTTCTTCAAGATCATTAGGAGCACAAACTTGTTCATATCCATTATCAACTGTTATTAACTATCTGTCTTTATATACAAAATATCAAAGATATATTACACAACTTTCTCAGAAAAATCTGGCATGTACAGAATAAAAACTTCATTCTCTATTCTATGAGAATTTTGATAAACTAAACCACAGAATTTTAAAGAGGCTGTCAAGGATCCTTGGTGGATTGAAGCCATGCAAGAAGAAATACATGCTTTGGAGGACAATGGCACCTGGATTAGTAATTGTTTTACCTCCAAGAAAGAGAGTTATTGGATTTAAATGGTTCTACAAAATTAAGTATAAAACAACAGGTGAAGTGGAGAGGTTCAAAGTTAGATTGGTTGCAAAAGGTTAAAATCAAAGGGAAGGAATGGACTATCAAGAGATATTTTCACCTGTTGTGAAAATGGTGACTGTGAGAGTTGTAGTTTCATTAGCAATTATGAATAAATGGGATATCCATCAGATGAATGTCTACTATATTTTTATACAAGGAGATTTGAATAAAGAAGTGTCCATGGATTTACCATTTGGGATTTTCTGGCACAACCAAACAACAAGTGTGCAAGTTATCTAAGTCTCTATTTGGACTTAAAGAGTCTCTTAGATAGTGGAGCATAAAGCTTACCACTGCTCTATTGGATCTAGGTTTGTGAAAAGCCATCTGGACTATTCTCTATTTACTATGAGAGACAAGGACAAACTGGTGGTCATATTGGTGTATGTAGATGATCTCATGATCACCGAAAATGATTCAACTATGATTCAAGACACTAAAGAACATCTGTATTTGTGTTTCAAAATTAAAGATTTTGGAGAATTAAAATATTTTCTTGGCATTGAGTTTGCAAGAAACAAAGAAAGAATTTTGATGCACCATAGAAAATATGCCCTTGGACTGATCTCTGATTTAGGTTTATTAAGGGCCAAACCTGTTGCCTGTCCTTTAGACCTGAATCTTAAGCTCACATCACTAGAGCTTGATCAACAGGTTAGTAACACTGATGTACTCCCTTGGATGATCCTGGTGCATTCCAAGGACTTGTTGGCAGACTACTATATCTAACCATTACTAGGCCTAGCATTTCTTTTGTTGTACAATCTCTTAACCAATTCATGCATTCTCCAAAAGTTTCACATCTGCATGCAGCCTTAAAAGTGATTAAATACATAAAGCAGTCCCCTGAACATGGAATATTAATGTCTGGTTCTGCCTCTACAAAATTGATAGCCTATTGTGATGCAGATTGAGCATGTTGTCCCAATACAAGGCAGTCTGTTACTGGATATTTGCTCAAGCTTGGATATTTCTTATTGTCCTAGAAATCCAAGAAACAATCTACTATATCTAGAAGCTCTGCTGAGGCAGAATGTAGAAGCTTGGCTTCCACAGTAGTAGAGGTTATTTGGGTATCTTGTTTACTTCAAGAGTTGGGGGTTCCTCTTACTATGCCTATTTCCATGTTTTGTGATAGCAAATCTTCCATACAAATTGTTGTTAATCCTGTCTTCCATGAAAGAACCAAACACATTGTCACTTCATTAGAGAAAAGGTGTAACTTGGTTTAGTCAAATTGGTTCATGTTTCCACTACAGAACAACAGACAGATGTGCTTACTAAAGGTCTTGGCATTGCCCAACATGGTTATCTGGTGTCCAATCTAGGCATGAAGAACATCTCCATAGTTCCTAGCTTGAGGGGGGTGTTGAGGAGTTAAATACTTGCACTAAGGTGCCCTGAAGTTACTGATGAGTCAGCTATAACTAATTAAGTAATTATATGTAATTAGTTACAGTCGGTTAGTTCCTAGTCTCAGCTGGATCTTAGATGTAAGTCTAGCTGTGATCTATATAAGCACATGTACAAATATTTTTTCATTCAGCTGAGAATATACAGAAAATCTTCAAAAAATATCTTCTCTCTTCCAATTTACTGTTACATTGATTCAGTTCATGGAAGTTAACAGTGTCACATTAAATGGGATGGAGGGAGTATAATATTATTTGCTGACATCTATGCTAATATCAGGACTTTCTTTGAGTTTTAGGTTCTTAGTGTGCTAAAAAGAAGGTTCTAAGTGTGTATGTGTGTGTGTTATTTTTTTTTTTTAAAAAAAAATCAATTTATGTTGCTTTTAGTATTTGAATTATTGGTCCAAAGAAAAGGGTAGGTAAGAGCTGAGCAAGTACTAGTAGTATAATAAAAAACTTTCCTTATTACTAGTAATTTTGGTTTGCAAAAGTAGTAACCTTTGTTTCCAAGATTGGATTTTATATATATTTGAATAAGCCTTTACACTATTATTGTACTTTAATTTGATTATGTTAATATCAGGAGTAAAAATTACAGTATTAGGTACGAGTTCAAAGGAATCCAATAATTTTATATGGCTCTTTCTCATTTTTTTTCTCCTTCTCACTTTCTTCCCATAATTTTTATAATCTAGAAAATTAATAATTATAATAGTACGAAATGGAATTACTATCATATTTTATCTTTGCATTTTATTTTATTTTATTTTGTCTTTGAAAAAGAAAAAAAGGAAAAACAATAAAGAGGAACAAAGGAAGAGAAAATAAAATAAACTAAACTATCCTGCACTTCTTTTTTTCTCCTTTTATAATACTTTATAATTTATTTTATTTCTCTTCTTTTGTCCTCTTTATTTTTTTTCCCTTTTTTCCCTTTTTAAAGATGAAACAAAAATAAAATGCAAATATAAAATATGGTAGTAATTCCATTTCGTACAATTTTAATTGTTAATTTCTAGATTATAATGTGTAATTTATGAAAAAATTAATGGGAAGAAAGTGAAAAGAAGAAGAAAAATAACAAAGAGGAGGTAGAAATATTAATTTAGGGGATAAGGATAAAAGGGTCATTAAAGGGATATTTTTTATTTTTCAGAATTTCATTTTTAAATAGAAATTCGTAAATTCTATTTTTAAAAAATAATTAAATAGGTTGAGTGACTTTCTGAGTAAAAATGTGATAATTTTTGACTTTCGAAGTAAAGATCAAAGTTGAGTGACTTTCTGGGATAAAAGTCCATAGTTGAGTGACTTTTGAGGTAAAGATCAAAGTTGAGTGACTTTCTAGGATAAAAGTCTATAGTTGAGTGACCATTTGAGTTATTAACTCTTATTGTTATATAGATTTTGGTTTACAAAAGTTGTTATCTTTATTTCCAAGATTGAATTTTATATATATTTGAATAAGCCTTTACACTATTATTATTGTACTTTAATTTGATTCTGTTAATATCAGGGGTAAAAATTACAATATTAGGTACGAGTTCAAAGGAATCCAATAATTTTATATGGCTCTACCTCTGGCCTACCTGCCTTTTTCTAAAAAAGTTATTATCTTTTTTTTTTTTTTTGTGAATATAGTGTAAAAATCTTTTATGTTGCAAGTGTAAAGTTAAACAATTAGGAATCGTTTGATTGGTGGCATACTACAATAAAAAATATGTCATGGGATTTACTCTCAAGATCATCCCTCGAACGTTCTTATTTATCTCATCTTAACAATCAAATGGCCTCTGTCACCCCTTGACTTGCTTGTAAGCTTGGAGTTATTTCTTACCCATTTGTTCATTCTGTTTTGCTTAGGATACATGTGTTTTGTGTGCAATATCAAGATGGGTGGTGGGTGTTTAATAAAATGACTGAAAAGACAGAGTCACATGTTGATATAATGAGTGATTGGACGTACTTAGTTTTTATTGTTGTGTGCAGTTAGTTTGTTGAGTGTCATTTAGGCAGCCACCTACTGCGATAAAAAATAGGGAGTAGGTGAATGTGTTATCTTTTCGTAAAAACCTACGACGCTTAATTCATTCTTCAAGAATCAATCGGTCCCATATAATTTTCAAAATTAACTACTCATAATAATAATAATAATAATAATAATAATATATTCACTAATAATATTGTTGTTATTAGAATTTGTTTTTGTATATTAACTACAGTAAAACCTCCCAAAATTAATATTGTTGGGACCATGAAATATTATTATTTTGTAGAGGTATTATTTAATCGATAAATTAATATTTATTAATTTAAAGAGTGTTTTCGAGATTCAATGAAGATTAATTTTGATTACATTAAAATCATTGTTACTAATTTATGTATCATATTTATTGAATTAATGTAAAAAATATTCATTATACATAAATTACATTGTATCGACACTGCAAAATTCGTTTGGGGGATGAAGCCTCAAGGAATTTAAATAAACCCACTTGTGAAAACGACATTCTTGAACTTGATGTCATGATTAATGATCTCGATTACTGCAATAAAATGGATGTCAATAGCTTGTTGGATTATCCGGGTGAAAATGATACTTGTTTAGAGGTTCAGAGTTTACAAGAAATTGTGGATACAATTGGAGAAGACAATGTTGATGATGAAGTTGAAGACGATACAATACCTTTGGAATCATTTACGCGTAAGGAAACATTTATCGCGTCTAGAACTCTTCACAATTTTTTGGTGCAGTTCAAGAAGACAACACCAGAACTTTTGGATGCAATAAGAAAAGTTAGATATGAGCTTAAACTAGATTTAAATTTTAACAAAACACAAAAAGCACTATAATCATATTTCACTAAATTGTCTTAGATATTTTTATAATTTTAAAGAATTATTAATTTATAATATTAATGGGACCACATATTTATAAAGGGGTCTTTCGAAAATATATTATCTTATCGAAATCAGCAATTTTTTCCACTGGACCAAGTTGGGACCGGAGAAAAATATTATCTTAGAGAGTTTATTAATTTGTCAAATATTAACTTAGAGAGGTTTTACGGTAGTTTTCACATTCACTTACAATATTTTGTTCGCCAATATTTTTCTAATAAGTATTTAATAAGATTGAACTAAGAAAATGTCACGACCCAAATGGTCGTGAGTGGCACCCACACTAATCTTTATGTGGGAGAACCATCTAACCCAAATCATTACCCAATCATTTAGTCAATATTAAGACGAAGTTATCATAAAAAAATAACTTAATGATAATAAATCCAAAACTAATCATTATTAATGCGAAAATCAACAAACTGCCTATTAAAATCCCCAAGTTCCGAAAGTGATCGTACAAGAACTTCTAAAACAAAAATCATGTCTAAAAGAAATATTTAAAATAACGAAAGATAAAGAGTGTCTCATTGTCCGAAAGAAGGACAAGAACTAATATGATGATCCATGACAACCTGGAGATGGAGTGCTCACCCTTGGATCGAGATCAGCTATTAAACGCTAGAGATGAGGTCAAAATCTGAATCCACCTCAACCGAAGAATCCGAATGCAAACTAATTTGCAAGGGTCTTGCCCTTCCGTAAAGCTCCCGAATGGTCAAAATCTGTTCAGATACATAATCCCCATAAGAATACGAATCTAACGGCACTCATTTTATAAATTCTTGCTCTAAAAACTCTAGACCTAAAATATAATTTTATCATGAACGGTAGATGATTTCTTCTAAGAAACCTCTAATCTGCAGCCACTTAAAGAAAACAATAGTTGCAATACTAATTAAATTCCAAGAACGCATTAATCCAATACCTATTTCATCATAATTACCTTATAATTAGCATTATTATTTAATCATTATTTCATATTGTCCACTAACTACCCTAATTTTAAAAGTATAAGAACGTCATTTTTTCATATTGTCCACTAACTACCCTAATTTTAAAAGTATAGGAATGAAATTAATAATTGTAACACCCCGTACATTTTTGACCTTACTTGATTGGTGATCTAGGGCGCATTTGTAAACCTTAGTTCCGAGAGCAATAAGTACGTATTTTGTATTGTCTTTGATGGCATATTTGATATTGTGTTAGTAGATGTGATTAGACTCGTGGGGGAGGAGTTTGTGACTTTTTGGAGCATTTTTGGAGTGAAAAGTGAGGCTTGGAGGGCTTCAAAATAAAGGATATTAAAGATAAGAGGCAAGCTAAAGATTTGAACTTGAAGGATCTAACCAAATCCGCAAAGAAAAGTCGAAATCAGAAATTTAGTGTGGGGCGCGCCCAGGGGCGTGCCAGGCCGCTTTTGGCCTAATTTTTTTTGGCAGAGACAGCAGAGGGGCGCGCCAGGCAGCGTGCCAGGCCGCTCCTGCACACCTTTTCAAGTACAGAAATTTTTCTAAGTCTCAGGGGCGCCCGGGGGCTTGCCGGGGTGCTTTTTGCCAAATTTCTTCTCCTATTATTAGTCAATAAAGAGGACTCTTGGGTTATGGTATCATTATTCCATCGTAGTAGGACTACTCTTGAATGAGTTTGGCATCCAAGTTGGAGTTAATTCTTCATCATAATTATTTTATCAAATTATGTTAAATTAAGCCATGAGTGGCTAAACTTGCTTGTTCTTGGGATTGAGGCTACGAACATGAATCTCGTGAGTTGAATATTATTGTAACATTTATGGAATTATTTAAACATGAGATAATTAGTGGATCATGCATTGAATTTGGTGGGCTAAATTAACATGTTTTAATGGGCTCAATTTGAGACCCAAAATGAAGCCAAAATGCATGGCCCAAATGGAAATGATCCATTCTATCATTGACCAAGTAAGCATAGCAATTAATGTTTGGCTAAGGATGACTTGAGGGGCTATATAAGACAAGGAAAAATCAGATTTTTATTCACATAAACACACATGCCATTCTAGACATTTCCAAGATTTTCCTTTTAGCTCTCAAAACCTTAAGTCATCTCTTTGGACAAGATCATCATTTTTCAAGCTTGGGTAAGTGTTTAATCTTATGGTTTAGTATATTATATGCATGGGAGATTGTGTAGATCATGATGGTTATGTCTAAGTGTGAGTAGTGCACTTTTGTTTTTTTTGCTAAAAGATGTGTCATCTATGTGACTTGAACTTGAAAGGAGACTTGAAGTTTTGATGGAAATGAATGGTGTGGATGAAATATCAACATGTAGGATGTGGTTATGTTCCTTAACTTGTTATTTTTCTATGTGTGTAACTTGTGGATAACTTGTGAGATTGTTGCTATGAAACGTATTGAGGTAACTTGATGGAGTAATTATGATGTAGTGTTAATGAGGAGGCGTAAATGATAAACTTGGTGTGAAATGCTATTGGTTTATGATGTTTTGGTCAATGCGTGGAATATTGTGGTATTGTTGGTATGAAAATGCCGTGAATTGTATTGTAAAGGGGGAAACAACGTTATAAGGCAATCATGTAACTCATTGTCGTCTTATGCACTTGTAAGGTAGTTGGTTGTTAACGTGAGCTCCATTATGTACTTGTGTTGTAGAGTGAAACGTAAGGAAGGAGCTGGATTAATGTATTCACGTATAGGACTGTGTATTCATATTGGAAAGATAAGGTATGTAAGGTTGCTCTTTCAGTATCCTTCTACAGCACATATTGTTCACAGTGACATTGTATTTGTTCCATTCCGAAACATCTCAAGGTATCTCATTTCAGGTTGTCGTATCGTATTACTCACAGAACCAGTCGTGTGATTCATATGTCTCTTAATCATTAACTGAAATTCCAATCTTCCATAATGTTATAACTACCAATGTATCAATCTCACAAAAGTAAAAGAATGAAGTATTATATATAATTGTTTGTATAATCTTGAGTAACATCCCAGGGACGATAGAAAAGCCTAGCATGGGTTATCACAGTAACATCTCAGGGGCGATAGAAAAGCCTAGCATGGGTTATCACAGTAACATCCCAGGGGGGACAGAAAAGAATAGTATGGGTTAATCTCATCCCAGGGGCGACAGAAAAGCCTAGCATGGGTTAATCTCATCCCAGAGTCGACAGAAAAGCCTAGCATAGGTTATCATTGTAACATCCCAGGGGCGACAGAAAAGCCTAGCATGGGTTATCATCGTAACATCCCAGGGGCGACAGAAAAGCCTAGCATGGGTTAATCTTATCCTAGGGGCGACAGAAAAGCCTAGCATGGGTTACTCTCATCCCAGGGGTTAAGATACCTAGCATGGGTAGCTTTACAATTTCTTAATGAAAAACTGGATTATGTAATGAGTGATAATGATGAATGAACGTAAAGGCAAAGAAAGTAATGAATGTCATATACATGGTTCCACACATATAGAACGAGGGTTTATCCACATTGACTATTCTCTTATATTTAATTCCGTTGAAATTCTCATGTATGATGTAGTTTCTTATAGCTTTACATACTCAGTACATTCTTCGTACTGACGTCCTTTGGGGGACTTACCTTACTTGCTGCAGGCACAGGTGCTAGTAGACCTAAACCGTAGGTTGCGAGTCATTTGCCGATCATTGGTGAGCTCCAGTTGGTCCGGGGCTTTTCGAGTCACTATATACATTTGTTTTGGTATTGTAAACGTTGTATAAAGCGGGGTCTTGTCCCGACTTTAAGTTGGTTATGTCCATGTATCTGTAGAGGATTTGTAGATGTTATGGGACAAATGAAAGTGATGTAAGGAGTGTATGCTTTTGACTTAATGGCCCTAACGGCCAAGTTTCATATATATCATATATTTTTCATGACTTCCGCCATTGGCATCTTGTATCTATGTGTGATAGTGACGTTCATTGAGTGACATGCGTATGAGTGTATATGAATGAAGATTGGTTCTCTCGGGCCTTAACGGCTTCGGGTGCCAGTCCGCCCTATTAGAATTCGGGGCGTGACAAAAGTAGTATCAGAGCAGGTCGTTCTAAGGGTGTCTACAAAGCCGTGTCTAAGTAGAGTCTTGCTTATGGATGTGTTGTGCACCATATTTATAAGTAGGAGGCTACGGGATATTTAGGAGTTGTTTCTTTTCTTCATTTCTAGATCGTGCAATAGAGTCAATGTTGTAGGTGGAATCATATCTGACCATGGTGATTGGTTTTCTTTATTATAGCAAAATGTCGATGACAAGACGAGGTAGGGGCAAAGGTAAGCAGGTAGTTGTGCTTGTCGGTGAAGGAACGAGTAAATCACCACCTGACCAAGCTAGTCAAGGTGGAGCTGACACTGAATTTGCCTCGCGGGCTTCTTCTACTTTTCCAGTTCCAGAAGAGCCGAGAAGGAGAGAAGTATCTTCGGAACCGCCCATGAATACTATTGAACAGGATTTAATGAGTACGGTGCAAATATTGACCCGTGTAGTTGCTGCACAAGCTCGAAGACAAGCTCTTTCTCAACAGATGGAGGGACAGAGGCAAAGGAGAAGGATGCAAGAATTAGAAGGAGGATCGTCAAAGAGGGCTAAACCCATGGGACAGTTCATGGCGTCCCAAGGAGGATTTGGGCCTTGGAGTTTTCACAGACCGTCTAGACCATCCTTTCCTCATTCTACAGCAAATGCTCCCCCTCTATTCCAAGGGTTTAGAAGCAACCAGTTTAGGCAAAGAAGTGAGATTCGGGATTTACGGACAGTGGGGTATCAAGCACAAGAAAGTATGAACCACTAGAGGTCTTTTCGTAAACTGTGCCAGCGCTGCGGGAGGTTTCATTCAGGTGAATGCCGGGCTGGAACGAATGTTTGCTATATTTGCGGCGTGCCAGGGCACATGGTAAGAGAGTGCCCACAAAGGGGCATGGGTGGTATAGCGCGACCTACGGGATCAACCGTTGCATTATCCTTATTGGTTCCTTCCTTGGGCCGAGATGTCCAGCCTGCTGGTCATGGTAGGGGTGCCATAGGTGTAGCCAGTTCTAGTGGAGTTCAGAACTGTACCTATGCCGTAGCGGACCGATAGAATTCGGAGGCATCTCCTGATGAAGTTACAGGTATATTGTCCATCTTTTTCACATAAGGTATGCATTGATTGATCCGGGTTCTACCTTAGTTTTGGAGCAATAAGTACGCATTTGTAAACATTAGTTTCGAGAGCAATAAGTACGTATTTTGTATTGTCTTTGATGACATATTTGATATTGTGTTAGTAGATATGATTAGAGGGGAGGAGTTTGTGACTTTTTGGAGCATTTTTGGAGTGAAAAGTGAGGCTTGGAGAACTTCCAAACAAAGGATATTAAAGATAAGAGGCAAGCTAAAGATTTGAACTTGAAGGATCCAACCAAATCCGCAAAGAAAAGTCGAAATCAGAAATTTAGTGTGGGGTACGCCCAGGGGCGTGCCAGGCCGCTTTTGGCCGAAATTGTTTTGGCAGAGACAGCAGAGGGGCGCGCCAGGCAGCGTGCCAGGCCGCTCCTGCACACCTTTTCAAGTGCAGAAATTTTTCTAAGTCTCAGAGGCGCCCGGGGGCGTGCCGGGGTGCTTTTTGCCAAATTTCTTCTCCTATTATTAGTCAATAAAGAGGACTTTTGGGTTATGGTATCATTATTGTTGACACCCAATTTTGGCTCGCCGTGCTTAAAATTAACGTCTTCAGGCTTCCTGATCGTTAAAGAACACAAAATACATTTTTTTCACATACTTTTACAATTCATTGATAATTATCCTTAATTTTTGTAAATATCAGGACTTTTATCAATTTATTGTCATTGTAAATTTTTTCACAGTCATCTGCACACGTACACAACATAACACTACAATTCTTTGCAGTACACTATATTTTTAACTATTTACATCATAATACATTTTTCAGGATAATTATATTTTTATTATTATTTATATTTTTCTGTAATTACATATCGATATTTACACATTTTTTGTATATTATATAATACAATCTGCAAACGATAAGCCGGATCAATTACTTTGATACACAGAGCAATAATTCGTTCAAGTCGAGGTCTCGTCACCTTTATTAAAGCTGACTTGTCATGTCACCTTTATTAAAGGTGACTCGTCACATCACCTTTATTAAATGTGACTCGTCACGTCACCTTTATTAAAGGTGATGTGTGACATGACCACACATGACATTTATCTTTTGGATAATAACATTTTATTTTGGTTAAAAGAATAAAAAATCCGTTAGATAATAACTAATAAACTAAAGAAGTATTTAATGGATAAGGGAAAATTCTTTTATAAGGGAGGGGGTGAATTGTTTTAGGGAACACAAGAAAAAAAAAAAACACAATACACATTTCTACATATTTACACACACCACACACACACAATATATATATATATATATATATATATATATATATATATATATATATATATATACACATACACTACACAGAGACCACACATACATACATTCACACACAATCAGAATTTATGCTCTCTCTCTCAATTTAGTCTCTCTCTCGCTCTCTCCTCTCCCTCTCTTCACTGCTTCGCCGGAGGTGATGACCGGCGAAGCTCCGGTCAACCCCCACCACCGCAAACCCAACACTACCACCATGACCGCCCCTCCTCTCTCCTTTTCTCTTCCCCCTTTTCTCTTTCCTCCTCTCCTCTCCGCTGCTGCCTCGCCGGAAGTGATTACCGGCGAGCTACGGACTGAGCCACTACCGCTGCTCCCTTTTCCCTTTTCCCGCCAATGATTCACCGGAGGTGATGACCGGCGAAGGTCCGAGCACCACCACCAGCCAGATCCACGAACAAATAGCCCCTTCTATATTCTCTATCTCTCACCCTTCTTTTCTCAAACTCTTTCTCTCTCACGAGTACTTCCTCTCGTCTCTCACACGATCTGCCGACGAACTTTGGCCAAAAAAAAAAAACACATTGCTCCAGCGTTCTATCGTCGTTGAAGCAGCGATCTGGTCGGAGTTGGCCAAACCTGACTAAAAAAATGTGTTCTGGTGACCTTGAATATTTTGATAAGATCTTGGTTTTCTCGATGAACATCACTGTTTTGGGCTTCATTCATGGTTGTTCTTGTCTGATTGCTGCTCTATTTTGCTATTAATTTTGACATATGGGTTGATTCTTGTTTTGGTTTACATTTTTTGATAACTCTTCAATTTTTCGATGGTCTTGTTTTCCTTTGTTACTGTGTTTGCATATTTGGGGCTGCTTTAGGTGGTATTTTTGTCCTTTGTTCTTGTTTGATAGAATACAGATACTACACACATACTTGGCCAATGAAAAATTTCCGTCGATTTTTGAGGCCTCCACAAATAAAAAGACGGACATGACGTATACAAATACGTGACGAAAATAAATAAATATGGGCAATGACAAAATCTTTACATTATCACGACAACATAAAGGTTTTATGATTCGTATCTTGGCAAGGCGATTTAGGACGGCCGATAAATTTGAGCAACCAATTCGTAGCCATGACGTATCTAAAAATTAATCCGAGCCCACTATATAATAAAATATTATTTCTTATATGTGTCACATTTTTTTATAATTATTTGCTCATTACTAACATTTCTATCGAGTGTTTGTGCAGATTCTCGAAGATACTTCTTAAAGATGGCATTCAAAAAGGAGTTCAAATTTTTCTGTTTGTATTTCATATTCCTACAATTGTACAAATATTAATCATAGTGAAAACTTTACTTTTGGGGCGTCGGGTGGGATTATCCTTTACTTACATATTTATTACACACGCTTAGGCAAAACTTAGACCGTAAATACTAACCTAAAAGATTAAATTGATTCAAGTATTTAATTGGTTAATTCGCATTTTTGTTAGAAAAAATATCGTAGTCTCCTCCTTTAAAATAAATCATTTATATTTATTTAATCTTTACGGCACATTCCTTCAATGATTTGTTAAATTAAAATACTATTGGAGAATAATTTTATATATTTTTCTTTCCATATATTACAAACAAAAATGGTTTCCTTTCATAAAAAATCACTTTCTTCCCATGCATAGTTCATACATATTTTATACAATATACCTTTACATAATTTTTATATATACATTTTATAACGATAGATTTTATTTATACATTTAATACATCCTTTCTATATATATATTATTACATTATTTTAGTACATACTCCACATATTCATACTTTTTTTAAAGAGAATGATTTTTACCTCCTCCCTCCTTGATAAATTTAGTCTAGTCGGGTACCACCTTTTGTGGATTCTGAAGGGTGCCTAATCCCTTCCCTTCAGAATAATTTGAACCCTTACCTAGAATCTAAACTGGTTTTTGCAGATTAAAACACGAGTCATACATGTCATTAATTAAATAGGTTTCCTTATTTTCCTTAAAATTAGGTGGTGACTCTGTACAAATTCGATTCTTTTAGAGTCCATAAGTCGTGCTTGTTTTAACTTTGGCGAAAAATAGGGCAATGACAGAATGGCGACTCCGCTGGGGATTTAGCAGGTTATAACCAAAAAAGACTCAATTTTTCAGTTGAGGGAGGTACTTTTACATTTATGCATATGCTAATTATTTAATTTATTGATACTTTATTTGTTTCATATACTGCAAATTGTGTGAATTATCTGTGTTTTGCTCATAAATTCTTTACATTATTCGCACAAATTAATTTTACAGTCTTATTAATTTATTTATTTTTTTAAATTCATTATTTGTTTAAAAATATTGTATTTGTATATTCAGAAAATTATTGCGCGTTATTTTTTACTTTATTTAACCATAATTACCATTCTATCGAGTCTTTGGCTGTACACTTCACACACTGTGGTTCACGCGGGGAGTGGCTTGCACTCCCCCAAACCTTCTTTGGATTCCTTAGTTTCAAAGTAAGAGCATTTAGCTTACCACTCACCCTCTCGCGATTGTCCGAATACCCTCTACCAACCTAGGTGAATCTACTCTTAGAAGCCATAGGTCATTTGTAGACACGATTTTGATCATCACTTCGGTCGGATGAATTTTCATTCTTTATTTGTTACACATTCTTTATTTGATACATGTTTATGAGATATTATACATTTTTTGCATTCACTGTACATTCTTTAGTTATACATATACTTTACACACAGGGGCGGACCCACCCTATACCAAGGGGTGTCATCCGACACTGCTTCGTTGAAATTTTTTTCTATTATATGTATATATAAAGTCTGAAAAAAATAGAATTATACTATAAATAATATTTTTGACACTGCTTGAACAAGGGAGCCTCCTTGGCTCAGTGGTTCGGCGCATTGATAGTGCAGTCGGGGTCCTGAGTTCGATCCTCACTGGGTGGGGATTTGGGTAGATTTCAGGTTTTTGTAATTTTAAAAAAATTAAAAGTGCTGCTGCCGAGATTTGATCTTGCAACATTACAGTCCAAATCACAATAGGACACTCTAGACCAATTCAACTAGGCTTCAACTTGTGTTCTATTATGGAAATTTAATTAGTTATCCCAATAATAACAGGACAATTATAACTTTAAAAACAAAACCTAAGCTTAAAAGAATCATCTTAACAAAAGCAGTAACGTAAGGCTGCTGCTGTGAGTTCAATTTTTTTTTCTTCCATCTTTTTAATTCTAGTTGAAATTTTTTGAATATATTCATATTAAGTTCAATGGAGAGATATTTTTCTAAAGTACCTTCCGATCTTTCAAACGTAAGTTCAGCATCTCAAAATTCTTTCAACTTAGAAGAAGAAAACGTTAATGAATTGGAACAAGGTCGACAAAGTGAAAAAGTTGATCTAAATTCCTTAGAATTTGATCCGGGAAAAAGATTACCGATTCGAAAATATCATCCGAATGACCGTGATGCAGTAAGAAGAACATATCTTCTAAATGGTCCTTGCCGACCTCAAAATCACCAATTTCCTCAAACAAATTTTTCTGGTGACTTGCGTAGTTTTAATTCTCAATGGTTCAAGGAGTATGATTGGTTGGAGTATAGTGTAACAAAAGATGCGGCATTTTGTCTCTATTGTTATTGCTTTCAAGATGAAAGCATTAATCAAGGGGGAGGAGATGTATTTTCAATCATTGGGTTTACTAGTTGGAATAAGAAGCGCAGCTTTGATATGCATGTTGGTAAATCAAACAGTGTTCATAATCAATCAAGACGAAATTCTAAAGATTTGTTGAGACAAAAACAATCCATTCAAAGTGTGTTGGGTAAACAATCTGATCAGCAAAAGTTAGAGTATCGTACTCGTTTGGAAACTGCAATTAATGTGATAAGATATCTTCTGAAGCAAGGATTGTCATTTCGAGGCCATCGTGAAAATGTATCATCTTTTAATAGAGGTAATTATATTGAACTACTTACTTTGTTAGCAAAATTATGTGATAATATTGGTGATGCATTTAAAAAAGCTCCAAAGAATAATCAGTTGATTTCTCCACACATTCAAAAGGATATTATCAATGCATGTAAGATGGAAACAGTTAAGTCTATAATTGAGGATTTAAATGATGATCATTTTTCCATCTTAGTTGATGAATCTCGTGATGTGTCATGTAAAGAGCAAATGGCTATTGTCTTGCGGTATGTTGACAGAAGGGGAAGTGTGTTGGAGCGATTTATTGGTATTGTTCATGTTCGTGATACTACTGCTTTGTCTCTAAAGAATGGAATTATTGGTTTACTTACTCAATATTCTTTAAGTCAATCTTATATACGTGGACAATGTTATGATGGAGCAAGCAATATGCAAGGTGATATAAATGGCCTAAAGATTTTGATGCAACAAGAAAGTAAAGGTGCTCATTCTATTCATTGTTTTTCTCATCAACTTCAATTAACTCTTGTTGCGGTTTCTAGAAGATGTGATGAAGTCCAAGAACTTTTATTGTTGATTTCCGATATATTAAACATGGTGGGAGCTTCTTTCAAACGTAGGGATGAACTTCGTGAAGCTCAAGCAGAAGAAATTGAAGAGGCATTACGTAAAGGTGAACTTGAAACTGGTAAGGGCTTGAATCAAGAATTAGGTCTTGCTAGAGCAGGTGATACTCGATGGGGATCTCATTATAAATCCTTTAACAATTTTATTCTTATGTTTGGTCCTATCATTGATGTACTTGATGCTATTGCTGTTAATGCACGTCTTGAAGAGAAATGTAGGGCAAAGGGATATCTTAATGCATGTTTAGCATTTGAGGTTGTCTTCATGTTGCATTTCATGCGCAACGTTTTAGCAATCACAAATGATCTAAATGCTGCTTTTCAAAAGAAAGAGCAAGACATTGCAAATGCCATGTTACTTGTTGGAGTGGCAAAGGATCGATCGCAGCGACTACGAGATGAAGGTTGGGATTCACTTATGGATGAGGTATCTAAATTTTGTACCAAGTATGATATTTTGATACCTAAATTTGATGAGTTTTATGTTATTCTTGGAAGATCACGTCGTAGAGTTGCTGCATATACTGTTTTACATCACTATCGAGTTGAAGTATTTTATAAGATTATTGATTGGCAACGTCAAGAACTCAATAATCGCTTTAATGAGGTGACAACTGATTTGCTTCTTGGAGTTGCTTGCTTGAACCCAGTTGATTCTTTTTCTAACTTTGATATTGAAAAGATATTGAGATTAGCTGAGTTATATCCTGATGATTTTGATAAATACTCTATGGTTGACCTTCGCTTTCAGCTTGAGAATTATATTGTTGATGTTAGGGATCATGATAAAAGATTCTCCGATCTTAAGGGACTTGTTAATCTTTCCAAGATGCTCGTAGAGGCGAAGAAGCGTGGAACTTATCCTCTTGTGTTTCTACTTGTTAAGTTTGCTTTACTTTTGCCAGTTGCTACTGCTACAGTTGAGAGAGCTTTCTCTGCGATGAAGTTGATTAAGACTGATTTGCGAAATCGAATGGATGATGAGCTTTTGAGTGGTTGTTTGGTACCTTATATAGAAAAAGAAATATTTAGTACCATCTCCAATGAGGCTATTATGAATACATTTCAAAATATGAAAACTCGTCGAGGAGAGTTGTAGTAGTTTACTTTATTTATGATTTATTAGTATGCTTTAAATAGTTTTTATTAATATAATGTTTTAATATCAATTGTTTATTTGTTTATTATTTCTTTTTAAATATCGACACCGCTTACACAAAATCCTGCGTACGCCACTGTTTACACATCCTGTTCAACATTGTCCACTATGTCTAATAATTTTGGTGGACTTGTGTTGAATTTAGAATATTTTTAATTCCTCACAATCATTTCCAGTCTCTACGATCATCCTTTACCGTCATATCACTTCACACCCATTTTTTATCCTTATAATCATTCTTTTGGACTCTGCCATCCTTTTCCAAGAACTATTCACACATTTCTTATACATTCTTTTCATTCTCGAAACATATTTTTGAATCTGAACTCTTAGTCACACTACACTTCTTTTTTCAATACCATCAGCAATCCATAATAATCATACAAACCACCAATGACTGCATAACTGTTTGAACTGTGTTTTGACCTGATTCTTGTCATGACAAGATACGTAGGCAGCCCTATATTAGGGTTCGGTCTCTTCACTGTTTCAGAATAATTTCTCCGGTATTCAAACTGGGGTAATTTTTTTTGAAATAGTTCAAAGTCGCTCTTTAAATGTCTTCTGAGAACGCAAATCAACAACCCCCACAAATCCAAATCTCAAAGACATTAGTGCTTAGCTGGCTTACCTCTAAATCCTCACCCGATTTTGATTTGAGGATATTAAGCTTTCTCCTTCCGAACGTCGTAAACCATTAAATTTATGACGTATCGATCCTCACCTTCAAAAGCAGGGTCCAACACCCTTTTAGCCATAACAATCCTTCCAACTGTGGCGAAGTGATGCCATAACTTCTCCAATGTCCGACCTTCTCAATTTTGTCAACATACTAAAATACTGTCAAAGCTCTGTCTACACTTGACATCCATCCTCTCGGTCGTCTGACCGAAATAATTTCAGTGCTTCATGTCTACGAGCAGTTTCCACTCGGTCGCCTTTCATATCATTTTCAAGGATGGACATCGCTTCATAACAATCATACATTGCACATACAAATCCACAAGTTCGCCCGAACTACGCGAACCTGATTCTCGTTTTCATGAGATACGTAGGCAGCCCTTTTGGGTTCGGTGTTCCTTGTTGAAAATTTTTTTTTAAAAAAACAATTCATTTTCTATCTCCAGAAACTACGTATACCTGATTCTCATCTCGATGAAATGCGTAGACAATTCTTTTCTAGTTCGATACTCTTTTACAAAAATAGAAAAAAAGAAGAAGTTCGTTTTCCTGCTTCATATCTTATACTTTATCTTCCTGAACTACGCAGACCTGATTCTTGTTTTCACAAGATACGTAGGCACTCCTCATTTGGATTCGGTTCCATTCTTTCAAAAAATAAAAAATAGAAAAAGAAATCAAAGTTCTTACTTGGTTGGTACCAACACAGTTAGGAGTGAGCATAGGAAAGAACAAATTGGCATGATGGAGAGGATCGACTTCATGGTAAACCACAGATTCTTTTGGTACCTCTTAATCATACCTAAGTGATACTTGAAAAATTCTCTTGCATACATCCAAGACAAGAACGAAGCCGACCTCATTGTTTCATGTGCATTGTGTGGTGAGTTTTAGATTAATTCATTACATTGCATTATTGATCTAGAACTTGGCCTAAATGTTTATTGAGGCAAAATTCTGAGTTACACTTGGTTTAGGAAAGGATCGTGGGCCCTCTTTGACCCGATTGAGCCTTTCATAACCCACCAAATGACATTAATCCCTAGAATTCCCCCTTTGAGCCTAAATCATTTTCTTTGGATAACCACATATTAGCCCATACCTTTTGAGTGCTTACATGAACTATCCCTCTCTTGACCCAACCTCCTTGAGCGCACTAAATACGTGCAAATTGTGGACAAAGATCCAAGATCAAAGATGTCAAAGGCGAAAGATACAAAGGTCCCAAAAGAACAAAAATGAAAAAGCCGACTTCAAACAAGAAGGAGCAAAAAACCCCTATTGAAAAAAAAAAAGTGAATGAAAAAAAAAATGTATATATATTATAAAGAAAAGGGGAAAGACTCCAACAAAAGAAGTCGAAGCAAATACAAAATAAGGGACAACAAAGCAAGACAAAGAAGATCAAGTGTCAAAGCGCAATAAATATCAAAAGCACAGATACAGTGTGACGCTCATTGAGGGATTAGTCACTTTCATCCCAAATGTCATCCCACCCATCCCCAAGCCTACATTACAAGCCGATAACAAGTCCTACATGATCCTATTCTAAGTGTTCTCACATTAGTGGATACTTACATAAAGGCCAAGCCTATGGCATCACAATTGCATGCATTAAATTTCTTTCTGAGTGTGAGTATATTTCTCTAGACGTCCCAAAATTCAAAAAGAAAACTACTCAAATATGTGTGAAAATGGGATTTTCTTTCTAGAGAGGGCACGTGAAACATGAAGATAGGTATATTTCAAAATCTTTGTTTGAAGCAAGACGAACAAATCTTGTTGATACTTAGGTATGTCTGAGGTAATACTTGAAACTATAGGAATTACCTCAAAATCGATCTCGGTTGGATGGAAAGAAAATGGGGGAATTCTTATGCATACTACTAATTGTTGGTACCAACTAAAGTCAAGAGACGATTATGTCTTTTTCACACGCCAGCATTTTCACAAAGAAAATAAAAAATAATTTCCATTCTTTTTCAAAGAACCCACCTCCAAATACAAACAAATTTTCTTTCTTTTTAAAGATTTCCACTTTCGAACACGGGCATTTTTACTGTAACACCCCGTATATTTTCGAACCTAGTTAATTTCCATAACATGCATGGAATTATTTGAACATGAGATTTTTGAGGAATTATGCATTTACTTGTTGGGCTTAAACAAAGCATGACATTGGGCCCTTAAATGAGGCCCAAATATAGAATAAAAGACATGGCCCAAAAAGGGTTTTATTTTGACCCATTCTTCCGCTTTAGTCCATTTGACCAAATCAACATGGCATTAAATGCCAAGTAAAAGATAAGCGAGACATGAGTGATTATATAAAGGAAAAAAAATCAGATTTTATACCATTGGCCTCTCATCACATTTCTAGAATTTTCCAACATTTTCTCCTTTGCTCTCAAGAACCCCAAATCACTCCTTGGGGCAAGATCATCAATTGGAAAGACTTGGTAAGTGTTTATTATGATGGATTAATATATTTTATGCATAATACATGGTGTATATTATGTTGTCTATGTTGGTGGAGCATGGGGAAGTTCACAATAAGTGAAGTGTACATGTTGCTAAATCGGAGGGTGATTTGTCTTGTAAACTTGTATATGCTCTTGTGGTCTTGAAGGAAAAGAACTTGGTGGAATAAATATTGACATGTGAGGTGTGTTTATGGTATTAATTTGTTTAACCCTTGTGTATAACGTTTGGAATTGTTATTGCAAAATTGGTTGTGGTTTTGGTGTCGTATTGGCCGTGAAATATGGTTTTGGGTGTTGTTATGTGTGTTGGGAGACTATGGCTGAGTGTTGGTGTTTTATATGATCAAAAATATGTTCAAAAATGTTTGTTTATGATCATGGACCATTTATGGCATTAAAAGACCCAAAAGAGACCATTTCGGACCAAAACGGGCATCCGCCCCCGCAGACGAGGGCATCTGCGGGTACAGATGCCAACGCAGATGGCACTGGCTGCTGCCAAAGGCCATCAGCGGGCGCAGGTGCCAACGCAGGTCAGCCCAAAATTGTGTTTTGTTTGTTTTCGTATCCCCTTTGAACCCCGAAAGCCCCGATACCCTTTTGGGATGTAATTATCAACTTGTAATGTCGTTTTAATGACATTAAAGTGTCCTATGGAGGTGTGTTGGACTATGTTAAGTATGGATGGTTGTTTATATGTTGTTATAAAGGAATAACTACGACGGAATGATAAAGAGAAATGTGTAAAGGGTAAGTAGGGGTGAAATGCTATCAATGTATGATATTTTGGTCAATGTGTGTAATGTTATGGTGTTGTTGATATGGAAATGCAGCGGAGGGTATTGTAAGGGGGTGATGTGACGTTATATGGTGGTTACATTCTTTGTCGTCTTGTACGCCTGTTTGGTGACTAGTTGCTAATGGAAGTCCCGGTTGTGTACTTGTGTGTAGAATAGACGTAAAGGGAAAGCTGAAGTGTTGTATTCACGAGTAAGATTGCGTATCCATATTGAGAACATAAGGTATGTAAGGTTACTCTTTTGTATCCTTCTGCAGCATGTTGTCCATGATGATATGATACTTATTTCATTTCGAAATGTTCAAAGGTATTTCAATTCAAGTTGCCATATCATTATCATATTCCTTATAGGGTCAATGGTGATTTTCATGGTTCATAGTCATTGGTTAATGTTTCAAGTTCCAATTATGGTTAGTTACATGTCTCTTACTCATTGGTTATTGTTCCAAAGCTTCCAACAATGTTAGAGCTACAAAAGTGTCAATCTCTCATAAACTAAGGGTGTCCTACTTCCGGGTTCTAATTATGCTTCTTCACATGTTTTGTATGCTTTTATCAATTTCCATTCATATGTCTCATATACATTGATTATTTCCCAAGATTCCATGGTTCCAACAATGTTATGTACCAAAGTTCAAAATGATGTTATAACTATCATTGTACCAACTTCAAAGTATCAATCTCAAAGTAATGCAAATGTGGTTAATGAGTGATTTATGGGTGGCAAGTCTAGGGGTATAAGCCTAGCTCAACTCGATCCCGATGCAGTGATTTATGGGTGGCAAGTCTAGGGGCATAAGCCTAGCTCGACTCCATCCCGATGCAGTGATTTATGGGTAGCAAGTCTAGGGGCATAAGCCTAGCTCGACTCGACCCCGATGCATTGATTTATGGGTGGCAGGTCTAGGGGCATAAGCCTAGCTCGACCCGATCCCAACATGACGATAAGTCATGTAAAGACCCACTGATCAGTAGGGGCCCGGGTACATTGTGACACTTGTATTGACAAACAAGCATTGAAGTAAAGAATGCAAAGAAAGCAATGAAAGTAATACACATGGTTTCCAAAATGCAAATGGTGACTTATTCATATTAAGTATTCATATGCAATTGTGTTCATTGAAATATTCGTGTATTGTACAGTTTCATCTGAGCCTTACATACTCAGTACTTTTTCCGTACTGACCCCTTTTGGGGAACATACTTTAAATGTTGCAGGCGCAGGTACCAGTGGGCCTCCCCTGTAGGTTATCAGTTGTATGCAGATTCTTTGGTGAGCTCCAGCTAATTCGGGGCTTCTCCGAGTCACAATCACAATGATATATGTGTTTTGGTGGTGTACATGTTGTATAAAGCGGGGACTTGTCCCGACTTTCAGTTGGCATTGGTCAATGCATTTGTTAGAGGATTTTGTAGACGTATGTGGGTGTATGTATATAAAATGTCACATGGAGTCTTGTATTGATGGCCTCAACGGCTAAGTTTCTCAAATATGTATATATATATGTGTCACATGTTCCATAATTTCCGATTTTAGTCGTTCATACTCTTGTGTGATAGTGGTGTTCCTACGGCATGCATATGAATGTATAGAGGCATAGCTTGGTTCTCTCGGGCCTTATCGGCTTCGGGTACCAATCACGCCTCATTGGGATTAGGGGTGTGACAGAGTGGTATCAAAGAGAGGTTGTCCTAAGGGTGTCTACAAAGCCGTGTCCGAGTAGAGTCTTACTTATCGATGTGTTGCATGCCACATTTATAAGTAGGAGGCTACGGGATATTTAGGAGTTGTTTCACTTCTTCACTTCTAGATCGTGCAATAGAGCCAAAGTTATAGGTGGACGTATATGTATGCATCGACATTTGTTTTCTTTTGCATAGTCAAAAGTTGATCATCAGACAAGATAAGGGCAAAGGTAAGCAGGTTGATATCCTGCCGAGGAAGAAATGAGTAAATGACCACCTGACTAAGCTAGTCAAGGTGGGGTTGACATGGAATTTGTTATACGGGTTTTTCTTAGCCAAAAAGTAGAGAAATATCCACAGAACCACCTATAAATGCCACTGAACGGGAATTAAGCATTGGAGAGTATATGTTGACTCAGAGAGTTGTTGTATAATGTTATGGGCAAGCTGGCCCAATGATGAGTAATGATATGTGCACCGGGTCGGATTTGAATGAAGACCCACAGGACGTTATAGACTAAATCAAAAAGGCTCTAGATGTTATATATGTGACTGTGTATTGATGTATTTCCAGCTAGTTGGGAGGAATGTAAAACGGTATTCCTTGACTAGTACCTCTCATATGAGGTCCGAAAAGCTTATGTGGATCAATTGCTAAAGCATTGTTAAAGAACTATGAGTGTCAGAAAGTACAATCTTCTGTTTAATTATGTGGTTAGGTATAATCCAAAAGTGGTAACCATTATGACCGATAGAATGCATCGGTATAGGGACAGATGGATTGTACCATTGCGATCTTGGAAACAAAAAAACACATTGATATAGTCAGAATACAGGCTCTTTGCATGGATAATGAAAGCTCAGCACGAGAAAAGAATATGTCGGTTTGGGTTGAAAGTTTGTTATTGGAGTGGTATGTTGGGCCACAAAATGAGGCTTCTCTTGAGCTAGTTACAGGTACCGTACCCGTATTGATTGACCCATATATGACAATTGCATATGTTATTTCATTAATTGTTGAAAATTTAAACAGGCACCAGAATTACGCGTTATGTCACTTGAAGTCCATACATCAGTTGGTGAATCTATGATAGTTAACAGAGTGTATCTTAAGTGCATAGTAATTGTTTGTGGTCATGAGACACCGGTTGATTTTATTGAGCGAGAAATAGTGGATTTTAATGTTATAAAGGGATTGTGCCATAATAGATTGCCGAACTAAGAAGTTATATTGTCGTTTTCCCCACAAGAAGAAGTGGGGGGCACTAAGAGGAAAAAGTTGTTCCCCATAGTAAAGCAAGTAAAAGGATACTCTAAGGGATACACATGTCACTTGGTAAGAGTGAAAGATACTGATGTGAAGCCACCAACTCTTCAATCAGTTCTGGTGGTAAATGAATTTTTTGATGCATGAGCTGGTATTACTGTGACATAAGATACTTAGCCTATTTCATATAGTATGGCCCCGGCAAAGTTATGGGAATTGAACAAAAAAAAAAAAAAAGTTAAAACACGTGATGAACAAGGATTTATAAGACTTAGTATGTTCCCTTGTGCACTAGTGTTAATTGTACAAAATGAAGATAGTACGTTGAGAATGTGTGTTGAGTATCGACAACTGAATAAGCTGACAATTACAAATAAATATTCCCTCCCCAGAGTTGATAATTTGTTTGAGTAGTTACAGGAAAGAATGATGAAGTGAATGATGAAAGGATGAAACGAATGACGACGAAAAAAAAAAGAGAATGAGGATGATATACCCAAGACAACATTACAACAATGGTATGGTTATTATGAATTCCTAGTATGTCAATTAGGCTAGTGAAAGCACCTATAGTTGTTATGGGTGAAATGCATAGGGTGTTCAAAACACTTTTCAGGGTGTGTGTGACCATGTTGGGTGATGGTATTCAAAATCACAAGAGGACCCTGCATTGTATAGGATCAAGAGATAAAGGTTGTTACACAAAAGATAGAAATGGTGAACAATTGTCTAAGGCCTACGATGCTTACAGAGATCCATCATTTTCTTGGGTTGGTTGATTATTATAGGAGAATTGTTGAAGGATCTTCTTCTATCCCTACACCCTTAACAAAGCTTATACACAAGGCAATCAAGTTCCAATAAAATGATGCATGTGAGAAAAGTTTCCAAAAGTTTCTAAGAGTTGAAGGATAAAGTAACTTTCACACCAATTGTAAGTGCCTTCCGAAGGCATAAGAATATTATGCAATGTATGGTAATGCTTCCGGGGTTGGCCTCGGATGTATATTGACGTAGCATGGTAAAGTAATAGCATATGCGTCACGACAATTGCGGCCACATGAGGAAGCAAATTATTACCAAACACATGACCCTGAACTAACGGCCGCGATATTGCTTTACAGTTATGGTGTCACTATTTGTAAGGGATTCATGCTGGTATATCTACTGTTCATAATAAAATATACTATATTTTAAGCCAAAGGACTTAAATCTGAGGTAGTGAAGGTGGCTTGAACTATTAAAAGATTAGAACAATGGTATCTTGTGTCATTTGGAAAAAGCAGTAGGATAGTGATACATTAAGTTGCAAGACAGTAGAAAGTATGAATGGCCAGCTCACGGAAAAGAAAGGTATAGTTAAGAAATCTATATCAATGAAGCAATAGGGGTTTTTGTTTTCTGGGAACTCCTGATGAAAGAATTATAGTGTCAACTATGGCGGGATTTTCATTGACATCTGAAATAAAGGGGAAATCAATATGTAAGTTATAGTTTTAGTTCAATTGAAAAAGAATGTACAGCAGAGTGCGACAAATATATTTGAACAAACACAAGGGAAAGCATTTGAACGCCAATGTAAACTGTGTATATTGGGTATAGATGAGTTAAGGAAATGAATTATGACAGAAGAACATCGTTCACAGTATTTTATTCATTCGGAAGTAACCAAAATATACCATGGTTTAGCAGAGATGTCTTAGTAAGGTTACATGAGAAGCACATTGTAGAACTTATAGCTCAATGTCCAAGCAGTCATAGATTAACAGTATGGCATCAGAGGTCTGTATGTTTGATGCAATGTATTACCCTTTCAGATGGGAAGTGGAACATGAGTGACGTAGATTTAATCACAGGGTTACCTCGTACACTGCAAAAGTTGATTCCATATGGGTAATAATTGACAGGCTCACCGAGCCAGCGTATTTCCTACTAGTTAGGACCCCCGATACAGCTGAACATTATACAAAGTTGTATGTTACAGAGATAGTACGATTACATGGGATTCCACTCACTATTATATCCTACAAGAGAGCTCACTTTATTGCACAGTGTCGGGAGTCTTTTCAGTAAAACATGGGTACACAGGTAGATGTAAGTACGGCTTGTCATCCTCAGATGGATGGGCAAAGAGAACGTATTATATGAACATTTCAAGTTATGCCACGAGTTTGTACATTGGACTTTAAAGGTAGTTGGGATGAACACCTACCGTTCATTGAAATTATTTACAGTAAAAGCATCAAAAGGCACCTTACGAAGTATTATATGAAAAATAAAAAAAATATAGATCATCAATTGGATGGGTTACAACTGATGAAATTTACTTTACACGGGTTAGATTTTGTTCACCAAGTTATACAAAAGGTGAAGGTGATATAACTACAGCTACGCATGGTCCAAGGTCGATACAAATTACATGCCGATATTCGAAGAAAAGAGTGGAAATGTGCCATAGGTGATTAGGTATTTTAGACAGTGTCATCAATGGAGAAAGATAATGAGATTTGGAAAGAAAGAGGAGTTGTCCAAAGATGCGGGCAAATTGAGTATCTCACATGTGAAAAGGGTACTTAATGTTACTTATTGTTATTCTAGATTGACAAACGAAAGCAATGAGAAATAAAGAAGTAGCTTCCGTAAGGACACTATGGAAGGAATTAGCACGTAGAAGGAATCACATGGGAAACCGAAGGAATGATGAAATCTAAGGTACTCGTATTTGATGTAAACAAAAGAGGAAGTTTAAGGTGTGGAAGTGGAGAAATAATAAGTAATTATCTATGAGCATTATGTGTATGTATGATAACACAAAGAATGATCCTAGACTTACAGTTGTTACGATGAGACAATGCTACTAACATTCGAGGACGAATGTTTCTAAGGGGGGAAGAATGTAACACCCCGTATATTTTCGAACCTAGTTAATTTCCATAACATGCATGGAATTATTTGAACATGAGATTTTTGAGGAATTATGCATTTACTTGTTGGGATTAAACAAAGCATGTCATTGGGCCCTTAAATGAGGTCCAAATATCAAATAAAAGACATGGCCCAAAAAGGGTTTTATTTTGACCCATTCTTCCACTTTAGTCCATTTGACCAAATCAACATGGCATTAAATTCCAAGTAAAAGATAAGGGAGACATGAGTGATTATATAAAGGAAAAAAAATCAGATTTTATACCATTGGCCTCTCATCACATTTCTAGAATTTTCCAACATTTTCTCCTTTGCTCTCAAGAACCCCAAATCACTCCTTGGGCCAAGATCATCAATTGGAAAGACTTGGTAAGTGTTTATTATGATGGATTAATATATTTTATGCATAATACATGGTGTATATTATGTTGTCTATGTTGGTGGAGCATGGGGAAGTTCACAATAAGTGAAGTGTACATGTTGCTAAATCGGAGGGTGATTAGTCTTGTAAACTTGTATATGCTCTTGTGGTCTTGAAGGAAAAGAAATTGGTGGAATAAATATTGACATGTGAGGTGTGTTTATGGTATTACTTTTTTTAACCCTTGTGTATAACGTTTGGAATCGTTATTGCAAAATTGGTTGTGGTTTTGGTGACGTATTGGCCGTGAAATGTGGTTTTGGGTGTTGTTATGTGTGTTGGGAGACTATGGCTGAGTGTTGGTGTTTTAGATGATCAAAAATATGTTCAAAAATGTTTGGTTATGATCATGGACCATTTATGGCATTAAAAGACCCAAAAGAGACCATTTCGGACCAAAACGGGCATCCGCCCCCGTAGACGAGGGCATCTGCGGGTGCAGATGCCAACGCAGATGGCACTGGCTGCTGCCAAAGGCCATCAGCGGGCGCAGGTGGCTGACCTGCGGGCGCAGGTGCCAACGCAGGTCAGCCCAGAATTGTGTTTTGTTTGTTTTCGTATCCCCTTTGATCCCCGAAAGCCCCGATACCCTTTTGGGATGTAATTATCAACTTGTAATGTCGTTTTAATGACTTTAAAGTGTCCTATGGAGGTGTGTTGGACTATGTTAAGTATGGATGGTTGTATATATGTTGTTATAAAGGAATAACTACGACGGAATGATAAAGAGAAATGTGTAAAGGGTAAGTAGGGGTGAAATGCTATCAATGTATGATATTTTGGTCAATGTGTGTAATGTTATGGTGTTGTTGATATGGAAATGCAGCGGAGGGTATTGTAAGGGGGTGATGTGACGTTATATGGTGGTTACATTCTTTGTCGTCTTGTACGCCTGTTTGGTGACTAGTTGCTAATGGAAGTCCCGGTTGTGTACTTGTGTGTAGAATAGACGTAAAGGGAAAGCTGAAGTGTTGTATTCACGAGTAAGATTGCGTATCCATATTGAGAACATAAGGTATGTAAGGTTACTCTTTTTTTTTCCTTCTGCAGCATGTTGTCCATGATGATATGATACTTATTTCATTTCGAAATGTTCAAAGGTATTTCAATTCAAGTTGCCATATCATTATCATATTCCTTATAGGGTCAATGGTGATTTTCATGGTTCATAGTCATTGGTTAATGTTTCAAGTTCCAGTTATGGTTAGTTACATGTCTCTTACTCATTGGTTATTGCTTCAAAGCTTCCAACAATGTTAGAGCTACAAAAGTGTCAATCTCTCATAAGCTAAGGGTGTCCTACTTCCGGGTTCTAATTATGCTTCTTCACATGTTTTGTATGCTTTTATCAATTGCCATTCACATGTCTCATATACATTGATTATTTTCCAAGATTCCATGGTTCCAACAATGTTATGTACCAAAGTTCAAAGTGATGTTATAACTATCATTGTACCAACTTCAAAGTATCAATCTCAAAGTAATGCAAATGTGGTTAATGAGTGATTTATGGGTGGCAAGTCTAGGGGTATAAGCCTAGCTCGACTCGATCCCGATGCAGTGATTTATGGGTGGCAAGTCTAGGGGCATAAGCCTAGCTCGACTTGATCCCGATGCAGTGATTTATGGGTGGCAATTCTAGGGGCATAAGCCTAGCTCGACTCGATCCCGATGCATTGATTTATGGGTGGCAGGTCTAGGGGCATAAGCCTAGCTCGACCCGATCCCAACATGACGATAAGTCATGTAAAGACCCACTGATCAGTAGGGGCCCGGGTACATTGTGACACTTGTATTGACAAACAAGCATTGAAGTAAAGAATGCAAAGAAAGCAATGAAAGTAATACACATGGTTTCCAAAATGCAAATGGTGACTTATTCATAATGAGTATTCATATGCAATTGTGTTCATTGAAATATTCGTGTATTGTACAGTTTCATCTGAGCCTTACATACTCAATACTTTTTCCGTACTGACCCCTTTTGGGGAACATACTTTAAATGTTGCAGGCGCAGGTACCAGTGGGCCTCCCCTGTAGGTTATCAGTTGTGTGCAGATTCTTTGGTGAGCTCCAGCTAATTCGGGGCTTCTCCGAGTCACAATCACAATGATATATGTGTTTTGGTGGAGTACATGTTGTATAAAGCGGGGACTTGTCCCGACTTTCAGTTGGCATTGGTCAATGCATTTGTTAGAGGCTTTTGTAGACGTATGTGGGTGTATGTATATAAAATGTCACATGGAGTCTTGTATTGATGGCCTCAACGGCTAAGTTTCTCAAATATGTATATATATATATGTGTCACATGTTCCATAATTTCCGATTTTAGTCGTTCATACTCTTGTGTGATAGTAGTGTTCCTACGGCATGCATATGAATGTATAGAAGCATAGCTTGGTTCTCTAGTGCCTTATCGGCTTCGGGTGCCAATCACGCCTCATTGGGATTAGGGGTGTGACATTTACTTCTCAGGGCGCCTACCTTCAATTACAGATAGTTGACTTTCCTTCTCAATCACTCACCTTCGAATACAAATATTTCACTTCTCTATTAAGTGTCCTCCTTCTAATTAGATTCTCTTCCATTTCCATAGCCACGCCAGTCGAGAGGCTATTACATTTTAATGGCTCCGCTAGTCGAGAGCCCATTGCATTTCAATAGCCCCGCCAATCGAGAGGCTATTACCTTTTAATGGCTCCGCCAGTCGAAAGCCCCTTACATTTTAATAGTCCCGCCAGCCAAGAGACTATTATATTTCAATTGCTCCGCCAGTCGAGAGCCCTTACATTTTAATAGTCCCGCCAGTCGAGAGTCTATTATATTTCAATTGCTCCGACAGTCGAGAGCCCTTAGAATTCCAATAGCCCCGCCAGTCGAGAGGCTATTACATTTCACTTTCTCCGTCAGTCGAGAGCTCTTAACATTTCAATCACAGCGGCAGTTGAGGGCCTTAGTCTTCGTCGACAATCGAAGACGACAATCAACATCAAGTCTCTGTAGATAATCAGAGATATCATGTATTGAGTCCCCGTAAACAATCGGAGGACTTTACAACAATCAACATCAAGTCTCCGTAGACAATCGGAGATATCATGCATTAAGTCCCCGTAAACAATCGGAGGACTTTACAACAATCAATATCAAGTCTCTGTAGACAATCAGAGATATCATACATTAAGCCCCCGTAAACAATCGGAGGACTTTACAACAATCAACATCAAGCCTCTGTAGACAATCAGATATATCATGCATTAAGTCCCCGTAAACAATCGGAGGACTTTACAACAATCATCATCAAGTCTCCGTAGACAATCGGTGATGTCATGCATTAAATCTCCGAAGACAATCGGAGGATTTTACATCATCATCAGTCTCCGTAAATAATTGGAGATATCATGCATTAAGTCCCCGTAAACAATCGGAGGACTCTACAACAATCAACATCAGTCTCCGTAGACAATCGGAGATATCATGCATTAAATCCCGGAAGACAATCGGAGGATTTTACATCATCATCAAGTCTCCGTAGACAATCGGAGATGTCATGCATTAAATCCCCGAAGACAATCGGAGGATTTTACATCATCATCAAGTCTCCGTAGACAATCGGAGATGTCATGCATTAAATCCCCGAGGACAATCGGAGGATTTTACATCATCATCAAGTCTCCGTAGACAATCAGAGATATCATGCATTAAATCCCCGAAGACAATTGGAGGACTTTACATCAACATCAGTCTACGTAGACAATCGGAGATATCATGCATTAAGTCCCCGTAAACAATCGGAGGATTTTACAACATTCACATAGTCTTCGTAGACAATCGAAGACGTCACCCATCAGCAAGTCTCTGTAGACAATCGGAAACATCTTTCATCACATAGTCTCCGTAGACAATCGGAGACATCATGCATCTTTTCAATCGAAAATACAATCCACGGCAATAAGACTTTCTTTTAAAGTTCCTTTAGAGAAGTCGGCGTTACCTCGAATCATACACTAGGGCAAAATTTTGAGAACCGCCTCAAAATTTACCCTATTTCTTCATTTCGAACTACATTGACCTGATTCTCGTAACACGCGAGATATGTAGGAAGCTCTATGCAGAGTTCGGTCATCACAACCACATAATCATTCCTTCTCCCCAGCGAGTATACAATCTTGCATCCCCAGCATCTCACAACTTGATACTGGGCAATTTTGAAGGACGCCGGGAATGTGCAAATGCTTTCATTCCCAAACAGTCTTTCTCTCCATAATCATTTTCACAGGGACGTCCGCCCATAATAATAGGACAAAAAGACATTTTCCTAATCTTTTGAACTATACCCGACCTAATCCTCGAACGACTCAAGGTATGTAGGCAGCTCTAAATTAGAGTTCGATCAAATTTTTGGGCAAATATGATGTTTGTCGAGCGAAATTGGCTACACGTCAACGTTTTCGTCTGAAGACAACTACATTATCTTCATACAAAAAGGGGCAAGTTGTTGACACCCAATTTTGGCTCTCCGTGCTTAAAATTAACGTCTTCAGGCTTCCTGATCGTTAAAGAACATAAAATATATTTTTTTCACATACTTTTACAATTCATTGATAATTATCCTTAATTTTTGTAAATATCAGGACTTTTATCAATTTATTGTCATTGTAAATTTTTTCACAGTCATCTGCACACGTACACAACATAACACTACAATTCTTTGCAGTACACTACATTTTTAACTATTTACATCATAATACATTTTTCAGGATAATTATATTTTTATTATTATTTATATTTTTCTGTAATTACATATCGATATTTACACATTTTGTGTATATTATTTAATACAATCTGCAAACGATAAGCCGGATCAATTACTTTGATACACGGAGCATGATTCGGTCAAGTCGAGGTCTCGTCACCTTTATTAAAGGTGACTTGTTATGTCACCTTTATTAAAGGTGACTCATCACGTCACCTTTATTAAAGGTGACTCGTCACGTCACCTTTATTAAAGGTGACTCGTCACGTCACCTTTATTAAAGATGATGTGTGACATGACCACACATGACATTTATCCTTTGGATAATAACATTTTATTTTGGTTAAAAGAATAAAAAATTCATTAGATAATAACTAATAAACTAAAGTAGTATTTAATGGATAAGGAAAAATTCTTTTATAAGGGAGGGGGTGAATTGTTTTAGGGAACACAAGAAAAAACACACACACAATACACATTTCTACATATTTACACACACCACACACACACAATATATATATATATATATATATATATATATATATATATATATATATATACACATACACTACACAGAGACCACACATACATACATTCACACACAATCAGAATTTATGCTCTCTCTCTCAATTTAGTCTCTCTCTCGCTCTCTCCTCTCCCTCTCTTCACTGCTTCACCGGAGGTGATGACCGGCGAAGCTCCGGTCAACCCCCACCGCCGCAAACCCAACACTACCACCATGACCGCCCCTCCTCTCTCTTTTTCTCTTCCCCATTTTCTCTTTCCTCCTCTCCTCTCCGCTGCTGCCTCGCCGGAAGTGATTACCGGCGAGCTACGGACTGAGCCACTACCGCTGCTCCCTTTTCCCGCCAATGATTCACCGGAGGTGATGACCGACGAAGGTCCGAGCACCACCACCAGCCAGATCCACGAACAAATAGCCCCTTCTATATTCTCTATCTCTCACCCTTCTTTTCTCAAACTCTTTCTCTCTCACGAGTACTTCCTCTCGTCTCTCACACGATCTGCCGACGAACTTTGGCCAAAAAAAAAAAAACACATTGCTCCAGCGTTCTATCGTCGTTGAAGCAGCGATCTGGTCGGAGTTGGCCAAACCTGACTAAAAAAATGTGTTCTGGTGACCTTGAATATTTTGATAAGATCTTGGTTCTCTCGATGAACATCACTGTTTTGGGCTTCATTCATGGTTGTTCTTGTCTGATTGTTGCTCTATTTTGCTATTAATTTTGACATATGGGCTGATTCTTGTTTTGGTTTACATTTTTTGATAACTCTTCAATTTTTCGATGGTCTTGTTTTCCTTTGTTACTGTGTTTGCATATTTGGGGCTGCTTTAGGTGGTATTTTTGTCCTTTGTTCTTGATTGATAGAAGACAGATACTACACACAGTCTTGGCCAATGAAAAATTTTCGTCGATTTTTGAGGCCTCCACAAATAAAAAGACGGACATGACGTATACAAATACGTGACGAAAATAAATAAATATGGGCAATGACGAAATCTTTACATTATCACGACAACATAAAGGTTTTATGATTCGTATCTTGGCAAGGCGATTTAGGACGATCGATAAATTCGAGCAACCAATTCGTAGCCATGGCGTATCTAAAACTTAATCCGAGCCCACTATATAATAAAATATTATTTCTTATATGTGTCACATTTTTTTATAATTATTTGCTCATTACTAACATTTCTATCGAGTGTTTGTGCAGATTCTCGAAGATACTTCTTAAAGATGGCATTCAAAAAGGAGTTTAAATTTTTCTGTTTGTTGTTTATATTCCTACAATTGTACAAATATTAATCATAGTGAAAACTTTACTTTTGGGGCGTCGGGTGGGATTATCCTTTACTTACATATTTATTACACACGCTTAGGCAAAACTTAGACCGTAAATACTAACCTAAAAGATTAAATTGATTCAAGTATTTAATTGGTTAATTCGCATTTTTGTTAGAAAAAATATCGTAGTCTCCTCCTTTAAAATAAATTATTTATATTTATTTAATCTTTACGGCACATTCCTTCAATGATTTGTTAAATTAAAATACTATTGGAGAATAATTTTATATATTTTTCTTTCCATATATTACAAACGAAAATGGTTTCCTTTCATAAAAAATCACTTTCTTCCCATGCATAGTTCATACATATTTTATACAATATACCTTTACATAATTTTTATATATACATTTTATAACGATAGATTTTATTTATACATTTAATACATCCTTTCTATATATATATTATTACATTATTTTAGTACATACTCCACATATTCATACTTTTTTTAAAGAGAATGATTTTTACCTCCTCCCTCCTTGATAAATTTAGTCTAGTCGGGTACCACCTTTTGTGGATTCTGAAGGGTGCCTAATCCCTTCCCTTCAGAATAATTTGAACCCTTACCTAGAATCTAAACTGGTTTTCGCAGATTAAAACACGATTCATACATGTCATTAATTAAATAGGTTTCCTTATTTTCCTTAAAAATTAGGTGGCGACTCTGTACAAATTCGATTCTTTTAGAGTCCATAAGTCGTGCTTGTTTTAACTTTGGCGAAAAATAGGGCAATGAAAATTATTCCATCGTAGTAGGACTACTCTTGAATGAGTTTGGCATCCAAGTTGGAGTTAATTCTTCATCATAATTATTTTATCAAATTATGTTAAATTAAGCCATGAGTGGCTAAACTTGCTTGTTCTTGGGATTGAGGCTACGAACATGAATCTCGTGAGTTGAATATTATTGTAACATTTATGGAATTATTTAAACATGAGATAATTAATGGATCATGCATTGAATTTGGTGGGCTAAATTAACATGTGTTAATGGGCTCAATTTGAGACCCAAAATGAAGCCAAAATGCATGGCCCAATTGGAAATGATCCATTCTATCATTGACCAAGTAAGCATAGCAATTAATGTTTGGCTAAGGATGACTTGAGAGGCTATATAAGACAAGGAAATATCAGATTTTTATTCACATAAACACACATGCCATTCTAGATATTTCCAAGATTTTCCTTTTAGCTCTCAAAACCCTAAGTCATCTCTTTGGACAAGATCATCATTTTTCAAGCTTGGGTAAGTGTTTAATCTTATGGTTTAATATATTATATGCATGGGAGATTGTGTAGATCATGATGGTTATGTCTAAGTGTGAGTAGTGCACTTCTAATTTTTTTGCTAAAAGATGTGTCATCTATGTGACTTGAAATTGAAAGGAGACTTGAAGTTTTGATGGAAATGAATGATGTGGATGAACTATCAACATGTAGGATGTGGTTATGTTCCTTAGCTTGTTATTTTTCTATGTGTGTAACTTGTGGATAACTTGTGGGATTGTTGTTATGAAACGTACTGAGGTGACTTGATGGAGTAATTATGATGTAGTGTTAATGAGGAGGCGTAAAGGATAAACTTGGTGTGAAATGTCATTGGTTTATGATGTTTTGGTCAATGTGTGAAATATTGTGGTATGTTGGTATGACAATGCCGTGAATTGTATTGTTAAGGGGGAAATGACGTTATAAGGCAATCATGTAACTCATTGTCGTCTCATGCACTTGTAAGGTAGTTGGTTGTTAACGTGAGCTCCGTTATGTACTTGTGTTGTAGAGTGAAACGTAAGGAAGGATCTGAATTATTGTATTCACGTATAGGACTGTGTATTCATATTGGGAAGATAAGGTATGTAAGGTTACTCTTTCTGTATCCTTCTGCAACACATATTGTTCACAGTGACATTGTATTTGTTTCATTCCGAAACATCTCAAGGTATCTCATTTCAGGTTGTCGTATCGTATTACTCACAGAACCAGTTGTGTGATTCATATGTCTCTTAATTATTGACTGAAATTCCAAAGCTTCCATAATGTTATAACTATCAATGTATCAATCTCACAAAAGTAAAGGAATGAAGTAATATATATAATTGTTTGTATAATCTTGAGTAACATCCCAGGGGCGATAGAAAAGCCTAGCATGGGTTATCACAGTAACATCCCAGGGGGGACAGAAAAGAATAGTATGGGTTAATCTCATCCCAGGGGCGACAGAAAAGCCTAGCATGGGTTAATCTCATCCCAGAGGCGACAGAAAAGCCTAGCATGGGTTATCATCGTAACATCCCAGGGGAGACAGAAAAGCCTAGCATGGGTTAATCTTATCCTAGGGGCGACAGAAAAGCCTAGCATGGGTTACTCTCATCCTAGGGGTTAAGATACCTAGCATGGGTAGCTTTACAATTTCTTAATGAAAAGATGGATTAAGTTATGTAATGAACGATAATGATGAATGAACTTAAATGCAAATAATGTAATGAATGTCATATACATGGTTCCACACATACAGAACGAGGGTTTATCCTTATTGACTATTCTCTTATAGTTGATTCCGTTGAAATTCTCATGTATGATGTAGCTTCTTATAGCCTTACATACTCAGTACATTCTTCGTACTGACGTCTTTTGGGAGACTTACCTTACTTGCTGCAGGCACAGGTGCTAGTAGACCTCCACCGTAGGTTGCGAGTCATTTGCCGATCATTGGTGAGCTTCAGTTGGTTCGGGGCTTTTCGAGTCACTATGTACATTTGTTTTGTTATTGTAAACATTGTATAAAGCGGGGTCTTGTCCTGACTGTAAGTTGGTTATGTCCATGTATCTGTAGAGGCTTTGTAGATGTTGTGGGACAAATGAAAGTGATGTAAGGAGTGTATGCTTTTGACTTGATGGTCCAAACGGCCAAGTTTCATATATATATATATATATCATATATTTTTCATGACTTCCGCCATTGGCATCTTGTATCTATGTGTGATAGTGACGTTCATTGAGTGACATGTGTATGAGTGTATATGAATGAAGATTGGTTCTCTCGGGCCTTAACGGCTTTGGGTGCCAGGCCGCCCCGTTGAAAGTCGGGGCGTGACAATAATATACGTACTACTGCCTTCTTACTTACTTCTTGTCACCCTCACATCGTTATTCAATGATTACACAATCATTTGTTATTATGCACACATGATTACCATTTACCCATCAACTAAACTTAATTCTAAAACCACAATGGCACAACTAGCTAATTTCCTCGTAAATATTGTCACCGCCTAACCTTTATTTACTCTCTCATTCAATATAGATATGGGGCACTATAACAGTAAGAACAATTCGACAAGAAAAATCATAAACCAACCTGAAGATATGTGAAAATAACACTGCAAATGTTGTTTCCCTTTTTCCCTAAATATCTTATTTTTATTGTTATATATGGTAAACCCTTCCCACTTAAATTCATTCTTGTATTAGCCACATAAGTAAATAAATTATGGATTTTACCCATTAAATTACTAACTAAATTAATTATCTAAAATACCCAGAATTCCGAATAGATCCTCATAATTTGTTCGGAACCCTGTGAAAACAAACCTAATATGTAAATTGACTAAAAAGCACATTCCGGGCCTATGGAACTGTCACGACCCAAACTAACAGACCGTGCGGGCACCTACGCTATCCTAAGTAGCTAGGAGAACCCTTATCACCCAACCAAAAATATGCGGAAGACTTCTGTTTTTAAGAGAATACCGAATTAAATATACCAAAGTAAATTAAATACCAATAAATAAACTTTTCAAAAAACTTCTTACAACTATCCTTCACTACTCCAAGACCTGGTCAGACATGTACAAGAGCTACCTATTACAGAATAGACTGACAATAAAATAAATAACACAAAGACTCTAACATCTGCCAGGAAGGAAGTGCAGAAGTTAGTGCTGAATATCGCCATTGATCTAGTAACTGCAAACTAACCTGCATCCTGTCTACACCCCAAGAAGGGATGTAGAAGAGTAGGGTCAGTACAAACACACGTACTGGTAGGCATCATCGGCCGACCAGTGTTAGTCCACATAATCATAAAATAGAATCAAAGAAAAGAAATCATGACATCTTAAATAGAGTATAATTCAACTAAGGCTGTAATATCATTATAACACTTTGCCAATATAATTTACAATTCTCCAACTCTATTAACGAGATATTCACCACTAACATAGTCTAACCTCATTAACAACACTAAACCATCACTATCACCCCTTTATTCTCATTGCCGTTTCCATTACCCACATTTATAGGGTCAACCCAGTAATCATAGACAACTCACTCTAAACTCTCGGGCTAACAACCAAACACTTTATTGTAATATTAAAGAATAATAACTAGTCAGTCGGATAAGCCACAATTACACCAAGTATAAATAAAGTAAGTCGACCAACATATAGCAAGTAAGCACAGAGTTTCACTTTTTCAAGTACATGTCACACAATCAATCTCAAGGATACAATCAAATAGGTAATACAAATCAACTCTTATCTCAGTAAAACACACAAGAGAACTCAAGTTTCACTAGCAAACCTTATAGATACTCTTGGAGAAGGATTAATTCAATTATTGAAACTTTGGGATCGTTTCTTTGAGATTATTCATTGGATTCATTACTTTAGATCACTTCATTATCAATTTCTTTATTATTAATATTACCATGCCGGCTCGTGGCACCCGATCCAATCACGTCTTATAGCAATACCGAAATTTAACGTCGGCCACATTGCTACTAACAATCTTTCCACTTTTCTGTTCTTAATAAATATTCATCATTCACTTTTCAACCTGTATGAAGGTATATCACAAGCCTTCTTTACTCAAGACATTCTTTTCAATCACATTATCATTATGAATCAAGATTTTTCATTTATCAACAATAGTTTGTACACACATGCTAAGGGACTTATTTCTGCCCAACTAGTCATGACCTGCAAGGGACAATCTAAGTCCATGTACCGTACCGGCGTGGTACCCGATGCTCCATAAATAAGTAATATCAACATTCATATCCGTACCGGCGTGGTACCCGATCCTCCATAACCATATTATGTATATTTTATCCACTTCATACTATCTCTCAGGATACAACATAGCGTACTAATTTTACAAGTACACTTATAATCATAAGGCAATTCGATCAAGTTTGATTTTTCATAATTATTCATTCAAGTATCAACAATCCAAATATCATCAATTCAAGTATGTCCGAAGAACATTCAACAAACATTCAATTTAGGAGCATACACACAATTAAATTGAGTCTAAACTCCAATTAAACTATAACCTACTCAAATACCACAACTTGGGTTCTAACATCACCACCCATAACTAGCACATTCAACCTTATCATAATTCTCTACCTCTCTCTGCATAATTCAATGCACACAATGATTCAAGTCATCTATCCCTTAGGCCTCACCATTATCACAGCACAATATGCAACTTATACCTTTATAACTCAATTAGGTTCATCACTAGAACAACTAAGAAACATTATGTCCACATACTTCATTCACAACAATCCCTTTTCGGGCACATAACACATAATATCATAAGTATCACATAATCAATCAATAACATAGTTTTCAGGATTAAAGTAAAGTTCTTATGTCTTTATCCACCTCAACTCCATGTCTGCAGGCCTAGACATGCTTTCTCTCATCAATTATAAATTATGAAAATATGAAATAACACAGTCTTCTACTCATTAACCTAGACTACCTGGACGCCAAGCTTTTTGAAGCAACAAGTCATATTAAGGATGCTCCTTCCCTTTCTTCATGCTTCGGAATGATCAATCATCTAAATATCAAACAATCATAAGAGTAATTAATCAATTACTCTTCAAATAAATATCTTTGGAAATTCAAACCCACTAATTCTACCCTAATTCAAGGTCTATGTCATTCTCCAAGGTCAATTAACCATTAACTAGTTCTTTCAAGCTTAACCCATCTCCATTAATGGAGGTTTTTTAAGCTAAAGGTCTCATCTTTATGGAATTCAAGATTTCCAACCAACAAAATACATAATATAGTTTATCAAGTTCATGTTAAGAATCATTAATTTATAATCCAGAATTAGTTCTAGGTGATATTAAGAACACCCATAAGTTTTTCCCAAAAATCCACTATTAAGGGTCTTCGTAAGGATTCTAAGATGTTAATGGATTAAAAGACGAAGAAGATGATGGAAAAACTTACCTCAATGAAGAAATTTCACTCTAAACCTTGGAAAATCACCTCTTTTGGGGTTTTGGACCTGAAAATCGGCTAAATATGATTTAAATACCACCAGATTTTTCGCTACAGCGAAATTCCCGTTTCAGCCCGGACAGTGTTTGGTAAAACGGTCATAACTGTTTACTCCAAACTCGAATTGACAAACGGTTTATTACGTTGGAAAGAAGACTCATAGATCTTTCATTCGGTGGGTAATGGGACCCCTAACTCCTTATATTCTAGGAGATATGATTGTTTGAAGTTGAACCTAATAGAAACCCATATCGAAACTATGTCGGTTAAAAATATTTTCAACTTAACTTTATGCTAGGGATATTGTACGACCTTAATTCATATCTAAAGAACTTTCAAATTAAAGGATTGATGTTAGTACTCATGAATAATTAAATTCATCCGGCTTGAGTCTATCTAGACACATCGAAAGGCTAAAATCTTCGCCGAAAAGCTTAAGGTGACACAATGAACAGAATGATGGCTATTTTGGGCTCAAGTTAATATTGAAGAATGGATAATTTAGTAACGACAAAATGGGTCGTTACAGGAACCAAATCGAGGTCGTCTTGACCGAAGATTAACCGTGATCAAGCTTAACTTTATTAAAACTCAATAACTCAACTAATGACTTAAATCACTTTCGAACACCCTAAGAATCGGTACTACCAATCCCTGTAAGTCATAAATCACGTATACAAACTACGGGGAGAGCTAAAATGGGATAGACAAGTAAAATTCACAAAACGACTAGACGATCGTTACAGAAAATAAGAAATACAATAACTAATAATCTCCATCAAGAAAATGACGACATATATATGAACTAAAATAGAAAAAGCTAGTAATTAAAAGAAATTGAAAAAATATTGGGATTAGAACAAACTTGAGTTAATTTGATACTTTTAAAAGCTACTAATTGAGACGACATTGGGAAATTTTTGAGTTAATTTAATACTATAAAAAATATTGAATAATAAGCTTATTTTTTAGAAATATTTCAGTTAATTTAACAGAAATAATATTTATTACTTTTTTAAAATTAAATACATCAGCTACTTTATTATATTTGAAAAATGGATGTAAGTAAAATAAAAAAAATGAAAAAAGAAGAGGGGTGGGTGAAAGATGGGGTGACGGTGACATGTAAACTATTGTAAAGTAAGCAAATGGGTCCATTATACAAGTGTCAAGAAATGAGTGGACTATCACACAATTATTATTGATTGAGCCTCTATTAGAGTTCGGAGTCTAAAGGACAATTTTTTTTAATTTAAAATTCTGAATGGGCAATGGATAACTGAAAAATACCAAAGGGGCAAAAGCGGGCAAGACATCCCACCTTATCTTTAATCATTTAAAGGTGTCAGTTAAATGGTTAAAGGTAAGGCGGGATGCCTTACCCGCGGCGGTATCAGTCACCCACCTTGTAAGTCTTCCACATTTTGAGACTTCTTTTCTAAAGATAGAAAAATATTTGAGAACAACTAGTCACTACACACACCAACTATTTATAAGGAAATGGAAGGATCTTATTTGACTACAACTAGTCACTATGCAATCCTTTATTTTAATGTTTTGCAAGTACAAATTATTTAAATGCTTGTAATAATGTTGCAACTATCAAATTTGATGAAAGTTAATACTCTACAAGACCAAGGACCCGTTTGGCCATAAAAACCAAAAACACATTCACTTTATTTAGTATTTTTTAAGTTCAAAATAGAGTTGAAATTGTGTTTGACGATAGTATCTTGGAAATGGGGTATTTTTGAAGTTAAAATATAAAAAGTGAAAATAAATTTAACTTTTTTTTTTTTAGAGTTTTATGAAAATTGGGTTATTTTATGAAAATAAAAAATTTAGATTTTTTTGAAAAAGAAATAAATTAAACAGTGCTAAAAGGGAATCCAAAAATAGTGAAAACACCTCTTGTGTTGTTTTTCAAAAATTCAAGTATTGTAAAAACGTATTCCAAAATATTTATGGCCAAGCAAGACAGGTGAGTGATACCGCCTTACAAGGCGGGATGCCTTGCCCGTCTTTGCCCCTTTGGCATTTTTCAGTTTTTCATTGCTCATTCGGAATTTTAGATTAAAAAAATTTCTCTTTAGGCTCCAGACTCGCCTCTATCATTGTAAAAAATTTCCTCTATAACTCGTTTGGACATAAAAAAATCACTTTTTTCAGGAAATTTATTTCACTTTAGTGAAAAAAGTGAAATTTGGTGGTGTTTGACCATAAAATTTATTTCACTAAAGTGAATTTTTTTTCCTGAAAAGTGAAAACAAGTTACTTCTCTCACAAAAAGTCAAAAAGAACTCTAATTTTTTTCATGGCCAAACATAACTCCAACTTCAACTTCAACTCCAAAATTTTTAATTTTCATGGCCAAACGCCTACAAAGGGGTTGGTGGAACTCCTTTTTCCCTATATAAAGTGTATGATTCAAGCTATTAATGTGATATATTCAAGTACCTCTATATATTTTTTCTGCTGTATCTTTTGCCTAGCTAACATCATGGCTTTTCAAAAAGAAAACATGGAAGTTAAAATTGTGTCCACAAAATTCATAAAACCATCTATACCAACTCCAAATCATCTCCAAAATTACAAATTATCTTTCTTTGATCAAATTGCTGATGAAGCACATTTACCTCTTGTTCTTTTCTATCCTCCTACCAACAACACTAATTATGCAACTCATGAAGAACAATTTGAGCAATCTTTATCTAGAATTTTAACCCATGTTTACCCTATTGCTGGCAGATTTATCCAGGACGACGACTCGATATCATGCAAAGACCAAGGGGTTAAATTTGTGAAAGCTAAGGTAAATAGTAAGCTCAATGAATTTCTTGAGAAAGCACACAAGGATGTCAACCTTGCATTGCTTTGTTGGCCTCAAGATACTTGGAATGTGGATGACACTAACTTGTTCATCATGCCAATTGTCATTGTCCAAATCACGGAATTCGAGTGTGGTGGCTTGGCTCTATCTATGAGCCATGCACACACCGCGATGGATGGTTTCACGACTTTCACTTTTATTAACGAGTGGACTAAAGTGTGCAGATTAGGGATTCCTGACGACAATATCGATTTTCTGAGCTTTAATTTGCCTGATGTTTTTCCATCTAGAGATCTATCGAAACTTCTCTTACCTCGTATTCCTCATAAAGATCGTGAGGACTCTAAATTAGTAGCCAAAAGGCTATACATCAACGAAGATTCCATTTCAAGGCTCAGAGAAGAAGTCGGAGACTTATGCTTTAATCCCTCAAGAGTTGAAATGATCATAGCCCTCCTATGGAGGGCTCTGATACGTGCTTCAGAAAAGAAGCACGGACATCTAAGACGTTCCCTAATGGGCATCCCAATAAACATGCGCCCTAAGCTGAAATTGTTACCTCAAATAGAAAAATCATTTGGGAATCTTGTAATTGACGCCCCAGTAAAATTCGTACCGGGGGAAAACAAGATGGAGTTGCATAATTTTGTGGCATTAATTCGTGACACGGTGAAGGAAACTATAATCGCGTGCAACAAGACCTCACCGGACGATGTAGTGGCAGCCGTGGCTAATATAGACAATGGAAGTTTCATAGCACAAGAATGGGGAGGAAGTGAGGAAGTTGACATGTACACAAGTTCAAGTTTATGTAGATTTCCTATACAAGAAGCTGATTTTGGTTGGGGAAAACCATGTTTGATGCATTTTGGATCAAGGCATAATCAGTATTGTTGGTTGTATGATGCAGAATGTGGCAATGGGATTTGTGTGCAAGTGGATTTGAAGGAAACTAATGCTAAATTATTTGAATGTGAAGATGACATCAAGGCTTTCTTTGAGTTTTAGGTTTTTTAGTGTGCTAAAAAGAAGGTTCTTAAAGTGTTATTCTTTTTTATTTTTTTCAATATATTTTGCTTTTAGTATTTGAATTATTGGTCCAGAAAAAAGGGTATGTAAGAGCTGAGCAAGTACTAGTAGTATAATAAAATTAAAGCTTTCGTTATTACTAGTAATTAGTGTACTTGCCATCGCTTCGCGCGGTCATAAAAAAAATATGAATAAATATTAATTAATATTATAATTTTATAAAAGAAACAATACTTATAATCAAACATCTTTTCATGATTTTACCATGATTCTTTGGATGGTTTATATATAATTTTTTAACTGAATGAATATGTGTGAGACATTAAGGTTGGAACAACTTATTTAAATTAATAGACTAATGTATATTAACATGAATAAGGAATCAGAAAGAAAAAAAAAAGAAGGTAATGACGAAGTGAAAAAAATAAAGAAAGAAGATAAACGTCCAAATTTGATATTTCAGACATGAGAGGCTATCTAATTTTATTTGATCCTTTATAAGTGATTTAATGTGATTTTAAGATATACGAAAAAGAACTATTGAAAATGTAGATCTACCCTAGTTATTACCTATTAACATGTCGAACGAAGAAGTTAACATGTAAGTAAAATTATGAAATGATTGTTAGTTTTAAAAAATGAATTTAGATATTATCCTTTTTCATCTTTTGTATAAAAATGTTTCTAATAGTATACTAAAAATAAGGAAAAAGATAATTCAATTCAATTTTTAATTGCATGTTGAGAAATATAATATAAAACTAAACCTTCTAAAAGGCAAAATCATGGCAATGAAAGATACTTTCCGCTAATTTTTGTAGACATTTTTTTTCAATGTTCCTATCCTTTAATATAGTTCATTACATCTCCAATAACACCTATCCAAACAAAAGAAGAAAAAAAGAGAGGAAAAGAAAAGAATTATTTAGCTAGCTAAAACAATAGCCCCCTCCCCCCCAAAAAAAAAAATAATCTAAATAGAGCAAATAAACAATTATTATAAGCAAAACTGAGTCATCTAAATACCCAATTATAAGAAAATTAGATACTTTGTGTGTGGTGAAAAGGAAATATTGAATACTTACTTTTTTCGCAAAGTCAAATTTAAGAAACACTAATTTTAAGCTATTTAGATGAAGCAAATTAAAAAAAAAACGTTACAAAAAACATATTCAATGATGCTGGTGCCTTTGTCTTTGTCCTCAAATCTCCCCTAGTCATCTTCTAATCTTCTTTCATCCAATCCACCATTTGATCCTCTTTTTGTCATTGCAAAAAAAAAAAAAATACATCACAAAAATGAACGCTTGCGCTATAAATGAGAATTGTAAGTAAACAAAGTAAAAATTTATATGCGGGATTCTTCTGCAAATGATCAAGATCTTGAAATATAAGATCATACCATACGTCTTTGTTAGTAAATAATTTTTTAGAAAATCAAAAAGGCATAAGGGAAAAACAGATGGAGGCATATCCACAAAAATGAATAAGAAAACATATATAGGATTATAGGGCAAAAAATAGAATATCAAGAGGCAGGGGAATAAATTATCACTATAATTATTACTAGTGATTAATATAAGAAATTAACACACATTAAAATTATTGAAATTAAATATCTTCCTTGGATTGACGCTAAAGAATGGATTTTCATTTCTGCTTTAAGACTTGTGGGAAGAAACGGTAAAAAAAATGACTTTTGTCTTTATAATAATCAAACTCAAAGTATCAATAAATATGTAATTGTAGGCTGGATCAGAAGGTTGCTATGTACGTGGGCTAGATTAAGCTTTAGTTAATCTAATTAGTGAGTAATTTTTTTTATTATTAAGGTAATTTAATGTGAATTATATATATTATTATTTAATTAAGAATATAAGTTATAAAAATGAAGAGGTGTGGGTTATGGAAATAAATTTTTAATTTTAAATATAAAAAAATAAAAAATAAAAAAAGGAGAAAAAAATTAATTAGAATCTTTGGTCAAAGAGAGGTATCACATCACTCTTCTTTTATCTTATGATAGATATATAAACTCTTTCTGGAAAATGTATAATTTTAAAAGTGTATTAAAAAATACTTACCCAATTATGTCCAAATTTATATATATAGAAGCACTCTCAGACATGAAATATGAAAAGGCATGAGAAGAAAAAGTAACATTAGGATAAATAGTAATGAGCAATGAAAATAATAGTAATCGTAGTGGCCATGTTTAATTCAGTTAATTTCATTTAAAAGGAGTGTTTCTTATTTTATTAAATGAGTTGGTTTTTGAGTTTTTTTAAAATATATTATACAAATTAAAGAATAAGAAAAGTCCAAAAAATTGAGAATAAATAAATAAAAATCCTAGAGGTGCCACATCACCCAGCTTATATTCTATTTTATTATTATATATTGATTGATTGATTGATTTAATCGCCAATTTTTTAAACTCCAGAATTTCTTTAATTTTATATATATATATATTATACTAAAAATTTAAGAAGAAGTCAGCCTCTCCATATGACACACACACACCCCAAAAAAAGAGCTCTAGAAATTGAATTTTAAATTTAAATAATTAATACTAACATATTGACTAAAAATCTGAAATTTGATAGTCTCTTGTACAGTAAAGACAGATTTACATTTTAAAAGAAGTTATCGGGGGTCTTTCGGAAATAGCCTCTCTATCTCACCTCTGATCTCCCATCACTACGCATTCATCCAATGATTTTTCACTTAGTTTCACTTAGCTTCCACTCACTTTAATGACCTTACTTCTCATATTTCCTTCATTTTCTTGTCCTCGTTATCAGATGCAGCTATAATCAATAGGCAATATATTAAAACACAATTAGTAGTAGTAATTGCAAGGACACGGGCATATCAAAAGTTGAAAACATATGCTTTTAATGATTAAATTTAAAATGAGTAACAATTGAAACTCAATTAGTAGTGAAAGATGTAACTGGCCTTACATGTATTCCGTTTAGTAGAATTTATTTATTTATTTAAAATTAGTGTACTTGACCGCATTTCGCGCGGTTATTAAAACAAAATTAACATATGATTGAATATTAATTTTATGTGTTTTATAGAAGAAAATCAATTTTTATTAATTAAACATTTATTTATGATTCTATCATTTCCTGATTAGGATTCTTTAAGTATTATATGTATAAAGTAAATTCACAAAAAAATTGTGAGAAACATTTCAAGTTAAATAAAAAAAATCAACTTAATTTGAAGAAACAAAACAGAAAATAAAAGAGAACGAAAAAATATAAACTATAAAATTTGATAATGTAAATTCTTCCACTAAAGTAAGAGTTCTAGACATGTTATTTAAGTAAAGAATGTAAATAGATGGAGGTTTTATGTGATTCATGAGATATAATTAGATATAATAAATATGATAGAATTATTTTTAGTCATTAAATAAATTGATTAAAAGAAGGAATTTTTTTTTTTTAAAAAAAGAAGATACATAGTTGTTAGGCCATAAAAATTCTTCTACCTTCCGCTATCCCATTATTTAGTTGTCTACCTTTAGCCAGAATATTACCAAAAATGAAAAAAAAAATAAAAAAAATAGAATCCAGTTTATTTCGAAATTTTTTCTTTTGTTTGTGTTTTTTTCTTCTTTGGTTTAAGACATAGATGTAATGGAGATTAGAGTTAGGAGTTATGAAGATGAAATGTGAGTTAAAGTCACAAGATTAATGGATATTATTAGAATAGAAGTTATGAAAATGAAGTGGTGTGAGTTATGAAGTTGACTTTTTAAATAACATAATTAAGAAAAAATAAAAAAAACTTTAAAGTGGAAATTATTGCGTATTAGTATAATGTAGTGAAATAGAGAGAGAAATGTCAAAAAAAATGAGAAATGAAAATTAATGTAATTGGAGGTCATAGAGAGGTGTCACATTACCTTTTTTAAGTTTCTCTTTTATATTACACTTCCTCCTTTCCATTTTACTTGTCCCCCTTACTAAATTTAGTTGTTTCAATTAACTTGTCCAACTTTTAAAATCAAGATAAATTTATCATATTTTTTCAATATTACCACTATCATGGATTAAGTAAAACGAAAGGGAGGGAGCATATAGAAGATTACATGTACAAGTACGTTTGTCTGAATGTCTGATCCAAAGTTATGAATCATTTTGTCTGTGAAATTAAATATATATATATATATATAAATTGAATTGTATAAATATAATTACATTATGAAAGTTAGAATGGTCATTATTAAGATTATATCATAGCAAAAAATGATCATACATAAATAAATTCATTTCATACACTAACAAATGATCATTTAAAAATTTATGAACAACATAGCGCAAAATTGTAGGCCACCTTAGACTCATTAACAAATTGTAGGACCTTTTTTTGCCATCATACCGTTTCATGCAATATTTTATAGAAGACCAAGATAATTTCCATGGCAAGAGAAAAGATTAGCTAGGATGAACTCCTAAATATATGTACTATATAAATTCACTCCATGGGTTTGGAGATTATCTTCTTTGCTACAATGGACACAAACACGATTATCGTCATTAGTGGAGCCAAGATTTGCATAAATGAGTTCAAAATATGAAGAAGTAAACACAATAAGAAGTGAAATTCAACATCTACTATATATATCTATATAAAAAAATAAAAAAAAATTTAAACTATGTATAAATAATGTAATTTTCAACCGAAGGGTGTAACTATTCCACACAACTGAAAAATAGTCAGAAAATTTGATACCTGCCTTGGAATAAAATTCGTAGAGTTTACTGATCATTATCCAATTAGTGAATGTCTGCATTCTTGTTCTTTTGGGTGTTCTTGATTTCTATCGTTATTTCTCTTTGTATCTCTCTCTCTCTTAACAATTAGCTGTCAAAATCAATTCCCCATTTAGTGTATATAACAATTAATGTGGTTGTTACAAAATGTAATGAAACCTAATAAATATGGTAGAATATGATTTAAATGAGTGATTTTTGAGTTTTTTTACATAGAATATAAATGATAAAAAAAAATAGTAAAAAGCCCCAAAAAAGGAGAAAAAAGATAGTTGTGTTTCTAGGCCATAGAGAGGTGCCACATCACATTGTCTACAATTTGCTTTATTAGTATGAGTTAATAACTCAAATGGTCACTCGACTATGGACTTTTATCTCAGAAAGTCACTCAACTATGGACTTTTATCCTAGAAAGTCACTCAACTTTGATCTTTACTCCAAAAGTCACTCAACTATCACATTTTTACTCAGAAAGTCACTCAACCTATTTAATTATTAATTTCAATAAAATTTGTTTATGTGGAATTTCTATTTAAAAATAAAATTCTGAAAAATAAAAATTATCCCTTTAATGACTTTTTTATCCTTATTCTCCTAAATTAATATCTCTCCCTCTTCTTTCTCATTTTTCTTTTCTTTCTCACTTTCTTCCCATAATTTTTATAATCTAGGAAATTAATAATTATAATAGTACGAAATGGAATTACTATCATATTTTATCTTTGCATTTTATTTTGTCTTTGAAAAAGAAAAAAAGGAAAAACAATAAAGAGGAATAAAGGAAGAGAAAATAAAATAAACTAAACTATCCTGCACTTCTTTTTTTTTTCTCCTTTTTTTATACTTTATAATTTATTTTATTTCTCTTCTTTTGTCCTCTTTATTTTTTTTCCTTTTTTAAAGATAAAACAAAAATAAAATGCAAATATAAAATATGGTAGTAACTCCATTTCGTACAATTTTAATTGTTAATTTCTAGATTATAATGTGTAATTTATGGAAAAATTAATGGGAAGAAAGTGAAAAGAAGGAGAAAAATGACAAAGAGGAGGTAAAAATATTAATTTAGGGGAATAAGGATAAAAGGGTCATTAAAGGGATATTTTTTTATTTTTCAGAATTTTGTTTTAAAATAGAAATTCGCAAATTCTATTTTTTAAAAATAATTAAATAGGTTGAGTGACTTTCTGAGTGAAAATGTGATAATTTTTGACTTTCGAAGTAAAGACCAAAGTTGAGTGACTTTCTGGGATAAAAATCCGTAGTTCAGTGACTTTTGAGGTAAAGATCAAAGTTGAGTGTACTTAGCTTGTTTTTATTGTTTGTTGTTATTGAATCATTATTGTGTGTAGTTAGTTTTTGAGTCCGTCATAAAGGCAGACACCTACCGCGATAAACTTTTAAGTAAAAAAAAATGGAGTAGTACGTGAATGCGTTGTCTTTTCATAAATAGTTGTGTGAGGCTCCATTCTTTTTTTGACATGTAGATTGTGGGTTCCCACTCTTTTTTTTCTTTCATTTTTTTATTCTTTTTATTCCTAAATAATATCCAACTCCCAAATATATTCAAGCATTGATGTATTTATATGTAAAGAAAAAGTAGTGAACATCTATTTTCTGAAAATAACTGAAATGTTCTTGCTTTATTATTCAACCTTAATAGTATTAAATTAACTAAAAAAGATTTCAATTTTCTCAATTACTAACTTTTTGAATAATATAAAATAAAAAAAATATTTGAATTTCAAAATGAAATTTGCAAATACAAAAAAAAAAAGATATTAGAGAATAGCAGGTTTCTTTTTTTAAAAAAAATAAAATATTTCCTTGCATCTGTAGTAATTAGTTTGAGGAAAAAAAAAAGAGTTCATTTTGCGTAAGTTTTTGTTGTTATCAAGGGAGATTTACGTTTCTTGTAGGATGTGCACATTTTTTTTAATTAATTTGATACTACTGTTAAAAATATTGAATAATAAACTTATTTTTTGATATTCAATCCTAAGAACGTTTCAATCATTTTAAGAAAAAAAAAGTTCATCGATTTTTTTTAAAAATAAATACTTTAATGCTTAAATGTATTTGGGAGTTGAATACTCCTTATTTAGGAATAAAAAGAATAACAAAATGAAAGAAGAAAAGGGTGGGTGAAAGAGGAGGTGGTAAATGACATGTAAAGTATGTAAATGACACATATAAATATATCAATGCTTGAATATATTTGGGAGTTGGATATTATTTAGGAATAAAAAAAATAAAAAAATAAAAGAAAAAAAGGGTAAGGACCCACAATCTACATGTCAAAAAAAGAATGGAGCCTCACACAACTATTAATAGTTGTGTGAGGCCCATTGTAAAAATTTTCGTGTTTTGTGTGCAATATCAAGATGGGTGGTAGGTGTCTAATAAAATGACTGAAAAGACAGAGTCACATGTTGATATAATGAGTGATTGGACGTACTTAGTTCTTATTGTTGTGTGCAGTTAGTTGTTGAGTCTGTCGTAAAGGCAGCCACCTACCGCGATAAAAAATAGGGAGTACGTGAATGTGTTATCTTTTCGTAAAATTAAGCATTTTATGTATGTATTTTTAAAAATTCGTATAATATTATATTTTAATGTATATTGACTTGACACAGAGTTTAAGAAAGAAATGAAAACTTTCAAAACTTATGATCTAAAATAAGTCATAGATGTTTGTGTGGTTGTAAATCATTTCATTAAGGGAAAAGTGAGTATTTTAAAGTTAAATTATCACAAAATATAGAAATGTGTCATTCTTTTTGGAACTGACTAAAAAGGAAAGTGTGTCATAGAAATTGGGACAAAAGGAGTACAAGTTTAAGTGTCTACTTATGCATATCCAAAATTGTATTACGCCTTCTTAAGTCAGTAAAAGGCGTATTGTGCAGAAATGTCAGATGAATTCAAAGTAAAAGACATGCTTATGTATTATGCCTTCTTAAGTCAGTAGGCATTATTGAGAAGAGATTGTTATAGTAGTTAGTAATTACTCACTATTAGCTATTGTCCCTACAACGAGGTACTCTAAGCAACTTAACCATCCCAATTTATGTGATACAGTTGAAATTTCGAGAGTCAATCAAGTTTTTTAATTTCTTTATGTTTTTTAAATATTCTAAGTTGTTAATTATTATGATTTATATTACTTTTTATACGTAGTTTTCAAATATATATAAATCTTTTTTTTTGGGGGGGGAGGGCGCTAGATTTTTGTAGATTCATTTATCTTCTACTCACCCCAAATGAGAGTTGCAACACAAAAAAAAAAAAAAAAAATCTAATTCATTCAATTGGTGAGTGATGATGTTGATGGAGTAACGGAGAAATGGAAAAAAGTTGTCATTGTGTATGTTGTGGGGACTGAACCAACAATTGCAGCTCTAGAGAGATACATGCATGATAGCACAATGGAGAATTGAGGGAAAACCTAAAATTTATTACCACAATGAGGGAAACTTTGTTATCACCTCTTTGAAATATAGCAATAAGACTCTTCTTGATTTGCAAAAAGGAAAAGTAAAATAAAATTAGGGAATACTTTTTTACTATTCATAATCATATTTTTTCAAATAGAGATAGATAGCAAAGGAGTGGGGTGAGATGAGTTCAAAAAGTTTTTTTTGCAAAAAAGAATTACGCATGGGAGAATGGAATTTAATTCTTTTGAATAAAAACCTACGACGCTTGATTCATTCTTCAAGAATCAATCGGTCCCATATAATTTTCAAAACTAACTACTCATAATAATAATAATAATAATAATAATATATTCACTAATAAGATTGTTGTTATTAAAATTTGTTTTTGTATATTAACTACAGTATAATCTCTCAAAATTAATATTATCGGGACCATGAAATATTATTATTTTGTAGAGGTATTATTTAATTGATAAATTAATATGTATTAATTTAAAGAGTGTTTTCGAGATTCAATGAAAATTAATTTTGATTACATCAAAATCATTGTATCTTATTAATTTATGTATCATATTTATTGAATTAATGTAAAAAATATTCATTATACATAAATTACATTGTATCTACACTGCAAAATTCATTTGGGGGATGAAGCCTTAAAGAGTTTAAATGAACCCACTTGTGAAAACGACATTCATGAACTTGATGTCATGATTAATGATCTCGGTTACTGCGATAAAATGGATGTCAATAGCTTGTTGGATTATCCGGCTGAAAACGATACTTGTTCAGAGGTTCAGAGTTTACAAGAAATTGTGGATACAATTGGAGAAGACAATGTTGATGATGAAGTTGAAGACGATACAATTCCTTTGGAATCATTTACGCGTAAGGAAACATTTATCGCGTCTAGAACTCTTCACAATTTTTTGGTGCAGTTCGAGAAGACAACACCAGAACTCTTGGATGCAATAAGAAAAGTTAGATATGAGCTTCAACTAGATTAAAATTTTAACAAAACACAAAAGACACTATAATCGTATTTCATTAAATTATCTTAGATATTTTTGTAAATTTAAAGAATTATTAATTTATAATATTAATGGGACCATATATTGTCACGACCCAATATTTGAGTCATGATGGCGCCTATCATAACCCACCAATAGGCAAGCCAAACCCTAGCCCGGAGCGACAAGCGACGGGCTAATGGGCGGAATCTCATAAAACAGAGAAGAAGTGGAAGTAGCCATGTTTATAAACATACTATAACGCTACAGACAGAATCAGAATATGTATATATGCCTAGACTGAGAAGGAAGAGGACAGTATATAAAGTCAAGAACCCCTCCCAAGACCTGGTGGGGTCAGTACATGAGCCACTACTAACATACCCAAAATACAAGACAGAAACCAAACATGTATAATGAGTACAATAGTCTTGAGAGCAAAAGACTATACAGTAGAAGATGGAGTAGGATCTGCCTCGGACGTCAGTAAGCTCACCCTGCTCCGGAATCAGTGCTGAGAAAAGAGTCACGTCAAAACCTTCGACTGGTGCCTGGATCTGCATCAGGGAAAAAGATGCAGAAGTGCAGTATGAGTACCAGGGCAACGGGTACTCAGTAGGCATCATCGGCCGACTGAGCTCAATATAATATAAGCAAGCTAAAGTGCAGGGGGCATGCTAAGTCTGGGGTACAAGTAATAGATACATAAGTAACGGCCGAGGCGTATAGATATGCTCAGGAAAATATCAGTGCGATACATAATAACGAGTAAATAAATGCGTATGTAAACACACAAGTCAAACATAACCTATCTGGGCCCCCATAAACCCGATAGGCACACGAAAGAAAACAATAACCCAGCCTGGCCCTCATAAACCGGCGGGACACACAAAAATAGTAAATGCATAGTCACCAGTGTCTCAAAGCTGTATCAGTATCCAGTAACCACCATAACCAACAGGAGTGCACCGGGCTTGAACCGACACCAATGGGTAATAACAAGAGGCCAGACGCCGGAGTCGAACCGAAAGCAGTGGGTAATAACAAGAGGCCACATATATATCATATCTACCGGACTCGAACCGGAACTCATAGAACAACAGTATCATGATCACGGTACCCAGTACCAAAACTCTCCAATCATATCATAATCAGATGCCGGACTCGAACCGGAACTCATAATAATTAGTGGCCGGACTCAAACCGAAACTCATAGTGTACCATAATCCGGGGCCGGACTCGAACCGAAATACCCAATAGTCAATAACTAAAATCATCATACCTGAATCAGTAGCCGGACTCGAACCGGAACTCATCATAGCCAGTAACCAGAACAGAATCAAAGGTCATATCATATCAAATAAACGGGAGAACATGCTAGTCCGTCCCAGGCCGAAACTGAAGTATAGGTAAATGAGCTAACCCATTACTTGCTACAAGGTAAGTCCCCGGGTCCTTCTAGGTCCATAGTCTACTATCATGCAATATCTAAGTCAGTCCGGGTATCTAGAGTAGCTCATGACAAGGTGGGTCCTAATTCTAAGCTAAGACCAGCAATCCCGATCGAGTGCGGTGCTGTTAGGGACTAAAATGCTAAATAGGTCAATCTGGGTATATTCGGGGTGACTAAATACCGTCACAAGTCTAACAGGTCACAGAGGGCTTAACTAAGCCCAAAAATGTCAACGTTCTGACAAGTCGACAAAAAGGGTAACGGGGTCCACTACCGGGTCCCGGATACCAAGTCTGGTTATACCTGTCTAAGTCTGGGCTAAGTCTATCTAAGCCTGTACTAAGGTCCAACAATAATATTCCCCAATCAGCAGTCCATAACAACAATACTATCCGACCCCAAATAGGTCATAAGTGGTGTACCGTAAGGATAACGGGCCTGGAATGTGTCTGAATAGCCCTATCCGGCCTAAAAAGGCCTAAATCACAGCAAACCACCACCTCCAAGTCTATAATTCCAGCCCACAATACCAGCACAATAACATACATATATCACACATAAGCCCAATCTAAGTGCAAAGGGAGGTAAACCTAGCCTACCTGGACGCCGCCGCAAGCTTGCTAAAAGAATCAGCTATTCAGGAGCCTTCCCCTTTCGAGAGGCCTCAGACTGCTGCCACGCTACCAAAAAAATAATAAACTACATGTCAAACATGACTATTGATACCTATATTGCATTAGTTCGGAAAAATGTCTGAACCGTCCCCGTGGGGCCTGCTTGCAGAATCACAAAACTGAAACCGTCATAGCGTCCCAAACAACTCCGTGACCAATAGTCACAACTAACACCATTCAATTTGAGCTCAAAATGTAGCTCAAACATCAATATCAATCCCAAAATATAACAATTTAAATACACAACTTTAAGCTAAAACTGACTGAAAACTTACTATATAATGACGTTATACTATCAACCACGCGATCCCCGAGCTTGAATAACTTAATGTAGATATTTGATTTTCTTTATCAAAATCGTGCAGTACCGCAGGTCAATTAATGAGCATATATGTCAGCCACCGCGATAAGAGATGCCATTTTCCAAGTAATCTGACTACTAAAATTTACACCTTAAAACTCTAAGACAAGGATTTGTGACTATTCTATAATATATTAACATAGTGCTAGACTTACAAATCAACCGCTGATGTTAAAGTGAAAACTAATACATAATGGTCCTATTTGATAACTGTATGGTGGATGAATGACTTGTCTTTACTGGTGAGGGACACATTGTACTAAATGTCCTCATCTTCCACGTAGGTATGTGGTGTCACCACCATGACACCATATGTATTTATTTTACATGGTTATATATATATACTCGGGTATTGCATAGGTCCGTGGTAAAAGAAATACAACTTTCTAACTATACCACAAGTTATAGAAAATTATTTCTAACAAAACCTCTATAAAATAAAAATATTATTTTAACATATTTAAATTCACTATCTCCGCTTAAGTTATTAATAACTTATTAAACTATTATAAAATAGTATAGATATATCATAACAAAAGAATTTTATAAAGTTCAAAAATATTTTCAAGAGGTAATTACCTATGTCATTTTACCAACTTTTAATTTAATTTAATATTTTACAATGTGCTCGGTCTAAATAATATTCTCAAACGAACTGCCCGGGAGCCGAACTGTCAGTCCCAGCAAGTCATAAATAACTTGGGGCAGTTATAGAAAAGCTCTAAACGCTGAGAACACACGAAAACGAGGGAAATGACCGGGAAGGTCATTACAATATCCACTACTAAGAGGACTTTCGTCCGCGAAAGTCAAAAATAAGCACATACCTGAAGACGTGAACAAGTAGGGATACTGGGTTAGCATATCGCATTTAAGCTCCCAAGTAGCCTCCTCAACCGGATGGTGACGCCACTGTACCTTAACCACTAGAATGTCCCGGGAGCGTAACCGTCTGACATCTCCGGCTAAAATGGACACAGGCTCCTCCACAAATGTTAGTTTCTCGTCTAACTGAACCGAGTCCCACTGAAGCACATGCGTCTCATCTGGAATATATTGTCGTAGCATAGAAACATGAAATACTGGGTGGATAGCTGAAAATGCCGGAGGTAAAGCTAACACATAAGCCACCTCTCCAACGGTCCGTAAAATCTCAAAGGGTCCAATATATCTGGGGCTAAGCTTTCCCTTCCTACCAAAAGGCATCACGCCCTTCATGGGCGATACTCGTAAGAAGACCCTATCACCCACCCTGAATTTCAACGGACGACGTCTACGGTCAGCATAACTCCTCTGTCTACTCTGAGCTGTCCGCAGCCTATCTTGAATCACTCGAACTCGGTCCAAAGATTCTCGGAGCAAATCTGTGCCACGAGGACTGACTTCTGAAATTTCAAACCAGCCAACTGGAGATCGACACCGTCTTCCATATAAAGCCTCAAACGGAGCCATTTAAATGCTGGAGGGGAAACTATTATTATATGCGAACTCTACTAAAGGCAAGAATTGATCCCACTGACCCCCAAAGTCCAACACACAAGCGCGGAGCATATCTTCCAACACCTGAATAGTTCGTTCAGACTGCCCGTCGGTTTGAGGATGAAATGCAGTACTAAGGTCCACTTGAGTACCCAACTCTTCTTGGAAAGTCTACCAGAAACTGGAGGTAAACTGAAACCCTCTGTCTGAGATAATGTCCCCAAATTCGCAGTGCAAACACAACCGCTGCTAACTCTAAATCATGAGTGGGATAATTACGTTCGTGCACCTTCAGCTGCCTCGATGCATAAGCAATAACACGACCCCCGCTGCATCAAAACACATCCCAAATCGATACCAGATGCATCACAATACACGGTGAAACCCTCGCCTTCAACTGGAAGAGTCAACACAGGGGCAGAAGTAAGTCGATCCTTGAGTTTCAGAAAGCTCGCCTCGCAATCCTCAGACCACTGAAATGGAACCTCCTTCCTGGTCAATCTGGTCATAGGAGATGCAATAGACGAAAAGCCCTCAACAAACCGTCTGTAATATCCTGCCAACCCAACAAAACTGCGTACCTCAGTAGGCGACGTGGGCCTAGCACAACCTCGAATAGCCTCAATCTTTGCTGGATCTACCATGATACCGTGTCTGGATACAACGTGCCCCAAGAAAGCTACAGACTCAAGCCAGAACTCACACTTTGAGAACTTGGCATAAAGCCGATGATCTCTCAAAGTGTGGAGCACAATCCTCAAATGCTGCTCGAGCTCCTCGCTGCTCTTTGAATAAACCAAGATATCATCAATAAACACAATCACAAAAGAGTCTAAATATGGCCTGAATACACGATTCATCAAATCCATGAAAGCTGCTGGGGCATTAGTCAACCCAAAAGACATCACCAGGAACTCATAATGGCCGTATCGAGTCCTGAAGGCTGTCTTTGGGATGTCCTCATCCCTAACTCTCAACTGATGGTATCCAGATCTCAAATATATTTTTTGAGAATACCGCTGCACCCTGAAGTTGATCAAACAAATCATCGATACGAGGCATAGGATACTTATTCTTCACAGTTACCTTATTCAACTGCCTGTAATCAATACACATGCGCATAGATCCATCCTTCTTCTTTACAAACAGAACTGGAGCACCCCACGGCGATACACTCGGCCTGACAAAACCCTTCCCCAGAAGATCCTCAAGCTGACTACTCAACTCTCTCAACTCAGCAGGAGCCATACGATAAGGAGCTATAGAAATACGTCGAGTGCCCGGCTCAAGGTCGATAATGAACTCTATATCACGCTTAGGAGGAAGGCCAGGTAGATCAGTCGGGAACACATCAGGAAACTCACGAACAACTGGGATGGAGTCAAGTGACGGACTCTCAATGCTAGCATCCCGAACATAAGCAAGGAATGAATCACATCCCCTCGACATCAACCTACGAGCCCGAACATATGAAATAATCCCCGTCGGTGTGCGGCTAACAGAACCCTGCCACACCACCGGGGGTACACTAGGCATGGCTAAGGTAACAGTCTTAGCAAAGCAATCCAAGACTACATGATGAAAAGACAACCAGTCCATGCCCAGAATCACATCAAAGTCTATCATGGCCAATACAATAAAATCAACCTGAGTCTCAAACTCCTGAATAGTCACCAGACATGATCTATATACCCGATCCACTACTAAGGAATCACCAATGGGGGTAGATACACGTAAGGGTACAGACAATAACTCAGAACATAAACCCAACCGTGGTGCATAATAAGTAGATACATAAGAAAACGTGGATCCGGGATCAAATAATGCAGAAGCTGGCTGATGGCATACAAAAATCGTACCTGTAATCACTGCATCCGAAGCCTCAGCCTCCGACCTAGCCGGCACGGCATACAACTGATGCTGGCTACCACTAGTCTGAGCACCGACCAGACCACCAGTCCGACCTCCCTGCGCTCTACTTCGAGAACCCTGGGGACCACCCCGATGACCCTGTGCACCACCTCTACCTGCTGGAGGTATAGATCTGAGGGGCTGTGCTGTCTGAACTGAAGGCTCAATCGCCATGCGCTGAGGACACTCACGCGCAAAATGACCGACAACCCCACAAGTGTAGCATGCTCCTGGCTCCCTGCTCGGCCTAGAAGGTCCGGCTGAGCCGGTATGACCCCCTCTTGTCGATGAACTGGACTGACCACGTCCCTGAGGCTGTCTAACAAAACCACTGTAGGTGGGCTGACCTCTATCAGATATTTGCAAAGCTGACTGTACGGGCCTACTGGACTGACCCTATCGCTGAAAAGACTGCTGAGGGTACCTACCCTGAAACTGGAAACCACGACCTCTGAACTGTGAACCACTATGGCTCCCAGTGAAACTACCCTGAATACGAGGTCTCTTATCGCTGCCCCCTTGGGCCTCGCGATCCATCTCATCAATAGAGTATACATGCTCGGTAATCTCTGCGAATGACTTCCCCGAAGTCAATAAACTTTGGGTAGCTCTGCGGAGTGGCAATCTCAGTCCCCTGACAAAACATCTAACTCTCTCATACTCATCAGGCAGAATAGAGGTAGCGTGCCTAGCAGGATCATGAAACCTCGCCTCATACTCGGCGACAGATAATGAACCCTGAGTCAATCTGGAGAACTCATCCCTGAGTCATTCCCGCATAGTATGGGGCATATACTTTCCCAAGAAAATCTCAGAGAACTGGGTCCAGGTAACCGGCAGAGATCCTGCTGGCCTGGAATCAAGATATCCCCTCCACCATCTCCTCGCTGCAGTATCAAACTGATATTCCACGAAATCAACACCACGAGACTGTACCAATCCCAAATTCCTCAGTCTATCCTCGCAGCTGGACAAGAACTCATATGCATCCTCACCCGGAGTACCAGCAAATCTCGGTGGAGTCAACCTCAAGAAACGCCCCAACATCCTCTGCTCATCAACAGACATAACAGGATGATCTGTAACCGGCTTTGGAGCTACCGGTGCTGGCGAAATCTCAACTCTGGGTACTGCAGCTGCAGGCTGCGCCCCAACACCAACTCCATGTACTGCTGGCTGGGCTCCCTCGACTGACGGTCCTCCAACTATCCCCAACAACTGAAGTAATGGACCTCGAAGCAAAGAAGCATCAATAAATCCAGGTAAAGCCTGGGCTGCTCCCTGGCCCACTGGCTGCTGTGGCGGCGGAGCATCTGGAGCTATAACAGGATCAGGTGGCTGATCCCTAGCATGATCTTGGCCTGGGGCTGCTGCTCTACCCTGCTCCCGACCTCTGGGTCGACCTCGGCCCCTAACAGGAGACCTCGCTGCAGGCTCGGGGTCCCGACCCCTGACTCTCGTATTATGCGTCCTAACCATCTACGTAAAGAGTGAACCAAATGAAAATCAGAAACCAACATAGACCCAACGCACGGACATGAGTCAAGAAAATGAGAGACTCCCCTAAAAATGCTCCGTAGCCTCCTGAGGATAGGATACAGGCGTCCCCGCACCGATCCACATGACTCTACTAAACATTGGCTCATGTACCGACACTACCTCCACAACCTAGGCTCTGATACCAAGATGTCACGACCCAATATTTGAGTCATGATGGCGCCTATCATAACCCACCAATAGGCAAGCCAAACCCTAGCCCGGAGCGACAAGCGACGGGCTAACGGGCGGAATCTCATAAAACAGAGAAGAAGTGGAAGTAGCCATATTTATAAACATACTATAACGCTACAGACAGAATCAGAATATGTATATATGCCTAGACTGAGAAGGAAGAGGACAGTATATAAAGTCAAGAACCCCTCCCAAGGCCTGGTGGGGTCAGTACATGAGCCACTACTAACATACCCAAAATACAAGACAGAAACCAAACATGTATAATGAGTACAATAGTCTTGAGAGCAAAAGACTATACAGTAGAAGATGGAGTAGGATCTGCCTCGGACGTCAGTAAGCTCACCCTGCTCCGGAATCAGTGCTGAGAAAAGAGTCACGTCAAAACCTTCGACTGGTGCCTGGATCTGCATCAGGGAAAAAGATACAGAAGTGCAGTATGAGTACCAGGGCAACGGGTACTCAGTAGGCATCATCGGCCGACTGAGCTCAATATAATATAAGCAAGCTAAAGTGCAGGGGGCATGCTAAGTCTGGGGTACAAGTAATAGATACATAAGTAACGGCCGAGGCGTATAGATATGCTCAGGAAAATATCAGTGCGATACATAATAATGAGTAAATAAATGCGTATGTAAACACACAAGTCAAACATAACCTATCTGGGCTCAAACATAACCTATCTGGGCCCCCATAAACTCGATAGGCATACGGAAGAAAACAATAACCCAGCCTGGCCCTCATAAACCGGCGGGACACACAAAAATAGTAAATACATAGTCACCAGTGTCTCAAAGTTGTATCAGTATCCAGTAACCACCATAACCAACAGGAGTGCACCGGGCTTGAACCGACACCAATGGGTAATAACAAGAGGCCAGACGCCGGAGTCGAACCGAAAGCAGTGGGTAATAACAAGAGGCCACATATATATCATATCTACCGGACTCGAACCGGAACTCATAGAACAACAGTATCATGATCACGGTACCCAGTACCAAAACTCTCCAATCATATCATAATCAGATGCCGGACTCGAATCGGAACTCATAATAATTAGTGGCCGGACTCAAACCGAAACTCATAGTGTACCATAATCCGGGGCCGGACTCGAACCGAAATACCCAATAGTCAATAACTAAAATCATCATACCTGAATCAGTAGCCGGACTCGAACCGGAACTCATCATAGCCAGTAACCAGAACAGAATCAAAGGTCATATCATATCAAATAAACGGGAGAACATGCTAGTCCGTCCCAGGCCGAAACTGAAGTATAGGTAAATGAGCTAACCCATTACTTGCTACAAGGTAAGTCCCCGGGTCCTTCTAGGTCCATAGTCTACTATCATGCAATATCTAAGTCAGTCCGGGTATCTAGAGTAGCTCATGACAAGGTGGGTCCTAATTCTAAGCTAAGACCAGCAATCCCGATCGAGTGCGGTGCTGTTAGGGACTAAAATGCTAAATAGGTCAATCTGGGTATATTCGGGGTGACTAAATACCGTCACAAGTCTAACAGGTCACAGAGGGCTTAACTAAGCCCAAAAATGTCAACGTTCTGACAAGTCGACAAAAAGGGTAACGGGGTCCACTACCGGGTCCCGGATACCAAGTCTGGTTATACCTGTCTAAGTCTGGGCTAAGTCTATCTAAGCCTGTACTAAGGTCCAACAATAATATTCCCCAATCAGCAGTCCATAACAACAATACTATCCGACCCCAAATAGGTCATAAGTGGTGTACCGTAAGGATAACGGGCCTGGAATGTGTCTGAATAGCCCTATCCGGCCTAAAAAGGCCTAAATCACAGCAAACCACCACCTCCAAGTCTATAATTCCAGCCCACAATACCAGCACAATAACATACATATATCACACATAAGCCCAATCTAAGTGCAAAGGGAGGTAAACCTAGCCTACCTGGACGCCGCCGCAAGCTTGCTAAAAGAATCAGCTATTCAGGAGCCTTCCCCTTTCGAGAGGCCTCAGACTGCTGCCACGCTACCAAAAAAATAATAAACTACATGTCAAACATGACTATTGATACCTATATTGCATTAGTTCGGAAAAATGTCTGAACCGTCCCCGTGGGGCCTGCTTGCAGAATCACAAAACTGAAACCGTCATAGCGTCCCAAACAACTCCGTGACCAATAGTCACAACTAACACCATTCAATTTGAGCTCAAAATGTAGCTCAAACATCAATATCAATCCCAAAATATAACAATTTAAATACACAACTTTAAGCTAAAACTGACTGAAAACTTACTATATAAAGACGTTATACTATCAACCACGCGATCCCCGAGCTTGAATAACTTAATGTAGATATTTGATTTTCTTTATCAAAATCGTGCAGTACCGCAGGTCAATTAATGAGCATATATGTCAGCCACCGCGATAAGAGATGCCATTTTCCAAGTAATCTGACTACTAAAATTTACACCTTAAAACTCTAAGACAAGGATTTGTGACTATTCTATAATATATTAACATAGTGCTAGACTTACAAATCAACCGCTGATGTTAAAGTGAAAACTAATACATAATGGTCCTATTTGATAACTGTATGGTGGATGAATGACTTGTCTTTACTGGTGAGGGACACATTGTACTAAATGTCCTCATCTTCCACGTAGGTATGTGGTGTCACCACCATGACACCATATGTATTTATTTTACATGGTTATATATATATACTCGGGTATTGCATAGGTCCGTGGTAAAAGAAATACAACTTTCTAACTATACCACAAGTTATAGAAAATTATTTCTAACAAAACCTCTATAAAATAAAAATATTATTTTAACATATTTAAATTCACTATCTCCGCTTAAGTTATTAATAACTTATTAAACTATTATAAAATAGTATAGATATATCATAACAAAAGAATTTTATAAAGTTCAAAAATATTTTCAAGAGGTAATTACCTATGTCATTTTACCAACTTTTAATTTAATTTAATATTTTACAATGTGCTCGGTCTAAATAATATTCTCAAACGAACTGCCCGGGAGCCGAACTGTCAGTCCCAGCAAGTCATAAATAACTTGGGGCAGTTATAGAAAAGCTCTAAACGCTGAGAACACACGAAAACGAGGGAAATGACCGGGAAGGTCATTACATATATTTATAAAGGGGTCTTTCGAAAATATATTATCTTATTATCTTATCACAATCGCAGGTTCCCGATGCCCTACCTGAAGCCCCATCGCAGGGTCCCAATTTTCCTCTACCCGAAATAGTAATTTTTTCCAATGGACCAAGTCGGGATCGGAGAAAAATATTATCTTAGAGAGTTTATTAATTTATCGACTATTAACTTAGAGAGGTTTTACGGTAGTTTTCACATTCACTTACAATATTTTGTTCGCCAATATTTTCCTAATAAGTATTTAATAAGATTGAACTAAGAAAATGTCACGACCCAAATGGCCGTGAGTGGCACCCACACTAATCTTTATGTGGGAGAACCATCTAACCCAAATCATTACCCAATCATTTTGTCAATATTAAGACGAGATTATCATAAAAAAATAACTTAATGATAATAAATCCAAAACTAATCATTATTAATGCGGAAATCAACAAACTACCTATTAAAATCTCCAAGATCCGAAAGTCCTCGTACAAGAACTTCTAAAACAAAAATCATGTCTAAAAGAAATATTTAAAATAACGAAAGATAAAGAGTGTCTCATTGTCCGAAAGAAGGACAAGAACTAATATGATGATCCATGGCAACCTGGAGATGGAGTGATCACCCTTGGATCGAGATCAGTTATTAAACGCTAGAGATGAGGTCAAAATCGGAATCCTACCTCAACCGAAGAATACGAATGCAAGCTAATTTGCAAGGGCCTTGCCCTTCCGTAAAGCTCCCGAATGGTCAAAATTTATTCAGATACATAATCCCCATAAGAATACGAATCTAACGACACTCATTTTATAAATTCTTGCTCTAAAAACTCTAGACCTAAAATATAATTTTCTCATGAACGGTAGATGATTTCTTCTAAGAAACCTCTAATCTGCAACCACTTAAAGAAAACAGTAGCTGCACTACTAATTAAATTCCAAGAACGCATTAATCCAATACCTATTTCATCATAATTACCTTATAATTAGCATTATTATTTAATCATTATTTCATATTGTCCACTAACTACCCTAATTTTAAAAGTATAGGATGAAATTAATGATATACGTACTACTGCCTTCTTACTTACTTCTTGGCATCCTCACATCGTTATTCAATGATCACACAATCATTTGTCATTATGCACACATGATTACCATTTACCCATCAACTAAACTTAATTCTAAAACCACAATGGCACAACTGGCTAATTTCCTCGTAAATATTGTCACCGCCTAACCTTTGTTTACTCTCTCATTCATTACAGATATGGGGCACTATAACAGTAAGAACAATTCGACAAGAAAAATCATAAACCAACCTGAAGATATGTGAAAATAACACTGTAAATGTTGTTTCCCTCTTTTCCCTAAATATCTGATTTTTATTGTTATATATGATAAATCCTTCCCACTTAAATTTATTCTTGTATTAGCCACATAAGTAAATAAATTGTGGATCTTTCCCATTAAATTACTAACTAAATTAATTATCTAAAATACTCAGAATTTCAAATAGATCCTCATAATTTGTTCGGAACCCCGTGAAAATAAACCTAATATGTAAATTGACTAAAAAGCTCATTCCGGGCCTATGGAACCAAATCGAGGTCGTCTTGACCGAAGATTGACCGTGATCAAGCTTAACTTTATTAAAACTCAATAACTCAACTAATGACTTAAATCACTTTCAAACACCCTAAGAATCGGTACTACCAATCCCCGTAAGTCATAAATCACGTATACAAACTATGGGGAGAGCTAAAATGGGATAGACAAGTAAAGTTCACAAAACGACTAGACGGTCGTTACAGAAAATAAGAAATACAATAACTAATAATCTCCATCAAGAAAATGACGACATATATATGAACTAAAATAGAAAAAGCTAGTAAGTAAAAGAAATTGGAAAAATATTGGGATTAGAACAAACTTGAGTTAATTTGATACTTTTAAAAGCTACTAATTGAGACGGCATTGGAAAATTTTTGAGTTAATTTAATACTATAAAAAATATTGAATAATAAGCGTATTTTTAGAAATGTTTCAGTATTTTAACAGAAATAATATTTATTACTTTTTAAAAATTAAATACATTAACTACTTTATTATTTTTGAAAATTGGATGTAAGTAAAATAAAAAAAGGGAAAAGGCTCAAATATGTCATCGAACTATTGAAAATGGCTCATTTATGCCATCCGTTAAAAGTTTGGCTCATTTATGCCATCGCCGTTACAAAACATGCTCATCCATGCCATTGCTTCTTAACGATGGTTTTTTAAAAACAGCTTTGCCACGTGGCCTCTTACTAGAGGTCCACGTCATTAATCAAATATGTCATCGAACTTTGAGAAAAGGTTTATCTATGCCATCCGTTAAAAGTTTGGCTCATTCATGCCACTGCTGTTACAAAAAAGGCTCATTCATGCCATTTTTTTTTAACAGTCCGGTTTGGTGATTTTTTGCAAAACCATTTTGTACATGTGGCCAACAATGATTCGTCCACATCATTAATTAAATCAGCCAAATAAAAAATCTAAAAAATTGAACTTTCTTCTAAAAGGTGAAATTAAAATTTTGTTTTCCACGACTCACAAATTTCTGGTACATCTGATTCTTCAAGTCATTAGAATCTTCAAGTTTTGATTTTAATTTGATTTTGCTGAAATATTCTTCTTTTCTTCTCTGTAATTTCACCGATTATAGAATTCTTCTGATTTTTGCTTCAAGTACAATTTTTTAAGAATTTTAAAAATTATGTTTCGGTAACTAATTGATTCTTTGTTTGAAATAGTTGATGTCTGTTTTGGGCTTGAATTGACCTTGAGATTTGCAGAATTGTGTTCGGCGATTCCGAAGAAATTGAAAAACGATGAACTCTTTACAGTGCCTATAAAGGAGTTACAAAATGCATAGAAATATTTTGGCCGGAGAAGTCGATATTTTCTTATTAGGAATTTTAAAATTTCTTTGGCTGATTTAATTAATGATGTGGATGAATTATTATTGGCCACGTGAACAAAATGATTTTGTAAAAAACCACCAAACCTGACTGTTAAAAAAAATGGCATTAATGAGCCAAGCTTTTAACGGATGACATAGATAAGCCTTTTCTCAAAGTTCGATGGCATATTTGAGTCTTTTCCCTTTAATTAATGATGTGGACGAATTATTATTGGCCACGTGTACAAAATGGTTTTGCAAAAACCACCAAACCGGACTGTTAAAAAATATGGCATGAATGAGCCTTTTTTGTAACGACAATGGCATGACTGAGCCAAACTTTTAACGGATGACATAGATGAGCCTTTTCTCAAAGTTCGATGGCATATTTGAGCCTTTTCCCTTGTAAAAAATTTCCTCTTCTAAAGAGAGTTGGTGGAACTCCTTTTTCCCTATATAAAGTGTAAGATTTAAGCTATTAATGAGATATATTCAAGTACCTCTATATATTTTTTTTCTACTGTATCTTTTGCCTAGCTAACATCATGGCTTTTCAAAAAGAAAACATGGAAGTTAAAATTGTGTCCACAAAATTCATAAAACCATCTATACCAACTCCAAATCATCTCCAAAATTACAAATTATCTTTCTTTGATCAAATTGCTGATAAAGCACATTTACCTCTTGTTCTTTTCTATCCTCCTACCAACAACACTAATTATGCAACTCATGAAACAATTTGAGCAATCTTTATCTAGAATTTTAACCCATGTTTACCCTATTGCTGACAGATTTATCCAGGACGACGACTCGATATCATGCAAAGACCAAGGGGTTAAATTTGTGAAAGCTAAGGTAAATAGTAAGCTCAATGAATTTCTTGAGAAAGCACACAAGGATGTCAACCATGCATTGCTTTGTTGGCCTCAAGATACTTGGAATGTGGATGACACTAACTTGTTCATCATGCCAAGTGTCATTGTCCAAATCACGGAATTCGAGTGTGGTGGCTTGGCTCTATCTATGAGCCATGCACACACCGCGATGGATGGTTTCACGACTTTCACTTTTATTAACGAGTGGACTAAAGTGTGTAGATTAGGGATTCCTGACGACAATATCGATTTCCTGAGCTTTAATTTGCCTGATGTTTTTCCATCTAGAGATCTATCGAAACTTCTCTTACCTCGTATTCCTCATGAAGATCGCGAGGACTCTAAATTAGTAGCCAAAAGGCTATACATCAACGAACATTCCATTTCAAGGCTCAGAGAAGAAGTCGGAGACTTATGCTTTAATCTCTCAAGACTTGAAATGATCATAGCCCTCCTATGGAGGGCTCTGATACGTGCTTCAGAAAAGAAGCACAGACATCTAAGACGTTCCCTAATGGGCATCCCAATAAACATGCGCCCTAAGCTGAAATCGTTACCTCAAATAGAAAAATCATTTGGGAATCTTGTAATTGACGCCCCAGTAAAATTCATACCGGGGGAGAACAAGATGGAGTTGCATAATTTCGTGGCATTAATTCGTGACACGGTGAAGGAAACTATAATCGCGTGCAACAAGACTTCACCGGACGATGTAGTGGCAGCCGTGGCTAATATAGACAATGGAAGTTTCATAGCACAAGAATGGGGAGGAAGTGATGAAGTTGACATGTACACAAGTTCAAGTTTATGTAGATTTCCTATACAAGAGGCTGATTTTGGTTGGGGAAAACCATGTTTGATGCATTTTGGATCAAGGCATAATCAGTATTGTTGGTTGTATGATGCAGAATGTGGCAATGGGATTTGTGTGCAAGTGGATTTGAAGGAAACTAATGCTAAATTATTTGAATGTGAAGATGACATCAAGGCTTTCTTTGAGTTTTAGGTTCTTTAGTGTGCTAAAAAGAAGGTTCTTAATGTGTTATTCTTTTTTATTTTTTTCAATATATGTTGCTTTTAGTATTTGAATTATTGGTCCAGAAAAAAGGGTATGTAAGAGCTGAGCAAGTACTAGTAGTATAATAAAATTAAAGCTTTCATTATTACTGGTAACTAGTGTACTTGCCAGCGCTTCGCGCGGTCATAAAAAAAATTGAATAAATATTAATTAATATTATAATTTTATAAAAGAAACAATACTTATAATCAAACATCTTTTCATGATTTTACCATGATTCTTTAGATGGTTTATATATAATTTTTTAACTGAATGAATATGTGTGAGACATTAAGGTTGGAACAACTTATTTAAATGAATAGACTAATGTATATTAACATGAATAAGGAATCAGAAAAAAAAAAAAAAAAAGGTAATGATGAAGTGAAAAAAATAAAGAAAGAAGATAAACGTCCAAATTTGATATTTCAGAAATGAGAGGCTATCTAATTTTATTTGATCCTTTATAAGTGATTTAATGTGATTTTAAGATATACGAAAAAGAAATATTGAAAATGTAGATCTACCCTAGTTATTACCTGTTAACATGTCGAACGAAGAAGTTAACATGTTAGTAAAATTATGAAATGATTGTTAGTTTTCAACAATGAATTTAGATATTATCCTTTTTCATCTTTTGTATAAAAATGTTTCTAATAGTATACTAAAAATAAGGAAAAAGTTAATTCAATTTAATTTTTAATTGCATGTTGAGAAATATAATATAAATTTACTGATATTGTGTTTTAAATTAAAACTAAACCTTCTAAAAGGCAAAATCATGGCAATGAAAGATACTTTCAGCTAATTTCTGTAGACATTTTTCTCAATGTTCCTATCCTTTAATAGAGTTCATTACATCTCCAATAACACCTATCCAGACAAAAGAAGAAAAAAAAAAAAGAGGAAAAGAAAAGAATTATTTAGCTAGCTAAAACAATAGCGCCCCCCCCCCCCCCCCGCCCCCCAAAAACAAAAAAAAATCTAAATAGAGCAAATAACCAATTATTATAAGCAAAACTGAGTCATCTAAATACCCAATTATAAGAAAATTAGATACTTTGTGTGTGGTGAAAAGGAGATATTGAATACTTCCTTTTTTCGCAAAGTCAAATTTAAAAAACACTAATTTTAGATGAAGCAAATTAAAAAAAAAAACGTTACAAAAAACATATTCAATGATGCTGGTGCCTTTGTCTTTGTCCTCAAATCTCCCCTAGTCATCTTCTAATCTTCTTTCATCCAATCCACCATTTGATCCTCTTTTTGTCATTGCAAAAAAAAAAAAAATACATCACAAAAATGAACGCTTGCGCTATAAATGAGAATTGTAAGTAAACAAAGTAAAAATTTATATGCGGGATTCTTCTGCAAATGATCAAGATCTTGAAATATAAGATCATACCATACGTCTTTGTTAGTAAATAATTTTTTAGAAAATCAAAAAGGCATAAGGGAAAAACAGATGGAGGCATATCCACAAAAATGAATAAGAAAACATATATAGGATTATAGGGCAAAAAATAGAATATCAAGAGGCAGGGGAATAAATTATCACTATAATTATTACTAGTGATTAATATAAGAAATTAACACACATTAAAATTATTGAAATTAAATATCTTCCTTGGATTGACGCTAAAGAATGGATTTTCATTTCTGCTTTAAGACTTGTGGGAAGAAACGGTAAAAAAAATGACTTTTGTCTTTATAATAATCAAACTCAAAGTATCAATAAATATGTAATTGTAGGCTGGATCAGAAGGTTGCTATGTACGTGGGCTAGATTAAGCTTTAGTTAATCTAATTAGTGAGTAATTTTTTTTATTATTAAGGTAATTTAATGTGAATTATATATATTATTATTTAATTAAGAATATAAGTTATAAAAATGAAGAGGTGTGGGTTATGGAAATAAATTTTTAATTTTAAATATAAAAAAATAAAAAATAAAAAAAGGAGAAAAAAATTAATTAGAATCTTTGGTCAAAGAGAGGTATCACATCACTCTTCTTTTATCTTATGATGGATATATAAACTCTTTCTGGAAAATGTATAATTTTAAAAGTGTATTAAAAAATACTTACCCAATTATGTCCAAATTTATATATATATAGAAACACTCTCAGACATGAAATATGACAAGGCATGAGAAGAAAAAGTAACATTAGGATAGATAGTAAGTAGCAATGAAAATAATAGTAATCATAGTGGCCATGTTTAATTCAGTTAATTTCATTTAAAAGGAGTGTTTCTTATTTTATTAAATGAGTTGATTTTTGAGTTTTTTTTAAAATATATTATACAAATTAAAGAATAAGAAAAAGTCCAAGAAATTGAGAAAAAATAAATAAAAATCCTTGAGGTGCCACATCACCTAGCTTATATTCTATTTTATTATTATATATTGATTGATTGATTTAATCGTCAATTTTTTAAACTCCAGAATTTCTTTAATTTTTTAGATATATATTATACTAAAAATTTAAGAAGAAGTCAGCCTCTCCATAGGACACACACACACCCCAAAAAAAAAGAGCTCTAGAAATTGAATTTTAAATTTAAATAATTAATAACATATTGACTAAAAATCTGAGATTTGATAGTCTCTTGTACAGTAAAGACAAATTTACATTTTAAAAGAAGTAGAAAAAATAATTATCTAATTCAAATGATTCATAGTTAATTTGAAAGTGAAAATATAAAATACAGTATCCTTTCAACTTTTTGGCTATTTTCATTGTCATCATATTTCCTTCATTTTCTTGTCTTCGTTATCAGATGCAGCTATAATCAATAGGCAATATATTAAAACACAATTATTAGTAGTAATTGCAAGGACACGGCCATATCAAAAGTTGAAAACATATGCTTTTAATGATTAAATTTAAAATGAGTAACAATTGAAACTCAATTAGTAGTGAAAGATGTAACTGGCCTTACATGTATTCCGTTTAGTAGAATTTTATTTATTTATTTAAAACTAGTATACTTGACCGCATTTCATGCTATTATTAATACAAAATTAACATATGATTAAATATTAATTTTATGTGTTTTATAGAAGAAAATCAATTTTTATTAATTAAACATTTATTTATGATTCTATCATTTCCTGATTAGGATTCTTTAAGTATTATATGTATAAAGTAAATTCACAAAAAAATTATGAGAAACATTTCAAGTTAAATAAAAAAAATCAATTTAATTTGAAGAAACAAAACAGAAAATAAAAGAGAACGAAACTATAAAATTTGATAATGTAAATTCTTCCTCTAAAGTAAGAGTTCTAGACATGTTATTTAAGTAAAGAATGTAAATAGATGGAGGTTTTATGTGATTCATGAGATATAATTAGATATAATAAATATGATAGAATTATTTTTAGTCATTAAATAAATTGATTAAAAGAAGGAATTTTATTTATTTTTTTTAAAAAGAAGATACATAGTTGTTAGGCCATAAAAATTCTTCTACCTTCCGCTATCCCATTATTTAGTTGTCTACCTTTAGCCAGAATATTACCAAAAATGAAAAAAAAATAAAAATAGAATCACATTTATTTCGAAATTTTTTCTTTTGTTTATGTTTTTTTCTTCTTTGGTTTAAGACATAGATGTAATGGAGATTAGAGTTAGGAGTTATGAAGATGAAATGTGTGAGTTAAAGTCACAAGATTAATGGATATTATTAGAATAGAAGTTATGAAAATGAAGTGGTGTGAGTTATGAAGTTGACTTTTTAAATAACATAATTAAGAAAAAATAAAAAAACTTTAAAGTGGAAATTATTGTGTAGTAGAATAATGTAGTGAAATAGAGAGAGAAATGTCAAAAAAAATGAGAAATGAAAACTAATGTAATTGGAGGTCATAGAGAGGTGTTACATCAGCTTTTCTAAGTTTCTCTTTTATATTATACTTCCTCCCTTCCATTTTACTTGTCCCCCTCACTAAATTTAGTTATTTCAATTAACTTGTCCAACTTTTAAAATCAAGATAAATTTATCATATTTTTTCAATATTACCCCTATCATTGATTAAGTAAAACAGAACGGAGGGAGCATATAGAAGATTACATGTACAAGTACGTTTGTCTGAATGTCTGATCCAAAGTTATGAATCATTTTGTCTGTGAAATTAAAAATATATATATATAAATTGAATTGTATAAATATAATTACATTATGAAAGTTAGAATGGTCATTATTAAGATTATATAATAGCAAAAAATGATCATACATAAATAAATTCATTTCATACACTAACAAATGATCATTTAAAAATTTATGAACAACATAGCGCAAAATTGTAGGCCACCTTAGACTCATTAACAAATTGTAGGACCTTTTTTTGCCATCATACCGTTTCATGCAATATTTTATAGAAGACCAAGATAATTTCCATGGCAAGAGAAAAGATTAGCTAGGATGAACTCCTAAATATATGTACTATATAAATTCACTCCATGGGTTTGGAGATTATCTTCTTTGCTACAATGGACACAAACACGATTATCGTCATTAGTGGAGCCAAGATTTGCACAAATGAGTTCAAAATATGAAGAAGTAAACACAATAAGAAGTGAAATTCAACATCTACTATATATATCTATATAAAAAAATAAAAAAAAAAATTAACTATGTATAAACAATGTAATTTTCAACCGAAGGGTGTAACTATTCCACACAACTGAAAAATAGTCAGAAAATTTGATACCTGCCTTGGAATAAAATTCGCAGAGTTTACTGATCATTATCCAATTAGTGAATGTCTGCATTCTTGTTCTTTTGGGTGTTCTTGATTTCTATCGTTATTTCTCTTTGTATCTCTCTCTCTCTTAACAATTAGCTGTCAAAATCAATTCCCCATTTAGTGTATATAACAATTAATGTGGTTGTTACAAAATGTAATGAAACCTAATAAATATGGTAGAATATGATTTAAATGAGTGATTTTTGAGTTTTTTTACATAGAATATAAATGATAAAAAAAAAATAGTAAAAAGCCCCAAAAAAGGAGAAAAAAGATAGTTGTGTTTCTAGGTCATAGAGAGGTGCCACATCACATTGTCTACATTTTGCTTTATTAGTATGAGTTAATAACTCAAATGGTCACTCGACTATGGACTTTTATCTCAGAAAGTCACTCAACTTTGGTATTTACTCCAAAAGTCACTCAACTATGGACTTTTATCCTAGAAAGTCACTCAACTTTGATCTTTACTCCAAAAGTCACTCAACTATCACAGTTTTACTCAGAAAGTCACTCAACCTATTTAATTATTAATTTCAATAAAATTTGTTTATGTGGAATTTCTATTTAAAAACAAAATTCTGAAAAATAAAAATTATCCCTTTAATGACTTTTTTATCCTTATTCTCCTAAATTAATATCTCTCCCTCTTCTTTCTCATTTTTCTTTTCTTTCTAACTTCTTCCCATAATTTTTATAATCTAGGAAATTAATAATTATAATAGTACGAAATGGAATTACTATCATATTTTATCTTTGCATTTTATTTTGTCTTTGAAAAAGAAAAAAAGGAAAAACAATAAAGAGGAACAAAGGAAGAGAAAATAAAATAAAATAAACTATCCTGCACTTCTTTTTTTTCTCCTTTTTTTATACTTTATAATTTATTTTATTTCTCTTCTTTTGTCCTCTTTATTTTTTTTCCTTTTTTAAAGATAAAACAAAAATAAAATGCAAATATAAAATATGGTAGTAATTCCATTTCGTACAATTTTAATTGTTAATTTCTAGATTATAATGTGTAATTTATGGAAAAATTAATGGGAAGAAAGTGAAAAGAAGAAGAAAAATGACAAAGAGGAGGTAGAAATATTAATTTAGGGGAATAAGGATAAAAGGGTCATTAAAGGGATATTTTTTATTTTTCAGAATTTTGTTTTAAAATAGAAATTCGCAAATTCTATTTTTTTAAAATAATTAAATAGGTTGAGTGACTTTCTGAGTAAAAATATGATAATTTTTGACTTTCGAAGTAAAGACCAAAGTTGAGTGAGGATAAAAGTCCATATTTGAGTGACTTTTGAGGTAAAGATCAAAGTTGAGTGACTTTCTAGGATAAAAGTCTATAGTTGAGTGACCATTTGAGTTATTAACTCTTATTATTATATAGATTTTGGTCCACAAAAGTTGTTATCTTTATTTTCAAGATTGGATTTTATATATATTTGAATAAGCCTTTACACTATTATTATTGTACTTTAATTTGATTCTGTTAATATCAGGGGTAAAAATTACAGTATTAGGTACGAGTTCAAAAGAATCCAATAATTTTATATGGCTCTACCTCTGGCCTACCTGTCTTTTTCTAAAAAATTTATTATCTTTTTTTTTTGTGTGTGTGTGTGAATATAGTGTTAAAATCTTTTATGTTGCAAGTGTAAAGTTAAACAATTAGGGATCGATTTGATTGGTGGCATACCACAATAAAAAATATTTCATGGGATTTAATCTCAAGATCATCCCTCGAACGTTCTTATTTATCTCATCTTAGCAATCAAATGGCCTCTGTTACAGTATTATAACACTATTGATTCAGGTACAATAAGATCGCATTGCTAAAGCAATATCAAGATCTTTTTTCAAGTACATACTATTGTAACTTAGTTACCGATTTACTGTAACGTAAAATATCGAATCATTCTAAATTAATTTAGTACGATAATAATATGATATTTTTAAAAATCGACATTTGAAATTATTGAATCGAAGTTTTCGATACCACATACACACCCCTTGACTTGCTTGTAAGCTTGGAGTTATTTCTTACCCATTTGTTCATTCTGTTTCGCTTAGGATACATGTGTTTTGTGTGCAATATCAAGATGGGTGGTGGGTGTTTTATAAAATGACTGAAAAGACAGAGTCACATGTCGATATAATGAGTGATTGGACGTACTTAGCTTGTTTTTATTGTTTGTTGTTATTGAATCATTGTTGTGTGTAGTTAGTTAGTTGAGTATGTCATAAAGGCAGACACCTACCGCGATAAACTTTTAAGTAAAAAAAAAGGGAGTAGTACGTGAATGCGTTATCTTTTCATAAAATTAGACATTTTATGTGTTGTGAATATGGATAACTCACATAATTCTTATGGTCAGTTATTTGGAGGAAAAAAAATTGAAATATACACCCTTAGATTATATATTGTAAGTCGTAACAATACTTTTTAAGTTGCAACTAATAGCAATTTTAGAAGAAAAAAAACTAATAGTAGTTTTAAAATAAAAAAATAGAAAATCAATCACCCCCATGTTTCTCTCAAAACAGTTAAATAGTAAAAAAAGGGTAAATCGTTTTTAAAAAATAGGATATCAATCACTCCAGATTTCTCTCAAAACAGTTACTTCCTTATTCTACTCTTTCACAATTAAAACAGATTCTTCTTCTTCTTCATTTGAATTTTACTTCATCTATGTCGGCCATATCAGAATTAAGGTCGGAAAACAACTGAAATTCTCCCAAATTGTTGGTCTTATTCATCGGAAACCATTGCAATGGATCGTTGTTCCATATCCATAAAACGATTGGTGTTGTTTATAGATTTAGCGTACTCCATATGATTCACCATTTTCACTTTGAAAACTTGTTATATATATAAACTGGTTGATTTACCATTTTCATACACCTTTTCCATACACTATTTTTGGATATGACATGTATATACAAATTAGTTTCATACTAATAAGTTAAACTATTTAGTGGACTCCATATGATTTCACCATTTTTTATACATTAAAAACTGGTTTCATACACCTTTTTTGAGTATATAAACTGATTTATCTTTTGAATACACTTTTTTTGTGTGTGTATGAAATGTGTATACAAATTGATTTTATACTGATAAGTTTACCTACTGTGTGAATTTCATATGATTTATCATTTTCATAGATAGAAAAAAAATTTAATAGTACACCGCCGCTATCTACTCCAGAAATCAAATAGTTGACTAGAGAACGTCGTCGGCTGAAAACGGAAAGTGAAGGAGTTGTATATAAAATTGGGAGAGAAATTTCAATACAAATCCAAATGAAACAAGATATAAAGACAAAAACCGTATACATTAAAATCACAAAATTCAAAAGTCTGATAGAGATTACACTTGATTTGTATATTCTTACAAAAGAGAAAAAATGAAGAGAAAATATGGAGAGGAGTAGAGAGAGAAATTAAAAAGATGAAATACATAGAGAAGTAGATAAATGGAGGAGTAAAAAAGAGGAGAAAGATCTGATTGGAAAGGGATCAAATACCCACTTCTTACTCTTCTAATGAATATCTATGCGTTTATTAATGATAAAAAATTAACACAATAAAAATAAAATTATTAGTATAATTTATCAAATCTGTTATGACTTGCAATTAAAAACACAATTCAATAATTATAAAAAGTACAGTTACAACCTGCAATAAATAATCTAAAAAGTACATATAAGATAATTTTCACTTATTTGGATGGAGTCTGGTATAGTTGTTGGGCCAGGAGCTAAAACGCAAAAAGGCCAAGGTATTAGTCAGCCCAACAAGGAATTTACTTGGGATTCAGGTTGATTAGTGAAGCATGTGAGAAAGGGATAAAAGAGTCGTCATCTACAGACTTTAGGATTATGCGTATTGTGTATCGTGCTCCAAAGGCTATGCTTCTCACCTCCAATTCCTCTATGGCTTCTCATCTCTTTTCTGTCTAAATCCTATCTCTTTCTACCATCTCTATTAAGAGTTCTTGTTATTGTAGTTCCTATTTCCGTTTATTAATACAATTGTATATTGTTGAGTATTTGGAGTAGTGTTTACTACATTATGTATATATTTTTAAAAATTCGTATAAGATTATATTTTGGCATATACAAATTTAAGTGTCTACTTGTACACACTCAAAATTGTAGGGCATAAATATTAGCTTAGGTCAAATTAAACAACATGCTTATATATTATGCCTTCTTAAATCAATAGGCATTGTTGAGAAGAGATTGTTATAGTAGTTAGTAATTACTCAGAATTAGGTATTGTCCTTAGAATGAGGTACTCTAAGCAGTTTTACCATCCCAATTTATATGATACAGTTGAAATTTCGACAGTGAATCAAGTTTTTTAATTTTTTATGTTTTTTAAATATTCTAAATTATTAATTATTGTGTTTCATATTACTTTTTATATGTAGTTTTCAAATATATATAAATTTTGTTTCAAAAACATAAAGCTTCTATATCATAATTTACGATTAATAGCTTCCACTTGCACTTCTTCTACTTCAGTATTCTAACTTGAAAATCTTGATTGTAATTGTACTCTTAATTTTGTACAAACATAGAAGAGTGGCTTTTTTCTAAAATAGTTAAAAAGGAGACATATTCCTTTCTATAAGAAAAAAAAAAAAAAAGTCCCCTTCTTTTTGAACTTATGTAAAAAAAAAAAAAAAAAAAGGGTAGTCCAGTGTATTAAATCTTTTGCTATGTGCGACGTTCAGAGAAGGACCGAACCACCTTTTGAACTTATGTTCTCTTTCAATTTGTCCAGAAAATAGTGGTGGGGTGCGTGAAAGAAGAAATATGATCAGTTGACATAGAAATATTCAAAATTTCAATATGATGGGTTTAATATCGAGATTCTACTACAATACTACATTTATTTTATTGGATTTAATATCTATTACATGTATTCGCGAATTTTATAAACACTTATACAAGATTTGAGCCAAGATGACCAAATCCATATTAATCTATAACTTATAATTAAATTAGATGTCCCCTATATATGTTGACGTGGGGGGTGGTTCATCAAAAAAAGGATGTTGTGTAATAAATAATTAAAAGTTTTTCCTTGTTTAGAATCTTAGAACTTGGATTTGCTATACTTGAGCGAGGGTCTTTCGAAAATAATCTTTCTGAGGTAGTGGTAAGCTCTGCCTACACTTTACCCTCCTCATACCTCACTTGTGAAATTTTACTGGGTATGTTGTTGTTGTTGTTGCCTTAGTTTATCATGTGTTATATAATTTGTTTGCTATAGTTTGCATGTGAATTTTGGTTCACTTTCGATCTTGGGTAGAAGCTGATGTAAAAGAGGGATGGATTTCGACCTTGCTTTTAGTCGTTAGCATCCTCTATAAGCCAAACGTACCACATTTATATTAGTGATGGGAATTTCTGACTAGACTTAAATATAAGCAGATTTTTAACAATGTTGGTGACAAAAAGTACGCAGATTTTCCATATTATGATGCTTAATCACTATAAAATAGTAGAATAGTTATATAAACCTCCTTATAAATTTGATTTCGTAACATTTATTTCCTTCTTGTTCATGATATTATGCTAACCTTTTTTTTTATCATTATCTAATTATTATTTCACTAAATCATTCATTATGATATATTCATATAATTATTTTTATCAATATCCTTTTTTTCCTTAGAAAAGAATCACTTTCATCTCCATTGTTCACGTTCCATATAAAGGGGGGGGGGGGGGGGTTAGAGATTTTTGTAGATTCATTTATCTTCTGCCACTCACCTCAAATGTGAGTTGCAACACACAAAAAATAATTTCAAAATATTTTTCTTTTTTCCTCACTTTATTTTCTTGATCCCCTACCTATCTCTTCTAAATGTTGTTGGTGGAACTCCTTTTTCCTATATAAAGTGTAAGATTCAACCTATTAATGAGAAATATTCAAGTACCTCTATATATCTTTTTCTAATTTTTTTTTTCCTTTTTTGCCTAGCTTGCACCATGGCTTTTCAAAAAGAAAACATGGAAGTTGAAATTGTGTCCACAAAATTCATAAAATCATCTACACCAACTCCAAATCATCTCCAAAATTACAAACTATCTTTTTTTGATCAAATAGCTGATGAAGCACATTTACCTCTTGTTCTTTTTTATCCACCTACCAACAACAGTAATTATGCAGCTCATGAAGAACAAGTTGAACAATCTTTATCTAGAATTTTAACTCATGTTTATCCTATTACTGGCAGATTTATCAAGGACGACGACTCAATATCATGCAAAGACCAAGGGGTTAAATTTGTAAAAGCTAAGGTAAATAGTAAGCTCAATGAATTTCTTGAGAAAGCACACAATGATGTTAACCTTGCATTGCTTTGTTGGCCTCAAGATACTTGGAATATAGATGACACTAACTTGTTCATCATGCCAATTGTCATTGTCCAAATCACGGAATTCGAGTGTGGTGGCTCAGCTCTATCGATGAGCCATGCACACACCGCGATGGATGGTTTCACAACTTTCACTTTAATTAACGAGTGGACTAAAGTGTGCAGATTAGGGATTCCTGAAGACAATATCGATTTCCTAAGCTTTAATTTGCCTGAAGTTTTTCCATCAAGAGATCTATCGAAACTTCTCTTGCCTCGTGTCCCCCACGAAGATCGTGAGGATGCTAAATTAGTAGCCAAAAGGCTATACATCAATGAAGATTCCATTTCAAGGCTAAAACAAGAAGTCGGAGACTTATGCTTTAAGCCCTCAAGAGTTGAAATGATCATAGCCCTCCTATGGAGGGCTCTGATACGTGCTTCAGAAAAGAAGCACGGACATCTAAGACGTTCCCTAATAGGAGTCCCAATAAACATGCGCCCTAAGTTGAAATCGTTTCCTCAAATAGAAAAATCATTTGGGAATCTTGTAATTGACGCCCCAGTAAAATTTGTACCAAGGGAGAACAACATGGAGTTGCACAATTTCGTGACATTAATTCGTGACACAGTGAAGGAAACTATTATTGCTTGTGACAAAAATTCACCGGACGATGTAGTGGCTGTCGTGGCTAATATATACAATGGAAGTTTCATAGCACAAGAATGGGGAGGATGTGATGAAGTTGACATGTACACAAGTTCAAGTTTGTGTAGATTTCCCATACAAGAAGCTGATTTTGGTTGGGGAAAACCATGTTTGATGCATTTTGGATCAAGGCATAATCAAGGTTGTTGGTTGTATGATGCTGAATGTGGCAATGGGATTTGTGTGCAAGTGGATTTGAAGGAAACTAATGCTAAATTATTTGAATGTGAAGATGATATCAAGGCTTTCTTTGAGTTTTAGGTTAATTTCTTAGTGTGTGTTTTTCCCCCAATGCGTGTTGCTTTTTGCATTTGATATTGGTATAAAAAAGTGTATGTAAGAGGAGAGAAAGTACTAGTAGTATAATAAAATGTTTTCCTTGTTATTAAGTAGTATTTTTGTTTGCGAAAGTTGTGATCTTTATTTCCATGATTGGATTTCATAGGTAAATTACAATATTTGGTACGAGTTCAAAAAAATTCAATAATCTTATATATATGGCTTTACTTCTTGCCCTACTTGCCTTATTTTTAAATTATGAATCTTATATTTTGTGAAAATAGTGTAAAAATCTTTTATGTTGCGAGTGTAAAGTTAAACTATTAGGAATTGTATGGTTGGTGACACAAGGATAAAAATAAATCATGGAATTATTTTATTTTGTATTTGATAGTGAGTCCAAAAATTATTCATGAAATGTTCTTGTTTGTCCAATCCCACCAATCAAATGGCCCCTTAGTAATAATTCAGGCACAATAACATTGCATTGCTAAAGGAATATCAGGACCCTTTTTCAAGCACATACTAATATGTAACTTAGTTAAAAATAAGAGGTAAAATATTCATAATTTAAAGTTTATAGGTCTTGAATCATATCTTTTTTTAGCTTACCGAGACCAAAAGTTATAGATGATAGCAAGGGCTTAACTTTATTTCTTTGCTAAGCCGACCAAATAAGCGCCATGTTCGATCAAAATTCCGACCCTGGTCACCTGAACTCCCTCGTGGCCCTTGCCATAGATAGGATGTTGGCAACAACTGCCTTAGACAACATGTTGCTTTTGGGAATTGATCCCATGACCTTCATTTTGATATTACTTGTTATGATAACTGCTTATCATCATGTCAAACGCTATAGTTGGTAGAAAGACTTTACTAAGCCAACCAAGCAAGTGCCATGTTCGATCATGACTCCGGCTCAGACCATCCTAGCTCCTTCATGGCCTTGTCATAAAGAGGATATTGTCATATTGACATTGCCCATACAGATATAGAATTTGAATTGGAATTATTGATTTTTTTTAATTGGTAGCTCTACCACTATTATATGTGGACACCATTATCAATCATAGTACATTTGCAGAGTTCACACAATGATGTAATTTTGCATGTGAGGTTTCACTTTCACATGGGGTACTATGCTATTGTTACATGCTGTGATTGAATAGGTTCACCAATTTGGTCTAAATCGTCAAATAAGTATGAAAAGGACAAGACAAGAATATGTTTCCTCTCATTCTTTTCGTTTTAATTTATGTCAAGGTATTTAATTGAACATAAAATTTTTCTTTTCTTTTTTAAAAAGAAGAGACTTTTGAAGTTAATAGTTTAAAATTTGTTCATAGAACCTTCGCACACAGTAAATCATCTTATTAAGGATAAAATATGAAGTTCCAATTAACTCATTACTTAATATAGAAAGATATTTTTGTAACAAAAGAAAAGACTTGTCACATAATTTGAGACTGAGAGTATGTTTTGTCAGAGAAATATAAATGATGCACCGCATGCATTGAAATCTTGATTAATCTGAATTCACTTCATGTAAGGCCATCTAATGAGGAAACACTCATTAACAAGACTTTTTCATCAAAAATCTCTAATTAAAGGTTGCAGGGTCTTATTCTTTCCCCATAATCATGACCAATACTCCTCATTTGATCTGAAAATTAACTTTTTGTTATAAATGTATTACCATATATAGTGAATGTCTATTTTTTTTGGAGAAAAGTTAGGAACCCTAACTTTGTGACAAAGTCAGTTTTTCCCTATAAATAAAGGGGTTTTCCTTCATTGTTATTCACCCGTTAAGAGAAATCCTCAAGAGAAATAAAGAAGTCTCCTCTCTTCTCTCTATTCTTCTTGTTCTTATTTCTTATTGTTTTATAACACGTTATCAGCACGAGACTCTACCATCTCAAAAATTGAAGGCTAAGGTATTATTTTTCTCCCTTTTCATATGGCTAATAATCTTACGAAACTTGAGTTCGTTGCCCTTCAAAGTTCGGGAAAGAACTACCTTTCATGGGTGTTGGATGCTAAAATCCATTTAGATGCAATGGGTCTTGGAGACACCATTAAGAATTAAACTGTCTTGGAGACACCATTAAGAATGAAACTACAACATCTAACCAAAATCGTGTTCTTTGATATTGTTGCGTCATCATCTTGACCAAATTTTGAAAATCGAATATCTCACTTCTAAGGATCCACTTGTTTTGTGGAATAGCTTGAAAGAAAGATATGACCACATGAAGATGGTCATCCTTCCAAAAGCACGATATGAATGGATGCATCTGTGGTTTCAGGATTGTAAGTCTGTTCATGAGTACAACTCTGTCATGCTCAGAATTTCTTCTCAGTTGAAACTATGTGGAGAAACTGTCAATGATGATAATGATATGATAGAAAAGACGCTCTCCACCTTTCATGCCTCAAATGTGCTCTTGCAACATCAATATCGAGAGAAAGGTTTCAAGAAGTATACTGAACTGAGTTCTCATCTTCTCGTGGCTGAAAAAAATAATGATTTGTTAATGAAAAATCACGAGAATCAACCTACTGGATCTGCACCATTCCTTGAAATGAATGAGGTGTATGCTCAGCCATGCTAGGTCTGGAAAAGATCGTGACCTTGGACGTGGTCGTGGTCGTGGCCGTGATGATCAAGAAAGAAAACCTATTCCTGGTGTTAATCATTCATCAAACAAAAAATACCATAAAAAGAAAAAAAGGAAAGGATGAGAAACATGGAGCAATTGCTTGCTTCTGATGTGGTGGAAAAGGACACTATGCACGTGATTGTCGTACTCCCAAACACTTGGTTGAGCTTTATCAACCATCTCAAAAGAAGAAAGAGAAAAATCTTTAGGCTAATTTTATCTCTGAAAATCATGTTAACATCATATATTTGGATGTAGCCGATTTCTTCGAGCACCCTTAAGGAAAGATAGATTACTTGATTGGTGATGACTGATGGTTCCATGAACATGGAAGAATGAACATTTTTTTATTCTTGCTAGTGATAATAATAGTGAATAAAAGATCACATTAAAATAGTTTTTTGCATGAGTATTAATCTTTTAATTAATATTGATTGATTTAATTATATTATCATAGTTCATTAGTGAATTGAATTCAATTTTGTTTCGTTTTGATTAAAGGCTTCTTACTGTCAATCTCAGTTATAATATTTTAAATATCATCATTTAATAAACTGCTTAGTTAGCTTGATGGAAAAAGAAAAAAAAAAAGGTACCCAATGAACTATATTAACCATGCATGTAATTTGTTATATTATGTACGCATGAAATATCAATTTCTATTAAATAGTAAAATAATATCTATCTATCTATTTATTTATTTAGAGATATGATGGTTTTGTCCTAAACTAAATAGGACTTATCAATTTGGTTGCCATGCAGGTCACGTTAATAAAGACCAAGTTTACTATTCTCAATTTAATATTTTATTATTAATCAAACAACATAATTTTTTCTCTGTATATTATATTTAATGTTGGACTTTCAAATATAATATAGTTGTTATGTCCTAAAAGGACTTGATCATGTTATGAAAGATGTACAAAATATCCATTAAGGTCACGTCATCCTTATCTTAATAGCCCAATAACAGAGTACTACTGTTATACTAAGCATTAGTTAAGATTATTAAATTTAAAATACGGAAAAGGGTCAGAAATACCCCTTTAGTATTGAAATTGGTTCAAAAATACCCTCCGTTAACCTATTGGGCCAAAAATACCCTTCTACCCACCTTTATGGCTCAAAAATACCCTTCCATCCACCTTTATGGCTCAAATATACCCTTATAACTAACGGTCCTTTTTTAAACCATATTTAAAAAAATTATTTATTACGTGTCAGTTTTCTATTGGTTGCAAATTAAATTAATTAAAATGTTATTATTTTATAATCAAACCCAGACCCAACTAAAACTACCCGACCCAAACCAGACAAAACCGCCCCCAACCAATTAAATAAAGAGGCAAATCCATTTCTTCTAAACCTAATTTCATTCATATTTACGTCTGTTGAAAGCTGGGTCTTCTTCTTCTTCAATTTTTAGGGTTCTTGAAAACTATTTCGTGTTCTAAACTCATTTTTCTTCTCACTGCGAATGAGACTTGCAAGTAAGTAGGTTGTTGCCAATGAGACATAGTTTTACCTCCCTAACTAGGGGTGGGCATTCGGTTCTTCGGTTCGATTTTATCAAATTTCGGTTCGGTTCGATTCTTCGATTTTCGGTTTTGTAAAAGTGTGCACCGAAGAACCGTTACCCCTAAACCAAACTCCGAACCGAAGCACCAAACTACCGAAATAAAAACGGAAACCGAACCGAAGAACCTAAACCGAAGAACCGAACTAATTCGATTCGGTACGGTTTTTTGGTTCTCCGATTTTTATGCCCACCCCTATCTCTAACGTATTTGCAGGCAGACACAGAAAGTAGAAAATTATTCACCTTTGAGGTATGGTGTAACTGATATAAACCAAAAAACTATGGGTCACAGTTATTTAATTGGTTGGGACGGGTTTTGTCGGGTAGTTTTAGTTGAGTCCAGATTTGGTTATAAGATAATAACATTTTAATTAATTTAATTTGCAACCAATAAAAAGCTGACACGTAATAAATATTTTTTTTAATTATGGTTTAAAAAAGGGTTGTTAGTTGTAAAGGTATATTTGAGCCATAAGGTGGATGGAGGGGTATTTTTGGCCCAATAGTTAAACGGGGGGTATTTTTGAACCAATTTCAATACTTGAAGGGTATTTTTGGCCCTTTTCCATTTTTTTAATTATGGTTTAAAAAAGGACCGTTAGTTATAAGGGTATATTTGAGCCATAAAGGTGGATGGAAGGGTATTTTTGAGCCATAAAGGTGGGTAGAAGGGTATTTTTGGCCCAATAGGTTAACGAAGGGTATTTTTGAACCAATTTCAATACTTAAGGGGTATTTCTGACCCTTTTTCCTTTAAAATATTAAGTGTATTAAATATATTGAAAATAGTGTACTGTAAAGTAATTGACTAGATATTTAACTGTTGTACACTAGTTAATATGGTTTTCACTCGCAAGAATTTTAAGTAACATGACTTGTTCTAATAAGCACAACGATCAAATTGAAATAATACTATGTGCATGTGTTTATTACTTTATTAATTGCTTTAACAGAAGATAGTTAATAATGTATTATACTATCTAGCTTTTACTTTGTACAAAATTTTAATAGATATTTATTCTATTTGAAGATATGGATAATTCTTAAAGCAAGTTGTCCAATTATGAAGATATTTATTTTGTTGATTTTGGTACAACACATACGATATTTAAAGATGAAATGATTTATGGTAGTACCAATTTGATTGAAGGCTTCGGAAAAGTCATTATAATCTTGCCTAAGGGAGTTAAACCCATCATAAATAATGTTATGTTTTCTCCTAAGTCTCAGAGAAACTTGTTAAATTTTAAAGATATCCATGAAAATGATTATCGTATCAAGACATTGAATAATGAATTTTGAATATCTTGGTATCACCAAGAATGTCTCTGGGAAGACATGTTTTATAGAAAAGTTCCCTGCTTTATCTTCTGGCTTGTATTGGACAAAAATTACTGCAATTGAGGCACATTATGTAGTAATTAAATCAGAAATTTACTAATTCCAATACTTTTGTACTTTGGCATGATCGTCTGGGACATCCTGGATCTATAATGATGAGACGAATTATAAAAAATTCAAATGGGCATCCATTAAAGAACTTGAAGATTCTTTCAAATGGTGAATTTTCTTGTAATGCTTGTTATCAAGGCAAGTTAATTGTGAGGTCATCACCAATAAAATTTTAGATTGAGTCCCCCTCATTCTTGGAACCCATACATGGGGATATTTGTGGACCTATTTGTTGGGTTCAAAATTGAGAGAGCGTCATGCAGAAGCTAATAGTTGCAAACCAAGGTGGTGATAAATTGGATAACAAAGAAAAATATACTAAAACATATTATTGATAGGGTTCGGGCAATTGACCTACATATGAAAAATTAATATTAAAAAAAATAATATAAAATCTATTGGGAGAAAATCTCCCCCAAAATAAGACTCTTTAAACGACTACATTGTAAATGCTACTATATTTTTGGTATGAGAAGAGGGATCTTCAATTTATAAAGGTACAAAACCCTTTCTCCAAAAAAGAGGTTAGCCAAATAAGAAAGAGTTTTATATTTTTCTTTTAGAAAAAGTAAAAGTAATTATGGTAATACTTTTACTTTCTCTCCAAAAAAAAGTAAAACTTAAATATGGTAAGAAAATCAGGGCAAAAAATCCTAATACTATTCACCCACCTAGTGGGTCGTTTAGATGCTTTATGGTCCTAATAGATGTTTCTTCTAGATGGTCTCCTGTATGCCTATTGTCATCTTGCAACTTGACGTTTGTAAAATTATTAGCATAAATAATATAATTACAGGCACAATTTGCTAATAATCAGATTAAGTCTATTCTCCTTGATAATGCGGCAGAGTTTTCATCCCAAGCATTTAATGATTATTGCTTATCGATTTGGATAAAAGTTGAACATCATGTAGCTCATGTTCACACTCAAAATGGCCTTGCTGAGTCATTAATTAAACGTCTGCAGTTGATAGCAAGACCATTGCTTATGAAAACTAGACTGCCCACTTCTGTTTGGGATCATGCAATTCTGCATGTTGCAACACTTGTTCGTCTCAGACCGACAAATTATCATAAATCTTCTCCGTTGTAATTGGTTTTGGGTCAAGAGCCTAATATACCTCATCTGAGAATTTTTGGATGCGTTGTATATGTTCCTATAACACTATCAAATCGCACCAAGATGAGACCCCAAAGAAGATTAGTAATTTATGTTGGGTTTGAATCGCCCTTTATTATTCGCTATCTTGAACCACTAAGGGGAGATATGTTCACTGCTCGATTTACAGATTGTCGGTTTGATGAGATAGTTTTTCACAAAATTAGGGAGAGAAGATAGTGACATCAAAAGAGAAATTTTATGGAAAAATTCATCATTATCTCATCTTTATCCACGTGCTTCAATTTGTGAGCAAGAAGGACAAAAGATTATTCATCTGCAGAAAATTGCAAATCAAATGCCAGACGCATTTACAGATTTAAAAAAAATTACCAAATCACATATTCCTGCAGAGAATGTCCCAATTCAAATTGATGTCCCTAAAGGACCATCCACTGGTGTCATAGCAAATGAGTCCAAAGCACGCTTGAAGCGTGGTAGACCATTGGGTTCTAAGGATCGAAATTCTATAAAAAAGAAAAATAAATGGTCAAGATGACAATACAAAATATTTTCATATGGAAGTTCAAGATTTGAGCAATTTTGATTTCCCTGAAGGAATCAATGAGCCTGAGACTCAAGAAAATGAGGAACTATCTATAAATTCAAATGATGTTAGAACTAATATGAATCGATTTGAAATAGTGATGGATTATGTCTTTGCATATAATATTGCAACAAAAATCATAGAATATAGTGAGGATCTTAAACCTCAATATGTCACAGAATATCGACAAAAAATTATTTGTCAAAATGGCACGAAGCAATTCAATCAGAGTTGAATTCACTTGTCAAACGTAAAGTTTTTGGACTTATAGCTCAAACACCTAATGGTGTTAAACCTGTTGGCTATAAATGGGTCTTTGTGCAAAAAGAGAATGAGAAAAATAAAATTCAAAGGTATAAGGCACACTTTATTGCACAAAAATTTTCACAAATGTCTGGTGTCGATTATAAAGAGACATATTCACCAATTATGGATGCAATAACATTGTGTTATCTTATTATTTTCACTGTCTATGAGAGACTTGAAATGCATTTGATGGATGTGGTTACAGCCTATCTATATGGATCACTTGATAATGAGATATATATAAAAAATTTCAAAGAATTTAAGATGCTGGAAGCATATAGTTCAAAACCTTGTGTAACACCCCGTACATTTCCAAACCTAGTTGATTGCCGTAACATTCATGAAATTATTTAAACATCATATTTTTGAGGTATTATACATTAAATGTGGTGGGCTGAATTAATCTTGTGCCATTGGGCTCAATTGAGACCCAAAATGATACAAAAGACATGGCCCAAAGATGGCAAATGATCCATTCTTTCTTTGACCAAGTAAACATAACATTTATTGGCCATAGTGTGGCTAAGAATGACCATTAAGGACTATATAAGGCCAATAAAATTAGATTTAATTCAACAAAAGGCACATGCCATTCTAGACCTTTCTACAAAAAGATATTTTCTCTCTACTCTTAAACCCTAAGGCAACCATCTCTTGTGGACAAGATCATCACTTTGAAAACTTGGGTAAGTGTTTAATATTGTGATTTGCTATATTAAATGCATGAGAGATTGTGTAGATCATGATCGTTATGTCTAAAAGGGTTGAGTAGTGCACTTTTGCTTTTTGCTAAAAGATGTGTCATCTATGTGACTTGAACTTGAAAGGAGACTTGAGGTTTTGATAGAAGTGAATGGTATGGGTGAAATATCAACATGTATGATGTGGTTATGCTCTTAACTTGCTTTCTCTTTGTGTATAGCATTTAGAATTGTTGTTGTGAAATTGTACATGGAATTGGTGATGTATTGAAAGAAGGATGTAGTTTGGTGATGTTTATGTGCGTTGTAAAACCATGGATGTTCGTTGGCATCCGATATAACTTAAAATATGAAATGGGAAGCTTAATTATGACCATGGACCATTCATTGCGAAAAAAGACTCGAAAATCACCCCTGGAGGCTGAAATGGGCACCCGCCCTCGTGGGCAGGGCACCTGCGGGCGCAGATGCCAACGCAGGTGGACCTGGAACAGGCCAATGGTCACCTTAGAATGCACCTCACCCACCTTCGGGCGCAGGTAGCTTCTCAGGTCAGCCCAGAACTCCATTTTGATTGTTTTTGCATCTCTTTGACCCCCCCCCCCCCAAAGGCCCTACACCCTTCTTGGATGCAATTATCAACTTATGGTACCTTTTGAATGAATTTAAAGGAGTATCTCGGAGGTATTTTTAATGGTATAAATTATGTATTGTATTTAATGTGTTGTTGTGAAAGGTGTTTACGTGACGTAGTGAGGTAATTGTGACATTGTATTGAAGGGGAAGTGTAAAGTATAAACTTGGTGTGAAATGTTATTGGTTTATGATGTCTTGGATGATGTGTGGCATGTTGTGGTGTTGATTGGTATGGTGATGCATTCTATTGTAATGTGAAGGGCGAAACGACGTTATATGGCAGTCGTGTAGCTCATTATCGTCTTATGCACTTGTAATGTAGTTGGTTGTTAACGTGAGTTCCGTGATGTACTTGTGTTGTAGAGTAAAACGTAAGGAAGGAGCTGGATTATTGTATTCACATATAGGACTATGTATTCATATTAAGAAGACAAGGTATGTAAGGTTACTCTTTCCGTATCCTTCTGCAGCACATATTGTTCACATTGACATTGTACTTATTCCATTCTGAAATTCTCAAAGGTATCTCAACTCAGGTTGTCATATATTGTCATTCACATGTTTCTTATTCATTGACCAATTGTTGTTCATGTCACATAATTGGGGACATTGTTCCAAAGTTCCAATAATATTACGTTCTCAAGTTCCAATAATGATGTTATAACCACAAATGTATCAATCTCTCATAAGTAAAGGAATGAAGTAATGTATATATGTATTTCTTAGAGGCCGGGTGGTAGCTCAAAGAGACGATCTCGATGATTGTTGATATAATACGTTATATTATGTTATGGCCAGTCGATAAGGTGGATGATTGTACTATAGCCCACTGATCAGCTGGATGAATGATATATGACCCACTGATTAGCTAGATGAATGATAATGAGGATGATCGTAAAAGCAAAGAAAGTATATCACTTGACTGAAAGTATATATGAATGTTATTATATGAACGCTAATGATAAGAATTAATGACCGAATAATGAAAATAACGAAAGTAATGTACCTTGTTCCACACATATACAGAATGGAGGTTTATCCATATTGATTAATCACTTGTTTGGATTCCATTAAAGTACTTATGTATCATGCAGTTTCTTACAGCCTTACATACTCAGTACATTCTTCGTACTGATGTCCCTTGGGGGATTACCTTACTTGTGTAGGCACAGGTGCTAGTAGACCTCCACATTAGGCTGTGGATTATCTATGGATTATTGGTGAGCTCCAGTTCAGGTCGGGGCTTTTCGAGTCATATGTACATTGTTTGGTACTGCATAACAAATGTTGTATAAATCGGGGACTTGTCCCGACTTTAGGTTTGGTTATGTATCTGTTAGAGGCTTTTGTAGACGTTGTAGGACGGACGACGGAATGTAAGGAATGTATGTCCATTTTGACTTGATGGCCCTAACGACCAAGTTTAATATGTATATATATCACATGTTCTCCATGACTTTCGCCATTGGCATATTGTATCTATTTGTATCTATATGTGATAGAGTGGTGATCATCTAGTGACAAACATATGAGTGTACATGAATGAAGATTGGTTCTCTCGGGCCTCAACGGCTTCGGGTGTCAGTCCACCCCGTTGGAATTCGAGGCATGACAAAAGTGGTATCAAAGCAGGTCGTCCTCAGGGTGTCTACAAAGTCGTGTCTGAGTAGAGTCTTGCTTATGGGTGTGTTGCGCGCCACATTTATAAGTAGGAGGCTACGGGACATTTAGGAGTTGTTTCTTTTCTTTATTCTTAGATTGTGCAGTAGAGCCAAAGTTGTAAGTGGAATCATATCTGACCATTGAACTTGGTTTTCTGTTGTATAGTATAATGCCGATTATAAGATAAGGTAGGGACAAAGGTAAGAAGGTAGATATACTTGCAGGAGAAGGAACTAGTAAATCACCACCTGACCAAGCTAGTCAGCGTGGGGCTGAAACTGAATTTGCATTTGGGGTTTCTTCTCCTTTTCCAGCTCTGGAAGAGCCGAGAAGTTGAGAAGAACCTACCGAACCACCTGTTAATGATACTGAGCAGAATCTAAGAAATGCAGTGCAAATGTTGACTCGTATAGTTGCTTGTATAGTTGCTGCACTAAATCAAGGATAGGTAGGTCCACTAACAAGTAGTGATGGTACGGATAGGACAACTAGTCGACGGATACAGGATTTTCTAAAATTAGACCCTCTCACGTTCACCCGGTCAGATCCGAATGAAGACCCACAGGATTTCGTGGACCAAATCAAAAGGGCTCTAGATGTTATGCATGTGACTGGTATAGAAACAGTGGAACTTGCAGCATATAGACTAGAAGGCGAGGCTATATTATGGTACAAAGATTGGAAACGATCTAGGGGTATAGGTGCACTTCCAGCTAGTTGGGAGGAATTCAAATGGCATTCCTTGATCATTATCTCCCATATGAGATTCGAGAGGCTCGTGCGGATCAGTTTTTAAATATTCATCAAGGAAATATGAGCATCAGGGAGTACAGTCTCTGGTTTAACTCTTTGGCTAGATATGCTCCAAATGTAGTAGCCACTATGGCCGATAGAGTTCATCGGTACGTGGATAGATTGGATCCATACTTGGTTCGGGATTGTACCATTGCTGCTTTGAATAGAGATATGGATATTGCTAGAATACAAGCCTTAGCATAAAAAATGAAGGATCAAAGGCAAATGAGAAGGGCGCACGAAGTTGAAAAAGGGCCGTCAAAGAGGGCTAGACCTATGGGACAGTTTATGGCGTCCTAAGGAGAATTTAGGCCTCGGGTTTTTCCTAGACCGCCTAGACCATCATTTTATTACCCTACAACAGGTACTCCATCTCAATTTTGAGGGTTTAGAGGCGGTCAAGTTGGGCAAAGTAGTGGGACTCGGGGTTCACAGACAGTGGAGTATCGAGAACAAGGAAGTATGAGCCAATCGAGGTCTTTTCGTCAGTTGTGCCAGCGCTGCGGGAAGTTTCATTCAGGTGAATGCTGGTTTGGAATGAATGTTTGCTTTTGGTATGGTAAGTCAGGGCACATGATGAGAGAGTGCCCACAGAGGGCCACGGGTAGTATGACAGGACCTATGAGATCAACCGTTGCGTTATCATCGTCAGATGTATTGGTGCTAGTGGAACCCAGAACCGTACCTTTGTCGTAGCGGATCGGCAGAAATCGAAGGCTTCTCTTGATGTAGATACAGGTACAGTATTTATATTTTTACATAAGGTATACACATTGATTGACCCGTATTCTACATTATCATATGTTACTCCATTGATTGCAGAAATTTTTTTTTGAAAGGACACCAGAATTACTAGTTAAGCCATTTGAAGTCTCTACACTAGTTGGTAAATCTATTGTAGTTAAAAGAGTATATCGTAATTGTATAGTAGCTGTTTGTGGTTATGATACACTGGTTGATCTTATTGAGTAGGATATGGTGGATTTTGATGTTATCATGGGTATGGATTGGTTGGCATCTTGTTATGCCACGGTAGGTTGCCGAGCTAAGAAAGTATATTTTTATTTTCCACAAAAGAATGTTCTTGAATGGAAGGGTAATGTCGGAGCACCGAGAGGTAACTTTACTTCCTATCTCAAGGCAAGGGAAATGATACCCAAAGGAGTACATATGTCACTTAGTAAGAGTAAAAGATACTGATGTGAAGCCACTAACTCTTCAATAGGTTCCAGTAGTAAATGAAATTCTTGAGGTATTTCCTGAAGATCTTCCGAGTTTGCCTCCAGAACGGGAAGTAGAGTTTGGTATTGACGTGATTCCAGGCACTCAGCCTATTTTTACTCCTCCATATAAAATGGTCCCAGCAGAATTACGGGAAGTAACAGATCAATTAAAAGATTTGCTGGAAAGGGATTCATAAGGCCTAGTATATCCCTTTAGGGTGCACCAGTGTTAATTATACGAAAAACAAAAGATCGCACATTGAGAATGTATATTGACTATCGGCAACTGAATAAGGTGACAACTAAGAATAAATATCCCCTCCCCAGAATTGATAATTTATTTGACCAATTACAGGGTGCCAAAGATTTTTCAAAGATTGACTTGAGATCGGGATATCACCAGGTAAGGGTTAGAAAAAAATAGATATACCCAAGACAGCTTTACGAATACGGTATGGTCATTTTGAATTTTTAGTTATGTCAATTGGGCTAATGAATGCACCAATAGTTTTTATTGGTTTGATGAATAGGGTGTTCAAGCCATTGTTAGATGTGTTCGAGACCATGTTTAAATATGATATTCAAGATCACGAGAGAGCCATGCTAATCACTTGCAACAAGTGTTACGGATTCTTCGTGACCGTAAGCTATATGTAAAGTTCTCTAAACGTGAGTTTGGTTACAATCCGTATCGTTCTTGGGTCACATTGTATAGGATGAAGGAATACGGGTTGATACCCGAAAGATAGAAGCGGTGAAGAATTGGCCAAGGCCTACGACACCTATGAAAATTCGTAGCTTCTTTGGGTTGGCAGGTTATTACAGAAGATTTGTTAAAAAGTCTTTCTTCCATTTCAGCACCCTTCACAAAGCTAACACACAAAGCAACCAAGTTTCAGTAGAATGATGCATGTGAGAAGAGTTTCCAAGAGCTGAAAGATAAATAGACTTCTACACCTGTAATAGTGCTTCCCGAAGGCACAAAAGGGTATGCAATATATTGTGATGCTTCAGAAGTCGACTGAGGATGTGTATTGATGCAACACGGTAATGTAATAGCGTATATCTCACGACAGTTGCGTCCACATGAGAGAAATTATCCCACATACGATCTTGAGTTAGCAGTCGTGATATTTGCTTTAAGGATATAGCTCCACTATTTGTATGGGGTTCACGTTGATATATACTGATCATGAAAGTTTGCAGTATATTTGTAAGCAAAAGGACCCACACTGAAGACAACAAAGGTGGCTGGAATTACTAAAAGATGATGATGGTGATATCTTATACCATCCGAGAAAAGCAAACGTGGTAGTCGAAGGGTTAAGCCGCAAAGCATTGGGAAGCATTGATGGATGGTCAACTTACGAAAAGTCAAGGTATTATTAAGGATCTACGTCAATTAGATAACTTGGGGGTTAATCTTCTTGAAACTTCAGATGAACGAATTATAGTGTAAAATGCGGCAGAGTCTTCACTTGTAGCTGAAAGAAGGAAAAGTAATATGTAAATCCTATTTTATTTCAGTTGAAAAAAAATGTACAGCAAAGTTCGACAACGGCATTTGATCTTACGCAAGAGGAAATACTTCAATGCTCAATTCACGGTATTCTATTCATCTGGGCGCTACCAAAATGTATCATGATTTGAAAGAAATGTATTGGTGAGGCAATATAAAGAAGAAGAACATTGCAGAATTTGGAGCTCATTATCCGAATTGTCAGCAGGTAAAAGTAGAGCATCAGAAACCTGGAGGTTATATGTAGTCTAGGAATCTTCCAGTTTGAAAGAGGGATATGATTAACATGGGTTTCATCACAAGTTTGCCTCGTACATTTTGGAAATTTGATTCCATGTGGGTGATAATTGACAGGCTTACCAAGTTAGCACACTTTTTACTTATCAAGACTACTTGTACAACTGAAAATTATGCAAGGTTGTATGTTAAAAAGATAGTACGATTACATGGGATTCCAATTTCTATTATATCAGACAGAGGAGCTCAATTTACTGCACACTTTTGGAAATCTTTTTAGAAGAATTTGGGAACCCAAGTGAATTTAAGTATGATTTTTCATCCTCAGATAAATGGACAAGCAGAACGTACTATTCAAACACTTGAAGATATGCTACGAGCTTATACAGGTGCCTGGGTATTTGTGAAAGTGTCACCAATGAAAGGGGTAATGAGATTTGGAAAGAAAGAAAAGTCGGCCCTATGTAGCGTGCCATATAAGATTGTTCTAAGATTTGGTCAATTCGCGTATGAATTGGAACTACCCCAAGAACTCTCCACAATTCATTCAGTAGTTCATGTACAATGCTTTGAGAGTGTATAGGAGATCCATCTAGTATTTCTCCCAGTAAAGATGTACAAGTTACGGAGGATCTCACATATGAAGAGGTACCTATTGCTAATCTAGATCAATAGGAGAAAAGATTAAGAAATAAAGAAGGAGCTTCCGTAAAGTTACTATTGGAGAAATCAACAAGTAGAAGAAATCACATAGGGGAAACCGAATAAATAAATGATGAAGTCTAAGTACCCGTATTTGTTTCACACAGAAGAAAAAAAATTCAAGGTGCGGAATTGGCGCAATAATAAGTAAGTATTTACAAGCGTTATGTGTATATGATAACATGAAGAATGATCCTCAACGTGAATTTGTTTAAATTGGATAATGTCACTAACATTCAAGGATGAATGTTCTTAAGGGGGGAAGGATGTAACACCCCGTACATTTCTGAATCTAGTTGATTACCATAACATTCATGGAACTATTTAAACATGAGATTTTTGAGGTATTATACATTAAATGTGGTGGGCTGAATTAATCTTGTGTCATTGGGCTCAATTGAGGCCCAAAATGATACAAAAGACATGGCCCAAAGATGGCAAATAATCCATTCTTTCTTTGACCAAGTAAACATAACATTTATTGGACATAGTGTGGATAAGGATAACCATTAAGGACTATATAAGTCCAAGAAAATCAGATTTAATTCAACAAAAGGCACATGCCATTCTAGACCTTTCTACAAAAAGATATTTTCTCTCTACTCTCAAACCTTAAGGCAACCATCTCTTGTGGACAAGATCATCACTTTGAAAACTTGGGTAAGTGTTTACTCTTGTAAATGCATGAGAGATTGTGTAGATCATGATCGTTATGTCTAAAAGTGTTGAGTAGTGCACTTTTGCTTTTTGCTAAAAGATGTGTCATCTATGTGACTTGAACTTGAAAGGAGACTTGAGGTTTTGATGGAAGTGAATGGTATGGATGAAATATCAACATGTATGATTTGGTTATTCTCTTAACTTGCTTTCTCTTTGGGTATAGCATTTGGAATTGTTGTTGTGAAATTGTACATGAAATTGGTGATGTATTGAAAGAAGGATGTAGTTTGGTGATGTTTATGTGTGTTGTAAAACCATGGCTGTTCATTGGCATCTGATATAACTTAAAATATGAAATGGGAAGCTTAATTATGACCATGGACCATTCATTGCAAAAAAAGACCCGAAAATCACCCCTGGAGGCTGAAACGGGCACCCGCCCTCGCGGGCAGGGAAACTGCGGGTGCAGATGCCAATGCAGGTGGCCCTGGACCAGGCCAATGGTCTCCTGAGAATGCACCTCACCCACCTTCGGGCGCAGGTGGCTTCGCAGATCAGCCCAGAACTCCGTTTCGATTGTTTTTGCATCTCTTTGACCCCCCAAAGCCCCTATATCCTTCTTGGATGCAATTATCAACTTATGGTAACTTTTGAATGACTTTAAAGGAGTATACCGGAGGTATTTTGAATGGTATCAATTATGTATTGTCTTTAATGTGTTGTTGTGAAAGGTGTTTACGTGACGTTGTGAGGTAATTGTGACATTGTATTGAAGGGGAAGTGTAAAGTATAAACTTGGTGTGAAATGCTATTGGTTTATGATGTCTTGGTTGATGTGTGGCATGTTGTGGTGTTGATTGGTATGGTGATGCAGTCTATTGTAATGTGAAGGGTGAAACGACGTTATATGGCAGTCGTGTAGCTCATTATCGTCTTATGCACTTGTAATGTAGTTGGTTGTTAACGTGAGTTCCGTGATGTACTTGTGTTGTAGAGTAAAATGTAAGGAAGGAGATGGATCATTGTATTCACATATAGGACTGTGTATTCACATTGAGAAGACAAGGTATGTAAGGTTACTCTTTCCGTATCCTTCTGCAACACATATTGTTCACATTGACATTGTACTTATTCCATTCTGAAATGCTCAAAGGTATCTCAACTCAGGTTGTCATATATTGTCATTCACATGTTTCTTATTCATTGACCAATTGTTGTTCATGTCACATAATTGGGGACATTGTTCCAAAGTTCCAATAATATTACGTTCTCAAGTTCCAATAATGATGTTATAACCACAAATGTATCAATCTCTCACAAGTAAAGAAAAAAGTAATAAATATATGTATTTCTTAGAGGCCGGGTGGTAGCTCAAAGAGACGATCCCGATGATTATTGATATAATACGTTATATTATGTTATGGCCCGTCGATAAGGTGGATGATTGTACTATAGCCCACTGATCAGCTGGATGAATGATATATGACCCACTGATCAGTTGGATGAATGATAATGAGGATGATCATAAAAGTAAAGAAAATATATCACTTGAATGAAAGTATATATGAATGTTATTATATGAATGCTAATGATAAGAATGAATGACCGAATAATGAAAATAACGAAAGTAATGTACCTGGTTCCACACATATACAGAATTGAGGTTTATCCATATTTATTACTCACTTGTTTGGATTTCATTAAAGTACTTATGTATCATGCAGTTTCTTACAGCCTTACATACTCAATACATTCTTCATACTGACGTCCCTTGGGGGATTTACCTTACTTGTTGTAGGCACAGGTGCTAGTAGACCTCCACAGTAGGCTGTGGATTATCTACGGATCATTGGTGAGCTCTAGTTCGGGTCGGGGCTTTTCGAGTCATGTGTACATTGTTTGGTACTGCATAATAAATGTTGTATAAAGCGGGGACTTGTCCCGACTTTAGGTTTGGTTATGTATCTGTTAGAGGCTTTTGTAGACGTTGTTGTGGGACGGACGACGAAATGTAAGGAAGGTATGTCCATTTTGACTTGATGGCCCTAACGACCAAGTTTAATATATATATATATATATATATCACATGTTCTCCATGACTTCCTCCATTGGCATCTTGTATCTATTTGTATCTATATGTGATAGAGTGGTGATCATCTAGTGAAAGGCATATGAGTGTATATGAATGAAGATTGGTTCTCTTGGGCCTCAACGGCTTCGGGTGCCAGTCCGCCCATTGGAATTCGAGGCGTGACACCTTGGAAAATATATTTAATTAGATTGCAAAGATCATTGTATGGTTTGAAACAATCTAGACGCATGTGGTATAACCGTCTTAGTGAGTATTTATCTTAGGAAGGTTATACAAATTATGAAATTTGCCCATGTGTTTTTATAAAGAAAATAACATCAAAGTTTATTGTACTTCAACAATGCTTCAAAAGGCAATTGATTATTTAAAGAAGGAATTTGAGATGAAAGATCTTGGAAGGACAAAGTTGTGTCTTGGTTTGCAATTTGAGCACTTGGCAAACAATATCTTTGTCCATCAATCTGCCTACACAGAAAATGTGTTGAAAAGATTTTATATTGATGGAGCACATCCACTAAGTACTCCGATGGTTGTTCAATCACTTGATGTGAATAAGGATCCATTCCGGCCTCGAGAAAAGAATGAAGAAATCCTTGGTCATGAAGTACCATATCTTGATGCAATTGGTGCACTAATGTATCTTGCAAATACTACAAGGCCTGATATAGCCTTTTCGGTTAATTTGTTAACAAGGTATAGTTCTTCTTCTACTAGGAGACATTGGAATGGGATCAAACACATATTGTGGTATCTAATAGGGACTATCAATTTGGGCTCCTGATCTTGTTGGTTATGATGATGTAGGGTATGTATCTGACCCGCATAAAGCTCGGTCTCAAACAGGCTATGTGTCCATATGTGGGGTTACTGCCATATCTTGGAGATCTACAAAGTAGTCTATCGTATCCACTTCATCGAATCATGCTAAGATAATAGTTATTCATGAAGCAAGCCGAGAATGTGTGTGGTTGAGGTCTGTCATACATCGCATTCGAGAAAAATGTGATTTGAAATGTGACAAAGTACCCACGATTTTATATGAAGATAATGCAGCATGCATAGTACAACTCAAGGGGGGATTCATAAAAAGGAGATAGAACGAAGCACATTTCAGCAAAAAAATTCTACACACATGAGCTTCAAAAGAATGGTGATATCAACGTGCAATAAATTCGTTCAAGTGACAATATGGCTGATTTATTCACCAAGTCTTTACCAACTGCAACTTTCAAGAAGATGGTGCACAAGATCTGGATGCGAAGATTCAAGGATGTTCTCATTAGGGGGAGTTAATACGCGTTGTACTCTTTTTTTCTTACGAGGTTTTGTCCTACTGGGTTTTCCTTCTAAGGTTTTTAATGAGGCAGTCTATATGTGTATTATTAGATATGTGTACTCTTTTTGTTCATTAGCTAGAGTTTTTCTTATTTGAGTTTTTTTTTTCTAGCAAGGTTTTAATGAGACACATTATTAGACATTCAAGGGGGAGTGTTATAAATGAATTATCATATATAGTGAATGTCTATTTCTTTGGAGAAAAATTAGGCCCTAACTTAGGGACAAAGTCAGTTTTTCCCTATAAATGAAGGGGTTTTCCTTCATTGTTATTCACCCCTCAAGAGAAATCCTCAATAGAAATAAAGAAGCCTCATCTCTTCTCTCTATTCTTCTTGTTCTTATTTCTTATTGTTTTATAGCACTTTTCTAAAAAAAAAATTCCCTTTTACTAATTAGTAACCTGCTCTAATCTTATATGTCTAGTTTAATTTTTTTTCAAGAGGTAATATTTTTGAAGTGTCTAGAAAGCTTTTGATTTATGCATAAACCATACAAGGACATGAAGAAGTTCTGAGAAAAACAACAAAAATATCACAATTGGAAAAAAGTTGGCTCTTTTATCAAAATGAAATTCAATGTTTTGGACAAATTCAGTTGAAATATGAATATTATTATTTTCTCCGTTTTAATTTATGTGATCTTCTTCGCTTTTTCACAATCATATATATATGCAGCTACACTTCTACAAAATCTTCAAAGTTCCAACTTCCATTCTCAGTTCTCACCAATAAAATATCAGTAAGATTTGTTGTACTATCATAAAAAATTACAATTCTAACTATCTTGTGGGGAAGTAATACATCGAATTGAATGAGCTTTGCCGTCGTAAGAAAAAAAGGTATCTACTTCACTTCACTCGAGCTAATCAGGCTTGATACCAGGAATAGAAGAAAATTTGATTCACCCGGTTAAGTCAGTATAAAGTGGTGTATGATTGAGTTTGTCTTAGTCCCATCGGTAGGGAGTTTGGAAAGTCGGAAGTAGGTTATTATTCAACTTTCAAACGCATAAAGTACTTTAAGTAGGAGAACTTTTAAATGCAGAAACTCCAACCAGGATGTACGTTTTTACTTTTCACATGACATATTTAAGACCGTATGGTTAAAATGCATTATGATACATTCTACGCATAAGATCACAAAACTCAAAAGAATTACTTTTTAAAATTTCGTGTCAAGTTAAAATCAGAATAACAAATTAAAAAGAGAAGAGTATGCACTATGGGGTAGGTCGGATTCAGCATGGCAATCTCATGGTATAACTAACAATGCCATATTTTTGAAAATGGAACATCTAAATAAATTTCCTGAAGTATTAATACATTAACGCTGTCAAAATAATTAAAAGATTAAATGCATGGTACTATGGTAGGTAGGCCTACCAAATACTATTGAATGTATGTTGTAATTTTTAAACAGTTATTAAAATGTTAGTTGGGGGTTCAAAAAAGTGAGTGTTATCCCATTTCTCTCCCATGTAGGACACGAGATTCAATTATTTAAACTTTGTGACTTTTAATTCACTTTTGTACTTCCTCCGTTTTATTTTATTTGATCCTTACTGACTTGGCACATTCGAAAAGTTTAATTAAGGATGTATTTTACTAAATTAACTTTACTAATAATGCTTTGAAACTTTAAATTTAATTATTATTGTTTTTATGTAGTTATTTAAAACTAAGGGTACAATTGAAAAAATATAACAAAATTTTCTTGATTTCGTAAATTAGACAAGTAAATTGAAATAACTATTTTTAGTATTGAGATCAAGTAAAATAAAATGAAGGAAGTATGTCTTTACGTAGGTTACTTTTTCATGATCGGTTTGAAAAGTCGCATGATAATTGTTAGCCCTTTAATGATGTTAGCCCTTTACGTAGGTTACTTTTTCATGATAATTGTTAACCTATTCAAATACATCCTAAAATTGTCTTGAGTAAAGTGGAATGTACATTTTAACTAATTGAGCAATCTATTACCTCCCTACATATATGATAAATTATTATAACACTTTCATAGCAAAACACCTTATATTTCTCAGTGCTAGATTGGAGATTCAAAAATATAATGAAGAAGAAGAATATGTGAAAAATGTGAGGGAAGATGTATATATATGTTGGGTTCATCTAGCCCAAGACACTCTTACATGGTGTGATACTATCTGTTTTGGGTCAAGCCCGCATGGTTTTCCCCAAAAGGCCTCACATCAGTAAGAGTTTTTACACCTTATATGTAGCTTCCCAATCCTTTCAGCTACCAATGTGGACTTTGGTTCGCACATCCAACAATATATTATCAATAATAAATCTCCTATTGAATTATTGTTCTCAATAATAAATCTCCTAGTACTGAATTATTGTTCTCGATAGTAAATCTCCTATTAAATTGTTGTTCTCAATAATAAATCTCCTACTGAATACTTCCTTCGTTCCTAATTAATTGTCGTCCTTACTAAAAATAGATGTTTCTTAATATTTGTCATTTCACAAAACCAATGCATAATTAGTTGTTTGTTTCCATTTTTAACCTTAGTAATAAATATGGAAAGATATTAATATAATGCAAAAAAGAGAAGCATTAAATAAAGATAAGTAAAAAATAAGGGTAATTTAGTCAAATTACCTTCTATTTAATGTTTTTCTTAAGGGGTTTGCAACTTAAAAAATTGACAAGTAAATAGGAACGATGGAGTATATTATTGTTCTCAATAATAAATCTCCTATTGAATTGTTGTTCTCAATAGTCAATAATAAATCTTCTACTGAATTATTGTTCTCAATAATAAATCTCCTATATTTGGGTCATAACCTGTGCCAACAAATCAAGAAAACTAAGTATTGTTTTAAGTTATCCCATTTGTGTACTCTAATTTCATTTAAATATCTTTTCATTGTCTTTTGTTTAAATTAATAATATAGGTAGTTAAAATGTTGGGGAACATTATTTACACTGTAGAATGTGTTTTTGAAATTTTCTTACGTGGAATTTCCCTAATGACAATGGACAAGCATACTGAGTATAGTACTTCAGATAGAAATTAAAATAAAGTCAAAAACTTCTCTTTATTAATATGTTTTTAAAAAACATTGTATAAGAAAAACATAATAAATAATTTAAATGGATAATAAAGACCAGACAATAATCTCACTTTCCTCCTCGTATTCGGTTTGACTTATGTTCATTTGTACCCCCTTATATTTTATATTAAGTCGTAGAATTTGAAGAATTTCGTGTTCAATTATTGGCCATGCACATGTTGGATAAATTGGCTAATGAAACAAAGTCAACCTATAATTTAGTACCTCAAAAAGTTCTCAAAAAAAATAAAATTTGTAAGAATTTAAAACATGCTTTATGGGGTTGGTATGGGTAAAACTTACCTACACCCAGTGTATACACCAGACAAATACATTCATGTCGTGTGTTTGAATATAGAGTTCATGTTACTTAATCATGATTAATTAACATGTATTTTACTTTATTTAATCACTTAATCATGATAAATTACATTAGTTTGATTTAAGTTTTTATCGGTTGGGTATTTCCACCTACCGAAAAAAAAATTATTGTGTATTTTACATGACAAATTATATTTGTGTGAGACACTTTTCTATTTAACAAGTGGATTTAAAAGTGAGACTCAATTTGATCTACTCCCTCCGTTTCATTTTATTTGCCTTTGTTAACTTGACACTCTCTTCAAAAAATATTTAATTAGGTGTGTATTTTACTAAATTAGCTTTATTAATTATGATTTGAAACTCCAAATTTGACTATTATTACTTTATGTAGTTATTTAATACAAAGGATGAAAAGGAAAAAACATAACAAAATTCTCTGGATTTCATAAATTGAACAAGTAAATTGAAACATCTATTTTTAGTAAAGAGACCAAATAAAACAAAACGAATGGAGTATTTGTCAAGTAAAGAAGTGTCTCATACAAGTATAACTTTGATATGTGAAGCATATAGTATTCTCACCTACCAAAGTTCAAAATAACATGGAGAAGGGGATAATTGTCCCAATTTTTGCTCATGAAATAAAAGTGCTATGTGGAGAAGGCCTAAAAGAAACTAATTTGAAGGAAGAAAATGCCATGAATATTCGGTCAAATATAGCCCCAAATTAAACAAATATTCAGCTCATATTTCACAAGTTTTTGTATCCTTAACTATGTCCTCATTTTACAAGACAAAAGTTTCCTAGATTTTTGCCTTGTTCTAGAAAAGTTCGGTAGAAATAAGTTATGCCTCTTCAATCATAACTCTATAGGTTCTGAATTGAACTTATGCATCTATCAACGTAAATTCTATAGGAATAAGTAATGTTTAGCTTTTGTCTTGTAAGACATAATTTGTGATTCGACCCTTCTCTAGACCCTACATATAAAACTTAGTGTATAGGGGATGCCCTTTTAAGAGATAACTTGTGTTTTGTGAATTTTGCCTTGCGGATTGTTTATGTTGTGATTTTTTTTCAACGACAAGAATTTTTCGATCACTTTTTTGTTACTTAAAATGCAGATGAACAAAAATTAAAGACTACATATTAAAATCCCCACAAAGGGACAGCACCCCATAATATGGACATTCGTGCACCCAATATTTGTATCAAATCTTTGCAGAAATTAGCCCAAATATATCCCCAAACCAGGGCCCATTCAGCAGCCCAATTTGGTTTCTTCCTTGGTTTTCTCCCTTTCCATTTCAATGAAGGGATAATTAAATATATGGTATAATATAAATGCATTATTATCCTAAATAATAATATTACTTTTATTTTATTACGGATCATAGCTTATTTTTATTAATAGCTTATTAGTCTTCTTCACTATATCATTTCCCTTCTCACTGTCGGCCGGCGAAGCTCCGTTCCGGTCAACGAGTCTCTGGCGTGATCTTTCACGTCGATCATGAACAACAAAAAATCATTTTATCTCCTTTTCTCCATTTTTTTTTAGGCCAAAAAGTACCAAATCATTGCTTTCGATTTCGACCAGATCTGGTGGAGTTAGAGCTCGTTGCTTTCGATTTCAGCCAGATCTAGTGGCGTTTGAGCTCGTAACAGTGATGGATTTGTGAGGAAGGAAACCGGGGTTGTGGTGGTTCATTGTTTTTGTTCATTGGAGCTCCGGAATAGCTCTGGCGATGCATTTGTTGTTGTTAGTATTGTTTGTAACAGCAGACTTCGCCGGAGATATTGGTGGTTTTCGTCGAAACTCTGGCCTAGTTTCATGGTCTTGGTGACAGATTTTTTTTTTGGTTATTTGAATGATTGTGTAGGTTGTTTCGGCTATGTGTTTCGCCGGAGTTGAATTTTTCGGTGAAGGTAGTGACATTGTTGTTGGACAGTGTTTCCAGCGAAGGTGGTGAAAATTTTAAAAATTGTATTAAATTGTGTTAAAACTTTATTAAACATAAACAACGTTGTAATACAACTCGAATTCAATTTTATTTATTGTTATGAATTCAATAATCATTATTTTATAACATATAATACACTTCAAACAAGTAAATTAATTTAAATTGTAACGAAAAGTTTGAAATTCACATATAATATTTATAATATATTTGTATTAAAAATATTTTAGTTATATATATCCCTATATTGAAAATTACGTCTATAATACTTATAATATATTGAATTCAAAAGGTATTACAATTATAGTTTATTTTTTCTCTTATTAATAATGTTAAAAATGTATTATACTTGAATTCCAACCATTTACATAGTATTCAAATTAGTTTATGTGTTGCTATAGTAAAATTGTATTAGAAATGTATTATATATGTAAATAGCTATATTTGGTCGAAAAAGTTAGGCTATAATCTGTAAAGCAAAATATGTGCTATAATTTCTAAATAAGGTTGCATATTATATTATTTATGTAAATTGGCCTTTAATGAAAGATCTTTATTTCCATCAACTCTAAGCAGAATTATTTCTAGAATTTTACTCTTAGCAACTCCTATGCTGAGAGTATTTCGGGGTATAGGTCTAACCACCTCAATTTCTCATTTTTGGCATGCTATAGTTATTAAAGTCTCTCGACGGGGAATGGGGTTTAGGATATATAGTATGCTGTCGGAGTGAGACCGGGCTAGAGTAACGAAGTTAGACCGAAGAACAACCAATTATATGAAACAATATCTTATTTACTAGATAAAAAAATATCTGAATTTGTTAAATATTACAACAATGGTTCTTAGGGGGCCGGGGAGAGCTAGTAGGAGTTATCCCATCTCAATAGCATATATTTAGAGCTCAATATGAAATTCTATTTTCTTGCAAGACCCGTTCGGATTGGAAATTTTGATTCATTGTGGTAGAGCTTTAGTGTTCAGACGGCTCTTCTGGAGCCCAATCACATCTTACGGCCTCCTCTGGCCCAATTTTGAATTTTTGTTTTGCTTCAATGGCTTTAGCTAGGACCAAATTAGGGGCTAAGTTTAGAAATAACCCTAAAATAGGTTGGTTTTGATATTTTGTTCTTCAATAGATAAAAATATATAGTCAAGTCCATTACTTAGTTTATAATATTTAGCCATAAATTATTCTAGCTATATAAATAAGAAATGGAAAGAATAAAAAATTCCAAAGATTGTAGCCTAGAAATCTCCAAGAAAATTTAACTCCTAAAATATCTTCCACAAGTATTTTTTTCATTATCTCCAACATATTTATTTTTCACATTGAAAAAAGACAAAATATATCATCACATTTCGACAGAAACTCTAGAAATATTATATGGGTATAATAAATGTATAAATTGGTGTATGATCAATGTATAATATATACATATTGATTAAATGTATAATATATACATATTGATTATACAAATGATATACCATTATTATAATATATAATATTTACACACTACTATATAATATAGTATCCCATATAAGTTTTAAAATTCAAAATAGTCATACTTTATTTTGATAACCCCATTATAACCAGTTTCCATGACATTTTACTTTTATTAGCCAAATTAATAGTTTGAGTAATTGTATCATTTTTTTTTTATTCTAATCACATGTTTATAGGAATAAGGATAGGTACAAATCTTATTTATATCTATATCCCTTTAAATAGGATTGTATAAATCTCTCTAATTAATTTATACATTTATTATATACATATAATATATATATAATATAATTCGTGTATAATCATTATATAATATGTATATAAGTAGTGTGTAAGTATTAATGATACAATTACTCAAACTATTAATTTGGCTAATAAAAGTAAAATGTCATGAAAACGGATTATAATGGGGTTATCAAGATAAAGTATGACTATTTTAAGTTTTAAAACTTATATGGGCTGTTATTTAAGTTAATTTTCCAAAAAAAGTCTTACAAAAATGGCCTCCATAAAGGGTGGTCTTGATTTTTTAGCCCTCTTAATAACTCTTGCCTATAACACATGCATTCTAACTCTTGTCCATAAGACAAACGTTCATGACATTTCAAGACAATAAACTTGCACAAATTGACCAAAAGTTTTGTCTTATAGGCGAACGTTAAAACTAAGATATGTTGTCCATAAGGCACACGTTCTAACTCTTGTCATAGGGCACATGTTCAAGACATTTTAAGACAGTAAACCTGCTCAATTGACCAAAAGTTTTGCCTTATAGGTAAACATTAGAACTTAAATATGTTGACATAAGACACACGTTCTAACTCTTGCCCATAAGGCACATGTTTAGGACATTTTAAGACAGTGAACCTGCTCAATTGACCACAAGTTTTGCCTTATAGGCAAGTGTTAAAACTTATTTAGGGGGAACAAAAGTTTAAGACCGCACACTTTGTGGGACAAAATTCAAGACCAGATATTTGGGAAACAAAATTCAAGACCGAACACTTTGGGAGACACTAGATGTAATTTTCACCCAAATTAGGTTGGTGTATTTAAATGTTAATGGCCGTTTGTTACATGAGATAAGAATAATATTATTTCAACATAAAATTTTGATTAACTTTATTATCTCATGTTTGATTTGAGGTATTAATCAATCCTGGAACTATTTATCCCATTATTTATATTAAAAATGAAAAAAAATTACTATCCCATATAAAACGTAGGATAAAATTATCTCATAAAATATTTCCACCCATAAAATATTCTTGTTTATCCAATCTCACCTACCAAACTACCCCGAGTCTTGAATTAATATGTTCTTATTTGTTCTGAAAATTGACTATGGAATAACTTCATACGAAGTCAATTTGTGCTAATAAAAAAACATTAATTCATGACTTCAATGCTTCATTTGTATAATACTGCCAAATGCATTTCAAATTTGACTTATTAAATGACAAGTGTATAGTTTACTTTGGGGACCAGGTTACTATACTTTGGGGACCAGGTTTACTTTGCGGACCAGAAAATGTGTTGTAGGAATTTAGCAGCGTTCGGGAAGTTTCTATTCTAAATTATTTTAAGAGTTAATCGTCAAAAACATATTTAAAACATTTTGATTTCATCTTAACTATCAATTTGTTCTCTTTTTCTACTTAAAATATAACCATCATTCAGGTAGGAAAAGAAAATAATTGATCGTTGAAGTGTTTTGATAATCGTTTAAGTAGGAGACTCGCATGTCTAATGATTCAGATACAAAACTCGAAAAATCAGGATACTAAAGAGCTGTGAAATTGGTCTTTAAAGATGTATATAGATTAAGTAGCGATTGAATTGAATATGAACTATTAGTAGTGTAATTTACCCCGACATGATTTTACTTGATTTAGATTAAATTTTTAATTAATAATTGTTTCATTGCTTAAATAAATATTTTATTTTAATAATTGCAATGGAAATGAAAAATTATTAATGCAATATTACATGAATACTTTTATTAGAATATTCACTTTTGAAAGAAGAAACTCAATTTATAGGCTCAATACCTGAAAATCCAAAATAACCAATTCAATTAATCCAAAATCAAATTTATGAAAATCGATCCAATTCAAACCTATTTGAATTGAATTTAAATTTCTTAAATCCAGAGATAAAATTTTTAATCAAATTTTTTTTTTTCATATCCAATCCGAACAGCTCGAACTCCCACCAACCACCACTATTCACACCTAACAAGGAATGAGTGAATCGAGTAATATGGTGGAGTGCATTGCGCCAAGAATCTGCTCCGCGTGCCTTCCACGGAAAACTAGATATACCAATAAAATATTTTAAGCAACTTAATGAAACATTAAAATAAATTCAATACTTTTGATAACATTTAATAATAATAATTTAGTTTAAAATTTTTAATTTATTTATAATACCAAGATTGATAGCCACACAAAAAATTTAAGTTTATTTTAGACAATAAATTATAAGAAGTCATATTCATTCTTAAATTTTATGTTTAATCAGACATCATCACATAAATTGGGACGAGTGAAAGACTCCTAGATTTGTACATTTGGTTAAGAGAGGTGAGTTTAATACTCCTTTGGTTCCTAATTAGTCGTCGTCCTTACTAAAAATAAATGTTCCTTAATACTTGTCATTTCACAAAATCAAGACATAATTAGTTGTTTGTTTCCACTTTTATCTTTGATGATAAATATGAAGAAATATTAATATAATGTAAAAAAAAGAAGCATTAAATAAATATGAGTAATAAATAGGATAATTTAGTCAAATTATCTTCTAATTAATGCTTTTCTTACGGGGTGTACAATTTAAAAAAGTGACAAGTAATTAGAAACAGAGAAAGTATATCACAAATCATATAGGAAGTAAATGATATGAAATCTAGAGCGTAAGAATGAGTTCCTCATTCCTAATTTTGTACTAATACAGAGGTTAGGCATAGCCCCGTCTATTCTCCTTTGGCCTATTCTATCTATCAAATTTGAAAACTTTGACCAAAAAAAAGAGATCAAACTTAACAGGAGATCCATATAATTATTATTTTAGTTTTCTTTTTAACTATAATAACTTTGGAAAAAAATTAATTTAATTTAAATGACTTTGTTGATACAAAATAAACATTGCTAATGGCCATATAAGTTATTCACACTACTCTCTTTTATTTGAATTTGAATAAGGTGTATTTACCGTTTGGTATTGTGGACCAAAAATATATTTTAGAAAATAATTTTCAACTTTTTCATTTTCAGCTAATCGATAAAATATTTTTGCTAGTAAAACAAGTTCCGTATATAACATTTCACACAAATTATCTCCTTCGATCCTTACCCTAAATGAATCTTGCAACTTAAAAAATTTCCCCCCTCTATTTTTTCTTCTTTATTTTCTTCATTCCGTACCTACCTCTTCTAAGTGATTGGTGGAACCCTTAGTTTTTTCCCTATATAGTGTAAGATTCAAGTTATCTTCTTTGTATCTTTTTCTAATTTATCTTTGCCTAGCTAACATCATGGCTTTTCAAAAAGAAAACATGGAAGTTGAAATTGTGTCTACAAAATTCATAAAACCATCTTCACCAACTCCAAATCATCTCCAAAATTACAAAGTATCTTTCTTTGATCAAATAGCTGATGAAGCACATTTACCTCTTGTTCTTTTCTATCCTCCTACCAAAGACACTAATTTTGCAGCTCATGAAGAACAATTTGAGCAATCTCTATCAAGAATTTTAACCCATGCTTACCCTATGGCCGGCAGATTTACCGAGGACATCGACTCGATATCCTGCCAGGACCAAGGGGTTAAATTTGTAAAAGCAAAGGTAAATGGTAAACTCAATGAATTTCTTGAGAAAATACACAAGGATGTCAACCTTGCATTGCTTTGTTGGCCACAAGATACTTGGAATATAGATGACACTAACATGTTCATTATGCCAATTGTCATTGTGCAAATAACGAAATTCGAATGTGGTGGCTTGGCTCTATCTGTAAGCCATGCACACACTGCGATGGATGGTTTCACAATTTTCAATATTATTAACGAGTGGTCCAAAGTGTGCAGACTGGAGATTCCTGCAGAGGAAATCGATTTCCTCAGGTTTGATTTGGCTGACACTTTCCCATCTAGAGATTTATCGAAACTTCTCTTGCCTCGTGCACCCGAGGAAGATCGTGTGGAAGCTAAGTTAGTAGCCAAAAGGCTATACATCAACGAAGATTCCATTTCAAGGCTTAGAGAAGAAGTCGGAGATTTATGCTTTAAGCCCTCAAGAGTTGAAATGATCATAGCCCTCCTATGGAAGGCTCTGATACGTGCTTCAGAAAAGAAGCACGGACATCTAAGACGTTCCCTAATGGGGGTCCCAGTAAACTTACGCCCTAGATTGACTTCTTTACCTCAAGTAGAGAAATCATTCGGGAATCTTATAATTGAGGCCCCCGCAAAATTCATACCAAGGGAGAACAACATGGAGTTGCACAACTTTGTAACGTTGATTCGCGATGCGGTCAAGGAAACTATAACCGCGTGTGACAAGAGTACATCGGATGAGGTAGTGGCAGCCGTTGCGAATATATACAATGAAAGTTTCATAGCACAAGAATGGGGAGGAAGTCCTGAAGAAGTTGACATGTTTGCAAGTTCAAGTTTGTGTAGATTTCCTATACAAGAAGCTGATTTTGGTTGGGGAAAACCATGTTTGATGCATTTTGGGTCAAGGCATAATCAGTGTTGCTGGTTGTATGATGCAGAATGTGGCAATGGGATTATTGTGCAAGTGGAATTGAAGGAAACAAATGTGAAATTATTTGAATGTGAAGATGATATCAAGAATTTCTTTGAGTTTTAGTTTTTTTTGTGTGTTTTCCCATTTGTGTTGCTTCTTGTTTTGACTTTTGGTCCAAAAGTCCCATTATCTATTCTGCATTTCTTTTTTAGTTGTTGATACTTTCCGGTTGATCAACTAATCAAATGCTACTATCTTATCTATTAGTTTAATGTAAGCATCACGGATAAATTTTTACCATATGTGATTTTATAATTTTATTCGATATACAATGCACAAAAATCAAAATTACAATTAATTTGAAGTGCTTAAATAAATATTTATCATGCATCGCACGATTACGTATACTACTGATCAATAAAAAAAAAAGAACAACGATAAAAAGAAAAGTTTCGATCATACCCTTTCTGTTTCAACTTATGTGAACCTTATATGAAGTCATAAATCATTTCACTAAAGATAAAATGAGAACTTCAAAATTTAATTATTATTAAATATAATAGATGTTATTTTTTTAGATGGATTAAAAAAAAAAAAGAGTCACATTTTTAATTTTAATTTTTTAAATTGTCAGTTGGGGAAGGGGTAAATGGGGGATCTATTAAAAGGTGAGAAACAGAACTCTCAATAACAACAAGTAAACGTTAAGTTCAAGTAGTCAATTAAATTCTCCTGAAATAAAAGTGCAACCTAAATAGGGACGAATGGCATATTTTATAAATTTTTAAATCAAATCTTTTTTACTTTTAAATCATGATTAACTTTAATTTTTTATTGCAGAGGGTAGTTGAGTGAAGTTCCAATAAAAAAATTACATGCGTGGACTATCAATTCTCATGGTATAGTTAATTACAATAAAAAATTTGAGGGTGAAGAATTATTTTAAGAAGAAATATGTTTACACAAGAGAAGTCAAAATACTCACTTTTTTTTTTTAATCAAAATTGAGTATGAGATCCGAATATCAGATTAATATGCCAACAATGCAATTAATTTTTTTTCAGCGCATTTCATTGTACTATGCATGTTTCTCTCGACAATAGAGGCCATTAATAATATCACGCCTCGGGTTTGAGCCCTGCTAGATATAAAATTATTTTTATTAGTTAGCATCTTATTTTTCAGTCTAAACTCAAATTTAGTTGAACTTTAATATGACAATCGAATACCAAGTAAAAAAAAAAACTGAAACATTCGAAATAATATTTGAAGATTATTTCAAATAAATATTTATTTATTATATGTATTGGTGTATTAAAATCTTGCGTTAGGGTCTACCGGAATTACAACCTCTCCACCTTACAAAGATAGGAGTAATGTCTATGTATATTCTACTATTCCTATAGTCATTTCCAAGATGACACTGGGTTTATTATTGTTGTTGTATATTGGTCTATTATTTTGATTTCCAACGTCGATTATAGATATTGTAGTTCGAAAGACATGTTTGAGTAGTTTTTTCATTTTTTTAAAAAATCTTTCATTCACAAAATTTTAACCATATTTTCATGTTCAAACACAATTTCAAATTTAAAATATTGGTATGTTTTTTTACCTACCTTCAAATACTTTTTTTTTTCCAATTCTCGACCGCCTCGTTTGTTTGCACTTAATGAAGACTTCAGCCAATTAAGCGGATTTGTTTTTAAATTTTTTTTACCACTTAATGGGTTTTGTTAGATCTTATTGGTCAGACCCAAACTAATGTCTGAAGACTATCCAATGCTCTCTGTTAAACAATGTTAGCTGCTAAACAACTAATGACGCAACAATTCATTTTGCTTGAATATCATTAGTTAATAAATTTAGATACATTAAATTATTATTTCCTCCGTCTATTTTTTTTTGTCTGGTATATTAAAAATAGGTGTTTTATAATATTTGTCCAATTTAAAAAAATTAATGGATGATTTACCATTTTGTGTCCATTTTACCCTTATTATTAAATACTATTCATTACACAATATTTTTTTTCCAAAACCTAACTTTATTATATTCAAAGGGTGGTATAGTAAAATTATAATTATTTTATTATTTCTTAAGGTATGAGTCAAATCAATAGTGGACAAGCAAATATGGACGGAGGGAGTATAAAGGTGGTATAATAAGATTATAATTATTTTATTGTTTCTTAAGGTATGAGTCAAGTCAATAGTGAACAAGTAAATATGGACGGAGGGAGTATCAACTATATATTTTATATTTTTTTAGTTTAGTTATCTTATTATTATATTAATATTTTCAAAAGAAGAAATAAATAAAACATAAAAGGATTCTTTTTCGTGTATATAACCTTTTTTAGAATTACCTCATTGTGTATATAAATTTTTTAGAATTAATTACCTTGTTGTAACGACCCTCCTGGTCGTCTTGTGAAGCTTACTTGTTTTTCCTATTTAAGCTCTCCCCGTAGTTTGTATACGTGATTTATGACTTGCTGAAATGGGTAGTATGAATCTTGAGGTGTCCGAGAGAGATTTAAGTCATTGATTGGGTTCTTGGGTTTTAAGAAGTCAAGTTTGACTACGATCAACTTCTGATCAAGACGACCTCGATTTGGTATGTTAATATTTTCAATAGACTCGGAACGTACTTTTTAATCAGTTTACATATTTGACTTGTTTCTATGGGGTTCCGAATAAATTTCGAGGATCTATTCGATGTTTTGGTTATTTTAGATATTATTTAAGCTGGTGGTTAATGGGCCAAATTCACATTTTTATTTCATGTGATCCATGTACTAGAATAAACTTAAGTGAAAAGGATTTAAAATTAACAATAATTAGTATAATAAAATCAGAAAGTTGCAAGAAGAGGGGCACGACAGTTACAACCCTGTTTTCACATTGCAACTTTGTAGGAGGATCTCTCTTCTCTCTCGGACTAGGTTCAGGTAAATTCTTCTTAGTTTGAATTAGTTTCCTACTACCCCATATACCTACTGTTAAGTCCGCAACAATTACCTGAGATGGTTGGGGGGCTTAGTGATGTTAGGCAGTGACAAGATCGTTAGTCTCATCTTTGTGCCTATAGAATTTATTAATTAGTGAGGGGTCAACCTGATGATAATGTCATGATTGATCAATCATTAGTGGCAAACAAAGTAATGATTGTTGGAAGCTTGAGGAATTTGCATCACTGAAACTATGCACAATTACGGTCGAATAATGATATTGGCTATTTAATTTACTTAGGCATTAATGGGTTAAATAATAATGAGGCAATGATTGGCAATCATTAGGCAGTGGTGATAATTAGGTGTTAATGATAGATGGATAATGGTTGAGATATACCATAAGATAATTTTTCAGTAACTTTGTTTTGTACTTAGCTTCGGTCTTAAAATATTTTTTTATGATTATCGGTTAACTAAAATTTTAATAAATTGAAGTTTAGGTCCAGGATTTTAGAATAAGAATTGTAAAATTGAGAATTAAACAATGATTCATTTTACCTGAAATTCAACGTGCTAGTCCGTACTCTTATGAAGATCATATATTGGAACAAATTTTGATCATTCGGAAGCTTTACAGAAGGACAAGACCCTAGCAAATTAGCTTGCATTCTAATTCTTCGGTTGAGGTAGGTTATGGTTTAATTGGAGCTTAGACTCAATTTAATTGTGTGTATGCTCCTAAATTGGATGCTTGTTGATTAGTCTTCGGACACACTTGAATTTGATGATATTTGGATTGTTGATACTTGCATGAACAATTATTGAAAATCGAACTTGATTGAATTGCCTTATGATTATAAGTGTACTTGTAAATTTGGTACATCGTGTTGTATCCTGAGAGATAGTATGAATTTGATAAAATATACATAATATAATTATCGAGGATCGGGTACCACGTCGGTACGAATATGAATATTGATATTACTTATTCATGGAGGAACGGGTACCACGCCGGTACGGTACATGGACTTAGATTGTCCCCTGCAGGTCATGACTAGTTGGGCAGAAATAAGTCCCTTAGCGTGTGTGTATAGACTATTATTGACTTTGAGAGGTCGTGTGGTTTAATAAGCTGATAACGAACTAATGGTGTTCTAATTGCGAGGTTGAGAAGGACATAGTTGTTGCTTATGGTATTATTGTTGAATTCGCGGTTGTTTACGGTATGGTTGATATTCTTGATGGTTAAGTGGCTTGTTTGTAAGCATTGTTTGGCCCGTCATTGATGTATTTACTGATTCATTGAATACTTGCTATGTGTTGATGCCTGTCTACTTGTTATTTGATTTATGTTGTATACATGCTATTAAATTGAGTTGGCCTATGATACCTACCAGTACGTAGTGGCTTGTACTGATACTACCCTGTACTCTTCTTTTGTTGAGTGCAGAAAGTGTTCCAAAGGCTTAGACACAAGTCACAACCTTATCTCTAGGGTTTGATAGTTGATCTAGATCCAAGGGTGAGCACTCCATTTTCAGGCTTCCATGGATCATCATATTAGTTCTTGTCCTTCTTTCGGGCAATGAGACACTCTATATCGTTCTTTATTTTTGGATATTAGACATGATTTTTGTTCTAGAAGTTCTTGTACGATGACTTTCGGGTTTTGGAAATTTTAATAGATAGTTTGTTTGATTACCGCATTAATAATGATTAGTTTGGATTTATTATTATTAAGTTGGTTTTTATGATAACCTCGTCTTAATATTAACTAAATGATTGGGTAATAGTTTGGGTTAGATGGTTCTCCCACAGGAAGATTAGTGTGGGTGCCACTCACGGCCTTGTGGGTCGTGACACTTGTTTCTCTCCCTCACCTCTACGTTCCTTTATATTTCTCAATTTTCATGTCATGCATATTTCTTAATAGTTCTAAAAACTTAAACATAACAAAGACCAAATAACGAATATATTTCAATTATTAAAATTTATTTTTCTAAGGAATCAATTATAAATTAAGAATTAGCAAATTTTCGACTAAAGTTATTCATTTGAACCAAAAGAAACTATAGAATTACAATAATTAGAAATTCATATAAAAATTGAACATAAGAGGCATCACATATAATACAATACACATATAATTACGTTTTTAATTA